>CM033424.1:121192132-122490235 GCA_019425775.1 Rafetus swinhoei
CACTGAAAATTAGTCCATAATGCCAGGATAACTTATTGCATGAATCCATAAATGTCTCATAAAATTCTTGAATGTTTCTCCAGAAAGCCATATAATGTCTAAACAGTTTAAAACTATTGTTGTAAAAGGAAATGATAAAATGTATAAAGGCAAAATGTAACTGGACTACATAATTTATGGTTCTACATGCAGATTTTAGAGCTATTCAGCCACCTAGTTAACTTGAGGCTTTCAAAAAGATTAAGCTGTTATTCCTTCTACTATTAATGTTATTGTTTCTAGTTGAGCAAATTGAGGTGCTTATGCACGTGCATTATTCATCAATAAAAATGTTTGTGTTCCTTTTATTCGGTTGTTTGAGCAGTTTGCGCTTTATTTAACCCATCTGAACATTTTACTGCATAGCCATTATTTTCCTTTCATAAATGCTTTGGGGGGAGGGATTTTTTTAAATAAATGGCTTTTAATCTATTTTTAAGATGGTGGGAAAGAAGTGCTGTCAATGCATCAGATACTACTCTACTTGTTACGATGCAACAAACCTTTAGTCCCGGAGGAGGAAATTGCCAATATGCTTCAGTGGGAAGAACTGGAATGGCAGAAATATGCAGAAGAATGCAAAGGAATGATAGTTACCAGTCCTGGCATGGTACTGCAAACATTTTTGATTTATAAACAAGTCATGCGTGCACTATAATCTTGGTTCAGTGATTTGGGTGCAGGTTAAAGTGGAATGGGAGAAGGAAGCCAGAGGAATGAGCAAGAGCCTTTGATCTCAGTGCTGTTGGAATAACAATATTGAAAGTATGCTGAAAGTCAGAGAATTGGGGATGCAAAATATTATAGACATATGGCAGCGAGTTAACTTGACCCAGTGCCCTATTCTTTGGCATATTGGGAGATGTTTAAGAGCAGGTTTACAGACTAACAGCATACAAATGTGTACATTGAAATTGCAATGTTTTAAGCATGTGTAACCCTAATTTAGTTCTCTTGTGCATATGTATTATGATAGCCTTTACTTTTACGATTACATACTATTTCCCTTCTTAATTCTGAGGATGGGTAGTTATTCAATAATCCCTTTTATCTTCCTTAATCAATGTCTGACCCCAAGCCTTCTCTACTGTACACCATCCAAACTCCTGTACGGAATACAGAATTGTTAATTTTCTTATTGAGTGCTTCACAGGCAATAATGACTTTATTTTCAGAACATCTCTGTGATTTTAGATGGGGTTAGCATGCCTATTTTACACGTGGTGATCTGAGGCAAGGAGATATTAATGGCAACATTATCAATTGTCCACTAACATTGAGTATCCATCTTGACACAAATATGGCCTGGTATTTTCAGAATACTAAGCTTTTTATAGCACTTTATAAATTGAAAGTGCAGTTTTAATCAATTTCAGTTACTGCTGTGAATGCTCAGCCCTTCTCAAATTTGATCTGACATGCGTCAGGTGGGCACCCAGAAAACGAACAACACACATTTAGTGGTACCTTTTGAAAGGTTGGTTTAAATGTGATGGCTCAACATCACGCAGAACTCAGCGACAGAGACAGGATTAGAGTCTCATGATCTTGGGTGACATTAACTTCCTTAACTGCAAAGCCATTCTTTTTCTTAGCAGTTCTGCTGCCTATAGTAAATGTCATCGACTTTGACTTTCAAGAGTAAAACACAATAATAGAAGTTATTTTAGGCCAGATTCATTAACTCGGTGGAGCTATAATGATTTGAAGAAGCTGAAAAATCTATCCCTCTGTGTACGAATGTAAGAGACTAGTTGACTATCCGATAAGCATATCGGATAGTCGACTACTTATGCAAGTAAAAGCCAGATCCCCCCCCAGCACCGTCTCTGCGGGGGGCAGGCGAGGTAGAGGCACAGCGGAAACAGCATGTGTGGGGACTGAAGCAATCTCTGCTTGCACCACTTCTGCTGAGATTCTGCTTTTCAAATGCACAAGAACCCCAACAGACCCTGCTGTGCCTCAGCCTTTGAAATGTAGATCCCCTCTGGTCCCGCACTCCCTGCGAAGCCTGAGCCCAATGGGGCTCTTGTACATTTCAAAAGCAGAAGCCCTGCAGGGAGAGCGGTCCCACGCTCCCTACAGGGCTTTCTTTTGAAATGGACAAGATTCCCACTGGGGCTATTGTACATTGAAGGAAGCCCCACGCTCCCTGCCAGGCCAAGAGCCCGGCAGGAAAATCCAATCCACTATTCAATTAGTTAGTTAATTTAAATTTAACATCCCTATCTCTATGTTTATGCAAGGCTTTTTATTTCCATTTTTAACCAAGAAGCACAGATGAAATCCATATCTAAAAAGGAGAATCTGATGTTCATCCATGCAAACCAGAAAAACACCAAAAATGGTTATTTGTATCTAAGAGCTTGTCTACACAGAGTAGTAATGCAGACTATGGGGATGTGGTTTTTAAAGCGCACAAATGTGTTTCACATTAATTAATCCATGCAGAGCTATGGTGCACACTTTAGGTTCTCTAGTACACTGAATCTAGCATTGTTTGAAACATATACACAAGGAGATTCAGTTTGCATGTGTGGCGTTACCTTTGGTATCTCCTACTTTTCGAGTACTTAACTATCCAGTCTTGATGATCTGGAAGGAAACTTTATGAGATGAATTAGTATATGTATGTAAAAACATAAAAACTGTTTCCTATGCCTTTACAATTTTATTGTTTTATTATAATACCATTAAGGGAAGAGATCATTAATGCTCTCTCTTTTTTTTTTGTAAGTAGGTTGTGATTAGTTTCTTTTTCTTAATATGTGGATTTTTAAAATGTCATTATTACATGCTCTGAGTGTAAAAGTAAGTGAGAAATGGATTATGAGAGTATCTTGAATGCATTTTATCCCCTATTTGATTAGGAAACTCAACTTTATTGAGACGACAATATAAAACAGTGCTTTAGAAAATGAGGTCTCTTGAATTCAACTCTGTCAACTTAATACAGCAAAGTAAAAACACTGTAAAGATAAAAAAGTAAACATTTATTTAGCTATTTTTCATGATATCATTTGTGAAATAAGAATTCCTGCTGGGAATAAATGAAAAGATAGTAACAAAAGACCATCATTATTACAATATAATATATTTGTCATTTCATTAGTTTCTCAAATTTTGTTTTGGAAAAGTTTTACATTTTAATCCAATATGTAACACTTCAATTTTTCTTTTACAAGTGGTTTCTTCTCTTCCGGTGAACATAAATACATATTTTATGCAGTCATATTGCCCCCACCTGCAATGGCACCAGATTCTTTCAGATATGCAAATGCCTGGCTCAATCAGTATTTGGATGGGAAAAATAGCTAAATAGAACCACTTTCCTCTCAACCAATAGTGAATCAATATTCCTATATGCTTCCAAGTAGTAATATGTTGCTAGAGGATCCATGGTTTGGATTAGGGATGTGGACCTGTATATGAGTACACGGTTAACTGATTAGCCTGGGTCGATCACATACATTCCCCTTCCCCTACTGCTTCTGTATCAGGGGCAACAGGGGAAGGGAAGCAGATAATAGAAGGAGAAGGGATTTGAGTCGTGAACAAGGAATTCTTTTGTGAGAATTATTGATCAGGTGTTTGTTAGTATCTGTTAATTCAGAAACAAACCACACGGTAAATATGTGTTTGGTGCTTCAGGTTAGGCCCACAGCATCTGTACTTAAGTGCCTAAATAAAAATGGTGTGAACAAGCCACTTTGACTTGGCTGCCTACGGTTTAGACACCTAAATTCAAAAATGCAAGACTAGATTTTTATTCTGTTAATCAGATTTCGTTTCCATTAGTACCCATGAAATCCTTATGCTAACAGTTTCTCAGTTGTCTTCCCAGAAAAAGCAGTAGTTGCTAATACTTGGGAGGAAATCAGAAAATAACTTACTATAATAAATAAAAACCTTTCAAAGTTGTCTTCATAAATCATAAAAATCCAAAAAAATAATAAGCCTATTCTATTTCTATTTTAAAGTGAATACTAAACTCTGGTCCTTGTAAAGTTCCAGTTTTGGAAACAGCATTCTGTCTTCTAAAAATTATATTTCTAGATCTCTTTATTCTTCTTCATATTCTCATTTAAACTATTATGTAGAAAAGCTTTAAAAAAACTTTATTCACCTGTTTGTGTGGATGGAGTAATTTTAAAGATTAAATTTTTGATGGGCAAGTAAAATATTTCATTTTCCACTATCATGTAAAAAAGGATAGCTGATAAACATTTATTTTTCTCTTGAACTGGTAAGACCTACGTCATATTATAATTCTGTCCTCTCACAAGCATTTTCAGAATTTAATTCCAGAAGTAGCTACATTCACCAGTGGGGGAAAATTATCCCCTATATAGTTTGTATCTGTTTGAAAAACATATATTTGGGGGGTTAAAAATATGTTATAAACATGCTTTAACTTTATTATGTAATAGTAATAGCCATTTAGTTTCTAATAATGTCATATGAAGTAAGGTAAGTTTTCTATATGTAATTTCTTTGCTAAATTGGCAGCTTTAATATAAAGACAACTCTAAGTAATGTATCTTTTCAGACACTTAAGAGAATCTGATAGCATCATCCAAACAGCTAATTGCGAGGTAGGAAATTGCTTGGTCACATAACAGAACAGCTTACAAGATAATGGAGAAAATATTTGTGCAGAGAGACTCAACTGTGGAACTTTAAAGCTAAGGATTTTGCATAAGCTACAAAAGTGAATGAGAGCACTATAAGCAGCAGGTCAGCTGCAGAATGTGAAGTTACTAATTTTCTCCATTTTTAGAGGTGAAGTGAAAGTCACTTCCTTCTGCAGTGTGTCCTTTTAAAGACATTTCGCTTTAAAAAGCTATTCTGTTTTGAAGTGAAAAAAGGACAAAATATTCCTCATTACACAAAACTGCATTCTTTGTTAGACACATTGGCTTTGGAGAATATTGTAATAGTGGCAGTGCAATGTTTAATGCAACGTTGTGTTCTTGGATGGGTCTAATGACATCTTTACTTGTATTAGATAATCAAGAATAAGAACTAAAATTAGAGATATAACGTGGTATCATGAACCAGGAACAGGAATCGTAGTCAGAAATACCTGGATTTGATCCTGGCTGATACCGTCTTAATGTTTGGCAGTCTGCAATTCATGTCAGAGTCTCAGAAACTCAAAACTTCAGTTCTTCCTCCCATGTAAATGAGGATAATACCTGTATTGCAAGATCGTTGTGAAAACCAATGAGTTATCATTGGTACAGCCCTATAAGTATCACATATTACTATATATTAATGGTTTTCTACATATATAACTAAAATATATCTCTTACTCATTTCAAAATGTTGAAAGTCTTCTCAGAATCATGATGTCATTCATTTGTCAATTCCTGGATAATGTCATAATGTAGCCAATAAAATATCACTAGCTCTGTTGTTAATTAGATCTATATTGATTTTCATCCTAGAAACCCAGTTCCGTACGTATTGATCAATTGGACCGTGAACAGTTCAACCCTGATGTGATTACTTTTCCCATTATTGTTCACTTTGGGATACGGCCTGCTCAACTCAGTTATGCTGGAGACCCCCAGTAAGAAATTTTCCTTAAAGCTTATGTTAAAAAAAAAAAGTTGCTATTTCTTTCGCTTGTTATTAAGGGCCTAGTCATGTGACTGTTGAAGTTGATAGAAAGCTTATTGTTTTCTGCAATGGGAGTGGGAGAATCTGAAATATAGATGCTTTTTTCCTCTTCTCAGAAGCATAATTCTGCTCTGCACTTCCTTTTTCAATTTTAGATTTTCAGCGCAAATATGTCAAATTCATGCAATATGAAAATTATGCATGTAGTATAAATGTTATGAAACAAGTGGCTATGTTCTTTTCACCAGTGAGCCATGTCTCTGCTGCTGCTACTACTCATGGTACCTCAACTCCACTGCTCTTTATACTTATGCTACCTTGATGAGAGTGTGCATGAGCAGGAGAATCAGACCCCTAGCTTGAAGTATAGACAGAAACTAAGTCGATTTCATAAATCCAGGCTCTATTGCTGTGTGTGTGAAATACATATTCCATTTAGTATGGCTTTTTTCTTGTTCAAGTTTTTGATATCGCTAACTGAAACCAACTATAAATCGATGTTATTGTTTTTAATCATCATTATTTTCTTATACTCCTGCTCATCTCTGTAGTATCATGGAGTGCCTTCCATGCAAAATCAGAGCAATGGCAAAATCCCTAGTGGACTTTCATGGAGTCTCTGTCATTCTTCTTTTGGCATTTAAAAACAAACAAAACAAAACAAACACAAAAAGATCTGTTTAGGATGTTCAGGGTTTTTTTTTTAACTTTAAGCAGATAAATGTAGTATCTGTTTTGAAAACTGTTCAGATGCTGGAATTCTGTATTGAAATAAAAAGAAAATAGTGTAGAAATAGCTTATAGATTCTCAGTTTCCAGTTTGTTTTATAGACCAAGTAGACCCTGAAGCCTCTATGGATGAGGAGATGCACTAGATAATGATGGAGTGAGATAGTTTACAGGGATCTGTTCATAACAAGGAATGGAGTGGTGTATGTGCTAGAGCTATGAGGATTCTGAAACAGTAAAATAGCTGCAGCTCTATTTGATGGCGTGTCAGTTATGTGGAATCTTCGCACCAAAATCACTTCTCTAAACTGGTTCTATTTGTGGAGACGTAACAGAAGAAAATAGATCACAAAATCAAAAACTTCGATCGCTCCTTTGCTTCATTTTAAAAGTATTTTGCTTTTGTGTTTTGTGTTCAGAGTTTGCTTCTGCTATGATTTTTTTTAAATACCTTGCATAAATTGAGCAGTTTTATGCTCTGCTTTGAATGAAACTTTTCTCTTTTTTTACAATATAAGGACTGCATTTAGTCTTGTTATAGATTATATAGACCTCATATCAAGAAGATAAGTCTTTCATATGAATCAGAAAAAGATTTTGACTCATGCCTACACAATACCCTCCACCCTCCTCACTGAAATGTGCCCATCAGAGATATCTTTTTAGAGTAAAGTTTTAAGGATCAGTCTCAGAAGAGTAGCCATGTTAATATGTACCTGTAGTAAGGCTTGTTTGCCACTTTGTTACTGAGAGCAAATTGGTTCATAAGGTCAAGCAGTGAAGCACTCATGTTGTGTACTTCTGGCACAGGTTGAATCTCTCTAGTCTAGCACCCTTGGGACCTGACCGGTGCCAAACCAGAGAGGTTGCTGAATCATGGGAGGTCAATGTTGTCCAACAGCATTAGCAACACTTCCCCTGCTTACTGGGCTCTTAAAAGACATTTAGAGGTAAATTAGAGCTAAATAACAGCACAGAACACTGAGAGCCAGGACTGGTACCTGTAAACAAACTTTATGGGAAAGTGGGAAGCTTGGCCACACCCATGATAAGTGGACATCTGGCTAACTAAACTCATGCCCGACCACAGACGCTGCTGGATCAGAGTGCTGGGGTAGAGAGGTTCAACCTATACTTAACAAAGATGGAATTTCCCCTCTTCCCCCCCCTGTTCTTTCCTGCAGGTACCAAAAGCTATGGAAGAGCTATGTGAAACTACGCCATCTGCTGGCTAACAGTCCCAAAGTCAAACAGGCTGATAAACAGAAATTATCCCAGAGAGAGGTATGCTAGACCATCTCCCATATCCAGTGATTGAGCACACAGTATTAGTCAGAAAGAGGAGGGGGTCAGTGTTACTGCATTTCTAAAGAAAAAAGGAAAATAGCGTCTATTATTGTCATTCTCAAGATGATTATCTTCTCATCATGTTGAGTTGATCTTACTTTTTATTCTTTGTCTCCTAATGGAGAGACATTTTCCTGCACTACCTTTTACCTAGTTACAGATACTGCCATAGGATGTTGAGCTTCTTACAGCATTTGGCATTAGCGAATGCAGTGCTTAATGTTGATAGAGGCTTTCTATTCTTGGCTACTCTTATCAGCTGCTTATAATCTTAAATTTCCGTGATTTACGCTTAGTTCAAAGTTGTATTTTATTGAAAAATTCAAGTGAGTTCCCTCTGGGTGTAAGGAAATGATGGGAGGTAGAGTGATTTTAAAACAGAAAAAACCTTAGTTGTGGATTTATGTGGGGTTTTTGTGACCCAAAAAAACCAACCCTCTAAAAGAGTTAAAGGTGAGACCTTTAGTTTTTACATAGTCAGAGTCTTCAGTGAGAAGTATGGTACTAGCGGAGTTTGTTTTTGGTTTTGTTTTTTTCCTAAAAAGTTGACTGCTGAGGAGCTCCTCTTGATGTTAGTGGGAAATATCAAGTGCTCAGCACTTCAAAAAATCAAGCCATCTCATTATGAACTAGGAAGCCTCCTTTGAGGCACCCACCTCTTTAAGTCTTGGACTAAACCTTGAAAGTTGTTTCTTCGCCTGTATACCAGACATTTTTAGTGGCACACTAAACATACATGTTCATATCAAAGAGGAAGGAACTTGTTTAGTATATGAATCTTGAGGAAGCAGCTTTCCATTTTGTCGGTAAGCTCTACTCAGTGTTTCAATACAGTAGCTCAATTTTTCTCTCCCTCACTTGCAAGAGTCCTGTGTATGAATGGATGTGTCGATTTGAATGTTACCAAAAGGGCACTAGATATTATACTCATTAATCCAGTGTATAAAGTGCTAGGTAGCAGCTGGAAAGAAATGTCTGTGCTAGCGATGTAAAAAAATGGTTACAATGTAACCGGTAACTATTAAAATCTTAGTGGTTACACACTGCAGGCTCCTGGAGTGGCAGGCAGGCAGGAGCTGGCTTATGTTGGCCCCCATTCGGGAAGCCAGCTGCCTCCCTACGCCCAAGTGGCTCTGATACAGAACCAACACGTGTAGCAGCAGCTGGCTCTCTGCTGGTGGGGCCTGTAGCTGGGAGCCGGCGTACACCAGGAGCTGGCCATTGCCGGCTCCCAGCGACATTGTCTGGGCCAGCCCTGCTCCTGGCGAGCTGGTTGCACTGGGACTAAACCTTGCAATAGATGGTTTCATTGTATGGTATATCTGACAGTGGACCAGACATTTTTAGTGGCACACTAAACATACATGTTCATATCAAAGAGGAAGGAACTTGTTTAGTATATGAATCTTGAGGAAGCAGCTTTTCCATTTTGTCGGTAAGCTCTGTACTCAGTGTTTCATTACAGTAGCTCAATTTTCCTCTCCCTCACTTGCAAGAGTCCTGTGTATGAATGGATGTGTCGCATTTGAATGTTACCACAAAAGGGCACTCAGATATTATACTCATTAATCCAGTGTATATGCTAGGTAGCAGCTGGAAAGAAATGTCTGTGCTAGCGATGTAAAAAAATGGTTGCTAATGTAACCGGGTAACTATTAAAAATCTTAGTGGTTACACACTGCAGGCTCCCTGGGAGTGGGGCAGGCAGGCAGGAGCTGGCTTATGTTGGCCCCACTTCCGGGAAGCCAGCTGCCTCCCTACGCTGCGGGCTCTGATACAGAACCAACAATGTGTAGCAGCAGCTGGCTCTCTGCTGGTGGGGCCTGTAGCTGGGAGCCGATGCACACCAGGAGCTGGCTAATAAGCCGGCTCCCAGCGCACATTGTCTGCCAGCCCTGCTCCCAAGGAGCTGGTTGCACTGCAGGCTCTGCAGTATAAGCTTTATATCACAGAGCAGGGTGGAAGCCAGCTCCCCAGGAACAGGGCCAGTAGCCGGAGTCGGTGCATGTCAGGCTGATATAGAGCCAGCAGAGGAGGGCAGCAGCCGGTTCCCCAAAAGCAGGGCTGGGATCCAGCATATAATGGAAACCGATAAGCTCATGTTTATCGGTTACCTGTTTAAATGGTTACACTCTTACATCCCTAGTGTGTGCTTTGTGTGCAGGCATGCAGTTCTGTGTGCTTGTCTCTGACTGTCTGTAATCACGTAGCTTACACAAGTGTATAAAGTGGAGTATAAATGGATTAATCAAGAAGTATTAGTCTGATAGCATCACCAATTTGCTTTTTCTGTAGCAGCTGAAGCTGCTGCTGCAATAGATGGTCTTGGTATATCTGACAGTGGACCAGATTTCATCATTAAAGCAAAGCATAGTATGCAGTCACATGAACACGGTACTTAATTAACATTGTGTTTACAGTATAGTTAAATAAGCCCCCAAATTTCAGCTTTTCTTGTAAATGGGAAGAACTATAGTAGTAAAAGTTATCTATGTTCTAATTTTAAGGAGGAATAGTTTTCCTCTGAAATGCATGATTTTTATCTTAACTGTAGCTTTCATCATCTGCCGAGGAGAACAAATGGAAGGCTGGAACTTTTTATTAAAAATGTCTCTTATTAGTGAATAATGGATGAGTTATTCTTAAAACTGTAGCAGAGAGGGCGTGGGGGCGATTACATTTTGCTGCAAAAATGAAGCTCTCCTTTGATATTTATCTCTTCTTGTACTGTGTAGACCTTTGTTTCTAGATTGTATCCTCCAAGATAATGGTTTCCTAAAGTAATTGTCTGTCACACGGGAGATGTATTGAAAACAGTTTTTAGGCAGAAACCTTGCGGTAGTGTTCTCCCACTTTGTGACACTGAGACCTTAATCGATAATTTAGTTGGAGCTGGCTGGCTGCTTATAATTAGCATGTGAATTTAAAATAAATGTATAAATTTTCTGAATTGGGCACTGATGATATACTAGTATTCATAGTCCACTGTATATTTGAGAGAGTTTGTCTGTCCATCGGTCTGTCTGCCAGTCTGTTTGTTCAAGAACTCCTCCTAAACTGTAAGAGCTAGCACCAATTTGGTATGCAGCATCCTTTTATCATAACTTAAAGCAAAGTAAGCATTTGATTGTGCCAGGACAATGGGATGTGCCTGGAATTTGATTGTTTCTCATAAAACGGAAAGGGAGGGAGCTGCTAGCAAGGACAGTTATATTGTATAATGACCACAGGAAGGCAGCAAGCAGTCAGGGATGGGGGACCAGGACAGCTATAACCCCGTTGGGGCAGCAGCGGTGGACAAAGGAAGAGCTATCTACTGTATATTTGAGAGAGTTTGTGTGTCTGTACATGCACCTTTCCTCCAGCTTTGCCCTCTGCAGCTGTAGCAGCCACGGAGAGGTGCTTCTCACATGGCTTCAAGGTGCTGCAGGGAGAGAGGGTTGGGGTAGCGCGCTCTGTCTCTGGGGCAGTCTGCATACCGAAACCCTCATCCCTAGCCCCACCCCAAAGCAATGATTTACATGTAGAAATACAAAAATAATATAAGTTAAGACTCAAGCAACACCAGGACACTGACCACGTCTAGCTCTGCCCTACTTGAGAATGTCCATGCCACCTCAGCTTACATCATTATCAAAGGGTGGGTGGAGATAATTACTAGTTTTAGATTTAAAAATTGCTTTCTGAAAGCATGCTTTCCAAAAAACCAAAATCAGAACCATTCTCAATATATAACCCAGTGCGGTTTTCCATGCCCCGGTTGCATATTAATTTGTTGTAGAGCATGTCTCACAGTTGCATCATTCTCTCCCCTTCCAGGAAGCACTGCAAAAAATCAGACAGAAAAACACAATGAGACGAGAAGTTACAGTGGAGTTGAGCAGCCAAGGATTCTGGAAAACCGGCATTCGTTCTGATGTCTGCCAGGTGATTATTAAACCTTAGAGATTCTTCTTGAAATCAATTTCCTTTGTCTGCTATATATTTGAGAGACTTTGTCTGTCTGCCTGTCCAAGAACTCCTCCTAAATGGTAAGAGCTAGGATCACCAAACTCAGTATACAACTTTCCCATATTGTAACGTAAAGCAAGATAAAGGTTAGGGATGTAATAAAATAACCATTCTATCGGTTACCATAATGGTTACATGCCAGTTCCCAGCCCTGCTCCTCAAGAGCTAGCTGTTGGGAGCTGGTACACTCCAGGAGCCAGCTTAAAAGCTGGCTACCAGCATGTGCCAGCTCCTGAGGAGCCAGCTGCTGCCCCTCAGTGCTCAAGGCTCTACATTATAAAGCTTATATTGCAGAGTTCACAATGCAACTAGCTCTCAGGGAGTTGGGCCAGCAACTGGGGCCTGGCTTCTGGCACGCACTGGCTGCCAGCCCCGCTCCCGGGGAGCCGGCTGTGCTGTGCACTCTGTAGTATAAGCTTTATACTGCAGAACTCGCAGTGTGTCGCTGTGTAACTGCTAAGGTTTTCAGCTATTAAACGGTTACGTAATTAATCATTTTTTAACATCCCTAGTAAAGGTTTGGTTGTGCCAAGAAATGGGATGTGCCTGGAATGGGATTGCTTCTCAGAAGACCATACAGAAAAGAGACAGAATCACCAGGCTGGTTATGGCTGGGAGCGCAGACACCCCCATCCAGGACTGCCCCAGCTGCGAGCCTCTCCCTGCCCCTCCTCCCCATGTCACCCATTAGGGAGGGCAGGGGACGCTGAAGCTGTCCCCCCTCCCCTCTCAAGAAATTCATGCAGGAACATTGCTAGATGTTCCCCTTCTTCAGAGAGTGAAGGGAACATGCACAGTTTGCTGTATTCCTCAATCTAGCAGAGGAGTGCAGAGGGCAGCCAAACCTGGACCTGCCGCAGCCAGGGGAAATGCTCCCCTCCCCCAGCTGTGCCAGCTGGAGCTGCAGCAGCCATGGAGAGATGCTTCTTACCTGGCCCCAAGCTGCCATGGTGAGAGGGAACTGGAATAGTCCTCTCTCCCCAGGGTAGCCTGCACACTGAACCCCTCATCCCTATCCCCTCCCCAGAGCAATCATTTAAATGAAGAAAAGCAAAAATTGAGTTATGGACCCAAGCAACACTGGGTAAATCTTCTAGTTAGTTAATAAACAGCAGGTTGATGTCTCTGAATTTTACAATGTTACGGCTTTAGCTACACAGGAAGATTGCTACTAATACATTGTATCAAACACTCGCTGGTATTGTTGCACTGGTAGAGACCTTGCTTTTTGTACTGGCAGCACATACCCCTAACTGAAACAGGGTTAATCTGTGCTGGTGCAAATTGTGTCTTATAGCAACTGTACAGCTATGCTGGGGCCTATGAAAAATGTATAGTTAAGAATCCCGTGCTTGTATGGCATATCTTCTCAACTTACCTCATCCTGGCAAAGTTTAAGGAGAAGTCTTGATGGGGGATAAATATTTTTGAGTGGTTTTTGGATTTAAAAAGTTTATCCTCCATCTAAGATTTCTTGATTCCAGGACTATTTATATGGTCTGAGACAGAATACCAGCATGTTTGGGAATGTCATCCCATAGCTACAGGAACTTAAGAGTTTGTACTAACTTTTGTTACCTAAGGTTTATTGATGTGCTTTAAGACAAACTTCATATATTTCCAAAATTGAGAGATAATAGATTTGTT
Organism: Rafetus swinhoei; assembly: GCA_019425775.1. Classification (NCBI taxonomy): domain Eukaryota; kingdom Metazoa; phylum Chordata; order Testudines; family Trionychidae; genus Rafetus; species Rafetus swinhoei. The sequence continues at coordinate 121,205,531 of CM033424.1, forward strand.
TATCTCTTTAGTAAATATTTTACAATTTTATTTTATAATGTCTTATTAGGCATTGTTGTTTTCTTTAATTATTGACACAAATGACCAAAGAGTAATGGACATAAAACATAATTTCACTTATTTTGTACATCTAAGACAATAAAATAGACTAGTCAGTTGTTTAAATTTCTTTGAGAGGTCACAAGGAGACTAAACTCTGCATCTTTAAACTGAAAGATTGCTATTGCTGTTTTTCATATATACTTTTTGCCAGATTAGAGTACAAACTAAATGAATGTAAATCAATTCTGCAGGCAGACTTAATGCAAAGTGATTTAAAATTATTGGTTTGCTTTAATTCTTAAAACCACTATAGTTTAGAAAATCAAAATTCTTTTTATAACACTGAAGTACTCTAATAAATTTAAATCACTATAGTTGCACAAACTATAATACCACTACTCTTGGCATTTTCCAAAATAAAGCACTTGGCAGCGGAGAGAGGAGAAGTGAAGTGTTCTGATTAAATGGGTCTGTTTTGTAAGTAATTCAAAATTATTGGGCGGGTATAGGGCACTCCTGCTTCGCTGCTATTAGTTATTATGTACAAATAGTATTTTTATACACAAAATAGCTTTAATAAGATGATGTAATGGCTCTGCTGCCTATAATGGAATAGTTCCAGAAGACACCATATTTCATCAGTATCCATTAATTTGCCTAATGCAGCTTTTTAAATTTTGTTTGTTTGTTTGTTTTATGGGGGAATAGTTGATGGTGTTCATCTAAAAAGAATTAAAAATGTTAAATAGCCATCATCCTATCTGACAGATAATAATAATCAAATTAATCAAGTAGTTGGTGTCAGGAAAACAGCACTTTGTCAATATAATTAAAAGAGTCTAAATACATTGTGTGAACCTCATATTTATCATCTGTGATATATCAATTCCTTACTAGCTGAACTTCTATATAAAATCTAAAATTTTGATATAGTCCTCTCTCCCCAGGGTAGCCTGCACACTGAACCCCTCATCCCTAGCCCACCCTAGAACAATGATTTAAATGAAGAAAAGCAAAAATTGAGTTACAGGCCCAAGCAACACTGGGTAAATCTTCTAGGGTTTACCCTAGAAATCTTTGGTGAGCTTAAACACAAAAAGGAAGCTTACAAGAAGTGGAAACTTAGACAGATGACTAGAGAGGAGTATAAATATATTGCTCGAGAATGCAGGGGAGTTATCAGGAAGGCGAAAGCGCAACTGGAATTGCAGCTAGCTAGGGATGTGAAGGGTAACAAGAAAGGTTTCTACAGGCACGTTAGCAAGAAGAGGGTGATCAGAGAGGGTGTGGGGCCCTTACTGGATGAGGGAGGTAACGTAGTAACAGATGATGTGGGAAAAGCTGAAGTACTCAATGCGTTCTTTCCCTCTGTCTTCACGGTCAAGTTCAGCTCCCAGACTAATGCACTAGACAACATAGTAGGGGAAGGAGGTGGCAGCCCTTGGTGGAGAAAGAACAAGTTAGGAACTATTTAGAAAAGCTAGACATGCACAAATCCATGGGTCCGGATTTAATGCATCTGAGGGTACTGAGGGAGTTGGCAAATGTCATTGCGGAGACTTTGGCCATTATCTTTGAAAACTCATGGAGATTGGGAGAGATCCCGGATGGTTGGAAAAAGGCAAATGTAGTGCCCATCTTTAAAAAAGGGAAGAAGGTCAATCAAGGGATCTACAGACCAGTCAGCCTTACCTCAGTCCCCAGAAAAATCATGGAGGGGATCCTCAAGGAATCCATTTTGAGGCACTTGGAAGAGGAGAAAGTGATCAGGAAGAGTCAACATGGATTCATGAAGGGCAAGTCATGTCTGACTAATCTGATTAGCTTCTATTTTGAGGTAACTGGCTCTATAGATATGGGAAAGTCAGTGGATGCGATTTACCTTGACTTCAGCAAAGCTTTTGATATGGTCTCCCACAATATTGTTGCCAGCAAGTTAAGGGAGTATGGATTGGATAAATGAACTGTAAGATTGATAGAAATCTGGCTAGACTGTCAGGCCCAACGGGTAGTGATCAAAGGCTCGATGTCAGGTTGGCAGTCAGTTTCTAGTGGAGTACCCCAAGGATCTAGGACCAGTTTTGTTCAGCATCTTTATTAATGACCTAAATGAGGGGATGGATTGCACCCTCAGCAAGTTTGCGGATGACACTAAGCTAGGGGGAGAGGTAGATATGCTAGAGGGCAGCGATAGGGTCCAGAGTGACCTAGACAGATTAAAGGATTGGGCCAAAAGAAATCTGATGAGCTTCAACATGGACAAGTGTAGAGTCCTGCACTTGGGATGGAAGAATCCCAAGCATTGTTACAGGCTGGGGACCGACTGGCTAGGTAGCAGTTCTGCAGAAAAGGACCTGGGAATTACAGTGGATGAGAAGCTGGATATGAGTCAACAGTGTGCCCTTGTAGCCAAGAAGCCTAATGGCATATTAGGTTGCATTAGGAGGAGCATTGACAGCAGATCTAGAGAAGTGATTATTCCCCTTTATTCGGGTCTGGTGAGCCCACACCTGGAGTATTGTTTCCAGTTCTGGGCCCCCCACTATAGAAAGTATGTGGACGCATTGGAGAGGGTCCAGCGGAGGGCGACCAAAATGATTAGGGGGCTGGAGCGCATGACGTATGAGGAGAGACTGAGGGATTTGGGTTTGTTTAGTCTGCAGAAGAAAAGAGTGAGGGGGGATTTGATAGCAGCCTTCAATTTCCTGAAGGGAGGTTCCAAGGAAGATGCAGAGAGAGGCTGTTCACTAGGTTGGACATTAGGATAAACTATTTCCCTAGGAGGGTGTTGAAGCACTGGAATGGGTTACCTAGGGAGGTGGTGGAATCTCTGTCCCTAGAGGTTTTTAAGTCTCGGCTTGACAAAGCCCTGGCTGGGTTGATTTAGTTGGGATTGGTCCTGCCTCGGGTAGGGGGCTGGACTTGATGACCTTCTGAGGTCTCTTCCAGCTCTATGATTCTATGATATATCAGTGCTGCAAACTGGGGCCAAAAAATTGCTTGCTATGTACAAATAGTATTAAAACTCTGGTCTGCACTACTGATTGCCCATTAAATTATTTTGGTTGTCTAGCAGGCTACCACCGTGGTAACAAATGCAGAGAAATTGTTAACTGGTGGACATGTATCATTGGTCCTTGAGATGATTTCATTTTGATAAAGCAGTCAAGAATGAAGATGCACAAGAAGCACAATTATAGAACACACAGTTCCTCCCCCCCCCCCCCCGGAAGATTTTTATGAGAGAAACTACTTTCATGTATTAGGTTTTAGTTTAAATCCAAAAATTTGCTTAATTCTCATTCTACTCATCAATAATGTTTTCACTTCCCAGTGCTGTATCATTTGGAGTAACAGAGTTTGGGAAGAAATCGCTTGAAACACAGAAAGCTATAGTGGTTGCAAGTTGCCATTTTATTCCATAACACAGAACAATCCAGAACCAGCCAAAACCAGCTGGACTGACCCCTAATAACCTAACTCAATTACTGTAATAGCAACAAGATCTATATCTACAACAACCCAATACACAATATATTCCTCTCCCCTTAATAAGAACATCCCCTTACTAAAATAAACACTAAACTAGAGAATGGGGGTAGACTGCCTCAGTTTTTGGCTAACCCAGGGATTGTTTTGCCCCGTAACCATGGGTTAACCTAAACAAAAAATTCCAGCCATTGAAGAGGCCCTCTTTCTCTAGGTGGATTATGGCAGACATCTGGTGTTCTTGCACTCAAAGGTGTTAGGGGTGTGGGCCTGACAATGGGGTCGGGACTTGAAGCACAAATAGGTGAGGCTGTCATATCATCCCGCTCAGGAAGGAGGCTTGTGTTTGTCACAGGCGGTGATGGAGGAGGAGAGTCAGGAATAGGTGACTCTTGACTCAGTAGTTCACCAGTAGTGGTGAGGTCAAACAACACAGCTGGAGTTGTGTCCTGGGGGCCGGCAGAACCTGGCAATGACTGATCTGCATGCAACTACCACATGAGATCCTATGCAGTCCGGACAGTGAGGGAAACAAGTCCTGTTTGAACAATGACAGTGGCAGGGAGCCATTTAGCTCCAGAAGCATAGTTCCAAGCCAAAACCAGCTGTCCAGGACTAAAGGTTTGGTCTTTTGCTCTGGATGCACATCTGATGACTTAACCGTGCTGTTGATGTTGTGCAATTTGTCATAGTTCTGAAGGTTTCAACAGATCAAAGCAAGTACGCAGCTGACATCCCATCATTAGAAAAGCCGGGACATTTTGGTTGTAGCCTGAGGTATGTTTCTGTAGGATAGAAAGAAGGTGTCCAGATGCTTTTGCATGAGTGAATGGCCTCTAGCTAATTTTATAGCTTGTTTCATTGTCTGCACAAACCTTTCAGTTTATCCATTGGTGGAGGGGTGATACAATTCTGAAGTGATGTGATGGATCCCATTTGCTTTAATAAAATTTCCAGACTCCTGAGAGATGAACTGCTGACCATTGTTGCTCACAAGTTGTTCTGGCAGACCAAAATGACTAAAGATTCTGCACAGTTTTTGGATTGTACTCTCAGCAGTAGTGGACAGCATTATGGAGACTTCTGGCCATTTGGAATGGGCTTCTACCACCACCAAGAACATGCTTCCTTCAAATGAGCCAGCAAAATCAATGTGAATATGTTGCCATGGTTTTTCAGGCCAGTTCCATGGATATAGACGTGCCACCTGAGGTGCATTCCTCACACACTGGGATGAAATACAAGCTCTTGCCTTCTCGTCAGTGGCACAGACCTGGCCTTCAGATATTTTGGTTGACTGCCAGGTTTAATGTTCAGTTTCACAGTGATTCCCCTCATACCTCCCAGATATTCTCCAAAAACAGCAGCATGTTTTTTTAATACATCGGTCAGAACTGTTTCTTCTTTAGTCATCTACTGCACTTTTGCCCAGTTCAGCTGGATCTTCCTATGCTATGATTTACCCATGAAGACTGTATAATGGCTTTTCACCACAAACAGTGGCAATTCAGCAGTCTGCCATTGAGTTCCACCTTAACATCAGCAGTGCCCAGGACAGAGTACTGCTTCTCCCACATGCGTCTTCAGAACAGTATTTCTTGCCTTTAGCTTTTCTCTATACACAGTCTCTGAGACCAGTGAAACTGCAGCACCAGTGTCCAGTTCCATGTATACAGGTTTGCCGTCCAACAATGGGGTTACCCAGTATTCATGTGAGCCCACTGCCAAAGACAAAACGTAGTGTGGCACTACTTCTTTGCACAGGGTGTCACTTTGATCATCATGAGTCTGCTCAATGATATGTAGATTTTCCTTTTTGGTTCACCAGACTGCAGACCTCTTTTTCTTTTGTTTTGCAGGCACGTTCAATATGTCCCTTTTTTCCACACTGTCCACACACTAGGTCCTTACACCAGCATTCTAATGCCTGGTGACCCAGCATACCACAATGGCAAAATTCCTGGCTCCCCACTGTTTTGTGGGTAAGTTCTTGGGACACTTTATGCACCCTAGGGGGTACACTGAGGTATTGTACCTCCCGTATGGCCAGTTGCATGGAGACCGCAATATCAATGGCCTTCTGTAGGGTGAGCTGTGCCCCTGTTAATAGATGCTTCCATATAGCTTCACTGTGCAGGCTACATACTAACTTGTCATGTTTGGCATCATTTAACATCTCCTTAAATTCATAGTGTTCCACAAGCTTTTTCATAGTTGCTACAAATTATACAACTGTTTCACTTTCTTTTTAGTCTCTGTTGTGGAACTTATACTTTTTGGCAATTACCATTGGTTTTGGAGCATAATGTGACCCCAGGATTTCCACAGTGTCACTGTAAGATTTGGTCTCTGGCTTAACAGAGTGCAGTATACTGCGTAGCAGAGAGTAGGTCTTAACCCCTACAACACTAAAGAATATTGGCACCTTAATGTCATTTGCAATAACAAAAAGCTCAAACAGTCAGAATATACGTTTCATTGCTCTATAGTCTCCTCAAAAGGTCCCAGTGGCCCCGTAAGTGTAGCCATGGCTACAGGATCTTCCTTCCTTTCTCTTTCTCTCTCTCCCCCTTCCTCCCCCCTTCCCCAACTTCTGGGCTTCACTCGGGTCAGAACAAAGCAAACCCTGGTTTTAGTTTCAGTTTGCACTGTCAGTGTAACAGTCAGTTCTCACCCCCACCTTCCAGACAAGCAAAAAGGTTTGTTTCTGCACATTGGCTTCTACTTTTTCTGTTGCGGGAGACAGCACAGTATCCTGAAAAAAAATGCAGAAGAACGGCTCTTGTGCAAGAGGGGTTTTTTGTGCAAAGCCTCTTGTGCAAAAATGGAGCCTCATTAATTATGCAAATGAGGTGTGGCAATATTCCATGCTTCACCTCATTTGCATATTTTTTGCGCAAAACGGGCAGTGTAGACATAGCCATTATGGTTTAGCTACTATACATCTTATATTTCTCATTCTTCCAGAAGAACTTTAATGTTGATGTAACAGAACAGTGTAAACAGTGCTAGTTGTTCAGTTATCAGATCTCTGGTCTAGAACCAATGTTTAGAAAAGTACATAAATGGGGACATTTTTCAAAGTCATGAAGTACACTTAGGAATTCAACTCTTGTTGAAAGCTACTGGGATTTAGACATTTAATTCCCATTTCAGTTTTGAAAATCTTACCCAGAGCATTTTTGTCAAATGGCCAAATAGCAAACTTTGTACCGGCTTTCTGACTCTTTCTAGTGCTCAGTATCTCAAGGACTTCTAGAGTTCAGCCCATCATTACGTTTGACAATATTGGCCTCTGACTTCTCATAGGGAAGTTAGTGAAAGCAAGGTGGCAAAGAGAATGTAACTTTACTCTGCATTGTTTTCCTACCTGCCAGGGCTTGAAACAAGTGCTTAGTGACTTGTAAAATGCTGGTTACCCCAACTGTCAAGTGGTATAAAATGACCTTTCCTCCTCTTAGCAGTTTATGAAATATTATATTTTACAGTGATGTCAGAGGTCTTACCTGGTCTTCAGACTTTTTTTTCCTTTTGTACTAATCAAGGTCTGCATATTGTAGGAGGTGCCAAATGGCCAATCTAATGATCTGTCGTTGCTTGACTGTACTTTGGTATGCCTTGAACGTTCAGCAATATGCAACAGGAGAATCTTTGTTTCACCCAACAAAGTATTTCAATAGTTTTCTTTTTTCTTGCTAATTATACATTATGGATAGGTTGTAATTTGGTTGTATTCATTGCAGGGTGTAAGGCTATAATTATTTTAGTGTATTTCTTATATAAATCAAAACAAAGCTAAACTTTGTCATAATGAGCTAAACTTTTTTGTATGTTTGTTATTCAGTGGCGTTCTCTGTGTTTTGTAAATTAATATTTTTCCTCCTTACAATTGCTTTCCTAGCATGCAATGATGCTTCCTGTCCTCACCCACCATATTCGTTATCATCAATGTCTGATGCATTTGGACAAGTTGATAGGCTATACTTTCCAAGATCGATGCTTGCTACAGGTAAGAAATGCCAAAGACAATTACATACTACTTTGCCATCTGAATTGTGCAGGATTCAAGCGCTGCTCCTGTGAAGCAAGGGGGAGGGAGAGCTAGTTTAGATAGATAGGCTTATGTGAACTTACTAACCATGGAGAAATGAGATGTATTTCTGATATTGAGATGCACCTAGTTATTTGCACCTCATATGTCCCGTGAGAATCTGTAAAATCAGGATCCACTTCCTTTGGTTGGTAAATCATGGAATCCTACAGGATGAAAAGCACTATGTACAAATACAAGATTATATTTTTGTTATTTATCAGTTTCCTTTTGCTGACTTCTGAACAACCAGTGTCATACTGCAGCTGTGTCTGTAAATTTTGCCTTCTACTGTTTTGTTGTTCATTTTTTCATAAAGGATTTTTTGTGTTCAAAGCTGTGAACACACATATCTCTTCAGACCTAGTTGAAATGTCCACTGTTACAAAGTGAAAGAGAGAAGTTGTGTTACTTTTGGGGTTTTAATACATCTGTGTTGCATGATCTACCAGTTGTGCAAGTGCATTTTTGCACACTGGGGTTCTCTCAGCAAAAACTGTCTATTGCAGATCCAAATGAAAAGGCAAAAATAAGTAAGTAGATGTGTGTTATCCCATTTAAGTGCAAAGGCATTAAAATTTCAGTTTTAAATGCTGAAATTTACGTTTCGTTTTGTTTTTGTGCATGTAATGAATTAAGACTTATTAATACTCTCAGATGTATTAATAAAATCCTCTTAAATACTTACTTGTACAAACTACATTTGTTTGAAAAATGGAGGGGATGGGTCTTATGCTTAATTATGAGCACATTTTCAGAGGGGTTTTCCCTCCAATTTCCTTGATGTTAGAGTTGAAGATTTAAAAAAAAAAAACCCAGCCAGAAAAACCTACTGACTACCATAGCAGAACACTTGAGGCAAAAAGCAAATAAGTTATCAATAATATGGGAAAGCATAAGACAATGTGCACCAACATAAATCACACTGAATGCCCAGAGGCACTATCTAGGTTTGTTCCTTCTGCATGCTTATTGAATAGCTAAGAATTTGTTACAGAAGACAGAGAGAGAGAGAGAGAGAGAGAGAGAGAGACCCAAGTGAGATTTATATTTCACAGTTTAAATAAGTGTGCATAGAAGTCAAATATACAAATATAAAGATCTCAGTGATGGTCTATGTTTCATCATGCAGTATACATATAAAGACCTGACAGTGAAGAGAGACTAAGGGTTCTTTCATGTGTATTTTATTTTAACTATTCTAATAAGTTTTAGGGCTCATCTAGACTACCCCTAAAGTGTCGAAAGAGGATATGCAAATTCCACTGGAATTTGCATATCTTCTTCCGATCTCGCTTTTGAAAGCGCAGCTTTCGAAAGTGAAAGTAGTCTATGCCGTTTTTTTCGGCACCCTTCCACCCCCTTTTTCGAAACGCCGCATAAACCTCATTTTTTTGAGGAAAAGCTCCCTTTTGAAAGTGAGATCAAAAGAAGTGTCACCTTTCGACATTTCAGCGTAGTCTAGACATAGCCTAAGTGTACTCTATTTTAGAGGAATAAGAGTTATACAGGTGTAGGTTTGATAAGCTGTAGTTAGTACTGATTAGGTATTTAACAAGGATTTGGAGGAAAATGTTATAAGTTGAAGGAACAGTTTGCCCTGACAATAGTTAAAATAACCTTTGTTTGAATGATGAGGGCAAAGGAGCGTTCAGAAGCTTTTTGTTTAGCATCGAAGGCCCCAGTCTTACAAATATTTCATGAATAACTTTCTGCATGTAAGTTGTATCATTTAACTCAGTGGGACTGCTAACAATTCTCATACTTGTCTGTGCAGTAGTGGGGCCTAAGCTGTATTAATTGCTATTGACACCTCCCATTTCTGCCATTTATAAAGTGATAGCAGCAGAGATGCAAGTGCCTGGTAGCTCTTACAATTTAAGCTAAATATAACTCTCAAGTCTGCCACTCCTATTCACCTTCACTCATACAGTGCTCTGACTGGGGTCCCAGCGAAGACAATGAGAATATGGGTCTAATCTTTGAGAGCAACAGTAGTAGAGTCTGGCTTTTAGTGGGCAAAAATGTGATCATCTGTCTTTTACCAACAAAAGATAAGGTGTTCCTTATTGATACTTTGCATATTTTCATTTAGTTACAAATGCTTGAAGTGGTATTGCACTGTAAAGATATATTTATGTGGTAATATTATTAGATTTCATGTTTTTGTTCTAAACAAATCTTCATATTGTTTAACATTTTCAAGTTAGCAAGCACAATATTTAAGGGCAAATTGACAATCCAGATTTTTTTTCCTTCAAAAACTGATTTATTTTGTTTAAAGCTTTTGAAAGTTAATTAGCTTAAGTGATGGTAAGGTATAACTGATGTGTTTCTTGACATATCTGAAGTAGTACATCCTACATTTTAATTGCTTGAACCAGAGTTACTAATTGCCAACAGCACACCATAGCATGTCTTCAAACTGTGAAATAGCTGTTGTTAGCAGCTACCAATCTAACATTGCTCGTAGTGTTTACAAAAATAAATCCAGTTTTTGTCTTGCACATGCTGCATTTTAGCTTGCCATGACTCATCCAAGCCATCACTTAAACTTTGGAATGAATCCGGACCATGCAAGAAATTCCTTGTCCAACTGTGGGATTCGACAGCCCAAGTATGGAGACCGAAAAGTCCATCACATGCACATGAGGAAAAAAGGTACGCAGTTACACCATTATTGTTTTCTCGCTCGCCATCCTTAGCCTCCAGGAAAAACTGCCTAACTGATGCTTGGTCAGCCTATATTCTTCTTAAAGGCTTATCTTCTTTACAGTGTTAGTTCGAGTTTATTCCAACTAGACTAACTTCAGTGGTCAAAGTGAGTGATTGTGTTAGTAGCACAAAATAGTTGCATGCCCACTGTACTATATGGAGTTTCAATAGCAGCTGTGTTTTAACACACACATACTCACTCTCCCACCCATCTGCCCCAGAGGGGCAGCAATCTTGAGTTTAAGATGCCACTTACCCAGAGCTAGAGATTTTTGTGTGTGCATGAGAATCAGATTAGGGGCAACACTCAAGAATTATACCTTGAGCTAACATTCCAGTGAAGACTATCTGTATGAGGGAATTTTAGTGGAAAGTACTAATTCTTGAGCAATAGGAATTAATAAATGACTGGGAGATCTATTATGAATTATTAGAGTTTGCCGATTAGCAACAAGTAGCAAACAAAATAAGCAAGAATAATAATAAATCACAGAATGTAATTTATTTTATTTTTGACAAGTGTATCTATTGATGTTTTCATATTATAGTAAGTATACTGAAGTATATTTTGTAATAAATGATGACATCTTATTAACACTGCTATGAAATCCTTGCTGGAACATTTCAGAAGCAATGCAGTTGTCAAATGAGTGGGCTGTGCTGCACAATTTCTTTCTCTCATACATACAGGCAGATGCAGTAATAAAATTGCCAGGTGTTCATACAATATTTGGTGGTGTCAGTGTGGAGGAGTTTGTCTAATTTGGAACCTGACCTTTCTGTGATTTTATATCTGGCTCCATGCATGTAAAAGCAATTTCCTGTCCGCTGCTATTAGGTAGCCATTAGTCCTCTGGAATTTCACTCTGAATCTGTGGTGTTTCTGCTGTCTGAAAGACCCCATAACATTTTTTGTTTGAATGGGTTTTTTTTTTATGCAGAATAAGATTTTTGCATGGTAAATACAAAATGATGTTTGAAGAAATTACTTACAGTGAAATTGGTGGTGATTTTTAATAACTTATTAGTATTATTTATTTTTACAGGAATAAACACCTTGATTAATATTATGTCACGCCTAGGGCAAGATGATCCTACTCCTTCCAGGTAAAAAAAGCTGCTAACACTTTGCTTACAGCATTTTATTTAGATGTTAATGTGTACAGATCAGTTTTTTCTTGGACCTAGAAGGTTAACTAAAAATGAAAATTAAGCTCTAGATTCTTAAAAGCCTTTTCAACAGAACAACCCGATGATTTTTAACTGCTGTAAAGGAGGTGTATGTGTACCCCTATGCATGTGCACAGAGAGAAAAATCACTACAAAAATATTGGTTTTGTTTTTTTTAATAAAACCAAGTGGATTTTTTGAAAGAGGAATAACAAGAGTGTTGAATAGAAATAGTATTTTAAGATGGTGTAACTCAAAACTTGCAAAGCCACTGTTTGCCCAGAACATCTTGAGTACATCCATCTGCAAGTGCACAGAAACCAATCACCAGCTTGGTAATGCATACTGAGAAGAAGGCATTTAAGAGAGTCCCTAAAGAAAATCTGCTTCAGTCCAAGAACTTGAAGAATCACTAATGCTTCTGTCTGGACAGCTCAAATGATGGACAAAGAAATGCTAGATTTATTTTACTGTATGCGCATCAAATTAGCCACTGGGCCAATGTGTCCTGTGCTCTGGGAACCCTTAAAAGTGGGCTCCCCTATTCCCCATCCTCTGCCTGCCTGACGTGATAAAAGTTAAGCATACATGCCTAAGTGTTTGCAGCAGTTTGAGATATTGTGTACTGGAATTGGTCCTTTTCTTACCCAGCTGCTATTGCCTAGCTTTCTGTTTCTTACCTATTAATAAATCTGCTAGTGGGAGGGGGCTTGAAAGAAAGGAATTTTGAAACTAAAAAAAAATATGATAAAGTACTCTCAGAAGCAATTTAAAAAATGAGAGCAAGGAAGCAGAGAACTCTAAAAGAGGAAAAGAGAGCGAACATAATGCTTATTAGTCTGATAGAATATTTGAAGGGATTGTCTTCTGTTTTCTTAAGTCTTCAATGAGCCTCAAGGAAATAATACGAAATGGGGCACAGGGCACTTGTCTTTGACATAAAGGGACCGTGAAAAATAAAAGCACAACCATACTGTCATGTAGTTGGAAATGCACCAACAAATCCATTGTAGAGTCATCAGGCCCAGGAGACATTTGTGTTTATCATAGACACTTCCCAGGAGTGCATAGAGCTAAGATTGGTGATTTACTTTCAATCACCTGATGTCCATGGTAAAGCACAAATAGCCTGATCTTAGCATGCCATTATGCACCACTAGTTAGAAATGCTGCTTCCTTTCTCCCTGTTAAACACTGATAAATAATCTATGATGATTCAAAGACCTGTGGTATCAGTTCTGAGTTTGATAACCCATATGTTCACTGCTGTCTATCAAGAGGAAAATATCAAAATAGGAAAGCAGTAGAAACATGTGCCGCCTTAATCACCAAAAAAATTAATCTTTACTGTGCAAATAACCAAAATTCAGTGGGATTACTGACAATACGTCTTTAAAAACTTTTGCAGGATTAACCATAATGAACGTTTAGAATTTTTGGGAGATGCTGTGGTAGAATTTTTAACAAGGTAAGTGTAGAGTTTTTCTACAAAGTTCTACATTGTGTTGTCATTAATCAAATTTCATATGTTTTTTTCCTTAACATTCAATTGCATTATGTTTTGAAATGTGTAGTTTTAGATAGTTTGTATATTTCCTGCAATGATTTTAAGAGCTGCGCTTCTGCATGTACTTCTTTTTCAAGCCCCTTACAATGCTAGCGCTGTGAAGGGTAAGATTACAAGATGAAAGGCTAGTGTCTCTGTCCTGTCAAATGCTATTTGAAGTTGCTCATGACTGTAGGAGATCAACTTGTCTTGGACCAAATACTTTAGAGCTTATAACCAATTTATAAAAAGGAGAGAGATTATTTTAAAATGTGTCATTTTGTTTCCGTGGCTTCTCTTGATCTCTTCCCCTCTAATCTGAAGAGTAGTGTTTACAAGCAGTATTGAACGTGTAGAATTTTTTAGAGGGATTATTTTCTAAACCTCAGTCCTCAGGGGCACATCTTGTCTTTTAAGAATATATTTACATTCATGTATAAACCATTTGAAAATAATAACACAAAACAAAATTCACAGTTCATCAAAAATCATACCCAATTTTGCCTAGCAGAGTCTTCTGAAAGTAGTAAATACTAGAAAATTACAAATCAACTCAAACTATCCATTCTGAGCTGAGTGCAAGTGGTAGCAAGCGTGGTGCAAAGTGTTGTTTGTGACAAGCAGCAATATCATTCAACATTAACATTCAGTGTGAACGATTTTAAATCCTTTTCCAGAACCCTTGTCAGTCTATTTTTAAGAGGGAAATAGCGTGTTTAAAGGGAGGCTTTTATAAGAGCTCATGGTGTTATGGGTAACAAAATTGCACCATCCATCGATACCCAATAGCTACTCTGGATTAGGGGTGAAGTAATCTGTGGCCTTTTCTACAGGGAGAGAGGAGGCAAAATGTTTTTGGTTATGAAACACAAAAGCAGTACTACTTAAAAGCTAGGTTTAATAGTTCATACTTCTCTGAGACTTACAAGCCTGTATATTTGGATACTTATGTAAATTTCAATGTACATTTAAAGCTTGTCTATGCAGTAGTGTATGATTGCTAAAGTGTATTACAATTTTGTGCATTAGCGCTGTAACATAGTGCTGTTAGAAGCAACTCTACATTAGAGTGCACTAGAGATCCTTTAGCATGCATCAGCAGGGTCTCCAGACCAATTGAAGTTCCACGTGTGAACATGTTTTAGAAATCACTCCCCCATAAAGTGCATTACCCCACCTTGCTAGCTGTAGAGGTCTACCTAACTTATAGTATATTTCAGAAACACATGCAAAATTTCATAGTGTCACATACAATGGTAATACATACAATTCAACAGGATAGCAGTGAAAAGCATATTATATAACTGTATTGAAAATGAGGATATGGGGTTTTATTTTGAGATACTTTACTGTGTGTCACACTTGAATTTTTGCATGACCATCTTGGGATAGCTCAAAGAGAATTAATTTTACAGAGAGTGCTGAGCATGCTTTCTCTAAAGATCCTTCTTCCTCATGACTTCTGAGATTGGTCTCATGTAACGAAGGTTGCCAAAATCACTAGTCACTTTTCAAAATGTTGGTTGGGCGATTTAATGCCAGCCTTCTTTTACTGACTTTTAGTCAATTTATAATCCATGGTTTACTTAATTTCCTTAAATTAATTCCTTAATTACCTCATGAAATACTTTATTAAAGTCATTTTGGAGGTCCATTATGTTGTTCCTAATTAAGTTTTGGTGTTAATTACGTTTTCCAGGTGTGTCACCTTGGGTAAAAATATGCTAGTAGATTTCACTTTTGCCTAGCTAGTTCACTTTCATGATCATCAGGCTCTTCCGCACATGGTTGCAATGTTTGGTTTGCACTGGCTTCAGGGAGAGACTTACCTTTAAAAACAAGCTCCCCGAACTTTTCAGTGGAATTTTTTTTTAAAAAGTATTGGTAAGAAAATGTTTAAAAATCCTACGTCTTGGGTCAGATTTCATGTTGGCCACTCTGGAGTCAAGCTCTTTTCCCACACCCTAGAGAATGCCTTCTCCTACTGAATGTTTTGCCACGGCATTCTTCTGTTGTAAAGGTCCCACCCCTCACTGAATTATGCAGAAAAGGTGACTTCAGGTAGTTAACAGTTTATATGCTAAATAGTATAATAAAATGATTATCTACACAATACTGTTTAAAAACAAGTTTTTACCTTAGTTCTGGTGAAGTTCTGTGGTGGGGAGGGGACTTTGTTACTCATTTAAGGTGTCAACATCTTAGAGACCAGCACATAAATGTATCAGTGTAGAGACAGTTGACTTTTTTCTTTGCAGTGTCCATTTGTACTACCTGTTTCCAAGCCTAGAGGAAGGAGGGTTAGCTACATATCGCACTGCCATTGTTCAGAACCAGCATCTTGCTATGTTGGCCAAGGTATGGACAGGCATTTTTATCTGTTTCTCTTTGAATTATGTAGCTATCATGTCTGGCAGTGGGTGGGTTACTTATGGGTCTGTTTACCTAACATCAGTATTTTATTGTATAATTTGAATTTGGGCATTAGGAGCTCTCATTAGTTTTAAAGGTAAACATCAGTTTACATTTCCAATCTGATGGGTGTAAGCAGGAGACATTCAAAAGGAGCCAATCCTTCAACTGAAATATGGATTTCTAGGATGCCTGTCATTAAGGCCTCTTAATATTTAACTGTTTGCTGCAGTAATAGTGAGTGTTGGTAGTGAATGGATAATTGAAGAGCAAACTTGATAGTTGTAGGAGGGCCTATAGCATGCCTGGGCAAAATACGGCCCACGGCCCACAGGCTGAATCCAGCCTGTCAAGCCACCAGATCCAGCCCACAGATGCAACAGGGAGCCCCAGGCAGGTTCCCCTGCTTGCCCTGCACACCGCTCAGAAAAGCGGCTGCGGGGCCATTTCTGTTTCAAAACTGTGATCCTCAAGGGGAAGGGGGGAAGTCTTCAGGCGCTACCTCCACTTCCAGCATAATCCCATTGGCCAGTTTCTGGTCAGAAACTGGCCAATGGAAGCTACCTGTTTGATTAGCAGGCATCACACAAAGCACTATGCCCCCCCTTCTCTCCAGCTCAGTTATTCACACAAGCACATGGCCCTTGAGCCTGGGTAGGCACGGGCAGGTAGGCGGGTAGGCAGGCTGGCTGGCTGAGAAACCTTTTAAGCTCTGCAAGCATTTAGCTCTACAAGCAGGCAGGCTGGTTGGGCTGCTTGTTATGTTGAAACGAAGCACACGAGATCTTTTATAGGGGAAAAGGCAGTACGCCGCATTTATTGAGAATACAACAGTTGCATATGCTTTTTAATCATTCATACACAAACACCATACACACACACAGTCCTGCCAGACGATGTTATAGTTACCAGTCCAGAGTCTGTATCAATCTAGTGGCCAGTTAGATCGATCACAGAGGGAGAGCAGGGCCTTTGTCGATTGATCTGATGTTCTTCTGGAGTTGGTGGCAAGACGAACCCAAAGTTCCATAGCAAGGCACCCTGCTTTTATAATCCTTTTCTCTGTTGAAGTCTATGGATTCCGCTGTGTCAGTCTGTGACCGGTTACTGTTATCTTTTGATGTTGACATTGCCAAAACATCTCTGAAAAGCTCATCCTGTCCTGGATTGTTAATCAATTGTTTTTAGGAATGCCTTCACCTTTAGAGCCGTCAATCTGCCAATCTGTTCAATTCTTGACTGTGGGTATGCACTGATGGTTTCTTTGATGCCGATATGTCTCGCAGTCTGTCTTTTACAGTTTGTCTTTACCCCGCATTCTCCCCCCTTCTTTCTTGACCATCTGGCTCTAACGATGACCTTCTCACTTTTATCTCGACACATACATACCACTTCCACACATAAACAATCTTTTACAAGGCCTTTTGAAGAAAATCATAATATTAATATCTCATATTGGGCAAAGCAAGAGGCATTGTAAATCAAACAATTAAAACTTCAGCCTTCAACATCTCTCTAGTCTCATTAACATAGTCACAATACCAAAACTCTATTTCCTTACTCACTAAACTTTAAAACAAAAGGGCTTACTAAAGGGCTTAGTTTAATAAAATATTAAGTGTGATAATATGTTACCTTACATTGCTACATTATTAATCCTAAAATACAAATATAAAAATAATAAAACTTTCAATTCCAACATGGTGGCTGGTAAGTCTCCTGGACAGAGCCTGCCTCTGACATCCCAGTCCCTCCCTTTTCCAACCCTCTTCACCCCCAACCAACATACCCCACCCTTCTGCCCCCCTCTTGCACCCTTACCCCCTCCCAGATCTGGCACCCCAATCCCCTGCCCCAGATCACAATCGCCTCCTACCCTAGGTCACAACCCAAACTCCTGCACCCCAGTCCCCTGCCCTAGGTCACAACTGCCTTCTTCACCCAAACTCCCTCCCAGACCCCACTCTCCCTGCACCCCAATCCCTTACCCCAGGCTCCCTTCTGCACCCAGCCTCCATTTCAGACCCCACAACTCCTCCATTAGTATCCTGGAAGAGTACGGCCCTCGACCATTTTCCAAAATCTTGGTGACCCCTGTCAAAAATTATTGCCAACCCCTGACCTATAGTATAACATGTAGCAAAAAACTATGGGGGGAGAAAGGTAAGAAAAAAAACCCATCCAGCTTGGAGGTTCACTTTTTAGATTCACTATGTTCTAGCAAAGAATGATATTAGAAGGGCTTTCTGTGATAAATAAGATTATACCCCCTGAAAAATATAAGAAGCTGTATGAAGTTAAGCTTGTTATTAGATTCTGTGAGTGATATGATTTGTTGTTGTTTTTTAATGTTCTGTCTGATGGTAAGATAAGAATATGATACAGAAACATGACTAAATCTATTTCCACGATAGTTTGTATTCTCTTCAAATTTGTTTTTGTTAACAGTGAAAATCTTACTACATTTGATGTAAAAGAAACACATATGTTACTTCTCTTCCACAACAACAATGATGTAGCAGACTAAAGACTTGCTAAGATTACACCAACTAAAATTCATATTTTAAATATATCACCTATGGTTTCAAAATGCCCTTTTTAGTCTTCTTTGTCCATACCCACTAATTTAAAAATGTATTATCCAGTCCTGAATCATTGTCAAAGATTCTGCAGTTAAACTTCCTGCCTTGTGCTCCTCATTTCCTATCAGGAATGGAGGGGCAAAGAATGAACACAGTAATTTTCTTCCAAAAGACTTCTTTAAGTATACAGTGAGCAGGACGATACAGATTAAAGGAAACACTTTCAATCAAGGCATTTATGGCATTTTTTGAAAAAGTTGCTTATGTATCTTATGGCATGTTTTAAAATTTAAATATATTTTATTTATTACATATAAATTTACCTGGTTTTCCGGAGGCTGCTTTGTCTCCATTTTGTACCTTCTTCCACTCCCACCCCACCCCCCACTTGAAATATCCCTCTACATCCTCACACTGCATTCAATTTTCTTTCATTCAAAGAAGACAAATAAGATCCCTTATATAGGTTACTCTGTAATTGTGTGGAAGGGTCATGGTTGAATAATACCAGGAGAATTCTTTTGAGTTATAGTATTCCCTAGCCCTCTGTGGAGTTCTGCAAGGATCCGGTATGTGGGAATATTTCTTCTGGTTGAGCTGGCCTGTACTCTCTAGAAGTCTGTATCTACATATAGAGACATAGAGCACTGGGTTTTCATTTTAGGAGTCTCCTTCCTCCGTTGATAAGTGTGACACATTTGATTTGCCACAGATAGGTTTGTTTTGCTTGGTTGTGCACTTTTTGTTTGTTTGTTTGTGTTTGGCAGATTGTTGTAGATACACCAA
Source organism: Rafetus swinhoei (assembly GCA_019425775.1). Taxonomy (NCBI): domain Eukaryota; kingdom Metazoa; phylum Chordata; order Testudines; family Trionychidae; genus Rafetus; species Rafetus swinhoei. The sequence goes on from CM033424.1 coordinate 121,224,363, forward strand.
CTTTTAAGCTACCAACTTTTCTAAAAGGCCAAATTGTATTCTAGGTATTGGTGCATCCAGTTTGCCTAATTTTGGGATTTAAAGTACCAATTTCTGTAACTTCCAAATTAATGTATGAGCAAGATTTTTAAAGTATATCTGCAGCCTACCTTGATCAAATCTGAAATGAAAATTTTATTAAAGGAATGAAGCCAGCTGGAAAAATTGGAGCTGACACTAATAGCAGCAATTAAGCTTAAATTCAACATAAGCTACAAAATGTTATTTTGATGTTGATTCTTCAAAGTAGTTTGCCTCAGCGTATCAATGTGTAAAGTTCAGTGCAACATAATTTGTATATTGTACAGCAAATTATTATGTTTTATCTGTTGAAAACGGAACACTGTTTTTTAAAATTGAAATGCATTTTAGACCATACATCACTAAAATATTTCAGTTCTCCTTCCTCACCTATTGAATACTCTCTATGGGGATACGGATGAAAATTAATGAGAACTTGGTCTGCAGAAATTTATACCAGTATGGGGAAAATCTACTCTAATGCACATTTTTGCAATATGCACAGATCCCTCATCTTCAAAAATTCCTGTAAAGGCTTTGTGTCAAAAAGATGACTACATAAAAGGAAACTTAGTAATTCTTACATGCATTTTCATACCAAAGTTGTTATATATCACGTAATGCATGTGATTCAGTAACTGTGACTAACTGGCAAGTGGTGCTATAGATTAGCACACAGATGGATGTGAATAGAGCATATCTGGAAGAAAAAGAAAGTTTGGTGGCACTGTGGACTTGTTGTTATGGTAGGCCTGCTTCAGAAAGGAGCTGGATTTTTATTGCATTCCAGTCAGTGAGGTTTCTACTTCTCTCTAACTTTATTCCTCTTCTCTTAGGTGAAATCTTTCTCCCCCTCTTTAATTCCCTCACTTCTTCAGGGAAGAACATCATGAAATGTTATGGTGGCAGCATCCAACTATGTAACAGAATTAGGTTCATTCTCATCCCTTATCCCCCCACTAAGCTCATTCAGACTGGTCAACATATTATCATTGTTCCACCATTGGTTTTACTATTTTCCTCCACCCTGGATAGCTGTGTCAGGAGTTCAATATCCAACTCCAATTCTTTATATAGGCCTAATTATGCACCATTGATAGCTGGAACACTACTTTTCCTCAAAGCAGGCTGTTCCACAATAATGTATCTGAACTAATAATGCCCCAAAGTGCTGTACAAATGACAACTTGAATGTGTGTTGACCATTTGTGCTATAAAATACAGTTTCAGCTGTCCTTTTCACATATTGTGTTGGTATTTGTAGAAGCTGGAGCTGGATCGGTTTATGCTTTATGCTCATGGACCTGATCTTTGCAGGGAATCAGATCTACGTCATGCAATGGCTAATTGTTTTGAAGCCTTAATAGGTAAAGTATGTACCTTCTGTGTGTGTGTATATGTGCATGTCATGTATTGTCCATAATATTACTTGGAGCATGCAATAGGAATATGAATATCATTAGATTGTAAGCTTCTTAATTAAATGATGACTTTTTCAAACTTACATATAGTCCTGGAGCCTTACAACTCCACCTCTTTTTGTAAGGGACTAAGGTGCAAGCAGTGTGGCCTAGTGGTCACAGTTGGGCTTAGGTTTGTACACCAAGGATAATAGTCAGTGATCAAGAATTGCTGGAATTGTAAGAGTTTAGTCCTGAAAGAAAAAGTCAAGCCAGAGTCAGAGACTAGAGAGCAGAGGATGTAATAGGCTGGACTCAGGAGCAGTGATGGAGATTTTCCATCTATGAGTGGAGTGAGTTTTGTCTTGTGCACCCATATTGATGTCAAGTGCGCCTGTTTGGATATGTGCCACCATGGCACCCACCAATTACTAACATATATATAAAAATTTAAATTGTTATATAAGGAAAGCCCCACTTCCTGTGGGGAGGAGGGGTTGTACTGCAGTGTGGGACAGTTCTTTGGTTTTCCACATGGGGGTGACAGCCCCTGGCCAAAGCTGCGTGGAGAAGATGCCTGGGGGTGCTGCCTGGGGAAGATGTACAAGAGCGCAGGCCCTACAATGGAATATTGACTGCACTGACATGCACCAATGGGTTTGAACACCCTGTCTCGCCCCGCAGCCTTCTCTAGGCACTACAAAATCGCTTCATCCCTCCCACCACCACCCCTCTGCTGCTTAGGTCTTTTTGGCCAGAGGCCAGGCCAATAAACCACCGAGCCAGGCCAAAAACCAAAAAATCCCTGGAGGCACCAGCCTCTCGCCAGCCATACAGCCTCAATCCCTGGTGGCAGTAGCTGGCCCCGGCCCTGTGCCCCCAATCCCTGATGGCACCCGCCACATGGTCCCAACGGCAGCAGCCTCCCAACACAACCTTGGCCCTGGCAGCAGCCAGAGCAGCCACCCCCCAATGGGGCCTCAGCCCTGGCCTACCACGTGGCACCACCCCTGGGAGCAACAGGGTCTGCGACTGCATGGTGGCTGCTGGGACCGGGACTGCGGTACTAAAAATAGCACCATGGCCCTGGCTTGAGTCCCAGCACACAGGGCGTGCTGCCCCATGTTCCAGGACTGGCACCAGGGTCGCAGTGCTACTTTTAGTACCACAGTTCGGGCTCTAGCTCCAGCATCCACCACATGGGCTCCTTGAATGGGGCAGCCAGCCACTACATGGTCCCACTCCCGAGAGCAGCTGGTGCTGCGGCTGTGTGGCTCTGCTGAGGGGATGGGCAGGACTGAAATTCTTGGTGTGTGCCTGCGCAGGCACGCACCTTACAGGGAACCTTGCTCAGGAGGCAAGAGTCAGGGTCAGAGACAGGCTGGAGTCATGGACTGGGGATAAGGAGATCAAGCAAAGTTTGGAAGTCTGTGTGATTGCCCAGGCAAGCTCTGTCTCTTGATTCCGTATGCATTCCAGTTTGTAAAACTGGACTTCTGTAAAGAGACAGACAGGTGGAAGTTCAAGTCTTCAGTGTGAAGTTGCATGGACCTACAGCATGGAATCCCCTCACAATGAAGAAAAAAATGTTCAAAGAATAAATTAACTATAAAAAGAAGTTCACTATAACTACAGTTTTGCTTCCTCCTCTACTCTTTAGTAAGCATCTCTCTTTTCCTCGGTGTTTACATATGCTGACTGCTATCCAGATTTTGCAGACAAATTGAACCAAGTCAGACACATTTTCCCATGCCTGCTAATTTGCTTTCTGAGATTTGGATAAACCAGCATAGACATCTGCCAAGACAATTTGGGTGGGGTTTTTTTGTTTGTTTTTCTTCAAAGACAAACCTTGGCAATTCAACCAGGCTAGTGTAGGAAGGTCTAGGATGCTATCAAAACTCTTCCAACTGAAACTGGCGGCACTAAAATCCTGTTTGATGCATGCAAACGGTAACAAGTGTTAGTGAAGAGAGAAGACCCCTGTGTCATCTGCAGTTATTAAACAAAGCACAGAAAACAAGTTGGCAGGCAAAGAAAATTGGTGTGCATTGTATCCCAAGGTATAGGCAAGCTTTACTGTATGTAGTGGGTTTTTTAACTAAATTGTCTTCATTTCTGGACAGAATAAACAAAATATTCATATAAATTCATTTATATGTATGTGTGTGTATTTTTGTGTACAATAATAAACTTTAACTTCTCCATAAAAGGTGATGATATATGTGTCTCTCACAAAAGATATGGAGTACATAAAAATAAAATGACCAAGCTGTGAAGTGAAATAAAATTTGTGGGGTGAACTCCAAAGAAATTATTTCATACAGTAATTGAGGACATTACAGAAATGCTGTGTTGCTAAGATTTGAGAGGGAGTTGTCATATTATGGGATTAGTATTCATGTCCTTTTTTGTCTCTCTAAAGGCATTTACCCAAATTAGACTTTAATCTGGCAGCTATTTTTTTTTTTTGTATCTTCTAGTATAAATTAATGCTTTATGGGAAGCAACTTAAGTCTCTGTACTGTGCCAGTCCTGGAGGTGTGGGATTTGAGTCCCCAGGAATAACTTTTTTTCACAAGATAAGACTATAGACAGGTATTTAAAAAAAAACTAAAACTAAAAACAGCACTTGCCCCCCCACCCACCCTCAGACACATTTTCTTGTGTCTGTTGGATAACACTGTATTTAAGAGACTCTTACATTGATTTCCAGTCATGACTAAGCCATACTAATACTATTTTGATTAAAGTATATGGCTGTTTTTTGGCCAACAGAATCCTCCCCTCATTTTTCAATTTAATATGTTTAGTTAATGCTTGCTGGCACTAGCTGTTGAGTTTTCTAGGTGTTGTCAGTGTACTAATTGTTGTCTTTCTAGTATCATAAATGGTCAGTGTTGGCAGTGATCCCAGTAAATAAAGAAAGTAAACAGTTTGAGGCTCTGTGTTAGAAAAATGTACCCTCATCTAACTACATCATTTAGATGTAGTTCCGGCTCAATTTTTAACATGCTTCACAAGTGTAAATGTAATTACCTCCTCCAGGGGTCAGGTGCAGGGACTGGACCTGTATCTGCTGGATCTTCAAAGTTGCTTATATTTGATCTAAAAGGATACAGTTACTGGTTATTGGTTCCAGTTAACCAGTGGAGGCTGGAGCAGCCTCTGTCCACGGCGGGCCTGGCATATTACAGGCAGACACTGCTCTGGCATCCGGAGAACCCTTGTCTGCGGTCGGCATCGCGCTATACTTCAGCCTCACAGGGAGGCTGAAGCTTAAGGTTTCCCTCTGCAGCGGGACAAGCTAGCACTCGCGCTCCAGTCCCGCAGGGTTGGGTTGGGGCTTCTGGCCAGTGGCACGGAGACTTTCCATGGTCTGGATCAAATTAAGCTGGGGGCTGAATTTGGCACATGGGCTGTAGGTTCTCCACCCTTGGGCTACGTATCAGAGGAGCAAGAGATTATGTTGAACTGTGTTGCGTTAAATTCAACTGGTTTTGCAGTGGGGGAAAAAAGTATTGGCTCTTGTTTCAGCCCTGTCAGTTCAGCTTTTTATGCATTACACGGGCTTCTAATGCTTTTCGTCCTGCTTTGAAAGATATATTGTAGCTTGCTTAGATGGCAACCGCTATATGGGCTCTGCCTGGGGCCATATTGCATTTCATTTGATCAAGTTGTCCTTTTAACTCTGCTTTGCTTTTCATGAGTGCTTTTGATCTTTAATTTAAAAATAGAAAAGAAACAGAAGAATGAGAACTAGATTTGTATCCTGTGCTTAGTTCACACATTTCAGCCCACTAGGAGATTGTTGTTCTTGTTGTTATTACTGTTGTGGATTTTGATTACCAAGTAAACAGACGTACTCTTTCACCAGAAGTGCAGCAAGCTACGCGCACAGTAAGTTTTTGTAAGACCTGTATTTAAAAAGTGGGACACTGTGGGGAGACAATTAAAATAATATATGTTAGAACCTGGGGCTCCTCCTTTAGGAAACTTAAAATGTCAGGTGCATTTTAAAACAAACAAAAAAGCCAAAATATTAACAATAGTCTGGTACGTATATGGAATATTATGATATCATAATTTGCTTCTGTCCAGCTGTTCTACAAACTACTCTAAAGACTAGTAGTGACCCATTCAGAACATCCATATTTTAAAATATGAAAAGTAAGGGAAAATATCTTCTCCCCATATGTGGAATATTGGCGCCCTTGTTCCACCTTTTCCTCACAACCAGCTGTTTTAAGTCCCTTTTCACTTACACAGTTGTTTCTTCTACGATTGGCTAGGGATGTCAAAGTCTTCCTTGTGAAGAAGCATGGAACAAAGTGTCAATAGTTTAAAAAGATAAAATGCCTGCATAAGCATGTTTAAAAACATGTAACCAGCTGGTATCAACATTGCAAAATCCACATTAAAAAGGGCTACTTAGAGGGGTAGTAGAGATGGCTGTTTATCTATTTACTCAGGTATATAAATATGTGTACCATATTTATGGTAAGTTCTCATGACAAGACCTTGTTTTCAGTTGTTTATAATTTTACCAAACTCAGTTTGAACTGACCTTTTCTAGCCTGGGTATCTGCATCAGGTTGATTTTGGGGGAAAATTTCATCCAAAACTGTTTGGCTGTTTTTGAGAATGATGCTTAGGAAAATACACCATTTTGACCATGTTTTTAAAAAAAAGTTTGATGACCTGTTCTTTAAGTAGCTTTACTTTTCCCATACTTTTGGAGAAGGGACTAAAAATGTACCATGGATTGGCTTTTGTGTCATCTCTGTGATGTTGGTTGACCACGTCAATCTGAGTGTATTCAGGTCAGTTCACTGCAAAGTAATGGTTAGATGCATACATGTGTACTCATGTTTAAAAGTCCTGAAAATGAGTGGCTTGTTACTGGTATTGTGTTCACTCATCTATTCCTGTCATAATGTAATAGCAAACATTTGCATGGTACATACTTGTGTAACTATCAAAGAAATCTGGTGAAATGATAATGAAGGACTCAAAAGGACATTAACAAAAAATGCTAATTTCACAGCAAGTGCCTATTTATATCTATAGATAGAGGTCAAAATTCTAAGTGCCTCACTCATCATCAAAGGAAAAGCCCACATGGGTAAAGGCACTGTCAGCTGGCTTTCTGTGTGAAGGAGTGAGAGAGATGGATTCAAGAAATGATCCTTTCTCTCTGGACTTTTTGGATTCTAACAGGGCCGAATAGCTGAATGAGAAGGCACAGATCCCCAGAGTTATTCTGGGCAGCCCTGCAGGTCTTTTGAGAAACTGGCAGTTTATTAAATCACTGCTGCCATTTGGTGTTATAAACTGTGATTTGCCTGTTATGTTTTACCTGTTCTAACCTCTCACTAGCATTCATTCTTTTTTCTTAGCTAATAAACCATTGGTTTACTATAGAAATTGGCTGCCAGCACTGTCTTTGGTGTAAGATATAGAGCACCAACTGATCTGGGATGAATGACTGGTCTCTTGGGACTACCTAGTATGGTGTGCTGTAAGGGTTAAATAACCTTTTATCACAAAGTTAAGTTTGTCCTGATGGCAAGATAGACAGGAGAGGCTTAGGAGACGGTCTGTGACTCCATGATGAGAAAAGTATAGTGATCCAGGAGGTCACACATTTGTTACTGGCGTGGTGAAATCTCATTATAGAACACACCACCAGCTTAGACTGGCTGCCCTTGTTTTCTGACAGTCTGCTCTGAGATAGGCACTCACAGTTGAGAGCCACTCTGGATGGTCTGACAATCCCTTTGGAAAACTGGCCTATATTTGACCAAAACAGTTTTTAAAAGTCACAGTTAACACATGCTCAATAGGGACGACTTTAAATTTAGCAGCTAAAAATTCCATAGATTCCACTTTTATTAAACACTTGCAAGCCTCTCACACCTTCTAATGCTGACTGAACTGTACATGCACCATTTCTCCAGAGCAACTGAGCATGAGTATGCTACAGCCCCTTATAGCTCATACATATGACCAAGCTGCATGTACGTAATCCCCACAGAGCACCTGAGCATGGTCCTTCAAGCCCTGGGGAAAACTGGACTTTCCCTGTGATGGCTCTTCCCAGCTGCTGTGATCTGGGGTGGGGCTTGGCTCTGAAACTGAGAGCATGGCGTCTGTCTCTCCTGTGCTCCCAATGACACCTCTGTCACTAAAACTGGCACACAGGCAGTACGGAGGGGAAAGCCATCTGATTCTTATACAAAGGAAGCAAAGTCCAGATGGGAGGGAAAGACAAGAGATGTGGGCGAGACTGTGACCAGCTGGGCAAGGAGGGAGGTTGTGACTGCAAATGGGAGCCGGCGGGGAAAAAACATGGAATGGGAAGCAATGATAACCAGTTGTCTGATTTCAGTGTCTCTACCCAGTCAAGGAGCTGGGGAACCATACAATTTCTTGTGTGTTTGGAGACCACTTAGCAAAATGGAGTCACCATTCTTGTTGGGACTCTTGGGTATCACCATAATACAAATTGCTACCATGATTATTAGCAGTACTATTAGCTGGTCATTTTCCTGTACTCTGGGTGTATTATCATATTTTCTTATTATGGCTGCATCTCTCCAAAGGAAGGACGGTAAGATAGACATGTGAGAACAAGAACCCAGACTTTTGTAGACATAGGTGTTCAATTGCACATTGATTGGTTTTGTATGTACCTTGCCTGCCAATACTGGCATGCACCATTCAGCTGCTGAAAAACCCAGGGTCAAGGTGACTTTCAGCTAGGCCTGAGGGTCTGCGACTGATCCCAGCTAGTCTGTGAAATATATTGCTCCTGTTTTTATTTTGGCAGTGCTCTTTGTCTGTGGTGGATGGTATGTGAGGCTATGATCCAGAATCACACCAAGATACTTTATGAAATCTTTGTGCTTGTGTTTGATGTTCCAGAGGGTGACATTCATGTTGGTTGTTCAGGTGGAAAAAATGAACATAGCTGTTTTTCCAAGGGTTTGGTCTGAGCACCATAACCTATAACACCCAGACAGCTTTTTCGGATCTGGGAGGACGTGTTCTGCTTGGGGAGTAGGGATGTAAGAGTGTAATTGCTTAACCAATGAGCAAAAGCTTATAGGTTAATGCTATAGACTACATGCATTTTCACACACACACACACACACACATTTTTTAGGCTGGCCAGCCACCCGGCTCAGTCCTGTCTTGTGCTGGGTCCGGGACCTAACCCCACTGTGGTTCTGCATTTAAAGTGTATTAGGAGCCAGGTGCGTAGACAGCCCGGCTCACTTCCGGCTCACACCGGGTCCGGGAGCTCAGTCCCCCCAGGACAGGGGCAGCTGCCACCTCTTGCTGCTGTCTTTGTAGAAGAGGCAGCAGCGCAGGGTGACAGGCAGCCAGTCCACAAGGCTAGCTGGTTTTTAAACTGGCTCCCCTCACGGACCAGCTCCTGCCTGGCATCCCACACTGGCTGTATTGGAGGCAGCAGCGCAGAGTGGCAGGGAGCTCCTCGGGAGCTGGGCTGGAGTGCACTGGCTGCTGGCCCCACCCCTGGAGAATATAGAATAGTCAAGTAACCAATAAGAATTAATCAGGTTACTCGACTTTTCAATTACCCAATATATAACATCCCTGTTGAGGAGCACAATGTCATCCACATATCCAAAGTTCCATGACTGGCTGTGCCATACCAGGGTATAATCCAAACCAATGAGTAGCTGTGTACCCATCTGTCTTATAATCTAGGTTGCCCTTTACAATGCCATGTTGCTTCCTGGACTGCTCTAATATGTCATTCACTCCCAACTATGTCTCTGTGTGCTGCAACCATCCAGCCACATATTAAAATAAATTTAATCCTGTTATTCCTTGAAGGAAATATGCACACAACTAGTTACCCACAATGGAGTTATCCAGATGCTTCAACTTGAATGTACTGAGTTAGATAAAATAATAAAATAAATTTTATTAACCACAAAGAGAGATTTTTAAGCGAGTACAATAATGAGGCAGTGAAGTCAGAAATGGTTACGAGAAAATAAAGATAAAACACTTATTGATGCCTAACTTAATCTACATTAGATTCAAAGAAAAAAAAATTCTCCACATGCTTCCAGCAGTCTTACTGTCCAAACCCTTTAGCTCTGGACACTTCACTTAGTATGCAAAAGCTGCTTCCTTTGTCTTTTCAGGTGAGGAGAATATGATGGTCGGGGGAGCACGGGATCTCTTAGTGTGTCTGCCCCCTACTTTTTATAGTCCTGTCCCCTCTTTGAGAAGCAAGCAAGGCAACAGGCAGTCTGTGTAGAAAGAAACTCATGATGTTTCTTTGCTAAAATGTGGATTTCCCCCTTCCCCCTGCCTGTTTAGGCGATTTATATCTATCACCTTGTTTACACCTGGCTGAGGCATCAGCTTGCTCTTTGTGTCTTAGGAACTAGTTTGGGAACTTCTCAGGCTTATCTGGAAAACCTACTTGTGTCATCATCTAAGCTTATGTTTATAAATTCTCATATAATGCTACTGTATGCACTTTGCCTTGATATTATTGATCAGCAAAGTGAGATTTGAAATGATAGCTCACAAGGCATATCTTGTACAAACATTATCACATTCATGTGTACAGTGTAAACGTGGTATGTTCCGTCACACTGGCTCAATGGTACTTGGTTGATGTAATTCTTAAAGAGTGAGCGTGCCATGTCAGATCTTTTAGGGATCTGCTCTTGAGTAGCCAACGTCAGCTAATCTGTTTCATTAGGTATATGTGAAATTATGACTGGTGAACATGGCTGTCAGTAGGCAGTGTTGTTCTTCAGGGCGCTATTTTTGACACTTTCAGAAGCAAGCTATCTCACCAAACATTGTAGGTAAAGTTCACAATGGCTACTGCTGTTTTGAGCCCAGAACATCTGCTGCTGACTTGATAGCTGGCTATGAGGTGGGTCATCAGTGTGATTGTCTAATTACAGGTGTTTCATCCATCTCAAAGATGTAATTCTCAAAGATGAGTGCAAATCTTTTTGAAGAGCTTGTGTGTTATGCATAGTAATATCATCAGGTAGTTTTTTTGGATCAGCAGCTGCTTTCCCCAGTTTCAAGATGGCAATGACTTTTCCAATAAGGAACTAACACTTGCATATCTGTGAAGATCTCCAGTTCAGGCATCCATTTTGGTTAGCCACTAGAAAAACTCTTAAAACCTCAGGATTGTCACCAAAAGACAAGTGGTAAAGGCTGTGGGAAAATAGTGGTGACAAGAACCAAGACTTAATTATGTATCCTACAAACCTGGGGGAAAGAATCTTGACATAATAACTTGCCTCATTTGTTAGTGAATTTGAAAAGATAAATGAATCAGTATTCTAGAGACAGGAAGTCTGTCCTCTCTGGCATAAAGGGGAAAGCCCTCGTACTTTTTACAAAGGACAAGCTAAGCCCAGGATATAAGATGAGGTAAAGTGTAGGCCATGCATGCGTAGTGTGTGAATAGAAATGAACGGCAGCCTGATACGTGAATATGAAGAAAGCAAGCACCATATATAATTAGAAAGATTTCCTTATGATCCCAAATCAACAGGGTTTCTTCCATCTAAAACCACTAAAGGTCCCAACATATCAGTTAAACTTCGTTCCTCTAAGGTCCTAACAATACCAATATTCAGAACTCTGACACAAGTAATTCCATTTTTAAAAGGCAGTATTCAACATACTATTAACCCTAACACATAATAAAAACAGACCCCACACTTATCTCAGTCGGGGAAAATATATTATTGTGATATTATTAGGTGAGGGGAAATTGATGGGTTTGGAATGTTGGGAATAGTGGTGATAAAGATTTATATGCAGGATGTCAGAATGCCAAAGGGGCAAAATAAATGCCATTTTTCCCTGACTGCTGTAAGTTATTTTGTGATTATAAATGTTCACATATCAAGTGTAGGAAGGGATTTTAGGTAGCTTGATACATGAAAACACTTATAAAAACAGGATTGCTTCTAGCCTAATGCAATTAAAGTTCATTGTTCTGGCATATCAATTTGTATCATTGAGGTAACTTGTTAGGATTCTAAGAACATCTTTTTTTCCTCCATGTTTTACACTGTCGATTTTTTATGATGAAGCTGGATACTCTTTACATTTCTCAGAAAATTTCATTTTGCAATTTAATTACAAAAAGAGAGCAAGAAAGAGAGACTTGTGGTTTCCTTACCACAATTGCCGTTTCCTTGGAGGGGATGGAGGAGGTGCCAGGGATTTGTAGTCTGTATTTTGTACTTTTCCGAATACTAGTACATTTTTACTCTATGGTGTATTGTTCCTTCCATATAGGAGCTGTTTACCTGGAGGGGAAGCCTAGAAGAAGCCAAACAGTTATTCGGACGTTTGCTCTTTAATGACAAGGTATTTATTTTCCTGTTGGCTGAGCTACTTTCTAAACATTTTTGTATTCATTTACATGTTAATTATGTCAGTTCATTTAAAAACACACAGTTTCATATTTGACAGTGAAGGGTATACTACATATGGGGGGGGGGGTTAGTTTAAAGGTAGTGAAAAAAAGTGTTTTATGATACCGAGCTTTATTAATCCTGATGGAAACAGAATCACTTATTAATTTGATTTTGTTTGCTCATTTGTTTATCTGAAGAACAAATAATGCATGAATTTTATTAAATTGCATTTGAACAGTTATTACAAATAGTAGAAGTCTGGTCTTAGTGGTTCTGAATATGTTTCTAAATGATAGAATTTCTGTATTTTTAATTAGGAAATTACATTTTTTTTAAACTACATTAAAAGTATATTGTTTGCAATTTCACAAGCAGCCGGGGAATGAATGATACCATCCTAAATGAGCTATGGCAAATTAATTCTGATAAAGCTTTGAAACCACATAATACCATAATGTATTCAGAATATATCATGTTTGTACTATTTGTATAGACCACCAAGTGTTAAAGCTAGGTGTTTCAATAACCATCAGTCCAAATACACAGTTAAAATATGTTCCATAATGGCTATGGAGAAGGCCACTGAGAACTGATGTTTGCTGATTTTTTGTTGTTGTTGTTCATTTATGTTTTTGAAGATGTTTTATACAGGACCATGGAACTGTACACATCACTAGTCTATGTAACCACACATTCTTATTACTGCTACCCTCCTTCTGCTTCCCATTGTTTGGTGTGCACACTTGTGGTTTTTGTAAAACTGGCTTGTAACTTTTGGAGTAAGGACTGAATCATCTTACACATTCAAAAAGTACTTAATATTTGGATGTTGGGGCACTTAGGACACTAGTACACATAATTATATTTATGCTACTTAAGAGAGCACTAACAAAATGGACAGATTATGAATTAAATATTTTTCCTCTTTAAAGACTCAGAGTCTGTAGAATAACAAATAATGTTTGAGACCTAAAAGTATTTTGTAGCATATTGTATCTCAGTATGTATATGCTTCTGAATGGTGTAAGGAATGAAGCCTACATGACCTACAGTTGTGGTCTTAGCTTTTGGTCAACTTTAAACTTGCTTCTGAGTAGGCAGCGGAAAATAAAGTTTGACCATTAAGGGTTCTTTTGGGGGGTTTTTTACTTTCATTTTTTAAACCGTTTTTATTTGGTTCAAGGCTTTTTCTGCCTCTTCGACACAAACTAATTGGGAGAACTACAGGCAGTTTGAGTAGTGAATACCCTATTTTTAAAATGAGATTGCCAACACTATTGAATTTGCAATAAGCAGTGTCAGCATTGGAAACAGCTCAGTATTTCAAGTGATGCCATCTTATGTAGTACTGTGGAATTTGTTAAATGACTCCCTGGAGCACTAATGGCATCTTTCAATGTTTGCAGGACCTACAGGAAGTATGGCTTAATTATCCACTACACCCTCTCCAAGTAAGTGTGCTCCCCATCTATCATACATTTCATAGCTTTATTTTAGTTCTAAGAATGCTTTTCAGTGGCGTTCAACTGTAGTGATATACTGGAATATGTACTATCAAATAGCCATATTTGCTGTTGTGAGGTTTTTGTAAATAACGAGCTTCTGCCTCATGGCTTCTGTTTAATATATGAAGGGATCTATAGCAAGATAAATATAGTGAGAAGTATCTTTGTCTTCCTCCTGTTTATCTCTTGTATTTAGAAAACCGGGTACAAAAACAGACTGTATGCATATTTTATTGTCCTCAGCATTTGGATCTTAACTTAATCATGGGAGGTCAAGGGTTTGAATCAAACTGCTTACAAACATATTGCTAAGTTTTGGTTCCAACATAGCATGGCTATTTTTTAACAGTGATTCCAATAACATTAATCAGTCTCTTTTCTCATCTAGTCCCTAAGTGATTATGGTTCTAGTCTAGAATGAGGGAGACTTAGGCCAGATCTATACTAAATTGGAAGATTGACTTAAGATACTCAACTCAGAGTCGACTTATCTTAAGCTGAATTTCTCCAGCGTCCCCACAGTGGGAGCTTGATAGGAGAAACTTCCCTTACTTTTTGCGACCTGCTAAATCGAACAGCAGAAGATCAACCTCTGCAGCATCGATCCTCTGTTTAGAATAGACATGGCCCTTAGATTCAAGCCCCTGCTCTGCCACAAACCTCTTGTGTGGCCTTGGGCAAGTCACTTAAGCTCCCTGTGCCTCAGTTCTCTATTTATAAAATGGGAAATAATATAACTGACCTCAAAGGGGTGTTGTGATAAATATATTAACGATTGTCAAGTGCTCAGATGCTATGGTGATAGGAGCAATACAAGTACCATAGATCAGTGTTTCTCAAAGTGATTCACGAAACCACTTTGAGAAAGTTGCTAACTGGCCACACCGGTGTGTTTATTTACCGGCTCCACCGTCACAGAGCCTCACAGCTCCCATTGGCTCCAGTTCACCATTTGCAGCCAAGGGGAACCATGGGAAACACACCAGCACAGCCAGTTAGCAGCTTTCTCAAAGTGGATTTGCGGACCAATTTGAGAAACTCTGCCATGGTAAACATGATTGTGGTTCAAGGCAACTGGATCTGTAGTTCACCAACGGGCGTCAATTCTACCCTTCTGACTACTCAGCCATCACCTCTCTTGGGAAGAGACCTCTCTTCTCCCACATGATCAGGGCTTTTCCATGCTGCACAACTCTCTATCTACAGTACAATACTCCCAACAAGTCCCACAGAGCTTTGCTTTCTCCACAGAAGCTATAATACATAATGGTCTCCAGTAATAAATTACCACACAACTCTTCTTAAGCAAGAATATTCATTTTTCATATGAAAGTTTTCCAAACAAAATAATAAAAGAACCTACACATATGTTAAAAAACTTGACAGGGATCACTTCAGCTCCAACTGTGGGCACTGGTAACTGTCAATCCTTCAAATCCCACAACTGAGTTTTCCTCTGTTTAATGGAAATAGATTTCAGTTCTAGTTCCAAGGTGGCAGTGCCAGCTGCTGAGAGAGGATTGCCTCATTTTAAGTGTTTTGGTTTCAGAGGGGTAGCTGTATTACTTAGTAACTTTAAAAACAAGTCATCCTGTGGCACCTTAGAAACTAACCAAAATATATAGAATCATGAGCTTTTGTGGGAAAACCCCACTTCATCAGATGAATTGGTTTTGGTTTATTCATTCTGTGTTTCTGCATAGGCACAATGTATTTTGGAGCTAGCACCACCCATTTATTGATCATAAGTTAAGACAAGTGATTTCTCTTTCTCTCCCTTCCCCTTGTTTGGACTGAAGATTTCATTCCATCTTTGGCCTAGAATCCAATATGGCATTGATTTTTCTAGGCTCTTGGGCAGAGGCGTCCTGAAAAATACCATTGCAAATATTATTAGAAATTATCTTCCCATGGTCCTTTTAAATGATGTATTTTAAGCATTGTCATTCCTTTTTGTTTATAAAGAAAGGAGGCTGGGCATGATAGTTTGTTTTTGTTAGCTTTTTGGTCAGCACTTTGTTATCCAGTGTCTGTCCCAATTGTCAGGGGGATGTGTTTGTGTGGACATAGTGCACAATTCTGTTTGGCTTTCTGTTCTTAAAAAAGAATCTTTTTTTTTCTTTGAAATGTATAGCGGTCTTCTCTTGTTAATTTGCATCTGTTATTATTTACAGCTACAAGAGTCCAACACTGATCGGCAACTTATTGAGACTTCCCCAGTTCTCCAGAAACTGACAGAGTTTGAGGAAGCAATTGGAGTCATTTTTACTCATGTTCGGCTTCTGGCCCGGGCCTTCACTTTGAGAACTGTGGGATTTAACCACCTCACTCTGTGAGTCTAAAGCAGAATCCCACATTGAACTATTCTAATCTTAATTCTGATTTCCTTAATTGCTCATATTTAAAAAAGAAACAACCTATGTATGTCCAATGAAGGTCATGATCGCATAGTGCATCCTGAGATCATTAGAAAGCCTGGAATTGCTGCAAAATGTCATGCTTTCTTACTGCCCCACTTTTACATCATCATGTGACAGCATGGTTTGCATATAAGAGGAAGAATTTGAGAGAGATGTGAGGGGTTCATAAATTGCTAGAGGAATGTCACAGCTCAAAATACTATATGGGTTCTTCATCCCTGATGCACTAATGCAATATGTTCACATGGATTTGAGGTGGAAAAGGTGAACCCATGCCTTTGGGAATGAGGACTGGCTTTTTTGTTTTGTGTTTGTACAGGGACTAGCATAATAGAGTACAGGTCCATGTATGAGGTTCCTAGGTGCATCCACAAGATAAAAAATATATTCATACCTGGTGACACCCAATCCTGAACCTAAAGTTGAGTTAGACCCAGATCCTTTAACGAGTCCTGTATGGACAGACTTTTGATCCATTGAAATCCATGGGCACAGCAGTTTATTTGCATGCAAGAAATTGCAGTATTGGGACTTTATTCCTGATAAATGTAGCACCAGCCTGTACTCCCCCAATTATTTCCACATCTGTGGTCTACAGGTTAAACCTCTAAAATCCTGGGGTATGTCTAGACTACATGCCTCTGCCGACAGAAGCATGTAAAATAGGCTACCCGACATAGTCAATGAGTCAGGGATTTAAATATCCCCGGCGTCATTAAAATAAAAATGGTCTCCGTGCTGTGCCGGCTCAGCTGATTGTCGGCACAGCACGGCAGTCAAGACGCGGATCGGTCGACAGGAGAAGCCTTTGTCGACCGCTCCCTTAAGTCTCGTGGAATGAGGTTTACAGGAGCGGTTGACAAAGGCTTCCCCTGTCGACCGATCCGCATCTTGACTGCTGTGCTGTGCCGACAATCAGCTGAGCCAGCACAGCACGGCGGCCATTTTTATTTTAATGACGCCAGGGATATTTAAATCCCCGCTTCATTGACTATATCGGGTAGCCTATTTTACATGCCTCTGTCGG
This sequence comes from Rafetus swinhoei, assembly GCA_019425775.1. NCBI lineage: Eukaryota > Metazoa > Chordata > Testudines > Trionychidae > Rafetus > Rafetus swinhoei. Next base: position 121,241,223 of record CM033424.1, read on the forward strand.
CAGAGGCATGTAGTCTAGACATAACCCTGGACTCTTTGGTCTGGAAACATCTGTGGTGGACCAGAGAGCCCCGGCAGGCTAGGTTCAGGGGCTGGGCTGGTGGTGGGGAGCTCAGCCCAGCGGCTGTGAGGCCGGCATGGTGGGGAGCATAACCTTGGCTGGGGCTGGTGGCGGGGATTACAATCCCACTCGAGACAAAGGCAGTAGGGCTAGCGCCTGGAAGAGCAGCACTACCCAGTGAGGGCTGGAAGCACAGCCGCAGCCAGCAGGCACAGAGGGAAGTGCAGACCCAACCATACTGAAAGCAGTGGGGCTGGTGCGCAGTAGCGCAGCCTCAGCCAACAGGGGCAGGGAGCACAACCCCACCTGGGCTGGAGGAAGCAGGGCTGGTGCCCGGGAGTACAGCCCCACCTGGACCAGCACAGCGGGAAGTGGAGCCTCAGCCTGGCCAGAGGCTAGGAGAGCAGCCAGACTGGTGCTCCCAGTGGTGTGGAGCACAGTCCCAGCAGGGGTGGGAGCAGCAAGGCCGGTGGTGGGAGCAGGACTGGGAGGGGAGCCTTTGCCTACCCTGGTCTGGCAAACTCCGTGGTTCAGGACTGCTCAGGTCCTGAGGGCCCCAGACCAGAGAGATCCCACCTGGAGTAACTTTGTTCAACCGCAGCTACCTCATTTGCTTTCTGCAGAAAGTCAACGTACAGCAAAAAAGAATTATTTTCATCGCATCTAGTTAATATCAGGAAAGTGTGATAAATGTGTTTAAAGATGAACTACACTTGCTTTTAAATTACTATATATTTTTAATTTGTATGTTTTTCCCCTGACAGCTTATTGATCTTGCCACATTGATGTTTCATTTTTCAGAGGCCACAATCAGAGGATGGAATTCCTGGGTGACTCCATCATGCAATTGGTAGCCACTGAGTACTTATTCATACATTTCCCTGATCATCACGAAGGGCATTTAACGGTGAGAATGCTACTGCTCATGCTGTCAAGGAGAGGAGTGTGGGGCAGAACCAAAAATTTGAAGCTAGTTAGTGAGCTATTCTGGATTTGATTAATAATTCAGGCCCTCTGTTCTGAATAAATCTTTGTTAATTCAAATATATGACTCCGTCAATGGACAGGAAATGTCAATTTGGGAAGCCAGTGCAATAATATTTCTCCCCTCTGTAAAATGGCTCAGTGGTGGTCATAATCACACTGGTGACCATGGTATATCTGAGACTCATGTAGTGCTTGTTTAATACGGGTGTTTGAAAGGTTGTTTATGAGACAGACGTCTCACATGAGTTTTTATTCATGTCTACTGGACTTCTGAGTCAACTTTTTTCACTTTTATATTGTTGTCACTTCAAGATGTGATTTTTTTTTTTTTTCCCCCAGGCATTGCAATTTATTTTACCCTGGTCTGTCCATTATTCTCAGCCCAGAGGTGCCATAACAGTTTTGGATTAAATTTTAAAAATAGTTGTAACAATTTATTATTGATTCTCATAGTGTAGGAACTCAGGTTTGGGGCCTTTGAGCACCTTACAGCATTTTAAGTGCACTTTGGTTGGCAATGTTTCATTAGACAGATAGATTGGCAGACAGACAGTCAGCCCTGCAGATTGGTAGAATACTTGAGAAAATTAAACTGCAGAATTTTTTTGAGACTCTCAAACAGTAATTGATATACAGTACACAATAAAAAAGAACACTGCAAATTATTAGGACTGCTAAGTCTAACATTTCCTGTTTAGCAAGAGGATTGGTTAGAGGTTTCATAGATGTTAAGATGAGTTTTCTTACACTTTTATGGAGGAAATGGAGATGCTGAATCTTTATTATAAAGGTCTTTGTTATGTTTCTCAGGCATTTGAGTTACAGATGTTTACAGAAAAACCCCCTCTGCCCCAGAAGTACAGTTTAAATAAAAATTATTTTTATTAATTTATCAAGTTTCATGTAAAAACATGTCATCTATACATTCATCCAGGAAGTTCAGATTTAATAAGGCAGGAATTCTAATGGGGGGAAAAAATGGAAAAATAGTATTTCAGGCCAGTTTTAGACATAAAGAATAAAAGAAAGTGTGGGGAAAGAGGGCGACAAGATTTTTTTTCCCTTTGCAGATCATCTTTAAAAGAACTGTTTGGTAGGAAGGGTATAGAGCAGTGATGCTCTATCTATTGACCATTGTGAGCTGCATAAGCAGCTCTCTGTGTGTTATGTGGGCTACATCCATTAATACATAGATACAACCTCTGTGGCCCTGAAGATGTCACATGGGCTGCAGCTGTGTGCTGACTGGGCCACAGGTCATCTTCAAGCTGCAGGTCAAGAATCACTGGTATAGAGTGTTAAAATTAATGGCTTTAAAGCCTCAGGACAATGAGCAGCATGTATTGTTTAACTTAGTCATAAGTGACTTGAAAAGTGGAGCTAGTTACATGTTGTCTGAGTTTGTAGATGAAGATACAAAACTAGGATATGAACAATTAAGATAATTGTCTTTTCAAGAATTTAAATTTGAAATTTGAGAGCTAGTTGCGGTGGTGGTGAGTAACTTAGAATTAGCAAACACTGAGCTATTTATCTATAGCTATCCATCTATCCTTATTTAGAGTCACATTTCTGATACAAGTAATTAGGGCAGATCTACACTTACTAGGAGGTTGGTGCTGCAGCAATCGATTTCCCGGGGTAGATTTAGCAGGTCTAGTAAAGACCCACTAAATCAACTGCTAATCACTCTCTTGTTGACTCTGGTACTCAACCAGAATGAGGCACAGGAGGGAAGTTGATGGGAAAGTTTTTCCCATCGATCCCCCATGTTGGAGGCCCAGCAGCAACTCGACCTAAGGTATATCAACTGCAGCTATACTATTCACATAGCTGAAGTTGTGTACCTTAGGTCAACATTATACCGTAGTGCAGGCCTGCACTCAATCACATATATCTTGAGAAAAGGGATAGCGAGAAGAAATTTTATGAACACTTTCAAATAGTTAACATGGACAAAGTATTTTCTACTGATATGAGAGGGGTGTAATCATGTAACTGAAGTTTGAGAGGCCTTTTATCCATAACAGTACTACATGCCAGTACTCTGTATTTGGAATTAATTCCAGTTGACTGTAGTTGCTGAAGTATAAGAGATGCCTTCCGTAGTGGAACAGATTGTGACTTGCAGGCTACAAACCTAATGGGTGGAATTTGAGATGTTTCAATGACTCTGTTGTTCCTATATTGCTAAAGTGTATCAGTGTCCTCCTTAGATCCTGACTCTAAATGGGAGGTGGGTCCTTATATGGAAAAAGTGAACTAGATGGACAACTGGTTCTTTCCATCTTCAAAGCACATGTATATGTTATTTGTATTACTGTAGCTCCTAGGAGCTCCATTCATGGATCAGTATTCCATTGTGCTAGGTGCTGTACAAATAATAAGATGATCCCTGCTCTAAAAGGCTTACAATGTCATAGCAGGTAGCAGTTTACGTGGCATGGCTGCTCAGCACTCAGGTCCCATGGGTTTTATGGTGCAGTTAGGTAAGATTTTATTTTGTGTGGGGGCTTTGAAAGCAGATGAGTAGGTGGAAAGGAGAGAAGGTGGAAGTGATACGCTCATTTTGCAGTCAGCCTACTTTATGAAGATCAAGTTGTGAATGTCTACTTCATACATCATTGCCAAAAAAAATCATGACCATGCTGTTCTTTATTTATCTATTGTCAGAGATGAAATATCAAGTACTGAGAATAAATCTTGTTTTTCATAAGATCAGTTGACACACTGAGGCCAGGCAGCATAAAGCTTGTGTCTAATAAGCTGAGCAAATGTGACAAGGAACTCAAAAAGGGAGCAGTGTGCGCATATGCAGTCTCTGTGTGTTGGGTGGCTTAGCGTGTTTGTTTTGTTTCTTGGTTTAATAAAGTGACTCTTTACTCAGAGGGACCATTGTGATAATTTAGTCCTACATCCTGCGCATTGCAGGCCACAGAACCTCACCTACCCACTCCTGAAATTGACCTCCAACCTCTGACATAGTACCTGAAGTTCTTCCGGGAAAAGTCCATGCTCTTTTTACTCACATTTGAACCCTCTTAACTTCAGTAATCAGGAGATACTCAAGTTGAATGAAAACCCCAAATCATGTTTAAGATTCTTCAGGGGGCAGGTAGCCACGTTAGTCTGTACAGGATAAACTTAAAAAACAACAAATAGTCTGGTAGCACTTTATAGACTAACAAAACATACTGGCTACGTCTACACTGGCACCCTTTTCCGGAAATGCTTAAAACGGAACAGTTTTCCGTTATAAGTATTTCCGGAAAAAGCACGTCTACATTGGCAGGATGCTTTTCCGGAAAAGCACTTTTTCCGGAAAAGCGTCCGTGCCAATGTAGACGCGCTTTCATAAAAAGCCCGATCGTCATTTTCGCGATCGGGCTTTTTTGCGGAAAATAAATCTGTGCTGTCTACACTGGCCCTTTTCCGGAACAGTTTTCCGGAAAAGGACTTTTACCGAACGGGAGTGCAGCATAGTTTTCGGAAAAGCACTGATGATTTTACATTAGATCGTCAGTGCTTTTCCGGAAATTCAAGAGGCCAGTGTAGACAGCTGGCAAGTTATTCCGGAAAAGCGGCTGATTTTCCGGAATAAGTGGCCAGTGTAGACACAGCCGTAGATGGTATCATGAGTTTTCATGGACACATCTGAAGAAGTGGGCTGTGCCCACAAAAGCTCATGGTACCATCTACATGTTTAAGATGTCTGTGTAGTTTTTATGGAACCATATGCTCTGTGGAGCTTCATGCTTACCATGTCTACATTTCTGCTATAACCAAGCCATGAGACTCAGTTACAATACTGTTGTCTCCTCATTTGGTTACAACCCAGCGTTCAGGTACTGTAATGATCAGAGCCAGATCCCTCATCTGGCATAAATCAGCTTGGCTCCATTGACATCAGAGCTATGTTTTACACCAACTGGATCCCTGGCCTGGAATATCCATCCCTTACCCTTCCTTTCCCTCGCACCTCCAATCTAATGGAGTTATGAACCAAGTTTTCTAGTTATGTAGTAGTAGTAATCTTTAATGGACACATTTTAAACATGGATACAGATATTCTTGCACTTTGGATATTCTGTGTTTGTATGGATTTCCGGATATTGTGCTTGTTTGAATTTACTATAGCAAAACATGTTTAGGATGTATATTTCCAGCAAAATCAAATGGAGTGGTGGGGAGAGGGTATTGTTTTTAAAGAGGAACACCACCACATTTTTTAAGGTAATGCAGGTTTATGGGAACTGCACCTTCTTTCCAAGCAGGAGGGTCTCCATCACCATGATTATGCACTTCTTTCTGCATAGCTGTATAGCCTGGGCACCAAAATTGACTGATGTACACAGTCCAAGTCAGTTTCATGCTGCTGCTCCTGCTAGTGGTACTGGAGCACCTTACTTATTTGTTAGTTATTTCTGGTAACACCTTTGAAGCCATCACTGTAATAGCTCAGCTTCCTAATCATCCTCTTCCTTGCCGTCCGCTGGAATGGAACAAGGGAGATGGACAGTAGAAAAGAAAGACAATGAAATGAAACTTGGGTCAGAGAGAGTTAAAGAAAAGGAGACTGTGATAGGCTGGGTGTAAAAACACAAGCAGAAATCAGAATGTGCTGAGAAATGCAATAAACTCATGGGGCAAATGAGAAAGGAGACAAGACCCTAACGAGCTGCTTTACTCTAATAATTTAACATTTAATTCTAAAACGGGATGGGACTCTTTGTGGTTTCAGTTGCTGCGAAGCTCATTGGTGAATAATAGAACACAGGCCAAAGTAGCCGAAGAGCTGGGTATGCAGGAATTTGCCATCACTAACGACAAGACCAAGAGACCTGTGGCTCTTCGGACTAAGACTCTGGCTGATCTCTTGGAGTGTGAGTGCCATTGTGGGATCGTAATCAGACTGTCAATAGAAGACTTATATACTTAATTCAGTATTTAATACTTAAAAAGTCAAAACATGTGGAAAAAATAGGGGAAGCTTCTTTGTGACTATGTTGAATAAGTATATTGTATGAAGATAAAAGGCCCTAATTCTATAAGGATCGGGGGAAGGGCACATTGTTTAATAGTACTTTAAAAAGAAGTATTATTTTAAAATGCATGTTTTAACTCAGGTTTTTGGTTGGATGGTTCTATTTTTAGATCTGTACTTCTTTGAGGGATGGTCCTTATGCGTGTTTCACACATGGGTACACATGCATACCATACACCCAAGTCTAGACATTTTTCCAAACAGTGTCTGTTGGCCTGCACATGCACAGTAGTTTTCTTTGTGCTCTCAAATGAAGGTATAATAGGCAGTGTGAGTCAACGCATCTCCAGTTCCTCCTTACTGCTGCATAGCCTGAGTTAGAATTGTGTCTTCCTTCATGTAATTTTATTACCTATCAAGAAAACATTTGCAAACAGTTATGTTTTTAGATTAGTAGTTGCTACTTAAGAAGTTTATAGTATAGAGCATTTCTCCCTGATTGGAGGACCCTTCTCTGGCTCCCATATTATACCAGATTCCCGAGATTCAAGAATTGTGTCTCTTGCCCTTGATCCTTCTCCATCAGTGAAGAATATCAACATTGCCTGTACTGTTTGGGTGAGGCCATATCTCTGCAAAGTGCAATGTCTGTCTCTTGTTCCAACTCACAACTCAAGAAGCCTGGGAGCGTCACCTATGAAAGCACTTGATAGAGAAGACTGAGTCCCCTCTCTAATCTGGGTCAGGGAGACTTCCCTGAACGTTGTCCTCAACTGCCTAGCAGTGCCTCTCCAAGCAAATGCCTTGGAGCCTTCAACATGTAAGCACAGGGATTCTTCTTCCAGGGTTCCCCATGAGAGTCAAGGACACTATCATGGATGCAAAAACAGATCGTCGTTGAAGACTGTCGATAAGAAACAACCTTCTTCCCCCAAGGCAGTCCACATCAGGTGAGACATCATGAATGAAACCCTAATGAACTGGCTCCAATGAAGACCCCCATATCAGAGGGCAAAGTGCATTAAAAAGGAAGATCCACTAGTCTCCTACGTACTAAAGTGCAAAGACAGATGTTTACTTGTTCTGGCTAGAAGTGCAGGTCCGACCCCATTGTTGGTACTGCCTCGTCCATCTAAAGATTATCCAGTAGCTGCAGAGGCACTGGATTTGTCAAACTTAACTATGGGAACTCCTCAGATACCAGGGCACACGGGATATATGTCCTTACTCTGGAGGAGGAGTCTACATCAGTGACCTAGGAATCATGTCATCTCCAACCATTCAGAAGGACTGCCCTGGTACCTGACACTATCTATGGTGTAAAAAGTCTCAGATAATAGCCATGTTAGTTTGTAACTATAAAAATAATAAACAGTCCTGTGGCACATTAGAGACTAACAAACTTATTAGGTCATGAGCTTGCATGGGTAAATTTGTTAGTCTCTAAGGAGCCACAGGACTGCTCATTTTTACCTATGGAGTAGTTCTCTGATTCAAAGTAATTGGAGAGGTGTCGACCTACACTAGGAGTGCAAGAGAAGAGCTATTGTACACGCATGGACCAACAGACATTGCTTTGAAGAATTTCCGCACTTAGGTGCATGGCATGCATGCAGACCCATGTGTGATATATAGATAAGAACCATGCATCTTGAAGAACTTCCAATTACAGTGAGTAAACTCCACTTTCAAGGGCCTAATTTTCAAATACTAGCCTCTCTCTTTGCATCTTCCACAAGCAGACACAAAGAAGGTGATTTAGGTGTTTAAGTACCTGATTTTCAGGTGCAATCAAGAACTTATTTGTTGACATGACCTGAATTGTAGCCTGCAAAGAACTGGACGTGCAAAATTGTGGGCTCAGAAATGGAGGGTTGGTACAGGTGACATCAAAAATTTGTCCCCAAGAGTAAGGCTTTATTGGCATTTGAATCAGGAGGGCAGGAGTTCTGTCAAATCAGAGGTTGCAATTCTGACATGCTCTCGTTACATAGAGCAAGAGATGAAAAACATAATGAGGAGTCCTGTGTCACCTTGTAGACTAACAGATTTATTGGAGCATAAGCTTTCGTGGGCAAAGACCCACTTCGTCAGATGCATGTAGTGGAAATTCCAGAGGCAGGTATAAATATATAGGCATAAGAAAAGAGTTCCAATGAAGAGTAAGGAACTCTTTTCTTATGCCTGTATATTGATACCTGCCTCTGGAATTTTCACTGCATGCATCTGACGAAGTGGGTCTTTGCCCATGAAAGCTTATGCTCCAATAAATCTGTTAGTCTATAAGATGCCACAGGACTCCTTGTTGTTCTTGCAGATTCAGACTAACACGGCTAACTCTCTGATACTTGAAAAACATAATGTAAGGATATCTCTGTGCTTCCCTGAACTCCAGTTGGAAGTTTCAAAATAACATTTTCACAGAGAGTACAGGGTAGGGATGTTAAAAAGTGGTTAATTATGTAACTTTAAGCACTGAAAATCTCAGCGATTACATGCTGAGGGCTCTGCAGCATAAAGCTTATACAGCTAGGGAGCAGGGGGCCAGAAGCCCTGTGTCTAACCGGGAGCCTGCATGTAACTGAAGCCTAGGGTTATCTGTTAATTGTTTAAACGGTTATACTATTACAACCCTAATTCATAGACACATAGAGCAAGCCTCTCAATCCATTTATGAAAGTTTTTGCCATTCTCCTTCCAAGCCAAAGTGAAATGACAATAAATATTGTGCCAAGAAAGTAATCTCTTCCCAGAGCATTTTAATACATTGTATGAGAAGTTTAAATCTGTTGTCTCTTGCCAAATCCTTTTAGTAAATCAAAACTGTTCACAAACGATCATGATTTATACCTAAGCATTTATAGTGTACCCAATAGTGATTTATTTCTAAGAAATCCTGGCCTTCTGGTTAAATCACAGGATTAGGAGACAGGGTCTGTTCTTGACTCTGTAAATGACTTCGTGTGTGAACTTGGGTATTTTGTGTAACCTGTTCCTGACTCAGTTTCTTCTCCTACAAAACAGTGATGACACAAATATCCACATCACAGCAGTATTGTGCAGCTTAATTTATTGATGTTTTTAAAGCGCTCTAAATTACTCTAATAGTGCTATAAAAGTGCAAAGCACTACACTCTTCTTGCATGGGTGGTAATACCTAAATATTTTGTTTCTCAGCTTTTATTGCAGCACTTTACATTGATAAGGACTTGGAGTATGTTCACACTTTTATGAACGTCTGCTTCTTTCCACGATTAAAGGTACAGTCTGTTGGCTTCATTTTTTCTATTTCATTGCAATTTGAGGTGTTACTGCAAACTCTCAAACTATCATTGTGGATTTATTATAGGAATTCATTTTAAATCAGGATTGGAATGACCCAAAATCCCAGCTTCAGCAATGCTGTCTGACTCTTAGGACGGAAGGAAAAGAGCCAGACATTCCTTTGTACAAGTAAGGACCCCTGTAATTTTTTTTTTTTTAAACAAACTAATTATCAGTCTTTGTTTTACCCAGTACAAGCTATGTTCAGATTTTGAACATCTTTCTTCTACTTTTGTCTTTATTTTAAGACTCCATTTGATCATGAGTAGGTGTTAAATTGTTCTGCCTGTTATTTAAAGAAATAATGTGTCTGCTTCCAAACAAAAGATATTAAAAGCAGTCTTGTTTTGTTTGGGAATAGAAATTGTTGAGCCAAGTTTTGAGATCTTTGTGTTTTAATCACTGTAAAGTTGAATTAAGAAGACTTCTGCTTTTTATGTTACATAAGGCCCCAGTAAATATATTTTTCTAGGTTTACAGGTAATTTTTAAATGTGTCATTCCTTAAAGGATGAAAAAATTAAAAGTGAAAGGAATATTCAGAATGCTCTAGTACAATGAGTGAGAAAGATTGTCATTTGGATATAACCATTGTCTGTGAGTCGTGAACCTAAATTCTGTTCCCACCAGTGCCATGTGACCTTTGTGCCTCTATTTCCCCAGTTGTAAGATAGTGATTATACATACCTCACTGAGGTAATATTAAACATTAGCTCTTTCCCATCCACTCCAGTATGAGTGCAATGTAAGTAGCTGGAAAAAGGAGGAAACAAAATGCTATCAAAGTGCCAGGCTTTAATTATCAGTATTTATTATATCCAGAAATAACAGCCAGGTATATTTCTCATGTTTACTGAAGTAAAGTTTCATATGAAGTGCAGTGTGCTCGTGAAAATTGGTTTGCTTCAGAAGTATGATTGAAAAGTGATACTTTGTAGATCTGATTTCTCAGGTCTTAATATCTGAGAGCTTACTTCCTTATCTTCATGGAGATAGATACAAAATAAATTAATTTCTGTTTTTTGTCAAACACACTGGCTGTGTCTAGACTGGGCCACTTATTCTGGAAAATCAGCCGCTTTTCCGGAATAAGCTGCGAGCTGTCTACACTGGCCCCTTGAATTTCCGGAAAAGCACTGACAATCTACTGTAAGAAATCAGCTGCTTTTCCGGAAAAACTATGCTGCTCCTGCTCGGGCAAAAGTCCTTTTTCCAGAAAACTGTTCGGAAAAGGGCCAGTGTAGACAGCACAGTAGTCTTTTCATAAAAGCCCGATTGCGAAAATGGCGATCGGGGCTTTTTCTCGAGCAGCGTCTACATTAGCCACGATGCTTTTCCGGAAAAAGGGCTTTTCGGAAAAGCATCCTGCCAATGTAGACGCTCTTTTTCCAGAAATACTTATAACGGAAAACTGTTCCGTTTTAAGCATTTCCGGAAATTCATGCCAGTGTAGACGTAGCCACTGAGTATAAGTACAATATGTTTGTTCAGTTTTTTATGATAAATTGATTTGGATAGTACAGCTCAGAGTTAGTCTACATATGCTGTTATCTTCCTATTGTCTTGTTTGATTTTCCTCCCTTGGAGTTATTTGTTTCACTGCATTTACAACCAGTAGTTTTCTTCTTAAAATCTAGGGTGTGTTTTGTTTGTATATACATTTGGGTTTGCACAGCTCATTAGATGCAGAGTAGTTTGGTTAGATATTTCAAAAATTGATATGAACTTTTGCTGCTCCTTCTGTTGAAAAACAAGGTGGTGGACAGAACTCATCTTGGCAGTGGGGAGAGTTGGGTCTGAGTGAAGAGATAAAAGGAAAAGCAAATTCATTGTGTGTCTAGGGAATTACCTCTTTTTCCTTGAGACAGTTCTTAATGCATATCATAGATTCTCACTGAAATGGAAAGGTGGTCTGGTAAGTGACAGAAACGATTACTTTTTTCTGATGGAGCAATGTACTTATTCTGTGAATTTGTCATGTAGAGGAGCAGCATATCAAATATCTACTCCCTTTTAAACCTTGTTAACTCTTTACAGTTTATGGGCCAAAATTTCAGTGCACATGGGCTGACTCGTCTGATTAAAAGTGTGTGTCCAATTGCATAACTACTTTTGGCGTGAAATTAAAACTGGGTCCACAGAGTTGCAGCAATTGAATGAGCATGGAAGCATTTTTGCCTACAGATCATCCATTTACTTTTTTAATTGGCCCTATATGTAAGCCCAGCAGTGTTAAATAAATCTGAATATACAGAAAGACAAATTTTATGTACGTGCTTTGTTTTAGCAACCATGGTTTTGGCATGTTCTGGCTAAAGTAATATATACAGCTAGAAATCTACCCTCTGACTGTGCTACTCTTGTTAAATGGACTGAGAGCTTGGTGATATATGTGACACTGATCAATTATTGTTTTGTACTTTCTGCTTGAACAAATTGTCTTTCTTATCTCAGGACCTTGCAGACAGTAGGACCTTCTCATGCCAGGACATATACAGTTGCTGTGTATTTCAAAGGGGAAAGAATAGGATGTGGTAAAGGCCCAAGGTAAAGTGGAAATGTATGAAATGATTTTAATAAGCAAATCTGATTGTGAAAGACTCTGAAATGACAGCTAAGGAGATGAATATCTGATGATTAGTTGAGGAAAAGGTAAAAGAACTTGAACCACAACTGTGCCACTTTCTCCACACTACTTTCCTTCTCTGCCTTAACCTTACATTAATGGGGCCATATCATAGTGGCTGGAGATAATTCAGTCTCTATGTCCAATTAGTCCTTCACTTTTCTGCCAAGGCTGCCAACAAGCAGGTGTAGTTAGTGATATTTATTCATTGAAACCGCTAAACAGTTTCCAGATGGCAATGACTTTTGGTCTCTGATGACCATGGACAAATTGAAACTAGCAATTTAGGATCACTGTGTCTTTTGCCTTTTTATTTATTTATTTATTTATTTATTTATTTTTTACTGGCAACCTCCAGCCCTCATTATTTTTTGACATAAAAAAATTAGTCATTTTTGTAATGATTTAAAACCTTTAAGATTATTAGAACAGAACCATAAGTGCATAATTTTCACTTTGTGGCACAAAATCTTTGTGCTATCAAAATGTCATTTGATTTTTGCTGTTCACTCCTCTCTTTATTCATTTTTTTAAATTAAAACATCCATTTCACAAATGAATTACAAAACAATGTTCTAATAACCTTATTCATCTAATTTTTAAAAAAATTATAGGAACTATGGCACTATTACGTATACATTTGCAGAAAACTTGATTTATCCATTTTTATGGGACTGATTGACCAATGATTGTTTGAAGAGTTGATCAACATAGAGTAATATGAACCCCAGATTTGAGAACCTATAGTTTACCCAGTGAAGCATAGATAAATTTACCATATATTTGTTTGGTTTTGACAGTATTCAACAAGCAGAGATGGGAGCCGCTATGGATGCACTTGAAAAATGTAAGCAGTTTTCTTGGGAAATAGGAAAATTATTGTAATTTACTCAATTGGGTTTTCTTGGGGGGAGAGGAGGGGAGCGGACAATGCATGTTTTATGTGGGGAGAAAAATAGTCCAAAGAATGTTCACAAAATGCTATGAGCTTTTGAACTTTGATTATTAAGTTTCCATAAAACTTTTCACAAAGTCAAATAGTACATATGACACGTAGTCCTGGTCTACACTAAATGGGAAGGTCGAAGTAAGATACACAACTCCAGCTACATAAATTACACAGCAGAAAGCCAATGGGAAGCAAACAGTCCGGTTGGCTTCCCTTACTCCTCATGAGGAGCAGGAGTACCAGCACTGACGGGGGCACTCTTTGAGTTTGGTCTAACGGGTCTATACCATCCCTGCTAAATCGAACCCCGGAACATCGACCACAGCAGCATCAATCTTCTGTGTGGTGTAGACATGCCTATATTGTTCAAAGGGAAATATTCAATAAGCCTCAAAGACTGCAGTTGTCCCTTATTATACTTAGTTCCTTAATCACTTCAAGTTTTCCCTTCTTTAATGTGGAACAGAATGGTAAACTTATGTGATAAGGGTGAATCCACATTTCATGGTTGTCTGCTGTGATTAGGGGTATCCATCTTCTAGAATGTTTGATAATGTGAACAGAATAGGTCACTTCTAGGACCAGGCTATGGAACAGTGTTAAAAGCCAGTTCCTCAGATGTAGTGTAAGTTGTTGTAACTCCACTAAAGTCATTGGAGCTAAAACAATTTACATGAACTAAGGATCTTCCTCTTTGGTCTTAAACCAGAGGTCACCCAATGAAATGAATAGACAGGAGATTTAAAACAATCATAAGGAAGGATTTCTTCACACAGTCAACCTGTGGAACTTCTTGCCAGAGTGTTACCAGATTTGTCCATTACTCTGGGATATGCTCATTTATTAAATTACTCTTATGGGACTGGGATGGAGATTAATACTTCTTTCAGTGTGCTGCTTGTGCTACTTGTGCTCTCATACGGAGCTGAATTTTCCCTGCTGCCAATTCCCCCCAAGACCAGAAGTATAAGTATAGCTCCATCAAGGGCTATTAGTCAAGATGATCGAGGATGTAGCTCCATGCTTCTTCTGCCAAATGGTGGCACTAGATGAGGTGGGACAAATCACTCACCATGTTTGTTCATTCCTTCTGAAGCATCCGGCACTGGCCAATGTCAAAGACAGGATATTGGGTTAGATGGACTATTGATCTAATCCAGTATGGCCATTATGTTTTTATGTTCTTATCTCTGTCATCTCTTTCGGGTATTGGCCCAAACCCTCTATCACCACCTCAGACTTGTCTGACTTGAACTTAAGCCAGATACTGCTCAAATATGTGCTGGTATTTTTCTAAATTAATATTTATTTTTAGTCTGAAATTATTAACATTTTCATTGATAAAAGTTGATGAACATTGACTTCACAATACACACAGTAACCGATGCAAAAATATTTTTATCAATGATAATATTTATAGATGGGCAAAATAAGAAAAATGGTGCTTGAGAATTTATTAAAGTAAAATCAGTGATTTAGACTTTTAAATTAGACTTGTCACGAATGGACAAACACGAATAAGACAAACAGGATTTATTTGTATATTTTGATGTGACATTGACAATTAGCATGTTAATGGGTTTTGCTTTAACTTTTAAATCTCAACATCTGCTGTCATTTACTAATTGCCTGACCCTCTCCATAATTTTCTGCAACTATGAAAAATTAAATATATATTTGTTAAAAGCTTGAACATAACATGAACATTTATATTATCCATTGAAATAAGAAAATGAAAATTGAATTCTGCTAAGCCTATTTGTTTGGGAGCAACTAAATTGTTGCTTTTGAGAATGGAGTTAGAAATGGTCTGAAGTAAATAGGATAAAATTCATTTCAGGACAAATGCAGTCACATACAAAATGGGAAGGAATACTGCAGAAAGGGATTTGGCGGTCAAAGGATCATAAGCTAAGAATGAGTCAATAGTGTAACCCTGTTGCAGAAAAAGCAAACATCATTCCTGGATGCATTAACAGGAGTGTTGTAAGAAAGACACAAGAAGTCATTCTTCTGCAGAACACTGCACTGATAAGGCCTCAACTGAAGTAATGGACCCTATATTTCAGGAAAGATGTGGACAAATTGAAAAAAGTGCAGAGACAAACAGCAAAAATGATTAAATAGCTAAAAAACATGACCCAGGAGAGAAGATGGAAAAAGTTGGGTTTATTTACTCTGGAGAAGAAAAGATTGGGGTTGAAGGGGTGGGAAGAGACACACAAAAGGTTGTTACAAAAAGGAGGGAGAAAAATAATCCTTTGAGGATAGAACAAGAAGCAATGGCCTTAAATTGCAGCCAGGGAGGTTTGGGTTGAACATTAGGAAAAACTTCCTATCAAGGTGGTTAAGCACTAGAATAAATTGCCTAGAGTGATTGTGGAATCACCATCATTAGAAATTTTTAAGAGCAAGTTAGACAAACATCTGTCAGGAATGGCCTAGATCCGTGGTCACCAACCCGTTGATCGCGATCGACTGGTCGATTGCGAGGCCTCGACCAGTCGATCACGAGGCATTCGGGCAACCCCGCCCCCCATTCTCCCCCCACCCCCGAGAAGCCCCACTACCTACCTCTAGTGTGGTGCTGGATTCCCACGTGGTGGACGGAAGTCCTGTCTGAAGTCCGCGTCACTTCTGGGGGTTCCGGAAGTGCGCGGGCTGCTCCCCCTCCCACAGCTCTGTTGCGTGCTGGGGAAGGGGGCGTTGGCCCTAGAGGGGGAGTGTGGAGGCTTCCCTGCGCCACCGGCGCCGGGGAAGGGTGAGTTGGGCACGAGGGTTTCCCTGCGCCGCGGGAGCGGGAGTCGGCCCCAGAGTTTGGCCACGCTGCGGGAGGGGAGGGAGTTGGCCGGGCCAGGCCGTGGGAGAGGGGTTTGACCCCGGGGCAGGCGCCCGCTGGGGTTGGCCATGCAGCAGGAGGGGGTTGGCCGCGCTGTGCCGTGGAAGGGGGTTTGGCCCCGGGGCAGGCTCCCGCAGGGGTTTGGCCCCGCCGCGGAATGGGGGGGGTTGCCTCCGAGGCAGGCTCCCGCGCGGGTTTTGGCCCCGCCGCTGGAGGCGGGGGTTAGCCCCGGGGCAGGCACGCTCGGGATTTCCCTGCGCCGCGGGGGGGGGGCCCGGAGGAGGCATGTGCTGGCTTCCCTCGGGAGGGGAGAGAATCCTGGGAGGAGGCAGATGCAGGTGACTCTGCTGCCACTGGCACCCTGTCCCCGCTCCCCAGACTCCACTCCCCTGTCCCCAGCTATAGAATTCTGTCCCCACTTCCGTCCCCACTCCCCTGAACTCTGTCCCCACTCCCTTGTCCCCAGCTACAGAACTCTGTCCCCACTCCCGTCCCCACTCCCCGCACTCTGTCCCCATTCCCCTGTCCCCAGCTACAGAACTCTGTCCCCATTCCCGTCCCCACTCCCCTGTCCCCATTCCCGTCCCCAATCCCCGAACTCTGTCCCCACTGGCACCCTGTCCCCTGCTGCAGAACCCTGTCCTCTGCCCTCCCAGTACCCTGTTCCCCCTCCCCTGCCCCCAGCCGCAGAACTCTGTCCCCACAAAATGTATAATTATAAATGCTTCATTTTAGATTTAAATAGCATGAATAAAAAACAGACCATTTATTTCATAACTATAAACACGTGATTTTAATTTTATATATTGCATAATTTAAAAATAAAGTGTTTATCAGAGTGTGTAAGTAAGGGCTGGGGATAGCAAGTGATGGACAGGAGGAGAATAGAAAGGGGCGGGGCTTCAAGAAAGGGGCGGGGCTTCAAGAAAGGGGCGGGGCAGTAGATCTTCGCCTGTTCTGAGATTTAAAAAGTGATCTTCGGTGTAAAAAGGTTGGAGACCACTGGCCTAGATAATACTTGGTCCTGCTATGAGTGCGAGGGCCTGGACTAGAAGACCTCTCAAGGTCCCTTCCAGAGCTAAGATTTTATGTTAACTCAGAACTCAGCTATCATTTTCCTAGTCAGAACACTGCCATTATGCTGGGTATCAGGCATGCTAACATGCTATCATTTTTTGCATGCTAACATAAAAAACAGTCATAATGGTAACATCGGTACAACACTCAGAACCAGTTGCTCTTACTTTGTCGGATATTTTAGTTGCTCTCATTCTGCTGTGTTGATTGTATTCTCACTTCACTTTTTCAATCTGTTGCTAAGGGAACAAAATGTGAAACCCAAGTATTATTTGGACATGTTACTATGTCAGCATTTTGATAGTCTCTATTTCTGAGTATATAAGAATTGGCTAAACTCCAGAGCGTGAGAAACAAATGTTGAAATGGTCTTGAAACTAGGGTGGTCTCATGCTGGATCTCCAGTCTTCTACTGAGCATTAGAAATGAATGAGGCAACATAACAGCATGGCTTTCTTTCTATCATCTGCTAAAAGAAAAATAAATAAAAAAATTGAAGCATTCTCTGTGCTACCGGCTGCCCTTTATTAACGTAAAATATTTCTCCCTGTGTCAGATAACTTTCCCCAGATGGCCCATCAAAAACGGTTCATTGAACGGAAATACAGACAAGAGTTGAAAGAAATGAGGTGGGAAAGAGAGCATCAAGAGAGAGCCCCAGAAGAGACCGAAGAAGTAAGGAAATAAAAGGAGGGCATGGAACCAATGGCATATTTACTTACTTAATAACTCTATGGCCTATGGAGACTTAACCTAGTTTCATGAAGATGATGAATGAAGTGTGCCTGCTGACAGCAAATACAGAATCATGCTCTCTTTTAAAAAAAAGTTTATTTTATTCTGTTTTAGCTGTAAAGTCTTGGGGACTTTTTCCTAAGGGTTTTTTAAAAAAATAAAACAAAAACCAAAAACCCTTTTAGCTTTTATGAAAAATTGTGTCAAAGTGTTTTTTGTTTGTTTGTTTGTTTTAAATTTTGTCTTGTATGAAACAATAAAGTGTTAATTTCAGAATCACTCCCAAGAAAAAAAAGCGTGGTTTAATTAGTGCCTCCTGTGTTTGAATGCTTCTGTGCCAAAGACCTGCAAACACTGTCACACTCACTCAGTGTTGAAGAGGAAAAAAGAAACTATCGTGGCCCTGATAGTGCAGAGACTTGAACTGGTTCTTAAATGTAAGTGTGTATATAAAGTTAAATTCATGCTTCAGTGATCTGCTGAAATTTGGACTTTAATAAGTTTTTGGTCCATCATAAGTACAGTAAATATATAGCAATTTATCATGGGAATATTTGTTATTTACTCCTGAGGGAATTCCATGCCACAAAGGGCTTGAGGGAATCAAGTAATGGAGAAAATGAGGGAGAGGAAAGTAATTGCTGACGAGGGAGCTGGATTAGTGTTGGGTATAGGTGGGGAAAGTATGGAATAGGGTTTTTTTATTTATGAAGTAGTTGTGGGGAGGGATTGTAAGGGAGCTTCCCCCATTCAGATCTTGGCTGACACCTAGCCTCTTCCCATCATTCAGGCACATCTGCCCCTTTCCCCATTTGTCCCTGCACTCAAACACCCATTTCTCCCAGCTCCATGTGGCCCTGCACTCCTATTCCCATCTCCATGTCTCTCTGTGCCCCCACTCAGACACCCCTTTTCCCCATATATCCCTGCACTCCTTAAGCCAGGCCCCTCCCCTCATCCCCTTGTGTCCCTGCACCCCTTCCCATGTTCCTGTGTGTCCCAACTCAGCTACTCCTCTTCCCCCTGTGGACCTGCACACCCCCACTCCCATTCAGCCTAGCCTCGGTCAGTCCTATCCCATTAGCCCTTAGGAACCCTCATTTGTGATCTCCCACATATGCCTCTGCCTCTCCATATTCCCTGTCTCCTGACCTTGTCCAACAGGCTCTGTGAAGGAGGCACTGTAGAATCTTTCTTTTGCCTATGGTAGCTGTGTAGCTGGCTGGCCAGGAGCAGATGGAGGGAGAAAGAGTCGGTGTTGGGGGGAGCTTAAGGAGCTGGTGCCGCAGAGTACCGGAGGCAGCAGCGGCGGGGGTGAGGGGAAGAAGGGAGGCTGTCGTGAAGCAACCTCTGTCCACGGCAAGCCTGAGCTCCCTGCGGACCCACAGAGCAGCTTCTGTCTGTGGGGAGCTCGGACCCTGCACAGATGGGCTGCTGCCACTCGGTGCTGCTACCTCTGTATCAGAGGCAGCAGGGCAGGGTGGCAGGCAGCTGGTCTGTGCTAATACAGAGGCAGAAGCACAAGGTGGCAGGGGCTCCCTGGGAGTGCGGCCAGAACGCATTGACTGCTGGCCCCACCCTTGGGGACTGTAGAATAGTGGTGTAACCAATAAGAATTCATGTGGTTACATGACTGTACTATGACCCGATATCTAACATCCCTAGTTACCACTGTACTGAGTCCAATAACTTGTATTTGGCTAAAGCATACCTTCCGGAAAGGGAACATGTCTTAATCTGAAGACATCAAGAGATGGGAATACCACCACTCCCTTTGGTAGTATTTTTCAATAGTTAATGATCTTCATTACTAAAAATGTATGCCTAATTTCTAATGTGAATTTGTCTGGTTTTATATTCTAGTTATTAAATATTGTTATACATTTCTCTGCTGGACTGAAGAGCCTTTTAGTACCTAGCATTTTCTCATGTGCAAAGTCATTATATACAGTAATCAGATCACCTCTGTCTTCTTTTTGATAAGCTAAACAGACTGAGCTCTTTAAGTAAATTATTTTCTCCAGCCTTTGAAATTTTTTGTGGCTTTATTCTGCACCCTCTCCAAATGTGATAATGCATACCTGGTGCATGATACATCAAATAATTCCATAATCAGAGCCATATTTAGCTTCACATAGAGAACTTTGAGAGTTTTTAAAAAGATGTTTCTTTCACATAATCCATCCCAGTATGACAAGTATTTTATAGTGCTGATTCAGCAAGGTATTTCTAGCTTCTGCTGAATGTGTATGACAAGAATACCCAGAGCAGGTCATCATTATAAAAATGGATTAAAAGTAGACCCTAGGATAGCTGAAAAGTTCAGTCAATAGAAGCTTCACCCCATAGTTGCACTTGTGAGCTAATCAAAGTCCATATTTTCAGAAGCATGTTTTTGTATGTATGCCACCTGTCATGCATACACAAGCAGAAGTGTGTTTCTGAAAATCTGACCCCAAATTGTTCCGCCCCACTCCCTATTTGATAATGCCTATTGCTGTGTACCAATGCTAAATATATTTAAGGCCTGGAAAGAGAAAACATGCTATAATTCCCAAGAGTGCTAAACCAATAATGTTGTGAAATTGGCATAGGAAGGCAAGGTAGTGATCTCTGTCAGCTGCTGCTGCACTGTGACTTCTGAGAAGTGAATGCAGCTCCTTAGCAACTTCAATGAGTACACAAAATGCTAAAAAAGTCTTTGCTTTGGTATTGAGTGTATCTCATCTGCAAATCCCAACACCCTTTACAGGCATTAATT
Source organism: Rafetus swinhoei (assembly GCA_019425775.1). Lineage (NCBI taxonomy): Eukaryota > Metazoa > Chordata > Testudines > Trionychidae > Rafetus > Rafetus swinhoei. The sequence continues at coordinate 121,261,564 of CM033424.1, forward strand.
TAATTTAGTTGCACATTTATATGATACTTCTGTTAACCCTGTCAAACAACTTGGATTTCACCGCAAATCCTAACACATACGTTCCCATTAAAAATAATGAACATGTCTCAGATCTGAAAGATTCCCATTTTTCCAGGGGTTCATCAACTGAAAGAGCCCACCTGGCAACATCACCCACAATCCCTCCTCTGCCAGAGTGCCTGGAGCTGACCTAATTGGCACTGCTGCTTGAGTGTGGTTATCAATGCACCTGAGGTTTACTTGGATTCAGCAGGTGGAGCCCTTGTTGCCCTTTCAAGCTGTCAACCGCAAGTGAACCCACAGGGTAGGTCAGTGCTGCAAATGCTTCCTGGGCTCCCCTGGTGAGGACACCATTTATTGGGGGTTAGGGGGCCAGTAGCCCCACCCCCGAGTTTGAACCCCCTAGATTTCATACTTGAGGTCTGCTTAAACCTAAGTGCCCTGATTCCAGAGCCAGCTCTTAAATGCAACAGAGTTTGAGCTGCTTGCAGCTTTGCCTTTGGGGCAGGGAGTTTGTTATAAAAAGTGGGAGGCAGGTGATTAAGAATAACAAAAGGCTGGACATTCCAGCAATTGAAAGATCCTTGGATCATCACGACAATATTGCTGGGTACTCCACTTAAAAGATAGGGGGGAAAAGAGTAGGAATGAGTGTTGTACTGCTAGGATGACTGCTGTTAAACTTATATATGTTCTTGAAAAAGGGGTGAACAGTGACTAATCCAAAGCTGACTGCAAAGAGTTACAAAGGGATCTCATAAAACAGGGTGATTGGGCAACACCAGGGCAGATGGAATTCTGTGTTGATAAGTGCAAAGTAATGCACATGGAAAAATAATCTTCTTCAAGTGATTGCTCATGTCTTTTCCATGGAGGTGTGCACGCACTGCATGCATGCATGCGTCGTTGGAAGCTTTTCCCTTAGCAGTACCCGTTGGGCCAGCAGAGGACACCCTGGAGTGGTGCCACTATATCGGCTAATATATACCTCTGCTGGCCCTCCGCTCCACTCCCTCAGTTCCTTCTTACTGCTCGTGATGGTCGTTGGAACGTGTCTTTGCTCTTGTTCTGCAAGTGCCTCTTAGCAGTACTCTCCTTTTCTAGTAGTTAGTTAAAGTTTCACAGTTTGTTGTTATCTAGGTTTTTAGTAGTTAAGTGTTGTACTTAGTGTTATGCACCCAGGCACAGGGGCTCGCTTTGCATCCCTACTGCATCCAGTGGGGCATGCCTGGGCCCCAAGGCTTTAAGCCCTGCAAGAAGTGCCAGAAGCATATGCCCTGAGAGGGGCCCATTGGAGAGGCCTACTTGTCTGAGGCCTGTAAAATCTGTAAGGCCTTCAAGCTGCGAACCAATCGGGAAAGAGAGTCCCGCTTGAAGATTACCCTTATGGAGACAGCTTTTCGCCTGGCACTGGCATCCAATCCAGCACTGGCAACCCAGAGTTCACCAGCTTCAGTGCGAGAGGCACCCAGCCACTCTTGCACCGCCTCAGCACTACGTAGTCCTCGGCACCGTTTGCAGACCCCGGTGTCCCAGAAGAAGAGGAGACCTGGCAGGGGCAGGTTTCCCTCGAGGCACGTGCACTCCGTGCTACCTCAGGCGGGGCATATGGCACCGGTGAGCACTGCACCTGGCCCCTCACAGTCAGGGCAGCATCGCTCTAGTCTGCACCGAGACTCCAGCCCAGTGGGGGACTTCCCGGAGCCCTCCACTCCAGATACATTTGAGGCAGCAAGAGACTTGATTGAGCTGACCTCTTCCCCAACATCGGCACTGGGCCCGGCCAAGGAGCCTGAGTCCAGATGGCACCACCTCTCAGCCTTGGCACCTAGCGCCCCAAACCCGGAAGCAAGAGGGCACCACCACCTCGCCCTGGTGCTAGTAACTTCGACGCCAGTCCCGGGTGTGGCACTGCCTGCAGCCTTGAAATGCTAACAGGAGGAATGGAAGATGCCATTCCTGACCGCCCCTGGACCAGGGCCCATCCCACAAGCCCTTAGGTCCTTGCCAAGGTTTTTGAGGGTATGCCTGAGGACAATGTACAAGCCTCACCTCTCCTGTTTAGGGAGCACCTATTCCCTTTCTGCCAGGCCTGGGAATCTTTTACCTCAGACAGATGGTCCCCAACCATTTGGAGCTGCCGGGTGCCAGGGGGCAGGGCCGTTCGCCCGCCGGGCGCTAGAGGGCGGGGACACTCACGTGCCTGGGAGCGGGGCCGCACATACGCCGCACCCCCATGAGCCACGTGCCTGGGGCCAGCAACCCCATGCGCCACATGGCCACGGGCGGGGCCGCCCATTCGCCGCAAGCCTGGGGCTGGCGCCCCCCCGTAGCTGCGCGCCCAGAGCCAGCACCCCCCATAGCTGCGCTCCCGGGGGCAGGAAGGCCAATTCGCCGCGCGCCCGAGGCCGCTGCCCCCCATAGCCGCTCGCCTGGGGCCGGCGCTCCCCATGCGCCGCACGCCCGGGGTGCGGTAAGCCAATTCGCTGTGCGCCCAGGTCCGGCGCTTCCCATGCGCCATGCACCCGGGACTGGCGCCGCGTATGCGCAGCACGCCTGGGGCTAGCACCGCGCATGCGCCACGCGCCCGGGGCCGGGCTAGCCCCGAGCACTTGGTGGGCGCACACAAATGCCCCCGCAGGCGCCATGGCGCCCGCGGGCACCGTGTTGGGGACCACTGCCTCAGACTGTTGGATCCTGGAAATGGTAGGAATGGGGTACACCATCCCCTTCCTTTCAACCCCTCCCTGCCCACCCCCCTGGCCCATCCCTCTTCAGGGACCCCTCTCACAAGCATCTCTTCTGGGAAAAGGTTCAGCAGCTCCTAACCCTAGGGGTGGCCGAATCAGTCTCCAAGCAGTTCTTGGGCCTTCTACACCTGGTAGTTCCTGGTTCCCAAGGCCAAAGGAGGGTTCCAGCCTATCCTAGATCTCAGGGAACTCAATACTTTGATTGCCAAAGCCAAGTTCAAGATGGTGACTCTGGTGTCTTATCTTCCCCTCCTTAACTCCCGAAGACTGGTATGCTGCTCTTGATCTAAAAGGTGCCTACTTCTATATTTCTATTGCACCATACCACAGGCAGTTCCTCCACTTTATGGTGGGCCAGGACCACTATTAGTTTACAGCCCTCCCTTTTGGCCTTTTTACTGCCCTTCGAGTGTTCACAAAGTGCATGGCCATCGTTGCTGCCGCCTTGAGAAAGCAGGGTGTCCAGGTGTTCCCCTACCTGGACGACTGCCTTCTCCAAGACCCTTCTTCAGACCAGGTGCTGTCCCGCATTGCTCTAGCATAAGACCTTTTTTGGGAGCTGCTTCTGAATGTGACCAAGTCGACGCTGGCCCCTCCCAGGTTTTAAATTTAGAGTTTGTGGGTGCTCACCTGGACTCTCTGGATGCATTTACACTGCACCCAAGGCTCGAAATAAACTATGCAATTTGAGCTACGCAGAATGTGTAGCTTATTTTGAGTGTATTTCAAAATAGCTTATTTCAAAATTTGGCACTGTCAACACAGTGCCAAATTTTTAAATAGAGCACTATTCTGAAACGTTCCTTAATCTTTGTAGAACGAGGTTTATGGGGACATCAGAATAGTGTGCCCATTATTACGAAAGCTATTTCAAAATAATGGGAGCGCTGTCAAGATGCAGAAAACGCTATTTTGGGATACCGGAAGTATCCTGTCTAGATGTCCCCTGTACTGTCCACAGCTTCCCTTCCCAGGTCCCATTTCCTGGTGATCAAAGCGGCCATGCAAGGCATGCAGTCATTCCCGGTGACCATGGCCAGGTCTTGCATGCACCTCCTGGGACTAATGGCCACATGCACCCACGTTATTCAACACACCAGACTTTGCATGCGTCCGCTAAAGATATGGCTTGCGCGGGCTCACAACCCATCCTTCCACTCTTAGGACAGAGTGCTGATGGTTCCTCCCAACATTCTGTGCTCTCTGGACTGGTGGACCCAGGAAGAGGTGGTCTTGCCCCCCCTCCCATGTTTTCAGTCTCCCACCCCCATCTTAGCATGCACAGGTTGCCCCCCCTACCAAAATTTGAAATGGAGCCCCTGTCACCTGGGCAAGCGTCTCCCCTCCTTCACTAGTGCACAGGAACCTTTTTGGAAACGGAGAGGGGGGAGTTGCAGTTGTATACCCTCTGTCTGAATTGAGCAACCCACTGCATGTGATATTTGACCAGCATCACCCCCAACTTACATCTCCTTAGTTGCTTCTGCTTGTTTGCCTGCCACCACCCAATGGCAACACAACTCTGAGTGCAAACTCCTTTTAAGCCTCTTGACTGAGGCCATATCTCCCCTTACCAGAGGATTGATGCTCTGGGGTTTGATTTAGGGGGTCTAGTAAGGACCCACTAAGTCAAACACTGAGGGCTCCCCTGTCAGCGTTTCTCCCATCGACATCCCACTGTGGAGACAGTGCCAAGCTCAGCTTAAGATACGTCAACTCCAGCTACGTTATTTACATAGCTGGAATTTGTACTTTAAGCCAACCTTCCCCCCACAGTGTAGGCCTGGCCTGAGACTGACAGCAATATGTAGGTTCCAGACTGTACTATTCAGCGCCTCCCCTTAGAAGTTCCAGGATTCTCCAGCTCTTTGAGGTCTGCCTGAAATTACCTGTCCAACAATCTTTGGAAAAAAATAGAATGAAAAAAGAAACAATTTGCTTCTCCTACCTGAATTTACTGTTCTCATAAGCTAAAGTGCATAAGGTATCTTCAGCTTTAGTTATGGAGAAAATAATGAATTGGTTTCATTCTTTGAAAACACTCCATTCATCTTCTTTTGTGTGTGTGCGCTCCTCTCCCCCCTTCCGCCAAACTCTGATTAGCTTGTCAGTATTGTGCGGTCTAAATAGAAAATCTCCTGTCCCCATTCCTAGTTTTCAACTGATCTACCCATCCATTTACATAACTATACGTCCTGCTTCTTGCTGTCTGTGTCTTTCAGTTATAAGCATCCATTTAATCCATCAAAGTGAGGTTTCATTCGCATTTACACAAAAGACTGATTAGGAGTTTTGTTTAGGGGGAAGGCCACAGGACCATTATCTAATCACTTCTGCAAGCTCCTCCTCCCCAAGAAAGAGATTGAACTTTTTAAAATTTTATCTTAAAATAACAAATTATTGACAGACCCTTGATCCTCTCTCACAAGTACATAATGTACGTTTTAGGACACAGGTGTGAGAAGTGGCCACTTTTCATGTTCAGTTCCAAATGTATTAAAAAGGTTGAGTTGCAGGAAATTTGAAAAAAGTATCAAAGAACTTGCCTCAGAAATATGGTGGGGTTTTTTGTTTGGTTTCTTTTTTTTCTTCTTTTTTGCATAGATGGAAGAACTCTAGGGAAAGCAGAAAGAAATGCAGGAGAAGAAAATATAACTAAATCAAAACTACATTGCATTTCTGTACACTAGTTTTCCAAAGTCATGCTGGATAGGTCTTTCTGGTGCTGTCACATCAGTACGCCCATGCCCATCTGCGAAGGGCATGAAATGTATAGAATGCCAGAAGTGAACGCTGTCATGGTCATCTGCTAGCATAGGGGGCACAGCTTTCCCAAACCACCAGACATGGTCCCTCCCACATTCTGCCCCCAGAATACCTGCTGTAGGCATTCTGGGGGCGGAGCGTTATTCTCAGCACCCGCCCTCCCTGTGCTCTAGGGCGGGGAGGCTTGAGCCACATGCCCTCCCCCTCTCTGGTGCTCCAGGCTGGTGAGGCTGGGTGTGTGTGCCTCTTCCCCTCCTAGCAGAGGGGGCAGAGTTGTAGGTGGGGCTAGGGGCCTGTCTCCCCCAGACCTAGCTGCACTGACTGCCCTTGGACACTGTGCTTTACAACATACATAAAAAGGCAACATAATTGCTCTAAGAGGCCTTAAATGTTGATTAGCAGTGTTCTTGCAGCCATTCAATCCCAGGATATTAGAGACACAAGGTGGGTGAGGTTTTATCTTTCATTGGAGTATTGTGTACAGTTCTGGGCACCACATTTCAAGAAAGATGTAGAGAAATATGAGAAGGTCCAGAGAGGAGCAACAAGAATGATTAAAAGTCTAGAGAACATGACCTATGAAGGAAGACTGAAAGAATTGGGCTTGTTTAGTTTGGAAGGGAGAAGACTGAGAGGGGACATGATAGCGGTTTTGGGGTATCTAAAAGGGTGTCACAAGGAAGAGGGAGAAAAATTGTTCTCTTTGGCCTCTGAGCATAGGACAAGAAGCAATGGGCTTAAACTGCAGCAAAGGAGGTTTAGGCTGGACATTAGGAAAAACTTTCTGTCAGGGTGGTTAAACTCTGGAATAAATTGCCTAGGGAGGTCATGGAATCTCCATCACTAGAGATATTTAAGAGCAGGCTAGACAGACATCTATCAGGAATGGTGTAGATGGTACTGGGTCCTGCCGTGAGGGCAGGGGACTGGACTTGATGATCTCTCGACGTCGCTTCCAGTTCTAGTATTCTATGATTCTATGATTGGGACTTCTGCTGGTGACAGAGACAAGCTTTTGTGCCACACACAGCTCCTCAGGTCTGTAATCAGAGGGCCACCGTTAACTACAGTGTGAAACAGATTGCTTAGTGTAACCCACACACCTAGGCTACGGCTATACTGTAGCCTTCTTCTGGAAAAGCTTATGCAAATGAAGTGTGGCATGGAATATTGCTGCACTTCATTTGCATAATTAATGAGCAGCCGCTTTTGCGCAAGAGGCTTCTTCATTTTTTCAGGAAGAACAGCTCTTGTGCAAGAGGGGGGTTTTGCACAAAAAGGAGCCGTCTACACAGCTCCTTTTTGTGCAAAAGCCTCTTGCGCAAAAATGGCTACTAATCAATTATGCAAATGAAGCACAGCGATATTTCACGCCGTGCTTCATTTGCATAATCTTTTCCAGAAGAAGGCTACAGTGTAGCTGTAGCCCTAGCGTGGTTCACTGTCCCATGCAGTGGCACCTAGACAACAGCAATAGATAAGAACAAGAGACCTTTACAGCCTGGGCTAAGAGCCAGCTGGCTTTTAGCTCAAAGGGTAGAGGCTCCTATACTAAGCTCCCAAGATCCCAGGTTCAAATCTCCTGGTTGCAGTTGTATTAGCATTATTTGTTAACATATATTTCAAGGGTCCATTCATGGTGAAGTGGCTGGTGTTGAAAAGAGACACTAGATTTATGAGGGTGTGTCTACACTACAGAGTTTTGTCAGAAAACCAGCCGTTTTTCTGACAAAACCTGCATTACGTCCTCACTGCAATTGCGTTCTTCCTAAAGTAAATCAAAAGAACAGAGGCGGTTTTCTGGCATTGGTAATCCTCTGTCTATGAGGAAGAAGCCTTTTTCTAAAAGTGCCTTTTTCCAAGAGCTTATGTGGACGGGGAGGGGTTTTTTTCAAAAGAAGTGGCCTCCAGGAAATAACACAGGTGCTCTGGTGGCCACCCCCTCCAAATTATTCAGGACTCTATAGTTCCTGTCTCCTGGCCCCTCTTAAAGCTGTAGGCACCCTGGACAAACTTTGTGGCAGAAAGCCAGCCTGAGAGCAGCACCTCACCGTGGGGTTCTCCCTGCCACAGGCCTTGCCAACCATGGCAGAGCCTCAAGCCCCCCACGACCTCCCTGGCCCTTGCAGGTAGCAGCCCCAGGGGTCCCAGGACCCACCCCGTGGGACCAAGAGGCGGGCACCCTCCTGGTCCGGAGCGGAGATTCTATCCCTCCTCGAGCTGTGGGGTGAGGAAGACACCTTGCAGGATCTCTGTTCCAAGCGCCACAATGTGGAGATATTCGAGTGCATGGCCGAGTCCCTGGCAGAGCATGGACACCCACCCCGGACCTTGGAACAGGTCCGGAGTAAGGCGAAAGAGCTTCATCAGGGATATGTCCGGGTCAGAGAGCGTAGCTCACACTCAGGAGCAGCACCCCATACCTGCCCCTACTACCAGGAGCTGCACCAGATCTTGGGGGGTGGGGAAACGTGGTGGACTGCGGCCTCCAGACCCTCTTCATCACCCGGTCAGAGGTCACAGTGGAGGAGAAACAGGAAGACCAGGACCAGCCGGCGGAGGAGGAGACGGACACCATCACCATGTCCCTGGAGCTGGTGCCAGTCAGCCAGGATGTCTCCCAGGCCTCATCAGACACCAGGGAGGGATCTTCAGGTGAGTGGTCTCACTTTGTCACACACACAGGGCGGAGGAGGTGGGCGCACAGCGGGAGGGGTGCGAGTGTTGCTCGGGCTGGACATTGTGCTGCAGTCCGGGCATGTGAAACCACGTGTAGCATTAGTGTGCGGCACACAGATGCAGCAGGCAGCCCCTGAGCATGGGTGGGATCCTACTGCCAGGCTCAGGAGAGGCCACACACATCTGGCCCCGGGGGTGGGGGGCTTCCCAGCACCTGCCAAGGCTGGAAGCAGGCTAGTCACAAGGGTGCAGGCAGACCGAGGAGTGCTTCACACAGCATGCAGGCATGCCTGCACATGTGAGGCAGGTGTGTGTGCAGACAACAGGGAGGGCCAGGCTGCTCCCGGCTCCTCTGATGCCCATGTGGCAATCCCACTGTGGTTGGACACTTCCCTTGTCTATGAGCCGGGAGGGTAGGGCCGTTAGGAAGCAGGCAACACAGTCCCCTGGGCATCTCGGGGCCCCTGTGAGTCATGGCCCGCTGTGCAGGCCACACATGGCCTTGCTCCCAGGACATCCCTCTCCTCTACTAAGAGGATTGTTGGTTGCTGCTCACAGAGGAGAGCACGGCCTCAGGGACAGTGTCTGCAGGATGACTGACCGCCTCTCCCTTTTTATGTTCTCCACAGCCGGACCAGCCAGGACTGAGGGCAGAGCCACACTATCCAAGCCAGCCACCAGAGCGGGGACCTGAAGGTGTGCCATGGTCCAAGAAGACCTCATGCACCAGCACATCAGCATCCTGCACTACATGCAGCAGACCCTGGTGCACAAGGTCCGCGAGGACTTGGAGTGGCATAACCGTGCATGGCATAACCATTATGCAGCAGTGTGATAACATATGTGCCATCATGTCGCACATGATGGCACACCTGCTTGCTGTCACTGCTCCTGGTTTCTACCTTCCTGCCCCACCTGCTATGCCCTTTCCCCCCTCTGCCTGCCCCCCCCGATATGCCCATGCTCCCTCCCCATGCCATGCCTATGCTCCCTTCCCAAGTGATGCCTATGCCCCCTCCTCCTGTCCCCCTTCCATCCCTGACCCTGCTGCAGCCTTTCCTCCTGTCCACCCCCTTGGGGTTCCCAGACCCACCCAACCCCAACTCCAAGGAGGTCCCCGCACCTGAGGTGGCACATCTAGCCACGCTCCTCCCCCTCCATGTTTTGAGCCTCCCTCCCGGTTTTGAGTCCCTCTCCCCCTGCACACCTTTTTTTTTACTGTAATATAAATGCAGACTTCGTTTTGTTGGAAACAACACAGGTGTTTTTATTGAGAGGTCAGGGAAGAGGCAAAGGGAGGGGTTGTGGTGGGGAAAGGGATAGGGCAGCAAGCCAGAGGCCCCTATTGGGGAGGCCCTGTGGAGAGTTACTGGGGTCTTTGAGAGACCCTCAGGGCCTCCCAGATGTGCACCCTGGCCTGATGGGCCTGGCAAATGGCAGCTGTTCTCGGCTGCTGGAAGGCTTGCCCCTCGTAGCCAACATCTGCCTCCCACCCGGGAAGAAAGCCTCCCCCTTTCTCTCCACAATGTTGTGGAGGACACAATGTGCCACAACCACCTTGTGCTCCCCCATGTCCAGGTGGGTCAGCAGGCACCTGAACTGCACCTTGAGGGGGCCAAAGGCACATTCAACTTGGATTCGGGCCCGACTGAGGTGGGCATTAAATTGGTCCCAGCTGGGATCCAGGTGCCCTGTGTACGGCTTCATTAGCCTCGGCATCAGGGGGTAGGCTGCGTCCCCACGATGCACAGTGGCATCTGCACGTTCCCAATGGCAAGTTCACGCTGGGGGAAGAATGTGCCCACCTCCAGCTTGCCATAGAGGCTTGAGTTCCTGAAGATGCAGGCGTCGTGTGCCCTGCCCAACCACCTGACAAAAATGTCCATGAACTGTCCACGGTGGTAGACCAGGGCCTGGAGCACCAGAAGTAGCCCTTCCGATTAATGTACTGGGCCGCCTGTTGTTCAGGTGCGTGGATCGGGATGTGGGTCCCATCAGTCGCTCCGCCGCAGTTCAGGACCCCCAGGGCAGCAAATCCGGCCACGACTGGGTCCATGTCTCCCAGGTGGATGACCCTCTGCAGCAGGATTGAGGGGTATGGCCCTCACCACCTGCAGAAGGAGACAAACAAACACACAAAATGGAGAATGAGAGAGGGAGTGCCTGAGCCCTTGGGAGGTGCCTGTCCCCCTTCCATCCCCGCCCTTCCCTCAAACACCACAGGAGCCACCCCCTATGAGCACCCCCCCCCAGCAGGGCTGTGTGAGGATGGGACAGCACAACCCCCTGGGGACGGGGTTTCCCCCACTCCACTCCCCATAATCCCAACCCTCTTTTTCCTAGGGTCCCCCTTTTCCAGGACTCCCCCTTTTCCTCCCCCCGTGCAGGGGCTGCAGCCTAAGAGTGCCTTAGCTTCATGAGGAGGGCCCAATGGTGGACTTCCCCACACCAAACTTGTTGCCCATTGACCAGTAGCAGTCTGAGGTGGCCAGCTTCCAGATGGAAATTGCGACCCACTTCTCCAGGGGGGATAGCGGGCTGCAGGTGGGTGTTACGTCTCCAGAGGGCGGGGCCGAGCCAGGCACACAGCTCCAAAAAGATGGCCTAGGAGTTGGTTGCATACATCAAGAAGTACATTGATCACTTCTAATTATGTGGTATAGTGATGACTGGAAGTTTTTTAGGGTGGCTTTTGGATTATTGTTCTGACCCCCCTCTCCTTCATGTTCTGGTCTGTTTGTATTTCAGATGATGGAGTACTTACATACTGTTTCATGTTTACTAACTTGCCATGACTACCACAATAAAAGGCTATGTAATATAATCAGTGTCATAGCCATCTGAAAACCCATTTGAAAACTTTGGTTCGTCATAGAAGGGCATGTGTGTTGATTCTCCGCATGCTCTCCTCATTTGGTCTTCCCTTATGGGATGGTAGACATTGTTTGTATATGCTAGTTTCTCTTCCCATAGGGATCAGCTGGAATCTGGAAAGGGTCAATCCAGAAACACTTTGCATCAACAAACTGGTAAGGAAGGCAAGATAAATGATGGAAAAAAATGTACTCAGAAGCATTACTAGTTGACTCATGTCTCCTTCTCCAAATCCTTACTCTAGCCTCCTCAAAGGAACTTCAGGGCATTCAAGAAATATAGCTGCCTATTGATGGTACTTATATGGCCTCCATTATTATAGTGTATGAGAGCCTCATAGCCTGTAATGTATTTTATCCTCACAGCACTCCTATGTGGTAGACCTTTGCTATTACCCTCATTTTACAGATGGGGAACTGAGGCTCAGATGCACAGAGATCAATGGAAGTTGGGACCTTAAATATCTCTGTGAATCTGGACCTACATGATTTGCCTGAGGAGACTCAGGCAGTCTTCTGAAGATCAGGGAATTTAATCTGTTTCCCAGGTTCCAGGATGGCATCCTCCTTTCATTCCCTGAAAACCTGTTGGGTTTCTCCTTGCACACCTGATGTCATCCTTGAAGAAAGCGAGGTGTGAATATGTTTCTAAGAAAACAGAAGCAACTGAAGCCCAGATAGCTATATACTTCCCAGATGTAAGAAGGACCTTGTTCCCTTAATGCAAGCATTTCAAAAGTAATCAGTTTTGAATGGGAACATCATACAAAAGCAGGCCTCTAAACAAGCAACCTTATGAACATCTATTTGTCCCAGACAAAGTTCTAAACTCATAGTGCAAATGCCCCAAATTGATATGGCAGTGACAAGTGAGAAAAACAAAACAGAAATCCTCATTAGAGGGGTTTTTTTTTACCTTAGAGATCTAGGGTCTAATCCTGGCCCAGTGGATGTCAGTGACCCTAGGAAAACAGGATGACTGAAGGAACACTTCAAACAAGCTATGATGCCTCTGCAGCCTATCTCCCATTATTACCTCTGACAGCTGCTTTGCCAGAACAGCTCTGACATTGTGACCAGCTTTAAACATTTCTTTAAGGCCAGCCACAATTATAATTCAACTGTCATAACTATTTCCAGAGGGATAGTTAAATTGGCAAACAAAAAACAGCCATCCTAAAAATCAGCAGCAGTTAAAAATGCTAATGTTATCCAAGATCCAATTACAAAGTTCTCAGAAAAACTAATGAAAATTCTGAAGAATAAAAATTCATAATGACCTCATTGTACAGGTCAGACAAAATTACTTCATCAGCCTTCTGTTCCTGGGATGATAAAAATTGTCAAATATATTATGAAAACCTTTTAACTTTGTCTTAATTAAGAAAAATAAACTCAGTTCCATCTAAAATGCTATTTAAAACTATCTTTGCTCTAGTCTAGATTAAGACTTCAGAAATTTAAAACTTGAGGCTCCAAAAAACCAAGTCACAGATCTGAAATTCATTTTCCGTTTGCAAAGGCCTGTCAAATTTTGGAACTAAGATCCTAATCTAGCAAATCAGTCAATGGGACTACCTATGGATTTAAAATCAAGCATGTGCTTATGTGTTTTGCTGAATCAGGGCCTAAAATAACATCTAAAGAGTCTGTCCTGTTACCAAGTGACTGTGGAACTTGAAGCCTTCATGAACAGTGGAGAGCAGAAGAGTTTTTGCTCTGTGATTGTTCTCCAAGACTGTTTTTGCTACAAAATTGTATTGTCTTTCATAAGGGATTTAGCGTTGCTATCTATTTCTTCAGAGCTTCCCTTTCTTTACTTACAGTTAGCACATATAAAATCTGTTTTTAGTTTGTAATGAGCAAAAGAAGATAAATGTTAAGCACATTGCAACTGCACAGAGCTCAATTTCCAAATGAATGGTGCTGTACCTACTGACTTAAAAAACAAAAAAACAAAAAAACAGGGTTTATTTTTGTTGCCTGAATCCTTGTGGTGCCATTTCATGGAATCCCTGTGGGGTGTTTTATGAGATAATGTAGGGTCTTAATAGAACTTGGGACACTTTGCTAAGTGTGTTCTTCAGCCTGTGGTGTGAATTTCTACAACTGGGTCAAGTTCATCATCTGTTTTAGCTGACAGTGTGTGTATATAATGTGCATAAAGGAAGACAGGCAGTGGGGAAAGGACTATTACATGAAATACTCAAGAAGAGGCATTCAATCAACTCTGACCACTGAGGGATAAATTAATAGACTGCACAAAATATATATATTAGCCACTTTCAAGTAAATAATAAAAATATCTTTTTCAAGCTAATACAAATATGATGTGCCCTTTGAGATAACTGACTAGTTTTAAAAATAACAAGATTTGAATTTTTTGCAAAATCAGAAAATGAATTATTCATCTATCTATCTATCTATCTATCTTCGGAGCATGTCTGTCTGTGTGTCTGTATGCAAGTCTGTTTGTTCAAGAACTCCTAAACCATAAGAGCTAGGCCACCAAATTTGGTATGCAGCTTCTTCTTCTAACGCAAAGAAAGGTTGGGGTTTGGTTGTGCCAGGACAACTGGAAGCCCTGGAAAAAGGATGTTTTCCATAACATGCAAAGCGAGGGACCGCTGTTCAGAGGGATGTGATATGAGTGTGTCCACTGGGGGGGCAGCCGTACCCCCAAGGAAGTGGCCAGCAGGGCTGGGGCTCCACCATCTTGCCTGCCAGCACACCAAGTATGTAGCCCCCTGCTCCAAACCCTTGCCCCTTGGCCACAGTGCTGGAGGGAGCAGGGGAGAGAAAAAGGTCCCTGGTAGCCGGGAGGGATCTGAGAGAGAAAAAGACCCTTGGTAGCTAGAGTGAGAAAAAAGGCCCCTGGCAGCTGTGGGTATGGTTGAGGGGAGAGAAAAGGCCTGTGTAGAATGGAAGTGGACCCCCCAAGCCTCTCCTCACCCCCAACCTTGATTCCTGAACCCCCCAGCCTCCTGCACTCCCCTCCCCTCCATGTCTCCAGGCCCCCTATCCTGACTCCTGCACACTATATATATCAGCGGTTCTCAAACTTTTTGGGCTCTGGAGCCCTTTATGTGAGTAAAAATTTATGCGGAGCCCCAGCGGTCCACTGATTGTATGTGTTGTACCTATCGATGTTTCCAGTTTGTCAACCTCACGGAGCCCCTGGAGATGTCTCGCGGAGCCCTGGGGCTCCGCGGAGCAGAGTTTGAGAAACACTGATATATGAAAAGTAAGAAAAGGTAAGAATATATACTTACCTTTTCATATAAAAGCGCAGTTGTTAAATGCAGGGGAGATTGGCTTTATAATGCAACATCCACTAATGTCTGTTCAAGTCCAGGGTAACAATGTCAAATTTGTAGATGCATACCAATACCACACACTCTGTCTCTGTAATTGGCTGGTGACATTCCTTTGTAGAAGAATGGCTACTTTTAAATCCATGATTGAGTCACCAGGCAGGTTAAAATGTTCGTGTGTGTTACCATTTCTGACATCTGATTTGTGTCTATTTATCCTTTTTCATAGTGACTCTCCAGTTTTGCCAATATACATTGCAGCGGGGCATTGCTGGCACTTGATGGCATAGATCACATTAGAGGATGTGCATTTGTATGAGCCCCTACATTGTGGCTTTTGTGGTTAGATCCTGTGATGGCGTATCACATTTATAGATTTGTGGACAGAGCTGGCAATGGCATTTGTTGCAGGGGTAAGTTCCTCGGTGAATGTGTCTGAGGAGTGATGTGTGGTTGTGGGAAAGTATTTGCTTCACATTGGGGGGTTGTCTGTAGGCAAGAATTGGCCTGTCTCCCAAGGCCTGTGAGAATAAAGGATCATTTTCCAAGGTAGGTTACAGATTGTCGCTTTCCAGGGTAGGTTGTCAATGATGCACTGAAGGGGTTGAAGCTGTGGGCTATAGGTTTTCTGTTATTTCAATAAGTCCATTCATCTGAAGAAATGGGTTGTGCCCACGAAAGCTCACTATACCATTTACATGTTTTGTTAGTCTCTAAGGTGCTGCTAGACTATTAGTTGGTTTTTAAGTTTTTTGCAGTTACAGACTAACATGGCTACCCCTCTGAAGCTTTTGTTATTTTCCTTGTTGGGCCTGTCTTGAAATAGTTAATTTCTGGGTACTTGTCTGGCTCTATCAATCTATTTCCTTACTTCCTCAGGTGGGTATTTAAATTTTAAGAATGACTGCCTGATAATGATCTTCTAAGAGTTTGTCTCTGTAGGACAGGAGCAAATCTGGTTGTGTCTTAGGGCTTGGCTGTAGACAATGGATCATTTGATGTGTTCTGGATGGAAGTTAGAGGCATGTAGTTAAGAGTAGCAGTCAATAAGTTTCCAGTATAAGGTGGTGTTAATGTGACCATCATTTAATTGTACTGTAGAGTCAAGCAAGCGTATCTTTTGTGTGGACTGGTCCAGGGTAAGGTTGATGGTGGGGTGGAAATTCTTGAAATCCCTGTGGAATTCTTCAAGGGTCTCTTTCTTGTGGGCCCATATGATGTAGATGTCATCAATGGAGTGTAAGTAGAGGAAGGATGGTAGGGGACGAGAGCTGCGGAAACATCGTTTGAGGTCAACCATATGGTGCCCATAGCAGTGCCACTGACTTGAAGATATAAATTGTCCCCAAATTGGAAATGGTTGTAGGTTAGGACAAAGTCACATATATCAGTCACCAAGTATGCTGTGGCATCATCAAGGATAGTGTTCCTGACAGCTTTTAGTCCATCCTCATGTGGAATATTGGTGTAGAGCGCTTCTACATCCATGATGGCCAGGATGGTGTTTTCAGGAAGATTACTGATACCCTGTAGTTTCTTCAGGAAGTCAATGGTGTCTCGAAGATATCCAGGAGTGCTGGTAGCACAGGGTCTGAAGAGAGAGTCAACATAACTGGATAATCCTGCTGGGAGGATGCTGATGCCAAGATGATGGGACATCTGGAATTTCCAGGTTTATGTATCTTGGGTGGAAGAGAGAATACTCCTGAACAGGGCTCTGGGTGTGTGTTTGTGTAGATTTGGTCCTACTCTGTAGCAGAGAGTTTCTTGAGCAGATGGTGTCGTTTCTTTTGGTATTCCTCAGTGGGATCAGAGGAAAGAAGCCCGTAGAATGTGGTGTTGGTGTGTTTTCTGGCAGCCTCCTGTTCATAATCTGACCTATTCATGATGACAAGCACCCCCTTTGTCAGCCTCTTTGATTATAATGTTAGAGTTGTGGGTAGCATTGCATTCTGCACAACTAAGGTTATATGTCACATAATATTGTTTGTTCATGATGTCAGCCTGTGCACATTTGAGGAAGAAATCAGTGTAGAAGTCCAGACTCTCATTATGGCCATCAGGAGAGGTCCATGTCCTTTTTTTTTTTTTAAAGGGTTGGTAGGTGGAATCTTGAGGGCCAGTAAGTTGTTCAGTGGTGTTTTGGAAATATTCCTTCCATCTGACGTGGTGAAGTACGGTGCTTACCTTACATTATTTTTTATTACAAATATTTGCACTGTAAAAAGGAAAAAAATTGCACTTTTCAATTCACCTAACACAAGTACTGTAGCACAATTTCTTATACCATGAAAGTTGAACTTTTAAATGTAGAATTATGAACAAAAAAATCTGTATTAAAAAATAAAACAATGTAAAACTTTAGCACCTGAAAGTCCACTGAGTCCTACTTCTTGTTCAGCCTGTTGTGAAGACAAACAAGTTTGTTTATATTCATGGGAGATAATGCTGTCCACTTCTTATTTATAATGTCACCTGAAAGTGAGAACAGGCAGTCACCTGGCACAAGATATTTATGTGCCCCATGTGCTAAAGATTCATATGTCTCTTCATGCTTCAGCCATCATTCCAGAGGACATAGATCCATGTTGATGATGCTTGTTAAAACAATGAGTTAATTAAATTTGCAACTGATTTCCTTGGGGAAGAACTGTATGTTTCCTGATCTGTTTTACCCACATGCTGCCATATATTTCATGTTCTAGCAGTCTTGGATGATGACTCTGCACATACTCATTTTAAGAACACTTGCACAGCAGATTTGACAAAACACAAACAAGGTACCAATGTGAGATTTCTAATAATAACTACAGTACTCAACACAAGGTTTAAGAATCTGAAGTGCTTTCCAAAATTTAAAAGGGACGGGATATGAGCATGCCTTCACAGTTTTTAAAAGAACAGCACTCCAATGTGTAAACTATAACATCCAAAGCACCAAAAAAGAAAATCAACCTTATGCTGGTGGCATCTGATTCAAATGATGAAATTGAATATGCATCAGTCCACTGTGCTTTGGATCATTATTGAACAGAATCCAGCAGCATGGACACATGTCCATGGAATGGTGGTTGAAGTATGAAGGGACATAGGAATATCTGGCATGTAAAATATCTTGTGGTGCCAACTACAGCAGTGCCATGTGAACACTAGTTCTCACTTCAGGTGAGATTGTAAATTAGAAGCAGGTAGCATTATCTCCCATAAATGTAAGCAAACTTGGGTTTGAGCAATTGGCTGAACAAAAGAGCGATTGGCTGAGTGGACTAATAGGCTATCAGATTTTACAGTGTCTTGGTTATGAGCATAGTTATGCAACAAAACAATTCTACATTTGGAAATTGCACTTTCATGAGAGAGTGCACTACAATATGTGTATGAGATGAATTGAAAAATACTATTTTATCCTATTTACTGTGCAAATATTTAATCAAAAATATAAAGTAAGCTCTGTATGCTTTGTATTCTGCATTGAAATAGAAAACAATATATTTGAAAATGTAGAAAATCCAGTAATATTAAATACATTACAGTTGCTATTCTATTGTTTAACAGTGTGATTAATTGTGATTATTTTGAGTTAATCATATGAGTTAACTGTGATTGACATCCCTAACTAGAATATTATTTATTTGCATTACAATAGCATCCATTGGCCCTAGCTCAGCTTGGCATCATTGTCTTCAGCACTACCACATAATGACAGACAGTCTGATGACTAGTGAGTATGGGTTTGTCTTCCAGTTTGCTGTTCCTTGTTCCTGTTTTGGTTCCTGGTTCCTGAACTCAGTCCTGTTCCTGTTTAAGTCTCTGTGTCTGTGTGTGTGCAGGTACACGTAACCTTGGGGGGGGGAGGGGGAGGGGCGGTGTAGTCCTGCCAATAGGGAAGGCAAAAGAGGGGGCAACTGACTCAGGATCTGGGGTGCCCAGATGCCACTTCTGCCATAGCAGCCAGGAGCCTTTAGACCCTTTAAATCATAGAATCATAGAACACTAGAACTGGAAGGAACCTCAAGATGTCATCAAGTCCAGTCCCCTGCCCTCACGGCAGGACCAAGCACTGTCTAGATCATCCCTGATAGAAGTCTAACCAGCCTACTCTTAAATATCTCCAGTGATGGAGATTCTACAACCTCCCTAGGCAATTTATTCCAGTTTTTCATCACCCTGACAGTTTGGAAGTTTTTCCTAATGTCCAACCTAAACCTCCCTTGCTGCAGTTTAAGTCTATTGCTTCTTTTCCTGTCATCAGAGGCTAAGGAGAACAATTTTTCTCCTTCCCTCCTTGTAATACTCTTTTAGATACTTAAAAACTGCTATCATGTCCCTCCTCAGTCTTCTCTTTTCCAAACTAAACAAGCTCAATTCTTTCAGTCTTCCCTCATAGCTTGTGTTTTCTAAACCTTTAATCATTTTTTGTTGCTCTTCTCTGGACCATCTCCATGTTCCCCCCATCTTTTATGAAATGTGGTGCCCAGAACTGGACACAGTACTCCAACTGAGGCCTAATCAGCACAGAGTAGAGCTGAAGAATGAGTTCTCATGTCTTTCTCAAAACATTTGTGTTATTGCATCCCAGAATCATGTTTGCTTTTTTTTTTCCTTTTTCTTTTTTCCTTTTCAACAGCATCACACTGTTGACTCATATTTAGCTTGTGGTGAACTATGACTCCTAAATCCATTTCAGCAGTACTCCTTCCTAGACAGTCACTTCCCATTCTGTATGTGTGAAATGGATTGTTCCTTCTTAAGTGGAGTGCTTTGAATATGTCCTTATTAAACTTCATCCTATTTCCCTCAGACCATTTCTCCAGTTTGTCCAGATGATTTTGAATTATGACCCTATCCTCCTAAGCAGTTGCAACCCCTCCCAGCTTGGTATCATCTGCAAACTTAATAAGTGTACTCTCTATGCCATCATCTAAATTGTTGATGAAGATATTGAACAGAACAGGTCCCAAAATAGACCCCTACAGAACCCCACTTACTATGCCCTTCCAGCATGACTGTGAACCATTAATAACTACTCTCTGAGAATAGTTATCCAGCCAGTTATGCACCAGAGGAGAGGCCCATGTGGCATGCTTTCGTTGGTGCAAAGGGCTGGTGGGGAGCATGGCACAGTCTGGGCAGTGCTAAGGGCTGGCTAGCCCCATTCCTTCTGCTCAGCGCTCTGCCTTTTCCAGAAGCATCAACCCACCCCCCTTGTTCAGGGGCCCCTCAAGTCTGTTGGACCTCCTGCATGTGTGCAGCTACTGAGAGTCCACTTTTACTTATCTGTTCTTCAGACTGTTGTCGTATTTAATTCAGACTACTGCTGAGCTACCTGATTCATGGTTATTGCATGTTTTGACTGAAAACATACCTATGTGCATTGTTTTGTTTCTTTGTGTTTTGGATTGCTATTCTGGGGTACTTCAACACCTAACACAGTTCTTGCCCCCAAATAACAGGCAGTCAAAACAGCTAATGGGAACAAGAAAGAGAAGTGCTTAAAAAACAATGACTTTGGCAAAGTTGCAGATCCGGTTAGTGCTCAAATAAGGAACAGAATTAAGGTCTCTCCAGTCCCACCTAAGTATCTGAGTCATTACACCATGCTGCTGTTTTCAACATCTGGCTCTGTAACTAATCGTTAATTCTTTTCAGTACAATTGTATCTATTTTAAATGCCATTGACTGGAGATTAGAATATAGTTTTATATGATTCCTTCCATGTTGAATGCCCACACAAAGGTAATTAAAAATGCAATGAGGGTAGTAGCAAATGTAACCCCCTTTCTACCCAAACTGCTACAGCCCCAGTTACAGAGCTTTTACACATATAGAAACTCTTGCTCTGGAGATTCCCTGGTTCAGTTTCCAATGCAATGGCCAAAATAGTGGCTGAAAGACAAACACAGTTAAAATTTGTATTATATATTGAAGTCTTAACAGCAGCCATGGAGTAACAAGAGACAGGCTGTGCCTTGAAAAGCTTCCAGTCTGAGTGCTCTGATCTTGGCACACAGCTTAGTCTCCCGAGGCCTGAAATACTTTAGTCTAACTGAAGTCTTAGAGCTTAATATAGTGGTAGCTGGGTGAAAATTAATGGCCTGCGATAAACAGGTCAGACTTGATGATCTAAAGGGCACTGCTGGCGTCTATGAAATACAAAGCCCCATTGAAGTCAATGTTGCTGTGTGCACACAGAGCAATCCTGTAGCACAGGTTACAATGCAGAGTCAGAGACTAAATAAGTATGTGCTTAATGCTAGCTCTCACACAGCCAAAGGATGCATCTCAGTAAACCTGATGGCAGGAAGTGTTGTCTGGAGCTATTTCCCTTCTCCTTTGGGGAAATGTCATGACATGTTTTCCTTCCTCCTGGGCAACCATCACAAAGGGGCTTTATATTAACATGTCATCTAAAGATGGAAATAGCATCCCTGCTTCTGAAGGGCATGTGGGCCCATTCCTGTGTGGGCCCTTTGCACCCATTGATGTTAATAAGAGTTGTTGGTCCTAGGACCTTGTAGAACTGGGCCGTATGGATACTGGCTGTTTGAGCCCAACTCCTGGTGAGGAACTTGAATCTCTAACCTTCTTGCTTCTAGGAAGCTAACAAGAAGACAGGCTGTTTCCGGGACTGATTTATGGTCAGCCAGCCAACAGAGAAGTTAAGGGAGACCAACTACTGAGGTCTGCCCCTGACTGAAAGGAACTGCTGATACTGCAATGAAAAGGCAGAAAAGGTGCCAAAGCCTGAATCCATTCAAATAATAGCAAACAGGGGTGGTGGAGGATGCCCCTTCCCACACATGCACACACTGACATTTTAGCTCTAGGCAGTATATTGTGGGAATACACACGCTGTTGTTACTGTATTTTATTTAGATGATGGTAGAGCCAACAGGTCACAGTCAGGATTCAGGACCCCATGGTTCCAACAGCTGAATAGTCCCTGTCCATAAGAACATAAGAATGGCCATACTGGGTCAGACCAATAGTCCACCTAGCCCAGTATCCTGTCTTTTGAATGTGTCCTCTGCCAGATGTTTTCAAGGGAATGCACAGAACAGGGCAATTACTGAGTGAATGCTCACAGACTAAGGGCTGCATCCTCTGAGAGGGTGAGCACCCTTAATTCCAGTACCCATTAAAATGAAAAATGGACAAAAAGGAGTGGAGAATACAACCAACAAGCAAAAAGAACAATTCAGTGGCCTCTTCAGATCTTGTTGGTTCCATGTTGCCTTGTAGCTATGTAGTCTCATGCCTGACTGCTTACCAGCTTATTTTTGGTCATACATTTGTGTTTGTGTTTATAGAAAGGATCAGGAATGATGGGAGTGAAGAGGCCCAGAGAGATATCTACATGAATTCTTCATCTCCTGGGCAGCTGTGCTGTTTGTGGCAGCAGAACTGGTTAGTTTGTTTCGTTTAATGATACTGACCTTTGTGTTGAATAGGTTGGCCTATTGTAAGCTAGGATCTTTGGCCTTTTGAGACTACAGTTGCTCGGCAGGTTGAGGATATTTTTTGCAACATCGGGTCCTGAAAAACAAGCATTAGGTGACCCCAAACTGCCCTTACAACTCATTTGCCCTTTTTGATAGTCAAAAGATAGACAAAATATATATTTTTAAATAACCTTTAATATTTAGTATTTGTTAGATGAAGATAATGAACAGAATGGGTCCCGAAAGGCTGTGTCCTTAAAAAAAGTTCAGGAATGAATGGTTTCCTATTGTAAAGAATTGTTTAAGATTTTTAAAAAGCCCTTCTTTTTAAAACCACTAATTATTGTGCTGAATTCTTGCAACTCTTTGAGTATTTAGTTAGCATTAGATTTTAACGTGTGCCTTTTGGAAGTGAAACTATTCCTCTTTTCATAAAGTAAACTGGTTTTTTTTTTTAATGGATTTGCTGGATATTTTTGTGTTCTATAGATGAATTATCTCTCATAGCAAAAAATGAAATGGAAAAATTGTACTCATTTCTGCTCCTGTGGGAGAAATCAGATTGCCTGTATGAACTTATGATTCATTTTGCTAACATGTAAAGTCCCCAAAAATCATGATTAAAAAAACCAAACTGTTCTGTATAGGTTGAATCCACATAGGCCCAGAGGCCACCGCTCTGGGATAATTTTGCAGAGGATTTAGAAAGAACCTTGTTTGATTTTTAGATCCCTAGATAATGGTCCTGATCCTGCAAACACTCATGCGTGTGCCTAACTTTAAAGATGTGAGGAGTCCCATTGATTTCACAGGACTACTTTCCCATGAAAAGTTAGGCACATATTTATGCATCTGCAAGATCAGAGCCATTGTCTGGGATATAGAAGTCAAGCTGGGTTCTTCTGGCTCACATTTCATCTTCAGTAACAAGGGTTTTGCAGGCAAATGCCACCCTCAATTACACCTGTGGAACCATGCTGTTTTCAGTTTGTTGTGCAGGTGTAATTGAGGACATAATCTAAAGATGCTGGGATTGTACAGGTGGTCCTGCAAATGGAACTTAGTTAACAGCTCTGTAAATGTGCAAGCCAGAAAAGTGTCCAATTAACTCTCCCACAGCTATGGTGATTCTGCAGGGCTGGGAAAGTAGTAAAATCTTACATTTCCCCTAAATTAGAAGCTTCTAACTTCACACAGGGAGGGGGTCTGCTGAGTAAAAAGGTGCTAATTTTACAGTCACTTTTCACAGCAGAGTTACACTTTAAGAGCCAAAATGGATGAGAACAAGTCATTCTTTGATTCTAAGAGTAAAGCCAATCTAATGAAAAATAGGTTACAATGCTAAATTATGCAAGATGGACTTTTTTTAGATCCAGAACTAGCTCAAACTTATGGCCAGATCTTCGATGTTAATTGGCATAGATCCATTGCCTTCAATGAAGCAGTGTTGATTTACACCAGCTGAGGATCTAGCGCTAAAACAGCGCTTGGCAACCTACTGCCCATCAGAGTTTTCTGTGTGGCCCACAAGACATTTTATTTACCATTGCCCAAGTGCAGGGTTGCCTGATTCTGCTGGTTTCCATCCACATAGGTTTTTCCCCCACCGGTATTACAAAAATGACATGCACATAAAGCAAGGGCATATGAAGTAAGGTGCTTGCTGATTATGCACAACATTGAATGTGAGAGCCATGTGCTCCCTCTGCATCCAATCCAGGTGCTGCTATGGTTCAGTCGGCACACCGTGCAAATTCTAGGTACACCAGCGCAGTTAGCAAAACTACCCTATCCCAGGAGACAGTCTCGGTTAAGATAATCCTGTGGTCCACTGAGATGGAGTGGCCCACTCACTAGCTTAGGTTGCCTGTCTCTGCTCTAAAACATTACCTATTAATTTGCAACAGATATACCCTCATATAAAAAAGTGTGGCAGACGTTTCATGTCTGATATCCTGGGAAACAGTATTTAGTTTTAACTCTGACATGGTACAGTCTTTCTCTTTGGGTGGTGCCATTTTAAAAGCAACTGAAGCGAGATTATATCTTAGCCCAGATCTGCACTAGGGGAGCTATGATGGATAGGAGTGCTGGCCAGCACTCAGGGTACGTCTAGTTTACATGCCTCTGCCGACAGAGGCATGTAAAATAGGCTACCCGACATAGTCAATGAAGCGGGGATTTAAATATCCCCGGCTTCATTAAAATAAAAATGGTCACCGTGCTGTGCCGGCTCAGCTGATCATCGGCACAGCGTGCGAGTCAAGAAGCGGATCGGTCGACAAGGGAAGCCTTTGTCGACCGCTCCTGTAAACCTCATAAGGGAGCGGTCGACAAAGGCATTCCCTGTCGACCGATCCGCGTCTTGACTCACGCGCTGTGCTGACAATCAGCTAAGCTGGCACAGCACGGCGGCCATTTTTATTTTAATGAAACCAGGGATATTTAAATCCCCGCTTCATTGACTATGTCGGGGGTAGCCTATTTTACATGCCTCTGTCAGCAGAGGCATGTAATCTAGACGTACCCTCAGTGACTAACGGGTTAAACTCAGATAGCTAGCAAGGGTGTTGGCAGGGGGCCAGAATAACCAATGAGATACAGTGCTGAAATTTGAATTGGATATAACTACCTGGTCTGCTCTTCCTTTGTGTGAATTCTGAGAAGGGCTGGAGGGAGCAGATGCAGTACTCAGAATTACCATGCCTAATTACCAAGGAACATTGGACGTGGGAGTGAACTGGGTCTTGAAGTACGGATCAACATGGATCACGAGTAGAGGGAAAAGGTTTATTTAGTCATTTTTCTTTGTTTTGTTTTGTTTGTTTGGTTAAACTCTCTGTGTGAATCTATGCCTTCCCTCCCCCATTCACTATCTAAGAGCATACCCAGAGATGTTCTCTGTTTTAATTTGTTTTACTCAGTTGCTCTGTAACATCTAGCAACCAAATATGCTTTATCAAGTATATCTTTTTTATTTTGTTAATAAAATCATCTTTTTTAAGGTGATGATTTGATTCCTGTGTCCTGGAAGGAAACAGAAGGTCTCTGTGTGCGTGTGCAAGCCTAAGACTAAAAGGTCAGCTACCAGAGACTGCAGTTTGTTTTCTCTTTGTTTTTCAAGCTTTCTTGTGGTAAAGGAGCTTGGGGGTACCCCTCTGGAAGAAGTCCAAATGCTTCTTCGTGGCTTCAAGAAAAAAGGGGTTTTCTTTCACTTGGTGGTAGCAGCTACCTCCCCAAAGTCAGTGATTCTGTGACTCTGGAGAGTTTTTGTAAGCAGAGCCTATGAAGGTCTCCTGCAGGCCCCCAACTTCTGCACTCATTGTGCCAGATTGGGGGACAGCCCTGACAGCAGCTATTTCAAAATAACCCCCCTTCTTTCAAAATAATAAGCAGAGTGTCCACACTACCAAGCCCATTATTTCAAAATAATGGGCTGGTTATTTTGAAATCTGTACTCCTGCTTTCCTCAGGGAATAAACTTATTTCAAAATAATTATTCTGGGAGTTTTTATTTTGAATTTAGCTATTTCAAAATAATTTCCTAGTGTAGACATGCCCTTAGTCTTTTCAAAGACTTGTTTGCGCTTCTAACTCTGCAGAGACCAGCACACTCCTCCTTCCTTACAATTTGGTGCTCTGGAGTTCTGACCACACCTATATGGTAATTTTCCCACCAGCTGCATGAGGAGGGAACATCCCAGAATTAGAAAAAATGCTGCTTGCTTTGCTGACCTCATCTTCAGGCAGCCTCATGTCAGGAGTCGGATCCACAGCAGACCTCATCTTCAGGCAGCTTTATCAGTGCAGCTGGCCTACAGCAAGCTGCTTGAATGGCTACAGCACCAGCTGATTGGATAGAGAGGCCAGTAAACTGTTTGGTTGCTGACTCCAGCCTGACCCTAGTCTTTGGTTCCCAATGTCTGCTCCAACCACTAGGTCTGACTTTTGCTCTGACATTAGGGCAAGACTGGCTGATTGACATGGTACTTCTGCCAGACTACGAAGGTGGTATGCTTGTTGCAGGCTGCCTTGCTGACCTGAGAGAGCTGTGGGGAGAAATGTGCTGTATTGGCTTCTACTGTTTCAGGTGGATTTCTAGTCACATGTTACTTATACTAACATGCCTTTTCTCCAAGACATCTCAGTGGAGGGAAGCCTGGGGACAGAGTGACAGCTTTCCAATGGACAAATTTGAAGCTAGAAATTAGAGCAGCCTGTCTCGCTTTAAAAAGGACCTAATGAGGAATAAAAAAAACATATTTTTAAAATGTCAAAATATCAGGAGCTGGTCTGCAATACTATATTCGAGCTCCAGCCCATGCACACCGAGCAAATAATTGTCATATGTGACACACAAGCCAAAGACAGAGTTGCTCAAAGTAAGCCAAGTTTGCATTCCCTCTGTTTTATTTTAAACTAGAAGATTTACCTGGTGATGCTTGGGTACTTAATTATTTTTTGTATTTTGGAAAATAAAAAGACAATGTACACACATCATTTGAATCATTGCTCTGGGGTAAGGCTGGGGATGGGGGTGGGGGTCAGTACACAGGATGCCTGGGGGAGAAAGGAGCAACTCCAGTGAGCAGAGCCAAGGGAGGGGTGCAAATCCCCCGGCTGGGGCAGGTTCGAGGTTTTTCTGTCCCCTTAGCTCCCCAGCCCACAGCGAGCAAAGCAACAAATTGTACTCTTTCACCTGGCTCCAATGTTCCTGTATAAATAGTGGGAGTTTCAGCCCCTCCCCCATTACTGAAGGTCACCTGGGAGTGGGAAGGGCTCAGGGCTGAGGCAGTTCTGGATGCGGGGAGAGGGGGGAGTGCTCCCAGCGAGCCCCTTTCACCTGCCTAGTGATTCTGTTCCTTTTTTGTATGATTTTCTGAGAAGCAATCCCATTCCGGGCACATCCCATTTTCTTAGCACAACCAGCCCTTACCTTCCTTTATGTAATGCTAAAAGGAATCTGCATACCAAATTTGATGGTCCTAGCTCTTACATTTAGGAGGAGTTCTTGGACAGATGGACAGACAAACTCTCTCCAATACATAGTAGATGTTGCTGTCTGGCAGAGGAATAGACACCAGAAGAGCTGAATTGACCCCTCTTCTCAAGGTGTCTCAGTCAGCTGCCTCTGGGGAAGGGGAGATGTGGATTTGAGGGAGTGATAAGTTTTACTAAATGATACTTCAAATATCAAAAAAGCTCCTTATTTAAGTTTCAGCTTTTAGCTGTGTTAATCTACGGAAAATCAAAGTGAAATGAGACTTCTCTGGCAACTGATAACATTGTGGGTGAATCATGGGGAAGAGTACTGTACACAAGTTACATTGTGAGAC
This sequence comes from Rafetus swinhoei, assembly GCA_019425775.1. Lineage (NCBI taxonomy): Eukaryota > Metazoa > Chordata > Testudines > Trionychidae > Rafetus > Rafetus swinhoei. Next base: position 121,288,745 of record CM033424.1, read on the forward strand.
TAGGTTGTGGTTATAAGCTGTTTCAGGGGGTAGGCACAAGCCTGCCATCTGTCATTAACACATGGAAAATGTTAGCTAGCCCACTCCCTCTTCCCCGTCCACACACGCCTTTTTGCAGAAGAGCTCTTTCAGAAAAAGACTTCTTTCTCATAGAAAGAGGATTACCAGAAAAACCCCTCTGTTCTTTTGATTTTTTTTTCGAAAGAATGTGATTGCAGTGTGGATGTAAGTGAAGTTTTTTCAGAAAAATGGCTGTTTTTCTGAAAAACTCTGCAGTGTAGACATACCCCCAGAGAGAAATCCTTTTGATTAATTTAGTCTGATCACCTAAATTTCTCAGAACACCTAACTCCATTGTGATTCTCAATAACCTCATTTAAATATTTGATTTAATTGTGCCTCAATTGCCTTTGAATCTATTACTAATTATTTTGAGGCTAAATATGAACAAAAAGCTAATTTTTCCTTCTATACTTTCAAGTCATTGCTCCTTTCTGTCACTTCTGAGTCTTGGAATAATTTGTGCCCATCATTTATATAGTTCCCTTGAAGGAAGTTATAACTAAGCTATGATCATCTCTCTCCTGAGTCATCTCTTTTCTAGATTAAAAAGCTTTAGCTTTCCCAGCCCCTTTTCCTGTGTTACTTCCTCTAGTTCATTTTCATTTTTCATCTCTTCTCTGTAATGTTCGTTAGCTTTTCTGCTGCCATTCAGACTTGATAACTTAGCTAGTTTTACATGTCCTTCTCTCACTTACACCTCCCAGGACAGATATACCTAGAGCTAACTCAGCAATGGAAATATATTTCTATAACATTTTCTTTGGCTTTTTTTAATCACAATTTTGATATTGTTTGATATTGTTCACCTAAGGATAGTCCTAGTTTTGCTGCTTTCCAGTAGCATTTTATATCCAATTCTTTCTGATTCCACATTGGTACTTATTTTGTCCTACTTCCACGCAGCCCACTTTTTCAATCTTTTTCAATCCTTGTCAAGTCTTTATACAGTGTGGTTCTCTATCCCTGTGTATTCATTCAGCTTCTGATTGCAGTTTCATCCAAGCAGGTAGTCAGGGTTTATATTAGATAGTGGGAATATGGTCTACAGTACTGAACTTTGTAATAACTTCCTGTGCTGCTATTTGGTGTTCTTGCCACATAAGAAAGTGGGCCAGATTCCAAAAGATACCTAGTTTTTTAAAGATGCAGATAGGCATCAAATGGGAATTTTAAAAGTGCCCAGGTGAGTTAAGTATCTTACTCCCATTAATTTAATCTTTAGGCCCCTAATTTCCTTTGGGATTCTAGCCCTTTGTATGCTGAGTGGGGTAGGCACTCTCATTTGTCATATCTCTGTACCCTGCCTAGCACAACAGAGCTCTAAGCTTCTAGTCACTTCTGCCACTTCTCTGGCCTCTAGGCACTTCTGCCACACAAATGTTGGATAACAGCAATACAAAACAGGAAAGATTCCTGTAAGACTATGTGATAAGAATCACAGTGGTGTTAGAAAAGAGCCATTTGATAAAACTAAAAGCCCTCTTGAAAGACATTTATGCTACTGATGAGAGAGAAAAATGGACTGAGAGACGAAAATACCCTAGTTATAATCAGGGGTGGTAGAGCACTTTGTATAGTGAGGGTACGGAGAGCCATTGAACCAAACTGTATCCCTTGTATATAATGGAATCACTTCAAGCTAGTGGGTGCAGCAGCATCCCTAGTTCCAGAAGTGTTGGTTATAATTCAAAATGAGTTGATAATTCAGCTGCTTGATTCTGAACAATTTGCTTGTGCTCCTTGTACCACAATCAATTCTTCTGGGAAAATGAGAAAAAAATAGACTTAGTAGGCAGGGGAGGGGAGGGAACAAGAAGTCCATGTGAACTGAGGTGACCAAAGGAAATTATATATTTTTAATTTAACAGCTTTTAAACTGGTGAAGTACCAGAGTTTTCTGACTAGTCTTTTCACCAGTATTATACTTCTCTGCCCTAGAAATGGGCTTGAGTTAAAAGATGTTCAGTCTTAGCAATGACAGTAATCTGCTAAGAATCTGCTAAGTTTCTTTCCCAGCTGACTGATGCAAAATATGTCTGCTCTGAAAGAGAACCACAAAACAACAAATACAAAAAGAGAGGTGGAGTTTCAAAGGTGTGTGAGTGAGTCATTTTTCCCTGGAAATTCTAGTTGCAGATTCAGCCACTAATAATAAATTTTTTCTAACAATGACACAACTGTAAATTACCAATATCTCTGCATCATCAGGTATCAGAGGGGTCACCATATTAGTCTGTATCCACAAAAACAACAAGGAGTCCAGTGGCACCTTAGAGACTAACAGATTTATTTGGGTATCAGCTTTCGTGGGCAAAACCCTACAGTGCATCTGACAAAATAAATCTCTTAATCTTTAAGGAGTTACAGGACTCTTTGTTGTTTCTGCATGGATTAGTGCATTTGTAATTGGGAATTCAGGGGGCAGATTCTGAAGTCAATGAGAACTGAATTGTCCAAATGTGTAAAGTAACTGAGGGACTCTATGGAAGGTAATCCTGCTGGTTTCTGGGATGACAGTCATTTCAAATCACCTCCTTATTGTCCTCCAGCTGTTACTGGCTGCTATATTGTTTCAATGTTGAGACACCCTAGGCATCGCCACACAATGAGAGTGACTAAATGACAGCCCTGAGATGATTCAGCCAGTGTTTTTGATCAGGGGAACTGTGTGAGAGCACTGTACTTAATTATATTGATTTGTCTCTGTGAGCTCTTTCTGCCACATAAATCTCAAAAATCTTTAAAGATCCAACCCCAGAAGATCACTGTTTTCTTTCTTAGTAAAATGAAGCAGAGTGAGGAATTCATTTCTCAGCATTTCAGCTAGAATGGTCCATTTATGAGCCTGCTCTAAATGCATCTCTAATTTTACGTTCAGAGCATTTCAAAACAGCAATATGCTTTATGATTAAGCTTTATATACCAGTAGCACCACAAAGAGCTGTATCCATCTCCTCTTCCTTTTTTCTTACTTCAGGAGGCCTGAATAAAGAAAATTGCCTTTCTTTAACATGATAGAATGTGAGCAGGTATTGTATTAATTGTCTCAAGCTTTTGCTATGATGTGCACCACATTTCAGATGCACTTTTTAACTAGAGTGGTGGAAGTGGTATGGCAGTGTTTCCATGATGAATTGTATTTTCAGGTAACTAAACTTTAAAAAAAAAAAATCAGATTAACTGAGGAGTCTATGGCCTCAGCTAGAGAAGTATGAATCATACATATTCATTATTAACATAAACAAATTCTCTGTATAACTATAAACAGGTCTTATTCATAAACTGAATTTGTTATCCTTCAGAGACCCATTGGTGTGTAGTTAGCTTTATTATAAGGAAACAAGAAGTTGATATATTAATAACTATCACTATTAACTATTAATTATAAGGAAATGAGATGTAAAATGTCTCTTACATCAATGGCATCATTTTTAGAAAACAGCTATTGGCTGCTGATTAATCTATAACAGAAAACAGCCCGGATCAGGCAGACAAATAAATATGTGAGTAACTTTATTCAGTATGAGAATGAGAAGTCACATCAGAAGTATCTGCTAGATAGGGTTTTAAGTGTTTCAATAATACGAAATTGTTGGTCTTTTTTTTTTAACTTCTTAAATAAGCTCGTAATTATTCCTGACTTTGTCTTTGTGTTCTCTGAGGCAGTAAGTCCAGTGGCACCTAGCAAGTGGAAACATAGGACTACAAGGGAGCTTGACAGTTCTGGTGACTGAACTATATGACCTGAGGCAAGACTATATAAACCAACCCTAACAGATAGGTGTCTAACCTGCTCTTAAAAACCTCGAATGCCTGAGATTCCATAGGTAATTTGTCCCAGTCCTTAACTACTTTTAAGGTTTGGAAAAATATGCTAACCTAAATCTCTCTTACTGCAATGTAAACCCATTACTACTTATCCTGCCCTTAGTGGCTAAAGAGAACAGTTTATCACTCTTCTCTTTATAACAACCTTTGGTGTACTTGAAGACTGTTATGTCCCCGCCTCAGGCCTCTCAGCTCCAGACTAAACAAATCCAACTTTTTCAATCTTTCCTCATAGGTCATGTTTTCTTGACCTTTAATCATTTTTTGCTGATCTTCTCTGGACTTTCTGGGCACTGTTCTCCAGCTGAGGTCTCATCAGTGCTGAGTGGAGTGGAATTTTTACTGTCTTATTTACAGCACTCTCCCTAAGGCTATGTCTAGACTGCAGGCTTCTTTTGGAAGAAGCTTTTCTGGAAGAGATCTTCCAAAAAATCTTCTTCCGAAAGAGAGTGTCCACACTGCCAAAGCGCATCGAAAAAGCGATCTGCTTTTTCGAAAGATAGCGTCGACACTTAATGGACGCTATCTTGCATTTAAGCTGTGATTACTATGGATGGAGTGGCCACCAGAGCACCTGTGATTTTTCCTCTTCTTTCAAAAGAACTCCCTTTTCCCCGTCCACACAAGCCTTTTTCCAAAAGAGCTCTTTCAGAAAAAGGCTTCTTCCTCGTAGAATGAGCTTTACCAATGTCGGGAAAAAAACCTCTGTTCTTTTGATTTTTTTTCAAAAGAACGCAATTGCAGTGTGGACGTCAGAGAAGTTTTTTTGGAAAAACGCGTGCAGTGTAGACATACCCTAAAACACCCTGTTCGCTTTTTTGCAACAGCATTTCACTGCTGGTTCATTTAGTTTGTGATCTACAACAACCCTCAGATCCTTTTCTCCAGTACTCCTTCTTAGGCAGTCATTTTCCATATTGTATTTATATTCTTTACTAAGTGGAACACTTTGTCTTCATCCTCATTTAATCTCATCTTATTTAGTTCAGACCATTTCTCTAGTTTGTCTAGATCATAATGAATTTCAAACCAGTTGTGCATACACATTCATCTAAGATATATTTCTTTATTTTGTTTATAAGAAGGTCAAGTGAGATGGTATCAAAAGTTGATGAGTTGATAAAGTTGAAGTATTCCTTCATATCCACAAGGGATGTTACTCTGACAAAAAAGGATATTAGGTTGGGTTGTTGTGATTTGTTCTTGACAAATGCATGTTGGCTGTTATTTATCACCTTATTTTCTTTAAGGTGCATCGAAATTATTTTTTCATTATTTTTTCCAGTATTTTTCCGGGTACTGAAGTTAAACTGACTAGTGTATAATCCTCTGGTTTGTCCTTATTCCCCTTTTATGGATAGGTATGATATTCATCCTTTTCCAGTCCTCTGGGATCTCTCATGGCCTCCCCAAGCTCTCAAAAATAATTGCTAATAATTGCTTGAGGGCCTCCAAACAGAGAGTGTGTCTAGACTACAGGGATTTTTTGAAAAAAGTAGCCTTTTTTCAAAAAATCTTTACCTGCATCTAGACTGCTACCGTGTTCTTTCGAAAGTAAATCGAAAGAACGCGGCAGTTTTTTCGACTGCGGAAAACCTCATTTTACGAGGAAGAACACCTTTTTTCAAAAGAGCACTTTCGACTGCCTGGGTGCTCTCTTTCAAAAAAGTGGCTTGCTTTTTTGAAAGTACTGATTGTAGTCTAGACACTCTTTTTTGAAAGAGGCTTTTTTGAAAGTATCTTTCAAAAAAGCCTCTTTCAAAAAAGGCGTGTAGTCTAGACGTAGCCAGAGAGCAGAAGAATGGGCTCCTCTCGCCTGTTGAGGTAGAACATTGAGGCCATGTTGTCCATGAGGACACTAACGCTATGTCTAGAATCCAGGCTTCTTTTGGAAGAAGCTTTTTTTGGAAGAGATCTTCTGAAAGAGAGCATCCACACTGCAAAAGTGCATCAAAACAGCGATCTGCTTTTTCGAAAGAGAGTGTCCAGACTGAATGGACACTCTCTTGCATGTAAGCTGTGATTGCTATGGACAGAATGGCCACCAGGGCACCTGTGCTTTTTCCTCTTTCCTCTTCTTCTGAAAGAACTCCCTCTTCTCCATCCATACACGACTTTTCCGGAAAGAGCTCTTTCGCAAAAAGGCTTCTTCCTCGTAGAATGAGGATTACCAATGCCGGAACAACTCCTCTGTTCTTTTGATTTTCTTGCGGAAGAATGCAGTTGTAGAGTGGACATTCCTCAAGTTTTGTCAGAAAAATGACTGTTTTTCTGACAAAATTCTGTGATGTAGAAATACCCTTATCTGCTTGCCTGCTGGAAGACAGAGGAAGGCAATGCACGCAAGATGGACTGCTCTGAGCTCCTTGATGTTTATGTGCAGCAGCATCTCTTCTGGAGACTACAGGCTATCAGTCTTGACTTCCACAGGTCTTGACTTCTGAGGTCTGATGCATCCAACACCAGCTCTGCAGGAGGAGGGCATCTCTGGAATGGGATGTCTTGAAGGGTATTCAGTGCATTGACCCACCACAAAGAGAGAGAAGTACTGTTGCAGGAAGCATGAGAACCTTGTCTAAGCAATCTCTGGACTGGGAAAAGACTGAAGCCAGCCACATTTGTAGAGGAAGCATACAAAGTCTGGCATAGTAAATGACATGAACATGAGTGCATGCCACCATGTGTTCTAAGATATGCAGCCACACCTTGGCTGTCATCATGGGGAACTTGGAGACCTCACTGATGAGGTCTGTTAGGGCTCTGAACTTCACCATGAGGAGGATTGCCCTGGCAAACATGGCATTGAGTACCACTCCAATTAATTCTATTCTGTGTACTGGTATCAATGTGGACTTTTGGCATTTACTAATAGGTCTTGAGCATGGCAAGTGGACAGCAGGCACATGATGCGACTCTGCACCTGGGAACTGGAGCTTCCCTTGACCAGCCAGTCGAAGTAGGGGAAGATCTGGACATCCTGAAGCCTGTGGTAAGCTGCCACCACCAACATGGATTTGGTGAAAACCCTGGGAGCTATGGATAGGCCAAACAGGAGGGCTGCAAACTGGTCATGCTCTTGACCTACCATTAAGCAGTGGAAACACCTGTGGCCTTAGAAGATGGAAATATGTAAGTAGGCATCTGAAGACTGAGGACAGCATAGCAGTCTTCAAAGCTAGAGAGCAGTGCCTGGACCCTGCTCTCTATGGATTGTGGCATGGCTAACATATCAGTGGATTGAACAGTAAAGCAAGTGTGGCCTTCTTGTATCTGGATTCCTCGTACCTTCTATTTATGCTTCTATCTTTTCTTAGAGAGAGACCTGAATGACAAAGTCTGATGGGATGTTTGGGGCCAGGAGGTCTCATTCTATCCATTAGGAAGATGGGCCTAGGGTTCTGTGAATCAGAGCCTAGGTTCCAAAGGTTCTTTCAATGAATGCTTTCATGAAAGACTAGTAAAGAAAGGTTTTTTTAAATATATTTCTATTAGAGAAGGTTTGTGGGTTTGTTTGTTCTTACAGACTGGAGCCATAATTAGGAAATGGGTTAAGTTTGTTACCAATTAAGATAATTGGCATGAAAAAAAATTGATTGTGTCTTGAGAGAAAGAAGTTCCCCAGCTGAGCTGCAGACAGAGCTGCTTTGTGTAAGGATATAGGTAGAAACAGATGTTTAGAAAAACATGTAAAGGCAATCGCGAGGGAATGTTTTTGTTTGTTTATTAATTAAGATGCATGGATGAGCAGACAGCCAAGAAAGTTCTGAATTAAGAAAAGGAAAAGCTTCAGCAGGGAATTCAGACAAAATTGTGAACAGGCTACTGTTGGTATTTTTAATGAGAGATAAAGGAATAAGCCATCTCAGGCCCTTAGGAAGTTTCAGATAAGTGTACCCCCATGTGTACACTCTTCCTCTTTCTGTCCCTGTATCCACAGGTCTCTTGAAATGTATCAGCAAATGGAAAGATGCATAGTGGGAACTTAGTGGGTTGAGAGAGTGAATATCTGCAAAAATTTGTGTGTTACTTTAGGTCAGAAGTGCATAATGTATGCTGGAACAATTCTGACAAGGAGGATAAGGGATTTGAAGCCTGCAGTCAAGACTAGACCTGCTTAAAGCCCACCTTTGGTTTGGTGGGATTTCAGAAAAAAATGGGGAGCTGAAAGGTGGACAGACAGCTGTTGAGTTCTAATTACTTGACTTGGATCAGGTTGGGGAATGTAAAGAAGACTAAGGGGATGGATGTGTGCTAAGCAGCTGATTGCTCTCACTCTAACCATGCCAACTCCTCTTTCCCTCCTTTCTATTGCAATGTGAAACAGAAAACATCTATTGATTTCAGATAAAGATGTATGATGATTGTTTTTATATCCAATCCAAATGTTCTGAAGTACACTGTGCCTACTGTTAGCACTAATAGCACCAAACATTTGTAACTTCTCTTCACAGGTTAGCAGCAGTAAGAAAAAAGAAATTTGTGAAGTGGAGGTGTTGGTGTTTAATACAATGACTTGTGAATGGCTTTGTAATCTAAAGTCTTTAAATCGTTATTTGAAGACCCCAGGAACTCAGCCAGAGGTTGGGTTGGGGTTTATTACAAGAAAGGATTGCTGAGGTCTGGGGCCTGCAATGTGCACGACGTCAAACTAGATTTTCACAATGGTCCCTTTTAGCCTTAAAGTCTGTCTATCCAGTGTTTGAAACATCTACCAAAGAATGGGAGATCATGCTGATTCTACAAGAGAACCCCAGAAAGGTTTGGCTCTTGCTGAAAGTGCTGTATTTAATGTGTAAATACGACTGCTCTACATTTGAGAAAGTGAGAAGGAGGAGATGGAAAGAGATGTCCTCATCAATACGAAAGTGAGAAAAAGCAGTGTGTGGTCAATCTAGCTCCTGAAGAATAGGGTCAAATGTTGGCCACTTTCATTAGTCACCTGCACGATAGGTCTTAGATAGAGATTAAAAATGTGTGTGAAATCTATTGCTGTTTTGAATTACTGTATCTCTCCAATAATCAGAAAGTAGAAGAGTTTTGTTCAGTTGACTTGTCCCTGTGATAACCTGGATGGGTGCAAGGAGGCATGAGTGTTATTTGGTTTGAGTTTGGTTTCTACACAGATAAAATGGTGACTGCAAGTCTGGGAACAGAGCATTTTACTGTTGGGATGCCTTCTGTTAGGGGTTTCCTTCGTGATGGGGATGTTCCCTGGTAAGTGAGGTTTAATGGAATGGGAACCAAGTGTGAGCTAATGGAAACAACTGCTAGCTGGGATTTCACTCCCGAGGCACAGAAAAACTGGCCCTGCCATAGTGACCCACCATCAGCCTGAACATCCTTTTCTCCTCTTAGGTGCACCTCCCTGGTCCATGACTCCCATCCTATCCCCACCAGATTGAAAATGGGACAAATCAGAGGCTTTACCAGGAGAGAGGGATAAGGAGCAGGGTGGGGGAGGCAGCCATCCTGCTTTCCTTACCCCTCTCTGCTGGTAAGCCTCATCCATCCTGCTTCCTGGATCCCTCAAGGGAGTCCCTCTACCTCAGAGCCCCCTCTTCATGCTAATAAGCATGATTCGTAGGTGACAGATTTTTCCCACTTCCTGGGTGGTTCCCAGTGCTAAAGAGGAGCCACAGTGGTTTCAGCAGCCAGTGGGAAAAGGCCTAGCACACAGAGAGGGACTTCAGCATTGTCCAGGCTGCCGCACCCTCCCATCCATGATGCGTACCTCCTGTAGCTAAGATTCTGTGTGCATAGCAGCATGTGCACAGCAAAAAAGAAACTGGCACGGTACATCTTTTGAACTGCTATAATGAAATATTTCCTCTAAGGGAAATTCTGCTCGTATAAAATGTGTCAGTTGAGGTTTGTGTTCATCTTCAATATATGGTCATCCTAGGCCTTATGCCAAAATTCTCTGAGACTGTCTTCTAATGAAAGAGAAATAACCAAGGAGTAGCATGTATAAGTGTATTACATATGACTGCTCTGCTATGATCTTCATACGCTTCCAGATGAGGGACATTCCATACCCATTACTGAAGCAAAACTCCCACTGACTTCAATGAGAGCTTTTTCTAACTGAAGTCATCTATAAACATAAGTTGCTGTTTCAAACCTTATACTTTTGACCATATTATGGTCATTCCTGTCTTCTTCTTCTAGTGAGGGTCCCTAAGGGAAAATGACTCCTTATCCAATTACATCATTCTTCCTTGGGGCCCACCAAGCACAAGAACAGTCTAGTTGCTCTCTGTGTGTTAGAAGCCAGGCATTTTCCAATGAAATTTGATGGGTTGAGGCAACTGGCAGCAATATCAGGATGGTGGGGACACAGAATTATTTTAGAAGATTTATACTATTATTTTATGTTAGCTCTGTAAATACAGACTGTAAACTGAGAGAATAAAAAATGCACATTAGAAAAAAAACCAATTTATTTAGTATCATATAAATAACTTGTTACAAAAATTGATTTGCAAAAAGGCAAATTCACTCCTCCTGTGAGAAATCTCTGTTCAAATTGGTTTCTCATTAAATCTTAACAACAACAAAAAAAGCCATTACAGTGAATAAGAAATATAAGGGGGGAAAGAATGCACATTTGCCAGCTGACTGTAACAAATGGCCCAGCCACGCTGAGATAAAAGTAATTGTTCCAGCATGGGGCTCTTTGTAATACAGAGAACCTTCCAGATGTAAACTTTTAAATGATGAAAATCTTATTACCCACAAATGTTCCTCTATGCTGAGCAGTGACTACTTCCATCTGATTCCACGCTCTCTCTGCAGAACAAGGGAATGACAACTGAGAGTAACTGCATGACTGGATCACTCCAGCTAGTAAATCTTCCTGGGCAATGGCATCAATTTCAATTTATGCTTGGAAGTATTTTTAATTAAAAAAAATCAATACCGAAAAATGTTTATTTTAGGGGTTGAAAAAAATCACAAATCACAATAGGAGTTTGCCAGATTGACTTAGCTCGGCAGCACAGTTAGGATGCACATAGCATTTATTATAAGGCCTATTTTTTAAAGTTTAATTTGCAAAGCAATGAATGTAATCACAGAAATAAAATAGTACAGTGGTTTTGAAGAGGTTTGGGGAATATTTTTGTCAAAAACAAGAACAATGTCGTGTTTGCTGTGTTGTTCTTGTGTTCACCGAATGTCTAATAAGTCTATACAATTTGTTTCTTTATTAAACAGTAAACTAATAGTTTATAGAAAACTAAAAGCTTATAGAAAGTGTCTCCAGATGTATTTACATCAATAGTGCAGTCTTGTAGGAAAGGCTAAATGGGCCACGGCTGTGGAAAAGATTTCCCTAAATGCTGGGTTCATGCATTATTTGTCTAATCAAACCTGTTGAAGGAGAAATTGAAGTTTGCAGTCCTCCTTTAAAATAAATACTTGCCAAAAATTATAGTTATTGTAAAACCTCATATGGAATCTAATAACTCTATGTTTAATGTGGTAGCTCTGCTTTTAGTGTCACCATGGTCCTGCTTAGCATGTGACTGACTACTTAGTTTTTCTCCCCATTTTCTACCACCCCACCTGCAGCTCCCCCACTCTCCATCTTATTAAAAAACAAAACAACCTCCCTAAACATGCATCATGACCACCTGTTGCTGAATTCCCTGACGAGCCAGTCAATCTCCCCTTGACTTCAACCCTGCTATCGAGGAAAGTTTTGCACGTACACAGAATGCAGGACCAGACCATGCTATTGGTATTGCAAAATGGTACGCAGGTTAAAGATGGTCTCAGCTATGCCTAAATTAAACTGAAAAGAGAGGGACCATAAACCAATCTTTATTTTTAAGATCCTTTGCTGTATTAATTTTTAACAAGTGAGCTAGCTACTGTATTTCCCTCCTAATAGAGTAAGTCATGAAGCCACAGACATTAAATATGGTTTTGTTTTACCTTTTTTAAATGGAAAAATCCTCTTAGAAAATTTCTGTTTCTAACTACTGAAAGGAAATTTAAAATGTTGCGGCATCAGTATTCATTGGAGCGGAAGGAAGCTGCTGCACCATAATTCTTGAAGGGCCGAAAGGAAAATTGCCCTTTCAACATTTATGAAACAGTTTTCACCAGACAGGATAAACACAGCAACTAGTAATCTGTCAGGTCTCATAATTTGATAAAGAAGCCCAGATTGCAGTATTAATTTAAACACAATGGACCATTGGGACTTTGGACCACCTGTTAGCATGGCAGCATCCAGATAAGAGATTACAAAGCCAGAGGTGATGTTTAAAATTAAACCATAATTAAAAAAAAGTAAATGTTGTCTTACAGAAGTTTAAACATTTTAGTGGTGGGGATTTTTTTTTTTTTGGCTAGAGCTTTGCACCACAATGGCACTGATTCTGACTTATTTTTCCTGAACAAGACAGCTAGGAGTCTGTTTTGATCTTTGCACATGCAGAACTCCTATTGGAATTCTGAAGGTGTAAGATCGGGCTCCAAGGAATTAACTAAGCATTCATTACTGTCCTCAATGAAGATAGAAATAACTAATTTACAAATGTGCCTTCTTTTTAAAATGTTCATTATTTCTTCCCTCTCTCACATAGAAACACACACAGACTTCCATACCCAATTCTACCTAATTGCCTATTAATATGTTGCTTATTATTTGCTACAACCATGAGAACTGTAAACACCCAATTTCTTTCTTTTTGCATAAATCAGTATGAGAGAGAGATGCCAACCCTGTGTCTCAAGATGTAGCCTGGTACTTGAAAATTTAGGAGAGCTGAAAATGGATTTTTTAAATGTCTTCATGGTTAACAAATATGAAATGTGTGTGTATGTAATCAGGAAAGACCTGGTAGCAAACAAACAAACAAAAAAAGTTTGCCCCCCTTTTAAAGTTTATTTAGGAAATGTTGCTTTTGGCATTGATGGCCTTTTAATCAGGGATCTCAAAACACTTTCTAAAGGGGTGTGAATAGTATTCCTCCTAGCTTACAGAAAAGCAAATGGAATGACCAAAATCACGTGACTTTCTCATGATCAGGCAGCATACATCAGCGATGAAGTCCATGGGATTCTATTTGGTCAGTGTGATCCATCCTGCACTGAGCTCATCCTGCACTGGTCTCCTCCTAGGGCTTGTCCACATGGGAAATTTCCTTCCTAGCTGTAGCAGAATAATTATTCTACTATAGATATTCCTGTTTGTTTCCCCATGTGGGCACTCTTCTGGAATCAAAATTACTTTCTGCTGGAATAACTACTCCAGTAATTTTTTCTGATCTTGCTATGCCACATTCCTCCTTTCCTTTCACACTTACCTCATTAAACTATTCGATTCCATTCAACACCTTGCCTGTTATCAGGTCATCTAGCTTGTCACTAGCCAGACTAAAAGCTGATTGTGTAGCTCCTCTTCACCTTGTGCAGTGTCATCTCCTAGCATCGTTTCAGGGGTTCTTTCCACTTGAACAGGTATCCTAGTGGTTGGGGCACAGTCTACTTCCTTAATGCAGTCCAGAAACTCATTTTGCAGTCTGTAATCTGATATTTCTTTGTCTATAATGGACAATTTTAACATCCCAGTCATTCAATAAAAATTGTGTGGTGCAGTGGTTTCCATCTTCTGCCAATAGAGCTCACAAGATGCAGTAAAAATATTACTGCAAATATTTTATTTACTGCAATATGGCAATTTAAATGGCCCTGTTTTCTTTTAATTGCACTTTGTGGTGCTACAGAGGAAGAAGACAAGACTGAATTGTAACCTTCTTTGCTATGTGTGAGTGATGGTAAATGAGTCTCATTGGTGCAAAATTCAGCACTTATAAGCTGGATGGATAAACTCATTCAGACATGAGCAATGATGCACGTGCCTCATGAGAATTTCTTACAGGAATTCATTTGCTATTCAGTTTGTCATCATCATTTTGGTGTCAGTAGATTACATATTTTTATACATATTTACACCACACGTTTGTGTGGCCCATTCTCTGTACACTATGTCATGTTCCTGACAAGATAAAGCCATTGGTCAATAAAATGCAAAATTCTAGTCTGAACTGCTACTAAGAATCACTAATGTAAGAAAAACATCTTAAACAATAAGGCTGCGTCTAGACTGGCATGATTTTGCGCAAATACTTTTAACGGAAAAGTTTTTCCATTAAAAGTATTTGCACAAGAGAGCATCTACACTGGCACGGATGCTTTTGCGCAAAAGCACATCTTTTGTGCAAAAGCATCCGTGCCAGTGTAGATGCTCTCTTGCGCAAGAAAGCTCCGATGGCCATTTTAGCCATTGGGCTTTCTTGAGCAAGAAATTAACGTTGCTGTCTACACTGGCCCTCTTGCGCAAGAATATTTGCGCAAGAGGGCTTATCCCTGAGCGGGAGCATCAGAGTATTTGCGCAAGAAGCACTGATTTTGTACAGTACAAGGTCAGTGTTCTTGCGCAAATACTCGCGTCCAGTGTAGACAGGCAGTAAGTTTTTGTGCAAAAGCAGCTGCTTTTGCGCAAAATCTTGCCAGTCTAGACGCAGCCGAAGAGAATAGGAAACACACTACAACAGAACAGACAAATAGCTTGTTCTCTGCCTCACTCAATGCTATACCATTTAAAGGAAGACATAAAGGGATAGATCTATAAAGGTGCTTAAAGATACAGATAGGCACCTGGTGGGATTTTTCAAAAGGGCCTAATTGCCTAATTCTCAATTGTGCAGGGCTAGACAAGGGGAAGGAGATGCCTTCCTGATGCCAGCTTATTACTTCATTTGCTGCCATTTAATATTTGTCTTGCCCGTATATTATTGGAAAGGGTAAGCTGGAGCTATGGACTGGTGTTTAAACTGATTTCTTTATGGTTTGAAGGAAAGAACACCAATACCTAACAATTGCAACAGATTACATAACATTCTACTATGCAAATCATACTGCTTATATAGAATAAGATGGGCTGTATATAATGTATAAGAAGAAACTTCACTCTTTCCTGATAAGGTGTCATAACACTATCAATTATATTTGGGTTGTGAAAGCTTTAATTCTATTTCAAAATAATCTATTTCAAATTACTTGATCTGAAACATAATTAGAGACATATTCCTCTTGTCACTGTAAGACAAATAATACACTGCTGATTACTCGTGCATCATGTGTGTGAGTTGTAAAGAAGAGACGCTGGCCTGTATGGAGTTCTATGGCACCACTGTTTTGGCTTGGGCAAAAATGGCAGATGAGGCAAGGAAATTAAGAAAACCAGCTAAAAGTTCCATGTTTAAAATGCCATCTCTTGGTGTAACTGGAACCTTTGGTTCTAGCACCCAGAATAATGAAAGTTTCTATTTTACCTGGGCATTTAGGACTCAAATCACACACATACACCTCACACTCACCTACCCCCCAAAATTAGGAACAACTTACTGTGATAAGAGTTTAGCGCGTTCCTTCTTCAAAACAATGTTCAAATTCACTCTCTCTAACCCTTGCAACATCCCTGTGAGGTAGGCATTATTTTACCATCGTACAGATGGCAAAACTGAGATAGTGACCCATATTATCCACACTTGCAGGGGAGTAAAGGGTGCAAGGTATCTCCTTTCTCCTTTGCCCTTGCTACCAATGTCACAAGGAAGATGGTTGCTTCCTTAATGCTGCTACTCTCCTTCCATGTGTGGGGTGGGCAGAAGCAGAAGAATGGGTGGAGTCTCACTCTATCTCCCTACACAGAGCTGAGCTGGTATGCCAGGTGAAAGAGATCTATGTCAGAATAGGATTAGGCACAACTACATTCTGCTCCTTGATCAAGTCTTGTTTCAAAACCACAGTCTAATCCAGAGTGATTAGTGACTTGCCCAATGCTACAAAGTGAGTCAGTGTTAGAACTTGGATAGTACTTAGCAATTCTGTGCTCCGAGCTACAGACCGCACACATCGCTCTGTGAATGCTGGGTAAGAAGGATACTGGGAGAGTGGTCCACAGGGAATTTTATACATGGTGTTGGTATGATTTTATGTGTTGGGGATCAATAACAGGTTCAAGAAAAATATTTATAGTTAAATGGCAATTAGACATTTTTAAATTAATGAAAAAAAATTTACTCTCATGTTGTCTTATAGCCTTGCCAGCTGATTCTATTAATTTTATAATAAATTCCTCCCCCACTACTTTTTACTATAATATTTAGGTTAAACCATAATACCTCAGTACATTAGGATGTGCAATACAAAATGGACAGAGCAATCATCTGAGTTGAATAATCTGAATACAGTAAGAAGATTAAGTGAGCTGGAACAGTAATATACTCCAATTTACAATATAAGCAGAACAAGTACAAATATTGCTTCCCACCATTCCTGTTGCCCTCCCCTACCACTGTGTCTGTAAGACTGGCTTGGTAAACTGGATGCATTAAAAAATGAAAAAAAAAATGCCTCTTGGAAGCTCATAAAATTATACTAGAAAAAAAGTTTTCTGACATTTGATCCACACAGACTGCAGTCATTAGACAACTGGAACTGATAGAATAGAGAGCCCTATCACAGAGCCATGGATAAATAGAAAGAAATAGCTACTTCACATATCTCAATGCTGTTTCTGGAAATCAACAAAGGCAACATATTAAGAGTCTTTATCACTGTCCACGCTGCCATACATATCCGCCAGCTTTTTAAACCGAGGGCCCCAGTCACTGAGGTAATCATAGTCCTGATCTCCATCTGTAGTCACCGACTCTAAGGAGCTGAGGGATTCTGCCACAGAGCCATTACCTTCATATGCGTAGGTTGCTAACGAGTCATATGGGGGAGCAGTAGGATCTGTATCATTTTCCTTTAACCTTTGGTTAATGAAATCTCTGACATCGGTGTTATCTCGTACCGCAGGAGTCCGGCGCGGCACCAAAAGTGCTTCTGGCACAATGTCTCTGCGTAATTTATTGTCTTCTATGGCTTCAGGATTTCTCAATGTGCCAATATCAAAAGCTTGAGTATCTTCCTCTCCACCTCCTTCATCATTGTAACTGACAATGTTGTCTCTGATGTCCTCTTTGGAAATTATCAAAGGTTCTTTCTTCCGCTGCCGTCTCAGAGCTGCAAATAGTACCACTGTAACTGGGGGGAAAAATGGAGAGACGGAGTTGGGGGGGAGGGAGAGTTAATTTGCCACTCAATTAAATCAAGAAAGAAATATTGTGCTGCTTGAACTCTTAATTTTCAGAAGTTGTACTGCAAATTAGAATTTGGGGATTTTCTAATTGTGCCTTGTCTGCCTCTGATCACTTTGGGAGCTGAGAGTGGGATAAATATTAGAAGAAAGAGGATTTTAAGCTAGCACAAGAGTTATATTTTCTCAGTGGTTACATTTTTCCTTAGTGGCATAGCAGCTTTGCTCACTTGAAATTGCCAGCCTAGTCTCAAGGCAAACCCCTTCCACAATATATTATAATAGAGAGTGCAAATTAGTCTGAGCACCTAAAATGCTACAAAACTTGCTAGAAGGACAGGGCTAGTACCATGTGATGAAAGGTTAATAAAAGCTACATATCTAAACTTTTTTTTTCCAGCAGTTTTTTCTTTTCCTGGAAAGAAGTGAAGAACGCGGGGAAGATACTCAGCTAGTGTAAATTGTAATAGCTCTCTTGACTTCATGGAGCTGTGCCTCAGTCCCCAAAGAAAATTTTTTTAAATTAATATTTAACCACCCCAAAAATGCCAAGACATTTCTGAAACTCCGTGTGCACTTTTTAACGCTTTGGCGAATAATTTTTTTGTTTGTACCTAAGGCACTGATACTGCAAAATTCTTTATATGGGTAGAGTCCTGAACCTGCATACTGTTGCATTAGCATCATTGCAGTTCTTCAGTGGCACGAAGGTCCATTAGTACAGCACTAATTGCAGTGATGCAGCCTAAGACAAACATTTCTATTATCTTCTGAAGACAAATTTCAGTTATTTATCTGGACTTTACTTTTCTTTTTTTTAAATGTTTACCACTGAATACATACCAACAGTAACTATCTCACACTGTATTCTTACTTGTATTCTAGGATGCTGTCATGGACCAAGGCCCCATTGTGTTAGGTGCTGTACAGACATGTTACAGAAAGATGGTTCTTGCTTCAGTGCTTATATATACATGTTCAAAAATACAGGTGGGCAAATCACAGATTTTCAGGTAGTTGGCACTTCTGAAAAATTGGGAAATACTTTGTGGTTGAACAAATCATTTTTTACTTCAGCAAATTGAGAAATAAAAAAATGATTTCAGTCAAATGTTTTATTTTACCCCCAAATGAAAATTTATGTTTTCAAGCTTTTTTTGAAGTGTTTACATTTTTACAAAACAGAATTAAAGGAATTATGTAAACTATCATTCTGAATTGAAAAATCAAAATGTATCAGTTGGAAAATGTTAGAACAAAATGTTACAATTTTTTAGTTTTGGCTTTTAAAAAATGAAGTGCAATGAAATCAACATGAATCTGAAATATTTTGGTGTCATTGAATCAGTTGAAAAAAAATGCAGTTGAAAATTTTTGCCCAGCTCTATTAAATACTATGCCATACTTAAAAAAAACCCACCTTTTATATAATGTACCCTTCTGGGCCTGACTCTGAAATCTTTTATTGACTCATTATAGTGTATGCAAGCACTTCAGGGATCCAGTCCTTATTTTGTGAATCATCTTTCAGGCCAGCTGTATTCCAAGATTTTTTACATATCTAAAGGACATAATGCAAGAGTCCATTTCTGCAGCTCTTGTGCTACACGCCCATCAGAGTCAGTGGCAACTCTATCCACCATACAGGTACAGGCTCAATTTAAAAAAAAAGTCCCTGTTATGTCTTTACTATTTAAGTGGTGTTGGTAACAGAAGATAGTATCAACCATGATTTGAAAAGAACTGGGTTAGCTTATGAAACTGGGAGAAGTGTTATTGATGAAGGCTGGTTTCAGTGGCAGGAAATGCAGACTCTCACATATCATGATGATGACAAAGACTTATTTATATTATGGTAGCCCCTAGAGGTCCTAATCCACTCTGGGCACCTCTGTAGGTGCCACAGAAATGTATCATTAGGGATAGTTCCTGTCCTAAAGAGGATGCAGTCTAAAGGCATGTCTACACAGCAGGGCTAAAGTCAAATTAAGTTTTGCAACTTCAGCTAAGTTAATTGCGCAGCTGAAGTCGAAATAGCTTAACTCGGCATTAGGCATTGTCTACACTGCAGGAAGTTGAAGGAAGTATACATCTCAACGTTATTTTGAAGTAAAGGCTTGTCGTGTAGATGCGCTCTTTGTTATTTCGGAATAATGTCAGTTATTCCGAAATAACACAGCTGTGTAGACGTACCCTAAGAGACTATGTGGAAGGTGATGTGTGATGAAAGAAGCAATGCGGTGGTCTAGGGAAAACCAGGAAGGATTTGAAAAACAAGGAGATCAGTTTTTGAATGGGATTCTGAAATGGGAACTAATGGAATTTCTGAGGAGAGGGATAATGTTGTCTTTATTCTTTGTAGTTTATATCTATAAATATTATTGGGCATCTGGTAACAAAATATTACTACACAAAGGGATAGCAGAATGATACATTCATTAAGAAGAAATAATACCAGGTGCTTGGCACTCCAAGAATTTTCTTCTATGCTGAAAATACAAATAAAAACCTCAGGAACAGTTAGATGCTAAAATCAAAGTGCAGTCGAGCTATCCAAATCAATTTTAACATTAGCTGGGAGCTTCTAGGAAGTTGTCTGCGCTTTCTCAAGCTGCAAATAAAATCACCAATGTGGAGGCACCTTGATTAAGATATAAATGTTTGAAATTGGGGTTTGGATCTGCCCAGGTCATTGCATCACATGGAGTAACGTTTGCACATACAAACCCTGCAGCTAGATGGAAAACAGAAAATGATAGAGTCTAGTTAATTGAAAATCTGCTTATGCTGCATGATGGCATACGCAATAATTGACATAAAGTGCTGCTGAGAGCAGGAAATCAATTATTTTCAATTGACATTAAACTGGAAATCGTTTAATGTCAGATTGATATTCCTGAACGCAGTTGTAACAAACTCATGCAAAATGGTTTGTAGCATAGGGCATTTTTTTTCTGTTCAAGTAGGTTGATATTACTCCACCCTTAAAAGTAATGACATCAAGTTTAAAAGAAAAACTTGAATAGCAAATTAAGGGCAAGTCTGACATTTAATAATCTGTCCCGAATAAGGGGTAGTGCATATTTGTGAAGATCATGTGGAGATCTACCATGTGGTCTGTGGGTTCCCTCCCATCCTCCTGCTCTAGAAGGGACACATTTGCAGGTTACTTCCTTGGCTAAGGTGATTCAACTGTGCTGTCCAGCATTTTTGAAGGGGGCAGGTCTGAGCACTAGTGCCACCTACTTCCCACCCACTCCTGTCCATTTTCAGACCTCTTTCCCACCCTCTCCCATGCGAGTGAGGGGTTACTTCCCTGCAGGTAGCTAGAGCATCTGACAATGTCTCCCTAAGAGTCAACGTTTTAAAATTGCATCAATTTTCAAAATTCCTCATATTCCCGAGGTTGGCACTGAGGGCAATGAAAGGCTAAGGGTACGTCTAGGCTACAAGCCTCTTTCGAAAGAAAGCGTCTAGACAGCAGCCTCTTTTTTTGAAAAAGCAAGCCACTTTTTCGAAAGAGAGCCCCCAAGCAGTCTGGATGCTCTCTTTCAAAAAAGCACAGTTTGCATTACATAGCGGCTTTTTTCGAAAGAGCACTTTTGAAAAAAGGCATTCTTCCTCGTCAAACGAGGTTTTCCGCGGTCGAAAAAACTGCCACGTTCTTTTGATTTACTGTCAAAAGAACGCAGCAGCAGTCTAGATGAAGGGGAAGTTTTTTCAAAAAAAGGTCACTTTTTTCGAAAAAACCCTGTAGTCTAGACACACCCTAAGGGACAAAGTGTTCCTGGGTTTGTGTGGAGTGTACTGTACAAGGAAAGGAAAAGTTATAAGAGGAGGTTTTTTCTCTTTCAGCACTACTATTTTGCAGGGGATAGCCAGAATTTCAGTCCTCATCTACCCAGAATGGAAGGGAAAGGGGCACTGGCCTGAGGGTTGCATGCCCCGAAAGCCAGCTAGGGCCTCCCCCTCCGCCTCATTTGTATCTACTAGTGCTGGAAGGAGAGCAGGTTGTGTCATTTTAAAGGGTATTGTAATTGCCCCCCACTCAATGTTTCTCTAGCGCCCCCACAGGTGTCTACTTTAGCATGCCTCAGAATCTACAGCGCAGTACTGTAAAGGCAGCATGATATACCTGAGGGCTTTGAATTGTATATACCGCTTTGCAGTGCACCTTGTTTAGTCATTCGCATCTGCCCAAAGTTGGTATAAAATGCTACTGCCTATGCAAGTGAAGGATTGAGATCTGGGATTGCCTTCCATCTACTGGGCACTGATTTTATAGGCTTTTCTTTTTTACAGAATAATTCAGGAGAGATCTCCTCAATGCGTCTTCAATGTGTAATGCTCCCTCTGCCTCCCAGCAGCCTCCACAATTCTATTACCTAGCAATATAATGATGCAGAGAAGAATGGCAATCAAAGCCCCAGTGCTAAGGCCAGTTGGATGGATCAAGGCTTCTGCATTACAAGACTGCATCTTCCCCCGATGGTCACAGGCGCACACTCGGATTGTCACTGTTTCCGTACTGCTCTGGACTGGGTAGTCACTGTCCGATATCACCACAGGCAGGAGATAAGTACTAATTTCATGTCGGCTATATCTGTTTTTTCTGGTGAAGATCCCTGCCGTGTTGTCTGAAAACACAAAGCAAATGGTACAGGAGATCTCAACTGAGTGCTGAAAAAAACAAAGAATAAATAACTAAATAAAGTCATCCTAGGAATTCACCTCTGTTGTCCTGGACTGTAAAGTTTGAACCACTGGTTGCCTCAGGTGCCAAGGAGAATGAAAACTGATGTCCATTGAAAGAGTCATCCTTATCAACCGCACTTAGGGTCTGTATCAGCTGAAATGATAACAGCAAAATTACCCTACAGTGACTGTGGGCCTGATTCTCATTTACATTGAGGCTGCACACTCCAGAACTTTCAAGTGGTCTTACAATGGGGGTAGATATCGTTTTCTTCCACTTTAAGGCCCCTGAGGCTGCCAGAGGGGCCTTCCATGAATGAAAACCGGGCGTCTGAATGTATCACCATGCTATCGTACTGCAGCTCAGAGGACTTGGGCAGTGGCACAAAAATTCTGCAGAGTTCTAGGGACTACATGGATTGTTGCCCTCCCAAAAGGATGGAAAATCCTCAGTGGCAACAAGCTGCAGAAATGACGGCTGAGACAGCAAAGCTGATTAGGCTATTTAGCAATACAAATCCTATTAATTTTAATCAGGAGTTATACGTCTGAATCCTCTGAATCAAGCAACTGGTCTTGCAGCTGAGAACTAGACCAATGTGGCAGCCTGGAGCTTTTTTAAAAGGCAGGACTTTTGTCCAGACCTGTAACTGTTCTTCAAGAGAGATGATGAAAGCACCATCATAAACAGATGCAGAATCCCATATTCAAGGGAAGAGAGGGGGAACTGAATTTGAAGCTAGCACGACACACTACAAGAAGCAACCACATTTAACTATGTAAAACACACTGACACTTCAGATACAAGAATGCTAAATATAATCAGATATGACACAGTCGCTGTTTAATTTAATTTTGCACAGTGACAGTTCATGGCAACACAAAGTACACCTCCTGACGAGGTGATGCACAAGTAATGCCTAAACAGAATTCATTTTTAATAGGTTTTATATTGTGGAATGCAAAGAATCAACACACCTGTTCTGCCTTTGCATTTTCACAGACAAAGGTTTCGTAAAACATAGCAAATTCTGGGGCATTGTCGTTTACATCCAGAACCTTAATGAACACAGGGACACGACTGCTTTGTTTTGGGTTGTCTGCAATGATAAAAACAGAAAGAAAGGGGAAATTGTATAGTGTGCATAAGACTCATTGCTAGGAAGAAAAAGGCCTAAATCCTTACTCATACAGGGCAATGTTATTCATGTTCATGCAATCTGTTGGCATCAGTGGGACTAAAGGTGAGGTCACTCCTTATATCTTTATGCATGTGAATATTATGTGTAAATAGGTCCATGATATTAGGACCTACTGGATAGATTAGTTGGGTGAGTAGTGGAGGTGTAGGAATGGGCCCCGTGTTTGTTTATGAAGTGCTTTCAAATAAAGTGCTATATAAACACCAACTATTCTTATGACAAGAGGTTTCTGATCTTTTGTGGATTGATCTTTGTTTTCTGCTATTCCAAAGTTCGTACTAAAACACATCAGCTGAGGAACCTAAGCCTTATGCAGTAGATTGCTTACTGCTCTCATAGGAGCTGAATAAGGCAGCAAAAGTGATAGACTGAAATATACTCTTAAAAATTCTTGAGTTTAAAATATTTACAGAAATACTGTTTACTTCATAAAAAAGAAGCAATTTGGAAAATTCTTATGCATCCAAATCCACTTAAATGATAAAAAAGAAGAGCAAGCAATGAATTTGGCTCTGCTAGTTTTAAAATAATAATAAATAAAATATTTTGCTTTAATGAGAGCATCATCACAACCAAAATAAAAATCTGCAACTACAGGTTATCATTTATTTTATTGGGATTTCTCCATTTCCTGAATTGGTTTCCAAAGAACTGCACTATGCATAATAGTGACCACAGAGACTATTAATGAATCTGAAACAAGGCTCAAATGCAAAAATATTCTAATAAACCAGATGAATAAAGTACAGCAATTATTGAGCCTTTTGTATATCTAAAAGCATGCACTGGAGTGGTTCTGGTAGAATTTGATTTTAATAGTCACTTGCTATTTTATTACTTTATATTCATAACATTAGAACTGCTTGCTCTGTATTGTATTAAACTTAGTGATTTAGGCCAAACATTGTGCTTTAAACCTCTACAGTTGCAGTGAAGTTAATATGATTAAATTGGATGTAACACTTTTTTTAAATTTAGACCATTGGACTAAATTCATCCCACGTGTAAAATAACACACAGAGTCTGAGAATATAGACTAAGCTGAAATCCACACTAAAATGTAGATACAAATGTTATAATTGGCAAAATCCCAGCTCCTATTTTTAATTTGCATGGCTATGAAGGTTGAACACTAATATGTATTTTCTTGGAATTCACTCAAATATATGTGAAGGTTTTCCTAGCAAGCTTAATTATACTTATTTGGCATGCTGCACTGTATAAATAACTACACATTTTTTTTTGTTTCTAGTTGTCTCCGAATAAAAAATAATTCAAAATAACAATACAGTAAATAGAAAAAGTTCCATGAAAAGTATATCATTCAAAAGCACACACATTTTCTTCAGAAATACATAACAGGTATGCAGATCCAACATATTTATGCAATCTTCAAGTCTCACTGCTTTCTTTTCTCCTTTCAAACCCTTTTACATTAATGAATAAGAGGTGTAGCTACTTGTTGACAATCACTTAATTGGTATTAGACTGTCCAGTAAACAGTGTTACTGTATTGCATAACGTTAACACATCTCCTTAGTTCTGGATGTAGCTTCAGTCAATCCACAGACTGAAATCCTAGAGCTGGAGATGCTATTCGTCTATAAACAACAGGTCCAAAGGCCCAGATCCTCAATATTTATGTACCTAACTTCCATTGATTTCAATGAGAATTAGGTGCCTAAATATCTTTGACTATCCGGGTCAGAGTGTTTTCAGGGGACTACTCCAAAATTGACACACCCAAACTTATCAGATATTTTAGAAAATATTGTCCATAATCATTCTGGACCTCTATGGTTCTCTCCCTCCCCTCCCCCTGTAAAATGAGGATAACTATACTCTCCATTGTAAAGTGTTTCTCTCTATTGGTTTACAAATGGACTGGTAATTGATGTGAAGGGAGTACACTTCAGTGGGAATGTACTTGCTTACACTAATTTGTCTCAATATTTCTTTTAGTTTAGCTCAATGAAATGCATTAGCAATTTGATGGAATAGTCTGTCACTAGCACCAATTGCTGATTTGCTTTAGTGGGGACTGGGTTGAGGAGTTGTAAAGTTTGCCACCTTTGAAAGAGCTGGCCCTGCCTTGGAGCCTGGACAGAGATTCTTTTCAGCTATATATCTATATGTACAACATATGAGAAAGTAGGGCCTATAGTTGCTTTGTGCCGAGTTAAAAATGAGTGCCTTGAAGCTTGCCAGTGGCATCCAAACTTTTGAACATTTCTACAGCCAGTGATCCGTCCATTTCATCATGCTTCAATCAAATCCAGCCCTAGTGTAAGGGGATTCAACTCCACAGAAATGAACAGGCTTGCACCCACTGATGCCAGTGTTTGCAGCATGCCTCAGGAGGAAAGGAGACTTGTAATTAAAATATTAGTACCAAAGGTATGTTTCTATTGAGATTGCCTCTCCCACCCACAGCTGGTATGCTTCTCTGGCTTTCTAGCTTGCAAAACAACACACATGGTGTCACCAGGGAGACAGACTCTCTAAATCTGGGCCTGAAATAATGGAATGGGTTAGTATCTATGGATTGGAATTTCAAAGGTTTCTATGGGAGTTGGATTTGGGCACCTTTTGACTCACATGAAAACTCCCTGGCAGTGCTACAGAACTGATTTTGGCCACACTGTATTTCCCACTAAACTTCTTTGCTGTATACAACTTTTCAGAAGTCAGCAAATCCTATTGTAATTAAAGAATGGCTATGAGCATTTTTCCAGTGAGGTTGATTCAGAAATATAGAAGCATTAACTTTCTGCCTGTTCAGGTACAAAAGTGGTCTCTTCACAAGCTGTAGCCCTAGGAAAAAGAAAAGGAAGTACAGAGCATCATCTTCAGCCTTTCCCCTTGCTTGATTAGTATTGAGCGAACCCATCCATACAGCCTGACATCTTCCCAGCAGTAGTTTACACACACTCAGCTAGAAGGCTAAATTCATTACATCAGGGACAGTGGTGGTATTTAGGTTTGACTTACTGATCTCTGCTGCTATTACTGTAATGTTATGCCATAGTAATGTTTCCCGGTCAAGGGGTTTTGAAGTAAATATTGAACCATTTCCAGAATTGATGTTGAACACTCTGTCCATATCAGTATGCCGATCCACGGAATATCTGAAAATACAGAGACCCTGGTTAGAAAAAGGCCTTTACTTTAATTTCTGGTTTTAAACTGTTTCCTAAGACTAGTCATCAAATACCTAGAAAATGAGCTGCCTTTTTGTTTTCAATGAAGACTTTGGCATCTTGATATATTCACACAAAGAGTCTTTTCTGAGCTGTTGGATAATGACATATTGGAGGGTTTGATTTAGAGGGTGGGGCATTGTCACTGAATAAATGATTTACTGTAGGATTTATAGACTTCTGAGAAGCATCAAAGGTTTGCCTTTTAATGAGAAATGTGGAGTCTGTATCTTGAAAGATATGACATTCATTTATTTTAAGACTGGATTGACTTTCCCATTATAAATCCAGCCTTCCCCAAATGTACTGGTTAAAAAAATAACCCAGAAAAGATACAAAGATCAGTGTAGTTGATGGTTCATTCCTTGGCAAATGCTATGCAAATGTAAGATCTAGTACATTAAAAGCTAATCCAACTTATTTCCTTGGCAATAGAGATGGATTTGAACACCACTGAACTTTGGGGGCATTAAGAATCTGAATATGGATTTGAATTTCTTACCTAGCCTCTTTCTCTTTTTTTATACTGAGCTCAATCTAAACCTTGGAGATGAATGTCCCTGAGGCTTGTGAAAGAGTTCTGACATCTAGATCCAAATATTGTTGCTCAGATCCATCTCTTGTTGAAATGAAATCACCACATAACAAAGATGTGGCAGGAAAAACTCCATTCATATCACATTCTGCTCTTGCTCTGGGCTCAGTCATGAGCCAGCCTATATACTTATGCATGTGAGTGAAAAGGTCTTACGCTCCTTTGTGGGATACTTGTATCACAGGTCACCACAATCCAAGGAGAGCAACTACAGTGGCATTTCCTCTGCAGTGGAGAGGGTAGAGGTATGGAGTGAGTGCGCAGAGCCTTAGTTGAGCCAGCGTGTTAAGGGAAGTAAGTTGTGCCAGGAAAATGGCTGATGAAGTTTACTTCTCTCATAGATTCAGAATTTCCAGCACACAGAAAATTTTGACCTTTCATTCTGATTTGGAATTTCAAAAATTGGAATTTTATACAGAACAGAAACTCCCTTTTTTATACCAGTGATAGTAAAATGGCCCAGGTTCAGCAAGAATCTTAAGCATGTGCTTAGATTTAAGCCTTTGTTTCCCACCCTACCTCATGTTTACAGTTAGGCATGTGCTTAAATATACTGCTCAGCTGGGGCTTTAGTGTAGTGGGACACTCTGATCATGCTCCTTACTCTAGCAAAACTTCCAGGATTTAGTCCTACATGCGGCACAGTATCTGGGAACAATAGAGAAACCTTTTGTATCCAATTTTTGAGCTTTTCTGAATTTAGAACAGCTATCACACTAAGGCTTCCTTCAGTATATTCATATTTATTATTTCAAAATATGTCCCAAGTCTCTACACATATTAGGTAGTTTGTACAGAAGGAGGTTAAACTCAATACAACAATAATAGAGAACACAGTGTCTTGATAAAATACTAATTTTATTTCTTCATAGCCAAGCAAAAATACATACAAGATCAGTGCAGTTACAAATGTATTCTAATTATGCCATTAACCCTGACCTAGAAGTTTGTTTTTAATAAGCTAGACTGTCATTTCTGTCTCTCAGTTTACATAAACCTGGGTCTCTTTTGATCAGGAACTGCTAATTATGTGGAATTGCTGGTGATTCTGATTTATGGATCATAACCTACTATGAATTAAGCAGACAACATCAAACTCATTTTTACATTTATTTAATGAAATTACTGATGTGTATATGTCATGTTTCAGGATTTTAAACCCTTCAAACTGTGAGTAACTGACAAGTTAGAAGGTTAATGAATATATGTATATTCCACTGTACCCTTAAACATACATGTTGGGAGGAAGATGGAGAGAAATACCAATATATGCAAATAAACTGTCAGTAAAATAAACAAAATAAAGTCTTGCATTTATTTGCAGATTATTTTAGATAAATCAGCCACAGCACAGAGGCATTCCCAATACATGATGAACTACATTATGCCTCTGAGGAGTTACAACAGCAAAAAACTCAATCAGAGATTTAAAGAAAGATCTGATAATGCATGAAGCTGCACAATTTATTTATTTTTTATATGGGAAGAATTCAGAGGTACAAAATATTATTTATTTTTATTCTTACTGTAAGCACTATGGAAACAACACATTTCCACTAACAACTGGTTGATGGAATGTTATGTAACACTATCATGATTTTCTGTGTATCAGTATCGGAATAGCCATGCATACATTAAATGTATAATTTTGTCCTTTCAAAATGTTATGCAGCTAGCACACCTATTGGTTAGGTCTAGGCTGATGAAAGTTCACTTCTTCAGTTTTCTTTTGCTTTATTTTCTTCTGATACTCAACAGCTTGCTCTCTAATGCAACCACAAGTCAAGCAGATTTGTGGGTCAGGAAGGGATGTGTGTGAATTTTTCATAATGCATTTTCATTACGATATGATGAAGGATTCTATAATGGAAGATCAAAGAGTCTTTCAGCTAACTGAGTTAGGGCTCATTTTATTTAAAAGGGAAAATTCTGCACTCAGGTGGGGAAAATGTAAGCTTTTCACTGTAACATCAAGTGTCTGCAGATTTTATTTCTGACTGTCAAGGGCAATTGACAAGTAAGTGACAAGTCATACACATACAGTAAAATTGCATCCTCCCCCAACTCAAAGTGGAAGTCAGATTTAGCATCTATACTTGTGATGGGGAAAAGATCACCCTGTCAAAAATATGGAACCTCATCCTGTCCTCCCACATCCTGGGAGATCCCACAATATATCAGTGCCATAAAAGCCCCATTAGGATCACTCCTTACTGACAGTCCCACATTTCATAGGCTAGTGATTCTTTGGTTTCCTCTTCCCCCCTTGCTCTTCTTTCTGTTCCTCTCTCATTTCCTTCCAGTGTCTCATTCTCTTCTTCATTTCTCTTTTTCCTCTTGTTGTTTTCAGTTCAGACAAATCAATAAGATGTTTAGTGATTTTCATTACCCTAATTTCTAATAAGGGGATACCCTATCTTTGCAAATTAAATGTTCTTTCATCTACATAACAGCCACCAGTGGCTGCACTGTAAATTTAAATATTTCCCTTTGATATTTTCAATCCATTGTTATGTTTTCACATAGTATTAGTGGGTCAGGCCCTCTGCTGGCAAGAGCCAATTCTCCTTCTGCAGGTTCTGCTATGGAACAAATCATGGTTTGGCTTGCCAGGGCATGCATGGGAGTAAGGAAATTTCTACCCCTTTATGCAAGTAATTCATGCCACAGTGTTACAAGAATGGTCTATAAAACAGTTATGTTTCAGACAGATAGTTATAGATAGAGCTCAAAACTATGCAGCATAATTCCTGGTGTTTGTAGGGCAAATACAACTTGGTGGTGTGTGCTGCAAATGGCTTTGTACGTGGAGCACTTAACATACAGCAAGCAGAGTCCACAGAAGCACTGCATTCCTGGCCTCTCCTGTGCCACAGGGTGGGAGATGATTGGAGGAGATGGGGACTGGGTGGGTTCTTCCACAAGCCAGTAAGTCTGTCTGCTGACATGCTGGAGAACATACACTGTGTCAGGTACAGACCCAGTGCAGTGTATTTCTCCCAGGGTTCCTCCAGGACCAGCACAACAGTGCACTGCCCCTTACAACAGGCAGAGTGTATTGTTACATTGTAGCTTTCTTGAAGCTTGTATACTGTAAGATTTCATAAAACCAAAATACACCTTTATTTAAAAAAATGGATCTGCCAACATGGTACTAGAGGGTGTGGTACAATGGTGATGGAGGACAAAGGGCCTGTGTAGTACCATTCTTTCATCATGAGGTGGTGCTGATAATTTTTTCTCTAGTACATTTTTATTTTTGTCTTCATTTACCTTGTCACTTTATTCTCCTTGGACAAAATTCAGAAAAAAAAATTAGAATTGAAAAAGGTACAGAGAAGGGCAACAAATATCCTATGGGATATGGAACAGCTTCCGTATGAGGAGAGAATTTAAAAAAAGATGACTGTTCAGCTTGGAAAAGAAAGAACTAAAGTAGGATATGATAGTGATATATAAAATCATGACTGATGCAGAGAAAGTGAATAAGAGACTTATTATTTATCTTCTTGTGCAACACAAGAATCAGGGGTCAACCTATGAAATCAATAGGCAGTAGGTTTAAAACAAACATAAGGAAGTACTTCTTCACGCAACGCTGGGCAATTCATTGCCAGGGAATGTTGTGAAGGCTAAAAGTATAACTGGGGTCAAAAGAGCATTAGCGATAGTTTCATGGTGAAGCATTCCATCGGTGGCTATTAGCTAAGATGGTCAGGGATGTGCAACTCCATGCTCTGGGTGCACCTAAGCCTCTGACTGCCAGATGCTGAGACTTGATGACAAGAGCTTGATCACTTGATAATAGCCCAGCTATGGTTACTCTCTCTCTGAAGCATCTGGCACTGGCCACTGGATACTGAGCTAGATGAACCATTGGTCTGACCTAGTATGGCTGTTGCTAGGTAAAATTTGTCATATGATAGGAAGGATTGTCTGGGTGGCTAAAACAAGTGTGGGAATTAGTCTCAGACATAATTACTATTTTACCATATTATTATTTATTTATATTGCAATAGCACCTAGGAACGCCAATGCAAAGCAGGATCCCCTTGTGCTGGGTGCTGTATAAACACAGAACAAAAAGATCTCACAATCTCTTTTGCCTTAGTTTCCTCATCAGTAAAATGGAGAAAATATTTACCTATCTCACAAGGTTGGCTGAAACTTATTAATGTTTTAAAAGTACTCTGAGATGTGTGACTGGATGGTACTAGTAGAAGTGCAGTGTATTATCCATAAACTTTAATTTTATAACCTCTGAGTTTATCAAACTCCCTCTTCTCCTTTTATTTCCCTGACAGTTTTAGGAAAGTGTTGAATGTTCCCACCCATGATAGCTATAAAATCAACATGTGCTTATATTTTAAATGCTGGTGCCAATGTATCTTGCTATAGCCTGTAACTACAGAACATCTTTTCTATGACTCATCCCGACTGGTCACATATTATAATGAACTAACAAGAGGGTGTCACTTTGAAATATTCCTCTCCTGTCCCATGTAATATAAGAGTCTGATACATTTTTAAAAACTGATCCCTTTTCTTAAAAAGACCTTCATAGTATAAACTACTCTGTAGTTGTGTTCTTGTTCATACCATGTACTAGTTCATGAAGAACAGAGGCTCAGCTTTAATGACTCTGAATTTCAAATTTCCTCTAGAATTCAATAGCCTAGCGACTTACATAATTTACAACATCTGTGAGGCTGATTTCAAACTTATGTACTAAAGTGAACTGAATTGAGTGGATATAAATGGGGTCAAATTCTGTGACATTGTGTAAATCTGAGTTTGTACACATAGTGTACCAGAACTATTCAGTTTTGCCTTTCTGCAACTGGAAAATGGAATTGTGGTATCCTTTAAAATTCTCTTTTTGTCAGTTAGTGTAGCTAAATCTTACAGAGCAGTAAGTAGTTATGAAATCAACTGAAATACAAATCAAGTGTTATGTAATGAGCATGCACACACGTCCATGTATATACAATGTGTGCATGATTTATGCCATGTACAGTATATAACAAAACACTTGATTATTAAAGGGAATGTTTTTTGCATGCAGATGTTCACATAGAAACAAATGTAAGGTATTAATAAAACCCAGCAACAGTAAGCTGAAATAGTCTATGCTTACTTGACAGGATTTTTCGCAACATCAGGGTCTTGGGCTGTTACAGTTCCTATAATGCTGTTTATGTGCACATCTTCTTTCACTTCCAATATGTATGCTGGTCGGCTGAACACGGGGGGTTCATCCACATCCTCCACCAGAATTCTGACTGTAGTGGAGTCCTTGAATGGCCCCAAGTAGAGGAATCGGGGATCCACATGTGTGTTGGTAGCCTCCACTTTTAGAGTATACAGCTTTTTCTTTTCAAAATCTAAAGCCTTGTAAAATAAATAAGAATTGTGAAACAAAACCCGATGAGATGTTTCTGGTGACCAATCATTTAAAGCCACTTCAGGCAGCATATAAATATATCAGATGAATTGCTGATGTACTGAAGAGGGTTTTGAGAGTTCAAGGACGCTCTCTCCCCCCTCCCTTCTTAACATTCTATTACTAGACAAAAGGGGAAGGTTGGTATGAGGTGCTTTTATTAATCCCTGCTACTTCTGGAGTGTGCTCCAGACACCTCACAGGCCAGAGAGGCATGCTATGCCTGAGACTCATAAAATTGTAGGTCAAGCCAATACAGAACACCGACATCCTACCAGGTTGTGCCAGCTGTCAGGTATTTTCCATTTGATTCCAGGAGGATGCCCTGACTCTCATCACTGATTAATGGTTTCTCTGTCTCTCTTACACGTACCCAAACACCCTTCTCAAATTAAACTCTTCGGGAGCAGTGAATGTGTCTTGCTGCATGTTTGTATAAGGCCCACCAGAAGGGAGCCATGATCTTGATTGGGATCTCAGACTACTACCACTGGACAAATATTGTAACATATGATGATAATACTGCACACTATATAGTTGTACCTCATTATTTTTATTATGGAAGCTCACAAAAGTCCCAGGCCATGTCTACACTAGGAGATTAGTCCAAATTTATGAAGTTCGACTTCTGGACACCTGATTTTACAAATTCGAAGTTCTGTGTGCTTACTACAGGGAAGAATCAAATGTAGTTCAAGGCAGGCTCCGTTAATGTGGATGCACTACCTCAGAGACAGAGCCACAGGAAGCTCTCTGGAGACTGCGGGGGGCCTCCTGGAGGCCAATTAATTCGAATTAGTGGCACCAGAGCATCCACAGTAATGCTATTTTGAACCTAAAAGTTCAGGAATAGTGTTATTCCTCAGGAAAAGCAGGTCTACAGAGTTTGAATTCCATGGCCCCTTATTCTGGAATAATGGGCTTGGTAGTGTGGACACATCACTTACAAATTCGACCTTGGGAGGCTAATTTCGGACTAAGATCCCAGTGTAGGCCAGGCCCCAGTCAGGTTGTGGCACACTGTGCTAGAAGTTGGGAGTGGACACAGTCTTGCTCTGAAACACTAAGTATCTAAGCATCAGATAGATTCTCAGCTGGTATAAATAGGTGTAGTTCCACTGAAATCACCAGAAGTAACCAGTTGAAGCAATAGCATAGTGCTGATTTGCTCAAGCTGAGAATCTAGCTTTGAATATTTGTCAGGAACAGTGCACTTAATATACATGCTTTTGTCAAATTAATTTGCCTCTGAATCATTCTTGATATGAGACATAATTATTGGAAAACAAATTCCTTACTCTGGAACAGCTTCACCATATTTACTGTCTTTTCCCTCCTGCTCCCCACATACCACAGACTCAGGGCAAAAGTCTTTGTGAGAGTGCAGTGCTAAAAAAATTGGCTGCTTATTACTGAAATGTAGCACTGTGTCATGTGGTGTCATAAGTGATTTAGGGTGACTGATCAAATGGAGTATCATGCTATGATAGGATATGACTACATCATGCAATTCAAATGCCTTCTTAAAATTACCAAAGAAACAATATTTGGGGGACCGTGCGGGCGCACACAGCAACTTCCGCAGAAAGTAGTCATCCAATTTTTTTTTTCATTTTGTTTAACAAGACTAACAGAAACAAAGCTGCTGTCTGAAACAGATAGTAGCATGAACAGAATGAGACTGATATCAGTGATCAGCCCCTAAATGGCATTTCTTAAGGGACATGTAAAGACAGGTGTCATCCTGATATTAACAAGCAAAGTGCATGTTTTGAAAATTCACAAAATGTCTATTTCATGTTGAATGAACTTGAACTGATAGAAGTTGGTATCTGTAACCTTATCGAGCTTGCCTGATAACTCACTAAAAACACGATCATCCAAATCCTTTCTAACAGCCAAAGTGCAATCTATTAGATGATGCATATTGTAATCTAATAAGGCACCGTGATTTTTTAAAAAAGAAACCTGAATGTACACTAATGGGTTTATTAATTATATTATATGAAAAATGTACAGCAATAAATAATGTGCTTTGATTTATTAAAGCCTATATAATTCAACGCCTTCCAAGAGGTCAAAGATAATTTAAATAGGCAAAAGGGACACCGATTATTTCTGTTGGCTACCCTGGACCTTTCCTAATAAGTAGAGCAAATGTTTGGGGACAAAAAGCACAATGTGAAGATACCTTCTTCAGCTTTTGTGATGAAGTAGAACTTTCTCTTTGGCCTGTCCCACTTTATGAGCTAAATGCTGGGTCTTCCCATTCAAAATCTGTGCAAGCAGGCTTTGTGAAGGGGTTCTAAGAGGAAACGGGACTGGGGAAGGGTAGGAAGAGGAAGGAACCTTAACTGATTTGGTAAAAGGGACTTTGAATGGTGCATTTAAGGGAAATTCCTAATAAATAATGTGTCAACTGCATGACAAATTAAACATATATCACATAAGGCTCTTAAAGGGACTCTAAATTTATTAAAATGCACACCTTTTTGACTGTTACAATTCCCTCCTGTGTGTCCTTGTCAGTCATAATCCCAAACATGTCTGAGCCATCTCCTTCAGTGATGCTATATTCGATCTCAGCATTTTCACCCACATCAGCATCATTTGCTTTTATCCTGCCAATTGGTGATTCAGGTGGAGCAGACTCAGGTGTTTTGAACTGGTATGTGCCTACAGGAAATGAGAAAGATGATTCTGTCAGCCAGGACCATAGTATATTGGAATCTATATATAAAAGCGGCATTTGCTTGCAAGACAGAGCGCAGTAATATTCTGATCAGTAGATTTAAATAGTTGCTGATCTCCAGGCCTTTAGCAAGAAATAAACTTCACCCTCTGTCTTAGTTTCATAAAAATAGATGTGATTCCCTGACAAGTCCCTATTTTGACAATTAACATTTGTTTTTCTACTTGCAAGTGATGTATGACCTTTTCAGACAATATTTTGGGTTCCTTTTGGCCAGCTGAAGATGGAATAGGAACAGAAAAACCCCCAGCAACTTCTAGATGTGAAAAGAAGCGCAAAATATAGAGAACTGCCAGTAGCCTGTGTGATACAGTGACATTAAAATCGAATCCAGGCCAGTCCTTTGTGCAAATGCGCTGCACTGCAAACTGCGCCTAAAACCCCTAAGAGAAGTTACTTGTGAAATTGGCATTGTATTGATGTAGCACTGATTCAGACAATTAGAGATGCCGATGTGCAAAGGTGTGCCATAGACATTATGGGGCAGAGAGTTACATTTGAACGTAAGAGCACCAAGTTAAATGGGAGCTGCTGACCCACAGCTAAGGGCACACTTTGGCCCTAAACAACAAGTTGCTTTCAATAACATTTTTGTTGACTTAATAGTCAAAACTTTCAAATTTCTCTGATAGTCTCTAAAGTTAATTCCTCAAATAGCTGCTCCTGCTCTTGGCTCAAATGGCAAAGGTTAGGTAAAGCAAAAAAAAAAATTTTGAATCAGTTTATGCTCATAATCAGTCAATAATACTGTACAAAGGAATGTTTCTTCTGAGGGCTTGTCTATGTAGGGGGGTAATGCACTTTATGGTGGTGTAATTTCTAAAGCACACAACTGTGTTGCACATGAAGGCTACATCTACACTACAAGGTTTTTGCACAAAAACCGGAGGAGCGTCCATACCTCAAGCATGCTTTTGCACAAGAAAATTGATAGACCAGAGGGCTTTTTCCAGTAGACTTATCCTCTCACCATGAGGAATAACTCCTTTTTGCGCTACAGCTCTTGAGCAAAAAGGCAGGTGTGGACGCTCCGCAGGGGTTTCTTGCGCAAGAAACCCCTATCAGAAAAAGCACAGGTGCTTTGATGGCCATTCTGTGAATGGCCATCAGAGCTTTCTTGCACAAGAGCATCCATGCAGTGTGGACGCTGTCTTGCGCAAAAGCACATCGCTTTTGTGATGCACTTTGAGGTCTGGACGTGCTTTTGCGCAACAAGTTTTTGCGCAAAAACTCTTGTGCAAAAGGCTTCTTCCACAAAAACCCTGCAGTGTAGACAAAGCCTAATTGATAGTGTAGACATGCTGGTACACACTAACAGTTTCCTAGTGCACTTTCACATAGTACTATTTCAAGTAGCCCAAAGTGAAAGCACACCAGCAGGGAAATTCCACTGATTTAAGTGGAATTACTCCAGGGATAGATTTGACTCATTTAAATTAATATTTTTCAAAAAAGTTATTAGAACAGAGCAGAAAAATGTGCTAAAATAATTGCAGACACATGGTAACACAAAGTGTATGTCAGGAGGACCCCAGCAGTACTGTTTAATGAGAAGAAAAAAGAAGGATGGT
Source organism: Rafetus swinhoei (assembly GCA_019425775.1). Lineage (NCBI taxonomy): Eukaryota > Metazoa > Chordata > Testudines > Trionychidae > Rafetus > Rafetus swinhoei. The sequence goes on from CM033424.1 coordinate 121,325,256, forward strand.
TTCTGTTTCATAATGCTCGTATCAGATGAGCTCTAGCAGTTAAAACATTACAAAAATATTTTCTATCCACTGGAGTTAAGCACTAGTATCAAGACACTGCTCTCTCTCTCTCTCTCTCTCTCTCTCTCTGAAGCCCTATACTCAGTAGGCAACAGTTTAGGACAGCAGAAATAACTGAGAAGAAAAAAATCAATTTCTCTCTAAACTCCCTTGAAGATTTCCAAAGAAATAAAAATGTTCCATACTTTGTGGGAATCGCGGTGGGTTGTCATTGACATCAGTCAATGTGATGTTCACTGTGGTAGTTCCTGAGAGTCCACCCATCTGGCCACCCATGTCCTTGGCTTGGATGACCACTTGGTACTGCTCCCTGTTTTCTCGGTCCATGTTGAGCAAAGCAGTTTTGATAATGCCTGGAAAGGTGAGAAATAAGGAGGGGAACATAGTTGGTAGTGTACTGCTTTTGACAGAAATGATTATTTAAAAAAAAGACTCTCTTTGTGTACTCAGTAAACTTTGCCCAGTATAAATATTTACTGTTATAAGATTGCACATTAAATTACTGACTTGTCATACAGTACCTCAAGCTGCTGCCTGTGTGACAGACACAATATTAACAACATCCCCAAAAAGATGTTAAAGTGATTTGCATGAATTGTTATTTTATATGACTATTTATCCCTCTTTAACTCAGTGTGAAAGTCTCTTGTTGAACTGGAAGAAGGGTTGTCTCTCATTATAAGGTACGTCAGTTATTTTCCCCATCCCATCAACTTTTATTTTGACAGACATGGTAAAAACACACAAACTTCAGCAAGGCATCATTAAGAGGCAGCACAGCAACACTAAATGGCAGGGAAATTAATTAAGAAAGCAGTAAGCACCCAAGCATACAATATCTATTTCTATTTATACAGTGATTGAAATGCTCCTCCTAAAAACTTTCTTATTCATAAGTATAAATGTCAGTTGGGCACCTAACTCCCACTGAAATTCAGTTGTTTCTATTTATAATAAAGTGAAATGTTTATATTTATCTGTGCAGACACCAACTCAAAGCAACACCAGACTCTGCCAGAACAACAGATGCAAAATCTGCAGGTAGATCTTCATTGCTACAACAAAATGCCCGCACAACACAACTTTCAAGATCCATGGCTCCTACACGTGCCTATCACAACATGTGGTGTATTTCAACCAGCACACTAAATGTCTCCAATAAACATTATGTGGATGAAACCAGACAATCATAACACTTGAACTAACACAGGACAATGATAAAGGACAAAAACACTCTGTCACCTATGGTGAACACCTTTTCACAAAGCATCACTAGATTTGACCTATCAGTCCTCATCCTCGAAGGAAGCCAGGCAGAACACTTTCAAAAGATAAGCCTGGGAGTTTAAATTCATAACTCTTCTAGACACTAAAAATCATGGACTGAAAAGAGATCCTGGATTTATGGCTTATTGCAACAATCTGTAACTCACTAACTCCTATCTTTTTGTCCTATGACTAGCGGTGTTAATGAGACACTCTACCTTGAATGGCTCTTATGAGATGTGTTAACTACTTATTCAAAACAATCTGTTCCAACTTGAGTTTAGGTGGGACATTGGGGCTATGTCTACACTGGCGGGTTCTTGCACAAGAATGGCCGTTCTTCCGCAGAGCATCCACACTGCCCACTCGCTCTTGCGCACAGGGGTGGATGAGAGTTTTGGGGGCCCAGGGCGCAGGGCCTATTGAAGCGCGGGACCCAGGGCAGCACAATTTCGCGCCTGCGCCACAGCCACAGCCGACAGGTAGTAGTGCGTGCGCGGGGCCTATTGAAGCACGGGGCCCGGGGCAGCTGCCCCGCTTCCCTGCCCTATATCCGCCGCTGCTTGCGCAAGAAGATTTACAGTAAAGCGTGGTAAGAGAGGGTTTCTTGCACAAGAGCTACGCTCTTTTCTAACAAGTGTAAGATCTCTTGAGCATGGATGCTCTTGCGCAAAAGCACATGGCAGTGTGGACGTGTTCTTCCACAAGAGTTCTTGCACAAGAACCCTTGTGCAAGATGTTCTTGTGCAAGAACCCGCCAGTGTAGACATAGCCTGGGGGTTGCTTTCCCAGGCCTGAAGAAGAGCCCTGTGTGGCTTAAAGCTTGTGTTTTTCACCAACTGAACTTGGTCCATTAAAAGATGTTCTCTCACCCATCTTGTGTCTCTATATTTATCTGGTCTCTTAAGACCAGATAATTTCCTCTTTTGTAGTCAGTGGGGATGAAATTGTAGTCCCACTAAAATCAATACCAAAGCTCCTATGCGACATCTACACTGCAGCACTATTTTGGGATACCAGAGGTATCCCAAAATTGCTATTCCATGTCTTTTGAGAGCACCCATTATTTCGAAATATAACAGGCTTGCTATTCCAACATCCCTGTAAACCTCATTCCATGAGGACTAAGGGACGTTTTGGAATAGCGATTTATTTTTAAATACGTGCTGCGTAGACAGCGCCAAATTTCAAAATAAGCTATTTCAAAATAATATTGAAATAAGATACACAATTTGAATAGCTCAAATTGTGTATCTTATTTCCACCCTCGGTGCAGTGTAGATGCACCTTTACTGACTCCAGTGGACTCAGATTTTACCCTAGTTTTGCTGTTGACTTCAGTAGGACCAGGGTCAAACCTTTGCTGTATCTATTTTCCCTATACACTGTGTCTGCCAAGAAACCACTGCACTACCAGCTATGGCATATGATCCCTCCTCTTTATTATCCGTTTGGATAGAAGAATGGAAGATGTACTATGCCAGATCAGAACCATTGGTCCATCAAGAGAAGAATCCTACCTCTTTCAGGAGCCAATACTTTATGCTTCAGAGAAAAGGGAGCCCACAGCCTCCTACAACTACAGGGGCTATTGGACGTATGATTATCTGCCCAGTCATGTTACAGAAGTATTATACAACTTTTCTTTTTTTAATTTTGGGGAGGGGGTGCCTAGAATTAAAAATAGCAAAATAATTGTTGAATATTATGTGTAAACTCATCCACTTCTAATAAATAGAGATAAATGAGTTTTTGTTCCAAACTTGGTGTTTCCTTTATTTATGCAAGCCCTAATTTGTTTGGGGGTGAAGATATTTACTCCTATGCTGAATTGATGTCCCTCAGAGGACAGAATTAAGGCTCATCAGGAAAAAAAAGAATTCCATTTTATGAACAATTTTGAGGTATCAAAATTTGTTTTTGTTACACATCAGAATGATACCAAAACTTTTCAGAATTTTCCATGAAGAAAATGAGAGAGACCCCTGCTAGAACAGCCAAAATCCCAGTGACTACAGCACCCACCTAGGTTTCCCATGAACCCCTGAGCTACTCTGTGGTGTATGTGAGTCTCTCTCTCTCTCTCTCTCTCTGTATATATATATATATATATATATATACACACACACACACACACATTATATATATATATATATATATATATATATATATATATATATATACAGCAATTCCATCTTGGATTTGAGAAACCTTAGTAACAAAAGTACCATTGAGATGGATACATTTCTACAAAAAGTTTCAGTTCTGACAAATCAGGATTTTCTGATGAAAATCTCCCAACAAGCTCTAGACAGAACTCAAAAAAGCTGGGTCATGAGAAATATTATGGTGGGTGGAGAAATGCCAAATACACTTCTTCTATTATTATTATTATTATTTCCCTCCAAAAGATTACCATAGAATGTATATCTATACATTGCAGATGTACAGAAAAATCAATTTAATCATGTTATTGGCACAAGTTTTAAATAAGCTCCAAGAAGAAAAGAAAACGTAATTTAATTCAGCAGTTATGATAATCCATGTCCTCCCTTCTCCTTTCCCCATTACAGCCAAATTTACGAACTGAACAACACTTGGATTAATGTAAGGCTCTGCAAATTGTCCGTGCCTACATGGACAATGATTGAAAACTAGTTCACATCCAGTTCTAATTATATTTATTAGGAGTTGATGTTAAGATTAAAATAATGTAGGTGTCATGTTTACAGATGTATCGCTCTATTGGGTTTGTCAGATTTTGCACTCAGTAAAATGTAATCTCTTTGAAGTTTTTGTTTAATATGTCCTAGCTTGGCTTAACATGTCATTTTAAATTACAGACACTGTCAGAGAATGACAGATAAGGTCTCCTGACCTGACTCAGACTCCACTGAGAAATACGGCTGTCCCTGGAGAATGCTGTACACAACTTTAGCACTGTTTCCATAGGTAGGATCATCGGCATCGGTCGCAGTGACTTGCACAACAAATGAACCTGCAATGATAAATAAAAGCCTTCATTGTTTTGTCAGTGGACAGAACAATTTATAGTATAGATGCCTGTACATTCATCCTGGATGTACTTTCATTTTCCTGCTCTTTTTGTAGTTAGATTGCTACTCTGACAGGGGTCAAAAATGCTTTTAAAAATTTTTAACACCCACCAATTTGTGTGGGTGAATAATATTCCTTCTTTGTACCTGCTGTTTGCTTGTTTATTTATAGAAAACATTTGGTATGAATGTAGCATGTTTACTGCAATGCAAATTCACAAACAAGAATAATACTGTGATATTGGCCTTTTAGAAATCTGTCTCCCTGTCCACATGAGCATTAAAGTAACTTGACTCTTCCATTAAGGAGGCTAATTTTTTAGGGATGGGATATTGTGCATATAGAGCTTGTCTTTCCCAGTTGGAATGGAATAATTAGTCATTTCTGAGGTTCCTCTTGTGTGGAAAGGACTTGGAAATGGGTGAGACGTGATTTCTGTGGTTAATCTCCTAAAACTGTAATTCAACCTTATGCTGTATGATGATGATTTTTATTTATTTATTTATTCTGTGCAAGTGAAATTACCTTCATGGGGATTCTAGAAGTAGCTGACAAAACCTCCAGGAGGCCATGGAGGGACCTGATATGGATGGAATTGCACAAATGGCTCTCTGCCTCCAGGGCCTTCTGTGAGATCTACAAAGCTTGGGGATTGGAGTGCTGGTGAGAATCACCATGTCTCCCATGAAAGATCTTGGGTAAACTACATATGGCCTTTCAAATACCCACTTGTGGATATTTTAATTGGGAGCCAAAATATCAAGCCCCATTGCATTTAATGTATTTATCATAAAGCATTGAACAGCTCCTTCTCTATCTGCAATCCAGAAAAGATAGTTTAAAGTAGTCCTGAAGGAATCTCAAAAAGATCAAAGTTGGATATATATTATAACTAGATGGGTATCATAGACCTGGAAAACTGCTCTGGGAATTAAAAAAACAGCCTCTATTATTTGTGACACTTTGACAGTTCCCCTTCAAGTCCCAGTAAGAACCTGGGAGTGTAGCAATATGGAAAAAAAAAAAAAAAGGAAAGAAAAACAATTACATTTGTAAACACAGATTTTTTTTAATTTTTTAAATATGAAGTTCTGGTTAAAGAACTTAATCTGGTTAAAGAACTTAATCTTTGACCGAAACATGAAGTTTCAGTCAAAGATTAAGCTACCTTCTTACTGTATCTAAGTCTCTGTATCCATTCCTCTATTTACAGGACAGCAGCCCAATACTATAGTGAAAGAAACTCCAGTTGCTGTCGGAGCCATAAAACATCCAATGGTCTAAACTCTTAAGCTTAAATTCTGTTTAATATTTTCTACAGTTTGTACAGTTGTACCAAACCCAAGGATCTGAACATCCTCATGCTGGTGGATGTTTCAAATTTGAACTGAGTCAAGAACTGAATTTTGCAAAGAGTAATGGATCAAGCCAAAACCTTGGACCTGAACAAGCCTGGTGTTTGAGGGGTTTATCCAAACTTGGAATCCTGACTCCATCTGCCTTAGAAAAATAACCACCATTCAGTTCTAAAGGGATTGTTTAGAACAAAGGGACTGAGAAGAAATTTTTGAACAAAGTATCCACTTCACAGATTAAATAATGCCATATACTAATGTAAAATGTTAGGCGTATGCTCCAACTTGAATGGGGTTAAGGTTGCATTCACATGACAAACTCCATGACTGAGCTGAGAGAAGAGGCCTGGTAGTCCTTTTTTTGCATATTGCTTGAGGTTTATTTTAATACTTTACTTCAGGGCTACTCAACTTTGGAAGCACCAAGGGCCACAATGATACTCACAGCACATGCCGAGGGCTGCAACTTAAGTGTGGTTGCATATAAATGCAAATATATATGCAAATATATGCACATAGCCAGGGCTCGCCGAACCGCAGCGAGCCCCGCTCGCCAGCCGCGCTGTCCGGCAATCTGCGCATGCACAGATCGTTCTGCGCATGCGCAGATCACCCGAACCCTGCTCTTCCGGGTGTATAATTTGTCGAGCCCTGCAAATAGCTTTTTTCACACTGATGGGCATGAATACAAAGCACTTCCCACAATGCCCTGGCGCTCCCCGCACCTCCTCCCTGGGGGCTAGAAACACCAACACCTTGTACCCGCCTGTTCCAGCCAGCCCATCTGCTTGCATCTTTCAGTGCTCACCTGGCCTGGGAGACGCCTCGCCATAGTAGAGCGTGTTCCTAATGGAGGCCACATTCAAAGGATCCTACCCGCGGGCCCATGTTGAGCCCTGTGTAAACCCAAACCATACCGTGGGCCACAAACAAACAGGCTGCGGGCCACATGCGGCCCATGGGCCACATGTTGAGTAGCCCTGCTTTACTTGGTGCTGCTTAATTAACGTTTCTGTCACTGGACATTGTTTCAGATTAGCATTGTGCTGTGTTGCTATTCAATCACCTAGCTCTCTCTAAAAAGAAACAAGGGAAAAAAATTAAACCTGTGAGACCCTCTAAACTCCTGAGTCTCTAGAGGTGAATTTTTAATCCATTCATCTGAAATCAGTGGAAAGATATGGATTCACTTCAACAGGCAATGACACATACCCTTTGTGTTCAATTAGAAACAAAAGATTATGAAGGAACAAAGGGAATTTAACAAAATATCACAAAATGAAGGAAGAGCTGATAGTTACGGTGACTTTCTCTTATTCAAGTCCCTTCCCCCCACTATTTTCCCAGGGTATGTCTACATTGCATTCCTCTTTTGAGAGAGGAATATAAATGCAGACGAGCGAAACTGGAAATGAAGCGCAAATTTGAATTTCCTGTGCTTCATTTGCATAATTGCATCCGGCCGCTTTTTCGAATGCCCAGTTTTGAAAAAAGAAATGCTGTCTAGATGCAGTTATTTTGAAAGAAAACCCTTCTTTTGAAATAACCCTTACCCCTTATAAAATGAGGTTTAAGGGTTATTTCGAAAGAAGGGTTTTCTTTCAAAATAACCACGTCTAGACAGCGGTTTTTTTTTCGAAATAAGGTATTTCGAAAAAGTGGCCAGACGCGATTATGCAAATGAAGCATGGGAAATTCAAATCCATGCTTCATTTGCAATTCCTCTCGTCTGCATTTGCATTCCTCTCTCAAAAGAGGAATGCAGTGTAGACAGAACCCCAGTTTGTTTCTGTCCTAAACCATAAACAAGTATAACTGAACAGCAGTAGGAATTCTGTTCCAAGTCCAGACCATATTCTTTTCAGAGGAGCTGAGTTCTCCATAACTCCAAATGAACTCAATAGCAGGTATTTGCCCAACAGCTCTGAATAATGGACACTGAATCAATTCCTCCAAAAGAACCCAGAACACAGTGAGCTTCCACCTACCGACATCTGACATTTCTGGGACACTGGCGTTGTAAACATCCTTTGTAAACATTGGCTCATTGTCATTGATGTCATGGATCTTAATGATGAACTCAGACTCTGGCTCCACTGGTCGTCCAGTCCTCCTGTTTATAGCCTGGGCACGAAGTATATAAACAGGCTTCTCTTCCCTGTCTAGTCTCTTTGTGGCCTGTATGTCTCCAGTGTTTTCGTTGATAATGAAGAGGTCTCCTGCACCATCTCCAGAAAGGATGTACTTAAGTGAGCCATCTCCTCTGTCCTGGTCTGAATGCAGCTAGTAGTGAAATGGGAATAATAATAATAAAAAAAGGAAAAATAAATAATTGAGACACCATTATATGGTCTATATCTGTCATTATGAGGCATGATTTAACAGCATTCATTTCATGTCTAAGTGATCTATATGACTTCTATATTGTATTATTCATTTGTATCCTCTCTAGTCCTTTCTCCATAAAGCCCTAAAAAGTATGTCAGATCAACCAAACTTCAGTAGGGTGATATTTATTTTGAAGGGCATTGTTCTAGAAAGAAAGCGGCTAATGCAAGATCCAGGGAAATGCATAACTACTAAAAAGAGGAGCAACCTCACAGAAATGTTACATGGAAAGAGACTAGCATATTGCTGGGGTTCACTTTAGTTGAAGGTAAGTGATACATATTCCAGGAGTTTTCACGGTACAGCCTACAACATGACAGAGCAAACCGCAGCAATGCGCCATCAGTTCTTCACATAGGGGCAAGGGGACTGCAGCTTCAGATGGGAATTAGTGAGCCAGATGCACTGCTGCTTTGAATTCAACAGGACTGAACAGAATTTATACCAGCAGTGAATTCAGTCCCATTTCTTAACTATGATAGTCAGTAGGTAGTGACACTAATGAGCACAGGGGACCACAGTGTACTTTCCCCAAAGAAGGACCCATGGAGTGATAACTGGCTAACTGGCCAAGAATGCTGGAGGGCTGCAGAAGAGGCCAGAAATCCTCTGGGAAGGAAATTCCCCAACCTCTGCCCCTCAGCCCTGCTTGTCTCTTCCTTTGGTATCATGCTACTGTTGCTGCTTCTGTGGCCCCTCTCACAGGAACCATGCTGCCATTGAGCCACCAACTCATACCATTGCAAGATCCTCTCTTTCCGAGGAATGGTCAGGTGGAGAATCTTGCTTAATGGTGCTTTTAATATTTTATCATTAAGACTTCCTATCCAGTACTAGGATACCTCGAAAGAAAGAATGCTCTGGTGTACTACAGGAGGATCAAGGGAGTGGGGATGATGCAACAGTGTGGAAAAAAATCATATATTGCTGTTTACTTCTTTCTCAACATCTTTAGACTTTGTATGTCTACAGAACTATAGGAAACTTTCAGGGAAGCAACAGAACTTGAAACCACAGCTCCAACGTCAAAAGGCTTCAAAAGAGTGGCAAGCGAAGCACAGGTCAGACTAAATTGTATCCTTGCTGGTAAGCAGATCTGGAGTACAAATAAGCAAACAAACAAACTACGTTATTGCAGCATCTGTTTGAAGAGGGGGTACCTTAATGCAATCTATGAACCCTTTAGCTCATGCTCACAGAATCCACACAGGGACATTACCGTACAGCACTTTGGTGTGCACTGCTGTTGACAGTAGGGATGTAAATGGGTAACCAGTTAACATTCTTACTACAGCAGGCACAGCCCGGCCAGAGCAGCTCCCATCTGCGGCAGGGCTGGGGGGGTGGGTACGCTGCACCATGTCATGTGTGTGTGTGTGTGGGGGGGGGGAAGCTGGGCTCCCTGCTCACCCCCATTTAAGTAGTTAACTGGTTAAACATAATGTGATGCTTACAGGTTACGGTTAACCGGCAGGGTGGATGGGCCGGAACAGCCAGCTACATCGCGGGCGAGGGGGCACTCTAGCCTGGCTGGAGCAGCCTCCTGCCGCTGCTGGAGCAGCCTCCCACCCATCCCTGTTTAAGCAGTTACCTGGTTACCAGACATTTAGCTGGTTAACTGATTAGATGGAATTTTACATCCCTAATTAACAACCTCCTAGTCCAGTGGTCACCAACCAGTAGCTTGGGATCTATTGGTAGATCTTGGAGCCCCTGACAGGTGATCCTGACTGGTTTGGCCAAGAGGCTATCAAGTGCCAGCACTCCAACTGCCCCTCATCCCACTGCTGTGCATCTCCTGCTCTTTGCCTTAGAGCTTGTCTCCCCCCCCCCCCTTCCCTGGAGACTCCTGCTTGCTGTACAGAACAGGGAAGGGAGAGGAGGGGGCACTGATGTCAGGGTGGTGCCCCCTCTCCCACCTTGTATTCTGTCTCCACAGAATGGAGCGGGAGGGGGAGGTGGGGGGGGGAGCACAACAGGGCTTGGGATGGATGGAGTTTGCTGGCTGCTTTGGAGAGTGGTGCAGAGCCCCGGCTGGGGTGAGCCTGCCTTAGCCAGGAGCCACCTAAGGCAAGCAGTGCCCAGCTACAGCCAGCTCCAAACCCCTGCCCCAGTCATGAACCCCCTCCTGCACTCCAAGCCCCTGCTCTAGCCCTGAGCCCCCTGGACCCAAACTCCCTCACAGAGCCTGTAGCCTGAACCCACTTCTGCACCTCAACCCCCTGCCCCAGGCTCAGCTCAGAGACCCTATCACATTCCAAATCCCTTAGCCCAAGACCAGAGCTTGTGTCCTAACCCTCTGCCCCTGCCTGGTAAAAGGAGGGAGGATGGGGAAGGAAGGGAGGATGGAGTGAGCAGGGGTGGGTTCTCAGAGAGGCGGGGCACAAAGGAGGCGGGGCAAGGGTATTTGGATTGAGGTAGATCCTGGATTGTACTTCAAAAAGTGATCTTGTGCTTAAAAAGGTTGGAAACCCTTGTCCTAGTCCAAAGTGTGGGACAATGTAAGACAAGCTTTAAAACACCATATAATGCCCAATATTCCAACAAGAGAAGCAACAAATAACAAAAAGTCAGCACACATGGCAGGCAGAGCACTGAGGCATCTTGGGTCATTGGTGCATGCCAACATGAGAGAGGTCAGCAATGGATATTCCAACATCTTTATCTGAAGAGAAATGAGACCTTTAGACCCTTGGAGAATCAAAGGGTGATGACAGATGTCAGTGTACACAGTATAAGCTACTGTTGCCCAAATCATCCTCGTTTCCCTAGAATCTCCTTCTGCCTTTCCAGTCAGAAGATGAGTAAAAAAAAAACCCCTCCTGCTATAGTACAACCACCAGTTGAGCTGAATTGCTAATAGCGCTAGGAGGAGCCTTAATGCAGACAGGGCTAACTGAACCAGTCTCACTTTTATCATATTGATTAAGCCTGATTTTAACCAATGTCGTGGTAAAAATAAATCTGGTCATGGAAAATTGATCTATGATTGGGCTCCCACTATTCCATTGGGATTTTTTCTTAACATTCCCTAGTATAAATACAGCCTGTAATGACTGGAGAACTAGTGAAAACAGGATATTCCCAAGAATGAAGAGAGTGAACATTTAGAATGTGAGCTATTTTGTCACGATGTAAAATTTTTGTTGGTGTGTGGGTTTTTGTTAATACCTGTAATGATATGATCATCTTGATATGTTATTCCCCTATTAGATATCTCTGTCTACTATAGAGATCAGTATCAGTAGAGCCCTCCAAGTCCACAGATATCCACTTTATACCCATGGGTATCTGCATCCATAGATATGGATGCAGCTATCTGTGACTCATTTTTGCAGCTACAAATCAGGATGCAGATACAACATTTTGTATCTGCGCAGGTCTCTACAGTCTTGACTGCACATGAGAAGACAATGCAACCTCATTTTTTCCTTTTCAATAATTGTTTAGTTTTCTTTAATAAATCCCTCCTGTTTACAATGGACTGTGATCCCATACATCAGTACAACACATATTTGAATTCAACAATTAATTACATTTTTTCATGTCTTAGTTAAAGATTCAGTACCTCTACCCCCTCAGCTAAAGTATTAAAGCTCAAAATGAACGTGTTCTGAAACTGCCAACAGGTTCCCTTGCAAAGCTAGGAAAGACAAGACGAGTTGTGACATGCCTGTTTCTTCCAAGGTAGCAAAATAAGCATGAAAAAGAAAAATCTTTGATCATGTAAATGACTGACATTCTATACTATTCAGATTCTGGTGCATCAAGCAATATCCAACCAGCATATGTTAAGGATGAACTATTTCAGGAGTCCTGTTTTTTTTTTTAAATTTAAACACACACATTTATGACTAAGCCAGATTTGTAATTGCATCCAGTCTTGAAACTTTCCCAAAGACCCGAGAGAATATTAAATGGTACCAGTTTGTTGGCAACAGAGAAGAGCAACGGATTACAATCCATACAACAATGCATATTGCATTGATCTGAGACTAGCTGTTATCATAGAATCAAACAACACTAGAACTGGAAGGGACCTCCAGAGTTCACAGAGTCCAGTCCCCTGCCCTCACAGCAGGACTAAGCATTGTCTAGATCATCCCTGACAGGTGTCTGTCTAAGCTGCTCTTAAATATCTTCAGTGATGGAGATTCCACAACCCCCTAAGCAATTTATTCCAGTGTTTAACCACCCTGACAGTTAGGAAGTTTTTCCTAATGTCCAACCTAAACCTCCTTTGCTGCAATTTAAGCCCATTGCTTCTCGTCCTATCCCAAGAGGCCAAGGAGAACAACTTTCTTTCCTCTTCCTTATAACACCCTTTTAGATACTTGAAAACTGCTATCATGTCTCTTCTCAGTCTTCTCTTTTCTAAACTAAGCAAGCCCAGTTCTTTCAGTCTTCCCTCATAGTTCATGTTTTCTAGTCTTTTAATCATTTCTATTGATCTTCTCTGAACTTTCTCCAATTTCTGCACATCTTTCTTGAAATGTGGTGTCCAGAAATGGACACAATACTCCAACTGAGGCCTAATGCTCATTTTTAATGCAGCTACTGAAGACTGAGCTTGCTACTATGAGTAGTCTCCTTGAATCTGATTCATAATATTCTAAAAAGGTTCTATAGTAATCTCTTTAATTCAGTAAATTGGGACATTTCCCTAAAACCTTGATATCAGAAATGTTAAGGACATTTCTGTAAAATAAGTCTTGCATCAATTTTCTCACAGCAGTCAGGATCCTGAATGATGGAAGACATGACTGGTAACAGGATTTTTGGGAGGCCAGAACTGAAGCCAGGCGCCAGAGCCAATATCAGGGTCAAAAGCCAAGCTAAGGATCAAGCCAGGTGTTAGAGCTACAGCATCAGGAATCAGGCTGAGGGTCTATACCAGGTATCAGATTCTGTGTTGGGGGGTTCCAGAGGTAGATCAGGAGTCAAAATTCCAAGCTAAAGGCAAAATCAGTGCTCGGGGTTCGGAAACAGAAGCAGGGCAGTTGTGAAAGCTAGCTATTCACATTGTTGACTGGGCACTTTGTACTATGCCCCATGATCTTATATAGTCTCAAGGAGCCAATCAGGGATCGCTAAGACAACCGCCAATCAGATCACTCAAAGAGCAGTGTCCCATGGCATACACTTGTTACTGTGGCTTGTGAGTTGCATAGAGAAGCCAGGTTATGACACCGTGGGGCTGTTAACTATCTAGTAGCTGTGTAAACCTGCATTCGATGTCTGACGATCTTTACAGCATCAAAACAGAATTTTAAGTATGTAGCTTTGATATTGTTACTTTTTCTTTAATAACATACACTTGCATATATTAGGAAATAATAATAAAAAAACCTCTCTAAAAAATAAAACTTGCTACAGAAGCTACATTTGTAACATTCTCTTGTGGGGAGAATGTCTGAAAACCTGATGTGTTATTCTAGATTCTGTTATCTACATTTGTCCTTGACTATTTCTTTGGTAGAGAAGTTTTATTCAGGCAAAAACAATCTGTTTCTTTTTTTCTTATGTGTCAAGATGTCCTAACAGTGATATGCTGTTTAGATGACCTATATGACGAGGAAAATTGCTACTATAACCATGAAGAAGAGCTGTAAAAATAAAACTTCAAAGGAAGCCAAAGGAGTATGTCTGAACATGAAAGTATAAAATCAAAGGACATTCTGTGCCCACACATTGCCTAGCACAATGGCTGGTATGCAGAGAATAACATTAATAAATAATAAAATATACTTCTTAACATGAAGTCATTTTCCCCTATGGAAGACTCACTGTAGGAGGAAGTTCACTATAACAGATGTGCTTATTCACCATCATCAAATGCACATAGTCTACTGAGGGCCATTGTGCTAGCATTGTACCTGGCATCCTACAATGAAGTTCCCAGTTCTCCCTCAATCATGAGAGTCTCTGTTGTGGTTCCACTGGTGTTGCCAGGTCTGGTCAAAACGTGCACCACTTTGCATGTGGATGGAGAGTTTGAGGCATGGCATGCTGAGGTGTTTTTGCTCCATCCTGGCAACATGGCTGAAAAGCATGCAAAGCTAATTTTAAATGTAGTGAGTGATTGGAGGAAGGCCAGAATGCTGTAAGGTTTTGTCATTTTGAAACACTTTCTGTTCAGAATTTGGCACTGATAGTGCATATGGAATGCCTCTAGCTTCTCCAAATCTGCCTTGAAGTGAGTCCAGACTTCTGTCCCATATAGCAGTGTGTACAGTACACAGTTTGACAGACTCTAAACTTTTTCTCAGTGCAGAAACATTCACAGCCATGGGCAAGACATGGACTTCATCAGGAGGCAGTGAAAGCTATTCATTAGAGGACAGCTGGTTTACTGTGACTGTTTGAACTCTGCTTGCACAGATGTAGATGAACTTGTCAAAGCCCTGCATGACATTTGATCCAACCTGCACTGAGAGTTCTGATCTTGGGCTTTTGCCAAGAGATGTTCAGCTTGTTACTGTGGTGGAAAACTTGAAGGATGGAGCTGAAATACTCTGGTTTTTCCACAAGAAAGATTGTGTCATTGACATAGTCTGGTTGATGAACCAACCTTGAATCTGACATGTGGAGCAGCAAGTCCTAATATTCAGTCAATAGCCAAACAGAATAGTGCCTGAGCAAAAATGCATCCCTGCCACACACCTGAGAATGTGCAAAAATGTGGCAAAAATACATGAACCAACACACGCCCCCTTGTATCACTAAAGGTCTGAAGATTGCATACCGGATTTAGAAGAACACCTGGGATGCCAACTCCTTTCAGTGCAGCTGAAACAAAAGCTGTTTTGATGTTAATGTATACCACAATTAAATTTTCAGTGCAGTTTGGCCAGAACCCAAAGGTTAAGAGCACTGAAACCTGATTATGGTGTATGACGATGTCCGTAAATGAATGGCTGCATCCTCCCAAGAAGAATGTGAGTGACGACCTTTATAGGGAATTATAGCAATGAGATCAGCCTGTGATAGCTATACTTGATGACAGATCTTTTACTTTTGCATAGGGACCGTATAATGCCATCTTTCCTTCTGCTTGTACTCTTCCTGATGCCCATCTGTGATTGGATGGACTAGATCAGGATGCCCCCTGCTGGAGGCCTTGCTGCTCTGTCTCATTCTACCCCAGAGAAGAGGAGAGGTTGTGTATGTTCTTCAGACAATCTAAAGTGTCTGCAGGGAACAGTCACTCTGAAGGACTGCTGGTGTAGCAAATCAGGGGCTTGAAGGGCCACAGTAAAAGAAGCAGCAGAGTAAGTAATTGATTGCTGCATGGAGCTTGAAGAGGGAAATACCAGAAGCCTGGGTAGTTAAAAGAGCAGCAGGACTGCAGATGACTCATGGCAAGCCGGACTGAGCTCAGGGAAAGCTGCTGAAGACCAGCTGCCTGGCTGGCTGGAAGAGCAGCAGGACCATGGACAGGTGAATTTGGGATGGCTAAGCCCAGAGGACTGAGCCCAGAAGCCAAGGCAGACTGGATGACGATACCATGATTGGCCCTGCTAGTCTTATTGAAGTCTGAGCCCAGGGAGGGCTGCTGAAAGGGCACTAATGGAGGGTACTGAGATGGATACCTGTTTGGCTGTTAAAGAACAGAATGTGTATTAGAGAACAAAGCTTTGGTGCTAAGGCCCCATACAACACCGTAGGAAAGAACTAGTGACTGAATACCCTGGGGAGAATGGGGGAGGCAGCGTGTCTGAGTAAGCCAGAGGGCTGAGCCAGAGAACACTCGATCACAAAGGGGGTGCCAGCAAGAGGTGGGTGCTGCCTTGGTCAGAACTGAGTGATTTCCGGCACACATTGGCCAGGTACTGATCCCATTACACTGCTCTTTTCAGAACAGATAATGCAGGCCAATGCTCATTGGTTCCTGGGCACCCTTGAACAGCTACGGTGGAATATCAATAGGACCCACAGCATGTCCATTCCACAACTTTTTGATGTCTTTTTGTACTTGCTAGTAATGGAGGATCAGTGTCCATCCCTGGGTCGGCCAAGTCACATAGCTCAGAACACTCATCAGCAGATGTATGGTTCATTACATTTTCGTACTGTGTTTTCTGTCTGTTCAGGACCTCATCCATTGGTGAGCAGGGAGAGAATGTTTGAAGGCTGTTTATGGCTTCCAGCCAGACACATGATAGTTCTGGAGGCAGAGCACAGATTGTTGTGCTTTAGGCTGTCGTCTGCTTCATTGACCACAGAGTTGATGAAGATTTTATGGTCACATTTTTTGCCATGGTCCAGAAAATGCCTTTCAACTGTTTGTGTTCTTGGACATCTCACTGTTTGGATGCCTGTGTCTTTTATTGTTAATATATCAAAGGCTCTTCAGAAAGCCAATGTTTCTGGTGTGACCATCTATAGCTAATTGTTTCAGGAGCCGCATGTGATAGTGTTACCTGTATCATTCTGTTATCAGAGTGGGTACCTAAGTTACATATGAGATTCTCAATGGCCTGCATGTATTGCACCAGGATCTACAGAAAGACACTGCACATTTTACTGTTGATGGACATCTGCCTTGTGAGGAGTTGGAAGATGCAGTGAGAACTGAGTAGCAACTAGTTTATGGTCTTGAGTTTGCTGGAGCTACTCTGTGCCACTGAAGACCCAGTGAGATTACATGATGGAACAATTTATGATAAGAATAATTTTTTCCATGGCACAGCCATTGTTTGAAATCCAGGTCCAGCAGTGGCCATTGAGACACCTGAACCAGGAGCCCATGACAGACAAATTGTCAATGGCACACAATGTCAAAAGCTGAGTGGTAGTATCACTTGGGGAACCCATACCTAAAGGGCCTATCAAGTTTTCATAGCCAGTTCAATCATAGCCACTTGTGGCACTGAAATCTCTGAGCACTAGCAATGTGCTATGTGGTGATGTTTGCTGCTAGCTGATGGTAGAATGAGCATTACAGTGCATGATAGCATCCTCACAATAAGACAGATCCCTGACTGGTGTAAATTGCCATCACTCCATTCAATATGACGACTTTAATGAAGCTGTGGCAATTTCAACCAGCTGAGGATCCACCTCTAGAAGAGAACGTCCATTAGCAGTTGTGCATTAGAAGAATTTGGAACTTTCATTTGGTTCACTATGAACTGGATTGTGTGAAGTGCTTAGAGCCCCCAGGAGCTGCCATTCAGCAACTTCAATTAAGTCAGTAGGAGTTGATGTCGCTCAGCTCCTCCCAAAGCTTGGCCATATTCAATTTTACCTACCCAGGTTCATTTTAAGGGTATGCTGTATAAACTTACTCTAAAATTACCTAGGTAAGTGGAAATGAACTCAGAATTTATTGTCACCTCATTCTACAATTTATCCTTCTTAGCTGCATGATTTATCCTTCTCATTCCTTAGAGATCTGCCATCTCCTATGTCCCCTGGTCCAGTTTCTAAGAGGACATGTATATGCATGTAAGACTAAACATAATGGAAACACCTCTGTTGGTCCCATAAAAGGTATTATCTCACCCAATTTGTCTCTCTTATACCTTGGGTCCGATATTGTTACAACAAAACTGAATAGTTCTGTTGTGTCAGACAGCCATGCATATAGGGCTACTTGGGAAGTTCTAGGGTCTGCATGGTTTGTAGTACTCTGTGGGATTCTATATCTCCATGCACATTGTGATGGACTCTGTGGCACTCTGGGGAGTGGAAGATGCGAAAGTTAAGGGTGGGATGGCAAATGAGTTGTGGAGTTGTGCATCACATGAAGAGTTAAGTAACATGCTGGCGAAGTGTGTTCATTATTTGCCTCATACCCTGTTCAGCTATGCAGTATCTCATTATTGTTTCTTTAGTGCAAAGCCATTTCAGCCCAAGCCCTTTGTAACTCCTCTTCCTCTACATAACTTTTTTACAGGAAGTCAGTGTTACTTATCAGTATTCTCTTCTCAGTGCAAATGAACTGGATATGACAAAGGAAGCCAAGGGGTGAGAATCTCTGCCAATGGTGATGCAGTGAAAAGTGAATGTGGAAGCAAGTATATCTTACTCATATTACAGTAAATTAATTTGCATAATATTCAAACTTTAATTGGATTTTTTCACTAAATCACCAGTCATAGTCAGTGGAAAAGATTGAGGATGAACAACAAATACAAGATTTTATGATATGACAGGCACACTTTCACTTAATTTTACTTTAAAACTATGGTTAAATTAAACTAGCTTGTTCACTTTTCATGATTCACTGTCAAATAAAAACTATTTACCCTTTCATCTTCCCCAGAATTGTGCAGGGCCAAAAAGTTCAAATGTGGGTGCTTAAAGTTTAGGCTCTTTGATCCAGATTTAGCCACCCCAATTAGATAATTCTATAGTTGTTTAAATATGGATTGAGGAACCTAACTTTAAGCAACTACATTTGACCTTTTTTCCTTGTGAGGTGAAAAACTATTTAAAAAAGTAGTACCATTTCAAAAATGACTGCAATCTGAGATAACGAATAGCCTCCTCCTCAGAAATGTCACTGGCAATTTTTGCCCTACAGCAAAAGTAATGACAATGACATATGCACAGAGATACAAAGAATGCAAGAAGAAAACGACAAAATTTGGCCCAAGTATCTTTGCTACTTTTTTCAGAGGCATGAATATATTTACAGCTTGTCTATTTATCTTGAATAATATCACTTAACACAAAAATGCAAGCAACTTTTAATGAGATTTTAATGAGATTTCCACCGAGCACAAATGGAAACGATTGCAGCAAAGTATGTGGAAAGAGTTTAAATGTGCCTTTCCTATACTTGTGGGAATAAGATAACACTATTCTAATATGTTAAACCGCTCCTTGTATGTTAAAAACCAATGTGAATAACCCTAAAAAATCATAAGAATGGCCTCTGAGCTGCCAGGATCATTCTGCTCCCTCCACCCCCCACTTGTAAGCCGAGGAAGAGGCTCCTTTCTCTTTCCCCATCTCCTAGTATAAAAGCTCTTCTGTCTGTGGCAGGTATGGAGGGGGTGGGAAGAGAAGAGGAACTCTGCCTGGCTCCTGCAGCAGCCCTGCTTTTTCTGGTAGTAGGAAGGCAGCCAATTAAACAGGGGTTTCCCCCTTCTTGAGAGAGTTGGAGCCTCTATCATCATCAGGAGACTGACTGCAGTCCTGTCTGAAATCACATGATTCATTAGGAAATTGTGAGAAATGGAAACACTGTCACTTTCTTAAACATGTCATTTAGATAGGCAATGGTATTCATTTTCAAGGGCAACATTTCTAAATAGGAGAAAATTGTTCAGTGAAACTGAGAACCCCATCACTCTGCCAGTGAATTCAAGGGGAAGTTTCTCATTTATTTCAATGGGAATTAGATCAGGCTGTCTGTGTTTGGCATATATTTTATAGGAGCATATAAAAAAAGAGCAGACTTATTTGCAGTAGGGAGCTAGAAAGTGGGGGATTTACATAACTTTTCCTTAAGAATTATTAGTAATATTTGTATTATTAGGGTAGTCCCTAGGAGCCCTGGACATGGACACGTGTGCTAGCTGCTGTATGAACACAAAACAAAAAGACAGTCCTTGTCCCAGAGAGCTTAAATCCCATGCTCAAACCTGTCAATGGGGTGTGTGTGGGGAGAAAGGAGGCAATTGCCCCTGGTGACTCAAAAGGACTAAGGGCTCCCAGCCGCCACCACTACCACAGGAAGAGTGGCAGCAGGCCCTTTAAAGAGCCTCTGGAGCTCTGAGGGCTGGCTGGGGTGGGTAAGGCACTGTGGTGTGACGTGCTCCAGGTGGCACCAAGGGCAGGGTGCCTCCAGCCCCATCCATTCCATTCCATCCGAGGCCCCGCCCATTCTAGAGCCATACCTCCCCCACTTGTCCAGGGGCCTGGCAAGCCTGTCAGCCCCCTCCCATGCTAACGGCATATTCAGGTGTCGAGTAGCAAACAATTTGTGCCACGTTCTGTTCTAAACAGTGTAGTTTATCACATTTTTAAAATGGCTTTAGATTGTATGGCAGCTTCCTGTTTAGCTGTCACGTGCCATATACTGCTTTACATTTACATTGCCTGGGAACTTTATGGGTAATGTTGTTTTCCACCCTTTTATGTGCAACCAAATTCAATTTCTTCTTCCAGTCTACTCATTAAATCTCAGAGCAGTTTCTGCACTTCTTGAAAGGTCAAAGTCAGTCCTTCTAGGACACCACCACCTAGAAATCCAGAAATATATTGCAGATTATGTCTTATTACTTACTTACCTTTATCACGTATAGTTACTACTGTAGTTCTGCTGTAATCTAATATTTTGTCTCTACTAACCTGAGAGTGAAGATGTGCCCAACTGCTTGAAATATTAACAAGACAATAAGTAGGCAGATGGCAGATAGAATCATTGGTTCATTCATAGCAGGACTTGGAGTCACTTGTGCACTTGCTTTTCCAGCTGATGCCATCATTTCAAATGGAACATTTACAGAGCAACAGACTGCTGTCTAGCTATGAACTGATTTAACCCTGTGTGTAATATGAGGTTCCATGGCATTCAGAAAATTCAAACACTCAAAGTGAGATCTGCTAGCACTATGAACATAAGAACGGCCATACTGGGTCAGATCAAAGGTCCATCTAGCCCAGTATCCTGTCTGCCAACAGTGGCCAATACCAGATGCCCCAGAGAGAGGAAAAACAACAGGTAATCCTCATGTGATCCCTTGCACTCATTTCCAGGCAAACAGAGGCTAAGGACACCATTCCTACCCATCCTGGCTAATAGCCATTGATGGACCTAACCTCCATGGATCTATCTAGCTCTTTTTTGAACCCTGTTAAAGTCCTAGTCTTCATCACATCCTCTGGCAAGGAGTTCCACAGGTTGACTTTGTGCTGAGTGAAGAAAAAAATATAGGCAATTATACCTGTTTTCTATTTAAAAACCATAAACCCTTCCCAACATTCCCTTGCTCCCTTGATGCTTGACACTCAGGCAAGCATTACTCCTTCCCGGCCATGAATCGCTTCAGCCAGCATCGATCCCTTTCTTCCAATTTGGCAGCTGGAAGGGGTTTCTACTAAACCCTTGAAATTCCATATATGCTTCTGTATTGCCTGCCAACTACATGCAAATACCTCAAAAACTCATATAAATACTTGATTCCAAATCATGTAAGATTGATTCTCCCTACTAAGGTGAGTTTGTCTCCTTCTCAGAGCATAGGACCACTAGACTCCTGTATTCTGGGGTTATCTTGACCCAATTTATGCTACTGGAGCCAGGAAATAAGTTCATCCTCTTTTCATCATAGAGTTATTACATAGTATCTGGAGAAATTGGCAGCCAATATATACAATTGGGTGTTTACAGACTGGGGAGCTGAGTATTCAGAATTTTTAAAAACCAGACTGTATATTTAAATGACCTTATATAAACTTAGGAAGCCTAACTGCAGGCATCCAGTTTTGAATATTTTGGTTTAAATCTTCAGCAAAAATGGAACAGATGGCATGGATTTGGGTAGCGAAAGGGAGGAAGTTGCTGCTCTGCTTCCACATGTTCCTGGAGCAAATGGCATTGCAGAGAAACACTGTAATATGTGGCCAGTGCGGAAGCATTAGACAGCTGCAGGAACAGGGTTTGAAGTAAACAAGACTCAAGTGTTACCTGTTTCCTCATTCATTTAAAAAAAACCTGGCAAGCTCAAATGGGAAATGCCAAATGACCCAACCTTCCAAGAGCTTGAAAAAAATACTAGATGAATGGCCATCAAACAAAGGTGGGCCTAGAGAGATGGGGCTTCTGAATATGAGGGTGTGACAGAGTGGTTAGCCCTTTTAAAGGGGGAGTTGGGGCCTGTGCACCTGTAACTAGTCAGCTACTCCCTAACTGGGTTTTAAGAGAAGGCATCTGGGCCATACAGGTGGGAAAACAGAGTGGATTATTCAGGAAACTGATGGGTGAGAACCAGAAAGCAGGGGACTGGGGGAGGTTTTTTGGGGAAGCTACAGGAACAGGAAAGCTCTGTAGATCCTTCCTGCCAATAAGGAGGACCTGTCCAAAGGCCAGTGGGTCTTCCTAAGCTGGGAAGCTTGTGATGGAGGCTGGAAAGGGCTGAGTTGTTGGACTGCGTTTGAGTCATCAAACTGGTCACTGTCACTGGTTGACTGGCTTGGAGAGTGGTGCTCTGGAACAAGGGCAGAAAGGAACTGGGTACCAAGTACTGAGATGATTCCCAGGTGATTGACATGGAAGTGAAATCTCTGGAGAGGTGAACCAAAAATGTCTGTATTTTGAAATGTTTTTAATGTGGTATAGAAAATAACTTTTTATCAAAAGGGCTCAATGGATTCCTGGAACAGTACATAAATTAGTCATGCCTAAAGGCAGGCCTTTGAATTGGACAGTGAGAGAATGCTCTCTTTATAGCTGGACCAAAAGAAAACTGAAGCAGACAATCCTGTTGTGCAAAAGCCTGCAGCAGGACGGCTAACATTTCCCTCACCCCTTCCCCTCTCCCCTCCCCCCCCCCCCAAAAAAAAGCTATCATAGCATAATACCACACTGCATGATGTCAGAAAAGCTAAAGGTGCTTGACAGTGCTCATGTGGGTTTGTGAAGTATAAAAACAGAGCTCAGAATGTACTACAGGTTGAACCTCTATAGCCTGGCACCCTTGGGACCTGATTGGTGCCAAACCAGAGAATTTGTTGGACCACGGGAGATCAATATTATCTATCAGCATTCCCAACACTGCCACTGCTTACTGGGCTCTTAGAAGACATTTAGGGGTAAATTAGAGCCAAATAACAGCACAGAACACTGAGAGCCAGGACTGGTGGCTGTAAACAAACTTTATGGGACCACGGGAAACTTGGCCACATCCATGAATAGTGGACATCAGGCTAACTAAAATCATGCCAGACTATGGATGTTGCCGGACCAGAGAGGGCCAGACTAGAGATGTTCAACCTGTATCCTGGTCACGTATGAATGTCACTATTTAATACAAGGGTTGTACGTGTGAATTCTGTAACAAACACAGTAAACAGAATGTGAAGGAAACAAAGAGACTATAATATTCCTGTTCATTTTTGATGCAAGTTTGACACAGAGCTGTTTGAAGTTAACAGAAAAGATTTGTGAACTAGTGCTTAGTTTTGTTGTGTTTAAACTGACCTGCTGTCCAGGAAATCAAAGAGTAATATTAACAACTAACTGTAGGTAACAGGTTGTTCATCGGTGGATTCTAAGTGAATTCCCTTAACAGAGAATGACTTACAATTCAGGAGTGACTCATTTCGGCAAGTCTAAAACACACCACATCAAACTCTGAGTCTGCCGAGTCAGATGGGTTGGTAGAAAAATCAGTGCAAAAACTACATTAAAAAACAAACAGAAAAAGAAAAGAAAAATAGTTTTTAGAATTGCATATGTACAATACAACTGAAAATGCTTTACTAGGATCATCACTTCGGAGAGCAGCAATAGGTTGAGGAAGAAACATTAGTACTAAGAAGCAAAAAATGACAGAACAGCCTCAACAGTTGAACAGTACAGAGAAGAAAGATAGCTTTGAGGCCATGACACGGCTATGTGATTAGAAGGGAAAATCAAATATGGCAACATTTGAGTTTCAAAAGAAATAAAGTGGAAGAAGAGAAAAAGGGAGCAGTAACAGTAGCCATTTGGAATTAGAAATGCTCATGACTTTTGCTATGTGATAGGGATAGTAGTCCTGTCATGTGATTGGGGCAAGGAAATAGACAGAAGTCTCTCAAAGTCCAGATTTGTTATCGCTTCTGGGCACACTGAAAAGCCTACTCCTTTTGTTCAGGCTGCTGAGGAGGTTGAGGGCTGAGAGAGAAGGGTAATGAAAATTTTTGTTTATGATGTGATTGTAAGGTTGCCAACTTTCTAATTGCAGAAAACCAAACACCCTTGCCCTGCCTCCTGCCCTGCCCCTTTCCCAAGGCCCACCCCTACACTCCATCCCACCCCCATCATGTGCTCTCCCCCACCCTTGTTCACTCACTATTTTTTGAGCAGGCAGGTGCAGAGGTTGGGGTGTGGGAGGGGCTGAGGACTCTGGAGTGGGGAGGATGGGGATGGACACCTATAGCTCAGCTTAAAAATTTGAATCAATCAGTAAATATTAGTATAGGTTGCACCTCCCCCTAAACCAGGACTCTCTGGTTTGGCAACATCCGTGGTGCAGCAGGATGTTCCTGGATGAGAGAGCCCCAGGGCAAGAAGGCCAGTAGCTGAGAGTCCCACACAGGGTAAGCCTGGTGGAAGCAAGCCAGGGCCTTGGCAGCCCGGTGGCAAGAGCGGGGCTGTGGCAGTGGGGCAGTGGCAGCTGGGATGGGGCCTCAGCAATCCATGATTGCCCAGCTGAGGCTGCATGCTGCCCAGACACCAGCAGGGCCAGGTCAGCTGTGCTGCAGTGCTGGCAGTGGGGCTGAAGCACCCATTCTGGCAGCGAGGCCAGGGCAGCCATGTTGCCCTGGCAGCAGAGTGGCCCAAGATGAAGAGGCAGGGAGGGGTGGCAGGCTGAGGTGCCGGTGGCAGGGGACCTCCCATGGTCCAGCAAATTCCTTCATCCAGGACTGCTCATGTCCCGAAGTTGCCAGATTAGGGAGGTCCAATCTGTATTTTGCTGTGTCACACCTTTATCACATCCACCCCTCAGCATCACAGCAACAAATTGGCCTCAACACTCCTCCTATTCCTATTTCCATATGTGAAATCCAACACGTACATGCATTTCACTGTGAATTTTGCTGTTGTTGTTTCTATACATTATAAAACTTAAACTTACTGGGTCAAAGTCATCCCTAGTGCTACTGTGCTAGACCCTGGATAAATCTGGCCAATTTTCTTTCCCTTGTGTTTGCTCTTCCTTTTCTTTCCCATTTTCCCTTCCATCTACTGTGCATCTTGGGGTATTGTTCCTGGTTTTTTCAGAATGCTTTTCTTCTGTCAATAATCTTTTCATGGTAAAATAACAGTACTTGGCTCTTAAATAATGCTTTATAGCTTCAGTCTCAAAGTGCAGTGCAAACATTAACTTATCCTCACATCTCCCACGCAAGAGAGGCAGGTATTATTCAGACATTTGTTTTCTCCACAAGATTATTCTTCCTTCATGTTGCCTTTCTCTCCAAATGCGCTTCTCTTTTACTATTCTGCCTGCCTCCAGCACAACCCTCAGGTTCCTTGTTTCCCACTCTCTCTCAGTATTTTGTTCTTTCCTCTTTTCTTTAATTACACTTCTTTCATTGCCATTACCTCCCACTTTCCTTGTATCATGTCCTTTCCTTTTTTTGCCTTCCCTTTCTGTGCCACCCTAAATCTTTCCCTTTTGTCACATCACCTTCCTCTTCATTCATGCCTTGGCCTTCATCCTATCTTCCTCCTCTCTCTCCTTCCTTTTCCATCCCTTTTTCTCTCCCTTACTATGTTTCCTCTATTATCCTCATGCAGCCTCCTTTGTTCATCCTATGACTCTGGAATACTAGGTCCTGAGAGGGTAGCAAATTAAGAGGAAGGATGGCCTGGTGATGTGGGTTCAAGTCCCTGCTCTGTCACAGACTTCTTGTGTTACTTTAGGCAAATCATATAATCCCCCTATACCACAGGTCCCTTATCTCACAGGGACATTTTTAGGATTCATGCATTAGCTGTTCCAATATAATGGCAGGTGTGAGGGTCATATAAGTACCTCAGACACAAAGGTAATTTTTCTCTTGGGGATACTGCTTTTGATTTGATGGGTAGCTGTTGTTGTTTCAACCCCTCCACCCGATAATTAGTGGTTGATGTAGGTGTTTTTATCCCTTTTCCCATGGAGGGCTGTGCATAGGTGAGGAGGAGCTACCTGCCTCCCAATTCTTCCTGGTTTCCCATGGCACTGCACTGAATTTTTCTAACCTACACCTCTGCAATGAATGTCATGATTCCTTAGGCAGAGGCAGGCCATCCTGTCTTTTCACCTTTGGTTGTGCTCTTGAAAGCCCATCTGTGCCCAGAAAGTTCAACAGCTAATCAGGGTTACTGGGATAGGGCAAGAAAGCAATTAGGAGGTGTCAGCACTCTCACTTCCCCACTCTCTTTTCTCTCTCTTGGCTCAGTACCTGGTGTGATTTAAGCAGTGACATCACCCAGGAGTTTTCTGTTCTGCACAGCACAGTGCTGATGCTGTGCTCATATGTACTCCGTAACTGACGAGACTACACCGGTGTTACATTCTAATTGGCTGCCTCTGGTGGGCCAGATCCTCACCTGTACACAAAGAATGTATGGCACGGCTGAATTCTGGCCCACAAAACCATCTTTGTGTTCTCCTGATCCTAGGGCTGCTTTGCGCTGTTGTGTTTCCCTGTGATCTGTTCCAGCTAACAACGGCCCTGAGCTATTGTAAGAGCCATTATAAGTGGGTTATCCAAGCTATGCCCCATTGGCTAAGAGCCTTTCCCCCTCCAGGGTTTCACAGATTGTAAAAGCAGAAGGAATTGTTGAGAGTATCTGGTCTCACTTCTTGCTTGCACAGGCCATAGCCATTCACCCAATAATATATCACAACAAAAGCTACTGATGGAGTTATTACATATTTTTTAGAAAGACATCCAATCTCCCCTTAGACTGCAAGTGACAGTGAGTACACCACATCCTATTCTATTCTGAATTTGTCTAGCTTCAACTGTCCAGCCACTAGCTCTTATTATCCCTTTGTCCGCTAGATTAAACAGCCCTCTACCATTAAACATCTTCTTCTCTTGAAGATACATTTAGATCATGATGAAATTACCTCTTAACCTTCTCTTGGATAAACTAAATAGATTGAGTTTCTTCTATGGGGTTCTATAACCCCAGGGTTCGTGGGCCAGGACCCCATTGCACTAGGTTCTGGACAAATGAATGAGGGAGGCTAAAGTTAGCCAATCAAACGGTGCAGCTGACTTCTGGATGCCAAATTATAAATAGAGTAGGGATAGGTCATGAAGGTCCCTGAAAGTGAAGACAAGTTCTGTTTGCTACAACAAAGGTGATACAGCGATAGAAAGAGGGTGACCTGGTCAGAGCAACAGGCCAGGAAAATGATCTCTGCTCTGCCACAGATTTTCTTTGTGACCTGGGACAGTTACATAATCCCTCTATACCTCAGTTCCCTTATTTCATAGGGTATGTGTGGGCTAGGACTGCATTTGTCACAGCCAGAAGGCAGGATGTTACAGTAACTGAGATGTGATGAGATCCTCTACATTTTTTTTTCTCTCTGAATGGATGAGAAAGCAATATCATGGAGTTGTTAAGTAGAAGGAATTGACAAGATCTAGATATAGGCTAGATATGAGGACCTTGAAAGAGAACTGAGATGACAGGCAGGATAATGGTTGAGAGAGGAGCTAATGGGGAGGGATTGGAGTGTGTGTATGTGTGGAGGGGAGAGATGCAGAGCTCTCATTGACCTTGAGCTGCTGGCTAGACTTCCACAAGGTGATGTCAAAGTGACAGGCTGAGGTTGTTATTTGGTCAGCAGGAACAAATATCGACTAGCAAAGCAGGTCTGTGTGGTGTCAGCATACAGATGGTGGTTGAATTGTGTTTGTGGATGAGATTAACCTGAGATAAAATGAAGAGGGAGAAGAAAAAGGGGCTAATGGATGGCAGATGAAGAGTATCCTCCAAAACATAGACTGAACTTGAAATCAGAGCAGTTAGAGAAGAACCTGGAGAGGACAGATCCATGGAAGTCAAAGGAGGAAAAGATTTCAAGAAGAGCTTTGTTGACGGTGTTGAAGGTGGTTGATAGATTAAGAAGAGATGAGGATGGAACACTGGTTCTGAGCTTTGGCTAGAAAGAGATGCAGTGCATGTTGTTCAAGTAAGCTCAATTTACCTTGTGACTTTGATTGTTCTAGTGTATAAAACTGGCCTTTTTATTATTAATTACTATTCCACCAATTTTGTGTCATCTGTAAACCATAGCAGCAATGATTTTACATTTCCTTTAAAGATTATCAAATAACATTGGACAAAACAGAATAGAGTTGAGTGGGCTTCAACTAGAAACAGCCCCATAGGATAATGGTTCCCCATTTACAGTCACTTTTGGAAATCTATCAGTTAGCCAAGTTTTAACTGAATTCGGAGAGTTCCTCCAGGACAGGGATCCACCAGATTTAGCAATGCTTTACATTGTTAAACAGCAAGAGTGCAGGTCAGATTCAGGGCTACTATATTTAAATGGTTGATGTGTATTTTGACACTTTATGCTCTGTGGCTATATATTTCATATGACTTGGCATGTCACTGTAATTTTGAGTGATTCCTTTTTCATTTTAATACTGCATTTGTAGAAGTAGTACCTATTATCAATGAGTTTTACTAAAGGCACCAGTGTTCACTTGCTAACCATGTATAAAAGCAGAGCTATGATGTCATCCCCAAACTCATGAAACAACCTTTGGCTATTGTGTATTCTCTCTTATAGATATGTATGAGGGGGAAGAAAGGGTGAGATTAAAAATGATTTTATTACATAGTGTATACACTTCAGTGGTCAACAATTAAAATCCAAGACTCTGAAGACTTGAAAACCATAAAAAAGCACACAAGTCATCTGTTATGAGACAGACAGATTTTCTCATCATGCAAATTTAGTATCACAATCCAACAGTCAGATAGTGCATTCAAGTATGATTTTTCAAGGCTAACTAGGAAAATTAGTTTGAAGTCTATTAACAACAAAAACATACATGCGTAATGAAACACATTTTTGTATGTCTCCCTGACAGAATACAAAGTATATGGCGGGGGGGGGGGAAGATAAGCTTGTATAGGACTGCTGGGATTTATTTCTGGCTCTGCCATGAACTGCCTGCATGCAGGGTTGCTGGAACAATATTTATAGTGTGCATGCTGATGGTGGAAGCCATGTATTTGATGTTTGTTTTTACTACTTCAAGCCAGGGGCTACGATAGCATTCCCAGCATCTCCGCAAAATAGTTGTTAGTGCCTTTATTTCCATATCTGTAAAATGAGGATAAATTAGCAGTGCCAAACTGATAGAGGAGCTGTATTAATGTTTCCAAAAACCTTGGCTAGAAAGGGCGCTGTTTGAATTTGCAGAAAGAATACTTGCATGACCACGTTGCAGGACTGGACTACAGATTAGTAAGGGCTGAACTGTGGCTTTGACACAACTCCATGCATTGGACAGCATGTAGTTCTGTTGCCCCAAAGCAGATCAGGAAACTGTGATTCACAGAGTCAGTCTATCTGCCATATATTTTCCCTCCTTCTCCTAGAGAAACACACCCTGAACCATCCCTGTAACTGGTCTCCATTTCTATTTATTTCTGCTACTGACCTCCTGGGTGACTGTGGGCAAGTCACTTCAGCTTCTGGAGCCTCCATTTTTCTCCTTATGTAAAATGGGTATAATAATAAACTTCCTGTGTAAAGTGTTTTGAGATCTACTGATAAAAAGCATTATATAAGAACTAGGTATTATTATTATTATTATTATGTGTTTATTTGTTATGATTTAATAATATTCCTCCTGGCATGTCAGCAAAACTGTGCTGGCCAGCACATTGGAGAAGTTCAGTCAAGTCTCTCTGCCCATTTCCGGCCTATGCAGAAAGGATATTAGAAGATCTGTGAAGGCTGCAGAACCCTCTGTGACAGCCATTCAGCCCAAGGTAATAAGCAAGTGACTTGCAGTCACTCACTTTCCTGTGGCAAAGCAACTGATGAACAACACTCTAGCTCTGCATTGCACAAACCTCCTGCATGCCATTTAGGAATGCTTAAATAATTTAAAACTAGGCTGGGCAAATTACTGAAGGAAAATTTGCTACACTGTGCATCCGGAGGATGGACAGCATATGCGCTAATAGATTTTCTCTGGCTCAATTCTAGAGGTTGTAATTGCATGTGCTCTCTCTCTCTCTCTCTTTGTATTTATAAGATTTTACAAAACTTGTACAATATGCAATGCCTCAGTCCTCAAAAGAGAAGTGCTGGAACACACTTCCATCCAGAAAGACGAGATGCTGGAATGTACTTCCAGTAACTGACAAGTACTAGAAGGATGGGAATGCCACTGTAGTTCCACAGCCAAGTGCCAGAATGGCATTGTGGAGTGTTCCAGCATGATGACATGGATCATTACTAAAGCAGACTAATGCCCCCAAGGAGTATTTTTTTGACAACACAGTAACTAGCTAGGAGATTTTCCTAAAGTCAGTGCTCAAGGCATCAGAGGCAAAATGTGTGCTCAGTTACAAAGAAAGAAATGAATACACATGCACATCTGGGGCATGTTGTACTCTAATGGGAAGAAATCTCAGAGGGGTAGCCATGTTAGTCTGTAACTTTAAAAACACTTCCTCAAATGAGCTTTTTGCCCACGAAAACTCTTAATACTATGTATATATTTTCTCTAAGGTGTTACAGGACTGCTCCTTGTTTCTAATGGGATTATTTTTCCAAGACACAAGCGACAGTTAATTGCCTATCTCCCAAAGACTTTTCATAGGAATTCAAAGGGTGCCAACCCATCATTTCTGTCTTAGAAAAATATGTCCCTTAAATCCACAGGTACTGCTTCAATGTGCATTGTTCATACTCCTCAAGAATGCCTAACTTAGATTACATTTTTCCAAGTCAGAGCACAAATAGTCCATAGTTATTGACATCTTTATATAACTCAAAGGCAAGCATATGGGTTGACATACACAAGAAGAAATATCTAACTGCATGGTCATATTTATATTTAATCTCTCTAGGTATTTTAGTGTGTGCCTGTGTGTCTGTGAGTCTGTTTGTTGAAGAACTCCTCCTAAACAGTAAAAGTTAGGACCACCAAACTTGATATACAGCTTCCTCTTATCATAACTTAAAGCAAGGTCAGGGTTTGGTTGTGACAGGAAAATGGGAAGTGCCTAGAATAGGACTGTTTTCTGTAACATGAAAAGGGAGGGAACAGAGAAGAGGGATGCTATACTGCAAAGTGACCCCTTGGGGCAGTGAGCATGGGGGATAGCTGAACTGCAGAGTGACCACTGGGGCTAGCTGGG
Source organism: Rafetus swinhoei (assembly GCA_019425775.1). Taxonomy (NCBI): domain Eukaryota; kingdom Metazoa; phylum Chordata; order Testudines; family Trionychidae; genus Rafetus; species Rafetus swinhoei. Next base: position 121,356,450 of record CM033424.1, read on the forward strand.
GACAGGGCTTTCAGCATTGCCAGCCACTGGAGTGGGTAAGTGGCCCCCCTATCCCAAACAGTACTGGATGGAGGGAGACCCCTTATCCACTGGTCCCACCCATGCAGTCCCCCCCCCAACCCGGAACCACCCCCATGGCTGGGCAACACAGCCTGGCCCTCATCCAGGAGATGCCTTCTCCTGACAGGCAAGGTAGGGCTGGGAACTGTAGCCAGGCCTCTCCCAGAAAAGATGCCTCCCACCAAAAGGAGAAGATTGGTGGGTGCATACATTTAGCTCACTTAAGAAGTATAACCAGGAACTGCAGCACAGCCTTGGACCAGCTGTTGGATGGGGCCAGCTCCTGGAACCCTGCCCCCCCTCCCCCCCAAAAGCAGGCCCAGGGCGGGGAGAGGGGAGACCACTGGAGGCAGGGACCAACCTCCAGAGTCTTGCCTCTCCCACAGCAGTTTCAAGTTGGGGGAGGGGCGCTGGAGACCAGGGCTGCTTCCCCCCAGACCAACTGCAGGGGCGGAGAGGCCCTTGGAGGCTGGGGTTGGCCCCCAGAGCCTCCCCAGACAGACTGGAGCCTGGGGGGGCATCTGGAAGCCAGGGCTGGCCTGAAAAGCTCCAGCTCCCCCCACTGTAGTTGAAGGGGGAGGGACTGGAGACCACTGCAGACCCACAGATCCCTGCCTCCCCCCAGACAAGCTGGAGGCTGGCACCAGCCCCTGCAGCTCCAGCACCCTGAGATAAGCTACTGGTTGGAGAGAGAAGCTCTGGCCTCCCGGGAGAAGTCACTACTGGAGCAGCCCCACCTCACCACCACAGGCAGCCCCAGTAAGCTAACCCCGGCCGCTCAGCCCCCTGCCCATAACCCCTGTCTTAAGTTCTGCACCTTCCAACCCACACCCCTGACTCCTTCATCTCTACGCCGTCCCCCAAAACCCCAACACCTAACCCTGTGCCCTCCATTCCTGCCTTCACTCCAGCATCCTCCATCCCCTGACCTGAGCCCCCAATCCTCACAGGTCTTGCCCTGACTCCTGCACCCCCAACCCCTGCCCTGAACCCCATCATTTAATTAAAGCATGTACAATTTCCTTTTCATTAAAAAAACATTACTATAGTTAAGGACCTGAGCAATGCCAGGTACATCTACCAGTAAACTATTCCATTGTTTTCTCCATTAGATGCTCCACTAGATAAAAGGCACAGGTAGTATATTCCTGCATTTTTTAAATCCCAAAGAAGCCGAAACAAACTGACCAGAATAAAATGTGTACCAAAGCATGCTACTTGGTGGATTTGATTGAAAGTTTACTGAATTAAGTGGAATGTCTCCCACTGCCCTCATTGGGTTCTATGTCAGGCCCTGTGTTATCCAAGCTGTCCCTGAAGACAGGAAGTAGTAGTAGGAAATTGTTTCCTTAAGAAATGAGTGTCTTTCTTTAGTCACAAAGTCTGCAATGGATTATCCACACGACTAATTAATAAATGTATTCAGAATCTAGTGCTAAATCTAATTAAATGTAAGTGGCAAAACAATTTGTGCTGTAGCCTCAGGCCTGGTCTATGCTAAGCTGTCTTATGTCTACCTAATTATGTCAGTGTCTATAGTACTGCTTTGTTCCTGCCAATGTAAATGTCCTAAATGCACCAATATAATAATTCCCCCTTCATGAGAGATGCAGGGCTTGTGTTGCTGTGGTTAGGGTGATGCAGTGTGTAGACACTGTGTGTATGTCTAGACTGCATCCCTGTCGGCAGAGGGATGCAGATTAGGCAGGTCAACATTGCAAATAAGGCAGGGATTTAAATATCCCGTGCCTAATTTGCACAAAAATGGCTGCCGCGTTTTGTCGACTCAGCACTTTGTCAGCAATAAGCAGCGGTCTAGAGGAGGATCTGTTGAGAAAGAAAGCCTTTTTCGACGGATCCTGTAAACCTCCTTGCAGGAGGCTTTCTTTTTCGACGGATCCCTTATGCCTCCTGCAAGGAGGTTTACAGGATCCGTCGAAAAAGGCTTTCTTTCTCAACAGATCCTCCTCTAGACCGCTGCTTATTGCTGACAAAGTGCTGAGTCGACAAAACGCGGCAGCCATTTTTGTGCAAATTAGGCACGGGATATTTAAATCCCTGCCTCATTTGCAATGTCGACCTGCCTAATCTGCATCCCCTCTGCCGACAGAGGAATGCAGTCTAAACATACTCTGTGTTACTTACATCAGCTATTGGCTATCATTCTTGTCAATTTCATAGTTCTGTGCTGGAGCCCTAAAATTGACAAGCAAGGCTGGTAGGCTCTTTGCTGAGAACCACACATCCAGCTCACTGCTCAAGCTGTCACTCCAGGGTGGTTGGAGGGTTCAGCTAGAGACTGGCTGTCCCCTGCTTCCCAGATCCCAGCTGGGCTGGGCTGCTGCCCGGGATCCATGCTGGTAACCCATATTGCTGCCCAGGATTCCCAGCTCCCCCCTCTAGGGCTATGTCTACACTCGCAGCTTCTTGCGTGAGAAATATGTAAATGAGGCGAAGCATGGAATATCACCAAGCCTCATTTGCATACCTAATGAGCCGCCATTTTTACAGAAGAGGCTCTTGCGCCAGAAGGAGCTGTCTACACTGCCCCTTCTTGCGCAAGAAAAACCCTCTTGAGCAATGCCGTTACGCCAATTATTTTCAGGAATAACGGCATTGTGCAAGAGGGTTTTTCTTGGCCAAAAAGGGGGGCAGTGTAGACAGCTCCTTCTGGCGCAAGAGCCTCTTTTGCAAAAATGGCTGCTCATTACGTATGCAAATGAGGCTCAGCGATAGTCCATGCTTAGCCTCATTTGCATATTTCTCACACAAGTAGCCGCGAGCGTAGATGTAGGTTAGGAGCCTGACAGCCACCCTACAGGGCTCTCAGGCTCCTCACACTGCCCTTCTGAAGTCACTGGAAATGCTCCTGGTAAAGGTGTGCACCACCAGCAGAAAGAAGGTGGTGTGGACATGAAAAAGCACAGTAATTACTGCGGTGGCTGTATGCTAACCTAACAGGTCAATTTAAGTTAGTAATGCAGACATACCCTTACATCAATGGGAGCAAGGCTGTAGTGGAAACATAATTAGGTCAATATAAGACCACTTATGTCGAACTAACTCTGTAGTTAGAAGGCCTTAGGCTGTTCTGCTGTCTCAACAGACTTACCTGTGAATCTTTTCAGTGCTTATCAGATGTCAAAATTGCTCTTTGAATCATTCAATTGAAGTAACTTTTTCTTGATTTATGTAATTCCAAAATAATGTTAGGTTTGCTGGTGAATTCCCCATCCTCTGAAAGCCCCAACAGTCAGTCAAAAATGGGAAAACATAGTGCCTTAGTTTTAAATATTGTTGCATCAACAATGATCTTACTTCTCCATGGAGTATCATGGCTTCAGGGGTTAGATGAAATATATATTCACTGAGAACTGCTGTCCTCCTGAAGAGACCCACTCATAAAGATGAACTATAAATAAAAAGCAATCCCTTGGTCTAAAAAATCCAGAAATGTTTTTACTGGAAGATGGTTGAATAAAACATTATGCTTCTTCAGCAGGTAACAGCCTCTTACTACTCTCTGATGGATGGGCTTGAAAGCAAATTTTCATCCTTTGCTTACTGTCAAAGGGGACCCCTTGATAGTCTGAATGCTTGATGCTGACAATCATGTCCGGCTGTACGTGTGTGTATTTTATGTAATATATGAATACAGAGATTGAGCCAAAAAAGTGTGAAAGCACAATTAGGGAGTATCTACACTGCACCCGGAGCTCGAAATAAACTACGTAATTTGAGCTATGCAAATTGTGTAGCTTATTTCAAGCTAGTCTATTTCAAAATTTGGCACTGTTCAAAATAAATTGCTATTCCAAAACGTCCGCATGGAATGAGGTTTACAGGGATGGCAGAATAGCGAGCTTGTTATATTTCAAAATAATGGGTATGCTCCTAAGACGCAGAATAGCTATTTCAGGATACCCGAGGTATCCTGAAATAGCTCTGCAGTGTAGACATAGCCTTAGATTCAAATCCAAACATTTCCAGAGTTGTGAGAGAGAGGGAGTGTTCAGATTGCCAGTTCTGGTTCACTTCAGTCTCTAATGTGTCTGTTTACATGAACACACCTTGCACCAGACTTACATTAAAAGCTGGGGAAGGAAAGTCTGGTGGAGGAAATCCCTGCAAGGGTTCCCTAAAACTCCACAATAACATCATATTCCACAATGCTGACCCCTGTCTTCAAAGGCCTTGTATTTCCACTTAAGCTCTGGTCCCCAAGATTCCCCTGCCCAGGCAAGTGACTCAATTAGAGCTGTGTTAACAATGGTTCCCCTAGCCAAAGCTGCCCTTTCTTACAATCTCCCACCTCCCAAATATTCCCAAATTACATTAGAGTGCAGGATGAGTGATATTTGGTCCTAGCCTACTGATAGCTTAGGAGCCAATATTTCATGAATTAGGAACTTTTCCCCACCTTCTCAGTGGGACTACAGCATTTGGGTTGTGCAGTATCCAATACTGGGTTTCATTATGTTATTCTGTACAATACATTTTTGGAGGTGCATAATGCTTATGATCTATACTGTTTCTCTCACTCTGATGTCTCTGTTTGAACAATAGAAAACCAAGCACCAATAGAGCACCCTAAATCATTTTTAAGAAACTAATCTGAAAAATATTTTCCAGAAGCAGTATAATAAATGATGGCATGAAGTGATGAAAAGGTCTTATCAGCGCTCACTTGGCCTGTATATCTCACTAAGGTACATGAGTAATGCAGCCAGGCACAAACTCATGCTAACAAAAAATTGTACTGCAGCTAACACCACCTTGTATTTACCAGAGTTCCTCTAAAGGGCTCTGGTGGATTGACTTCCAAGGGGTGTCAGCTAGGAGGAAATAAGGCATAGAGCCAAAGGTTCTAGGTATTTTGTCCTCCCCCTCTATTTCTGGAAGGGGGGGTGGGAACTTCATTTTTTATTACTAATACATCTGCTGCATTTCTATTCTATCCACACACAAAGGCTATTACAAGTTATTTTGCTTGACATCCTTTTGCCCTCCAGCATAAATAGACAAAATGGACCAAGCAGGGAGGCCATCCCAAAAGAGACCCTGGGCAGATCATGTGAACATGAGTGAGTGCATGGCTAATGACATCAGTCAAATAGCCTCTTCCTTCCAACAGACATTTTCTGGTGAAAGACAAAACCTCAGGTCCGGTGAAGGGAGAGGGTGGGGCTCACATCCTACAGGGTTGACTATCAGATAGACAGAAATCATTCTCATGTGCAGTAACCAATCCAGCAAGACTTCTGTATCATGCTCTGGGTCATACTCCTCAGTAAGACACAGTGAAAAGCTTTGATCCCTGTGTTTCACCAGCAAGTCTGCGTGTGGAAGGGTTGTGGCTATCTTTTAGATATAAACAGTGAAACCCAAAGCAGAGTAATGCTGGTTCCACCAAGCACTGTTCCCCCTCCTCTGACTTACATTTTTACCCTCAGCCCCCACAAGCACTTTATTCCTTCACAACCTTTTGTTGTTCTTGTTTCTCAAGCAAGCAAACAAAACAAAAATCCAGGGAGACTAGTGCTCCCTTTGCCACTATTCTGAGGGGGATTCATTTTCCTTCATCTGCCATCTCAGAGTCTCCCTAGAAATACAAGTTCTGTTGAACACTGAAACATGCTCAGTGCATGCTGAGGTTTCTGTTTCATCGCACGAAAACAAAGAGGAGTCAGCAAGTTGCTGTCAGCATTAGTGCAATGAGATTGACAGCAGTGAGTCACATTACAACACATTTTTTCAAATTTATGTTTTGAAATGTTATGCTGAATGGCCATGGTTCTCAAACTATTCTTGCCCCCATGTCAACCATGGTCCCCAAAGGAGAAAACCAGAAACCACAAAAGTAAAGGAGGTAGCTGGAAATACTGGGCTATTTTTGAACAAAGTTTCCCTAAGCCTCATGGTGAAATATAAATTTAAATAAATATAAATAATAAATATAAAATTATTAATAATAAATATAAAAATAAATATAAATATAAATTTATAATATAATATAAATAAATATAAATATAGAGACTGAAATCCAGGACATCTATGGTGGCATTCTCGGAAGTGCTTCCAGTTCCACGCGCAGGGCCAGGTAGGCAGGCAGAGATTCAGAATCTCAATGCGTGGATGAGACGATGGTGTAGGGAAGAGGGGTTTGGATTTATTAGGAACTGAGGACACTTTTGGGAGAGGGGGAGCCTATACAGGAAGGATGGGCTCCACCTAAACCAGGGTGGAACCAGACTGCTGGCACTAAACATTAAAAAGGCAGAGAGCAGTTTTTAAACTGAGAGATGGGGAAAGCCGATTGGTGTGGAGATGCACGAATCGGAGGGAGACTCTCTTAGAGGAGAATCCATTGATAGAGATTCTCTAAGCTGTAGTCAGAAAGAGAGGAGGGAGAGGGCAAACCATGGGCCAGAGCAGACAAAAACCGCAGACAAAGGAATCCAATGCATCAGGAAGGGCAGACAACAAGCAGTGGCAAATTTTTAAAGTGCTTCTACACAAATGCTAGGAGTCTGACTAATAAGATGGGTGAACTAGAGTACCTAGTATTAAATGAGGAGATTGACATAATAGGCATCACTGAAACCTGGTGGAACGAGGAAAATCTGTGGGACACAATCATACCGGGATATAAAATATATCAAAAGGATAGAGCAGGCCGGGTGGGTGGCGGAGTAGCACTGTATGTGAAAGATAATGTAGAATCAAATGAAATAAAAATATTAAATGAATCAACATGTTCAATAGAATCGCTATGGATAGTAATTCCATGCTCCAAAAATAAGAAATTAGCAGTAGGGATATATTACCGACCACCTGACCAGGACAGGGATACTGACATTGAAATGCTGAGGGAGATTAGAGAGGCTACCAAAACAAAGAACTCTATAATAATGGGGGATTTTAATTACCCCCATATTGACTGGATACATGTCACCTCAGGAAGAGAAGCGAGATAAAATTTCTCAATGGCTTAAATGACTGCTTCTTGGAGCAGCTGGTGCAGGAACCCACAAGGAGAGGCACTCGATTTAGTCCTGAGTGGAGCGCAGGATCAGGTCCAGGAAATAACTGCTACAGGACCGCTTGGGAATAGTGACCATAATATAATAACATTCAACATTCCTGTGGTGGGAAGAACACCTCAGCAGACCAGCACCCTGGCATTTAATTTCAAAAAGGGGAATTACACAAAAATGAGGAGGTTAGTTAAACAGAAATTAAAAGGCACAGTGACTAGAGCCAAATCCCTGCAAGCTGCATGGAAACTTTTAAAGACACCATAATAGAGGCCCAACTTAAATGTATACCCCAAATTAAAAACATAGCAAGAGACCTAAAAGAGTCACCGTGGCTTAACCACCATGTAAAAGAAGCAGTGAGGGACAAAAAGGTATCTTTTAAGAAGTGGAAGTCCGATCCTAGTGAGATAAATAGAAAGGAACATAAACACTGTCAAATCAAGTGTAAAATGTAATAAGAAAAGCAAAAAAGATTTTGAGGAACAGCTAGCCAAAAACTCAAAAAGAAATAACAAAATGTTTTTAAGTACATTAGAAGCAGGAAGCCTGCTAAAAACCTGTGGGTCCCTAGACGATCGAACTATAAAAGGCGCAATCAAGGACGATAAAGCCATTGGAGAAACTAAATGATTTCTTTGCTTCAGTCTTCACGGCTGAGGACGTTGGGGAGATTCCCAAATCTGCACCGCCCTTTGTGGGTAATGAATCTGAGGAACTGTCCCGGATTGAAGTGTCATTACAGGAGGTTTTGGAACAAATAGAAAACTTAATGTTAACAAATCTCCGGACCGGATGGCATTCATCCAAGGGTTCTAAAAGAACTCAAATGGGAAATTGCTGAACTATTATCTGTGGTTTGTAACCTATCCCTTAAATCGGCTTCCGTACCTAATGACTGGAAGGTAGCCAACGTGACACCAATATTTAAAAAGGGCTCTAGAGGCGATCCGGCAATTACAGACCGGTAAGTCTAACTTCAGTACTGGCAAATTAGTCAAACAATAGTAAAGAATAAAATTGTGAAGCATGTAGAAGAACATAATTTGTTGACAAAAGTCAACATGGGTTCTGTAAAGGGAAATCCTGTCTTACTAATCTATTAGAGTTCTTTGAAGGGGTTAACAAACATGGACAAGGGGGATCCAGTAGATATAGTATACTTAGATTTCCAGAAAGCCTTTGACAAGGTCCTCACCAAAGGCTCTTGTGTAAATTACATGGCCATGGGATAAGAGGGAAGGTCCTTTCTTGGATTGAGAACTGGTTAAAAGACAGGAAACAAAGGGTAGGAATAAATGGTAAATTTTCAGAATGGAGAGGGGTAACTAGTGGTGTCCCCAAGGGTCAGTCCTAGGACCAATCCTGTTCAACTTATTCATAAATGATCTGGAGAAAGGGGTAAGCAGTGAGGTGGTAAAGTTTATGGATGATACCAAACTGTTTAGGATAGTCAAGACAGAAGCAGACTGTAAGGGACTCCAAGAAGATCTCACCAAACTGAGTGATTGGGCAACAAAATGGCAAATGAAATTTAATGTGGATAAGTGTAAAGTAATGCACATCGGGAAAAATAACCCCAACTATACGTACAGTATGATGGGGGCTAATTTGGCTACGACAAATCAGGAAAGAGATCTTGGAGTTATCGTGGACAGTTCTCTGAAAACTTCCACACAGTGTGCAGCGGAGGTCAAAAAGGCAAATAGGATGCTAGGTATTATTAAGAAAGGGATAGAAAATAAGACCCAGAATATCTTACTGCCCCTGTATAAAACTATGGTACGCCCACATCTTGAATACTGTGTACAGATGTGGTCTCTCACCTCAAAAAGATATTTTGGCCTTGGAAAGGGTTCAGAAAAGGGCAACTAAAATGATTAGGGGTTTGGAACGGGTCCCATATGAGGAGAGGTTAAAGCGACTGGGACTTTTCAGTTTAGAAAAGAGGAGACTGAGGGGGGATATGATAGAGGTGTATAAAATCATGAGTGGTGTGGAGAGGGCGGATAAAGAAAAGTTATTTATTAGTTCCCTAAATAGAAGAACTAGAGGACACCAAATGAAATTAATGGGTAGCAGGTTTAAAACTAATAAAAGAAAGTTCTTCTTCACACAGCGTGTAGTCAGCCTGTGGAACTCCTTTGCCAGAGGAGGCTGTGAAGGCTAGGAATATAACAGAGTTTAAAGAGAAGCTAGATAATTTCATGGAGGTTAGGTCCATAAAAGGCTATTAGCCAGGGGATAAAATGGTGTCCTTGGCCTCTGTTTGACAGAGGCTGGAGAGGGATGGCAGGAGACAAATTGCTTGATCATTGTCTTCGGTCCACCCCCTCTGGGGCACCTGGTGCTGGCCACTGTCGGCAGACAGGATACTGGGCTAGATGGACCTTTGGTCTGACCCGGTACGGCCGTTCTTATGTTCTTATGTTCTTATTTCAGGAGAATAAATTACAGCCATTAACAGTCTAAGGGCTGCCAGGTTAGTATGTATCCACATCAACAATGAGTCCAGTGACACCTTTGGGTATGTCTATATAGCTGGGCTAAAGTTGAATTGAGCTAAGCAACTTGAACTACGTTCATTGCGTAGCTTAAGTCGAAGTAGCTTAACTCGGTTTTTGGCGCTGTCTACACAGCAGGAAGTTGAAGGAAGAATGCCCTCCCTTTGACTTCCCTTACTCCTCATGAAATAAAGGTTACCATGAGTCAGAGTAAGAAGTCCTCCAACTCGACATTATTTTGAAATAAAGGCTTGTTGTGTAGATGCGCACTATGTTAGTTCGGAATAATGTCAGTTACTCCAAAATAACACTGCTGTGTAACAATTTGGGCTAACAATTTGGGCATAAGCTTTCATGAGCAAAAGTATGCATCTGACAAAGTAGGGTTTTGCCCATGAAAGCTTATGACTAAATAAATGTGTTAGTCTTTACGGAGCCACAGGGCTCCTCATTGTTTCAGCCATTAACAGTGGAATAACAGTTGCCAATGGAGGGAACTTGGAACCTGAAATAAGGGACTCTTTACAAATTAGTAACTTTCATTTATTGGATTTATTACATTATGACTAATTTATTATTTGTATTTGTGGTAGTCAGCAGGATCCCTAATCAGGGTGCAAGACACTAGTGTGCTTGGTGGTATACAAACAGAACAAAAAGATGGCTCCTGTCCCTAAGAGATTACAGAGTAACCTAAGACTTTGATGTCATGCAGGGTTTTTTTTCTTTTGTTTTGCAACGTGTGATGCTGAGTATGGTCTTTGTGACTGGAAGTGTAGAGGAGAGGCAGTACGTTATGACTAGCTAGCTCAATGCAAAACACCAACAAGAGGGAGGCAGAAATGCACCGCCGTTAGGGTACTAACCCAGGATTTAGGAACCACCAGTTTTATTCTCTGTTCTGCCACAGACCTTCTATGTGATCTTGGGCAAGTCACCCTAAGGTGAACAGTACTTAATGTGTGCCAGGTCTGAGCCCCGGCACCTTTAGGCTTGGCAATTCATAGCCTTGGTGCCTCTGTGAAAGCTTGCTGCACCAGTTATTAATGTAAAAAATTGAGCAAGCCCCAGCACCTCTGTCATCACTATATATTTAAGAGATTTGTGTATCTGTTTGTTTGTGAATCCATCTGCCTGTGTGTCTGTCTGTGAGTCCATTTATTCAAGAACTCATCCTAAGTAAAGGCCGCACAGGAAGGGGCGGAGCCTCAAGAGGAAGAGCGGGGCCAGGATACTTCCCTGCTTCCCTACCCACAGACCATGATTGGTCTGGGGGTTGGGGAGCGCCTTTGCCCCACCCTCCCAAGGTTCCCCCTTGGCACCCATGGTCCTGGCGGTGGGAGGAAACTTTGCATGCTCCTCCTTCTGTCGCCAGGCCAATCAGGGCTTGGGGGTGGGGGAGCACGCAAAGTCTCCTCCTGCCCTGCCAGGAGTGCACTCCGTGCTCCGGCCTGCAGAGGCCCTTTTGCCCACCCCTGTACTCAGTGGTCAGAGCTAGGCCCACCAAATTTGGTATGCAGCTATGCCTTCTCCTAACTTAAAGAAAGGTCAGGAGTGTGGCCAGCAGAGCTGGGACTCTGCCATCTTGCCTGCTACCAGACCCCCTTCCCGGCACCCATCCTCACCCCAACCCTCACTCTCTCAGCCCCCCATGCCTCCAGCCTCGCTCCCCCTCCCCCCATATCCCCAAGGCCCTGCCCTGATTCCTGCACCACCCACACCACCAACACCTTGCCCTGAAGGACCCATGCAACACTGGGTTAGTCTTCTAGTTACAAAATAAGCTCTCAGGGTGAGATTCACAAAGGTGCTTAAGCCTACCTCCTATACAAAATGATGGGAATTAGACTGTTAAATACCCTTGTGGATCCCAGCCTAGTCTCTTTCTGTTTCAATTCCCCATCAGGGTCCTTATGTAACTAGGGTCTGGAGAGGAAAAGAACAGAGAGGATGAGACGTTACAGTAACGGGGCCACCTAAGTACCTAAAATAAATGATCAGAGATACTCTGCACAACACCAGTAGCCTGGGAACTACAGTTTGTATATCTTGCTACATATGATTCATGGCAACACTACAGCACTTTTGCAGGGCCTAGGAGATTTTTTTAAGAAGTTCTGAGTAGGATGTGGCTGTAAATGTGAGTAATGTAATGAGTGGCTCATTAGCATGGGGCAGGTGGAAATAATTTAGTTCAAAAGATAAAAAGCAAGGAACTAAGTCAATAATGACACTAGGCCACATAGTTAACAGAGAGAAAATATTAAATCACTCTCAGATCTGTTTGCTAAGCTTTTCTAGGTTGAGAAGGCTGTTGAGAATAGGGAGGTGATGTTGCAAAATGCTTTTTGGAGTTGGAGGAGCTATGGTTTGGTTAATATGGTGTGTGTGGGGGGGGCAGGCTAATAATGTGCTGAAATTGCTTTTACACGATGATGTAATGCACCCAGAGTCTAGGATGGCTGCAGTACACAAATTGATGTAGATCAATAAGAAGCTAGATCAGATATAAGTAAAAGGGTTTCATTTCCTGTCCTGTCATTTTCTGAACCACATTTCCACCTGCTCCACCCTTTGTCTCTTTACTCACTTTCTCAGCACAACTGGGACAGTCTGGAATTTACAAACTGTTTCTAGATTCTCTGCCTGAGCCTCTGTCCTCTCAAGAGCCCCTTATTTCACAAGTTATCTCCCTTCCACAGGAGCTGATGATGCAGAGAGCTTCTATCGACACTAGTAAATCTTTGAAAGAGGAATATGCGTCAAAGGTGCGTACGTGTGAATGTGTGCAGTTCAATGTGGGAATGAAGGGCAGTTGGGAAAGTCAAATAGAACATAAAATATGAATGATGGATATGATGAATAAAGGGAGAGCAAAAGTGTCCCTGGCATTTGTTCTACCTCTACCCAGCCTGTTGAAGCAAAACACAGGCACGCTCGCCAGAATAAATGCCTCAGCGGTGAAGAACTTCTAATTTCTAATCCTGGCTCTGCTGCTCATTTGCTCCATGATTGTAGGCAAGGCAGTTAAACCTCTGTGTGAATCTGTTCCTCTTTCAGAAAAAAGGTTGATGGCAACACTTACTTCACAAGGGTGCCATCATTTAACAGACGTTTGTATGCTGCACTGCATGCACATAAAACCCAATGCGCAAGATCCCCACCAGAGACAAGGATTAGAGCGGTGTAGAGAGGCCTTAAAACCCCTATATTCAGACAAGGGAGGATTCCCTCAGGGAAGGCACTGAGATATTCGGTCATAAGGCTGCATTGTGAGGATCCCCCCCTTCATCCTCCCTTTTAAGCCCTGACATAGGTAAGTAAGTGTGCAGGGTGCTAATGGTAAGAGTGGTGTTCATAGGCGAAGCTGCAGCCCTAGGAGATTCCAGGGAACTCTGTCACCCCTAAGGCAGCCTCAAGGAGGCTACCGTGATATAGACGGGCTCCCAGTGCTGCTCACCTTCCATTGGGGATCTTTCCACCTCTCAGAACAGCTCCCTCTGCTTAAGTTGTGAGTTCTGTGCTTCACCTCCTTAAGCCCTTCATGTATGCTCACAGTAATCTTTTTCACTTTTTAAAATATGGCTTAAATGCTATCTGCAATGTGGTTTGGATACATCAGTTGTTAAAATTTTTGCCTTTCCTTCCAGTTCAGCAAGTAAGTCTTGAGTTTTTGGAACTGGATGCTGATTATACTCCAATCAGGGCTTAATGCTGACTGCTTCTAAGCCCTGGGAAATCTTACATTGCCACCATTTTTGGAGACACAAAGTTGGAACAGCAGCACATTTTGTGTGTGTGTGTGTGTGTGTGTGTGTGTGTGTGTGTGTGTGTGTGTGTGTGTGTGTGTGTGTGTGTGTGTGTGTGTGTGTGTGTGTGTGTGTGTGTGTGTGTGTGTGTGTGTGTGTGTGTAAAATTCCTTAGAACATAAGAACGGCCACACTGGGTAAGACCAACAGTCCATCTAGTCCAGTATCCTGTCTGCCAACAGTGGCCAATACCAGATGCCCTAGAGGGAGGAATACAACAGGTAATCCTCATGTAATCCCTCTCCTGTCACCCATTCTTGCATCTAATCTGCTTTTAGTGTATTATTGCAAAACAAAAGGGTAAGGTACATGTCTTCAGGGGAACATGCTATTCCAATTGTCTCTGAAAGAGACAGCCAAAGATGAACTCATTGTAGTATCTCTCTTTCCTAGCAGTCCTTTCTACTATAGCCAAAGAGGTAGAAATTGAGCTTAACAAAATGATTCTTGTTTGGCCAAAGTTATGCTATACTCTTTCTGCATTGTCAAACCACGGTGCAGAGGAGAGTCTTTAACTTTATTTTTCTAGAAAAACAGAGCTGTCAGTAGAAGATGATTGCTTATGATGGGCTGTATGGATAGCAACATCCACTAGCTTACAGGCAAACATGATGCTTGAATTAGAAGAACATCAGTAAGACACAGCAATGATGAAAAGCAAGGCTAGAAGTACTTTTGAGTGCCAGACTGTGACAAGGCAATTCCACCATTGTCCTCCATGTTATCAAAAAACCAACGAATGCTGGGAGCTATTCTGTGGTGGATAAATCAGATTTAAGATTTGTTCAGACCTTTCTTCAGTCAAAAAAGAAGAGGAATCCAATTCCCTTATTAGACAATAACTTGCAAAGGTATGCTTTGCCAGATCTACTTTTATCCTGTAAATGAATGGACATATGTTGCAGATATTATTTTGATGGCCATCAGATAGCCCAAGATACTGTTTTGTTAAAGGCATAAACAATGTGTACATTGAATGACACAGTATCTATATATTATCTCATTCTCATCCTGTAGTTTAATCTTAACAAAATGTATATGTCCTTGACTGCACCCACATTCCAAGTTCCCCCTGGGTTTTAAAGAAACATTTCCCCTAACCCTGTTTAATTTCATTAAGGAGGTACCTGTACATTCAGTTTCCTTTGTAAACATAACTCAGAGAGTTATGCTGATTTATGCTTTAGGCGATAAAGTGGCACTGGGCACATCTGTATTTTATGCTCACATACTCTTTTTATTTTATTTTGGGACTGAGCCCCTGAGAAATGTTATAATACTTGAACCAGAAGAAAAGACATCTTCAGGTCAAAGTGTCATCCTACCCATCAATCACCTTCCAGCAAACAGCCACAGCTTGCAAGTTAGTCAGCAGTGCAATGAATAATTCCAGCCCCAAACTTTTTTAAAAGTGCCTTCTGTGATTATATTTGGGACTAACCTATAGTGGAGACTTTAAGTCTTCATTTCTTGAATACACAGGAATGGAAGGTGGAAGTGAAGTAACTAGATAATAAGAGCTGTGTATCTCATAATGTAGCAGCAAGTACAAGCAACACCTACTGATGCCAATGGGAACAGTGTATACTCAACACTTGCAAAATCACACCCTATATGATATGACAGGTTATGGAGCTTATTTTCAAGTACCCTGCACACAAAACTGGGATCCAACTTTGAAAAAAGCTCAGTGCTCTCTGAGGCATACGCACCACCTTACTAGGTGTTCTGGAGCTGGAGGACTCATGGAAAAAATATTAGTGGGTGCTTAATACCCACTGGCAGCCAGCTCTCTCCAGCTCCCCAGCACCTCCCACCACATGGCAGCCCTGCTGATCAACTCCCCCCTTTCCCTCCAAGGGCCACACACCCACAGCAATCAGCTGTTTCACAGTGTGGAGAAAGTGGGAGGAGTGGGGGACAGGGTGTGCTCAGAGGAAGGGAAGGAAAGATGCAGGCGGGATGAGAAGGGGTGAGGTGGGGGCAGGATCTGGGGCAGAATTCGAGGCTTGCAGGAAAGGGTCTGGTAGGAGCAGGGCCTGGGGTGGAGAGTGGGTGGAGCACCCTCAGGCCCAGAGGAAGCTGTCACCTATGCTTTCAGACAAGTGAACAGCCAGATTATCACAAGAGCTCAGCATCCACCATCAGGGGCAGTGTTTAAAAGTGTTTAACGTCCACCTCCTCACCAAAATCTGCCCCTGATTCTGGATGTTGAGTTCTTGTCAAAATCTGGACCCAAAGCAACCTACAATATCCTTACTGCTCCCTGATTTCTATCTTCTCCCTCTCTCACGTGTAGACTTTTATCTTAATCTCAATGGTGATGTAAGAGGGACTCCATTCCTGACTCATTAAAGTCAGTGGCAATGTTTTCAGGGCAGGATTTCACCCTATGTATTTTTGATTTGTAGAATAGGTACAGCATGTTTAGAGGCTGTGCATGCTTCCTACCATCCCTCTCATATGTCTTAACATGTTCTTGGAAGGACTGCTTTGGTGTTCCTTTCCCAAAGCACCCATGGCCAGCTAATAGCTAGAGGTAAATAAAGGTCTTCCAGTTTCCCTTGACCTTCCTCCCACTAAGCCAGATGAACCCACCTGGAGTAGAGTAGCTGGGGCTATGTCTAGATTGTAGGTTTCTTTCAGAAGAAGCTTTCCCAGAAGAGATCTTCCAGAAAAACTTCTTCGGAAAGAGAGCATCTACACAGCAAAAGCGCATCAAAAAAGCGATCTGCTTTTTCGAAAGATAGCGTTCACACTTAATGGATGCTATCTTGCATTTCAGCTGTGATTACTATGGACAGAGTGGCCACCATGGCACCTGTGTTTTTTTCTCTTTCCTCTTCTTTCGAAAGAACTCCCTCTTCCCCATCCACACGTGCCTTTTTCCGAAAGCTCTTTCAGAAAAAAGCTTCTTCCTGGTAGAATGAGGATTACCAATGTCGGAAAAAAACCTCTCTGTTCTTTTGATTTTTTTTTTTTTTTAAAGAACATGATTGCAGTGTGGACATAACTCTGCTGTGTAGAATCAGCTCTGACATTTGGGGTCTGGATATGTTATTACTTCAGTTGCTGAAATATTATTGGTGATTGGGTTTCCTTTCATCTCGCCCCTCTCTTACCCTTCAGACTTTTAGCTATGCGGCCTCAGTCTCAATATGCTTTTCCCTTTCTAACTCCTTTTTCATAGAATCATAGGGCTGGACCCTCTCCAATGCATCCACATCCTTTCCCCATAGTGGGGGACCCAGAACTGGACAAAATACTCCAGATGTGGCCTCACCAGAGCTGAATAAAGGGGAATAATCACTTCTCTAGATCTGCTGGCAATGCTCCTCCTAATGCACCCTAATATTCCATTTACCTTCCTGGCTATAAGGACACACTGTTGACTCATATCCAGCTTCTCATCCACTGCAATCCCAAGGTCCTTTTCTGCCGAACTGCTATTTAGCCAGTCGGTCCCCAGCCTGTAACAATGCTTGGGATTCTTCTGTTCCAAGTGCAGGACTCTACACTTGTCCTTGTTGAACATCATCAAATTTCTTTTGTGTTTTCTCTCTGTTTTTCTTCTACTTCAAAACTCCTTTCTTGTCTCCCACCACAATCCCAAGTGATCTGTTCTTTGCCCACAAAACCACTCTGCTTCTATAATGATGATCTTGTAGCATGTAGCGATAAATGAAGGGGCAGAAGTGTGGAATGACAGCTTTTTATTCAGGTGTTTGAATTAAATAGATGATAAACATAAAGAGCTCTTCAAACAGTTTTAGTAAAACCAGCTTTTCCTTTCAGTTAAATCAGATGTAATGTGCAAGATGTCTGTGATGTCAAAGCTCAATCAGTTCCACAGCCATCGGTGGTCTCCCAGGAAAACAGAATAGAAAGAATTGAATTTTAAACCTAAAATACAAGCCAATTCTTCCCATACACACCTTGTGCTGTTGTTGACTTTATATAGCATAAAGAAGCAACATTTTTTAAAATCTATTTTTTACCTTTTACAGATCATTGGTTAAGGCTTCCACTCTTTGAGATAAAACATGTTAAATAAAAGTAAGTTGGTTAATCTTCATTAGTCCACACTGGTCAAAATTATCTGTTCAGTAAAACTGCATGGTTACTTTGTAGCCATTCAGCTATTTCTTTTCTTTATCCTTACTCAAACACACAACTATGTCTGATAACAAATGGCTGCTCTTTCATGCCTCTTGGCTAATTGTTCAAAGACAAGGGCGTGAGCAGCTCTGGCACTCCAAAGATGTGTGAAAGGCCACTTCTGAACAGCCCAGGGACACAGAATCAATGACATTTATATATCATGTGTCATCTCCATGCTTTGCCACAGTAAGTATAACAAAGCGCAAGTCACAGACATAAGAGTAACTCTAAAAATAACATTCTGGCCCTCCACATTTATTCTCTCTCAGTGACTTCACATCAGACTTGCTTGTTTTATAGGTCCATAGAGGGTTTTTTTTGTGACCGCCACTCTGCAAACTCATCTGCAGTCCTATTCTCTCCCCCCTCAGGATGGGAGTCAATGACATTTACCTGAATTCTACTCTGGGGAGAAAAGGGCTACTGAGATTTGTGTGGGCTCGATAGCAGAACCTACAGTTCAAAGGGCAGTTGACATCTATATATAAAATGTGTATTTCTATAGATAGGTTTCTTCCACAATCTTATGGCTCTATCAGAAAAAACCCCAACCTTACTATTTACTTTGGATTTTCATTCTTTTCCCCTTTCTCACTTTCTCATCATTAGTCTTTTCATTTTTGGTTCGTTCTATGGGTATCTTCTTCTCAGCTCTACTTTTTGCTCCCCATTTCTTCATTTCTAACTTACGTCTCATTCTCCTCTTGAGTCTTTCTTCCTCCAAGCTGCTGCCTCATCCTCCTTTTTTTCTTGCTGTCCGCTCTCTCTCCTAGCTTCTTCTTACCATAGAATCAAAGAATTATAAGGTTGGACGAGACCTCAGGAGGTCATCAAGTCCAACCCTCTGCCAATCTCAACTATATCATCCCAGACAAGGCTTTGTCAAGCCAGGACTTATTTATCCTCTCTCTCTCTCTCCCCTCCAACCTCTCACTCTATTTAGCTCACTCCTTCTGGGGAGGACTTTTCATGAATGCTGATTATTCTGACTGGGGCCGCACCACAGAAGGTGAATAGATCTTTCTTTATTATTCTCATGACTTACAGCTGATTGTGGAATATAATATCCACCTCTGGCTTAATAACTCATCAGCAAGCATGAGGACCAGGCACTTACTCTGATGGGAATGATTTAAGCTCTGTGGATGGAAATCAAACTACAAACTCTTACATTCTTGTCCAAGATTCCTGAGAGTAAACAAATCAGGCACAGCCGCACCTTGGATCAGAAAACTAAGCAGTGTTCTTTCTGCCTCATTTATCATTAGCTTCTGGATTCCGGACATAGCTAAAAATTATATTCTATATTACTGTAGGTGCCATGAATTTTGCTCTTGCATAATTGGGTTAGCTCTCTAGTCTCAGTGAAGGGTGTAGCTATGACTCTACAGCACAAGGGGAGCAGATATAGTCAAGAAGAAGAGGCTAGCTATTGCCATTCTTTGATCACACAAAATGTCCGAAGTGTTTTGTCACTTACTAACGTGCCAAGCTTGGCATGGCAAATGTTCTTCCAGTAGTGCCCTTCATACTGCATGTGCCACAGCATTGAGATTTCAGTGGACCCTCCAAACATCATAAGAAAGTGGCAGAGAAGCTGAAGTGAAGAATGAGCATTGAAATATGGTAGCTGCTTTTTGACAAATGGAAAGAACTCTTGTCAAAATAAGGACACGTCAAGTATATAGTGTGCGCTAATTTTAGCCTCTTTATAATCTTGACACAGGTGTTGACTCACTTCATGGAGATCACACACACATTCATTATGCATTTAGTTAAAATACCATGGACCACATACTCATTTGGTATACTCTGGTATGACTCCATTAAAGTCAATGGAGAGATGGGTGACATCAGCTGAGAATCTAGCCCAGAATTTCCTAAGGTATATAAGTCTGCATTCCTCATTTCAAGGCAAAAAAGCTTTAGAACAAATAAATGGGAATAGCTGTGGGCCTCATTTGTGAGACTGGTGAATTTTCTTTTCTCTCTGTTGTTTTTAATGTAGCTCAGCTTCATGTTGCATTTGCCTCACCTGAACTGTTCATCATAACAAAGTGACCATATAAGAAGCAGCACTTGAAATATACAGTACATCAGTCCTGCCCAATCATTACAACTGGCATCCTAAAGACTTCAAAATCAGAACATAACTGTGTCGAAAAGACTCCTACCTTTCCAACATACTGATAGTCAGAGCCCGTGTATTCCTCCAAGAGAAAGAACTGATTCCACATCCAGCTCCTTTTGGAACGAATAAGTTCCTTCTTATTATTTCCAGACAGTTCCAAAACCTTTTCCTTTTCCAGAAAACCCCTAGTCCTTTTGGATAAAGGAGTTGAAAAACTTTGGTGAGGCTGACCAACCCATAGCAGCAGCCAGAAGCAATGGTAAGTTATCATCATGACAGCACAAACACGTCTCTATGTCTCTATGCAGTGATTTCTTTCTTGGCCTCAAAGCAATCTACTTTACTGCACTGAATCCAGATTCATTCCTTCTTCCTTCTTTAATGTTCTCTGCAGTCTCAAGGGGTCTCTGGAAGGAAAAATGACAACATATCAAGCGTTTGCAGAAGTACTTAACATTCAGAGCTACAGTAAATAAGCCAAAAGGGTAGATCAGTAATTGTAATTGCTGAAAAGCTCTAAGATGCTTTCAGTTCTAAAATACTGCAAGTGGTCCTTCAAATAAACTGACTATAATATCTGAGCTGAGTAGGAGGAAGCAGTTCTGCTCCTTATTTTCTCTCTCTCTCTTCTGTTACTTAAAAATACTAGTTTGGGTTACTATCTTGATGAGCTGAAGTGAGTTATTTCACTGTCTCTTTCATGTCTGGATATCAGGATCCAACTGAGTTTGGTGGTCTCAGTCAGATCACACTTCATGTGAGAGATTGTGGTCACATCACAAAACACACTACTGGGAGGAGTACAGAAACCATGAAGATGGAAGTGTCTGAAGAACCTGATTGGACAGAATCACTATATCAGAGGTGAAATCTTGTTCACATTCAAGTCGATGGGAGTTTTGCCATCAACTTCACTTGTGCCAGGATTTCACCCCAGGGTATCAGTCCAGGTGAAAGGGTTAGTGAAATAATTGGATAAATTGGTACAGTTGTCAGGCTCTCCCAAGTACTAGAGATGTGTGAAACTCTTTTGCTTTGCAGAGTGATGGCTGAATATTTTGATTTACCTGCTATTTTACTGCCTAAGCTTCATTTTGAGTTTTAGGTACAAATTAGTGCTAGTTAAATATCTATATTTATATCTAGCTATACATATGAATAAAAGCATGGAGATAGTTCACTATGATTTGTGAGGTATTAGTAGCCATTATTTGGTACTATCTTTGTTAAAATGATCAAAACCCCTAAAAATTGCATGAATTTCAGAATGAATAATTTTGTGTCCTTCAAAAATGGGTTCCATTTTTTAAATGTGTCTGTTATTTCCTAGCTTTTTTAAGTTTCAGACATTCAATCCAGGAGCAGAAATGATATCATGTGACTTAGGCGACCAACCATGCAACATGAATAATGAGCATTGAACATTTAGGAATACTGAATACAAATGAGAAAGACATTAATTTCCTACAAAATGTTTTTAGTTTGTCCAGTTCTAGCTCAAACAAATCCAAAACAAACCTTGGATGAAACAGCTGAATTTCACCTATTTTTGAAAATGAACTGCAATAAATATTTTGTTCAGTCTCAATATAAAATCACAAATCATTCTGAGTTTGTTTAAAATTCAGTGTGGCATTCCCAAAATGTTTGCATAGGAAGATTTTTATGATGACATTGTATCAAAATCCCAGAGCAGAAGAGAATATAGTTTTTGGGTTTTGTTGTAAATATTTCACCAATTTCTGGTCAGGTAATAATATCTATCAAGAGTCCCATTCTGCCCTGAATTGAAATCTCTTTGCTTCCAAACATGTATGCAGGGCAGAATTTGATCCTTGAGATTCAGTGACTGTGTTGGGTGGGAAACCATGCACTATGTCTTATGTAAGCCACTCTTTTCATTCTGTCGCTGTTCATGAAATAACCTCAAATCTCTTAACATGTCTTTCTGACAAAACCATTTTCTATATAAAAATACCATTTAACTCTTTTAGAGGCATACCTAGTAATGGAACAAGACTGTTTAAATTAATGCCCTTTTACAACTCTGCAAGGTACAATACAATAAACAGTTAACCTATAAAAAGTCTATGTTGTACTAAAACATTTTTAACAGGAGAAATGAAAAGGGCATGTTTAATACTGAGATGCCGTGTCTAGTTCCCTCTTGACGCATAGGGGATTTTTGCACTTAGCTCTTACTAACATTCATTAGAGAAATAAGAACACTATAGCCTTGCTGTCC
Organism: Rafetus swinhoei; assembly: GCA_019425775.1. Lineage (NCBI taxonomy): Eukaryota > Metazoa > Chordata > Testudines > Trionychidae > Rafetus > Rafetus swinhoei. Next base: position 121,378,397 of record CM033424.1, read on the forward strand.
TTTGGGAGTTGTGTCAGTTGGGGCTGAATTTGCTCCATCAATTGCAGATGTAGCAATCAGAGAATAAGCCCACTGAACATATATAACCTCTCTACAATTGCAAAGAAAGATGTCCGACTGACTGGAGGAATGGATAGCGAGAAATAAATAATCCTGTGTCTTTTGGAATGTGCAAGACATTTGAATGCATAATAGTAAGTGCAATATTTATATAAGTGCTGAGGCAGTTAGCTAGGCAGACAGACAGAGACTGAAACTGGTATAATTTATACCTTCTTCCAGTCCGCACCATTTTTATGTTACACCACTTTAAACGCCCTCTAGACTCAGTATAGACATATCTGCTCTGCAGCTGAAGGTGTGATTGCAGCTCAAGTAGCTTTAATCTACCTAGAAGGGCTAAAAATAGCAGGGAAGATATGGCAGCTTGTGCTTCAGTGCATACTAAGAATGCAAGTACGTACCCAGATTCTAAGTGGGCCTATACAGCCCATGCTTACACTTTGGCCTCTCATAGTGTCACTCCTGTTTTTAGCTGCATGGGTTAGATTGCAGCTGGTGTAGCTATGCCTGCCTGAGCTATAATCACCTCTTCAATTGCAGCACAAATATACCCTAAGACTCCTCCTGCTCACCACTGTTCCAAGGTACACGCCTTCTCATGCACAACCTCAGTGTTTGGTCCCTTCAAATGGATCAGTTCTCCAGTGTGGTAAGAAGTAGACTATTCCATTTCCCACAGTACTTGCAATTCTCATTTTCTGTTCAGGAGTCTTCCTGACAGCAAGCTTTAGAGTGTGACTACAAATTCCACAGGTGAGTTAATTAATACCCTGGCTGTGTGCAGCCCTGGCAAGCGGCCATTTGACAGCATGCTTGTCATGATATTTGCTCTGAGTGCAGATGTGAAATGACTGATGATAAGTTAGTTCTGGCTGTGTGCACATGGGTCCCCTTATGGGGGAGGAAAGGTCTGAGGTATGGCACACAGCATATGAGTAAACCTATTATTTACCCATTAGTGCAGTCTGGATGTGCCATTGGGGCACAGGATAGTGGAAATCATCATTGTGTCAGGCATCCCCATCACTCTTTTCATTACCCCTGTGGACAAATCCTGCAGACGGGCATTATCTCTGTGCTTCTGTACATAACATTTCCTCAGCAGTGCTGGCAAGAGCAGAACAACATGGACAGGGCTCGCACCAGCCATTTAAAGGAACAGTCCTCTGTCAATTGCCAGGAAACAATTATTCCTGTGGGGGAGTTTTCTGCACTTGAAGCCAGTTATATTTCACAACTGTGGTATCATGGGAGAGGTTTTAGAGCAGCTCTTGCTGAAATATAGCTTGTGGGGATGATATCACAGCTGTGAAATATACCCTTTTATTTTTCCCTGCTGAGATGTGCCAGAAATGATGCAGTAAGGGTAGGATCCTGAAAGGATCTATGTAGCTATCAACACTTTGTAAATCTTAGCCCCCACTGACTTCTGCATTGGTGGTAACTACTGAGCAGTATCTTTACAGTCAGGCTTCACATGTGGAATATATGTAAAAATCTTAAATCTAAGACCTTTCTGCCCTACAGATGCTGTAGTTTCAGACTGGTACAGTCCAGTGCTCTCTGAGGGCATGCCTACACTAGGAAATTATTTTGAAATAGTAACTACCGAAATAACTATTTTTGAAATAGCACAGTCACGCTACAAGGCACCATCGAAATAGCGTAGAATTATTTTGAAATAGCACATCCACACTGATTAGAGCCTGCATCGCATTTAAAGCCCCTGGAAGCACTCTGGGGAGAGCACCAGGAGAACAGTCATTTCCTGCAATTGTTGGCTGAGGCTAGCTCAGACTTGTGCTTAAAAGAGCTTGTCTCCACAACCGCGTCTCACATGTCACTTCTCCACTGCCTACACACTCATGGCACACCAAACTCTCACTGTGTGCTCTGGTTGCCCTTGCAGACACCATAGCACTGACTAGTCGGAGCTGATGCAAAGCAGTGCCAGGCTCACGGAGCTCATGCTGCACCTCATGGTGCACTTCATCTACACTGCCCGCATGGTGATTCAGGACCATGACAACAGGCCCAGATGGGGGGACCACTTCACCCAGGGCCTGGCGCTCCTGATGCACCAAATGCCCCATATCCCCTGGACACCGTGGAATGCCGCTCCTGGTGGAAGGAGACCAGTTCCCACTGGTGGGGCCACATCATCATGCAATGATGAGACGACCAGCAGTGGCTGCAGAACTTCTGCATGTGGAAGGCCACCTTCCTGGAGTTCTGTGAATGGCTCATCTCTGCCCTCTGCCCACCTTCCCCTCGTCCCCTGCAGACCAAATAAAGAAGCCTTTTCTGTTTGAAAAAAAACCCATCATTTTTTATTTGGGGGATATTAAACAAAGGAGGGACTGGAGAAAGAACCTGAGAAAGGGAAGGAGGGGAGAGAGGGGCTCAGGAATGGGGCCAGGACTGGTGCCTGCCTCGGCTACCTGTCCGGGAGGTCCACTGCCACGTGTTCAGGGACCCCAGTGGCACCTGGGGGGCTAGGAGGAGAAGCCAGGGAGTGGGGTGCAGTGTGGGGAGTTGGGGGGAGAGCAGGGAGTTGGGGAGGCGAGTGCAGGGAGTTGGGCGAGTTGGGCAGGGAGTCAGGGGGGTAGAGGTGGGGAGGTGGCTGGTGGCCCACTCCATACACGAGGCCATGCTCTCTATGACAGACGTTATCGAGGAGCACATGGCCTCGTGCTGGCATGATGGCTGCTCCCACCCAGCCTTCCTCAGCTCTCAGTCAGTCCGGCGCTCCTTGCGGTCGGTGGCCCCCTCCTGGTGCTCCTCATCAAAGCTCTGGATGAGGGACTGGCAGATGGCCATCTGTTCCTGCAGCAGGGCCTCGTGGCTTCTTTCCTGCCTGTAGATTTCACGGAGTCATGCTGATGGCGTTAGAGGTGGTGGACATGCCACGTTTGCAGCTGGGCCAGCTGTGATAAAAAGTGACAAGGTTCGTCATCCCAGGAGACACTGTGCATGAAACCTAGCCCTAGTCTCTGAGCTGGCACCGAAGGTCTTGGTTCAGATGATGGTGATGTGCTTTGAGCAAGGCCATCTGTTGCTTACACAGCGGACACTTTCCTGCAGAGGCACAGACGTCCCAGGGGAGCCTTGCTTCCCCCACATGCCAGCAACAAGCAAGTATGGGAAGGTGCTAGCTAGGCCAGGAACTTGCAGGTAGGAGGGGGGGATAGAGCATCTTGGCTTCCTTCCATGTCCCACACACACTGGGTCCGGCACTGGCAGCATCCCACAGAGAGAGCTTCTATCCCAGCCCACCTGGAGGGGGGGAGATGTGTGTGAGTGGCAGTGGCTGCTTGCCAGAGAGAGTGCTACTGGGATCCCCTCCTTTTCCTCCTCCTGGAAGGATCCCTTGCGAGGGATCAGTCTCCTCCGCTTCTCTGCACTTGGACGGGAGCAGATGCTACCTGAGTGCGGGCGTCAGTCTGTGCTGTGTGTGGCACTTGTGTGTGTTTCCATGACCCCAGTCTCTTTAGTGGTGACTTGTCATGGGAAGTTGTCCCACTATGGAGTCCGGAGTAAGGCAGGCCTGTGCAGAAACCTTCTGAGAAGGAGCAAAGGGTTCCTGTGTGAAAGCGTCATGGGGCTGAGTGCTCTGGACTGGTGCTCCTTGTGCATAAGCTGTAGTGTGAGCCCCAGGCTGAGAAGGTCAAGCGAGGAGCACCCAGCCCTTCACAGCCCACTGCCTGCCCCCCACGTGTGTATAGGGAAAGTTATGGAACTCATCTGCAGTCCCTTTGCCGGGTTTGTCTGAGCCCTGGAAGACATCCTGGGATGGGGGGAGATTGGCTCCAGATTGATGATGACCTCCTAGCTGGTGGGCATGGTGCCCTAGCTAGCCTGCTCCTCCTCCTCTATAACCCCACCCTTGTGAAGGCTGACGCTGGGAGTATCCTGGCTGGAGTTGACGATGACGGGTGTATGCGTGTGTATCTGACCTGCCTCCCTCCCAGGATGGCATCCAGCTGCTCATAAAAGCGGCAGGTGTGCGGCACCGCCCAATAGTGGGAACTTTGCTCCCTGGCATTTGTGTAGGCCTGCCAGAGTCCCTTAATTTTCATTCGGACCTGGTCCAGAGTCCTGGTGTGCTCTCTGTCTGCAAGGCTGGCGGCCATCCTGCTGTAGACCTTGGCATTGTGCCTCTTGGTGTGGAGATCCTGGATGTTGGTCTCTTCTCCCCAGACCTTGATGAGATCCAAGATCTCTGTACCAGTCCAGCCTGGTGCCCTCTTTCACCCTGGCCAGGGGCATCAGAGGATACTATGGGCATGCTGTCAGCCTACAGGGGTGCAGAGGGAGCACTGGGGTTGCTCATGGCTCCACTCAAGGGTGCTGTTTGGCACGGGGATAGTCGGTCTCTTCTGATGCCACAACCCCTTTCCCTTATTTAGAGAAGGGGAGCAGTGGAGTTGTCTGGTGTAAGGGCATCTGTGAGAGGTCTCTAGAGGCCAATCATTTTGAAATAGCAGCAGTTGAGCGTCCACTGTAGCGCTATTTTGAAATAACAAGCCTGTTATTTTGAAATAACTACGGGCTTGGCAGTGTGAACGCTCCGCTAGTTATTTCAAAATAAGGGGAGTTATTTTGAAATAACTCCCTAGTGTAGAGCGGGGCTTACCGATGAGGTCATAGTTATGTACCTAGCTAAGTAACTGAAGTAAGATGTGATCATTCTCCATTCTTGATCCTGCACCTTTATGTACCGATGAGTTTCTGTGCTGGTGGTTGTGTGGCAGCTGACATTTTGTTTATCAATTCCGATGCAGAATGTTCCAGACACTGTGTTCTGACTTTCTTTCCCTCATGAGATTTTATAGTTATAGTTATGAGTTTTATAGTTTGTTTTGTCTGTTGTTTCTTTAATCCCCCCCAAAAAAATCAGTCATTCAGCGGAGGAATATTTTGCTTTGTGGTGTAGGAAAATATAAGTGATTTCCTTATTTTTTCTCAAAATAATGTAAAAACAGACAAAACAATAATCAGGACACTTAAAGTGTCCATTTCTCAACTTCCAACTGATAGGTGTTTGGGTACTCAGGTGTACATATCAGAACAGAACTAGCTAACATATCAGAACAGAACTGTTTTACTCTATCTCGTCTGACTGCCTCAAATAACTGGATTGGCTCTGTGAGACCAAATGTACAGTAAGTAAAGCTGGGATTTTCATAGGCACCTTCAAGGAGTTAGGTGTCTGAACCCTGAAAAATCCAAAAATTGGCAGGAGCATTCTCATGACTTCAGTGTCACTGCACATGGAGTACAGTCTCAGAGAGATTATTCACACACTTACGTAAAGCACATGCATAATTTATAGGATAAGAACATAAGAATGGCCATACTGGGTCAGACCAAAGGTCCATCTAGCCCAGTATCCTGTCTGCCGACAGTGGCCAGTGCCAGGTGCCCCAGAGGGGGTGGACTGAAGACAATGATCAAGCAATTTGTCTCCTGCCATCCTTCTCCAGCCTTTGACAAACAGAGTCCAGGGGCACCATTCCTTACCCCCTGGCTAATAGCCTTTTATGGACCTAACCTCCATGAATTTATCTAGCTCTTTTTTAAACTCTGTTATAGTCCTAGCCTTCACAGCCTCCTCTGGCAAGGAGTTCCACAGGTTGACTGTGCGCTCTGTGAAGAAGAACTTTCTTTTATTAGTTTTAAACCTGCTACCCATTAATCTTAGACAATTGCTTAATAACTAAAAGTGCCAACTCAATTCAAAACTATCTCTTGCAGATCTTTTCATCTACACACTTACCAATATAACAAGTGTGAAGCCTTACATATACAGATAATGACTTTAAGTCACCGGTGCTATAGATACATGCACAAATTTACATACTTCCTGGAAAGTAATTTAATTAATGGAACAATTGCCTAACAAAAGAAAGTACATGCACTGCAGTCACTGTCATTAATCATGGAGAGCTGGCATGGGGATGGATTCCTCAGCTCAGACTGAGGGTGGCTAGTTCCTGACATAAAAAGTTCAGTTGAGGTTTCATCTCAAGTGGTATTTACAGCTATGTTGTTTTGTTTTTTCCAGACTGTGTTAAAGGAAATTGAAATGGGGAAAGGAGTTCTCACCAGATCAGTCAAGACGGAGTGGGATCTCTGCTCCTCTCAACTCTCATTTGCTTGAACCACAGCTCATAAGTGGTCCCCCTTAAACAGAACTTTGGGAGGAGTAAGTCCCACTGGAGCCTGCTGCTGCGCAGGCCCCTGCCACCACCCAGCCAGACTCCCGCAGCAGGGCTCCCAGCTGCCAGCTCCACTGGGACACTCTGGTCCAGGAACATCCGTGGTTCAGATGTTGCTGGACCAGAGCGTCCCAGTTTGGAGAGGTGCAACTTATAGTTCAATAAAACAATTCAGTAAATTCATAAAGAATAGAGGCATCAATGGCTGTTACGCAAGATGGTCAGGGCTATTATACAAGAGCTTATGCTCTGGGTGATCCTAAACCAGGGAGTCTCACAACAAAATTTTGGTAGCCCCAGAGTGTGGCCACCAACTCTTGCAGGTGACTGCTCTGACAATTTTCCCTAAAATACCTAATTAACTTTAAGAAAAAAATAGTCACATATACACATCCAAATCATTGTAATTTCTTTATGGAGGGTGTGGATTTTTTGCAAATTCAAAATTAAAGTACTGTTGTCTCTACTCTTTACTGGACCAAAACAGAACAGAAACACAAATAAGGTGCTTTTTATATTCTTGTATTTTGTTATCACATCCTTTGCATTTTTGGTTGCATTTTCTTTTTTAGATTTGCAAGTTAGCTGGGAGGCAATGAAAAAATGATATCAACAAACATACAAATATTTCTTTTCACAGATTTACTCAATCCCAGCAAGCTAGTGGATAAATTCAGCCCTGGATGGGGAGGTAAGTAGGGAGGTACAAGACCTAAGCTGGAGAACGAAACTTAAAGCCAGGGACTGTAGTCTGCTGCTGCGCAGCCAAAGCCCAGGGATATAGGACACAGTGTGGGCCCAAGTCAATGGAGACCGGGGGAGAGGAAGGGTAAGGTTAGCAGGAGCCGGAGCTCAAAGTCCAATGGCTGGACCCAGGGGAGCCGGCAGCCACACTGGGCTCTGGGGCAGGGGGTCAGCTCCATGCACCCAGAAAGGGTGGAGCCTCAGATGGAAGGGGCGGAGCTGGGGCAAGAAGCCCTCAATGCTTCCCAGGATGCACCATGCAGCTATTTAAAGAACCCAGGACTCCAGGCACTGCCGATGCTGCAATAGTGGCAACAACAGCTGGGAACCCCAGGCCCTTTAGAATTGCTGGGCCCTGGGGAAATTGCCCCCTTGGCCTTTGCAGCCCAATGTCTGTTACTGCATGGACAGAGCCTAAAAAGCCCCACAGCTGAAGCCTGCTGCCCACTGACCATGGGCAGAAACTGGAAGCCCGAGTCCCACCATCCCTGCAAAAGTGGAGAACTCACACTATCTGCCTGTTCCTCCAGTGTTTGTGTCTCCAGAGTGGGACAGGGTGGCCAACCCCTGCTAGGAGCCTGAGGGAAGTGTCCCTCCCCCCAATCACCACCTAGGAGGCTGCAGCTGCAACTAAAGAGCCTGGTATATGCGGCCACAGTGGTCACAGTTGAGAAATGCTTCCCTAAACCTACAATTCCTAGAAGGTGGGACTGGACAACAGGGGATGGGTTTCTCACTAATTGCCACATTTTGTTCATTTCCTTTGACACATCTGGGACCAGCCACTATCAGAAAACAGGATCCTGGGCTAGATGGACCATTGATCTGACCCAGTGTGACCATTCTTTTGAGCTCATGTTCTTATGAGTTATTCAGTGTTATCACATCCCATGTCCTTTGGGCTTGGTCATTAATTCTTCCATATCCCATGTCTCTGTCTCTCTCTCCTCCTCCTCCCCCTTTCCCAAATGCTTTGGCTTGATGATGATTTAGCATTGAAATCCAGGAAGCAATCCCTTGGTGTTTTGGTCTAGGAAGCAACAGTTTAATGTTTTTCCACCAGATTCTCTGTTACTTCTCCTGTTGGCCTCTCCTTCATGATCCCTTGACAAATTGAAATTGGGCCCATTTGATACAAGAAAATAGGAGTCTAGAGCTGGTCTTTTTCCTGAAAAATCACAGAGTCTCCCAAATTAGCAGGATAGGTCAGCACTTGTAACAGTGTCACCAACCATGAACATTTCTAAAACTTCTGGAGCCAGACATGGCCCTCTCTTTAGAACAGTGTTTCTTAAACTGTGTTCCACGGCACACCGAAACAGAGTACAAAATGGCCACCCTTAAAGGGGCAGGCAACTTTTTTTTTTTTTTTTTTTGCTAAACCAAAAAATCCTTGGTGTTTCTCATTAAAAAAATGTTGTTTCGTGTTCCTCGGTCTTAAAAAGTTTAAGAAACACTGCTTTAGAGGCTTGCTGACCTTGCTATTCGGGACCACATATTCATACAAGTTGTTTGCTCACTGTGTAGTCACACACACACACACGTCACAAGTCTCAGTCCAACACAGCACAAATGTCCATTATGAGTTCGTACCTTAAGCACTTTTGGCAGAGCCTCTTGCAGCCATTTCGCATGACAGCTTATTCCCCTTTAACCGGTTCTTCACTGTTCCAGAACTGAGTTCAAGGACGTAGAATCATAGAACCATAGAGCTGGAAGAGACCTCAGAAGGTCATCAAGTCCAGCCCCCTGCTCTAGGCAGGACCAATCCCAACTAAATCAACCCAGCCAGGGCTTTGTCAAGCCGAGACTTAAACACCACTAGGGATGGAGACTCCACTACTTCCCTAGGTAACCCAGTCCAGTGCTTCACCACTCTCCTAGTGAAATAGTTTTTCCTAATATCCAACCTGGACCTCTCTCACCACAACTTGGGACCATTGCTCCTTGTTCTGCCATCTGTCACTACTGAGAACAGCCTCTCTCCATCCTCTTTGGAACCTCCCTTCAGGAAGTTGAAGGCTGCTATCAAATCCCCCCTCACTCTTCACTTCTGCAGACCCAACTCCCTCAGCCTCTCCTCATAGGTCATGTGCTCCAGCCCCCTAATCATTTTGGTTGCCCTCCGCTGGACCCTCTCCAATGCGTCCACATCCTTTTTGTGGACAATACTCCAGATGTGGCCTCACCAGAGCAGAATAAAGAGGAATAATCACTTATCTGGATCTGTTGGCAATGCTCCTCCTACTGCACCCTAATATGCCATTAGCCTTCTTGGCTACAAGGGCACACTGTTGACTCATATCCAGCTTCTCGTCCACTGTAACCCCCAGGTCCTTTTCTGCAGAACTACTATTTAGCTGGTCGGTCCCCAACATACACTTTAAATACACTTTAAATCATACACTTTAAATCTCTGATAAACATTCATTATTCCCTGTGAATGAATAAGGTGATTCATATTCCCAGCAATTGGTGAATCCCAATTGTTCTCAAGGTAGAAAAGCAAATGGGTAGAATGCTTGGCACGCTGCAGAGTGGGTGTAAGCTGGGGAGCAGTGCGCAGGGAGTTGATATAAATGTGTGCTGTTGGAGTACTGTAGAGTGGGTCTGAATCCACCCTTCAATTAATCGTTTCTTTTTTAGATTTTGTGTTTTATGTGAAACAAATGGAAACATTTCTCCCTGTTATTTCAATCAGCAGGGCCAGTGTTCAGCCTTTGTTAGGAATAAAATGCTGGTTTTCTGCTCTGGCTGTTTAATTCAAGAAGTCAATGCTCTGTATGTGGCCTGTATGCGGCTCTATATGACCTCACCATTGGGCTCAGTTTGCCCTCATTGGGGCAAGAATGAGCCAAATTGTCCCCTTGCAAGATTGACAGCTGTATCACCTGGAGAAGTCAGAAAGGTGCATTCCACCGGCTTCCCACTGGGTTCTACCAGGGCATTTTTAATTTATATATAGAACATCATGGGAGATGTGCAATGGGGTACTGCACTGGGGATTACCTACATTAGCATATCTAGTAGGTGCCCTGGCCATATCTGCCTTTCAGCCTACAACAGCAGAGGTTCTGGGTGTTTAGGAAAACTGGGTCACTTGCATGTGGAAAACCCACCCACATCCCTGGGTTACACTGTCAGAAAGTGGCATAAAATTCAGAGTTTGAATATAACCTATGCTGTCTCTAGGTCTTTATAAATTCTATGGGACAGATCCTTAGCTGGTGCAAACTGATGCAGGGTGATTTATACCAGCCAAGGATTTGCCCCTATTTTGCTCACATGCATAAGTCCTAACCATCCACACAGTGGTGTTCCGAGCCCTAACCATCCACACAGTTCAGGGCATACAAATGGATAGAAAGCTACTTAGAATTTGCGCGCGCATGCACACGCGCGTGCACACACACATTACCTATTTCTACTAAAGCAAACCTCAGATACAAAGACCTCAATAGAACTATCTTTTCATGAGAGAGAAAGGGGTGAAGTGACAATCACTGAAGCAAAAGGGAGGTATTGCAGCTCTTCTGAGAAAATGGAGGTCTCCAAATATGTAATTTTCGTGGGTATTAAATAATTCTTTGAGAGCTAGTTTGGATAATGGCTAAGTTTCAGTTGTTCAGGTGCTCTGGCATTGCAGACTTATCCATAAAAGACTTGGACTTAAATGGAGGTTGTTGAGTTTTAGCTCACTTTAGAACTTAGGCGCAGTTAGATCTGAAAGGCTTACTCTAATAATGTTCTTGTGTGAATTAGTTTTTACAGCTCTGAAATCCAAATGCCTTTTCCTTTCATTCTCTATCCTTTGTAAATAACAACCACAAATAAGGAAAGCATCATTTTCTTTTAGAGAACAGATATCTTGTTGAAAGTTTAATCTTTGCAGTGTTATGAGATCTTTATAATACAAATCCCTATGTTGTAGTGTCTGTTTTTTTCCAGAAACACATTGAAATCATGATACAGGAAAGGGCTAAGAGAAAATGAAAACAAAACAGTGTATGTTTTTAAACGATAGGTGCATTGTTAAGATCCCAAACACATAATATCATTGCAGCCATCAATAGTTGTCTCTCAACGTAATTTTTAACTCAGTTTACTCAGAAGGAAGAAGATACAGAACTTCTAATAAATCAGTGTACCAGAAACATCAGGATAACCACAGCACCATATCTTTCCTCAGGATCTGATAGCATGGACTCTCTGACCCCAGGAGAAGCCCTGTTGGCTTAATGCCAGTGATCCTGAACACATGCCAGAGCCCCTCTGGTCCTAACATGAAAACAAATGTAAAAGAAAAACAGTAAGGGAAAAAAACGTTTCCTCGGTTACTGGGGTAGGTTTGGCAGGGTAGATAATTGCATGACCAGGGGGTATGAGAACATGAATTAGTTGACAAGTGGATCAAATGGTGGTGTTGCTATTAAAATATTTTCAACATTTAATAGGCTTTTAAATACCATTATTATTCAGAATAATTATTTTTGTTTTTGTCCAAAGGATGCATTGTGTGAGGCACTGTACATACACATCATGATGGACCACTGCTGCCCTGAGAAGCTACAGTCTAAATTGACGAGAGACAAGGATGGGAAAGAGAAGTATTATTTCCATTGTACAGAAGGGAATCTGAGGCAAAGAGCTATTATGTGACTTGCCCAAGTTCGCAAAAGAACATCTGTTGCAGAAAAGGGACTTGAACCTGAGTCACAATCCACTATCATAATCATAAAGCAATTGTTCCTTCCTAAGAAACGGTGTGCCAGACAAGACCTAATATTTGTGTTTAGCCAATGCAATTCTCCTTGACTGCATGTGCAGTGTTGAAGGGTGCCTGGCAGGAGTTACTGAGATGTGTGGGTGTATTGCTCACAGCAGTAGCTCCACCTCTTTTATGGTAGTTTGCCATTCATTCTATAGTTACTGAAGTAGATGGGGGTGGCACAGAGTATGATTCTTCTGTTACCTAATCCCATCCCACTTCTGTTGGGAAGTTAGCTCTGGATAGCTTGAGTAGGAAGCAGGAACTGGATTGACCAAAGGATTTTTGCCAAACCTGGCTTTCGTGCACTACATGTCACACCATTCTGGCCATGCACCAGAAACTGCTAGAATCTATCTTATTATGTTAGCAGTGTTGTCTGGATGCAATGTTTCCCGAATGCATTATAAACTAAGCCAACGGAGGGACTGGTATGTTATTAATATGTATTAAAGATGAATCCTTTAAATAACATCATTAACTGATTCCTTGATAGTGAGTAGACTAAAAGAGTTCAGGAATCAACTATGTTTAATAGAAAAACAAATCAGTAGTACTTATAGTACTGGATATATCTGGTGCGTGGGTCTTTTATCTTCAATCAATATTGCTAGTAATATAGGAGCAGATGTGGGTGAAATAAGGTCTGGCTTTCAATTTGTGAGCAGCTTGCAGCAGGATGAAAAAAGATCCTTTCAGTGATATGAATGCTGCAGAAAAAGCTTCCAAGCATCATTTCATGAAATTTTCCAACTTTGTCATCACTCTGTGAATGGTACAGCCATTTTCAGACATGCAATAAATAACCACAGTACTTATGTACCTTTTTTAAAGGGTTGGCTTTTTCACTCCTATTTCTTTGACAATATAGTGGGAAATCAGTGAGTTGGCTTTAAAAATACAGGAGGTCCAGCCCACCCCAGGACCTGTAGATACCTTGTGTTTCTAGCAGGCTATTGTGTCCTACTATGTCCTATAACAGCAATAGGCATTGGCTAAGATATGCAAACATTATGAGTGATTTTGCATGCCTTAATTTTTAGATAACTCTGACTTACCATAAAGGAACTCAATTTTCAGGGTAATCAGTTAGGACATTCTGAAAATCGGATCCCTTAAAGGTCTTTTAAATTGGGGTTCCAATGATGGAAACACTTTAATTCATGAGGCACTTTTGGAAAATTTTGGTTGGAAGCCTTTTGCAGATCTCCTGATGAGCATTTCCAGAAAGATCACGGTGGTCTACAGGCACCGGGTCTCCTCCATATGCAAACTGGGCTTATAAATGTTTCAACACATTCTACTGAGACACCCTCAGGGTGTTAGTGAAAACAAAGGCTAGAACATTAGGTATGTGTCTGACCAATAGAACACCAGGACAGAAGAAAAAAGTTCTTATATCCATAGGAAGAAGAGCTTTTGCTACCAAAGCTAATAACTACTCTGGCCCTAGTATGTAGTTGGCTCACTAACATACAGAAAAAATGTAGTCAAAAGTAACTTCTTTGATAAGAATATAGCAACTGTAGTCCTCAAGAGGCAATTTTGTATTTATCATCTTTTGTTTGCATCCTTCTCTTTGCCAGCTGGTAAGTAATCATTATGTTTTTCTTTTTTTATTGTTAAGGGGGACAATAGATAGAGGGAGCGCGAGTCATCAAATTGGTGAAAGAACAAGGATTGTTCTTCATATTGGTTCTCTGCCTGATTTGTCTTGGCCTTTGTGGAGTCACATCAATGAGAATAGATTTAGAATACTACCAAGGCAGGTTACACCACCTACACCAGGAGTAGCATTTTGTACCCACTTTGCTCAGGTGTAGGTGACCACACCAGGGAAAAAAATAGGAAGTTCCGTTAAATTCAGCTCTACTGCAAATATACTATTAAAATAATAAGACCTATATGAGCAGTACTCCAGTTATTAGTTCAGACAATCCTTATAGGTATGTCTACACTAGCTCGTTAATTCGAGCTAGGTAGGCAAATGAGGCGACCGGAGTTGCAAATGAAGCCCAGGATTTAAATATCCTGGGCTTTATTTGCATGTTCCCGTCCGGTCGCCATTTTGAAATTTCACTAGCCCGAACTCACTGCTGCGTGGCTACATGCGTCAGTGAAACGTTAATTTGAACTAAGTCCTTAGTTCAAATTAACTGTTACTCCTCGTGGAATGAAATAAAGCACCCGGTGGCTTGCAAGAGATGAACCTTGGCAAACTGCATCCAGGCCACAAACTGCTTATTGCCTACCTCTGATTTAATGTGATACTTGTATATTTGCTTTCCAAATTACATTTTACTTAATTTTTTAGGTATGATATCATACTCATTAAAGTTTGGGAAATCTACAAATGAATAAAAATAAGAACAACATTACTCCTTGACAAATAACTTTTGAAGAGAAATAAGAAGCATTAATAAATACTAGTACATTAGAAAGTCCTTTACAAGTCACTTCGAAATACTGTGGAAAATCTAATGCAGGGTGTGGTTTCTCTCGTAAAGTGTGGGGGAGGTGAATTTATATATTTAACCTGCTTGCTTGCCTCCAGATATAAATATAGTCTTATAAATTCATTATTTCCTTATGGTGTTGATTATATGTTTATTATAATAAGTTACAGTAGGTTTATATTAAAGTAGCTTGGCAGTTTGGCTGGAATGCAAAGGACTTACAGACCAGAGTCAATGTGAAGAACAATCTTGGAAAAACCTGAAATAACTAGTTAAGATCAGACCGAATAACCAGGTAAGACAGAAATACCAAATGTGATACATAACCACAAAAGGCCCATAGTACTGAATTAACGTATATGATAATAAGTTGAGGGCTCTGCTGTAAAATGGCCACATGGGGGAAGTAGGGATATAGGATGGAAAGCAGGGACTGTATAATGACCACAAGAGACAGCAAGGGGCCAGAGATGGGAACCGGGACAGCTATAACCCCATTATGGGAGGAGGCAGGGCTGGAGAATGGTAGAACTATCAGAGCTATCTACTATATATCTGAGGGAGAGAGAGGGCTGGGGTAGTCCTTTATTCCCAGGGCATCCTGCATACCAAACTCCGCATCCCCAAGCCCACCCTAGAGCAATGATTCAAATGAAGCATGTAAATTTTCATTTTATTTTCCAAAAAACAAAAATTGATTAAGGTCCCAAGCAATGCCAGGTAAATCTTCTACTTAACTGTATTTTTGAACATACAAGAGTTCTTACATTGTGAGTGTTGCAACTGTGCACAAGAGGATTCCCAACCATAAAATAATGTAAATACTGGACCTGACCTGGGACAAGGACCTGTCAGCCCTCGAGGTGGTAACTGGAAATGCATAAGTAATCTATATAATTATACTCAGTCTAAAGATCAGGCAATAGATTTGGTACCTGCAGATGGGACCCCGAGAGGCACACAGGAACAACCTCCTTCTTGGGAATAGGAAACTCTTAGTAAAAATCTAAATTAAAATTCAACTGATCTCTCAGTCAGAATTTGATGCCAATCAGGAACACTGCATATCTCACCAGGGACTTCCTCTTTCTCCACAGTTGTTTTATTTCTGTTACTTTTACTTAACTTATTAATTCTGCTGCATCATGTGTGGGGGATTGCTCTGGCTGGCCAGAGTCTTGCCATGCCATGGGATTGCTCTGGTTGGCCGGGGTTCCGCAGCACTGTGGGCGGAGGACTGCTCTGACTGGCTGGGGTCCCTAGCATGACATCACCCTTGTTTTTTACCCCTTTTAGCCTAACCCAGAGACTCTCAACCCGTCCGTCTCCTACGTCCATCTCCACCTCAGTCCAAATGTGTACAAAGCGTACGTCCAAACAGAAAGCCGTTATTTCAAAATAATTCAAAGACGGTGGACTTCTTACTCCAACTCATGGTAATCCTCATTTCATGAGGAGTAAGGGAAGTCAAAGGAAGAGTGTTCTTCCTTTGACTTCCTGCTGTGTAGACCGCGCCAAAAGCCAAGTTAAGGTACTTTGACTTCAGCTACGCAACTGGTGTCACTCAAGTTGCGTAGCTTAATGAGACTTTTGCTCTGCATTGTAGACGTGCCCATACAGACAAAAAAGTTAGAATTAATTACATAGATCAACTATGCATTTGTAGTCAGATAGGGCATGATTCTTTGGCCATTGAAGCCCATTGGAAAACTCCTGTTAGCTTTGATGAATGACCAGGTCCTAATTAACAGTTTGATCTTCTAAATTCTGAACTCAGTTTTACCAGGCTGCATTCAGACTATTACTTGTTTTGTTTTCAGCAGCATGTGCACTGTGTTCGGTGTACACTCATTTGTAAACTTGGGGGCAAAGCAGGGAAAGAATAACTTCAGTGGAATTATTATGGATTTTCTTTTCCTTGTGTAATTGAGACCAGAATCCAGACCTGCCTCTTTAAATCTAATATACCAGACTCCTTGCTGAATGTTCTTGATGGAAAAAAAAAAAAATCAGAAATATGTCAACTTTCTTAATGCTAACTAACTGTGAGCACATCACATGTGGCAAACTGGGGATTAGACACTTCCAAGACAAGCTCTACTCTTATGTTTCAGACATCTGAGAAGCTTATCCTAAGTCCTCAAAGTACGTGATGCAAGTGGTTGCTCTTTGCTCAGGACTTAAAGGCACATTAGTCCATGTAAACCACCAAAGACTAGGAAACTGGCCTTCTTAGCTCAAGGGAGGGATGTTTTTGATTCTGAATTAATTCAGTGGAGTAGACAGGGTGGGCAAGCAAGATCAAAGAAACTGCTGAAACAGTTCGAAGGCCAAGAATAAAAGAAATTCTATTTCTGCATAACTTCACTCCAGTAAACAGAGCTTTTACTTCTTAAAGAACAACAACATTGATTTGTATGAGGAGGACTTTCTTCTGGCTTAAAAAACTCTTTTGTATAAAGAGTGTTCTGCTATAATGGCAGCAGTATATAAAGCTGTCATTTACAAAGCAAATCCTTTATCAAAGGGAAAACTAACTCATATCCTAGAATCCTACAAATAATTGCCATTAGAATCACAGGTGTAGCTAGCTCTCTAGAACAGTAACTCCATAAAGCAATATAGCTTGACCCATACAGGTGTGTTTAATGGAATTTCATTCAGCTGCTCTTTTCCCCACAAAAGGGAAAAGGCTAGTCTTTTTCTTTTTTTTTTCCATTGTGAAAAAGACTAACCTAACCATCTTACTTTTCTTTAAAAATTCAGAATCTCTTTATCTGTTTGAGCCAAACCCAAACTTCATGGGTATTTCTGAGTTTCTCCCTAATGCTATTCCCTTGCCCTAGAGTTCTAATGTGAAATCCTGGTCCCACTGAAATCAATAAGGATTTTTTGTCATTGACTTTGCTGGAGCCCAGATTTCACCACTAGTATTTTTATTGATTATTGCTATCTCTAGTAACTCCCATTTTTTTCCCAGTATTGGAACTTAATACCCCCCCCGCCCCCGACACACACATTGTAATTTTTTCCTGTATTCATAGGGGTAGGACAATTAATACAAACAGATTTCCTACAGAAAATGAATAAGCCTTGTCACTTTGTTACTAATCTTTTGCTGCATATGTTTGCAATAAATTGAGATTTGAGAGGGAGTCCTAAAGGGTAAGGTCTAGCATATAGCATAACAATATTTGTTCCATTTAAAGACAGAAAATGTTATACAATGAAGAGATTTCCCTTTGTGTTCAATGAGCAATTTATCAGGGAAATCTTTTATTAAGGCTGTTTGGTGAGTGGGATGAAAATGAGACAGCTTACTGACATGCACTCTTTCTAAAAGTGTGGGATGTTGGGGGGAGACTAGAACAATAAACAGACTGATAATTCATGTTCCGAATTTCTTAACTTGTTCTTTGAGAGACTGTGACTACATTAATTTCTTTTCTGCCTCTTTCTATGCAAAGCTGTGAGCTAAATTCTGCAGGGTTTGAAGTCAGAGGTAACTGCACTGCAAACCCTAAAGGACAGTTAAGTCAACTTTCAAATTGACAAAATTTCAGTGCAATATTTTTAGGGACAGAGAGGAAATAACATGGACAATTTTTTTTTTGGGGGGGGGAACAATTGTTCTTTCTTTCCTTCCACACAACACTGCCCAGTGGGAATTATCGCAGAGTCAGCTAGAAAAATTCCTGGGGCTAGCTGGGAGTATATGCTATCGAAGTAGCTCCATCACCCACTGTCATAGGTGCCGCATAAACTCCTCAGAACTGGTCAGCTTGCCAGTTGGGATGCAGCCACATCCCTGCTCCTTGTCTCTTCCTCATGGGTAGCATTGACAGCAGTGCTAGCAAGGAGCGGAGTCAGTGCTCCCAGTATCTGACCAGTGAAGCAGTGTGACTCCTCGGGCCCACTTCCTACCCCTTCATATACAGAGTCCGGCATAATTGGGACCATTATGTTTGTGGAGGCTTGATTTGGGGTTTTTTTTCCCTGGATGACTTATAGCTGCACTTGAAGGCACTTATATCTATTTTTTGTTTCACTCTCCCAGGAAAGAACAAATCATAGGGATAAATATATTTTCAGATTTACGTATTTTTAATGAAAAAAGCTCTATTTGTAAATCTTGCACTAGCTGTAAACCTTTTATTTATAGGCTTGATCTCCCTTTTCCTCCGACCCCCATGAAACTGCATTAAACCTTAACGAGAAAATCTTTTAGAATAAGATTGTCACTAATTGGAGACACATTACTTTTTGCTATTGTTTTTCTTTCTTTGTTAGGGTATGTCTACACAGCAGGGCTAAAGCTGTGAGTTATGCAACTTGAGCTACGCAACTTGAGCTACATCAATTGCAGAGCTTAAGTTGAAATAGCATAATTTGGCTTTTGGCGCTGTCTATACTGCAGGAAGTCTGAGAGAGCACTCTTCCTTCGACTTCTCCTCGTGAAATGAGGGTTACACAAGTCGGAGTAAGAAATGCTCCAGTTCAACATTATTTCGAAATAAAGGCTTGTAGTGTAGATGTGCACTATGTTATTTCAGAATAACATGAGTTATTCCAAAATTACACTGCTGTGTAAATGTAACCTTATTGAATTTCCAGCTGAGGATTGATTTGATCAGAGTTATCTGGAATTTTGGTCATGTAATTAAATATTAGCTATGTGACGATTTCTTAAATTCAACAATACAAGGAGACATAAAGGAAACATTTAGCTTCAACGCCCGCAATAGATGTACTCGGTAAAGGAAGAAATACAGCTACATAAATAACTTTTGATAAGATTCAGAGTGCTAGAGAGCTCCTCCTGAAGTCTTTGCTTCACTGCCACAGTTTTTATTTTTTCTACTGATTGTGCATGAACACAACTAGGGAGATAATCCTGCTTCAAGATTATAGACCTCTAATGTACATATTTTTTTAAAAGTGAAGTTAGTTTTAGGAGTAAAGGACTGCTGCTTCTCTAGTGTGTGTGTGTCTGATGAGAATCACAATAACACTGCAAGAGTTAGTGATATTGGATTTCTTTTAAAGCCCTCAATCCTGGAGACAAGTGATTATGTGAAAATCTCAGCTTTCATTTAAGATTTTTTTAAAGCAACGTTCTAGCACATTTTTTGCTGGAAAAATTTGAAAATATGTGCTTGAGTACATTCTAACCCCTCTCAAAATGCAAAAAGCAATTTAAGAATCCAACACATCTATTTTAAAAAAATCCTCATGACTTTTAAAGCAAGTTGCATGACTTTTTGGAACTTGACTCACTTTTGGAGGTGTTGGACACTATAAGTGTACGTGCAGGACCTCAGAGGAATTGATATTAATGAAAGGGAAGAACTGTGATGGATCATAATACGGCTGAAAAGTTAAGAAAATTCTGCTAACCTCTTGAAGAGCAACAGAAAAGAATATTTAATATATTGGTCCTATCAAAAGGAGCAAAGGTGACTAGAAGACCACATGACAGAGGGAGAAAAGCTACTGTTCTCTCTTCTGAGCTCAGAAAACAGCTTTCTACCAACACTGGTTTGCTTAACTTTATTGTCACCTTATTGTCAGTCTGAAACTGCTCAGACGAAAGGTTAGTGTGACTTACTGACTTGGCAGATTTTTTTTTATTTATGGCAATTTTCCCTTACCTGTGTGCACACAAGCGCTCAGCCCACCAGACACCTTCAGCCCATACTGACTACCTTAATTTTTTTCCTTTCCCTGGATGGTTACCTCAAGTTTTGTTCCCTCTGACCTTCTCCTTTCTGCTGTTCTACCATCAGTGCTGTTTGTATTTCGCACAAACCAATCTGTATCCCAGGCTGTCTTCCAGACCCCTGCACCTGGCTGACATTTCACCCACTCATCTCACTAGCCATCTCCTCATGTCAGTGCTGCTCAAGGAGCTCCTCCTACTGCTTATTCTACAGCCATGGGAATCTCTAATTGCGGAGGAACTAGTTGTGGTTCAGATGTCCAGGAGCTGGGCAGAATTGAGCAGGTCAGCATTCCAGACCTGTGAACCTGTTTGTGTCTCTGGAAATGACAATTTTGTGGAGGCCCCTGCATTGCCTCAGATCTCTGGCAAATGAGGTCACTGTGAGGAGTTTACACTTTTTACATAAGCACTCTGTTGAATGTTTGATACCCTTTGGAAAATCACCATTGTAAGATCAGTTTTAAATTCCTGCAAAAGGAAACAGACTTTCCACAACAGATTTCGAGCTCATTTTAATGTGCCTTTAAAGTAATGGTATTTTGGCTCCATGCCAACCACACTGAGAACAAATGGAACGGAAGCTCTTTTGGCATATTAAACATTACACACTGGATTAAGGATAATTAAACAATGTTTGTTTTTAAAGGGACATTCATGTCAAGAGCTCTTTCTACAGCTTTTGTGTTTGTCACACCATATAATTTTAGTAACAGCCTCTCAAAGGCTTGAAAATAATATTTCATTCCCTTTCAGTTTTTGGCCCTGGTCTTGCAGCTCCTGAAATCAAAGGGATTTTTCACCTTATTGCAACTTCATCAGGAGAATGATTGGGCAATTGATCAATTTCCACTTGCAAATATTTGTTTTTCCCTTCCTTCTGCTCTTTTTATTTCTTACGGGGCATGGTGCCATGCACAGAGCCCTGAGCCTCTGACTGGGTGGGGCTAATTAATCACCTGTGAAGCTGTGCTGCCCCCGCAGCTTAGAGGGAACACTGGTGCATGCACCAATTTGACACTGGGTTCCAAAATATTCTCACAACTAGCTGAAAGGGACACAGCATCACTTTAATCAATGGATTTGCATTTCCTGACACTATGTAGGTAAATCTAGCCCCTTTCCCTTTTTTTTTCCTCCCAAGAATAATTGATAATAGAATTGGCAGAGTTCTGGGAACAAGTTTTAGTATGTGGGATAAGTTGAAAGCTATAGAGAATACAGTAAGAAAATATTGCGTTAAGGATGGTTATTGTATGGCTTCTTAACATATTGATTACTGTGGGTAATATTACCTAGATTGTATATAACATTTCATCAGGAGATCTCAAAGTCAGTACAATTATCCTCATTTTACAAGTGGCAAAACTGAGGCACGTGGAGGAAAGTGTCTGGCCCAAAGTGACTGAGGCAAGCAGCAGAAAATAGGAAGGTAAAATTGAAAAGAGATGCTTAAAGATTTGTTTCACGAGCTGATACAACTTTTAAGGCCAAGTTGCTGACTTTTGCTTTTATTCCAGGGGTGTGTGTGGGTGTGTGTGAATCTAACATTTTCCACAGCTCTGCTCTCCAATTTGCTGTTCTGCATCTTTCTGAGTGGGGGGAGGGAGGAGAAGAACCACGGCTTCTATCTTCACATCCATGGAGTGGGAGGGGTGTCTTCCTCATCTTTTTCTGCTTTAGCCAGTAGAATATATTTCTTCTCAGGGAAAATAAGTGAAAATATGTCAACACAGCAGCGTTATTTCGAAATACCGTTAGTTATTCCGAAAATAACATAGCCTGCGTCTACACGCAAGCAGTTATTTCTCCATAATGTTGAAATAATGTCAAACTAGGGGACTGCTTACTCAGACTCTTCATTGTACGAGGAGTAAGGGAAGTCAGGGGAAGAGTGCTCTATTTCAAAATAACTACTGTGTGGCCAGCAACAAAAGTCAAAATAAGCTATTTTGACTTAAGTTACACAATTAGAGTAGCTCAAGTTGTGTAGCTTATTTCGAGTTTAGCTCTGCTGTGTGGATGTGCCCAAAGAGATGTTCTATTTTGTACACTGTTATTTCTATTTATTATTTGTATTGCAGAACCTCCAGTCATGGAGCAGGACCTATTGTGCTTGGAGCTGCATAAATACACAACAAAAAACCGAAAGGGTCTCAGTGCATCACGTGCTGCTAGATATCAAATTAACATTTTCATTTCCAATCTATACTTCTCTAATTTTTTACTTATCCAGTGGATTAGTTCCATTTAAGGTTAAAGCTATACTGCCTGCTTTTTGTAGTAGCACGTAGGGCAAGAGCAGGCAATGATTTTTGAAGTGGGGCCACTTCACAAATTTTGGAAGTGGCGACGAACTGACACAGAAGGGGCAGGGCCTCGGGCAGAAGGGGAGGGGTTGAGAGCTACCCTACTGGGAGCTTTGCTTGGCCTGGGGTTCCGGCCCCCTGATTTCTGACCAATGGATGGGGCCTGAAGCAGAGGGGAGAGTGCTAGGGGCTGGCCTCCTCCCAGAGTTGTCTGGAGTGGAGGCTTAGATTTCATATAACAGCTCCTGGCTCCCACTGCTAACCTGTGGTCTCGCAGCTCCTGGCCCCCACTGCTAACCTGTGGTCTGGCGGCTGCCCAGCAGGCACAAGCCCTTGGAATAGAAGCAATTGAAAGGGCTTGTGCCTCCAGGCAGTTCCCAGGCAATGGGCCAGTGGAGCAGAGCTGTGAGCTCTTTTCAAATGCTTGTTTAAAGGGCTTGTACCTGCTGGGTCTTCAGCAATCTGCACTAGCAGTGTGGGGAACTGTGAGCCCTTTCAGCTGTTTCTATTTATAGGGCTCTTGTGTTTCCCATGGCTGCTAGGCAACGCGTTGCCTGACAGGAACAGGGAAGGTGCCAGCCTTTTAAATAGAAGCACTTAAAAAGGCTCGCAGCTTCCCATGCCTCTAGCGCATTGCTAGGGAGCTAGAGACGCCAGCCCTTTCAACTGTTTCTATTTAAAGTGCTTGTGCCTTCCCCGCGGCTGCTAGGCAAGGCAGGGGGAAGACACAAGCCCTTTAAATAGAAGCAGTTAGAAGGGCTTGCACCCCTCTTCCGCTCTGAGGCAACGCACTAGGGAGTGGGGCCTGGAACTGCCTCGTAGGCCAGATCAAAGCCCGAGGCGGGCCGGTTTCAGTCCGCTGAGAGGCTTTTGCCCACCCCTGACACAGAGTATGTGTAGCTATGTGCTGCAATGCAAAGCAAAGCCTTTTAACCACTGCAAAGAGAAGGTCTTGCAACAGACAGTTGCTGGCCAAAAGAAGAGAGCTACCAGAGCCCTTTTCCTGTCATGGCTCCAGGTTGCTGCTGCTGCTGCTTCTCCTCCTTGCCTGCTCCTCACCCTCTGTACAAGTTGATGGGGATTGGAGAGAATTTTGGTTGCCCTTGCCCACACCAATCAATGTATTAGTCAGCAAAGTTGAACCAGTACTGAGGGGGAAATAAATTGTACCGAAAAGATCTGATGCATCTTACATCGCTCATGCAGCCTGAGGATCAAACAAACAATCTCACTGTCTCTATTCTTGCTCATAGTTACTGGGTATGGATTTTACAGTGCCAATTTAGTCCTTAATGTCTAATAATAATATAAAGTCCAATTGTTGCTTGATGCGGGGTCCCATTAGGGGTTAATGGAGCATCTGATACAAGATGAGGCATTTCTTAGTACTATTGACAAAATACCATTTTATCAAACATACATTTCCCCCATTTCTTTGTATAATCTTTTTAGCTGTAATGTGTTTGTTTGTAGAAGTAATCTGCCATCTTTGAAGATAGAAAATCATAAGAAAAAAAAGAATGAGTCTTATTAATTCAATGAAAAGACCTGGGCTATGTCTACACTGGCAGCTTCTTGCGCAAGAACATCTTGCGCAAGAGTTCTTGTGCAAGAAGTCTTGCGCAAGAAAACATCCACACTGCCATGTGCGAGCTGTGCTTTTGAGCAAGAGCGCCCATGGCAGTGTGGACACTCTCTTGCGCAAGAAAGCTCTGATGGCCATTTTAGCCATAGGGCTTTCTTGCGCAAGAAATCCCTGCTGAGCGTCCACACTGCCCTCTTGCGCAAGAGCTCCTGCGCAAGAGGGCTTACACCTGTTAAAAAAAAAGCGTAGCTCTTGCGCAAGAAGCCCTCTCTTACCACGCCATACTGTAAATTTCCTTGTGCGAGAGTGGGCGAGCAGTGTGGACGCTCTGCGGATTCTTGCACAAGAACGGCCATACATGCGCAAGAAGCCACTAGTGTAGACATAGCCCTGTTGTTTTACCCCGAAACTATCTCTCTTACTTCAGTCACACAGAACCAATGAAATAGGAACTGAGCTAATCACAATGCCAAAGATGTGTAAAGCCCAAGGGATTCCACACCTTCTCAGCCCAACCAGCATTAAAATTTCATGGTTACTTTTATATGAATATATCACCTTTCACCTGAGGAGTTAAAAGCACTGAGTGAAGCCCTAACATTCCTTTCAGCCATTTTAAAGATGGGGAAACATTAGCATGGAAGGACACATTTACAAGATAAATTAGGTGCCCAAAGATGCCTAGAGCTAACTGTTTCCTTAATTTACAAAAGAAGAACTTGTTGAAAAACAAGGCATAATTTATCTTTTGAACCTGCAAATCCTCCAAACTACTCCCAAATGGACTTCCAGCAAACAACAGCAGTACACAGCAAGAGCAAGGAAACAAAACAGATGCAATAGGGAGGAAAGTTGCTGGTTTGTTACTTACATGCACACTCTTCTACTACTATTTTCACAGGTGCTGAAGGCCCTGATTTAGCAAAGCACTCAAGCACCTACTTAATCTGAAATATATGTGTAGTCCTTTTGGTGTCAATGAGAGTACTCATATGCCTAATGTTAAGCACATGCTTGAGTGCTTTGCTGAACTGAAGTCTCTGTTGTTACAAATCTCTGCTCTGAAGAACACACTCTACCCATTGTCCAGTGAGCGAGGAGATGACGTGACACTCATAGAAATTTTTTTAATGCACATACAAGCAGTGGGAATTGCAAGTGATTGCCAGTCATATCTGTCACTCGTTGATGCAAATGGCTACATTTTAAAGGATTTTTTTTTTATGGCCAAACCTCCACTCATGATTTTATTCAGGTACTGAAGACTATGAGTAAGGATTGCAGATTGTGCTGAAAATTGGAAGATGGCCCTCATTTTTGGTTCAGGTGCTCCCAAATATGTCAGCCCAGTAAATGATTTTACAGTAGAAATATCAGTTGCTTGGATTTATCTCCAATCATCTACACTTGTGACATTTGGGAGGGAATATGTAAGGAGCAAATCCAGGACCTATTTAAAAAGGGGTGCAGGGGACCCACATAAATCCAAATGCATCCCGTATGTTTTCAAAAAAAAAAAAAAAAGCAACCCCATCCCAACTAGTGCTATGAAATGTGGCCAGATTAATTCACAGGCTTTTGTAGGAATTTTCCCTTCATATCTCAGTTATGTGGGTTCTGCCTTGATTCTTCTGCTTTGAACTAAGTAAAAAACTTTGAAATGACAAAGTTTAAGCAATCTGTCTTCCAGATGACCAAAGTTATAAGCTCTTCATAAATGTATGCAAATAACCTATTTCAGAACTGAGGATACTGAAAGTACAGAATTGATAGGGTGTTATTTTTAACCAAAAAGAAAAACCAAACAAGCTATGCCGTTTACAACACTGATTCTATGCTAACTTCAGGTTTTTAGAAACCATCTGGAATAAGGCAAAGGAAGTTACAGAGGGTGGCGCTGCTAGATTGCAATGTGAGTTACATCAGGACCTCTTCCCAGATGCAGGTGTTGGGTAGTAAACCTGAAATTAAATCCAACTGTGATGTTTTTTCTTGTTCCATGGAAACAAATGGAATGGCAGCTTGCAGCTGACTCCCTCTCAAAGTGTGGTCTATGATAGTAATCTTGGAAACAGGTCTGTGAGCAGAGCTCTCCTGTTCCTGTTCTGAAGGGCTCTAGCAGATTAAAAACAGTGGGCTGGAGAGGGAGCGGTTGCTGAGTATTTAATGGCCCTAGAACTGGGAGATTGCATGTTGTGATGAACATTGCTACAGTTCATGACCTTGCCTGGCACATGCAGTGATGATTATACTGAAGAATCGAGCAGATGTGAAGGAAAATTGAGCTTCCTCTCCTCCCAGCTATCACAACTCCTTTTTGGTAAGTGGAGGATTATGATACTTTAGGGATATAATGTACATATCTGTGTGTGGCTGCAGTAATGATGGATTTTTTTTTTGTCAGCTGAAGAAATCATGATTGATGCAGCTGGCTGCAACCTCTAACGAACACTGAGGTTAATTGGAGCCAAAGGCACAGCAGTGGTTGAGTAGCATTATTTTGTGGTACACTCATGTTCGGTCATTAATTTTCCTATTTGTTTGACTTGCAAAAACATAAACCAGCTAGAAGAGGAAAAGCAAAGGGGCCAATTATGCCTCTTATGAGCCAGAGATGCACTGCAGATGGGGAGGAGCTGCATTGCCCAAGTGCTTGAGGACACTATGCTTGTTTTAAGGCAACATTCCTTCAGGAGAACTGGGGTGGAGCACACTGTGCAGTGTCACTTGCTGAATCTGGGTTTGTTGCAGCAAGCTGTCCCCATAATCCTCCCCTCTGCTCTAGCTAGTGTGTAGGAGACCCCTCTGACACCCTCGGGCCATTGCTGCTTATTTCTATTACAGCAGTGATTAGCCTGAGTCAGAGTTTGGGCCTCATTGTGCTGGGCCCCAAGGTTTGTTTTAAGCTACACATTAGCATGGTCCTGCAGCTGCTTAATGAGCCCTGCCCAGCCACAAAAACTTTGTGTTTGTAGTTGCTTATAGCCTGCTCCCCCCCACAAGTGTAAATGTCACCACCCAGCTCTGAAAGCAGAGTGGAGAGCACCGGCTGCTGGCCCGTCTGACAGTGCTGTGTCAGCAGCAGCACAGAAGTTAGGAAGGCAGTGTGAACAGTGATATTTGTCAATATGCAGGGCTGCCGCCCAGTGAGGGGATGAGTCCAGTTGCCAGGGCTCTGACTGCCCCATTTATCCCTGCCTACTGGGTGTGCACACTCCCAACCATCTGGGGCTGATGGCCAGGGCTCGTGGGCAGGGGGAGGCACACAGCTCACGCTTCCTTTGCCACATTCCCACTCCACCCTTGGGAGACCTGCCACATAATACAAGAACTGCTGATTTAGAGGAAAAAAGCAAGAAACCCCTCTCCTCTGTCCCCATGTAATATTTAATCCTACCTGTAACAGAAATACGTTTGAAGTACTATCAAACCTCAGGCTATTACATCTGACTATACCTTCTCCATGGATATGTCCAATCCCTCTTTGAGTTTGCTGAAGCCAAGAACTTAGCAAATGTACTGAAGCAATGGGTTCCACATGTAATTACATGCTGTATGGAAAAAAACAACATCCTCTTATTGGTTTTGATAAACCTTCAGAACTGGATAATGCAGCTTTGTGTTGTGGGAGCAATGCAAAACTACCATAACACAGGACACTGTAGGTAAACCAACAACAATCAAATTGAATAAGGGGGAGCATTGACAGATTACATATCTGGAAGGTGCTTTTGTACATTCTTTTTCATTCATGTAGAAGGAATAATTGATCCTATGGTGTTGCACTATGTACAAGGCAACTATACAAAACTTGAAATATTATACATGTCAGCGGTGGGCAACCTGCGGGCCAGCAGGGTTCTATGGGCCACAAGACATTTTGTTTACCATTGCCCACTCTCAGGGATTCCAAGTTACACTAGTTTCTGTACATGTAGTTTCCCCACCTCCCCCCGACTCCCGGTATTACTGACGTGACACACACATAAATCAATGGCATGTGAAGTGAGGTACATGCTGATTGCATACAACATTGACTGTGACAGCCGTGTACTCCCTCTGCATCCAACCAAAGCGCTGCTACACTTTAATCTGCACACTGCATAAATTCTGCAAACGAAGTTCACAAAACTACCCTATCCCAGGAGACTGTCAATCTTGAGTCCCATTGAGAAAGAGGGCCACTCACACATCCCACTCACTAGCCTAGGTTGCCCATTGCTGATACACATGGTTTCATCAGATGCTGACAGATTTTTGGCTGTGTGAGTGTTCTCTATGTATGCCATCCCAGCAGACCTCAAGTGAACCACTCAATGACCAAAAGATCTGTTAAGGTATGAAGGTGCTTAGCCAGGTTTATTGTTGATGAAACACAGTACTGGTATCCCACAAACTCTACCGGACCACTAGTGCATGCATGCTTCTAACAATGGACACAATGCAGTCAATGGCAGGACTTTCCATTGCTTCCCAGGCTGGATACAGATACTCCCTGTGCAATGCACCTTTTAACACCAATACAAACAAGTTACATACCACCCTCTGACTTTTCTAGGTACCACTCTCTGACATATCTAGATGCCACCTATTACCCTGTACACGTTGGTTTGATCAAAACATCTCTATCCATCATGCTGTCATTCTGATCTCATCTTTAGGATGGGCCAGTATGTTCTGTTATCTGTGGGGAATGTGCTGGTATTTGAGGTGTTCTGGTAGCACCCTTCTGGAATGTGCATGCATGACTGTTCTGTGCCTAGCCCCTCTTAGGAATATCTGTGCAGTATCAGCTTTGTGTCTGGCTCTTGCTCACAACTTAGCTTTGCTTTATATCAGCAAAGTTTTGACTGCTTTAGCTCAGACCTCATATGTAGCCTCTGATACATGGGTTTATGGGCTTTCTACAATACACTCATCGGATTAATACAGTCAGAGCTTCCCCTTAAAAATCCTGATAGCTTATAATACAAAATTTAGCAAGTCTGTTGTCCTAAAAATGATGTGCAACAGTATTTGTTGTAGGACTTGCATAATTAAAGAGGTGGGGTATGGATTTTTTTGATTCATCAATGTCTGGAGAAGAAAGGGAGGTTTACATGTAGTTGATGAATATCCAAGGACACAATCTAAATTTGGATAACAGATGTTGGCTAAGATGTTGTTCTCCTATCTATTTAACCTTTTTACACATTTTAAGCCACCTTTACAAAATTATCCATTAATGTGTACCATTCCAGGACCAGTGCCCTCTTGTCTACCCATTTGATCATGACTTGGGGAGAGGTGGCATGAAAATTATCTTTGATGGGTGATAAAAATATTTATTCACACCGGGAGAAATAGCAAGTAAAATGTTATAGGATGGCATTATTGTGAGTATTGCACATCAAGAGTTATTATTCTATCTGTCTTGAAGATTTCACTAAATCCTTGTGATCTTTTTATTCTGTAAATAAAAAGATATAACACCTGAGTGTGATCTTGATATGATTCCCACAAAGAGCTATCTGCATCTTTCTTTGATTTTTTTTTTTTTTTGCATTTTTTATTGGTGCTCTGAAATACATATTTCAATGCCTTTCATTCTACATATATAAACTGCAAATACAATGAAAATGAGATCACTGTTTTCAAAGCTCCTGGAAAAATCTAAATAAATTGTGTATTTCTTTAGGTTCACTTCTTTGAAAGGGAAGAATCTAAAACCACTCAAAAAACTTTACACCTTTCCATTCAGTCCACTATATGCATGAGAGATTAACAGCATGATCAATAACTTGTCACTGTCATATCAGATAAGAATGAAGAGATGGAAGGGGTAAATAAAATTCAAAGACAATATTTGTGAATGTACTTCACATCCACAGTTTTACATATTCATTAAAAGACATTGCAGTGATTTACAGAAATGCGACATTTTCCCCATAGGCTTGTAAAACCAATCAAGGTATTAAATTACTGAGTGGTGTCTTTTAGTGGAAAATATAATAGGAGAATAGAACTATTGGGGACTCATTTTGAAACATCACATTTTAGGTCGTTATTTTTAAGCAATAAAATATGCCATCTATTTATCTATAATTTGGAGCAGTTGGGTCAATATGCCACATGAAATGTATCCTTGGGTGGTGGGGGGATTCCTGCTTATTTTAATTGTATAAAATTCCCAAGGATTTCAATGGCCATTTTATTTAACAATGTGAGTGTTCCCTCATGAAATATATACAGTAGATGCCAGTACATTAAAAATAGTGGCTGAAAAACACTGGACATAGTATTGGGAGGAAGGATAGGGTAAAAAAGTGGCTTAGCCATTTGAATGGACCCTAGTTCATGGGTCACTCACTGACAATTGATCAAAACTTAAGAGTAGTCTGAAGGCAGCTTTGCTACATAAGGATAAAAGGACACTTTACTCCATGCCTTCATCTCTCTGCATTGGCTGTAGACGATAGGGGTGTAAGAGATGCTATGATGGCTCTATGCCACCTGACAATTTACCAACATGGGGAAATGCCTTACAGATAAGGGAGGAAGAGGCATTGAAATGACACCACGGCAGAACTTTCCCCTGTAAGCAGAATACCAATATCATAATTAGTTTAATAAGGCTGAGGAGTGATAACATATTTGACTGGCATTTTGGTAAATGCTTTTGCACTTATTCAAAATGATCAGGACCAATTATGGTTACCTTAACCATAAAATGATGTAGCCCAAACTGTTTGTTCTGTTGTGTATTAAGCCAGTGAAAGAAAAGGTGTAAAGTGAACTGCTTGGCAAGAAAAGATGGGCAAAATAGCAGCACTGTTACTTTGCCTTTGTGTGTAATGTAGTGAGCACCATCCAGGACCTCAGCTGCATTCCAGCCATGTGCAGTGCTAAGCAAGCAGGAACAGACGGAGGAAAAGGTGTGGTTAGAGGAAAACTAGCTATGGTCTGTGCTTCAATGCATGTTTCATGAGGCTAACAGAGTGTTAACTGAAGCAGCCAGAGGCAACTGGAGAGAGCACCACTTTGTTGTATGTATTTGAAAGAGGGATGCTGAAATGTTTGGAGCAAGAGTTGCTACTATCAGCATTGGCCCTTGTGACTCCTTGTGCTTGGTGCCTGCATGAAGCTTTCTGTTCACCAGAGAATCCTTATGGGCTGGTCTTTCACTGTGTCCTGTACATGGCGCTAACATTTCTGGGCTGTGTTCAGGGGCCTTCCTGCCTCAGCCAGCTTGATAATAAGGCATGAGTGCATATTTGAAACTGGTTCTGTGTCCTCACAGCTGCTGTTGTGCACTAACATTAGAAGGATTGATGCTGAGAGCCCCATGCCCTATCCTGGGTGCTGTAGTACAGTTTTTCATACCCCTACCTCTACAGTGTGCTACCAGTTTAACACACCAGAATCTTTTCTCTCGCATGATTTACATTATCCTGTAAATGTACATTACCTGGCAGGACCCCACAGTCTCCCATGGGATTTTTATGTTCTTTACTCTGTGTTCTGTTACATTTCATGGGTTGTTCTTGGTTGGAAATTCCCTACACTTTGCCACCTCTGCTACATTCATACATCCCTCTCCCAGGCTTTGCATGGTAGGCATCCATCTGAGGGAGAATCCAAGGGTCTGAATTTCCTTTCTGCACAGGATGAGTAACGCCAACTAAATAGCCTTGGGCAGCTAATATCCTATTGGGAGAAATTCAGAGAGTGGGCATTCTTCCTTTCTCATGCTGGTCATTAGGTTGAACTATACTGCAGATTTCAAAGTGTCTGTATTGAGAACTGTACAGCCTTTAATGCCCTGCATATATACCACCTACCACCACTGCACTTGCTAGAAACTGTATGTCTCTACCCCTCCTCCCCTTCTCACTTATACTTCTTCATCCAAATATACATAGCATGCATGCTTGGGTTGGGGAGAATATACTTACATATTGAAATAAACTAGCAAAGAAAACAATTGGCTTTTACTTAAAAAGTGAAATAAAGGGAAAAGACTCACATCTTTAGTTTGCGTAAAAGTGCAAAAGAAGAACCTCTCTTAAAGTTTAATTTCTTTGTGCAAAGCTTCAGGCATGTACTTACAAGCATTTTCCCACTGAATAAGAGGACAAATAGATGCTTCAGTTCATTAAGGCACCAATATGTATCCACTTGAGGGAGCTCCAGGATTTCCAAACAGCTATGCTTGAAGTCCAAGCCTTGTCAGAGCCTGTCCACTGGTATTTCAAGAATCAGAGCTTCAGAGGGACACACAGTTACACAAATAATTTGATTATGGATGTGAAATGACTGTCAATCTTAAATAAAGAATCAAATCCCTCACTGAGATATGATATACACACTTAAAAGTGACAGCATTTTTTTTTTTTTTAGTTATGCATTTAATTGTGAACAAAAAAGCTTTTTTGAGCACTTCAAACAACTCAGCTGGAAGCACTGAAATTAGCATGAAGTGAAATATTTATGGAAGCTTAGTACTGCTTAAGACTCATTATTTTCCCTGCCGTAAGACACCCAGGCCAATTAACTATTTCCAATTAAATAACCTAAAACAAAAGTGAGCAGCCAGAAATAACTGATAAATGGTAATGAGTGGACTCTGAAAAGCAGAAAAAAATCGTCTTTGGTGTCGAGGTCAATAATTGTAAGAGGCCAGAACAGACGTTACTATACAATGAAAAGGCATATACTGTACAAGAGAATTAAGAGGCAAAATTATATGTCCCCAAAACTAACTTTAGCATTACCAAAAATACTTTTCTGCAGCTGTTTGTCTAATTAAATATGTACCATTTCTGCTACACTTTCTTATTAAATGAATATGCACACCTTCCTCTTTAAATGTCATGATCTCGTGTTCAACCATTTTTAAGTTACCTGTCAAATAAAAAACAGTTTCAGTAAATTTAACACTGGGAAAAGAAATGTGTTTCCTTTTAGCCTTGCATGATGCAAAAATCACACATGCACTGGAACTGTCAGTCAAGTTTTTTATTTCCTGATTTTTTAAAATTACTTTGTACAACCTTAACACTGACTGACATAGTTCTTTGCCTTTGTGTTTTAGTGTTCTGAAAGGATGCATATGGTTACTATTGTGAGCATTTATCTGATCAAAATTAGGCTTGGAAGTTCACTCTGTATAGAGGGATGGGAATCCGTTTGACTAAAATGCATGCGACATGGAGTGGACTGATTCATTCTGTTGCTTATACAGTTTGGCTGGATACGCACTGCAATGTTGGGTTAACAGCACAATTACCATGGTGACTGATGTGCTGGGAACAGAGATCTAGGAAAGGGTCATAGCACCTCTATGGTTAAGTCACCTCTGTGGTAACTTAACTCTCAAAAACTGAGAAACTTCAAAAGTAAATTTATGGATTATTGCATAACACAGTCAAAACTATGGAAAGGGCATACAAGAGAATGCATTTTTCTATGCTCATGACTTTTTTCCTTTTCCTAATACAGTAAAACTCCATTAGTCCGGCATCCAATGCTCCGGCACTCCTGATGGTCCGGCACCATCAGGAACCCGGAAGTGCTGGGGCAGCCGGACAGGCTTCCCCCATTCAGCCGCTGCTGAAACTGACCAGCAGCTGAATCGGGGAAGCTGGGAACAGAGCAGCTGGGGTGCTGACGGGTTGGTCCCGCAGCGCTGAGGGACGGCGCTACGGGACCAACCCGGCAGGACCCCAGCTGCTCTGCCCCAGGCGTCCCGATTCAGCTGCTGCTGGACCAGCAGCGGCTGAATCAGGGACGCCTGGGGCAGAGCCAGACTATTGGAAGAGGGGGCTATGAGGTCTGGGGTGGCATCCTCCACCTCCAGACCCTCATAGCTCCCCCTTCCGATAGTCCGGCATATCTGATAATCCAGCACCCCCTGGGTCCTAAAGGTGCTGGATTATCAGAAGTTTACTGAATTACCTTATGTAAAATTGTCCAATAAGTAACCAGTAAGTTAGTGATAATGGACAACAGAAGTTGCACTGTGATCTCACAAAAAAAGTGGAGAGGGAGGGAAAGATAGGGTAAGATGTTGAGATCAGCTAAAAATCTAAACAAGTGCCTACAAAGCAAGCCCAAATGTGACTTTTGTCACTTACAAATGTATTACTAACTAGCAAATTCTTTTCGGATTTTATTATAGACATACACCTCAATGTTTAACTGCAATATTTCAAAGTTCAGCCATTCTTAAGCTATCTGTAGGAAAAGAACAGTGATTTTATTTTAAGCCCTGCATAATTCAAATCGACTAAACAGATTATCTTCAAACCTCTGTTAGTAATTCACCTTAGTGGCACATCCTACAAATACTTGTGCATGTAAGCAGTTGCAATGGGACCATTTGTGCAGAAATATACTTGGATGCAGACATACTCCCAAGATGAAGGACAATCATGGTCATTTTGGGATCAACAGATGTTTTGAAAGTTTTTTTTTTTTTAATTACGTTATAAAACAGCTTTGCATCTGTAACTGTTTGCTATCACATGAATATAACAACATATCTTTGTTGTGTTATTATGCAGTAATGTGTTTGTAACTGTAATTCAATCTGAAATTATTTCCAAATTTAGAGGTGTGAAATATTTAGTATTCATGTTTCATAGCAAACTAGAGATCTATTCATCTTTCTCCCTTCTGGTCTGGTCTGAGTCCTATTTAAACTAATAGCAAAACATCTACTGGCTTTTCAATCATATAGGCTTGAGTTCTGTGTGTTTTGTGTTAGAAAGCCCTAGGGTACCTATCACCTTGGTATCCACGTCAATAGTGCCACTAGCAAACATTCCCTGGAAGAGACATGAGCAATTAAATGTATTGCACCATTCAAAGGAGGCTGAAAGTACAGGAAAAGTACAATTTTCTCTTATAATTATTTTAACAGGTTATCTCTGTGTTAACAAGATAGCTTTAAACATCTTGCCGAAGTTGACATATTCTTTAATTATAATAGTCACACTGCTGAACGTACCTTCACACTGGCAAATGCCCCACTGGTAAAAAAACACACCGATTCAATCTGCTTCTTATTTCATGGTGATATTTCTATTCATAATTATTTTTGTTTGCCCACATTTTTTTTAAATGTGGGTTTTTCCTCTTTGTACTGTTGTTTCATTTGAAAACATTAGAATTAGCATACAGATGTGGTTTTGATCATAGATTTTTTTTTAATCATCCCCATTTTGCACAGCATATTTATATTCTTTTACCTCCTCTTTAGGTTTTCTTTCTTGAAAAATGTATTACCTAGTCTCATTGATGTAAACTCCTTCTGTTTACCACGGGTTTAAGATTGTTTTAGAAAGCTAACAATTTATTTCTTCCAGGAAGCATAATAAATACCTTATCTATCCACCCACCTAACTACAGCTTTTATGGTGTATGATACTGTCCTAAAACCATGGAAACTATCAAGCATAAAAATTTCAGTTTAAAAAGGCTGTTTCAGAAAGCTGTGAGTAAAAACAGGGGGTTAGCACAGCAGTTGGTGTGCAGACTAAACTGCACTATCCACTACTACACAAAATATATACTGACATAAACTTCAACAAATACAAATAACTTGTAGAATTCTCGTAAGTTACAGCACTGACAGGACTCTGAATGTCGACATTAGAGCTGGCTGAAAACATTTCAAATTCTTTATGGTAGAACAGGACACTTTTTATTGCAAAAAAAAAAAAAAAAGAACCTTCATCCCATTTTTCCCTCTATTCCAGACACCATTCCAGCTACATCATAACATAAAAGTCCAGACTCACAAGAATTTGCATGTCCTTAATTCTTATTGATGCTTGTGGACGCAAAGGAGGCTCAGTATTTTACAGAATTGAGCCAATGACATTGCCAAACTCAAAAAATCGGCAACATTTGTCTGCAATGTCTGAATTAAAAATACAGAAGAGGATCAGAAGCCCCTTCTCTTCTACAGTAAAACAAAAGTAATCATATTAGAATGTAATATTGTAGAATTGCTTTATCAAGGAATTGTGATTTTGGGGAGGGAGGTGGATTTATTCTATCCCTCTGGATACTACCAATAACTTGAGTTTCTACCTTTACCTCTTTTAAAAATAATAAGAAATGATTAATCAGACACACTGGAAGTATACAGTAGGAGGTGAAGGCTCACCTGTGTCCAATCCTCACCATGAAAAGTCTTACGTTTAGTTCACTCTGGCCTAGCACATCTTAGTCATGTGGGGTGTGCAAGCACAAAAGGGCTGTAGATTTTAGCTTTAGATCATTTGGATGAATAAGCCAGCTCCACCTGTTTTCAAAATCTGTTTAATACCTAGGAGCTCAGTGGCTAATTATCTTGATCCCTTGTATGGGATGCTCAAGCTCCTTTTTCATATAGAAGCACTCTGTTGTGGCCTAACCTAAGCCTGAGGAAAGGACAAGTCAGCCCAAAGAGATCTATAGGATTCAGATCAAGGAGCTGATGCTCCCAACTCCTCCATGTGCACTAATGCATGCATCACTGCTACAGGACCCACAGAGGGCATGGGGGTTATGTAGCTTAGTCACAGCCTCTTTGTTTTCTAGCCCTCTACCCATGAGTTGGGGAGACCATTACCAAGTGATGAATATTTGAGGAGGTCTGCTATTCCACCTGGTACCCCGCAATATTAGAAGTATTACATATACTGTAATTTGAACCAAATATCACTCTACCATTTTATTACAGGTCTTTAAGATGTATATATTTAGCCAAAGACGCCACCATTTCATTTTAGGCTATCAGCTAATTTTTTAAACCTGAACACTGAAATGTGGATCGTCACAGTACATTTACAAATCCAAGGCAAAGGAGTACTAATTTTTCAAGATTTTTTTTCCTCTTAAAAACCTCAATGACACAGAAAAGATTCTTGTTCCATTCCAGGGAGAACAGAAAATTGTCTTCTACCAGTAACCGGTAATCAGGCTAATGTTATGAAACTGCTTCCCTTTTTCTGCAATCCTAATTTGTATTAGTGTTTATACCAGTTAATTTGTGTGACATCACATTCTTCAGGAGAAAATACAAGATGACTCTACTAAAGCAATATGAGCAGAACAGCAGAGACAGAAATTTTATCTTTATATCCTGAAATGTGCAATAGAAAATTCCATCACTGGCAGTCAACTTTCTTCAAACACAGGTATGTTTCAAAAGTTCTGTAGTCCCCCCTCTTCCACCCCCCTCCTTGGCTTACAAACATATAATAGCCATGATTTGCTGTTGCCCTTCTGCAGCAGCCCCCACTGGTTAACTAAGCATCACCTGGTTAACCATTCATATCCCTAACAGACCCTGCAATTTAATGTGCATCAGGCAAAATTTGTTGTGCACTAGCAGATACTACTACACTGACCAATTTATGTACAACGTTAGCACACATTACCCCTCCCCCCACATACAGACAAGCCCTTAGAGAAGAAGAATCTTTCAAGCAACACCAAAAACCTTCTGAAAGAGGTTGTATTTTAAAGTTCTACATGGAGAAGAGCCTAAAGATCATATAAACAAAGAGTAGTCCTGTGTGTCCTTAGAGACTAACCAAAACATATAGAATCATAAGCTTTCATGGGTGCCACAGGACTAGTCGTTTTTAAAGTTACAGACTAACAAGAGATTTTATAAGCAGCATATAATTGATAACAGGAGTCAATATTTTACAGGTGGTCTTAGCTCTGATTTTAAACACTACTTGCAGATATATACTGCAAATAAGAGTATTATGTATAATAGAAATGGATTGGATTTCATGCCTTCCTATTAGCATACAACATAATTAATATATGAAACCCAATGTTACTCTTATGGACAAACTATATACTGGGTGAACTTTTTTTCTCTATGGGAATTCCATATTACATCTATTGTTACAGGGTTCAAAGGGCAAATACAGGGCCGAAATCCTCTCATTTGCACCTTGGCATTTCCCTATACATATAAGCCAAAGACCCATTTTCTTTCCAAAAGAATGGTCTTAGGATAATTTATTTGTGAAATGTGCAACTTCTTCCAAATTTGAACACATCATGATTGCAATAATATTTTTTTAAAATCCAAATCCCTTAGTACTTGTCTATAAGAGATCAACACTTCTCACTGTACAGTACATTGAAAGTGTCCATTGACATCTTGAACATTCTTTCCTCCTACTTAACCAGCACCCTTTAGACATTGAACATAAAATATATATTAGGATTTGTAAAAATAATGTTATTTAGCATGAGCATAGTAGTTTAGCCTAGCATAATAATTAGCTGCTGTTTGAAAAGCGCTTGGACTATGCGGAGTTATGTAAGTATAGGTTGAACCTCTTTAAACCAGGACTCTCTGGTCTAGCAACATCTGTGGTCCCGGTGGAGGACAGATGGCTAGGTGCCCTCCAAGCTGGCAGAGCAGAGGGCTGTCAGCAGCAAGCTGTTAGTGGAGTTGGGAGTCCAGCACATGCCCGGTGGAGACGTTAGCCTGATGCGTGGTAGTGGGGCTGGCGGGAGGGGGTAGCTGGCTGGGAGGCTGGTGGCCAGTCCAGGGGGGAGGCTAGTGGTAGAGGGGCCAGAAATGACCTTCCCTGTCAGGCAAAATCCCTTCTCTGACACCAGTCAGTTCCCAAAAATGCTGTGCTAAGTGTTATTGCTACTAGCATTCATCTTTCTTTGCTACACTTTCATCCTTGCTAACAACTCGTGACCATAAAATCCAGGTGTCTGGAACACAAGTGTAAATCTATATGCACAAGACAATCAAAATGAAGACTGCAATATTACACATTCTTGCAATTTGTTAGTTAAAAGGAAACCTTGTTGTAATACTACTAACTATGGCTTAGGCAGGAATTCATCAGTGATAAAAAATTAATAGGATTGCCAACCCATGTGCTAAAAGATCAGGAGTTAGGCCTTAAAAATCCCTCAAATCAAAATGAACAAAAACCCTTCTACCATGAGATTGTTTTAAATAATAAATGTTGGGTTCTTTTTATTTGCTACTTTAGGGCTTTCAATTAATCATAGTTAGCTCACCTGGTTAGTTCAAAATTAATTGTGATTAAAAATGAATCACAGTTTTAAATTGTACTGTTTAAAAATAGAATATCAATTGAAATTAAATCGTTTTGGATATTTTGCTACATTTTCAAATATATTTATTTCAATTACAACATGGAATAAAAAGTGTACAGTGCTCACTTTATATTTTGCTAGAAGATTCACCCAGTTTTGCCTGGGTCCTTAACTCAATGTTTGTTTTTGGAAAATAAAATGAAATATACATATTTCATTTAAATCGTTGCTCTGGGGTAGGGCTGGGGATAAGGGGTTCAGTGTGCAGGCTACCCTGGGGAGAGAGGACTACCCCAGCCCTCTCACTGCAGCAGCTTGGAGCCAGGTGAGAAGTGCCTCTCCATAGCCTCTGTAGCTGTAGCAGGCATAACCAAGAGGTGGGTGCATGCCCCTTGACTGGGGCAGGTGCAGGTTTATCTGTCTCCTTGGCTTCCCTGCCAGAGTGAGGAATGCAGCAAACTCTGCACTTTCTCCTGGCTCCCTGACAAAGGAAAACAGACAGCAATTTTCCTGTACGAATTGATGGAGGGAGAGCTTCAGCCCCTGCCCTGCCCTGCCTAAGGGGCATCTAAGGATAGGAGCCTCAGGACTAATGTGTAGTAGATTACAAATATTTACGCTATAAAGATAAATGAGAAATAGCATTTTTCAAATCATCTCACAGAACTACTGCAGGTAAATCTCTTAATTGTGAAATTGCAACTTACATATATATTGTGGGTTTTATTTTTTGATACAAAACTGCACTCAAAACCAAAATAGTCTAAAATTTAAAAGCCTACAAATCCACTCAGTCCTACTTTCTGTTCAGCCACTTGCTTAGAGAAATAAGTTTGTTTGCATGTGTGGGAGATAATGGTGCCTGCTTGTTATTTACAATCTTATCTGAAAGTGAGAACAAGCATTTGCATGGCACTTTTGTAGCCAGTGTTGCCAGGTATTTATGTACCAGATATGATAAATATGCATACACCCCTCCATGCTTTGGCCACCATTCCAGAGGACATGTTTCCATGCTACTTGTTTAAAAAATAAGGTGTTAATTAAATTTGTGACTGAACTCCTTTGGGGAGGGCTGTATGTCTCCTGATGGGTTTTACTCACACTCTGCCACATAATTCATGTTATAACAGTCTCGGCTGATCACGTAGCATATATTCATTTTAAGAATACTTTCACTGCAGATTTGACAGAACAGGAAGGTACCAATGTGAGGTTTCTGAGGATAGCTACAACACTCCACCCAAGATTTAAGAATCTGACATCCCTCCAAAAATCTTGGGCATTGTAAAGCATACTGTCAGAAGTCTTAAAATAGCACCATTCCAATGTGTTTTGAAGACAGCCCCAGATATTTAAGAACGACTCCCTCTCCTGTATCCTATTTATAATCAGATTTTGATTTGGCCTCAGCACTTTTTTTTTGGTTTTGTTTTCTGTATTGATGCAATGATCGTGCTGTGTAGCAGACTAACAGCCTTGGGATTTGAAGATAGTTATTTGTTCCTCACATTAGCTTGCCTAGGTGCCACAATCTTGTTCTGCAGGAGCATGTCTGGGGAAAGACGGTAGCTCTGCACTCCAACCTTTCACTTATTATCCTCTCTGGGTGCATCTACAGTAGGTCAAAACAATATCCGAAATTCGAGCTATAAAATAAAGTGCTTTTCCACAAGAGTTACAGAGAAACGGAAATAGCATGCCCGTATTTTCGAAATATATC
Source organism: Rafetus swinhoei (assembly GCA_019425775.1). NCBI lineage: Eukaryota > Metazoa > Chordata > Testudines > Trionychidae > Rafetus > Rafetus swinhoei. Next base: position 121,419,066 of record CM033424.1, read on the forward strand.
TCAAAATAACGGCTGCATTTAAAGACGTAGAATAGCTATTTCAGGAACTTCCAGTATCCAGAAACAGTGCCGCTGTCTAGATGTAGCCTCTGAGACTGCCCCCAAAAGGTGCTAATTAAAGGCATTTGTGATATGGGCACTTTTGTATTAAGGAATAGACTGAAACCACTTTCATATAATCCTTGAATAGCCATCAGCTGGTAGCAGCTTTTGGTCATCTGCCCCTGAACTGAGCTGTATGTGAGCAGGAAGACGGTGGTAATTAATAAAATACTTTGTATGGCCTCTTCCTACTCCCCATACTGGTATCAGTATAAGAAAGAAAATACCAGCCAGCAAGTCAGGGGCTGCCATGTCACCATGGAGGCAGAAGAATGACAGCCTAGTAAAACTAAAGATTGACAGGAGAAAGCAGGCTGTGAGGAAAGGATGAGAAACTGCTCCTGAAATGGGTTTTAAACAACATGGTTGTAAATTTTAACAACGTCGTTTAAGAGCCTTTAAAGTGTGGGGGTTCCCCCCCTCCCCAAGCATCTGTCAGTTGATAGCACTACGGAGAAGTAACTGCTCTCTAAAAGCCCTTTAAAAGACTTATAAAAAGAAATATAAAATCACATTGCTTATAAACCTGTTTAAACAGCAGTTTACACTTTTGTCCACTTCTACACGTGTTCCCAACAGTCTCTTGTATTTTTTCTTCTGTGCTGGCAGACTGAATGGTGCACAATGGTATGAAGCAGGTTAGTGCCATAAATACTTGGATTGCACCCACATTTGGGTAATGCAGGGGCTCTGAATTCCAGATGTACACTTTGCAAATCCAAACTGACCCCACAAAAGAAAGTCTGGCACTCTGAAAAATGTGTCTAGAACTTTCTGGGCATTTTCAGTGAGGAAGAAACAATGGGTGGGCCAAAGTTTCCAAAGTATCTTCTTTGCAACTGAAGGGTCAAATCCTCAGATGGTATAACTCAGTGTATTCTTCCAATGATGTCAATAGAACAATACATTGAGTTAACCAGCTAAAGTTCTGGCCCATAACTTTTTTTCATGTAATTATCAGCACACTCATAACGTGGATAGGTCAACTGCTTATTTTTAAGAGGCAATGGCTGCTTGACTGCTAATTTGACCGTTTATGTCTATGCATGTTAAATTGTAAGCACAAATTTTAAAACTGGGTTGAGACTTGAAGAAAGCTTAAAACTAGAATTCATAATTTGATTTCAAATCTCCATCCCCTCTTAAAAACTCTGAGGTTGTTTGGATCAAGAGCAGAGCTGAGCAACCTGTGGCCTACAGGCCAAATGCAGCCCATTGGGGTTCAATATGGCGCAAAAGATGTTTTGTTTACACATAGGGTTGCCAGATTCCGCTGGTTTCTGCCCATGTAATTTTTTTCCTACCAGTATTACTAAAGTGACATGCACATAAAGCAAGGGCACGTGAAGTGAGATGTGTTGCTGACTGCACACAACATTGATTGTGAGAGCCATGTGCTCCCTCTGCATCCTATCAAAGTGCTGCTCCGGTTTAATTGACATCTCCTACAAATTCTAGATATGCAAGCAAAGTTAGCAGAACTACCCTATCCCAGGAAAGTGTCCTGGTCATGGCAATCTTGCATCCTAATGAGATAAAAGAGGGCCACTCATGTGGCCCACTCACTAGCCTACATTGCCCATTGCTAATCTAGGGTTTCCTTTCTGCCCATTATAACGATGTGATAGGGCTATCTGAATACTTTAGACCCAGGATCAGATTTTGGTATTTCAAATGAGGGTTTTGATTTAAGCTCATCTCTAGCTAAGACTCAACTGGAGATCAGGCCCATTATGTTGCAACTTCTATGAACATGTGGCCCATATTGGACATTTAAATGTACTGGTGTATGACCAGTATCCAAAGCTTGGGACTGAATCTGTGGAAAGCTAGTGTTCCCAAAATTTTTTATCTAATAGTTGTTCTGCTTGGAGCAAAATGGATATGTCTGTGACTCAAAAAGTAACCTGTTATCAGGGCCTGCAGTAGAATGAGGTCAAAACTTGTCACAGGATTAGTTTCTCCTTGCCGCAGAAATCAACCAGAGAGAGCTATAAAATACCTAGGGACATGGGTTTGAGAAACCTACTGTCTGATGTGGAATGTGTATGAGTGAAACAGGAATGCAGCCTGGTTTCAAACACTCTGCAGTTTGAAGATTAACAAAATATGGGACATTTTCTAACCTCAGTTCTACCCATGAAGACAACGGAGAGTTTAACTGAGGGCAGAGTTTAGCCTGAAGAGCTCTACAGGCACATTTCTTCACCTTCACAGTTTCCCAAAGACTCTTTTTATGATCTTCTTGCTTCTTTCTCATTTTATAGTATATGTCTTTGCAATACAGTGTTCTGCTTTTATCCTGTGCAGTATGATGTCCTTACACTGGGGTTCATCCTGCAGCCCCTCTGTATCAGACATTCTCATATACTGCTACAAGCATCTCATGTACTTTGGGTCACACTTGATTAAAGGGAACTTAAAATCTCCCTGAGTGTGAAAATCCCATTGACTTCAATTGGGAGTTGCACACAGCAGACTTTCTGGATCAGGCCCATTAAGAAGGAATTAACTAAATACATAATTACATTTACAACTATGCCTTGGTCAATTTGAAATGCATATACATGTTCAGCATATGTTGCTTACATGCTACAATTAAACAACAGTTAATTTAGCCAGTCTTTTTCTAATAACATTTTGGGGTCAGCTAATAACACTGGTCTACAATTTTTTAGAAGTCGTCTGCTTCAGAGATAAAATGTGCTTTTTATTATGTATTTTGATGTGCTGAATTCAAATATGACAATTAAAACAACTGATTGGCTACTGTTTCCAAGATATTTAAGTTTTTACATTTTACTTCTATGTATATTGTGTAGATAGTAGAGTTTTAATCATAAATTGTAAACCTAGGTCTTTTCATGTGTTTATGGTTGCTTTACATGATCATATTTCACCTGTCCTGTTTATGTAACACTTTAAAAATCAGCAAAAGGGTTATATAAATAAAATTTATTATGAAACAAAAGGCAAAAAACTATTATGTACATAGTTTAGTCCTATTCAGTGTCTACTCGGCACTTCTTGGCTTGTCTCTTGTATTCATTAAATGGAGCATCTCTTGTCACTGTCCAGCAATAGTCTGCAAGCATTGATGGGCTCCATTTGCCCTGATAGCGTTTCTCCATTGTTGCAATGTCCTGGTGAAATTGCTCGCCGTGCTCGTTGCTCACTGCTCCGCAGTTGGGTGGAAAAAAATCTAGATGAGAGTGCAAAAACTGTATCTTTAGTGACATGTTGCAACCAAGGCTTTTGTATGCCTTGAGGAGGTTTTCCACCAACAACCTGTAGTTGTCTGCCTTGTTGTTTCTGAGAAAATTTATTGCCACTAACTGGAAGGCTTTCCATGCCGTCTTTTCCTTGCCACGCAGTGCATGGTCAAATGCATCATCTCAAGAAGTTCACGAATCTGAGGACCAACAAAGACACCTTCCTTTATCTTAGCTTCACTTAACCTTGGAAATTTTCCACGGAGGTACTTGAAAGCTGCTTGTGTTTTGTCCATGGCCTTGACAAAGTTCTTCATCAGACCCAGCTTGATGTGGAAGGGTGGTAACAAAATCTTCCTTGATTCAACAAGTGGTGGATGCTGAACACTTTTCCTCCCAGGCTCCAATGACTGTCGGAGTGGCCAATCTATCTTGATGTAGTGGGAATCTCTTGCACGACTATCCCATTCGCAGAGAAAACAGCAGTACTTTGTGTATCCAGTCTGCAGACCAAGCAAGAGAGCAACAACCTTCAAATCGCCACAAAGCTGCCACTGATGTTGGTCATAGTTTATGCACCTCAAAAGTTGTTTCATGTTGTCATAGGTTTCCTTCATATGGACTGCATGACCAACTGGAATTGATGGCAAACATTGCCATTATGCAGCAAAACAGCTTTAAGACTCGTCTTCGATGAATCAATGAACAGTCTCCACTCATCTGGGTCGTGAACGATGTTGAGGGCTGCCATCACACCATCGATGTTGTTGCAGGCTACAAGATCACCTTCCATGAAGAAGAATGGGACAAGATCCTTTTGACGGTCACGGAACATGGAAACCCTAACATCACCTGCCAGAAGATTCCACTGCTGTAGTCTGGAGCCCAACAGCTCTGCCTTACTCTTGGGTAGTTCCAAATCCCTGACAAGGTCATTCAGTTCACCTTGTGTTATGAGGTGTGGTTCAGAGGAGGAGGATGGGAGAAAATGTGGGTCCTGTGACATTGATGGTTCAGGACCAGAAGTTTCATCCTCTTCCTCTTCCTCGTCTGACTCAAGTGAGAATGATTCTGGTGCATAAGGAACCGGCAGTCCTTCTCCGGGGGGTACTGGGCGTATAGCTGATGGAATGTTTGGATAATGCACAGTCTACTTTTTCTTCTTTGACACACCTTTCCCAACTGGAGGCACCATGCAGAAGTAACAATTGCTGGTATGATCTGTTGGCTCTCTCCAAATCATTGGTACTGCAAAAGGCATAGATTTCCTTTTCCTGTTCAACCACTGGTGAAGATTTGTTGCACAAGTGGTGCAGCATATGTGTGGGGCCCACCTCTTGACCTGGTCTCCAATTTTGCAGCCAAAATAAAGGTGATAAGCTTTCTTAACCATAGTGGTTATACTGCGCTTTTGTGATGCAAAAGTCACTTCACCACAAACATAGCAGAAGTTATCTGCACTGTTCACACAGGTACGAGGCATCTCTGCTCACTTTGGCTAAACAGAAATGTGTCCCTTTGCAAAATCAAACACTGACAAATAAGAGAGCACGACACTGTATGATTTCTAGAGCTGATATAGGGCAATTTGTTCAGCAGAGTGATGTAAGCTTCGTTATGATTGCATCATCCATGACTTCTAGGAATAACATGATGCAATTCATATCATGTATGATGCAATACCAGCTTCAGATTGCACCATTCATTGTTTTGCCTAAAAGCAAGTACTGTCCAAACCCAGTCATAGATTTATTCATAGATCCAGTCAAAGATGTATTTTAGTCATTTCTGGTTTAAATTGAGATCCCTTCCCTTTATAACTCACTTATCCTCCGCCATTCCCAAGTCAAGGGTCGTATATACTGACCCAATAGCATATCTTGAAAACTAGAGCCAATCAACAATTTTAAGCATCATTTTCATTCTCAGTGACCCAGAATTAGCAAAGTTTGACTACATTTATTTCAGAAGCATTTTGGCTGTAGAGCAGTGTAATCCATGCGCCAACCTCAATTTCTGAGGATATATTTGTTATCTCTTTAGACTAGGGACTCTATTTTGCTCGTCTACTGCCATACACAATCACTACTAGGACATGTGAGCACTCATGTAATATAAATAATAAATATCTGCAGAACAGTTTGGGCGAATAATTCATCCTGCAGGTTGATCATAAACTGTTGACCGGGTCTGTTTGTTCATGTTGTGCAATTGGTCAATGAAGTCACATGATATTGCTTCTGCTCAACTACTGAGAATTTTTAAACTGGAGACTACAGAACAAAAATAAATCACATCACTAACCTTTTCAAAAAGAACAGAACACAACATGCTAATGGCAACTAATATGAAAATTGCTATGAATACTAAGATTTTTTTTTGTGACTGGAAAGGGAGCTTGTCCCCAGAATAGGAGGCAAATTGGTCTGAGCCATCACAAATGGGAGGAGAGCTTAAGGAGAATCTCTATTAAGATCTGGTCCATGTTATGAAAATGATTGGGAATTTCAATAGTAGATAACTTTTATATAAGCAATTCCTGTTGCCGTTTTACTTTATAAAAAGTAGAGTTTGAGGTGGTATAAATCAGCACAACTCCCTAGCAATCAATTGAACTACATTAATTTATGCCAGTTGGGGCTGACTGTCATTTGACAAAAAAAAATTATTCAGAAGCAACAAGGAAAACAAACTCTTGAGCTTTGCTAAATTCTGAATCCAAAGAACTTAGCACTCGCAGATATGCATAAAGTTCCCGATTTCAAAACCCTTAAGTGCTAAGTTTCAGTGAAGTCAGTGGAAGACAACAGCATTTAAGCATGTGCTTAAATAGAGCACACAGAAGAGAATACTCTGATTGCAGTGCATGGAGCTACTCACATGACAGCACTACGAAAGGAGAATATAGACCAAAGAAGACAACAAAAATGAAAGCAGTTAATTGATCTTTTTCGGGAAGCCAGAAAAAATGAGAAATGTCCCTTATAATGTGCTTAATATTCATTTCTTCTTTGAAGAAGAACTAGCCACTTTCAGACCATAGATTTAGTGTTGTTTAGAACTTAAAGCCCTTGAGCTCAAGACAAAACTGTTGATTAAAAGAGAAGCTGCAGAGTCAAAGCCGGAGAAGTTAGAGTTCAGTCAGGGCCATAGAAAGCATCAGTGATGCTTAAATAACAGCATCTCCTTTGAATCTTTTAGTATTTCACTGAGTAGTGATACTCAAGCGAACAAAATATCTTTCTTACTGCAATCCAGTTAACTACCAACCTCAAGTGAACACTCTTTTCCCTTAGCACTGCAGGGTATGACCACTCTGTCTAACCCTTAAAATAAACATGAGCATGAACTCCATTGAAGGATAACTCAGATGTGGAAATAAATCTTTCTGTTAAGGATCTGAATTTGAGGGTGTCTGGGACATGGGGACACTAAGGGCATTTTGAAATAAAGATCTGTACAACTGGACATAAACTTGTAGCATTTTTCTTTTTTTGTTTTTAAAAACATATACAAAAATAGCCTGGAAGCAAATGGGGCAGATTCTGCTGTTACAGAGCTGTAAATGTGGAGTCCTTCCTTTATAACATCTGTGGAATTACTTTGGTTTTCTGCTAATGCAAATGAGCAGAATTTCACCTAATATCTGTTCTTCGGTTCATTCCTAGTCCCTTCCCTCTCCACCTAGCAGCGGACTGCCACCTGTGCTGGGACCAGAGGCCATGGGTCCAGCTTAATTCCTCCCCACTCCTTCCTGGCTGAGGCAGCAGTGTTCTCCCAAACGGAGTATACATATAAATACAAATTATGACCAAAGAAGAAGAGAATTGCTCTCTAGAATTGTCTGCCAAGTAAATCTTAGTCATAGCTGTCTAGATTCCACTCTCTCTTAGGCATGCAAAACTGGGACCCAATCCTGCTATGTGCCTAGCACTTTCAATTCCTATTAACTTCAGCAGGGGTGATGTGATTGGCACCTAGCAGAAGGCAGTCCTCATTTTGCAGAATGTGGCCCATCCCAGGGGGAGAGAGGCCAATTCCTCTCTCACCCAAGTCCATAGAGGAGCTCTCATTTACTTCAAAATGGGCCTGGGATTAAGTCCTGAAAGAGCAGTAAAACAAAGAATGCTTGAAAAGTGCAGATGAGTATTTGTTTCAGATACAGCAGAAAATAAATAATAAATGAAACTGTAAACCTGAATAAGGTCTATCTTTTTCCTAGATGCAAATTAAGATTTAAATATCAAAATGATAGGCTTCTGCTAATCCTTCTTAGACAGACATAAATTGTTAATCAGACTCTAGGCAGTGTTGTTTAATACCAACTTTAATAAAATAGCCGCCTAGAGCAGAAAGACAGTTGGGATTCTGACTCTAAAAGTTTGGTAGCCTCTTCCACATTTTTGTAGCCTGAGGCTCTGACTAACATTGATAGCAACCCCTTTGAAATATGCTTATTTTTTTAGGCTTCTAAATTATTAAACACCTTATTAGTGGAAAGATTAGATGGGGGGGGGGGGGAAGTCATTTCCGTATGAAGGAAAATGGACTGGAAAAGGAAGAAAAAGTTGAGGGAATATTATATTTACATAAAAAAAAATCCAGCTCTGTTGTTGATATACAGAGGTAATTTATAATTCATTTAAGAAATGAACCCATCAAATTATATCACAATGCATGACAAACTGCTATTGTTGAGCTATCCTGCAATAAATTACATAGAATCATTCCTGTCATAGTGAAACTTCTTTGTGACTTAACCTTGTAGTGACATTGTTTTTTATTATAATTATTATCCCCTATTGTTCCAGAGGACTTGCCTATCATGAAAAATATCTCTCACTAACATCATACACTAATAGGGTGGGAAAAGTTTTACCATGTGACATAATCACGATGCCCATCCAAAAGAAGCTGTTCTGAATATTGAAAAAAAAAAAAAGTCTTCCCTTTATATACTTGTCAGTCAGGTGAACAGATTTTTGGATTAAAAAACAAACAAACCCCAAGTACAATGCATTTTTGCTCTATATCCAGAGCTGCTTGTTAGCATGCTAATTGGTTGGTTTAATATGCAACACAAAGCACACTCATTGCTTTGAAGGGCTTATTTATGATGTCATGGATATTAGTGTGTATTTCTTACTTGCAAAACAGCAACACAGGACAGTGCCCACCCTCCCCCACATGCACATGTTCTGTGGCTCTGACTGTTTTCCTTAACCAGCAAGATAATCATTTTGCCACAGAGAAGCAGATAAGAAAAAAAATGTAAACAATCTAAAAAAGCCATTTTAATTTAATAACAAATTGGGAGCTGTACTTTGTACTAAATTAGCACTGTGAGCCTCATATCCATGCATGGCAAGGTTCCTTGTTCATTACTGCTTAATTAATCAGTCATGTTTCCATCTAAATGAAAGTTTTCTATCTCTCCCTATCATCTCTAATATCTCATTGCAGACAGCACATCAAGTTAATCTTGCTTGCATTAGAAAGTTACTTCTGATGGCCCAACTCTGTTATTTACGATAACTCATTTTAGAGCTCTGCGCAGAGACAAAATTTGTATCTGCCTCCAATCTACATTCTCAATAACGGTCCCTGTATATACCGTTATTAACTTTATCCCAGCTTGTGGCTGAATCCTGTTTATACCGCTCTTGTGAGTCATCCTGCTTGAATCAATGGGCCAAGAGCCTCAGAGAGGAAAGCTGTATATAGCCCTTATGCTCCATATAAGGACAAGCAGTTTAGTTCTCAACAATGAGAAAAGATGAAGGGGCCAGTGATTGAAAACATGTACTTCGTTCCTTTCTAAATCCTTTATTCCTAAGGAATATTGTGTTCCCCTTCATAGAAGTGAGAAATGGAAAAGACCTGTTTGGTCATCTAGTCTTTTCGGACCATAATGACCTGGCTCCAGTCAAACACAGTGTTATGCTACCCTTTCTGAACCTGCAGTCTCTCTGACTGCAACTTACATTACGTGCTGTACATTTATGGGCTCAAACTCTAGGGAGTGGTTTCAGATTGCCTTGTACCGCTGAGAGCCCTACATGCATCTGAAGCTTGTTACTGAAGTCTTCCTCCTAGATGGCACCACAGATTAACTAATGCTCTTGTGTGTTCTGACCATCGGGGACTGTCCCAGGCCTTTGTAAGATAGCAGACAGACAGCAAGGAGTAAGGGGAAGCAAGCTACAGCTGAAATGCTGATCTCGGATACAAGGCTATTTTTAAAGTCTGTTTTGTTAAATTTGAATACATCAGTAAACACACACAATATACTTGCCTATTAACATTAAATGAGCGGTCATAAACAGCTATAAGCAACTCCTGAGAAACCCTGTGTAATATTTCCCATGAAAATGAGGGTGAGTGCTATATTTTAACCTCCAAGATTTGTGACATTCAGCTTCTGACCTTACACTTACCAGCCAGGTTGAAATTACAACCTGTTGCTAAGGAAAACTATGGTACCTTAAAGTGAATGAGATACTTGGCAGCTTGAAGCATATCTGGCAAATGCATTGCAGTAAACTAATGAGGGACCATTTAAAAATCCTGCAAAAGACATCCCAAAAGTTTTAAAATAAGATCATACAATTTCATTTCACAGCAGAATAAATTATGTGCAGAAACAAGAGGAAGCCTGGATTTTTCTAGAAAGGAAAAAGAAAGCCCTTTTTAGAAATCAAAAGGGCACCCTTTATATCTGACAGGGAAGCATTGCCTAAAGGCACCTTTTCAAGGATCCTGCGATTATCGGTGTCTGTGAAATAATGCCATCGCTTGTAAACATTAATAAATAAAATACACTAGGCCCAATTTTTCTCTTGGATGTGTTATCCTGGGGGAATTCTGTACTGCTGCACAATGCAGAAATTAATGGTGTGTGCTCAGAATTTCCTTTCCCCTTACAGAAATGGGCTTCAGTACTGCTGGTCTCCACTAGGAGCTGTTAGACCCTCAGTGGTGCCTAGTTCACATATAGAAGACACTGTCTGGGGCAGGGAAGAGGGAGAGAACTAAAAGGTTGTTGGCAGCTTCATTTCCCAGCTTGGCAGTATAAGGATGTTAAGTATCGGGTAACTGACTAATCGAATAGTCGATGCATTTTTGCATCGACCATTCAATTAGTTGATAGGGCGCATCTGCTTTTGAAGTGTAGCAACAGCCCCAAGGCTGAAGCCTGGCCCCGGGCTCCATGCAGCGCTGCCACTTTGAAATGCCGTGGAGAGCCCAGAGTCGGGCTCAACTAATCGCTTCCCCCTTCCTTGATGCCTCTATTAGATAGGGGGTACTTCAAAGTGGCAGTGCTGCATGGAGACCAGAGTCAGCTGCTCCGTGCAGCGCTGCCACTTTGAATGCTGCAGGGAACTAGGTGTCAGGCTCCTTGTGGCATTTCAAAGCGGCAGCACCACTTGGAACCCGGGATCAGCTGGGGAGTCCCCAGCTGATCCTGGGTTCCACATAATTCCCAAAAGGACTATTTTGAAATAGCATGTCCACACTACAGGGTAGCCTCAAAATTAGTCCGAGGCAGGCTCCATTAATGTGGATTCTACCTCGTAAGTCTATCTCGACTTAGAGCCACAAAGAACTGAGGAGTAATTACTTTGATGACTCTGGGGAGTAGTTATTTCAAAATAGCGGCAGCAGAGCATTCGCACTACCACTATTTCAAAATAACTATTTCAGAATTAGCGTTATTCCTTGTGGAAAACAGGAGTAGTTATTTCAAAATAACCAGCCCGTTATCTTGAAATAAATGGCTTGGTAGTATGGAAGCTCCACTTGTTATTTCAAAATAACTCCCTATTGTAGACCATGGCTGGGAGAAGGAGGTGTGGGTGTGCATATCTGGGCAAGAGAAGGTTCAACAGCTGGGCTCAGGAGAAAAGGGGTGCAGGGTTTTGGGCAAGGAAGGGCCTTGTGGCTGGGCTCGAGAGGAGGGATTGTGGGTATCTGGCCCCCCTCCGGCTGGGCTGTGGGAAGGAAAGAGGCCAGAGAAACAGGGACTTGGTTGTTACAGGGTTGTTAAAGAAACTCACTTCTCCCGGGAAACTTGTGTGTCTTTGTTTTTGCTGACAGGTATTTTGACATAAATTATGAAAATAATTGAAACTGGCATGATTATATTTTGACAAAATTTGCAGAATTTTAATGTACTGTACACAGAATTTAATTTTTTGGCAGAGACGAGCCCTAGGAGTAATATGTGTACACAGCTTCCACCGAAGTCTAGATACAGACATGGGAATCTAAAGACCAAATCTTGAAGGCTTCATACATATGTCTAAACTTCTAGCACCTGCATATGCAAGAATGGAATGCCTGCAGCAGTCAGACAAACCCTCATAGTGTATTGCTGTACCCACACTCAAATATTCTGGATCTCTTCAATATTTCCATTTCCTACCCCATCGCTGTTAATTAACAAAGGTCACCTCATCCTTGCAGATCTGTGGTGAGGATTCTGACCCTAGGCGTTGCAAGTTGTTTAGTGGGTTCAGTGCAAAGTTTTCAATGAGTGGTGGTGAATGTGCCCCCCCCCCCCCCCCCATCCCAGTTGTTAGCTGTCATTTATAAAAAAAAATGAATTTTCTCCTCTATTCTGTGTTATTTAGGGATACCACGCCTAGCTTTTTGGAGGTCACAATCTCATCACCATAGAAGCAATTGTGATTTCCTGTGAGAACCCTCCAGTAAAACAGTGAAGCAAATGAATAGCCCTGTCAACTTCATGCACTTAGTGTTGTTCCAGATCTGGGCCTGGCTGAAAGAGGCCAGCAGCATGAAGGAAAAGTTCCCTTGTTTACCAAAAAATAGCTCTTTCACTATCAATGATAGAAAATACATTAATGGTTACTTGCACTTAAAAGGAGTTTTGACAAAATATACAATTCTTAAAACTTCTTTGGTACGTCTTTGATTGTCTAAAAGAGCCAGGTTAGTGGACTCAAATTTTTCTGCATCTTTTCCCTTCAAGCAGTGACAGCTAAAGTGAGCACTCATTTCACAAAAAGGAAATTGTCATTTCATGAACGGGATTCTAAATATGTGTATTCCTCCTCTGTGATCTTGCCAAATGCTATCTGTAACTGAGAACAGGAGGAAGAGGGCTTTATCTAGCATTTATTACTACCAATCTGTTCATCCATTAGATGGAGCACACAGTTGAGAGGCAGGTATGTCTGTGAACTAACCAGCTCTACCACTGTCACAGTTAGATCTCTATCTGCATTTACACCACCTGCAGTGCCACAGGACCTGAGGTTAATGACACACTGGTCCTGGACAACTAACCTCCCTGTTGCTCAGTTTCCCTACTTGTGCAATGGAAATAATGTATGCAGTGTTGTAGCCATGTCGGTCCTACGATATTGGACAGACCAGGCGGGTAGACCAACTACCTTACCCACCTTGTTTCTCCAAGGGAACTAATAACACGGACCTATATTACAGGGATGGCTCCTGTACATTAAAACAATCACACTTCCAGAAAAGTAAGGGATCATAATATGACTCCTGGTCTGCTGCACTGGGTGCCCATAATATAACCTGGGGGAAGGAGCCGCCTTTGTGGGGTTAATACTTCGTTACAGCCACACACATGTAAGCAGGAAGAGGAAAAAGCCTTGGCTTCACCGCCCATTCTGCTGGTCAGGACAGCTGAGGCAGCACAGACAGAGAAATAATCAGTATCCTGTAGAGGACTGACTCAGATCGCTACCTTTGGAAGTAAAGGGGGAATAGATTGTGACTCATTCTAGTTCCTGGTCTACTCTAAATCTGGTCTATAAACAGGGAACAGTTCTTCTTAGATACAACTTTCACAATGATTTGTATTTTTCAGCCACTGCTAGAGCTAGGTAACATAATTAAAGTTTTTTTTTGTGAAAAAATTAGTCCACCCCCACTATTTTTTAATCTTGAATTTTGAAGTTTTTTTGACCAGAGCCAGTTTACAGAGCAGCACAAATGAGCAGAAAAGAGAGAGGATGTTTTGTTGGTTTTGCTAGCATGGGATTCTGCTGCCCAAGTTCAAACCCACACTCTGTCACAGACTTCCTCTATAACCTTGCCATTGCATTGCCTATCTCCCAGGTTTGTTACAAGAATGACCAGATACTATCATAATGAGAGCAATCTTGGGATAGAACTATGCATTGTCCATTACACAGAGCAAAGCCAAAAATGACTCCTTGGTATCCATACAGCATTGCGAAAATACAAAGCAAACAATTTGCTAGAGGATAGTACTAATTCTCTCCTCTTATATTTATGAATAAATTACTAATCTGTCATCATTCAAACCAGCAAGATTGTATTTATCAGAAACCTTACAATAACAAAGTAATGTGCACAGAGAAAAAAATCATTAGGAAACAGATTTCACTTGCAAGCTTCAGGAGGAAATTAAAGGCAGCAGCATGCTTTTTAAAAATATGATGGAAAATATCTTGATTCCTTTCAAGATGCAAGTAAGAACATGTCCCCTTAGGCTACTGCTTCTGTGTTTTGTACCTGGGCTCAACCTCATTTAGGCTTAGAATCCTGATTCAGATCCTCTTGATCACAGCCGTTTATGCAGCCTAGCCAACTTTAATGCAGAATAGATTTTTGTTCCCATCTCTTTATGGAATACAAAAAGCAGGCTCCTTCCAAGACAGATTTTTGCATCCCAATTTTATTTCTCTTCATGTTTGGTCTTAACCCTCACACTAAAGCAAAGCTCCATACTAATGATCAAGTTGATTGAACAGCATTTGTTTTTGCAGTAGCTATTGACTGGTGGTTGAAGTGCAGCATTTGTGAAGTAGGATTTCTATCTTCTACTCAGACACATATACACCTGCAATACCTGTGGAAGATAGGCTAGTGTTTCATTTCTGTGATAATTTTCAATCCCCACTCACCCTTCTTGTAGGTTCTCCGGCTCTGGTTCCATCATTAGGTGCAAAAGTAGAAATGCTGGAAAGACACACTACCTATTATCTCTTGCACAGCTGTAAACATTACTGCAAAATTACTGTTGTGGTGTGTCCCTGGGGAAGGTTTGGGAGGAGATGGTGAATATTTATATTACAGATTAAATGTAAATCCCAGTCCAACTACAATTGAACATTTTCTGTGTGCATATATAATCTGGCAAGGCAACCTAAATAATCCATAATATATCTGCCCAGTATGCGAGTCAAGCGACTTGTTACACAGGTTACTTAAGGTAATCACAGATCCTGAATGGGGGCAGATGGAAATGTATAGGCTGTGTATATGTAATGGAAGAGATGTTTGGCATATGTCTTTCAGGGTTGTGTGTAAGGCGAAGGAATGTAGTATCTGTGTAATCCTGGATTGTTCACCTGACTGCCATCAAGTGTCTGGCCCTGTCACAATTAAGTCATCACTTCTTTGCTAACACACCACTTTGGGATTCATAGCAGTGGTCTTGCAATAACTCAGAAAGGAGTCCTAAATTCAGACTCTCCATGCTGGGACAGCAACCCCTGCCAGCTAGATGACCCCACAAGATGCAAAGAATCTCTCGCATCACTCAGCATTACCCCTTCCAGTGGATTTAAAGAGATCATGGGTTCCCAAAAGTTAGACCTGCTCACTCTTCTAATGCAAGGCATGACTGCTAGGATGTAGGTTCCTGAAGGAGAATAATGGCTGACAGTGTGGGAAGATCCTTTAAGTTGTAAGAGGCCTCCAGTAAAATGCATTAGGGGTTTGGGATCATTTTAATGAACAATCCATATAATGCGAGACAGTCTCATCATGGGACCCCCTTTGCCAAAAAAAAGTCACATTTTTTATTATAAATATGGCCTGCGACACGCAGCGCTGGACAAGACTTACAAAGGAACCAGAACTATACCAATCAACTGGAAAAAAGAGAATACTGACAATTGTAGAGACACTGGCTAATTCTAATGTCAATCTGTCATAAATTAAAATTAATGGAGCAATGCTGATAAAGGCATGATCAAAATTAAGCTGAATATTGGCTACAGAGGGACAAACAGGAGGATTGTCAATGCACTAGAGAAGCTTGTTCTTACGCTCACTGAAGACAAGAGAAGTGCTGCCATTGATTCTAATAGGTGTGCAATGGGCCACGGAAGAAGAAGTTTTTAAAATTAGATTTACCACGAGAAAAGCATAATGGGATGGGTGAAAAACCTCAAAACAAACCTTTTTGTATTGTTTTCAGGCACTAGTTTCTAATCAAGTTTGAATGTAATGTCGCAAACAACACAACGGACAGATAACTATTTCTTCAGCAGTTACCTTGTTAGCATAATGCTCCTGATGCTTTGCATTTATTATGCATTATTCAATTTTTTTTATTTTACTGAAATAGGGGCTGATAATCTGCTTTTGTGTCTTATTGTTAGGCAAATAAGGCAGACAGTAGCTGAGTTGAAACATTATTAAAAAAGAAAACCCTACTTTCCAGACTGAGTCAATTCTCTGTCCTTACAAACCAGGGCTCCTGATTTCTCCAGAGCTTCAGAACACACTGCCATGACTAAGCAAACCAGCTTCTGCCAGATTTTATCTTGCCTGGAACACATTTCAAACTTCAGAACCAATGGTTAAAATACAAGTCAAATCCCGCACCGAGGCTGCAGAAAGACTGATTCACCAGCATGCAGAGCTGTTCATCTATTATAATTCATAGTTTAAGGGACTTATCCTACAGATAGTAAGGTATACAGCAAAGAAACAGCACAGGGCACTGCACAGCAGGAAAGATTAATCACAGCTGAAGCTAACTGGCTAGTTTTTGAGAGTTGTGTGGCCAAGTAATTAGAAAAACTAAAAACCCCTCAGTAAAGCATCACAGCAACACTAGCTATCCTAATGTTCAGTGGGTTAATGTAGGAAATCTATCTTTACAATAGCTTTGGTGCTGTAGTTCCTCCATGCTCCCTCTCATGCATAATCATGTTAATCAAAAGACACCTTAAACCATTTCTGCTTTATTTTTTGCATCATTGTAGCAGACCCTTTGAAGAATTACCATCCTTATGCAACATGCTATAACCATCCCAACAGGCGGCTATCACAGTATTTTACCAACTTTGTTTGTATAGATTTTATTTAGTTTTCATATTAGTAATTAGTCATGATTTATAGTGAGATTCATCTTGAGCTTTGGCATTGGGAAATTGTAACAAAAACCAAATGTCAACATAAACAGCCCACCAAAAAGTCAGGCAAGATCTGGACACTATAATTTAAATATGAACAGAATAGCAGTGCTCTCCTAGGCGTGGACTATTAAAGCAATCCTGCTATTACCATGTAGGTAGACATGGATTAAGTGATCCAACAGAGATCCTATCTGAATCCCACCATTCCTCATGTCTATAACTAGGATAAAGTCAACATGCTGACATCTTCACTCACAAGATGAAAATATATGTAATGAGCTGAGGGGAAGGAGGATCAGGGAGGCTCATGACTTGAGGGATGCATCATATCCTTGAGTTGCACATTAACTTCATCACTTGTAGGAGCTGCGGTCTGAGCTTATTCTGCTAACTATTCAGAAGTTCTATAAAGTTTCCATTAGTGGAGACACTTGGAACAGAGAAAAACATTTTCTTTCATGTGAGTGCTTGGTTTCAAGGAAATCTCTTGACTGAATATATTCTGAACAGCAGTGTGTAAAATGCAAACTTTTCTTTAAAAAAAAAAAGACTATCTTTAGCAATAGGTTACTACTTGCATAGGGAACTGTGCAGGTGGAGGAGGCAGAAATTATGTCATATTTCTAACAGTGAACAACCTGATAGAAAATGAAGATTGTCCCTATAAATGTAACCTTTGGAGGACATGTACTGAACTAAATGAGAGCCATAAACTGATGTGAAATCTAAAATACTTAGAGCAGCATTTCTCAATGACCACTCGGTGGAACAGCACCAGTCCCTGAAATCTCCCTGACCATTTAGGAAGGCAGCAAGCCCCTCCTTGGTATGAAAAAAAAGGTTGAGAAACATTGAGCTAGAGAGAGAGACTAATAAATCCCTTACAGGGACCCAGGTTGCCCGATCCTGAAATGACTGCAAATGATAATTGTAAGGAATTACAGCTAGACTAGTACCATTTTTCTTGAAAATGTATTGCTGCTTCTGATCATGTTTGTTCCGCCCCCCCCCCATCATACCCAATATGTCTAGAAAGGATTGCAATGCAGTGTAATGCCAAAAGCATATGAGATTTTATTTTTACAGTTACCCTGGCAAATAACACTGGAGAGAAGGAGAAGGGATTCCCTGAAATATTTATTACCACATTACTATTGGCTAGTTTAAGGAAAATATCCAATTAG
This sequence comes from Rafetus swinhoei, assembly GCA_019425775.1. NCBI lineage: Eukaryota > Metazoa > Chordata > Testudines > Trionychidae > Rafetus > Rafetus swinhoei. The sequence goes on from CM033424.1 coordinate 121,436,736, forward strand.
ATCTCCACTGTTAGGCCTATTAAAATTGTTTATAGCAGTGAAGAAAGAATCTACTTGATTTAGATCCTCAGCCTTCCACTCTTTTCACACATGCAAACTTACTGCCTCAACTGCCTTTACAAGGTTTTGTTCTGTTTTTTTTTATAGGGAAGCACAATTACCCATAGCATTATACTGCTCATGAACAGATGTTAATCAATTTTATGGAATACTTAAACTAATATGCAAGCACTTTCACAAAGGAACTGAGGGCACAACAGAGATTGCACTCCAGAAAATGCATGGAATAAGCCTTTTTCTTAATGGGGAGAGTTATGTTTATTTTCATTAAAACTAGAAACTCTACCCAAACTCCATCCTGAAAGAATGAACAGAAATAATGCTACATATGTATTTTGGACACACATTGTGCATGTACGTGTGTTGTCATTAAGTATTCCTGAATTGGCATCCTCTCCTTTCCAGTTTTGTTGCAATAAGTGTAAATTAAACAAAGGGCTGACTTTACACTTAAGCAATTTGGCTACCTGGCTCCTCTTTTAGAGGGTAGGCAAAGCCTTACATCCTAGGCATCAATACAAAAGTACCTCGTCTTCTCATTTTGGATGAAAGTAGCAGAGCTGGTGTCAGGGAGGGCGTAATTCAGGGCATTAAACTTCTTGATCCTTGAACGGCAGCAGGAGTTATTTAGGCGAGCATCCCCTTGCCATTACAAAGGACTGCATTTAGCTCGCCATAAAATATGGATTTTATTGCAGCAGTGACAGGACTTCTTTCCACAGCCCCTGACCGCTGCAGGACCCGCTTGTTTCCTGATTCAACTCTTCGCACACGACTCGTCTCGGCCAGCTCGCCGTTTCCATAGACAGCACGTATCGACAGGGTGACACCAGTTCCTCATTCACGGCTAGCTCTGAATTCAGGGTCTGTCCGTCACTCTACAACTTCCCTCTGCAAATCGCCTTGCCCGCCCCATGATCACATACAGACTCCCACGACGGTCCGCTTCTGGACGGCCCCAGCACGATGCCCCTTCCCCCAGCCCGGCGTATCCTTCTAGGACGCCCCTAGTTGCCACTGCGCGCCACGCTCAGCTCCGAGCCTTCTTGCCCCGCGCTCCCTGCCACCTGCTCTTTGCTCCCAGGCACTTTAGTAACAAGCCGCTGCGCGGGTCCCCTCTCCATCCCCGCCCCCTCCCCCCGCGCCTTTCTGCGCCTAAAGTGCCGCGAATTGGCAGCAGGGCGCTGCGCCCTTTGCCCCACTTAAAATATCACCAAATGCGCGAGCCACGCGTCTTGTGGCAGAGCCCTGCCCAAGCTGTGCCTCCCCCCAGCGCGCCCGCCCAGCGGCCGCGGCGCCCCTTCCAGCACGGAGCTGGCAACTTTGCAAAGAAGTGGCTTTCCTTCTCATTCACCAGCGAGCCAGCCAGAAGGGGAGGCAGCTGCTCGCCGGCTGCTCCCCTGCGCAACTTGCGCGGAGCCGGTCCAACGCCTGAGCTTACCGGTAAGAAGAGAAGGGGGAGGGCGAGCGCTCAGCCCGAGGCAGGCGTACAGCGGTCAGTGTGGAAAGAGCGCTGCTTCTCCGCCTGCTACCTCCACGGCTGGATCTACTCGCATCTAACTGGGGCTCGCTCTCTCCCCAGCATCACTTTTAACTCTGGCATGCAGGAAGCCGAAGCCGAGGGGGCTCTCTATCTGATTGGTTTCCATTCAGTGCTCCCGATTAAAAAAAAAAAAAAAAGGCACCCTCCCTCTTTCACACACACACACATACATACAGTGCTCTGCTGCTGCTGCTTCTGCAGCAGCTCTCAGTATGGGAAGGTTAAGGGCTGGGGGAAAGCAGGCACTTCCAGGCACACAGTGATTTGCAAGTGAATGCAGTGGGAGGGTACACAGGGGAGGGCTTTGTTAAAGACTCTCTCCCCCCCCCCCATCCCATATTCTGACTCTGGGTTTGAAGCCTAAAGCAATCAACTCTGTCTAATCTGCTGGTGGTGATAGTAAAAGCAGAAAATGGAAGGGAGGTTAAGACATGCTCATAACTTATATGTGTGTGTGTGTGTGTTAGGGGCTAGGAGGTGTATAATTCTGCAATGAAATTTCTTTTTGTCATCAAAAATGACTGTGCACTTTTTTTTTCGTGCTAACTTCCTAACCTTCAAATCAAGAATTCCCAGTAAAAGACTACCTTGCATGACAGTATGTAGATGTGGTGGCGGGTGTGTTGTACATGCATGCAGCTTCTGCCTAGGTTACACGGAGAGCTCATAGAATCATAAAACTGCCTGCCTTTGGGGGCATGAGGCAGATGTGTTTGTACAGCACCTAGCACAATGTTGCCCAGAAAGGATCTTAAATGTAAATATTAAATATTGTCAGGAGTCTAGTGCATTCCCCCCTCTATGTATTATTGTTCTTTATAATCGTGTTTTTTCTCATGCTTTGAACAGTTTCATTGTTAAAGTTGTCTTTGAAAGGATTCCACAGCCCAGAGTAGGTTTATTATGAATCTTTTCCTGGTTATTCAGTCTGTAATTTTGCCTTTCTCAATTTTTCCCTGTTACTCCTCATTATGCTCCCTCCTCCCCCAAGTACTTTTTTTCTCCTCCTAGGGGGAAATTGTGTGCCAAGCTTCTTGGAGGCAGTCCTCAGCTCAGAGGAGGTGGGACTGAAGTGGCGTTAAACGACCTTTGTGCTCTATTCCAGGGACTCTGGAATAATTTAGATACTGTTGGGGCCCTTAGTTTCAGCAGTCTCTTTGTATAGGTCACACTGCAAACTGGAAACTCTTCAGTGCTGAGGTCTGGCTGCCAACATGTTCCTACTGTCCCTGGTCTCATTGCTCTCTCAGCATTGTGAAAGGATCCTTGAACACAGCTTTAAAGCTGTCCTTCCAAATCACTTTGCTCAAGGTGTCCTTCCTCAGCCAGACACAGTGGTTTTAGGGCTCCTTTAGCTTGGTAAAAAGATTGAGAACAGCATGAAGTGGCCAAAGCAAGTTTGAAAACGTCATCCTTAGAGTCTACCTTTCAAATATTTGTAGCACATGTTTATGCAAAACAGCTATAGCCATTACTACTTAGCCAACCTGTACCTGTTTAGGCCTTTACAATTTCCTCATAGATCATTCCTCTCAGTAAGTGGATCTTTGTGGTATTTCTTCTTTGATTTTCCTCCAGTTTCCCAATATCATTTTGTTAATGAAAAGCCCAGAACTAGATGCAATATTCCAAGTTCAATTACACCAGAACTTTCTAGGGAGACAATACTGTTTTTGACATAAAGATATGCAGCCTCTGTCTTTTGCTGCCATTTCACATTGTAAATGTCTAATTTGCTGCCCACAGTGACTGTAAGATCTCTTTTTGTTATTAGACCTTCCCTCATGTTGAATCAATGTCATCACATTGTTTTTCCCAGTATCCTCAGACCACTGTTCATTTTTTCAAGATGGATTTCTGCGCTGTAGTGTACTTTGTGTGTACTCAAAGGAATTTGCGTATAGATTATGTAGATATGGAATAATAACTAACAATTGTACTTTCATGGATATGTTAAGAGTTTTTTTTCTTTTTGTTTTCAAAGTGACATTGTCAAGGTTGTGCTCTTCCCCCTCGCCATTCATCTTTTAAATACCATAATGATATTAGAATTCCCATACTGGATCAGATCATTAGTCCATGAAGTGTCCTGTACCTGACACCTTAGCTGAGTAAAATGTTCAGCTAGCCTTATAAAAATTACTCCTAAGTCAGCATTGTCTGAAATTGACAGCACTGTCACTGAAGCCAAGAATTTAGCAAGAGTCTAAGAAGGGTTGGGTGTTTATACGGCTAACAAGAGTAGCCTGAGTTGTTACAGTTAACGTTAACTAAAAATGTAGTGGATGGGAGATAAAAAGTTCATTTTTCACATCTTAAATCAATCACCAGCTACAGTGAAACCTTTGTTATCCAGCATTCTGTTAACCAGAAAACTTTGTTAACCGGCATTGCCCCCAGCCACAACACTGTCACATTTTCAGGCGCACAGGCCTGGCTTAGTTTACCATGACTGGCTTAACAATTTTTTATTTAAGAAGTATTAATCATCTTTAACGCAAAATAGAAATGTGAGACCAACTGCCTCACACTACAAAACTACCAATATTAAAAGCTTGAGTTTTACTATTATTGTCCGTTGGTTTTTCCTAGGTTGATGGGTACCCTCAGATAACCGGAATTTTTAGATAACTGGAACACCCTAATCCCCGAGCGTGCCACGTAACACAGGTTTTACAGTATTAAGGATTAGGACCTATTAGAGGCCTTCATTAGAGGCCTATTAGAGGTTATCCCATATCTGCCTATTACAGGGTTCCTACATCTTCCTCTAAAACAGCTAACCCATTATCTCTCAAGTTAAATGTGGGTTAGCTGTCCTGTGAATTTTCCTCCACTCAGCATCTTCCATAGTCAGTGTATGTGCCAAGCAAGCCCCAAGAAATCCTGGCAACCCAATTCAAAAGAATCTTAAGATAAGAAAATGGGATCTAATGCTGATTTTGGGTGAAGGAGTGTCTCTGGGTAGGTGGAGGCCAGCTGTGGTTCTCTGTAAGTTCCTGGCCCAGTAAACCCATCCATAGATCATTTTCAAATCCTTATCTTAATTGAGTGCTGCAGTGTTCTCACTGTTCTACCAGATAAGCAGTTTAATATCTAAGGGTACGTCTACACTAGCCCCCTAGATCGATCTAGGGAGGCTAATGAGGGCGACTGGAATTGCAAATGAAGCCCGGGATTTAAATATCCCGCACTTGATTTGCAGGTTCCCGGTTGGTCGCCATTTTAGAAATTGACTAGCCCAAAGTAACTGCCCGCGTCTACACGTGGCAGTGAAATGGGATTCCGATTTAAAGCCCCTAATTCGAATTAGCTGGTAAACCTCATTGCAGGAGGAATACCAGCTAATTCAAGTTAGGGCTTTAAATCGGAATCCCGTTTCATTGCCGCGTGTAGACGCAGGCAGTTATTTCGGGCTAGTCAATTTCTAAAATGGTGACTGGCCGGGAACATGCAAATCAAGTGTGGGATATTTAAATCCCGGGCTTGTTTTGCAATTCCAGTCGCCCTCGTTAGCCTCCCTAGATCGATCTGGGGGCTAGTGTAGACGTACCCCTACTACATCCACTATCCTGGGATGCATCAGGCTTTTTAAAAGGATGGTCTGGATGCCTTTTCTATCACTATTTTCTGTGATCCTTCAAAGGAAGTCAGAAACCTTCCCTGACGCATAGCTCCAGTTTCCTTTGGTGCCAAACAGGAAGGGGAAGAGATTTCTGGTTTAACTCTGTAAGTAATCAGCTGATGCTAGGGATTATGAATCTAGAATTTTATTATCTTTGTGTAGCATACCTACTAGTATTATTAATGGCCACAAAGTTATCCAGATAGTTAAAAAGCCAGGCACACTGTTTGACCCATTGACCTCTTGGTTTAATGAGTTCCACAGGTAGGCTGGTACATGGCATTAAAATTTTCTTTTATATTTTTATATTCTTAAATATATTTCAAAGAGTATCTCCATGTTATTGTATTGGGGAACAAGTGAAAGGAAGCACCGGGCCAATTTTCACTGTATCTTTCATCATCGTAGGTATCTTAATCGAGTTTGTAGTTTTCTCCTTCCCACACTAATTAACTTCAATCTTTCAAATCTTTAAACCCAATTCTGTGAACAGTTACTCAAGTGCATATGAAACCCCATTGGACTGTATATGGTAATAACAATTTGCCTGACTGAGCCCAGTATTTTCATGTGAATCCCACTCAGCATTTTTATTACCCTTTTCTGGACATTTCCCCTTTCTGTTGTGTTTCTTGAACAGATGTAAACAAAGTTGGGCACCAAAGTTAGTCTGATGAATTATAATGTGTCATTCTGTTTTGATATCTTTGGCATTGTTGTCCCTTTAGAAGAGAAATCTTTAACATAACACTAAATGGTGGGTTACTTTGCATCCTCCCAAAGCTTCACAAACCCTTCCTAGTGATGCCTTCACCATTCCCACTGTAGGTAGGACTATATGGTAGACTGGTCAGAAATTTGCGGATGGAACAGTTTTATACCGGAAAGTTGATGGAGTTGAAATATTCTACAATATTATGTTAATTCCATTAAAACTTCTAATGAAAACCTGCCTAGATCTTCACCAGCCTGCTCAGTGGGGATCTTCAGGTTCCTGAACCCCCAAGCTTCATGGCTCCCTATGTTTCCACGCTCTCCATATCCATGGCAGCTGGCAAATCACCAGGCAGCTAGATTCCCAAGGAATCAGGTAGGCTAGACACAAGACAAAAATTTCCATTTTGTTTCTCCCAAAATTAATTTAGCTCCTATAAATTTCAATTGTTTTTTCATCCTGATTTTAGAGAAAATAAAAAAAAATTATGGAAGCAAAATTCTGTTGTTCTGGTTATCTCCAGGGCTGAGGAAAAGGAAAATTAGAAGGACAATTGTACCAGACCCCAAGCTCAGGGGTACCCTCAAAACATCTGTAATGGCTGTGCCAGTGAATGTGATGTGTTGGAGCCTCAAGTTTTACTTGACGGGCTTGGCCATCTGTTATATGACTCCCACTAAAGATATCTCTATGCAAAAGCTTATCAGACAGTCGACTAGTCTCTCCCCCCTCCCCCTTGTTACCTCTATTGGAGGCAGCAAGGGGGGGGAGCAGGTGCTGGTGCTGGGGGAGCCAGCTTAAAAGCTGATTCCCCCCCAGCGCCATCTCCACAGGAGGCAGGGGAGTGGAGGGGACTGGCGCGAGCCGGGAATCAACTGATTCCCGGCTCGTGGCCAGTGCCAGATGCTGCAACTCTGCTTTTAAAATGTATTAATACATTTAAAAATCAGAAGCGCAGCGGGGGGGATCCAGCGTAAGCCAGAGCAGCTGATTCCCAGCTTGCGCCGGGCTCCCCCACCGGTGGGCTCTTAATACATTTAAAAGGCTAAAGCACAGCAGGGGGACCCGTGCAAGACAGAAATCAGTTGGCCCAGCTCGTGCCGGGTCCCCCCGCTGTGCATCAGCCTTTTAAATGTATTAAGAGCCAATAGGCAGGATTAGCCTATTTAAAGGAAGCGCCGCAGCAGGATTAGCTCTGCGTCTCCCCCACTTATCGACTAATTCAGGAAGTTTTTGGAGAATGTTGGGGATAACTTCTTGACGCAAGTGCTGAAGGATCCGACCAGGGGCCGTGCGCAGCTTGACCTTCTGCTCACAAACAGGGAGGAACTAATAGGGGAAGTGGAGGTAGGTGACAACCTGGGAAGCAGTGATCATGAGATGGTAGATTTCAGGATCCTGACCAAAGGAAGAAAGAGAGTAGTAAAATACACACCTTGGACTTCAAAAAGCAGATTTTGACTCCCTCAGAGATCTGATGGGCAGAATCCTGGGATGCTAACATGAAGGGAAAGGAGTCCAGGACAGCTGGCAGTATTTTAAAGAAGCTTTATTGAAGGCACAGAAAGAAACCATCCCGACCTTGAAGCAAGAGAGGCAAACATGGTAGGAGACCGGATTGGCTTACGGGGAAATCCTTGGTGAACTTCAGCACAAAAGGAAGCTTACAAAAGTGGAAACTTGGACAAATGACCAGGAGGAGGGTTTAAATGTATAGCTCGAGAATGCGGGGGTATCAGGAAGGAAAGCGCAAATGGAATTGCGACTGGCTAAGGATGTGAAGGATAACAAGAAAGGTTTCTACAGGCATGTTAACAAGAAGAAGGTGATCAGAGGGTGTGCGGCCCTAATGGATGAAGGAGGTAACCTAGTGACAGATGATGTGGGAAAGCTGAAGTACTCAATGCTTTCTTTGCCTCTGTATTCACGGACAAGGTCGGCTCCTGGACTTCTGCGCTAAGTGACTCAAGATGGGATGAAGATGGACAGCCCGTGGTGGGTAAAGAACAGGTTAGGAACTATTTAGAAAAGCTAAAGTACGTACACAAATCCATGGGTCCGGACTTAATGCATCCGAGGGTACTGAGGAGTTGGCAAATGTCATTGAGGAGCCTTTGGCCATTATCTTTGAAAAGTCATGGAGATCGGGAGAAATCCCGGATGATTGGAAAAAGGCAAATGTAGTGCCCATCTTCAAAAAGGGAAGAAGGCGATCCAGGGAACTATAGGCGGTCAGTCTTACCTCGGTTCCTGGAAAAATCATGGAAGGGATCCTTAAGGAATCCATTTTGAGGCACTTGGAAGAGAGGAAAGTGATTAGGAATAGTCAGCATGGATTCACAAAGGGCAAGTCGTGCCTGACCAATCTGATTAGCTTCTATGATGAGGTAACTGGCTCTGTGGACGTGGGAAAGTCAGTGGATGTGATATACCTTGACTTTAGCAAGGCTTTTGATATGGTCTCCCAATATTCTTGCCAGCAAGTTAAGGGAATGCGGATTGGATAAATGGACAGTAAGATGGATAGAAAAATGGCTAGAAGGCCGGGCCCAGCGGGTAGTGATCAACGGCTCGATTTCAGGTTGGCGGTCGGTTTCTAGCGGAGTGCCCCAAGGTTCAGTTCTAGGACCGGTTTTGTTCAATATCTTTATTAATGACCTGGATGAGGGGATGGATTGCACCCTCAGCAAGTTTGCGGATGACACTAAGCTAGGGGGAGAGGTAGATATGCTTGAGGGCAGAGATAGGGTCCAGAGTGACTTAGACAAATTGGAGGAATTGGGCCACAAGAAATCTGATGAAGTTCAACAAGGACAAGTGCAGAGTCCTGCACTTGGGATGGAAGAATCCCAAGCATAGTTACAAGCTGGGGACCAACCAGTTAAGTAGTAGTTCTGCAGAAAAGGACCTGGGGGTTACAGTGGATGAGAAGCTGGATATGAGTCAAGAGTGTGCCCTTGTAGCCAAGAAGGCTAATGGCATATTAGGCTGCATTAAGAGGAGCATTGCCAGCAGATCCAGAGATGTCATTATTCCCCATTATTCGGTTCTGGTGAGGCCACATCTGGAGTATTGTGTCCAGTTCTGGGCCCCCCCACTACAAAAAGGATGTGGACGCATTGGAGAGGGTCCAGCGGAGGGCAACCAAAATGATTAGGGGGCTGGAGCATATGACTTATGAGGAGAGGCTGAGGAGTTGGGTCTGTTTAGTCTGCAGAAGCGAAGAGCGAGGGGGGATTTAATAGCAGCCTTCAACTTCCTGAAGGGAGGTTCCAAAGAGGATGGAGAGAGGCTCTTCTCAGTAGTGACAGATGGCAGAACAAGGAGCAATGGTCTCAAGTTGTGGTGAGAGAGGTCCAGGTTGGATATTAGGAAAAACTATTTCACTAGGAGGGTAGTGAAGCACTGGAATGGGTTACCTAGGGAAGTAGTGGAATCTCCATCCCTGGAGGTGTTTAAGTCTCGGCTTGACCAAGCCCTGGCTGGGTTGATTTAGTTGGGATTGGTCCTGCCTAGAGCAGGGGGTTGGACTTGATGACCTTCTGAGGTCTCTTCCAGCTCTATGGTTCTATGATTCTATGATTAATCGATTAGTTAATTAACATCTTTAACATCTCTAGTGCAAGACATCATGAAATGTATTTATTTATTCATTCCTTTATTACATAATTGCCACTTCAAAAATTGAATAATCCTCATCTGAACATCTTTTTCTCCACCCTCCTAAATTCTTCCTCTGCCTTCTCACGATGACATTTGTGTAGGGATAGGAAAACAAATCCCAACCTTTTCATGAAACTCATACTGACTTGGGTATTTTTCAAAAAAATGTCAAACATGTCCAAATTTCCTGTTTGTCTCAATTCCAGTAGCATTGAAATATCACAAGAAAAGTTTTCTTTGTGGTGTTTGTCATTCCATTAATTCAGGATATCTCATGAGAGTACCAGCTAAGGAGATGCTTCTATGCTTCACATAAACACACACACATTTTGGGTTGTTTATATGAACTAACATTAAAGGTTCATCTCGCACCAATTTCAAATTTCTGTTTATAAGATTTACCTCCATATTCTTAGATCTGATTCATTGCTCCCGACAGACCCAGGAGAGTGTGGACATCACAAATACAATGGAGCAAAGACATTGAGTGTTTTAGTGCCAAGGCAGGTCAATGAAGTTATAATGGCTCTCATCAGCATTCCAACAGCCTGTTGGCATTTCCACTTTCAGTAAAACGGCTCTTAGAATGCAAAAACTTTTCTTGCCTTTTAAAACACCATGAAATCAAATAAATCTTTTCAAGTTTGATCTTTAAAACCAAAAGCATCTACTGATCAGGATAAGCAAGGGGCAGGGGCACATGCATCTGCACTAATGGGACAGTAGCTGGCTGCATGTCAAATTAAATTCTTATAGCTAAATAATGATTACAAGTCACAATCAGTTTATGACCAAATTCCTTCATATGTCCTTAGGCTACACTTAGAATCTTGATGGTTTTTCTCTCACTGACAACACATTTGTCAGTGATTCTCTAATTCTGATATTATAGTAGCTATTAGTTATAGGCATGAGGACAGAGAGGATGAGCTGAAGATGCCATTCCTTCCCCAGGTAAAATTTGGTTTTCTCTTTGTGAACTTATTGCAATGAAGTTAAAGTACTGTGAATTTTTGCTAGCTTAGTCAAACATTAAGAGTTTGGGAACATTTTTGTGATTTTTTTCGTTTATTTTCATGAAATGTTTCGTTTTCCAAAATTTTCATTTATTGTAAAACTCTCAAAATAATACTGCAAAGCTAGTCTGTTGGAGGGTGTGACAGGTGGGGAAGGGGAAGAGGGGCATTGAGCCTATTATTCACAGAATCCCTGACGCTAGCAGAAAAGCAAGAACATAATTATTTTGTTTTTTAAATGCATTTTATTGTTACCGTTATTTATTTGTGGTACAGTAATGTCTAGAGGTCCCAAGTGAGTTCAGAGTCCCATTATGCTGGTCACTGAAACACAATAAAAGAGAGTCTCTGCCCCAAAAAGTTAGTAGTCTAAACAGATGAAATAGAAAGTGGTTGAGAGGGGAAACAGCAAAGTTTAGTGATTTACCCATGCTCACACATAAGGTGACAGTGTCTGTCCATGAGAGCTCAGTTAGATCCTTCCTTCTCAAGACTATTACATACACAAAACTTACATGGAAAAAACTACTAACCTGTATGTGCATGAGCGATAGAGAAAGAGCATAAGAGAGAGAGATTAGTGTGTAAAAACAAACTATTTTAGATAATTTCAAGTGTTTTCTAAAATGTAACACAGGAGGTTTCTGGGGCACTGCTGAGAAGGTCAAATCAGGGAGAATTGCTGAGAGACAGGGCTACTTACAACCCATTATTGGGGATCCTCCAATAAGACACATCAAACCAGTCACAAAGAGCACTGCTTTTCACCACACTGGCTAGGTGAAAGCCATAAAAGCAATTCCCTTTGGAGACTACAGCTCTCCTGTGCCTCCACCAGTTCCACTCACTTTAGAGGGCTATGTATACACTACAGAGTTTTTCCAGGATACTGGAGGTATGATCCAGGGGTGAAAGTAACTTACATTTCTAATAGGTACTGCTGTATCACACCTTTGGGGGCTCAGGGAACAGGGTTATGTGTGGTGTGTGTTATGACAGTACCTGTAAGAAATGTAAGTATGGGATAGAGTGCAGGGGGCTTAGGGCAAGGGGTTGGGGTTTGTATAGATGTGGGGGACCTATGGCAGAAGGTTGGGGGTGTGGATGGGCACAGATGCAGGGGTGCGGATGTAGAGGGTGCAGGAATTAGGGCAGAAGCTTGCAGGTCTGGGGGCTCAGGGCAGGGGACTGGTATGTGTGGAGTGTAGGAGTCAGAGTTTGGAGGGGAGGAGGAGCTCAGGACAGGGGACTGGAGTGTGTGCAGGGGGTGAAGAAGTCAGGACAAGGGGCTGGCGGGATAGGGGTGAGGCTCAGGGCAGGGATTTGGAGTATAGGGAGATTGTGGGGGCAAGGACACCATGAAGCTCTCCATGATTCATACCAGGAAGCTGGTTGCTCTTTCACTTCCTGTCACTATCAGGGAGCAAGTACTCGGTTTGAGTCACTCACTCCTTTGCTTCCTGCTGGGAATGAGAGGAATGCACGCACACACATGGGAAGGGGGAGAGCAAGCAGCATCCTGTAGGAATCTGGGGGGGCTTCAGCCCTCCCCTGTCTTCCCTAAAGGGCACCCAGGGGAGTTCATGGTCAGGGCAATCCTGGACGGTGGGCGAGGGTGCACCTCCAGCCATCCTCTTTAACTTGCCTGGATGCCTGCTGCGTGGCAGCCTGCAGGAAAGCCCCAGGATCCTGGCTGGGAGCAGTGGTGGCCCGTCAATACAGGCGAACTAGGCGGTCGCCTAGGGCGCCAAGATAAATGGCCGTTGAGGGCTTTGGAGGCGGGGGTGCCGATCGCGCGCCGATCGCGCGTTTCACCTAGGGCGCCAGTTGCTGGCAGCTCATCTAGGGCCGCTCCTAGCTGGGAGAGTGCCATGCCACCTCCTGCAGTGAATCGCCCCAGTGCCCACCAGTTTCTTCTTGCTGGACAGGTGCACCAGTGCGCACCTTCTCACTTTCACTTCTGTTTTCATCTGAAAGGACCAGCCACATTACTAGGTCTGTTTAAAATTCAGATCTTACCCAAAAAAGGATACTGTAAGCCAATCCTTTAGAATCTAATATCTAAAGGTTTATTTATAAAAAGAAAGGGTGAGAGTTAAAATAGTTAAATGAATCAAATACATACACCATTTGCAAAGTTGTTGGTGTAGGCTTGTAGTAGAAGTAGAATAATCTGCTGTCTTAAATCAAGGGTGGAATACATCTGCTGTTAGGATACATCATTGCTCCTTTGTTTGAAACTTCAGTTCATAGCAAAGATCTTCAGAGGTGAGAAATTGGATAGAAGAAAAATGGAGGAACCGTCAGGACCCTTTTTATATCCTCGGCCAGGTGAAGGCACACCCATTGTTCTCTCTGGGGAAAAAAAGAGCTACAAAATGGAGTTTGTCGCATGAGCTAGTCACCTGTCATGCATGAATCAGTCCTTTTTTAGATAGCAACCATTGCTCCTATTCACAGCTCATCATATGTAGATGGCACTACCCGAGGCCCAGTATTAGTCAAGAACTTCTATTTCACTTAGCCAGCAGCCCTTTCACAATAGGCTGGCAAAGCCTCCTTTTGATGTCAGCCAGAAGCAAATATTTGAAATACAAGTATATAACCAATGCTCATAACTTCAAATATAAAAATGATACAGGCAAATGAATAATATAAACAGAATCTGTGAATTATAAGCTTTTCATAGATATCTTATTTGGCACACTTTGTACAAGACTTGGTGGAAACATATAACAGTGGGTGCAACAATGCTTTGTATGTTCATATTACAGTCCAATAATGTCACAATATTACGTCCATGAGGGATGGACGTTGGGTTATGAATCCAGATCCAAGAAGGAAAAAAATGTAACTCCACTGAATTCTGATGAATTTATCTCATGATAACTAAGAAAACCTGGCAGAGGGAAGATATTTAAAATAGCACCAATGCAAATTTTAGAACATCTCAAGATATTTCTGAAAGATTTTTCTCTAAAATATCTAGCTCTATACAGATTACATGAAGGTGAAGTTGTTTTTTATTTGCATTTGCTCGAGACGATCTGCAAAATTCACCCATGCTTGGTCCTCTAGTTAGGAATGCAACCATTGAAAATTCATGCCAACATAATCTTTATACCACATCACCAGGTATTCTGTATATGTAGATGTGTATGTGCAATTTGCTTTATTTTTAATTACAATGCTGAATATGTTATAATATAAATATATCTGGTTTTTTGTATGCTCCTTTGTGTCACTTTTTGAGGAAAATTCTGTATTTTTTATGAAGAAGACGCAGATAGTTTGTGTTGTTATAAAACTAGTGACTATAATTAATGTCTGTGTGAAGCTGCTTAAAGAATTACAGTGATGAACTCATCAAAGCGTTATGGTGAAGGCAACATATAACCTAGTTCTACAGTTTGTCACTTGAATATCTTTGGCAATTATGCTGTATGTTTATATAAAGAGTCTGTCCCAAAGTAATTCATGGGTTAATTTTGGAATACATTACAAAAATGAAAATGGAAGACTTGATCACATAGTGTGGCATGTGCTGGACATGCTATCCTTGACTATTTTTTGTTGGAATTAGGCTCCAGCACAAGGTCTGGAAAACTCTCCCTTAACATAAAGATGAGAGTTTATGTGAGGCATGTTATGTGTTCTAGAGCTACCTTTCCTCCTTCCTCACCAGGTGACTTTTCTTCTTGTTTGCTTTTGTGGTGAACTGAGGGAAGGGGCATAATGCTATTTCTCCGGACATTCCAGCCATTTAGTTAGCTAAAATCTTTTCTCAGTAGTTGTTAACTCTTTAGACTGAACCCTAATTGACTTGTCTGTAAAGTGCTAAAGCCATAGACAGTGAGTTCTAGAGAAACCCTAGGAAGAGAGAGAAACAGGAAATGACCCAAGGCTGTCCTCAGGGCAGGGAGCCCGACAGCTGGGCCTGTTCGTGGAGCCATGCCTGGTGTCTCACAGGCAGCAGAGTCTGGGAGCAGTGGAGCCCAGCAGCCTGGGGTTGGCCTCGGAGACAGGAGCACATTGACTCAAGGGCAACGGAGTCTGGGGGCAGCAGAGCCAAGTGGCCCAGAGACAGCAAAGCCAAGTGGCTGGGGCTGGCCACGGAGCCAGGAGCCTGGAAACCGAGGGCTGACCGCAGGGCAGGGATCCCAGCAGCTGGGGCTGGCAACCTGGAAGCTGCAGAGCGCAGGTGTCCAGGAGGGAAGCCCAGCCAGGTCTGCTGATGGAATCTGGGAGAGCTTGAAGTCCACCAGCAAAGTGGCCAGAATTGACCTCCTTTGGTCCAGCAAACTCCCTCATTCGGGACTAGTCGGGTCCTGTGGGTGCTAGACCAAACAGGTCCAATGTGTGCACATTTCTTCTATATTCAAGGCCAAAAGAAAAAGCTTGAATATGTGAGAGTATACCTGATGCTAGTCTGAGTCTATAGGCAGCCTGAAACAGCAACACCAGGGCTAGCCAGAAAACAAAAATTCTGTTTTGCAAAAAAACGAGGTTTCAGCATTTGTTTTGTTCTGCATCAGAGTGAAACCAATACCTTTTGAATTTTTCTGTGAAAAGAGAAACACCCATTCCCTCAAGAGGGCATGCCCTTCAGATGTGGGGGGCGGGGAAGCCCTCAATCCACAACTTACTTTGCTTTTAATGAGAATGGCCTATAATTGAAAACTTGTTGTCAGGACCCCGCTTTATTTACTTTCACAATTAGCAGCAAACTGTGATAGTTTTCTTGAAAATTACTATCACTCTGTTTTCTCCCATTTCACTATCTCCTGTCCTTGTACTTATTCTAAGAACTGCCACCTTGTGAAATATACCTGGTTCTCATTAAATTGTCTTGTTATCAAAGCACAACAACATTCTCAGCTCCCCTTACTCAGTGAGTATACTTGCAGAATAAGCCACATTCTGAGTAGAGTGGTAGACCCAGGCCTTACAAGAAAAAGACCATCTTGAATTTGGTTAGCAATATCTAAAATAGCGAAGTACCCAGCAAAAAGAAACATCAGACTGAAGCTACAACTGAGCTTTTTGGCTTCTCACAAGGCTCAGTTGTTCACAATACTGACAGCGAGGCTTCAGTTCCCCTGGGCATAGGTGCCAACTGTGTGGTTGCTCTGGAGGTTGAATAGTCACGGAAAAAATAATGAGCACTCAGAACAACCAGCCACCACTATTCAGCAGTGCCAGCAATCGACTGTTTGGTGGTGCTCCAGATCAGCTCCTCACGGACCCTGCCGAACAGCTGATTTGAGATGCTGCCACACAGCTGATAGGCAGCCCAAGGAGGTGTATGGGGGAAGATGGAGACCTGCGAGTGATGAGGCTTTGGGAAGAGGGGTGGGTGGGAGTTTTGAGGAGGGAATGGAGTGGGGGCAGGAAGAAGCAGATGGAAGGCAAATCTCAGGGGAGGGGGCAGAGCAGGGGCAGGAAAAGGTGAAGCAAAGCTGGGGCCTTGTGGGAAGGGACAGAGTTGGGGTGGGATGTAGCACCCGTGGGGAAAGTAACAGTCAGTGTCTATGTCCCTAGGATAATATAAGTTAAAGGTCAAGATTTTTAAACATAGGTGCCACTGTGCAGACTCCCATATAGATATTTAGAGACCTAAATAAGTGGTGTATTTTTTTTTTTCAAAAGTGCTGAACACTCATCAACTCCCACTAAAATCTTGGCCAAAGTGCTTAAGCCACATGAGTAGGTCTGAGTGAAGTCTTCTCACATGCTTAAAATTAGCTATGTGCTCTAGGTACCCTGCTGAAGGAGGGCTTTTGATTTTATTTGAATGAGTACTATAGTAAATCCCAAGATATGTAAAGAGCTAGAAAATCTTATTTGCAAATTTTCCCTCCAAGTAGGTGAAGAAATCATTTCTGGATACATGGTTTGGTGCTATATTTGAAATATTAATTATGCCCTGTTTGAATAGCACTATTGTTTCCTATCACAACTCTTCTTAAGAAACTATTCATTCCTACTTTAATGGAAAGGTGCATGGGATCCAGACTGGGAATAGTTTGCAGTAGATTTTTAGGTTTCTTATTGAGTCATTTGTATATTTTATATACATGCAGGCATATAGATGCAATTGATAGTTTATTACAGGTTGAACCTCCTAAATCTGGGACTCTCTGGTCTGGCAACATCCAGGGTCCAGCAAGACCATAGATGTTGCTGGATCAAAGAGCCCTGCGGCTGGGAGCAGGTGCTGGCCGGGAATCCAGCTGCTGGGAGCGCCAGCCTGGGCCTGCATCAGTGGCACTGGCAGTGGCTAGGGAGTCCTTGCCACAGCGAACTCCGGCCCACCCAGTGGCAAGAGAGCTGGGGCCAGAGCCTGAGCCCGGCAGCAGTGGCTGGAGTCCAGCGGTAATGGGGTCCAAGGCCAAAAGTGGAGCCAACAGTAGGGAAGGACAGCAGGCTGAGAGGCTCGTGGCAGAGAATCTCAGCTGGTCCGGCAAATTCCTTCATTCAGGATGGGTTAGATCCCAAGTGTGCTGGATCAGGAAGTTCCAACTGGTACTTAGAAATGCAATAAAATATGCCCTATGGATCAGATCCTCAGCTGTTATAAATCATTGAAGTGTCATTAAGTCCATCTGACCCTCTATAAACCCAGCAGAAATAGGTTGATATGACTTTGGGGTTGTTAGTTACCGTAAATACTTCCCAGTCTGTGTATTCTGCCACTAATTCTGACAGATAAACAACATACCAGAGAAAATAATCCACCAACTATTTAGAGACAGCACACCACACAAAGTGAATTTCACTCCAAGCTGCGGTGGCTGTGGAGAGAGCAGGAGCTTCTCCCTTCCCATATTTTATAATCGACCACTGTTAATGATGCAAGAAAGAGAGAGATTCCGAGTTCAAAGAGGACTTCAAAATGTGAACCTGTCAGAGCTGCTGCATTATATTTGCTTTGGATGGTGCATTAGCATCTCTAACACAGCATATGCTATTCTAAGTGATAGCTATCCTACTGTGTACGTCTGGGGAAGACAAAAACTAAAGTTTTGTATTAGTGAGCATGTGACTCAAAAAAGCAATTATCTCATTCTTTAAGGGCTGCAAAGTATAGTTGTAGCTTCTGACGAGAGTAAACTAGATGTGCACAGCTTAAAGGCAGATTGAGGACTTACAGATGAAAAGTTCAAACCTCTATTCATTCCCCCTCCCTTTCTCACCACCCTATGATCTCCTGCAATAGTTTGAAAAAAAATCTGGGGCACATGTTTTTCTTATTTTTTCTGGGTTGCTGTTTTATCTCCATTTTTGGTAGAGCAGTAATGATATCCAGTGGCTGCTTAGATGAATCACTGATGGGTATTCCTTAGGGATATCCAAAAAAAAAAAAAAGAAAGAAAACCCCATCCTCAGTGTGAATTTGAAACATACATGCTGCCAGCAGTGATCAGCTTGTTACTGGTCAAGTTTCTATTATTGTTTCCTTCTGGTCCACTTTTTCTACTTTTTCATTCCCTTTACCACCAACTAATCATGGAAATGAATCTTCACTTAGGCTGTGTCTACACTACAAAGAAAAGTCGGAAAAAGGGACGCAAATTGCAAACTGCAATTTGCGTATCTTTTTCTGCTTTTCTTCGAAAGAGGCTTTTCCGACATTTGGCCCGTCTAGACGGTACCAAATGTAGGGAAAAAAATCCTCTTTCAGAACATCCCTTCTTCCTCGTAAAACAAGGTTTACAGGGATGCTGAAAAAACGCATCTGCTTTTCCGAATTTTTTTTTTTTGGAAAAGCAGACACATTCCTTTGACATGGCAGAGCTTTTCCAGGATACCTTTGTAGTCTAGACGTATCCTTACTATGGTGGGTGAACAGGGAGAAGAACAAACAAGAATTCTTTCTCACCTTTGCATTGTATGTGCAGAATGTTCCAATTCCTTTACTTTTTATATAAGTGCTGGCTTATGCTGTGTTGATTTTTTATTAAAAAAAAAAAGCATTTACAGGATTTTTTTTCTTTCTGGGGTATTTTGCAAGAGAAAAAGCAGCCATACATTTAATTTTTAAAAACCTGGGAGGAATGGAGGCATAAACCACTGAAAAATAGAGGATGAGGAAGATTTGTAAAGGGGAAGACACAGAAGGAGGAGGGAGTCAGGTGTTCTTCCTGGATTCCAAAATCTTCACATTGAAAAAATATATTTAACAAAGGTTCAGAACTGTGATTAGGGTGGGTACTTTTGTATCTGTAACTTTTTTTCTTTAAAATGTTCAAAGTAATGTCCCCAAAGATTGCTGATAGAGATTGAGCTATTCCCTGTTTTCACTTCTAGGCTAGTGTTTTTGATCTGGTTCATCCTGATAATGGCCAAAATTTGTTTCCATCTACGATCTAGTGGTGCCAGAAAAAAATAGCCAGGCTAGGACTTTTTTCCAGCCCAGGATCACTATTTTCTAATTCAAAGTCTTTATCTCCAGATGTGTTTCCAGGTGTGGAGTTGTGGTAGGAATGAGGCTAAGTGATAATATCACTTCCTTTTTTTATAGTATCTTTCAACTTATTGGAAAGATGTTTTGCTATGATGTGGGTAACAGGTAGTTTTCATTGGTCAAGCAGTCTCCATTGCGTATGTGCTCTCTCTGAAGTCTCCATTGTATACAGCTTCTTGGATAGTGAAGTATTTTCCAGATGGGTGTTGATGAACCATTAACCACTATTGTTTGGGTACTTCATTGTGGTACCTGAAAGGCTGGTTGCGGGTGTTCCCACCTCGCAAAAAATTTCAGTAACACACACATAGCAAAACTTCGTAACGTCACAAACAATGATTGCACATACACGCCAACAGGATATGAATGTTCAACAGATCGAGACTTTTAAAATGATATTTCACAAGACATGACAGTGGTGAATATGGAGGTTCCAGAGTGCCACTCTGAGGCATAGAGTGTTACAGAAGTGTTACTTGCCCCTTCACATAACAGAGAAACAAGGGGTCACCCAGTGAATTTAAAGCAGATTTAAAACAAATGCAAGAAGCACTTAGAACATAAGAACATAAGAACGGCCGTACCGGGTCAGACCAAAGGTCCATCTAGCCCAGTATCCTGTCTGCCGACAGTGGCCAGCACCAGGTGCCCCAGAGGGGGTGGACCGAAGACAATGATCAAGCGATTTGTCTCCTGCCATCCCTCTCCAGCCTCTGTCAAACAGAGGCCAAGGACACCATTTTATCCCCTAATAGCCTTTATGGACCTAACCTCCATGAAATTATCTAGCTTCTCTTTAAACTCTGTTATATTCCTAGCCTTCACAGCCTCCTCTGGCAAGGAGTTCCACATGCTGACTACACGCTGTGTGAAGAAGAACTTTCTTTTATTAGTTTTAAACCTGCTACCCATTAATTTCATTTGGTGTCCTCTAGTTCTTCTATTTAGGGAACTAATAAATAACTTTTCTTTATCCGCCTCTCCACACCACTCATGATTTTATACACCTCTATCATATCCCCTCAGTCTCCTCTTTTCTAAACTGAAAAGTCCCAGTCGCTTTAACCTCTCCTCATATGGGACCCGTTCCAAACCCCTAATCATTTTAGTTGCCCTTTTCTGAACCCTTTCCAAGGCCAAAATATCTTTTTTGAGGTGAGGAGACCACATCTGTACACAGTATTCAAGATGTGGGCGTACCATAGTTTTATACAGGGGCAGTAAGATATTCTGGGTCTTATTTTCTATCCCTTTCTTAATAATACCTAGCATCCTATTTGCCTTTTTGACCGCTGCTGCACACTGTGTGGAAGTTTTCAGAGAACTGTCCACGATAACTCCAAGATCTCTTTCCTGATTTGTCGTAGCCAAATTAGCCCCCATCATACTGTACGTATAGTTGGGGTTATTTTTCCCGATGTGCATTACTTTACACTTATCCACATTAAATTTCATTTGCCATTTTGTTGCCCAATCACTCAGTTTGGTGAGATCTTCTTGGAGTCCCTTACAGTCTGCTTCTGTCTTGACTATCCTAAACAGTTTGGTATCATCCGCAAACTTTACCACCTCACTGCTTACCCCTTTCTCCAGATCATTTATGAATAAGTTGAACAGGATTGGTCCTAGGACTGACCCTTGGGGGACACCACTAGTTACCCTCTCCATTCTGAAAATTTACCATTTATTCCTACCCTTTGTTTCCTGTCTTTTAACCAGTTCTCAATCCAAGAAAGGACCTTCCTCTTATCCCATGGCCATGTAATTTACACAAGAGCCTTTGGTGAGGGACCTTGTCAAAGGCTTTCTGGAAATCTAAGTATACTATATCTACTGGATCCCCTTGTCCGCATGTTTGTTAACCCCTTCAAAGAACTCTAATAGATTAGTAAGACAGGATTTCCTTTACAGAACCCATGTTGACTTTTGTCCAACAAATTATGTTCTTCTACATGCTTCACAATTTTATTCTTTACTATTGTTTCACTAATTTGCCCGGTACGAAGTTAGACTTACCGGTCTGTAATTGCCCGGATCGCCTCTAGAGCCCTTTTTAAATATTGGTGTCACGTTGGCTACCTTCCAGTCATTAGGTACGGAAGCCGATTTAAGGGATAGGTTACAAACCACAGATAATAGTTCAGCAATTTCCCATTTGAGTTCTTTTAGAACCCTTGGATGAATGCCATCCGGTCCCGGAGATTTGTTAACATGAAGTTTTTCTATTTGTTCCAAAACCTCCTGTAATGACACTTCAATCCGGGACAGTTCCTCAGATTCATTACCCACAAAGGACGGTGCAGATTTGGGAATCTCCCCAACGTCCTCAGCCGTGAAGACTGAAGCAAAGAAATCATTTAGTTTCTCCGCAATGGCTTTATCGTCCTTGATTGCGCCTTTTATAGTTCGATCGCCTAGGGACCCACAGGTTTTTAGCAGGCTTCCTGCTTCTAATGTCCTTAAAAACATTTTGTTATTTCTTTTGAGTTTTTGGCTAGCTGTTCCTCAAAATCTTTTTTGCTTTTCTTATTACATTTTTACACTTGATTTGACAGTGTTTATGTTCCTTTCTATTTATCTCACTAGGATCGGACTTCCACTTCTTAAAAGATACCTTTTGTCCTCACTGCTTCTTTTACATGGTGGTTAAGCCACGTGACTCTTTTTAGGTCTCTTGCTATGTTTTTTAATTTGGGGTATACATTTAAGTTGGGCCTCTCTTATGGTGTCTTTAAAAGTTTCCATGCAGCTTGCAGGGATTTGGCTCTAGTCACTGTGCCTTTTAATTTCTGTTTAACTAACCTCCTCATTTTTGTGTAATTCCTTTTTGAAATTAAATGCCAGGGTGCTGGTCTGCTGAGGTGTTCTTCCCACCACAGGAATGTTGAATGTTATTATATTATGGTCACTATTCCCAAGCGGTCCTGTAACGGTTATTTCCTGACCTGATCCTGCGCTCCACTCAGGACTAAATCGAGAATTGCCTCTCCTTGTGGGTTCCTGCACCAGCTGCTCCAAGAAGCAGTCATTTAAGCCATTGAGAAATTTTATCTCCGCTTCTCTTCCTGAGGTGACATGTATCCAGTCAATATGGGGGTAATTCAAATCCCCATTATTATAGAGTTCTTTGTTTTGGTAGCCTCTCTAATCTCCCTCAGCATTTCAATGTCAGTATCCCTGTCCTGGTCAGGTGGTCGGTAATATATCCCTACTGCTAATTTCTTATTTTTGGAGCATGGAATTACTATCCATAGCGATTCTATTGAACATGTTGATTCATTTAATATTTTTATTTCATTTGATTCTACATTATCTTTCACATACAGTGCCACTCCGCCACCCACCCGGCCTGCTCTATCCTTTCGATATATTTTATATCCCGGTATGATTGTGTCCTACAGATTTTCCTCGTTCCACCAGGTTTCAGTGATGCCTATTATGTCAATCTCCTCATTTAATACTAGGTACTCTAGTTCACCCATCTTATTAGTCAGACTCTAGCATTTGTGTAGAAGCACTTTAAAAATTTGCCACTGCTTATTTGTCTGCCCTTCCCTGATGCATTGGATTCCTTTGTACGCGTTTTTGTCTGCTCTGGCCCATGGTTTTCCCTCTCCCCTCCTCTCTTTCTGACTACAGCTTAGAGAACCTCTATCAATGGATTCTCCTCTAAGAGAAGTCTCTCCGATTTACGTGCATCTCCACACCAATCGGCTTTCCCCATCTCTCAGTTTAAAAACTGCTCTACGGCCTTTTTAATGTTTAGTGCCAGCAGTCTGGTTCCACCCTGGTTTAGGTGGAGCCCATCCTTCCTGTATAGGCTCCCCCTCTCCCAAAAGTGTCCCCAGTTCCTAATAAATCCAAACCCCTCTTCCCTACACCATCGTCTCATCCACGCATTGAGATTCTGAATCTCTGCCTGCCTACCTGGCCCTGCGCGTGGAACTGGAAGCACTTCCGAGAATGCCACCATAGAGGTCCTGGATTTCAGTCTCTTTCCTAGCAGCCTAAATTTGGCCTCCAGGACATCTCTCCTACCCTTCCCTACGTCATTGGTACCTACATGTACCACGATCACTGGCTCCTCCCCAGCACTACACATAAGTCTATCTAGATGCCTCGAGAGATCCGCAACCTTCACACCAGGCAGGCAAGTGACCATACGGTTCTCCCGGTCATCACAAACCCAACTATCTATGTTTCTAACGATCGAATCACCCACTACTAACACCTGCCTCTTCCGAACTGGCATTCCCTCCTCAGAGGTATCCTCAGTGCGAGAGGATACCGCAACATCCTCTGGGAGGAGGGTCCCAACCACGGATGGTTTCCTCTGCTCCCATTGAATGCTCTGTTCTCTTGAGACTTTCATCCTCCTTAAGAGCATTGGGGCTCTCAGACTGGAGGTGGGACAGTACTACAGTGTCCCAGAAAGTCTCATCCACATATCTCTACCTCCCTTAGCTCCTCCAGTTCAGCCACCCTGGCCTCCAAAGCCCGAACTCGGTCTCTGAGGGTCAGGAGCTCCTTGCAACGGGTGCACACATACGCCAGCCGCCCACAGGGCAGGTAATCATACATGTTACACTCGCAATAAACAGGATAGCCCCACTCTGCTGCTGGGCTTCTGTCTCCATTTTTCTAATGAATAAGTTTAAGTATAAACTGGAATTCTTTTAAACCTCTGGAATATAGATTATTATAAGAGTTATGTTTTAAAGAAGGCCAGAAGTCACTAGTGCCCTCTAACCTCCCCTCAAACTCCCTGTTAGCAGTTCCTGTCGCAAGCTCCTGGTCGCTGAGTCACAGGCTTATATAGCTCTGGTAGCCCTCCCCTGACTGAGGCTCAGCCAATTAACAGAGGCTTCTAGATTTCAAACCTTTTAGAAGCTCCTTCAAGCAAACAAACAAACCAACCAAACAGACAAACACAAGCTCAGCACACAGCAAATAACTCCCCCACACACAAACACACACTCCAGACAGCCACTTACCACTTCTTCACACAATGCAGGGTTAACCTGTGGAACTCATTTCTAGGGGTTGTTGGGAAGGCTTAAAGTGTAACTGGGTTCAAAAAAGAGCTAGATAAGTTCATGGAGGATATGTCCAACGATGGCTATTAGCCAGTATGGCCAGGAATGAAATCCCATGCGCTGGGTGTTCCCAAACCTCTGACTGCCAGAAACCTGAACTCAATAACTGCCCTATTGTGTTCACTCCCTCTGAAACATCTAGCAATGGTCACTGTGGGAAGACAGAATACTAGAGTATTTGTCTGACCCAGTATGCTCATTTTTATGTCCTGATGTGACTCTATTTGGCTGTAATAAATAATGTTAAGTAGATGTAAATGAATATAAATACGTAAGTATAATTGGGTGACATGCACGACTTTCATTGGCATATGGGTGCCTAACTGCTCTCTATACTTTGAAAAACGCTATTGATTTAGTACCTGTATTTTGAGAAGTGCACAGGTTTTATAATGGAGGGATATAGCAAATATTTTACTCTTCTACAAACAGTATCATAGGACAACCCAATGTAATATGAAAATGGCAATGTCTTTGACAATCCCATAGCAATGCACACATGAGAAAAGGTTGGTGGACCCCAGATAAGTAGGCATTGCAAGGACCTGTGTTATGATCAGAAACTTCTGTCTTCCCTTTAGGAGGACAATAATGAGGGTCATGTTAAGCTTCCTCCCACTGGGGTTTTCTCTTCTATGTCTCCTTCTCAGGGTTAAAATGATTGTGAAATGAGTGTTCTATGACCCAAGGAATGAGCCAAAATGTAAGAATACAGTACAGTGATTTTTGCTTATTTTGATAAGCTCTGTACCACTTTGGTTGCTTGTCCTTTGAACAAGAGAATTGCTCATCCCATTTTTCCTATCAGAGCTCAAGTTGCTATCAACCAGAAAAGAAATAGAAATTGACTAAAATAATAAATACATTCATATTTGCTAACATATTTGTAACTTAATTGAAAATTTACCACATCACATTAATATTTAGCAGAAGGTCACCTAATAGGTGAATAAACATTATCTTCATGTGTCTCATTTTGGTGTTATTATTTAAAACACATCCATCTTCAGAATTCTTTTGACTCTGCCTAGCCTTATGCATCGGATGTGCAGAAGGACAAAGGAAACCTTGCTTTTCCTTTGCTTTTCCTTTTCTGTATAGCCTTCACCAGCAACAAATGACGTGGTCAAAACAAGCATGATACTATTCTTGTCTGGTCTCTCCTGTGATCCCAAAGGTCCTTCTAAATATTAACAAGAATCTCAAACTGCTCATGGCATATGTCCAAGGAGTGTTCATTTTCCCTCCTTCCCCTTTTCCCTTCCTCAGCATCTCCCTTAATATTTTTGGATTATGTTGTAATCTTAAAACTGTCCTGGTGGCAGTAGTTCTGAACAATTAATTTTTTGCATGCCGCTTAAACTGTCAGGTCTTTGTTATCCTTTAGTATTTTAATAATCACATGTCAGCACGCTGTCTTTTTGTATTTTGCCTCCAGACACTTTACTAGCTCAGAGGCTAAATCAGAGATGTGGTGTTGATAGGCACACTCTGAAAAACACATCTATGATGTTTCCTAATAGGCTACCTGGCAAGAGGGTCAAGAATGTGAAGAATTTTTCTTTGTTTCCCCTCAATGGCTTATCCTTGGTTTATAAATTATAAGCAGAATGCTAGTCATCCATGTTGTTGACTTTATCCTTCTGGTCAATGTGAAGATGTTCCTAGCCCTTGGTGTGACTAGTTTTCTAATCACAGCCTGTCAGTCTCTGTCATGTTTGCAGAGAAGAGCACTAAATTCCCTATTTTATTTTTTGTAACTATAAATTACTCAGAAGCAAAACTTGCCATGATGAAATGTATCCTAGAATACTCAAGGAGCTGATTGAGAAGGTATCTGAGCCATTAGTTATCATCTTTAGGGACATCTACACAATAGCAATCATGGAAGATGGAAAAGATTCCTGAAGACTGGAAAAGAGCAAATATGGTGCCCATCTATAAAAAATGGAAATAAGGACAACCCAGGAAACTACAGACCAATCAGCTTAACCTCCGTGCCAGGAAATATAATGGAGCAAATAATTAAGGAAACGATCTGCAAACTTCTGGAAGATAAAAAGGTGATAAGTAACAATCAGTATGTATTTGTAAGGAACAAATCATGTCAATCCAACCTGATAACTTTATTTAATAGGATAGAAAGCCTTATGAATGGGGGAAGTAGTAGACATGGTATACCTAGACTTTAATAAAGCATTTGATACAGTCTAACATGACCTTCTTATCAATAAACTAGGGAAATACAAGGTAGATAGGGCTACTATAAGATGGTGCAAAACTATTTGGATAACCATTCTCAGAGAGTAGTTATCAACGGTTCATAGTCATGCTGGAGTGGCATAATAAGTGGGGTTCTGCAAGGATTAGCTTTGAGACCAGTTCTATTCAACATCTTCACCAACGATTTAAATAATGGCATAAAGAGTATGCTTATAAAGTCTGTGGATGATACCAAGCTGGGGGGGAAGGGGTTGCAAGTATTTTGGAGGATAGAGTTATAATTCAAAATGATCTGGACAAACTGGAGAAATGGTCTGAGATAAATAGGGTGAAGTTTAATAAGGACAAATGCAAAGTACTCCACTTAAGAAGGAACAATCAGTTTCACACATACAGAATGGAAAGCTACTGTCTAGGAAGGAGTACTGCAGAAAGGGATCTAGGGGTCATAGTGGACCACAAGCTAAATATGAGTCAACAGTGTCACACTGTTGCACAAAAAGCAAACATCAGTATGGCATGCTGTAATAGTTCATATCAGTGAGAGGCCACACTGACTCACTATAAGCCGACGAAGTTTGGGGCCTCAGGCCTGACTGAGGCCGAATATCAGTTATAGAGGCCATACCCTTGTTCAGTGCAGGGCAGCAAATAAACAGTTAAGTAGTATTTTTGGTAAGCCAAGGGGCAGTTTATGGGCCCAGGCCCTGGGTCAGGGCGGGGCAGCAAATAAACAGGTAAGTAGTACCCTTATAAGCTGAGCCTCAGTTATGAACCAAGGCCTTTGATCAGGGTGGGGTAGCAAACAAACAGTTAATTCACAGGTTTTAAGGCTCAGGCCAGACTACAGGCCTAGCCACGGTTTAGAAGGCTGGGCCCGGCATACAGGCAGGCCAGCAACTCATAAACAAATAGTCCCTAAACAGTTAAACAATCCATACAGTTCAAAACCCAGGCCTGTCTGCAGGCTAAGCCCGGGGTCGGGTCTCCTTGCTGGCACAGAGCCAACGAGCACGGGGGTTTCTCTCCCTATAGGGGGAACCTGCCCCCAAAGGGAGGGATGGCAGGGGGGACACAGGCCCACCGGCTCCACTGTGCCCCAGCCCAGGGCCCTGACAGTGGCAGCGCGGTGGCCACTGGGTCGGCACGTATCCGGGCTGCAACACTCCGACCAGGTCTGTGGGTATCTGAGACATAACACGCTGCCCAACTGACCTCTATCTCCTCAGCCGCCCCGGGGTCAGCTGTTCCTGGGCCACTTCCCTGTTCCTCCTGGGGCCTATCTGGCTCAGCTGCTGCTCCTCGGGGTCAGCTGGGGACAGTGGTGCTGGCAGTGTTTCCATAGGCTCCGGTCCGGCTCAGGTAAGGGTCCCAATGGTCCAACCCAGTCTTCTGAGCCTAGCCAAGGTCCCAGGGATCCGGGTAAATCCACGAGCCTGGGCAGCAGTCTCCATGGCCTTGTCCAGTCATTAGAGCCCGGCATCAGGGCCGGGCCTGTTCTCGGAGTCCAGCAGTGGCCCTGGCAGCCCAACTCAGTCCTCCTTCCAAGGGCAGCATGGCAGGGTCTTTCTCTTCTGGGGCTGGGGTAGAGTCTCTGGCCTGCTCAGCAGCCAGGCTCCAACTGAGCTTGGAGCTCCTCTTTTTATACCTCCAGCCCTGCCTTTCTGTTTCCTGTGGGTGGGGCTGGGTTGTTCTGGCACTGCCCACCAAGGGGACTTTGGGAGAGTTTCCTCATCCAGGTCAGCAGGAGGCCACGCTGACTCACTACACAATCATTAACAGGAATGTCAGCAAGACAAGAGAGGTAATTTTTCCACTTATGCTGCACCGTTTAAGCCTCAGCTGGAATATTGTGTCCAGTTCTGGGCACCACATTTTAGGAAAGATGTGGACAGATTGGAGAAGGTCCAGAAAAGAGCAACAACAATTATTAAAGGCCTAGAAAACATGACCTATGAAGGAAGACTGAAAGAAATAGTTTTGTTTAGTTTGGAAAATAGAAGACGGAGAGGGGATATGATAATAGCTTTCAAGTACCGAAAAGGGTGTTACAAGGAGGAGGGAGAAAAATTATTCTCCTTAACGTCTGATGATAGGACAACAGACAATGAACTTAAATTTCAGCAAGGGACATGAGGAAAAACTCCCTAACTGTCAAGGTGGTTATGCAGTGGAATAAATTGCCTACGGAGCTATATAAGAGCAGGTTTGATAAACATCTCTTCAGGGACAATTTAGATGGTGCTTGGTCCTGCCATGCGACTAGATTTGATGACCTCTTCAGGTCCCTTTCAGTTCTAGTATTCTATGACATATAAATACAAACAAATCAACCAAAATCAGCTCCAACTCATAGCTATTGTGTAGATGTCCCCAAAGCAAAAATATGCCAGCATGTAAGAATCAATATTAACTTTGCCCACATGGTTTCCTTAAATCATGCTTGTGTTGTGATTTGAAAGATTACAATCTGCTTTAATTAGACACAAAAGCAGAATAGCACAATTTCTCAGAAATGTTGTGATCATTTCCTTTGAGAATCACAGAGGAAATTACCCCCCTGACACCTCCACACATAAAGAGAGAGAGTATTTTACATCAACATCATTTCCTAATGTTTGTGGTTTGCACTGGTTACTCTGCTGGAGTAGCCTTGAAGAATCACGTTTTTGTTCTTTCACAAGATACTAACAATAGGTTGGTCTAATTTGTAGCGTACAGCCAGTTTGCACTGAGCTAAAGATCTTCCAGAATATTGAGTGAGAGAGAACCAAAGGAATACTTTTGTCTTCTCTTTCAATAGT
This sequence comes from Rafetus swinhoei, assembly GCA_019425775.1. Classification (NCBI taxonomy): domain Eukaryota; kingdom Metazoa; phylum Chordata; order Testudines; family Trionychidae; genus Rafetus; species Rafetus swinhoei. The sequence continues at coordinate 121,465,948 of CM033424.1, forward strand.
AACCTTTTGTTTCACTTCTCGGTCAACATTTTATGCATGAAAGAGATCCAGCGCATGCTTACTATGGGATTAAGCTTTAGTTCTTAATGAATCTTTGGATTTCTTGACTGAATGGTCCTCTATATAATGTATTTAATACATTAAATACATTTAATATATTGTTTAAAAAATAAAACATAATATATGTATTCCAGTCTGTTTTTTTAATTTTATAAACAAAGTCAAAAGGAAAAAAAAGTAATGATATTGAATTCCTAAAAGTAACTTAGTTCCAAAGGTGATAACTGAAATAAAAGGAGTGAGTTTAGTAGTTGTCAGATTAAGTGTATGTTATCGAAATTTGCATACATCAAAAAAAGTCTTATATATATATCCACTGAATTACCTATATGGCCCATATCACCAGAGTATTTGAATACCTTATATGGGTGTCGACTTTTTCTATTAATTATTTTTTTCTTCCCCACAGCTTACTAAATTGGGGAAAGAAATGTGTTGTGTGCTGCAGAGGGAGTAATATCTAGCACGTGAGAGGATCAGTTGTGCTCCCCTTAAAGTTTATGCAAATTTTGCCATCTATAAAGTTGTCTGTTGTCCCACCATTTTGAATTTAACTAGCCTGAAACCAGCTTTTTTTAGGGAGGTAAGAGGAAAAGGAAGAGAGGTTGGGATGAGGTTGGTTAGCAGGAATAAAAAATCCACTGACACAAATAATATTTTAAATTTTCTTTCACAACAGAGCTACTTGCAACATGCATCTGTTGGATCTATTCCTGTCTGTTGTTCCACCCCATTACACAAATCCGAATAGCTCTCAGTTCACAGTGTTGTTCTCTGGAAGGTGCTTTTTGGATTCAGAAAAGTATTAACATTAAATACAGCTGCATCTCAGGAAGCATGAGCAACATCAAGCTACTACAGCTAATTGCAGGTTGATGTTTTAGAGTTCATGGAGCATGGACTGCATTCATTGCCCTTCTCTTTTTTTCCAACAAGAATGAACAAGAATGAACTTTGCTCTGAATTAAGTAGCCTATGATAGTGGTACGGAGGAAATGTACAGTAAGGTACACTACACAGAAAAAGGACTGTTGTGAAAAACTGCATAGACAAGGATGTGTTTGTGAATTTGGCAATGTGAAGAGATTTTTCACCTGGTGATCATGGTGGCATGCAATTTTCATAGTTCATAATGATTCATAGTTTGATTTTCAGCCAGGCTAAGTCTTCATTTTAGTAGAAAGCTTATTGATCCCTTGGAGAGTAGAGATGAGGAAGACATTAGACATTACAAACCAATTTCAGTATGCCAGCAACTCACCATTTCTCCCTTCTTTCTCCCTCACTAATAACATGAAGTTTCTCTGAATTATCAGGGCCTTTGAGGTTTGTAAAATTGGTCTGGAAATGTGTGTCTTTTTTGTGAGATTTCTGGTATTTTCTCTTCAAGTTCAGCATAAGAACAGCTTTTCTCTTTGTATTTTGGCATTTCCACTTCCAGTCCCAGCTGGAACTAGGAAATCAGCTAGCAAATGAGAATGAACAATAATTAGGACAAGGAAGAAATTTAAAGCAAAATGACTCGGAGAAGTTTCATGGGGTGTGTTATCTGTGTCTTTATTTTCTGAGATGGGTCCTGATTCTGCCAGACACCTGTGAATAATCCCACTGAGTTCAGAGTTACTTACCTACATAGGTGATTGCAGGGTTTGAGCCATAGTTTGCAGTTCCTATTTAAAAGGAGATATAATAATGAATTTACTTTGTTCTGAACACTGCGGGGTTGAAGAGGGTGAGTAGGTAAGATGAATACTTTACTCTTTTAGCTGGGTCTACACTAGACCACGCAGGTCGGCCCCAGGTACACCATCCAGCTACGCAAATGCTCCCATCAACTTCCCTTACTCCTCTCAGAATGAGGAGTACAGGATGTTGGCAGGGGCTGCCCTCAGCAGTCAATTTGAGGGACTACACTAGACCTGCTAAATTGAACACTAGAAGATCGACCTCCGGAGGGTCAATCTTCTCCGTAGTGTAGACATGCCCATATTGTGAGAAGAACAGGTGACCTGCAAGCCATGTGATTTTCAGCCATTATTTTATCAGATTGGTGAGTTTGGAATTGCTTGTTTTCTAGGAATTGAAGTCCCCACATAGAAAAACTCACCGCAGCTCTAAATTGTTTAAATGTTTAAGTGGTATTATTCATGGCATAATACACTATTCTGGTGTGTGCTTCATAGCTGTGCCACTGTATCTTCTGTCAAACAATTTCCAAAAGTCCTGCATCTGCAAATTTATATTCAAAGAAACTACTGTAACATAGTGAAATTAAGTAATAATTGAAGTAAATACTAGCCTCTTCAGCACAAAGGGTCTTATTGGTGTATATTTTTAGCAGTTGGTGTACCACATTGATACAATAATACTAAATCACATAAAGGAAGGGAAGGCAGTGTTGCAGAGGATGTGAGAAGGGAGAAGAACAAAGGGGACTTTTCTCCAATCAAATGCAAATGAAAATGACCCTAAAGATTCTGGGCACACACAGTCTTTCTCCTGACAATGAACATTTTCATGCAGAGAAATCCATTTTTGGAGACTCATTAGCAAATGCTGTGATCTTGCTTATTTTCTATAGCAAGGTCTGGTTATTTCAAATTGATTAGGAAGTCTCTGATGTGTGAGAGCGAATCACTGAGTGATTCTAGGTGTTTCTGTAATTGGTTACCATGCTTAATTACAAATTTTTCAACACAACAAATTCTTTCTGAACTAGATTTTCACTGTCTTTCAATTGTTGCTCTTAGTATATGGTGGTGCAGAAAAAGAAGACAGTGAAAGTAAATTAAAACTTCTAGAATGTGTGCTTTTGTTCTAAAAGAGGTGAAGATATACCTATTGATGGATTAATTTAAGATGTAATATCAATAAAGATTTTAAAACAGAAGAACTAGACTAACTATTGATCAATTATTTCAAGATAATTCACTGCCAGTGTTACCAGTCCATTGTGGGTATAATTAAGGCTCCTTCCACACAGCACATTTTTATTGTTTCACTAACTGGTTAGGGCTATGCTTAGCTAAAAACACAAGGCATGATTGTCTTCTATTTTAAATTCATGTGCCATTTCTGTGCTGATGTGCATGTCAAACAGTGTAATCCAGACAACGTCAGTGGGATCTCCATGATGGCAAATGGCCATTGTGACTTGTGAGGTAGGGGATTGTGTGGTTTGAGTAGAAAACACCATAATCCTAGGTGAAAGAGGAGGCACTCTAAAGCATAGTCTTGGTATGGACAGCTGCCTCTGCTGAGAGTCGGAGTACAGCTTCCAGGAAGGCAAAGCACTAGGACACTGGTGGGGATGCAAATTGACCAGTGTAACTTGTTTAAGTTGATTGTGCCCATCACTGATTACAAAATCACACTTCCAGCTGTCGTGTGGAATAGGGGGTGAATTGTTCCAGGTTGTCATCTTTCTCCCAGGCTATCTGACCTTGGTGTACTGAAACAGCTTTTTTCTGGGCTCACCAAAGAAGAAAATCAAAAGAAGAAAATACAATGTATTAGGTATATAGTGTTTCATATGTAAGAGCTATATCAAAATGCTTTGTAATAATGTAAAATATTATAGCAAGGAGGCAAATTGTGCTTCCATTACATGCTCAGCTCAGCTATGCTCACTCATATCTTCGGACATGAATATCTGTTTAATTGAGAGGGGTAATGTTGTGCTATGAGAATTTTTTTTTAAGTTTTTCACAACTACAACTGGTAGGCAGAAAGGTCCTCTTTAATAGCTTAGCAAAGGGACAAAACTTAAAGTGAATTTGATCCAGTAGACCTGACACTACCAACCCCCTGGAGACTCACATGCTTGGATGTCTTTTCTTTAGCTAAGCATTCTGACTAGAGCTGTGCAATGCCTTCAGGATGTGATTTGCAACTGTTATCACCAAATGAGCTCTGCCATTTTGTTCTCCCATTGGAAGAGAACCAATTCCTGTAGGTTCACATGGAAGATGGACTTCAATGACCCCCAAATTCTAAAAGGTGGGTTGATAAGGGGTGGAACATCACTCCCCATTGCAAAGTCCCTTTTTTATTTCCTCCCAAAAAGTTCCAGGACCTTATAGTGTTACCCACACAGATTTCTCTATCCCTTCCACACTTCTGGGACACACACCTTTATCCAATTCCTAGGGCTCCAGGTGCAACCCTGTTAATTTAAACACCCACCCTTACCCAAGTCCTAGGGTTCAGGGAGTAACTTCCTGTAGGTCTGCAGGATCTTTTGCCACTGAATAATATTTTACTTTACAGAATAATATTCTTATTCTCTGTTTATTGACAATTACCAAGCAAATAGAATACACATGCTAAGCATACAGTGTCATGCTCACCAACCCTGATAAAGGCAGGCAGACTTCCCCAGTTGGCCAGGCAAGGTCAGTCTCTTGGGATCCTAGCTGCTGCACGTCACAGTCATGTAGAGGAGTTCTGGCAGCTCTGGTCTTAGGCCATGTCTTAGAGGTGATTTCTTCCAGGTCTTCCCTCCTTCTTCTAGATGTTCCTTTCTTCCTTTCCTCTTTCCTTTCCTTCTTCCCTTTTTCCTCTTTCCCTTTTCCTTTTGGTCTTCTTCTTGGACCCCAGTTTATATAGTGAAACTTGAGTCCTGCTTAGCTACATTTTAACCAATTATTTTAGTATAATTTTACTAACCAGTCATAACATACTGTAACAGAATTACCTAACCAATCATACCCCATCACCTTAGTTGATTTACACCTAGCAAAATTCATTATATAGCAGACAGAAACAGTTACAAACCAGACAGAGATGATACAGACAAATGATAGGAAAGTGGGGATAATAATGATAGAATGAGGATTCCACAACATCAACTATTGATAAACAGTTTCTTGCCAGATGAAATGATGTTAAGCTGTTTTCTCTACTCACCTTGATATCTATTTCTTTATGGTGACAGTGGGTACAATTAGGACAGGATCTCCTTCTTAACAGCCTGGTATGACACCATTTTAATGCAATTTACACAGAGTGTAAATATGCGATTCCAGACTTTTCAGCTAATGGCTGCTGCTCTTCAATCTGGCTGCAGAGGAAGGCTTTAGGCCTACCAACATGGCTACAGGCCTTCCGATATAGCTACAGAAAAAATATATTTTTACAACAGTAGATATCTTGTTTTGGGCAGGTGCCCAAGGGCGATGACTTTTTTTTATCCTTGACTTTCCTCTTAGCTCTATCGTCAACATCCCTCAGTCTTTGGGCTGGGAGTGTTACATGGGATTGTTAGCAAAGGAAGGTCAGTCTCCCTTGTGACTGGTGACTTTGTCTAATCTTAAATTATGGGTAAATCAAAATGGATTGTGATTGTTCCTCCACACTTCTACATTTAATAGATTACTCATTTTTCAAAGAAATCTGCATTAACCAATGCAGATCTCTTTCTCTTTCTTGGCATGAATGAGAAGAAGGGTATGTCTACACAGCAAAGTTATTTCGAAATAACTTTACCAGCATCTACACAGCCAAACCGCTATTTTGAAATTAAATCAAAATAGCGGAGGGCTTATTTTGAAATTGGTAAACCTCATTCCACGAGGAAGAGTGCCAATTTTGAAATTGCTATTTTGAAATAAGCGCTGTGTAGACACTTATTTCGAAATGGGGGGCCTCCAGCCCTTCCCACGGTGCCCTGGTGGCCACTCTGGGCACAACCAAGAAAACTCCTCTCTCTCCCCCCCATCCTTGGAGCCCTTAAAGGGGTAGACTCTGGCCACAGTGCCTGTGCCAGCTCCAAGCCTGCCAGCCCAGAGCCAGCAATTGTTGCACCTGACCAGTGGTCCCAGTATGAGCCAGGCAGCCAGTGCCAGCCAGCCCTCCACCACTCCCCAGGACCAGTCTGCCAGCTCCCAGGAGCCTGCCGGGGCTGGAAAAGGCGGGCGCCTGCCTGGTCCAGTGGGGAGATCAGGGACCTAATTCAGGTTTGGGGGGGATGCCTCCAACGTCCATGATCTCTACATTAAATGGAGGAACACAACTGTCTACAGGCGGATGGCTGCCAGCCTGGCCACCAAAGGCCACATCTGAACCCAGGAGCAGGTTTGCATGAAAATAAAGGAGCTGCGGCAGGCGTATGCCAGGGCCACAGGGGGCAGCTCCCAACCAGAGACAGACCCAGACCCCTGCCCCTATTTTGATGCCATGGACCGCATCCTGGGGAGCAGGATGGTCCGTGCCCCCCAGGTGGTCATCGACCCTGGGGAAGAGCTTGCTGCCTCCAGCTGCTCCAGCCCCTGCTGCCTCCCCAGCTACAGCTCCTCCTCCCGCTCCTTCTCCCCCTCTTGCTTCTTCCTCCCCATCCTCCCCACACCCCCAGGGATTCCGAGGCCCCCACACCCACAGTGCTGGGAGACAGTTGGGCCGGTGAGACCCCCAACCCTGAGCCCTGAGCTTCTCCACCTCCTTCCTCCCCTTGCCTCCCCCTGCCAGCTCCCTCCTCCCAGGTTTCTCCCTCCCCTCTCCCACCTCCTCTCCTCCCCTCTCCCACCTTCTTTCCCCAGTCTCACCTCAGTTTCATTCTCCCCCCACTCTAGTTTCATTCAATAAAGAGGCTTTGTTGTAATGAACACGTGTCTTTTATTGTACAGCAGGAAGGGGGGTTAGGGAGGGGTAAGTGGAAGGACATGAGGGAGGAATGAGGCGCAAGCCCCCAGTAAGACATACCAGGGAGACTGTTACTGCCTGCAGAACGTGCTGCCAGGCTTGCAGCAACACGTCCAGGAGAAGCACCAGAGTGCTCAGGGGCGGCTCCGGCTGTATGCTTCAGAGTGCTGTGGTGTCCTGAGTGAGGGCAACCAGAGCACACAGAGAAAAAAATGCTTTGCTGTCCCTCAGCGAGATAAGCAAGTAAGTGGGGAAACCTTAGAACTGGCTGCCCAGGGGGGTTCCTTTAAGCACAGGTCTCAGACAGCCTCAGGCAGCAGCCACATAAGGTAACTCCTGACCTGATGCCCTACCAGAACTGGTTCCGGCCGGCCTTAAATGCGATTCAGCATCCTATCAGTATGGACGCGCTTTTTCAAAATAGCAAAACGCTATTTCGAAATGCATTTTGTGTCTAGACATGTTATTTTGAAATAAGCTATTTCTAAATAACTATTTCAAAATAAGATATTTCGAAATAACACTGTAGTGTAGACATACCCGAAGAGAGAAAAAATCATTATACATTGTTTTGATAGCAATTGTAAATTGCCAGTGATACTAGCTCACAGACTAGAAAGAACCATAAACCTTAAAACAAAATTCAGAACTTTAACTTAAATTAGAGGCTAATGAAAACTTTCATGCAGGGTTTTGAAGAATAAAAGGAAACCCAGAAAGCTTGTTTTTTTTTTTCTAGCAGAGCTATCTGTTCCTGCTGTCTAAAGAATTCCCTATCAGCCCTTCAGTTAAGCTTCTTTGCCTCTGTCTACACTAACATTTTCTTCAAATTGCCTACCATTTCACCATCACAGATTGCACTCCCCTAATGGCAGCAGTAGTGAAAGGACTCATATACACCAGTTGCACGCATTTCAACTGCCATATCATGGTGATGTCATGGTGAGCATTCTACCATTGACTGATCTATGCTCCTGGTACCATTGGTGGAGCGGTACCATTAAAGTAATTAATTTTCAGGAAGGTGCTAAAGAATTCAAGGCCAGTCAGTTATATAATCAATCATCTGGCAGATAAAATTAACTATAAAAAATGGATATGCAAGGAAATGTGCTGACCTGAAAAACACACTCTATTGATTCAGTGGAGTGGTAGCCATTTACTCCAATAAATATGTTGTCCTCCATTTCTTAGTTACATTCATAAACTCATGAATTCTTAGATTACAAATGGGTGTATACTGAGACAATCTTGCCCTTTAGATGTACTGGAGAATAAAGTTTTAGTTATTACCCTTCTCATTCAAGAAGCATAACATCCATACAGGAGGAACTTGATCTAAAACTTCCATATTGGAGACTGGTGCTTCAGTGATGCTTCTGAAGTCTAACGCACATAATATGATATGGATAGATTTTCTGGATTCTGTTCTTCTCTCACTAAATCTGTATACACACCATAGACCATCACAGATTAAGCTATTCACATGTAAGACATATGATTTCCATTTACGTTAATGGGAGAGGAGGATAGAGCCAGCTTTAAGTTTGGCAGGTGGCCTGTACAAACAAACTTAGAAGAGTCCCAAGAAGACCTTGGTAACCCACATAGCAAACTTGAGGTTGAGGAAGATGTCTGAGGCTGGTAACTGGGAGTGGAGGAATTAATGGTGCTTATGGGATGCAGTTAAGATTTCAGCAGCTGCTGTGAAGTATGAAAGTGTTGCATAAGGACATTGGTTACAGACTCGCTGATAGAGAGGATGGGGCACCACAGCTCATAGAGTGACAGTTCCTGTGATTCAGGGGCCCTGAAGGACTGGGTTACTACATTCATCTTTCAAATTGTGTAGGTGTACGATGGGGAAGTCATTGGGTTGTATAGATGCCCACTAAAGAAAATAGTCTCACACTTCGCACCATGCCTAAGCTTGTGCTACATGCCAGCATGCTCAGCTCTTAATGGAAATGTAATAGGAGTCAAGGGTTTGGATCAGGGGTAAGAAAAGGACTTTGACACAAGAGCTGCATGACATACACTATGAAAGTCAAGCATAATTCTTATTAAGCGCGAGGGAATGTCATGCTTAAGCATTGGACTGAGACAGGAGAACTAGGCTATATCACCAGCATTCTGCAAATAACTTGTTCTGTGACTGGGCAAACTGCATCATTGAATACTTTCAATGGGGGCTACAGATTTTGTGTTCCTTGGTTTTCAAGTGCCCAGCTTACAATAGCTTCAGCTTTGACTTGCTGGGGTGATGAGCACTCATAGCTCCCATGAACTTCAACTGGGCATTCCTGTAAATTAGACCCTAGGTATTTCATGTTAGACATCCAGAAGTGTAGTCACCCCAAATCAGTCCTCTTTAAAAATGTAGCCTCAACTTTTGGTATCTTTGTTCCCACTGTAGAATAGGATGATAACACCTATATAAATGGGGTGTCCTGACACTAAGCTAATTATTATGAGTTCCTTGAATGGAAGGGGCTATGTAAGTGCAAAGTATTATATATTATGTTCGTTGGATTTATTTTCATTAGACAGATAACCTACAAAAAATAAAATTGCATTTGCAGAAGTGTCCTGACAGTGACCTGTTGGTGATATTAATAAGACTGCAAATGGCAGCAAGAGAGAAAATATTGGAAGCCAAATGTCATTAATAATCACTGCAATATTCTTAGTGTTAACAAATTATCATCTGCATACATTTTTAATTAATAGGAGTATGAACAGCAATTTGGCTGTCAACGGGCATCAGTATTGATGTGTGCGATGAAATAATATAAGATGGGGAAGATCAAAGGGGGAAGAATAACTGAAACGCAACAAGCAGCTGTGGATGATGAGTCATCATTTTCTGAGAGCATCAGATCTAGACTGCTGAAATGAAAAGTGTGAATGTAGGTGAAGTTAAGAGAACCTTTTGCAGAGCACAGAAAACATTGCATTGGATAGCGGGGGATTTTCTGATATGGAATTTAGTTGGTCATCAATTGCACCCTGGGGCGATGTGTGGAGGGGCACGAAGGATCACGTGCCCCAAATGCTGTGGGTAGGAGGGAGCAGCCAACAGCGGGGGAAAACTAGAACGGGGACCTGGCGCCTGCAGCATGGGTTCAGCCCCTCTGCACTCACCAGCAGAGGCAGGGGGAAGTGGAGCAAGGCAGCCTCAACAACTGTTTTGCTATCTCAGTGCACCACTCTGGGGGAGAGGGCAGGTCTGCTCCACACTCCCTGGTGAGAAGTGGAGTACAGCGGCCAAGGGAGCAAAGCCAGCTGGGGCCGCCTTGCTCCACTTCCCTGTGCTCCTCCTGGTGAGTGTGGAGTAGACCCCTAGCTCTACTAGTGCCTCAGGTCACCTTGGTTGGGGGAAGAGGCCGGGCAGGGGCAGAGCAAGGGTGGGGAGGGGCAGAGTATAGGAGGGAACAGAGTGCTATTTATATGGGATTAGGGGGGCAGTAGCCCCCCTGAAAGTTGGAATCCCTGGATTTCATACTTGAGGTCTGCTTAAAGCTACATATCCTGACTCCAGAGCCATGGTATCCAACACATTAGCCACTAGCCACATGAGGCTGCCCCAAATTTAGTAGTGCCCTATGCAGCTGTGTGTTCCCTGTATGCCTAAGGACAATCCTGCTAATCAGTAAATTCAATCCTGAATCAAATTTGAACTCATTCCTGAACCATTTAGGACTCCTGTCAATGTTAAGGTGTGAGGGACTTATGTTTTACACATCACACTTACTAGGGGGCTGCTCACTATGCTTGCCAACCCCTCTCTCTCTTGGAGTAAGCAGCCCTGACTCCCCTCCCCCCTGGCCACTGGGGAGGGCTGGGCTGAGGTATGGCAGTCCCAGCCTGTCTCCTCCACCCTCCAGCCACTGAGCCAAGGACGGACCAGCCTTGGCTCTGCCCCACCCCACCCCCCGGCCGTCGGGCAGGGCTGAGGCCTAACAAGCCCCAGCTCCCCCCTCACCCTGTACTGCAATTTGATCCCCCTGGCTCCATTCTTGCACTCACCATCCTCCCTAACCCCCCCTCCGCACCCCACATAGCCCTATCCCCAGCTCCTTCCTCCTTCTCCCCACACTGCCCCATCCTCTTGCCTCCATTCCTATATCCCCCTTTATCGCACCACCCATCCCCATGTGCACCCTATCCCCCTTCATCCCTCCCTACACTCACCCTGCCCCCTTCCACAAATTCGTCAAGCTGCATGTCCCCTCCCCCCCAGGAGCACCACTGGGCCAGGCAGCACAGCCACAGCCACTGCAGGAGGAGCCACAGCCCGCTCACAGCCCAGCCTTTCTAAACAGGCCAGCTGGGGCAAGCTTTGCTCCATGGCGAGCCCAGGGAGCCCGGAGCACAGAGCGGCCTCTCCGGAGAGCTGGGGAAGCAGTTAGGGTGCAAGACCTGCCCAGCTCACAGCAGGTCCAGGAGAGTGTGGCCCCCAAGGACTGTGGTAGAGCCAGGCTTCACAGCGCAAAGCCATGTGGCAGGGCGCGTGGGCTGGGCAGCCTGGGGGTTGGGCCTAGAGGCAGATGGATGCTGCTCCAGGCATCACAAGAAGACGGAGCACCCAGGAGAGCACTCCTGAGCCAGGGGCCTGGCCTGGGTCACTGACACACGCCAGAGCCACTTGCTCGGGTGGGGGGGGGGGAGGGGAGACCTGCAGCATGCCCCTCAAGTGCTGTGGCTGGGCTGGGCCACACAGAGGAAAGCCGCATAGCAGGCACGTGGACTGGGCCCAGAGGCAGGCAGAAGCTGGTTCAGAGGACATGGGGGGATGGAGCCACTCCACCCCCTCATTTCACGGATCAGTGATGTGGTCAGGGCTCCTCGGGATGCAAAGTGACATGATGACATCACTCTGTCATCTCACAGGAAAAGTTTTTTCTCTATATAGAGTGATGTAAAGAGGCAGGAGCAATAATGTGAAAATATTGTTCTGCCCCAGTCTATATTTGGATTTTGTTTTCTGGTCGCCCTGCTGGTAGCACTCTTGACTGATAGTAACCAGATATCTTTTTCCATCATCTCTTTGATTTACACTATCTTCACTCTTGAAACTGGGAGATTGAATTCACTAACATGTACACTGTGTTCTGAACCCCTTCCTCCAACTTGCTGAAGTTGGATACATGTGCCCTGCTCAGAGTGTCCACTAACTCCTGTGATCATCCTGGACAATATCTGATCTCCTTGTGGTCTTGCTAGATGGCACTGCAAGCTTTTTTTGGAAAATTAAGAAGAGGTTCTGCCATAATTGTCTATCAGGGAATGTGTTATTACTACACTATTATTTTGTGGCCACAGGTGTTCTAATGGAATTGCTCCACTTCAAATACCACAGACAGAAAGTCCCCTTTTCTATTTGTGTGTTTCCCTGTTCAGTCTCTGACAAGGATCTGCTGGCATGAATGACAGCTATTTCTTCAAAAAAACCAAACAGTCTTTTCTCCAGTGCATGCCCAGTAGCATGTCAGGGGATCTCCTGCTGGTAGTGCTTCAGGACTAGGCATCCATTCTCATTTGTTTCAGTATGTCAAATGCTTGCTGTTGGGAATCCATCCATTCTCACTCAACATCCTAGCTTCAGAACTGACATATGGGTTTTTATTACAGCAGCCAAGTGTGGACAGAACTTGGACAGAAAGTTTATCACTCCTATGAAATGCTATACCCCTTTCACATCCAATGTAGCTGGTATGTCTCTCACTGTCATTCTCTTGTTGGAATTTGCTTTCAGCCCCTCTACTGTGAGCAGATGTCCAATATATGTTACTTCACACAGTTTGAGTTGCATTTTTTCTGGGTTAAATTTTAAGTTCTTGATCCTGCATTGCAATAGGGAAGCTTGTAGTTTGCTGTCATAGTCTTGTTCAGCTTCTGTATCATAACTGTCTTCTCATACAATAAGGCTATCATCTGCGATTATTTTCATCTCAGACAGTCCATCCAGCACTTGGGTGAGTCTTCTCTGGAACACTTCCAGTGCTGGCTTTATGCCTATTAGTATACAGCCATCTGTTGCAACCAAATGGTATTGCAAAGCATTCTGGACTTATTATCCAGGCTTATGTGCCAAAATCTTTTCATTATATCAAAGACTATAAAGATTCTGATTTTGGAGAGTTCTGGCAAGATGTCATCAATTGTGGGCAGTGCATAGTAGCATCTTTTCAAATCCTGGTTCAGTAGGTTTTGGTATATGCAGGTGTGTAATTTTCCTGTTGGCTTATTTATCATCATCATGTTGCAAACCCAGGCTGTACTGATTTCTATTGATTCTGTGATACCCCCTCCTCTGCAGATGTTTGAGATCCTTGAACACTGAAAGTATGTGGTGCCACTGAATTTCCTTCATGATAATCACACAAATTCTGTTGTGTCTATTTCCAGTCAGAGCTTTCCTTCAAGATGCCTGTCCTATTTGAAAGCCTTCTTATACAATTTTACAGTTGTTTCTCTTTTCCATGGGACTCCCCAATTTGCTTTGTGCCCTGCAGGCATAAAATTCTGATGCTGTGTCCTGATCAGATCCATGGCTTGTATGTCAATGTTCCCTAAGAGGAGTCTGTGGTTCTTATCCAGCACCACAAACTTCAGTTGGTACCATTTATTTTTCCAAGTTAATTACAGTGAGTTCACATTTTCCTATAGGCTACATTGTACAGATTGCAACTGCTTTTGTAATGGGAGTGTTTGACTCTGTTCATCCCGAAGAATCACATTGCAGCAGAGTATCCTGCTGAAATTGCATGTTGAATTTCCATAATAACATTGCTACATGCATGGGGTTGTCCTTTATGCTTTCCTGTCCCAACAGCCTGAACCTGATTTACTCACAGACTCAGGATAAAGTCATGATCATGACCATGGTCTGATGTGACATATATCTCTTGAGCAGGATGACTGGATCTTTCTGAGAGCTTCTTCTGTAAATTCTACCAGCTTGCTCTATTCTATGCAATGATGTCCTGTCTCATCCTGTCTCCCATAGAAGATGCATCTCACTGTGAGTAGGGGAACCGTGGCCACCTGCTCTCTTTGCTGTTGTCCCTGCACACATTTCTGGGAGTGATGTGCCTCTTCACTGTCATTCTCTTGTTGGAATTTGCTTTCAGCCCCTCTACTGTGAGCAGATGTCCAATATATGTTACTTCACACAGTTTGAGTTGCATTTTTTCTGGGTTAAATTTTAAGTTCTTGATCCTGCATTGCAATAGGGAAGCTTGTAGTTTGTTGTCATAGTCTTGTTCAGCTTCTGTATCATAACTGTCTTCTCATACAATAAGGCTATCATCTGCGATTATTTTCATCTCAGACAGTCCATCCAGCACTTGGGTGAGTCTTCTCTGGAACACTTCCAGTGCTGGCTTTATGCCTATTAGTATACAGCCATCTGTTGCAACCAAATGGTATTGCAAAGCATTCTGGACTTATTATCCAGGCTTATGTGCCAAAATCTTTTCATTATATCAAAGACTATAAAGATTCTGATTTTGGAGAGTTCTAACAAGATGTCATCAATTGTGGGCAGTGCATAGTAGCATCTTTTCAAATCCTGGTTCAGTAGGTTTTGGTATATGCAGGTGTGTAATTTTCCTGTTGGCTTATTTATCATCATCATGTTGCAAACCCAGGCTGTACTGATTTCTATTGATTCTGTGATACCCCCTCCTCTGCAGATGTTTGAGATCCTTGAACACTGAAGTATGTGGTGCCACTGAATTTTCCTTCATGATAAGCACACAAATTCTGTTGTGTCTATTTCCAGTCAGAGCTTTCCTTCAAGATGCCTGTCCTATTTGAAAGCCTTCTTATACAATTTTACAGTTGTTTCTCTTTTCCATGGGACTCCCCAATTTGCTTTGTGCCCTGCAGGCATAAAATTCTGATGCTGTGTCCTGATCAGATCCATGGCTTGTATGTCAATGTTCCCTAAGAGGAGTCTGTGGTTCTTATCCAGCACCACAAACTTCAGTTGGTACCATTTATTTTTCCAAGTTAATTACAGTGAGTTCACATTTTCCTATAGGCTACATTGTACAGATTGCAACTGCTTTTTGTAATGGGAGTGTTTGACTCCTGTTCATCCCGAAGAATCACATTGCAGCAGAGTATCCTGCTGAAATTGCATGTTGAATTTCCATAATAACATTGCTACATACATGGGGGTTGTCCCTTTATGCTTTCCTGTCCCAACAGCCTGAACCTGATTTACTCACAGACTCAGGGATAAAGTCATGATCATGACCATGGTCTGATGTGACATATATCTCTTGAGCAGGATGACTGGATCTTTCTGAGAGCTTCTTCTGTAAATTCTACCAGCTTGCTCTATTCTATGCAATGATGTCCTGTCTCATCCTGTCTCCCATAGAAGATGCATCTCACTGTGAGTAGGGAACCGTGGCCACCTGCTCTCTTTTGCTGTTGTCCCACTGCACACATTTCTGGGAGTGATGTGCCTCTTATGGCCTTTATCCTTTCTCTTGAGGCTTTCTCTGCAGCCCATATTTAAGCATCTAATGGGAGATCTTGATCCCATATGCCACTGACTACCCAGTACCATATCTAGGAGTCTGTCAAGTCCTGCAAATTGCATGTAGGAACCAGCGTATGTAAGGGCTACACGCTGGGGACTGACTGACTAAGCAGCAGTTTGGCAGAAATGGACCTGGGGATTACAGTGGATGAGAAACTGGATATGAGTCAACAGTGTGCCCTTGTAGCCAAGAAGGCTAACGTCATATTGGGCTGCTTTAGTAGGAGCATTGCCAACAGATCTAGGGAAGCGATTATTGCCTTTATTTGGCTCTGGTGAGGCCACTTCTGGAGTATTGCATCCAATTCTGGACTCCCCATTATAGAAAGCATGTGGACACATTGGATAGAGACCAGCAGAGGGCAACAAAAGTGATTAGGGGAGCACATGACATATGAGGAGAGGCTGAGGGATTTGGACTTATTTCATCTGCAGAAGAGAAGAGTGAGGGGGGGATTTGATAGCAGCCTTTAACTACCTGAAGGGAGGTTCCAAAGAGGATGTAGAGAGGCTGTTCTTAGTAGTGATGGATGGTAGAACAAGGAGCAATGGTCTCAAATTGGAGAGGGGGAGATCTAGGTTGGATATTAGGAAAAACTATTTCAAGAGGAGGGTGGGGAAGCACTGGAATGGGTTACCTAGGGAGGGGGTGGAATCTTCATCCCCAGAAGTTTTTTTAAGTCCCGGCTTGACAAAGCTCTGGCTGGGATAATTTAGTTGGGATTAGTCCTGCTTTTAGCAGGGGGTTGGACTCAGTGATCTCCTGAGATCTCTTCCAACCCTATAATTCTATGTTAAGGCAATATATGATCTTTGACCTCTGGTTGGTCTTGTGTGTAAAGCATTTATCACTCTACAATTTCATTCTGCTTTTGTGAGCAATAGGTACCCAGGTTTCATAGGATTGCTGTGCAGCTTGAGGCATTGGGGAGTTTCAGAATGGTGTACCCAAATAAGGGAAAATAACAGTTTTATTCTCCTGCTGTTGTCATTATCATCTTCTGCAGGGCCAGATCTGTTTACAGCTCAAATTTCTCTTTCCACCAGGCCCATTGCTGGTTTATGCTTGCGCCTTGAACATCCAGAGATCTGGGAGTCTTCAGACCAAGTTCTTTACTCATGCTGCTAGCTGCTGCACTGCAGAAAACTGACAACTCAATTGCTGCCCTCATGTCTCATTCACAGAGATGCTGAATGCAGGTGATGTTGACCACGTGGAACATTATTAAACGCTGTGCTCTGCTCTGCCACATTTTTGAGTTGCTTCTAGTTCCTTATGTTCCTTTTTTTTTCTGGTGTCACATCAAAACAGTCCTCTAGGGAACATGGGCCTTCTGACTCTAGTTCCCACTGATCATGATATAGTGAGATTAATTTATTACAGAACAGAAGCTAGTGCACATAACAAATTCTAACAGCATAAGTCAGGCAATGCATCAAGAGCAGCCTTAGCTCTCCAGTGCAAGCACAACACCCCTTGTGTCCTGGCTCTGAGAGCCATCAGTTACTCTTAGCCTTCATCCCTGTCCATCCTTCTCTGGCCTTGGCTCTATGGCTCAGGGAGAACAGCTGGCTAGCACCTCCACTGACTTCCTAATCACAGACTCTATTCATTAAGTTTTTTCAGTTACAGACTAACACGGCTACCCCTCTGAAACTTTTAAAGGTGCTAAAGAGCACTCAGGGAAGAAAAAGCTGTAACAGAGAAGTTAGACGAATTATTTGCATCAGTCTTCATTGTAGATGGTGTGAGGGACAATCCCTCACACCCTTTTGTTGACAAGTCTGAGCAATTGACCCATACTGAAGAATCGGGAGAGGAGATTTTGGAATAAATTTGTAAACTGAACAAAAATAAGTCAAGAGGACAAGATGGTATTTACCTAAAAGTTCTGAAGGAACTCAGGGTATGTCTACACTAGCTCCCTAGTTCGAACTAGGGAGGCTAATGTAGGCATTCGAAGTTGCAAATCAAGCCCGGGATTTAAATATCCGGCAGTTGCATCTTCCAACGATCGCCATTTTTGAAATTTACAAGTCGGACTAACTGCCTGCGTCTACACGCGGCAGGGACCCGGTATTTCGAATTAAAGCCCTAAATCGAACTACCTGTTATTCCTCCTGCAAGGAGGTTTAACAGGTAGTTCGATTTAGGGCTTTAATTTGAAATACCGGTCCCCTGCGGCGTGTGCAGTTAGTCCGAACTTGTAAATTTCAAAATGGCGACGGCTGAAGATGCAAATCAAGCGCGGGATATTTAAATCCCGGGCTTCATTTGCAACTTTGAATGCCTACATTAGCCTCCGTAGTTCGAACTAGGGGGCTAGTGTAGACATACCCTCAGATATGAAACTGAAGAACTACTAACTGAGATATGTTATCTAGTGCTTAAATCAACTTCTGACTAGAGTATAATGATGGCTCATTTTTCAAAAAGTCTCCAGAGGCAATCCTGGTCAAGAAAATGGCAGATGAAATTCAGTGCTGATAAGCGCAAATTAATACACATTGGAAAACATAATCCCAACTATGTATATAACATCTGGGCTCTATGCAGCGGTTACCACTCAAGAGAGAGTCATAATGGATAGTTAACTGAAAATACCCGCTCACTCAGTCAAAAAAAAAAAAAAAAGTGGAGAGATTGTTAGGAACCATTAGGAAAAGTATAGATAATAAGACAGAAAATATCATATTGTTGCTGTATAGATAGATCTATGGTAGTTCCATAACTTGAACACTGTGGGTACAGCTACACTGTGTTTTATTTTTCGGAAGAGGTATGCAAATAGTGCTCCCATTTGCATACCTTCTTCCATTTTTTTTCCTGGAAGAGGCTTTTCCACCATTTGGCCCTGTCTACACTGGGCCAAATGATGGAAAAAACCACTTTTTCGAAAGCCCCCTTCTTCCTTGTAAAACTAGGTTTTTACAGGGGCTTTCGAAAGAGGGTGTTTTTTCTGACATTTGCCCCCATCTAGACGGGGCCAAATGGCGGAAAGCCTCTTCCAGGAAAAAAAAACGGAAAAAGGTATGCAAATACGAGTGCTATTTGCATACCTCTTCCAAAAAATAAAACACAGTGTAGCCGTACCCTGTGTAATGTTCTCATCATCACATCTCAAAAATTATATATTAACGTTGGAAAAGGCACGGACAAGGGTAACAAAAATGATTAGGCGTATGGAACAGCTTCTGTATGAGGAAAGATTAAAAAGACTGGGATTCTTAATCTTAGAAGACAGACAACTATGGGGGATTTGATAGAAATATATAAAATCATATGGAGAAAGTAATAAGAAAGTATAATTTACCTCTTCTTATAACACTAAAAAACTAGGGTCATATGGTGAAATTAATAGGCAACAGTTTAAAACAAATATAAGGAAGTACTACTTCACACAACATACAATCAATCTGTGGAACACATTAACAGGGTTTGTTTTGAAGGTCAAGGTACAATTAGGTTAAAAAAGGAGTTAGATAAATTCATGGAGGAGAGATCCAGCAATGACAAGGGATGCAAGCCCATGCTCTGAATGTCCTAAAACCCTGACTTTCAGAATCTGGGTCTGGATGACGGAGATACATTAATCAGTAAATTCCCCTATTCTCTTCACTTGAGCTAAAGCACTTAGCACTGACTGGTTGCTGTCAGAAGACAGCATAGTGGGCTAGATGGACCACTATGACCTAGTATTCTAATTTTCTTATAATTGACCAGACTGGAACAGGACAGATGGGCCCACTTCATTTAATGGGGTCGAATCCCTCTGTAACAGGAATAGTTTAGAATTTGACTGTCTTTTCCAGGCAGTACATCCTTGTACCAAGGTCTCGTGGTGGCATAGACAAGGGACCAGTACCAGTTTGCCGACAGTGAGGATATAGGAGTGCTTCCTCAACTGTACTTCCTTGGGCCAATCTATAGGTAACAGCAGGAGGAGTAAGGATTATAATTCATGGCTAGTAGTGCCTGTTAATGCCATAAGAGTTAAGCAGCTAGTATTAAAATAACTTCCAGTTTTTATAAGTTTCTAATGAGCTGTTTAAAAAGTCTCTCTTGTTTAAAGGTTGGTATGAAGCTTCAGTGCCAAAAAGAAAACTAATTTAATACATTTGGTTTAAATCGAGTCAGGGTATTTTTAAATTACAAAAGTTCCAATAACAACTACCAAAAAAAACCAAACAAACCCAGGCATTTTCAAAGTTTACTTTGTGTCTCTATAACTTTGAAAGTGGCTTTGATTTAGAAACTTAGAACTGTTATCCTTGTTTAGTGATCAGTATTTTTTTATGTCATTACTCCACGGCAACAATTTTTGCTTTTAGGAATCTTGTGGGGAGAGAAAGTATTCTGAAAAGCAAAGTGTTACAAATCATTGAGGGCTATATTCCATGTGGACTGGAGGAAACCTTTTCTATAATAATATTTAGCATGGAAACTTGGGAATCTGTTTTCCTTCTGATGTGTGTGCATGCCGCCTGTTAATGGTAATACACATGCATTTAGGAAAGATTAGCCCTCTTGCTGTGTAAGAAGTGAAAATGTAATTGTAGATTCTAAACCCACCAAACAATACCTACAGTAACTCCCATTGGCATGGAAGATTGTAATAGTGCCTCTGTTATATCATTAATAATCTAAAAGATTAAGGATTTCATTTTTGTATTTATATAGCATCTTTCATCTGGGGAGATCAGAATGCTTTATGAATATTAGCTAATTCTCCTGTTACCCTTGTGATCATATAGGTAAATGTTATGATAAGCCTTTCACAGAAGAATTAACTGAGTCACAGAGAGACTATAAGTGACTTGTTCAGGGTCTCAGAGGTAATCAGTGGCAGAGGTGGAATCTCTTGGTTCCTTCCTACATATCCCAATCTAACCTCCAGGAAATACTGTGTGTGTGTGTGTTTCCTACTAATCATAAACTGTGAAATAACCATTATCTTCTATTGTGTTTATTATAGTAATAATGATTTTATTTATTTAGTGCCTCCCAGGCAAAGCAATCAGGGTGCTCCAAAGACAATTAAAATGTAGTTACTAAAATAAACAAACAACAATTTAAAAAATCATAAAATAAACAATGTAAAACAACAAACAAAATACTAAAATGAGCAGGCAAATTGGTGTAATTAATAATAGTTCTAAATTAATAATTTGAATCTAATACTTTATCTAATGAGTTTAGCCTCTTTTTCTTGCTTGTTAAAGTATTTGAAATTCCTAGATACTTTTTTGCAGCAATTTTAAATCTTGGATTTGATCAAGAATATTCTGATCAATATTTGATATTTTATTTGCTGAATATTTGATATTTTATTTGCTGTTTCAGCTATGGAATCTAGTTCTGCTGGGGCAACTAAATCACATGGTGCTGTTTCTTTTTCATGATGGATGAACTATACATAAATACTTGCACCTACACTTTTAAAACATTGTGCATGCCCTTTTCAAATTCACATCCATCAGTGATCAAGCCAATACATTTAATCACCCAAATGTCCATGGAACATTAACCCAAGTATTATAGTAGCCTACGTGGGAGACTTTGCTCTAAATTTCCTTATGTTCAAATCCACAGGGTCAAATTCTGAGCTCATTTTCTCAGCTGACCTCAGTAAAGCAAAGCACAATGAGGCCACTAACATTATTATTTTTAAAGGGATCCTTCACAGTTCATGCCCACTTTCATTTCCCTCTACCAGCATTCAGAAGGGCTTTATACAAAGCCCATTTAAATCACGAGGAGGTTTTTTTCCCCATTGACTTGAACAGGTTTTGGATTCAATCCCAAGACCCATATTGTAGTGCCTTTGGTGAGTGTGTTTTATAGATGAGTCTGGGAGCACCTCCTATTTTTAGGATTGCCTGATACTTCCAATGATTACACCTTGTTCTCAGTTGCTTGTAACTTTTGCCAAACTTTAACAACTTAGGCTGAAATTCTATATGCCAAGTGTCTGAATGAGTCAGCTATTTTCAAGAACAAGGCTAGGGAAAATACATTGTTTTGCCATGTTAATAAAATGATTGCAACTTTTCCTTTATAGTGCTTCGAGGGGGAAGAGCAGGGACTTAGGCATCCTGTCAAATGTTTTTTCCTGAGAAAATCCACCCAAATTTGGCCAAGCGATAAGCCTTGGAAAAATCAGTTTGCATGTGTTTTAAATTTTAGCAGCTAAATTACTCACGTGTCTATACTGAGCATGTTCTACTCTAAGGCTGAGCTGGACTTTCTATGCAAATTGCACCTCTGGGTTGCTGCAGGATATTCTGTATGTGGGTACAGGCATTTGAAATAAAAGTGGGAATATGGCCTGTTCTGTACTCTCAGTGATTCCTCTGAGAGGAATCATGGAGGAGGACATTTCCAGATTTGAATGCAGAGGAGGAGGAGAGAGTAGAAGACAGATCTGAGGGACAAAGAGGCAGGACAGGTTCCAACAAGGAGTCTAGGGATGGTGGTGGAGAAAAGAGGGCTGACTGAATGCTGCTGGTAGGGGGAGAGAAGGAACTGTAACTGGGAGTTAGGGTGAAGAGAGGAGACTGGGACAGACTGGGCAAGAAGGCTGAGGCTCTGACCCCAGTAGGTTGGGGGTGACTGAAACCAGAAGAGGAGCTGGGCAGGGGGAATACTAGGATTGATACTGAGTGGTGTTGGAAGATGGGAAAGAGATGTGATAAGGAGCTGGGTCCAAGGTCAACACTGGTACTGGCTGTCCAAAACAAGACAAGTAACGGGGGGATGGAGGAGTGGGGAGGGAGGCACTGAGGCTGAATGAGGATTCTGGAATTGAAGATAAGGATTGGGAGCCATTGGGGATGGAGAACATGGACATGGTCTAAGAGGCACAACTAGGGTATGTCTAGACTACATGCCTCTGCCGGCAGAGGCTTGTAAATTAGACTACCCGACATAGTCAATGAAGCAGGGATTTAAATATCCCCCGCTTCCTTAAAATAAAAATGGCTGCCACGCTGTGCCAGCTCAGCTGATCGTTGGCACAACGCAGCAGTCAAGACGTGGATTGGTCGACGAAGAAAGCCTTTGCCAACCGATCCCTTATGCCTCGTGAAACGAGGTTTACAGGATCGGTCGGCAAAGGCTTTCCTTGCCGACCGATCCGTGTCTTGACTGCTGCGTTGTGCTGATGATCAGCTGAGCCAGCACAGCACGGCGGCCATTTTTATTTTAATGAAGCAAGGGATATTTAAATCCCCGCTTCATTGACTATGTCGGGTAGTCTAATTTACATGCCTCTGCCGGCAGAGGCATGTAGTCTAGACATACCCCTAGAGGCCAAAGTGGAGAAGAAAGTTAGATCAGCTGATAAGTTTGAGGGGCAATGTAGGACTGGCTGGGCAAAGAAGACAGGGGAAAAGGGGTTGGGGGAATAGGAATGGCAGGGTTAGAAACTAGGGCTGGGGAGGGAATAGAGTCTAGGACTATGGCTGTATGGGGCAAGTCTAGGACTTGCTGGGCAAGGAGACTAGGACTGTGGTGAGAATCCTGAGGAATAGAGACTGAGACTGGGTAGGAGTGGAGAATGGGACTAGGATGAGCAGCAAGAAGTTGGGAAGAGACAGCACTGGAGCAAGGACAGATTGGAGAGGACAGGGTAGATGATGTCATAATTGGGGCTAGGAGGAAGTCTGTGGACTTGATCTAAAAGTTCCAATTGTGCTGATAATGTTTGTTGGTATGTATGTGAGGCCACCGGATAAAATTGATGTATTTTTCACTTTGCTTTTTAAAACCTAGGCCATTGCACACATAAAACTGTGTTAAAAGAGCATTATTAAGATTGCAAATTCAAACACTCACACTTTAGGAGCGATGAGCCCTGCCTACAACACACACAGAAGGAAAGTCACTTCCCCAAAGTCACCTAGAAGGTAAGGCTCCATCTAGACTGCAGAATTTTTCCACGATACCAAAGATATCCCAGAAAAACTCTGCCGTGTCCGGGGAAAAAAATTCAGAAAAGCAGACGTGTTTTTTTCGGCATCCCTGTAAACCTCATTTTACGAGGAAGAAGGTATGTTTCAAAAAAGGTTTTTTTCCTGACATTTGGCCCAGTGTAGCTGGGCCAAATGTCGGAAAAGCCTCTTCTGAAAAAAGAATCGGAAAAAGATACGCAAATTGCAGTTTGCAATTTGCGTATCTTTTTCCGATAGAACTGTGTAGTCTAGACACAGCCTAAGTGACAGAACAGAGACATGAAGCCAGGTTTCTTGGGCCCTCATCATCTTCATTAACCAAAGTTGGGTTAAAACAGTCCTGTGAAAGCAGAGGGAGACCGATAAAGGTGCTGTGTTGGAAGATTAGATTCAAACCCCCAGCTCTTCCATCCTATCTTCCAGTGGGCTTTATCTCTGGGGCATACAGCCTCTGCTTTTGCTTGGTGGGGCACTGTAAAAGATCTTACCAAGCCAGGTGAAAGTAAAGTCCATTTACCAGGCAAGATGCTTTCAAGGATGCATCCCAAGAATTTTAAATCCATTTGCCGTTTTCCCCAGCCCACCCATGAAGTTTATTCAGCAATCTGGATGGAATCACTAGAGCATACCAGGAGAGATATGTGAAGCTGAGCACTGTGCCTTTGTATTGTGTACTAGGAGGTGAGCAATCTGAACTCTGAATCCCCATTTATTGGGACCAGGCTCTTCCTGAGTGTTCCCTTAATCTAACTTACTTTTGTATTTAATCAAAATATAAGGGTCTTGATTTTTTTTTAATTTCCTTTCAAGAAGCAACAGAGAAAAACTCTTCTATTTGATCCTGCTGATGTTCACTTTCCGACACCTGCCACCAGCACTGCTTGGACACATCCCTTTTATTTTCTATTCCCTTTTAAGTGCCTAGGTGGCTTTGATATATTTCTGTCTCACTGTCTGTAATGGCGACAGGGTAGGTGGTGTTCTCAAACCAGGCTTGGCAGGATGTGCCTTTTATTTCATTTAAATCATGTTGATCTGCAAACACCAGCCTGAATCAGGGTTATGTTACTTGTATTAAGCATGTTTTTATCATGGTGATGATATAAAGTATGAGCAGCTATAGGAGCAACTTTAATTGCATGCAAAATTCATGCACAAAATTAAATATATGATTAAGTAAACGGAGGGTAGAGACAGTCAGATTGAAGACTGTATGGTTTAGAGTCCACCTATAACATTTTACGCTAAGGAATTTAAGCAATGAAATTCCAGCACACATATTTCATAAAGGGATTTGTGTATGTGTGTGTATTTACTATATATTTTAGAAATGTGCATCTGTCTGTCTGTCTTTCTGAGTCCATTTGTTCAAGAACTCCTGCACTCCCCAGCCCTCTGTCATGAACCACTCCTCACCCCTGAACTCTCCCTTCAGCCCCCCCCTACAGATCAACCCTTTTCCCTGAGCCCCCCCTCACTCCTAAACCCTCACTCCTTCACTCCCCAAATCCCTACCCCTTAACCCTGACTCCTGCAGCCTCCGCACCATGCCCCTGACTCCTGCATCCCCTGCAAATTTCCATCCATTTTAATAACTTCTAATTCAACAGCCTCTGCCAGGATTACATATCACTTTCTGGAGGCAGCAGTGAAATTATGCTGACAATTTGAGCCCTGGGAAG
The DNA here is from genome assembly GCA_019425775.1 of Rafetus swinhoei. NCBI lineage: Eukaryota > Metazoa > Chordata > Testudines > Trionychidae > Rafetus > Rafetus swinhoei. The sequence goes on from CM033424.1 coordinate 121,490,842, forward strand.
CTGTTTGCTCAGTAGGGACTATCACCATCATCACACAGCTTTGCCATTGGATTAACTATCTGCTACAGTACAAGAACAGCTCTCTGAGGGTACGTCTAGACTACATCTTTCTTTCGACAGAGAGATGTTAATTAGACACTTCAAAATTGCAAATGAAGCCGGGATTTGAATTTCCCGTGCTTCATTTGCATATTCATGTCATGGCGCTCTTTTGAAAAAGCGCTATTTCGAAAGTGAAACTGCAGTCTAGACGCAGTCCTTTCGAAAATAGAAGCTTTTTTTGGAAAGATCCTGTAAATCTCTATTTTCAAAGGAACCGCGTCTAGACTGTGGTTTCACTTTCGAAATAGCGCTTTTTCGGAAGAGCGCCATGATGTGAATATGCAAATGAAGCACGGGAAATTCAAATCCCAGCTTCATTTGCAATTTCAAAGTGTCTAATTTACATCCCTCTGTTGAAAGAGGGATGTAGTCTAGATGTACCCTTAAGATTCTAATATCACTTCTCTAAGAGCACACCTTACTCTCATATACCTGCAAAAATGACAGGAGAGACACAGGGTTTGGCTAACATGCTCCTCACAAACCAGATTCTGTAGTGTCTGCAGAGACTGGCTCTGGGCAACTCCTGAAGGCTTACTTGGAGAGTGCAAATCACTCCTTAATCTTTCCCCCACCCTCCTGCACATACCATCATAATCAATCCTCCTCCACCCAAAGAACTAGTATTGTTCCAATTTATTGCAGGAGTCTTTGGAGTTTGAGGCTGACCTTACTTCTGTGCTAGCAGTGGGGATTTTGGGGGTGATTTTCATGGGTTCAGTTGTCACCAAAGAAATCCCCAACCCCCACTAAAGCTGCAGCCTGAGTGGACATGTGCTTGGTCATAATGCCACTCTCGGAAATTCAGTCTGGGTGTCTCTTTGTCAGGATGTCAATGCCTGTGACGAGTAGGTGGGGCCACGTCCATGGGACAGAAGCTGCTGCTCCAGCCTGTGTCCAGAGCAGGGTCACACTGCACCCTTTCTCTCTCACTTGCCCAGGCCTTGCCCTCCACACTGGGTCGGGTGCCTCATGCTAGGACAGAGGGTGCTGCTCTGGGTAGTCTATAAACATCATCTGAGGTTAAGCAATCAAACCTCCATTCTTTGGAAAGAACTGGGTTGGTGTATCCCCATTCAGTGTAAGCATTGTAGAACGACAACACCAACCTTATTCAAGGTGCGTATGAGTTCTGAGGAAACCCAAACAAGCATCCCTTATTTCTTGAATTATTCTTACCTGTGTAATCCTCCCTGACTCTCACTCATTACACATGTTGATTCCTCCCTTCCTCCCAATGCTGACACAGACCACATAGTGATTTCCCTTTCATCTTTCATGTTTTTTTTTTATCCAAACTGGCTAAGAACTAAGTGGTAGCTGCATGGCTTTACTCCAGCTGGGAAAAGATGTAGCATATGGTAGCTCACGAAGCTCTGGAAACGTCTCCTTGGCATGCAGTCACTACGATCTGTGCAAATGGTTCCCTCTGCTCTGGAGATTAAGGACCAGATGCTGCTTTGGGAATAAAAGTAAATAAGTAATGATTTAACTGAAAACATTGGCTGATCTGTGCAGTTGGAAGTGCAGCAGAACTTGCAGCCTGCTTTGCTTTTTGACTAATGTGCAACTCAATGTGGGGATTTGCATTGAGGCGAGGCAAAGGACTGTGGAGAAGTTGTTTGCAGAGCTGCATTGCCTATGTTCAAATAGTATTGGGGGCTGCATTTATGGATTCCTCTTTCATGCCCTGTGAATTATTCTAGCTTTTAAATACAGACCTTGTCCTTGGTAATTTTCTTACCTGGCACTGCACTAAAAGAGCTGACACTTTCAAATGTGAGTATCTACCTTAAGCAACTTAATCCATTTTTAAGGTAAGGACTCGTAAGTATGTGGCCTCAGTTTTCAACCCTCAGCTTCCTGGCAATGAGAAGTGGCTTGTATACCTGTCGTATTCATCCTTTCTGTGCCTCACTTTCTCCATCCTTACACTGCCGAGAGTTGCTTGCCCCTCTCTCGCAGGGCACCTTGGATGGAACGTGTTATAGATGTGTCATGCATTAGCATTAATATATTACTATCTGAAGTGGAGACAGAATGAATCAAAAGCTTGTTCATTTCACTTTCCAGCATCCTTGAAAAATGTCACTCGAGGAGCGACAGAGAACTTGGCAGCTGTGCCAGAGGATAGCCTGAAAGATTGTTGAGAAAGAGTTATCCTAGTGCTCGCTACACATGTCACACAGTGAAAATATGGGCCAAGCATATGTAACGGGCACAGTCTTGTGTGCCTGAGGCTATAAAATGCTTTTATAGACTTAGAGAGAGATAGTACCTCTGTGCCTCCTGTATAACACAGCAGCAGGACCTTATAAAGGGCTGGAAGAGCCCAGAGCCAGCTATAGAAGAACTCCCCCTACAGTGCTTATGAGGTCTCCCTTCTCACTGTAAACCCTGGAGGGAGTGGGCCTGTCGCAATAATACTGAAGACATGCCCAGTGGTGCAGCTGCCTGTAGAGCAGCCACCACACCACCCAGCTGCCCAAATTATCCCAAGGGCCAAACTTCCTATTGGAGCAATCTGGAATCAGGAGGGAGCAAAGGAAGATTACAATCATCTTTTCACTTATCATTCCTGGGCTGGAAGTTATGAGCTCCTAGGAGAAGCTCACAGAATCTCCATCTTTGCCCTCACATCAGCCTTATGCCCCATTCCTGCTTTCTGCATCACATTATTGGGACATCTCCAAACACTGAATTATATATATCCCAGCAATACAATATGCCTGACCTTTTGCAGTGCAGTACTCTGCAATAGCGGTTATGGCTCTCTGCTGCAAGCTGCAGCGTGTCAATGAAGCGAGAGGAATTATCACAGACCTGCTTTTCAGCTGTGGCAAGTCGTTTCCTGCATAATGACACTGCTGGCAGAGCTGTGAAGTACCCCGTAGGAAACACAGGGGTGGAGCTCAATAGGTTTGAATGTGCCACCTCAGGCAGGATTCCTATGTGCAAAATGGTGTGTAAATTGGCACCGCTGGTTAACCTCATCATCCAAGCAAAACGCTTTGGAATATCCAGGGTAAAACCAATTGGTTTTGTGTTCCCACAAGTCCCAGCACATATTACAATTTTCTCCTTGTTACTGTGCCCTGGAGGCAAAACACACACACACACACACTGTGCACATATATCCAGATTGCTCTTTTGTATTACCGTTTTAGGGAACACATCCCTTCCCATAATACATGGCTGTTGGTGAATCAGATCCTGTTGATGCAATGTTCAGCTATTTCCACTGGTGGTGGTGGTGGGGGGGGGGGTGTTCTCCTGAGTGACCTTAGAACTGCACAGCACCTATTACTGCAGCTTCTGGACTGGAGTGACTATCCTGTTTGGCACCTCCTACACTAGAGCAGGATCCTGACCTGATGTTAATTTGCACCATTTAAGGATCTGCTGCATTGTGCACATCAACTGCTGGGTAGTAGTGAACAGGGAGGAAGGACGCCAGGATAGGGACAACTAACTCTTGGTCCAAGACCAGACCATTTTGCCCTGCTTTGTAGCTAAGAACAAGTCTTCCTGCTCAGGTGATGCAGAGGTGTCTGTATCACTGCATGGAATAAGGTATGCTGGCTCTAAAACAACTTGCTGTAAAACAACCCTATAGCTGCATGCAACAGAGTTTCTCTACAGGAAGCCCATCACTCTTCCTACCACTGCTGTACATCAGTGTCTTCAGGGCTTGGTTCAAAGCCCATAGAAGTCAGTGGAAAGATTCCCATTAACTTTACTGTGCCTTGAATCAGAGTCTTAATGCATGTGGTGATGTTGACTTTTTATTTGCTTGTATTATATTTGATATAATTTGAGTGGCTGGTTAGTGACACATTTCTAAACTGAAAAATACAAGATAGTTAATCTTTAATTGCCATTAAGCTCTCAAATCTATTATTTGCTACTAGGACAGCGAGCTGGTTTCTAAAACCACGGTTAGTCTCAAAGCCTTGGATTATTTTGTTCTAAATTCTGTTTTTTTTTTCCTAAAGAGCAGAAACAATTGCTTCTTCACTTACATGAGCTTATGTTAAACTTCAGAACCAAGAGGCTATGATAGATCTTGATTGATGTTCAGAACTAAAGAAATCTGTAAAATGTAGTTTTATTTTTCCTCCCTCTGGATTAGTATTATTAGTGAAAACAAAAATATGTGTGTGTGCGTGTTGTGTGTAAATGCTGCATCTTATAGTGCTTTCTTTTCCTGGTTTCAGAACAAATTAGTTAGTGAATGTTTCCTATCTTTGCAGCATCAGATTTTTTTTTATATTTAGTGCCTTTAAAATTATCTTTCTCTTGCACTGTTGTATTAAAATGAGTGTCTAGCAATGTATCATTGGGGAGGAGGGAGAATGTGTAACTGTGTAGGTGGAAGTATAGAATTTTATCCTTTTTTTTTCAGTTTAGTGCCTGCTTCTATTTTTGTTTTATTTCTGGGTGTAATAGGATGTTGATACTGTATATGAGTGCATGTTAGAACAGATGTATTTGTACAATCTGTTTTGAAGTACTGTAGTTGAGCAATTTTAGCATTAGCTGCAGTAGCAAATGTATAAATGGACAATCTCTTATAGGTAAACAGTGAAGGTTTGCATTAAATCACCCACATTTTAAAGAATTTATTGGAATGTAATTAATAGCATGGTAGGAAATATGCCTTGTGTTGTAAACTGTTTCTCCAAGAAATGATAATGGACTTTGTTCCATTTAATCCATCTGACTCCTAATTCTTACTGTAGTGCTCACCAAAGCAAGTACAAGGGAAAATGATAGTACGTCTTGGTTCTAACTCTTCCCACTGCAAACGTAACAAAGCTATTCTTTAACATATAACGTTGTATATCTTGTTAAAAGTTTATTACTGTCTTTGAATCTGTGTTTTGTAGCCTCAGGGCTGTGTGCCTTTGTTTGTATGACACATTCCCTGTGTGTTTATTAACATGCTGTTAAGCTATATTCCCAGCATGAGTAGATATCATTTCAATCCACTGATGACAGGACCAGGTCTGAGCATGCTCATTCAGCAGAGATAATCACCAGAACCAAACTGACTTCTCACATAGAATGTGGCTCTACTCACAGTAAGACAGCAAATAGGAAATGACTTGGGGCAAGTCTTACTAAGCTGGAAAAAATGAATTAGACACACTCCTAACAGAATCTGAAAACATTACATTCAGTGAAGAAGGAGGAAAGGTTAGAGCAAGAGGTTGCTTGCCATTCCCATTTGGGAACTGAAACACACTGATGCATGTATTATACCTTCTTATGATTTGCCTTTCAGTTGTGTCACACGGGAAGAAATCTATGCATTGAATAAATATTTCTGTTTCATTCATTCATGTATATGTATATGTATATTCGAGTTATGAAAAAGCAGGTTGTGATGGATGTAAATCTCAACATCTTTCTGCGAGATAAAGGTTTTTCACTTAAAAAAATTTGGAAATAAAATTGTGGAAATTGCGCTGGCCTTTGAGATAAAAAAATCCTTTACAATATGCAGCAAAAAAATTGGGGAACTCAGGCGTATATCAGGTTTACAGTAACATAAATTGCCACAATTGAGCTGCAAGTTTTATGGTCCTAAATCGCATCATTATTTTTCAGGATATTGGAAGGGAAGCTAGAAAACAGCAGATTGCATCCATCTTGGGAAATAATAACAGTCTTACTGATTACTTTCAGTATTTTGCTGCACTGTATTAGGTCATTTTTAACCCTCTCATTTGAAGGAAAATGTCATATTTGCTACTCAAGGTAAATCACAACATGGAGTATTTATTTGCCTGATAAGGCAAATCTACTATGTTCATTTATTTTGTTTTGTATGTTTAACCCCCTGAGGAACAGATTGCTGGTATAAACTGGTGAAATCAATATCTTTGTGTTGATTTACACCGGGTGAGGAACTGGCCCCAAAAGTTCAATGTTCAGCAGATCTTTGGGTTGAAATGAGAGGTAGGTTTGAATAAGGCAAACAGCCACATGAAGACAGACAAAGCATTGGGAAAACAAAGGAAATAAAACCATCATGGAATATAGACTTTGATAAAAACAGCCTACTCATCTTAACACAGTTACAAGGTTAAAAGTGAACAAACAAAAATCAGATGCACACACTGAAGCATCTCCTCCAATAAATGAGTGGTTTTCAAACTTTTTTTCCCCTGACCCAGATGAAGAAAATGGTTGATGCCCACATCCCAATGTAATTTGACTAGAATGTGGGCTTCATGGTGGAGCTGAGGATGAGAACTTTATGGTATTGGAGGGAGCTCCAGCTTTGGGGGGACAGGGTTGGGGTAGGAGGGGTTTACCTTGAGTGGCTCCCAGTCAGTGGTACACTGGGGGGGCTTCCTGCCTCTCCTGGCACTGCAGGTCATGCTGCACCCCAGAAGCTGCCAGCAGCAGGTCCCCAGCCAATGGGAGTGCAGAGCTAGTGCTCAGAGCAGGGGCAGTTCACAGAGCCCTGTGCTCTCTTCCCTTCCCCCTTCCCTTGACAAGAACAAATCATGTCAAACCAATCTGATAGCTTTCTTTAATAGGATAACGAGTCTTGTGGATAAGGGAGAAGCGGTGCATGTGGTATACCTAGACTTTAGTAAGGCGTTTGATACGGTCTCGCGCTGATATTCTTATCAATAAACTAGGTAGTACAACTTAGATGGGGCTACTATAAGGTGGGTGCATAACTGGCTGGATAACCGTACTTAGAGAGTAGTTATTAATGGTTCACAATCCTTCTGGAAAGGCATAACAAGTGGGGTTCCGCAGGGGTCTGTTTTGGGACCGGCTCTGTTCAATATCTTCATCAACGATTTAGATATTGGCATCGAAAGTACGCTTATTAAGTTTGCAGATGATACCAAGCTGGGAGGGGTTGCGACTAATCTGGAGGATAGGGTAATAATTCAAAATGACCTGGGCAAATTGGAGAAATGGTCTGAGGTAAATAGGATGAAGTTTAATAAAGACAAATGCAAAGTGCTCCACTTAGGAAGGAACAATCAGTTTCATACATACAGAATGGGAAGTGACTGTCTGGGAAGGAGTATGGCAGAAAGGGGATCTAGGGGTTATAGTGGACCACAAGTTGAATATGAGTCAGCAGTGTGATGCTGTTGCAAAGAAAGCAAACATGATTCTGGGATGCATTAACAGGTGTGTTGTGTGCAAGACACGAGAAGTCATTCTTCCGCTCTACTCTGCGCTGGTTAGGCCTCAGTTGGAGTATTGTGTTCAGTTCTGGGCACTGCATTTCAACAAAGATGTGGAGAAATTGGAGAGGGTCCAGAGAAGAGCAACGAGAATGATTAGAGGTCTATAGAACATGACCTATGAGGGAAGACTGAAGGAATTGGGTTTGTTTAGTTTAGAAAAGAGAAGATTGAGGGGGGACATGATAGCAGTTTTTAGATATCTAAAGGGTGTCATAAGGAGGAGGAGAAAACTTGTTCATCTTGGCCTCTGAGGATAGAACAAGAAGCAATGGGCTTAAACTGCAGCAAGGGAGGTTTAGGTTGGACATTAGGAAAAAGTTCCTAACTGTCAGGGTAGTCAGACACTGGAATAAATTGCCCAGGGAGGCTGTGGAATCTCCATCTCTGGAGATATTTAAGAGTAGGTTAGATAAATGTCTATCAGGGATGGTCTAGACAGTATTTGGTCCTGCCATGAGGGCAGGGGACTGGACTCGATGACCTCTCGAGGTCCCTTCTAGTCCTAGTATTCTATGATTCTATGATTCCCCTCACCTAGCAGCCAGTCCTGTTGCCGGCCGCTTCTAGCATGCAGCACAGTCTCAGGATATGCAGATAGCTTGCTTTAGCACCCCCACTGGTCACCTGATCACCCTGCAGCAACAAGACCCACTGCCTGACATTCCACCACCCAGTATTGGGTGCAACCTGTAGTTTGAAAACCACTGCAATAAATGATGGAAATTTGGATTTATGAAAAAAGAAGAAATAATTGTCTTTTTCTTTCAATTACATTTTCTAGTTTCCTAGAGAATTAAATAAATTTAATCTACCAGAAATTCTCCCAAAGCAGAAGCCTAGCATGAGGCCCAACCAACTGAGATCAGAGTTTATGTGGCATTTAAGTAGTGTGGGCTGGACCTTTTGCAATGGGATGACTTTCACTTAGGGTTGCCAGGTGTTATTTGACTTTCACTTAGGGTTGCCAGGTATTCACCTGGACAGTCCAGTATTTTCGCCTCCTGTCCAGTAAAAAAATTCACAGAATACCGGACACCTAAAATGTCCGGTATTTTCTGATTTTTTCCCCGGCCAGGAGGCAAAAATGCCGGGCACCTGGCAACCCTACAAACACTCAATTCCCGGCCTCCCGGGCCTCCCCTGGCTCCCAACACCCCCAGCCCCTGACCCCAGCCCCCATGCTTACCTGGTTCCACAAGGCTGCCGGCACAAAATGGCTGCCGACCAAGGGGAAGCAATGCTTTCCCTGGGTCTTAGTGCTCAACCACTCCCCTGTTCCTATCCCTGCACTCACTCTTAAAGGGGACATGCTGTTTTAATGCTGTTTTATTTTAATTTTAATTTTTTTTAAATAAGTCTTGGAGTCCCCTCCCCCCCCTTTCTTTTTTTTTGCTCAATAACTTTGGTTTCTCCCCCTTTTTTTTTCTTCAACAGAATTTTTTTCCGGTGTTTTTTTTGCGGGGGGGTGTTCGGTATTTTTGTTTCAACCATCTGGCAATCCTACTTTCACTTTCATTGCAAAATTCCCAATGATATGGGTGAGTGATTTGGGAGCACAAAGAATGCAAAAAATTCCCTCTGATTTGGGTACACAAGAAATGCAGAAACTCAGGGCCCAGTGCTGCCAACCCTACTCATGTTGAGTACTGCCTTGCTTCCTAACATGCCTTTATTAATTTACAGATGAAATGCCTAGGGTGAGGGAAGCTCAAGACCCAGGTCAAGAATATGTCAGAATAAAGTTAGCAAATAACAATGCAAAATATATAGAGAAGAGGGAAATATGTTCCCTGCAGGAGAAATTATGGAAGGATCCAAGGGTAAGAGGTTGCATCTTAAATTCTTATAAAGCAGCTTTATACTACTCTGGCAGTGCAGAGCAGCTTTAAACCCATCTTAAATTGCACTGGAGGATACTGTTTGTAGAATCAAATCCTCTGGTGCCAAATGACCAATGTTGGGGTTGTAACAAAGGAGAAGTATGGCTAAGGTGATCCCTTTTGCTGATGATCCCTGAAGGTGGTTTCAAGTTACCTTTGCCTCCACCTTCCTCTTAAATTGCAGCAAGAACAGCTTTGATGCAGACAAGGATATAGACCAAGGGATGTGTGTGTGTGAGAGAGATATTCACTTATTTTAGAAGAAAATATCACTAGTTTTCTCCTCTATAAATAAATGCCAGAATACACTAGTCATTTGCTTTTATAAGACAAAAATAAAAAAGTCACTACGAAAGACTGATTGCTGATGTGAATTTTGATTGTTAGAATTTTTTTTAAATAGCCTAATCAACATCATTTCTGAAGATTTTCATAACTATTAACGAAGATGTATCTAAAAGTGCTGTTCAAAATATGCCTGAGTCAGTTTGTACCCGAGGACAGCTAGGCTTTTGAATTGGGTAAAATCTTTAAGGGGTAAAATTTTCCCTCCCCAACCTCAGTACATAGTACTAGTATTTAGGTTATTATCAGTATAGTAGCTAAGCACCTCACTATCTGTAACACATCCCCCCCTCAACTTCTCTATGAAATGGACACAAAGGGAGCTGAGAGAAATACCATGCAACTGGGTTAGCTGGGGAGGGCAGCCGTGCACTCCCAGAACAGGCGGGGTCTCAGGCAGAAGGGGCAGAGCTGGGGACTAGTCTTCAGCACCACCTGGAGGGTTGCAGCTGCTGCTACTGTAGTGGTGGTGGCCATGGTCTCCAGGAACTCTAGGCTCTTTTGAATCACTGGGACCCTGTGCAGTTGCCTCACCCACTACCCCTGTCAGCAGGCCTGGGTAGAGAAGTGTAGTTATCCCTGTTTTACACATGGGAACTGAGGCATAGAGAGCCTAAAGTCTAGACCAGCAAAGAGGTTCAGCATTGAAACTCTTAACTTATGCACACAATGGAATTCACAAGGCATGTATTTTTAACAGTGGCTGTAATTAACCGTTGGAACAATTTACCAAGGGTGATGGTACATTCTCCATGTCTACAGGTCAGACTAAATGACCACCACCATCTTTTCCAGGCCTTGGAATCCATGACCTCCAGTCTCCCATCTCCCAGCTGAATGCCCTAGCCACAGGGCCATACATTAGTTTGTGGGGGGTCCTTTCTCTCATTGAAATAATTTTACTTTACATAAAATATTTAAGTGTTCATTTAGCCAGATAATGCAAGACTTTCTCTGTAGTCCAATGGTTAGAGAACTAAGCTGGGAGATGGGAGTCTCAGGCCAGGTCTACACTAGACCTGGAAGATTGGGTTAAAGTACGAAACTCTAGCTACATAAAATATGTATTTTACATATCTGAAATCAGCATACCTTCATTCAAGCTTGGCGCCGTCTTCACATAGGAAGGCCAATGGGAGCAAATGCTCTCATCGGCTTCCCTTACTTCTCGCAAATCAAGAAGTACTGGCAGTGACTGGAGCCACCCTCAGTGTTTGATTTAGTGAGTCTTAACTAGACCCACTAAATTGAATGGCAGAAGATCAATCTCCAGCATAGCAAGTGGAGATGTGGCCCCAGGTACTAATCTCCCTACTCCAGTGAATGAAGGGGGACTCTGAATGCGTGTGCTGGCTTGGGTCTAAGAGTTAGGTGGGGAAGTGTTTATTTTTTGTATCATGCTAGAGTTTTGGCATTAAGCCCAAAGACTTAGCTGGTGGGGGTGCACAGAAACAGAATTTTAGTAATTTGGGGGATATTTTCAGCAGAAATGGAGGCTTCTACAGATGTGACAGCTGAGAAGGGGTTTTGAGGATCTAAATGTTAAGACTTAGGCATCTAAATCCCCTTGGGTTCAAGTGCTAAATGCCTTGCCCAAAGTCATACAAGAAATCTGTAGCAGAGCAAGGAATAGAACCTAGCTCTACTGAAGACCAGGGTGGTATCCTAACTGCCTCGCCTCCCACTCAGCATCCCATCTGTATATGCTAAGCTACCCTTGTGATAGCCTTCTGTCCACATTGCATAAACATTATTTCCTTAAAACACTGTAGGTCTGAATTGCTATTACATTTTTCCATCAAAAGCCTCCCAAACAAAGGCGTATAGATTCTTGAAGATTAAACTAGTTGGTGGTATCAAAATGGGCCCTTCAAGACTGCAGAAAAGACAGGACTAGAGGTTGTATACTTCAGTTTTCTTCTCCATTCGATATCTTTAAAAAAAGATCAAGGTGGATTAAGAATATATTTGACACTTGACCTGCACCCAAAGTTCACCAAGTAAATATATGTTACTAAATTACATGTTGCCTTAAGGAACTCTGAGAAGAGGAACAAACTACAATATCATCAAGCTCGAGTACACTATTACCTGTGTGTCTCCTTCTCATTAGGAATAGTCACCCTGGCTCAAAACTTATACAATACAATAACACTTTCTGGAAGTTTTCTCTCTTAGAGCAGATAAGTCTGATGGAAAAAATATCAAGTAATATTTTATAACATAATTTACTTTCTGTTGTTTCCATGCTATCAGAAAGTCAAAATTAAAATAATAAGAAGGAAAAATATTTTTCATTTCTGTGTGGTTTTTTTCATTTGTAAAACATAGTGATTTTGTCTATGTTTTGAAATTAACAATATTCTGTGTTGCTTGTTTAACAGAAGCCATATCTTCAGTTTATTACTTTGCCTTTTTCCTGTTCATTGGAACTATGCTAACAGATTCTGTAGAGCAGGCAAACACTTTGATTTATTTTGGAAATCATTTACCTGCTTTTGTATGTTTAGTTTCTCTGTGATTCAAGTGCTGCTTCACTCTTAAAAAGAGACTGTAGACACTCATCATGAGGTTCTATAATGGTTGTTTCTCAATAATTTACACATCAAATATTCTTACTGTTCAAGCAAAAAAGATACTATGCTTTACCAGGCTTGTAAACTTATCCTGTGATCTGAGAGTCATGCTGGTTTTATTATTCCTTAGGCATCATCAGCAGTAGTAAAGATTCTGCATTCTATGCCCACAAAGATGTTTGTGCAACCAGTTATATACATGTGTAGCTGAGTGAAATTTAGCACACAAGTATTGTTGATGCACAGGATTAAATATTATCCATCTCACTGTTTCTTAGACATGTTGGGACTGCAGGTTTAATGGGAGTAAAAAATAGTGAAATTTATTTATGGCACTAAAATCAGCAGATATGATTCAGAAATTGGAATCCACTTTCCACTATAAATGTAAAGCATATGTTTTTGCCTATGTCTTGTGTAACACACACATACGTCACCTGGGGGGGGGGGGTGTCAAAGGGGGCAGTTGCCCTGGGGCCCATCAATCCTACCATAGGAACAGTGGCAGCTAGAGCCCCAGACCCTTTAAATCACTGCCGGAGCACTGCGCACCACACTCTGGGTGGCTTTCAGACTCTTGCCTCCCCAGATAGCATGCAGGCCATAGGGAGGGGCATTGCAGGCCAGAATCAGCCCATGGAGCCTCACCCCTGCCACTCCAGACAGTCTGCAGGCTGCAGGGTCGGGGAGCGCTGGAGGAAGGGGCAGCTCCTAAAGCCTGGTTGCCCAGAGACTGAGTGCAGGCCACGGGGGGCTGTTGGAGGGGAGGACAACCCCCCAGAGCCTGTCCCCCCAGACAGCTTGCAGGCCATGGGGGGCTTCTGGTGGGGATTGAATCCCCAGAGCCTATCTCCCCCCAGAAAGCTTGCAGACCATGGGGGGCTCAGGAGGCCATGGGGCAGCCCATGGAGCCTAGCCAGCCCCTGGAGCATGCCCCCCAGAGAGGCTGCAGGATGGAGAGGGACCACTGAAGGCTGGGGGTAGCCCCCAAAGTGCCATACCCGACAGACCAGCTGCAGGGTGGGGGGCACCTGGAGGCCAGGGCCAGCCTGTGGAGTGCTGCCCCCCCCAACAGACTGCAAGATGGGGGGCGCTTCCCCAAGCAAGGCCCCCCCAGAGCAGCTGCAGGCGAGAGGTCAGCAGCAGGCCCAGGGCTTCCCCAGAGCACTGCCCTCTTGAGACTGGCTGAAGATTGGGGCGCAGTAGCTGAAGGCTGGAGCCATCCCACAGAGCCCCAGCTCCCACCCAAATTTCCAAAACTGCATGTAGGGAGAGCACTCCTATAGGGAGAGCATGAGAGAATAAGCACATGAAATGTATGAGTCACATAGCTTTATCCACTACTGAAAGGGGTCAGATATTCTGGTGATGAACATGTTATAAGAACCTATATTGAATACAATGGAATCTACACAGGATATAGAATTGTTCAGCAAGAAAAAAGTGATTACATTATCCTTTTTGGTAGTAGAACCACTCTTTAAACAAAATTACAAATTTCCAAATTTAAAGATTTAAGTACAGGTGTAACTCAGACTAACTTGTATTCACTTAGAAAAAAATTACTCTAAAGTGCCTATGTGGCTAAGGGTATGTCTACGCTATAACATTATTTCGAAATATCTTATTTCGAAATAGTTAATTTGACATAAGTTATTTCAAAATAATGCATCTATACACAAAATGCAATTCAAAATAGCTTTTTGCTAAATTGAAATAGCGTGTCCACACTGATTGGACGCTGAATCGCATTTAAGGGCAGCTGAAACCGGTTCCGGCAGGGCATCAGGTCAGTAGTTGCTTTGTGTGGCTGCTGCCTGAGGCTGTTTGAGGCTTGTGCTTAAAGAGACCCCCCTGGACAGCCGGTTCTCAGGTTTTCCTGCTTGCTTGCCTACCCTGCTAAGGGACAGCAAAGCATTTTTTTCTCTGATTGCTTTGGTTGCCCTGACTCGGGACACCACAGCACTCGGCACCATGGAGCCAGAGCTGCCTCTGGGCACTCTGGTGCTCATTTTGGATGTCTTGCTGCAAGCCTGGCAGCGCCCTATCCCCTAGGCCATGCGGGAACCCGCCCCACCATCTTACCGTCAGGGCGCCCCTTATCCCTCCTACCCGGGGCCGACCGGTTTTGGCCGTCCCGACTCCAGCAAGTGCTGGAGAGTGCCTGGCAGCTTCTGAGGCAGCCCAAACCCCAGGTCCTGTTCCGGACCCCCCTGGAGGCCGTGGAGGAGCAGCGGCCGGACGCCAGCGTGCCCGCGCATCTGGCGTCTGGACACCAGCAGCGACTGGTGAGACCACATCGTCCTGGAGCACTGGGGAGACCGACAGTGGACCCAGAACTTCAGGATGAAGAAGGACATCTTCCTTGAGCTCTGTGAGTGGCTTGCCCCTGCTCTATGGTGACGGGAAATGCACATGAGGCCCGCCATTCCCCTCCACAAGCGTGTGGCCATCAGCCTATGGAAGCTCTCCACGTCGGATAGCTACCGATCCGTCGGCAACCAGTTCGGCATGGGGAAATCCACCGTCGGAGCAGTGGTCATCCAGATATGGCAGTCTCTGGCCATTGTGCCGGGGAGCAAGGAGTGGATGGGCTGCCCCAGGGAAAAGGGGGAGAGGGGGTGCAAGTCCCCTCCATGGGAGGGTTTGTTCTGTCCCAGCTGCACTTTGGACTGCCCGCGGTGGCCAGGATTGCGGGGGGGTTGGGAGGAGGTTGCTCCTGGGGAGTGGGGGCACGGGGCAGTGGTGGGGAAGGAGCATTCTCACAGCCACCGTGGCACCCCAGTGACTCTCGGTGGTTTTCTGTGTCCCTCTGCAGGCGGTCAAAGCCATCAATAGAGTGCTGCTCCGCAGAGTCGTCCTCCTCACCAATGTGGACGCAGTCGTCGAGGGGTTTGGCGCCCTGGGCTTCCCCAACTGTGTGTGTGTGGGGGGGCAATCAACAGGACGCACATCCCCATCCATGCCCTGGAACACCAGGCCTCCCTCTACATTAACCGGAAGGGATACGTCTTGGTCATCCTGCAGGCCGTGTCTGACCACCGGGGCCACTTCCTGGACATCAACGTGGGCTGGTCTGGCAGAGCACACGATGTGCAGGTGTACCGCAACTCCTGCGTGTGCCAGAGGCTGCACTCCGGGACCTCCTTCCCCGACCGCCACATCAGGGTCAGGGACGTGGACATGCCTATGTGCCTGGTGGGGAATGCGGCCTACCGGCTACAACCCTGGCTCATGAAGCCCTACACAGGACACCTCAACCCCTCCCGGCAGGCCTTTAATGCCAGTCTCAGCAGGGCCCACATTGTGGTGGAGGGTGCCTTCGGCCGGCTGAAGGCTCGATTTTGATGCCTCCTCACTTGCCTCGAACTCTCCAAGAGGAATATTCCGCACATGGCGGCGGCGTGCTGTGTGCTGCACAATTTGTGTGAGCGGAAGGGGGAGGCTTTCTTGCCAGCCTGGATGGCAGAGGCCGACCACGTGGCTGGCCTGTACGCGCAGCCCCGCATGGCTGCCAGCCGGGAGGCCCATCAGGGGGCTGTTCATATCCAGGAGTCCCTGCAGGAGAACTTCAACACGGAACAGGACTGAAGTCTCCCTGGCATGCCCCACTGGGGCCTTGTGCCTTATTCCTCCCTCACATTCTTCCACTTACCCCTCCCTAGCCCCCCTTCCTGATGTCAAATAAAATACACGTATTTTCAAAAATATAAACTCTGTTTATTTAACAAAACTGGGGAGGGGGTATGAAACTCTGGGGAGACAGGGAAAAGGAGGCAGGAGAGGGGAGGAGAGCGGGTGAGAGAGGGGAGGGGGAAAACTGGGAGGAGGGAGCTGGAAGGGGGAAGCAAGGGGAAGAAAGGGGAGGGGAAGCTCAGGGCTCAGGGGTGGGGGTCTCGCCGGGCCAACTGTCTCCCAGCACAGCGAGTGTGGGGGCCTCGGCGTCCCCGGGGGGATGGGGAGGAGGGAGCGGAGGTTGAGGTGGGTGGTATGGAGATTGAGGAGGAGGATGTGGAGGTTGAGGAGGGAGAGGCAGGAGGGGGAGAAGGAGTGGGAGGAGGAGCGGGAACTGGGGAGGCAGCAGGCGCTGGAGCGGCAGGAGGCAGCACGCTCTGCACCAGGGTCTGCAAATGGGCACAGATGGCACGACCCTGGGCAAGCTGCTCCTGCTGGAGCTCCAAATCTAGTTCCCCAGGTGCTGCTCTCGGTACCCCTGCAGTGTTCGGCTGGTCCTCCTGTGGAGCCCTTGTGTGCGGGAGCATGTCCCAGGTGGGGTGGTGCACTCTGCACATGCAGCTGTGCAGCTGTGGAGAAAGAAGAGAAGTGGTCAGTGTTCTCCTTGGAGACTCAGTGGGTGAAGCCCAGCCCCACTCTGCAAGGTGACGATGACTGTGCCCTGCACCGTCAGAGCTGATGTGCTTGCACAGAGGCCATGTTCGGAAAGTCTGGTTATCCCCGGGAGTGGGAGCTGCCCCAAGACCGCACCCATGCC
Source organism: Rafetus swinhoei (assembly GCA_019425775.1). Classification (NCBI taxonomy): domain Eukaryota; kingdom Metazoa; phylum Chordata; order Testudines; family Trionychidae; genus Rafetus; species Rafetus swinhoei. The sequence goes on from CM033424.1 coordinate 121,507,463, forward strand.
CCTGTCCTATGTATAGTACGGCCGAGGTGGGGGGGAGATGTCCCATGCCTCTGTGTAGAGGGGGCTTGTGAAGGGAGGGTGTCCTGCTGTGTCCTGCCCCAAGGTCAGGAGCATGTCAGGTCTCTTCACACATGTATGTGGCTATTGGGCCATGGCCCCTGTGTGGCACGCAGCTGGAGCCATCTGCCCAGTGGTGGCACGGCACATGCTCACACATGCACAGGTTGCTGCGTGATCCATGGTAGCAAGGCCCATGCGTGCGGTCCCTGGTCTTCCTCCCCACCCCCCCGGGAAGGGGACAGTGATAGCACTTACATGGTGTGGCCTCCCCGGATGACCCTGGTGACTCCACTGCTGGGACAGCTCGGGGGTCTAGCCGGCGTGGCACCCTCTGTGGCACCCTCCGTGGCGGCTCCTTCTCCGCACCCTAGTCAGGGTCCTCCAGTCCTGGCTCGCTGCCCCCCGGGGAGGCACAGACCATCCTGCACCCCAGGATGTGGTCCAGAGCCTCAAAATAGGGGCAGGTGTGTGCCCCTGTTAGGGAGCTGCCCCATGTGGGCCTGGCATATCCCTGCCGCAATTCTTTAATTTTCATGCACACCTGTTCTTGGGTGCGCATGTGGCCTTTTGTGGCAGCTATGCGGCTGTAGACGGCCACATTCCTCTGTCTAGTGTGGAGATCATGGATGCTGGAGGCCTCCCCTCAAACCTCAATGAGGTCCATGATCTCCGCACCAGTCCAGGAAGGCGCCCGCCTTCTCCGGCCCCTGGATGGCTCCTGGGAGTTGGGGGACTGGGAAGTGGAAGGCTGGCTGGATCTGGCTGCCCGGCTCATATTGGGGCCACTGGGTCAGGGGCAGTGACTGCTGGCTCTGTGCTGGCAGGCCTGTAGCTGGCACATGCACTGTGGCCAGAGTCTACCCCTTTAAGGGCTCCGGAGCTGGGGGAGAGGAGAGGAGTTTTCCTGGTTTGGCATAGAGTGGCCACCAGGGCTCCCTGCTGACTCCTCTCCTGGGACTGCTCAGGGGTCCTGCTGGCATGGCGGCTCCTCCTCCGCGCCCTGGTCAGGGCCCTCCGATCCCGGCTCGCTGTCCCCCAGGATGGCACAGACCACATCACCCCCCAGGATGCAGTCCAGGGCGGTGAAGTGCCCCTGCTGCGGAGCTGCCCCGAGTGGCCCTGGCGTATGCCTGCCGCAGCTCTTTTATCTTGAGGTGCACCTGCTCCTGGGTGTGCCTGTGGCCTTTCTTGCCCATGGTGGCAGCTATGCAGCTGTAGACGGCCGCGTTCCTCCATCTAGTGCGGAGATCATGGACATTGGGGGCCTGACCCCAAACCTCAATGAGGTCCATGATCTCCACACTAGTCCAGGAGGGTGCCCGCCGTCTACAGCCCCTGGCAGGCTCCTGGGTGCTGGGGGACTGGGCAGAGGACTGCTGGCTGGCTCTGGTACATGCAGTGTGGCCAGAGTCTATCCCTTTAAGGGTTCTGGGGCTGGGGGAGAGGAGAAGAGTTTTCCTGATTTGGCCCACAGTGGCCACCAGGGGAAACTGGGAAGGGCTGGAGGCCCCCTATTTCAAAATAAGTGTCTACACAGCGCTTATTTCGCATTAGCTATTTCGAATTTGGTGTTATTCCTCATAGAATGAGGTTTAACTAATTCGAATTAAGTGCCCCGCTATTTCGAATTTATTTTGAAATAGCGGTTTGCCTGTGTAGATGCTATTAAAGTTAATTCAGAATAATGGCTCTTATTTTGAATTAACTTTGATGTGTAGACATACCCTAAGGGACTAAGTCCCATTTACAAAAAGGAGTTAGGACCTAGTTTTTAAAGAGATTTAGGTGCCTAAAGATGCATATAGGAGCCCCCGAAACCCTAATTTCCATTGATTCAAGAGGAGTGCCTGAGGGCATTGAAAATCTCATAAGATACATACTTATATCCTTAGGTGTCCAAATACTTAAAAAAAAAATCTGATCCATAGAGGCAACCATTATTTAAGCCATTATTGAAAATGTGACTTAGAAGCCTTAGAGTAAGGATACATTTATACTACCCCATGTCTACACAAGCCACCCAGTATTTTGAAATATTTTTCAAAATAATGGGTGCGCTATTTCGGCATTCCAGTAACCCTTGTTCCACGAGGGTTAAGGGATATCTCAAAATAGCACATTATTTCAAAATTTGGCACTGTGTAGTCGTGCCAAATTTCAAAATAAGCTATTTTAAAATAGATTTGAAATAAGATATGAAATTTGCGTAGCGCAAATTGCGTATCTTATTTCAAGTTTAAGGTGCTATGTAGATGCACCCTTAAGAACCTATGGACACTTCAGCATTTTTGACCTTTCATCAGTTAGATTCTTTGTAAATTTGTTGATTTCTGACACTCACGCAGATTCACCTCTGAATTTGGCCTCTGAAATTAACATTTGCTCCATCCAATTAGTATGACTTTAGTTAGGTCAAATTTTAGCCTATTGTAATATTGCTTTGGTATGATTTTGAGACTCTTTATAAATATTTCAAAATTAGTAGTCCTGTGGCACTGTAGTGACTAACAAAAATATACAGGATCAGGAGTTTTCATGGGTAAAACCCACTTCATCATCTGAAAGCAGATGATCCTAACTATTTTGGTTAGTCTCTAAAGGTGCATCTACACAGCACCCTAAACTTGAAACAAGATATGCAATTTGCACTATGCAAATTGTGTATCTTATTATGAATCTATTTCAAAATAGCTTATTTTGAAATTTGGCATATCTACACAGCACCAAATTTCGAAATAATATGCTATTTTGAGTATCCGTTAACCCTCATGGAACAAGGGTTACCGGGAAGCTGAAATAGCGTGCTCATTATTTTGAAAAATAATTTGAAATACTGGCCGGCTTGTGTAGATATGGGGTAGCTAATTTTGGGTTACCTCCGGTACCCCGAAATAGCTGTGCAGTGTAGACAAAGCTTAAGTTTCTGCAAGACTATTCATTGTTTTTAAAGTTACAGACTAACATGGTTAGCCCTCTCAGACTTTATAAATATTTAGACTGTATATAATATGATATTATGCTGTGATATGCTCTGTTCTCTGAACATCCAGTCACACAGTGCCATTTACTGGATCAGCTAAAAGACAGAAAATAACGGAGGCTTTTCCTGCCACCAAATAAGGTCTTATTTTAAGTGATTAAGTTTAGTTGGGAACCAGGTTGTCTCCCCAGATCCCTCTTTAGCTATTGAGTAACGTGATTCAGAGATAGTCATCTATCAGTGTTTTCCTCAGGAATTGGAATTAGAGGAAATGTTCAGATTTACAGGGTGAGCTGGAAAACAACTAAATTGGCAACATTGTGATGATGTATCTAGTTGACCACTGCAGTGGGAGCAATGGAAGTTCGGGGGAATGTGACTCATCTAAGACTTGTCTCTCACCTTTTTTTATATTACTAATCATAATTTAGATAAAATAAAACAGCTTCCATCACTTAAGGGAAAATATCTACAAAAAGTTATTGACAGAGTGTAAAACTGATAAAAGGCTGGGTACAAAAATCAGGAAAGAAGAATCTATTCATTTTGAAGAGAATATTTTAATAAATCACCAAAAGAATCAACAGAGAAGAACAGGAACACCAAGCTGATACAATGTTAAATTATACATGATTGGAACCCAGTTATCTAACTTCATAAAATGAGTTTCTGAAACTCACAATTTCTCTCTTGAGAATTGGTAGCCTCAGTGTCAAACTCAAAATTGAATCTGCCAATTACTTCCTGGGAGGAATGACTGAGTCTTAAAGTACTCAAATCTTTAGTTCACTCACCAGATGAGCTTGGGACTTTGCTTCCACTTGGGTTTACTCAGACTTCACAGCTTTTTTTGTGAACACTATCCACTCTCCAGAAAATCTTACAGAATCTGTTCTTTATGCATTCCGGGGATAACTGGGATGTCCCTAGCAAAATATACTGTGGCATTTGCCCCTTACACTTTCATATGCAAAGTTTCTACTTTGCAACAAATGACATTATTTTTGTCTGGTTATTTTCTGATTACTTTAAAACAGTGGAAAGCTCTATAAACATATATTGCCGTATAGCTGAATTGCTATATATATATTACAAGTGCAATATAAAAAGTAAAGTCTGACACAGATATGACATGGATTATGACCTATATATTACTCTTTAATTTTAATATTGTGGTACCCAAAAGCCCTTTTTATGGACCAGGATCCCGTTGTATTAGGCACTGTACATACACAGAATGAAAAAAATAATCCCTACTCCTTCAATCTAAGTATAAGACAAGAGACAATGGGGGCAGGAGGGATACAAGAAAACAGTTATATGATATTGGTCAGCATGAAATGCATTGGTCTTTGCACACCAGTTTACTAACCATTGACAAGTTTGTTGTATCACAGCAAATATGAGGCAAATTCTGCAGATCTTGCTCAAGACTCTCACTGATTTAAGGAATGCAGGATTGATGTACAGTAAAACCTGTCATCCGGCATGCTTGGGGATTAGGGCGTTCCAGTTATCTAAAAATTCCGGTTATCTGAGGGTCCCATCAACATAGTAAAAGCCAATGGACAATAATAGTAAAACTCAAGTTTTTAATATTGGTAGTTTTGTAGTGTGAGGCAGTTGGAATCACATTTCTATTTTGAGTTAAAGATGATTAGTACTTCTTAAAAAAAATGTTAAGCAAATCATGGTAAACCAAGCCAGGCCTGTGCGCCTGAAGATGTGACAGTATTGTGGCTGGGGGCAATGACAGTTAACAAAGTTTTCTGTTTAACAGAGTGCCAGATAACAAAGGTTTCACTGTATCAGTTTTTACGGGATCAGGGGGTATGAGCAGGACAGCCATGGAGATGGGATTCATGGATGTGCTGATGTGGAGTTGTGCTGAAGTCTTTCTTTGAGCTGGGGGGAGGAATTCAGTGTTCTCACCTCCATAAAGGCCCTAATCTTATGAAGTGCTGAGAAACTCCTGGCAGCTACTGAGCACTCTCAACTTGCAATGAAGTCCCAGAGAGTGAGGGTATTCAGTACCTCTCAGAAAGCTCTAAAGTCTTGCAGGATCAGGCACTCAATTCCCCATAAAATTCTTACCTGTTCAGACTATGAACAAGAGGTAGGTAGGTTGTGAGTTTCACTCATAATGAAATTTCATTTGTAGTAATGTAGCACAGAAATCCCTACTGTTGAAAGAAATGAAAATTTGCAAAATGCTATTCTGCTGTTTGTGAGCTTAATCATTATGTTTTATCCTGCAAACTGGTGTTTGACCTTTAAGAGCCCGATTCTGTAGCTGTCTTGCAAGCAAAACTCCCATGTGAAAATCTGATCTCATGAAAAAAGACCTCTGCTGCATCTGTGAATGCACATTTGTTTTCATGTAGCTGTGTCTTTCCACTTAAAACTGAAAATGTCTGAAACCTGAGAGTGACTTTCATGATTGAAAGACAAAGACGTTGGAAAACACCATGTCAGCAGATCTAATGCCTCCAAACCAAAGTAATTGCAAGGTGTTTCTCTGCCCTGGAACTCCTCTGATAGCTCAGCTCTTCTATTTTATTTTTGAACTGAGATAAAAATATAATCTCTCCGAACCCAATTGCAATAACTTACTGCCAGCAAAGGAAGAAAGAGATCAGACAAACAAATGGTCTTCCTTGGGCATTAAAAAAGTGGTCCTTCTCTCCCATCTACAATATTATGACAATTGTAGCCCTCTTTTTCTCTTCAACAGAATTGCAGCTGATGTGTTAATAATGCAAAAGAATATGTTGGGCACTAGCTGCCTTTGATCACCATAGAAATGAGCTAGCCCAAGCCAAATTCTGCAGGAGGCATTTGTTCAAGCAAATGTACCCCTACTGACAGATGCAGAGTGTTAGAAGGAGAGCAGTATCTTGATAAATTGCCACCACAAGTTATTTTTCAGGGAGTGAATCAAAGGAATTTTCAGTTTGGAAATTAGTGTAGCACATTTTGAGTTATTTGTTTTCTCATGGTACTTTTTTGAAATAGGAAAGGATGCTTTGGCCACCCTTACAGAAATAAGCCAGGAAAGGTTCTTCCCCAACCTATTTATTCGAAGGTTTTTCACACCAATTCCTATTTAAAAATGCATGCATTTAATATAGATACATACTAAAGTAAGATACAAATCTCTATTCACACTGTCACTGTTTCAAAGGTATCTGTAACCTCTGTAATTTTATTTTGAAAATATCTGCAACATGGTTTTTCTGAATGTCATCTCATCCCAGCTACTAGATGGCAACTGAGTATATAAGGGAGCATAGACCCTGAGGTCTGGTCTACACTATACTAGGAAGATCGGCTTAAGGTATGCAACTTCAGCTACATAAAAGCTGGAATTAACTTGCCTTAAGCTGAGCCTTGGAAGCGTCCACATTGCGGAGGCTGATGGGAGCAAATGCTCCTGTTGCCTTCCCTTACTCCTCGCAAAAGGAGGTGTACCAGACACAAGGGGGAGCTGCCCTCTGTTCGATTTGTGGGTCTATATTAGACCTGCTAAAACGAGCACCAAAAGATCGACCTCTGGAGCATTGATCTTCCGGTAAGTATAGAGGTACCCTTAGGGAGTATGAGTCTTTTTCCCCTTATGACTAGAGACCCGCTGGTGTGGAGGGTTAAGGGAGGAAATAAGGCTACTTCTTGGCATCTAATTGAGGCAAAACATAAAGAAACATAGGATCCTTGATTTGAAAAGGGAATACTTTAAAAAAAATGCAGGGACTTAGTTAGGGAAGTGGACCAAAGAATTCAAAGATCTGAATGTGGAAGAGTCATGTGGAAATGTGGAAATGCTTTAGGTCAAAGTTACAGAAACCAACTGCACCCTGCATCCCAAGCAAGGAGAAAAATTGTAGGGAAGGGTTGCAGATAAAACTTTATGAACAAGCATCTAAAACAGGTGATTAAGAGAAAGCAGGAAGCCTAAAAGGAACAGAAGTAAGGATGGATCAGCAAGAAAAGCTGCCTTGTGGAGGTCAGAAAGTGTAGGGGAAAGTGATAACTGACAAAAGCTAAGCAGAATTGGACCTTGCAGAGGAAATTTAAAACCAATAGTGAAAGATTGTTTAGTCATGTAAATAAAAAGAAAATACAGAAAATAAAAGAACTCAGATCACTAAGCACTGGGGGGGAGGGAAGGGTCAGAATATAGATAAGCTAGTTATGGCCCAACACCTAAATTAATAGTTTACCTTAGTTTTAATAAGGATAATGATGAGCTTGTGGGTAGTGGCAAGGTGGCTAGTGGGAACAAGGATTTGGAAGCAGAAATTGTCATATCTCAGATGAAAGCCGATTTCAAACAGTTTAATAGGATCAAATCAGGGGGCTCAGGGAATCTAAATACAAGTATGTTAAAGGAACTAACACATGCCGTTGAATACCCAATAACAGAGTTTTTTTTGACAAATCTGTAAACTGGGGCTCATTCCCTGTGGTTGAAGAACTGCTAATATAATAACTATGTTTAAGAAAGGGGAAAAAAGTGATCTGGGAAACTACAGGCCCATTGCTTTGATTTTAATTGTATGCAAGGTCTTAGAACAAATTTTGAAAGAGAGTAGTTAAGGACATAGAGGAAAATGGAAATAGGGATACAATACAACATACTTTTAGAAAAGATAGATTGGCCAGACCAAACTGATCTCTTTCTTTGAGAAGATAACTGATTTTCTAGACAATGGAAAAAGCAGTAGATCTAGTCATAATGAATTCTGTAAGGGTATGTCTACACTTGCACCCTAGTTCGAACTAGGGATACAAATGCAGTCATTCAAAATAGTCAATGAAGCGGGGAGTTAAATATCCCGCGCTTCATTAGCATGATCTCGCCGGCGCGTTACTCTGAATGCCAGCTGTTTCAAAAGTGAAAGTGCACACGGGGATGCGTTAGTTCGAACCTAACCCCTTGGTTCGAACTAACATTACTCAAAAAATGAGGAGTAACGTTAGTTCGAACCAAGGGGTTAGGTTCAAACTAACGCATCCTGGCGTGCACTTTCACTTTCAAAACAGCTGGCATTCAGAGTAACGTGCCGGTGAGATCATGCTAATGAAGCGTGGGATATTTAACTCCCCGCTTCATTGACTATTTCGAAAGCCTGCATTTGCATCCCTAGTTCGAACTAGGGTGCAAGTGTAGACATACCCTAAGACAAGTGGGAGAGGCAATATCTTTATTGGATTATTGTTATTGGCAGAGACACATGTTTTCAGTCTATGCAGAGCTCTTCCTCACATCTGATAATGGTACTTGGAGGGTATGCCTAGACACCCTATAGGGTCTTAGAACTTGGGCTCCAGATGGGCCCCAATCCCAAAGTCTGCACAGCAATGAAACAGCCCCACAGCCCAAGCCCTGTGAGCCTAAGTCTGCTGGCACAAGCCAGCTGCAGGTATCTAGCTGCAGTGTAGATATGCCCAGAGTGTCACAGCTAAATACAAGTTTGAAAAAGACAGCTCAGCATGAATAGTCAGCACATATCCTTAGACCATTCAAGGTGAGGGATTCTGCTCTGTGGTTATATCACAAAAACGGGGGCAGGGGTAAGTGGGTTACAGATTGTTGTAACAAGCCATAAATCCAGTGTCTTTATTAAGGCCAGGCTCATCTTTAGAAAAAGATTTCCCTGAAGTACAAAGAATGATAGGTCAGATATAGAGTGATGGCTTTGTGAAAAGTGTTCACCCATAGGTGACAGAGGGCTCATCAAAACTACGGGGAACAGTCGAAAGAAGATATACAAATTCCATGGGAATTTGCATATCTTCTTCTGATCGCACTTTTGAAAGCGGAGCTTTCGAAAGTGAAAGTAGTTAAGATGCGGCTTTTTCGGCTAACCACCTCCCCTTTGTCGAAAAGCCACTCTTCCTCAAAAAAGGAGGTTTACGCGGCTTTTCGACAAAGGGGGGGAGTCGCCAAAAACCCCGCGTCTAAACAACTTTCGCTTTCGAAAGCTCTGCTTTCGAAAGTGTGATTAGAAGAAGATATGCAGATTCCCGCAGAATTTGCATATCTTCTTTCGACCATTCTGTGTAGTCTAGATATGCCCAGAGTGTTTTTTATTTTACCATTTTCCTTTGTGAGTTCATTTGAGAGCACAGTGATTGTTTGATTTCACCCACGTAATCATTATTGGGACATTTCGTGCACTTGATAAGATACACCACATGGTGTGATAGGTATGCGTAGAACCCTTATATTTTAAAAGGTGTGTTGTAGGGAGTGTTGATCATTGTGGCAATGGAAATATGTTCTGTGAGTTTTGCATCAGTTGTTCTAGCAAGTGCTGTTTTCAGTTGGTGTGTCCTGGACTGCAGTCCTACTACACCCTCTCATCCAGGAAGAAGCAACAAATGTGTGTCCTCCCAGCCTGCTTAGAGATGCTGCATTGAAGTAGCCAGAGCCCAACAGGCTTAGCTTAATAGGACTTGAGAATGTCAGCTCCTGGATGGGACCAGAGGAGCAAGGAAGATTGTTTCTCGAGAGAGAACCAGAAGCTGTGTTCTGGCAGCATATACATTCAGTGAGGAGGAAGAGGATCTGAAAACTTGAGCTCTGAGGCAAGCTGAAGATAAAGAGGCTTCCTGGAGAAAAAGGCCCAAGAAACAATAGCAGTGAATTGGACACAATGGTACTTAGCTGGTGTTCACAAGGTTTCTGGGTTGGGACCGAGAATGGTGGGCAGTCCTGGATTCCTCCATTATCTGCTGGTAAAGAGGACTAGGTTCAAGAAGGAGATGAGGCCACATTGGGAAACCTGAGTGAAGAGCAGGATTTAAAGGGTCCAGAGATGGGGCTGAAGACTCTGGTGAGAGCCAACAACTTGTTGAACTGTTTGCTATCAATTTGTTTGTATGACTTTGCTGAGTCTCTGAAGACCTGCCTAGTGAGGCAAGCAACCTACAGGGGATATCAGGAGCTTGAAAAAGATTGAAAAACCATATTCATCTGATAGAAGGTCTTGGTAACAGTCTTCTTTAACACTTTCATTCATGAACTTGGCACAAAAAGTAGAAATGTGTTAATATTTGTGGATGATTTAAAATTGGGGAGTATTCCCAATATAGAGGAGGACCAAGTATCATACAAGAAGGTTTGTACAACTTTGAAAACTGGAGTAATAGAAATGGGGTGAAATTAAATATTGTAAAATGCTAGGTCATACACTTAGGAACTAACAAGAAGAATTTTTGCTGTATGTTGGGAATGTCTCAGTTGGATGTCAAAAACAGAGGGGAAAGACATAATTGTATAGGTTGATCACAGGATGACTATTAGCTACCAATATGATGTGGCCAAAAAAAAAGTTAATGTTATCCTAGGATATAGCAGGTGAATTATTTCCAGTAGCGATCAGGAGGTATTATTACCTTTATATAAGACATTGGCAAGAGCTCATCTAAAATACTGGCTGCAGTTCTTGTCTCCCATGTTTAAGAAAGATAAATTCATGCTGGAAGAGGTGCAAAGAAAATCTATTAGGGTGATCAGAGGAGTGGAGAATCTAACTTAGAAGACTTGAGGAACTTGACTTATTTAGCTTAACAAAATGAAGGCTATGGAGAGGTATGCTTGCTCTCAATAAATACATCAAGGGTACGTCTACACTACAGCACTATTTTGAATTAACTTAATTAGAAATAGTTAAGCATCTAGACACAAAATCTAATTCAAAATAGTGTTTTGCTATTTCAAAATAGCACATCCACACTGATTGAACGCTGGATTGCATTTAAGGGCAGCTGAAACTGGTTCCAGCAGGGCATCAGGTCAGTAGTTGCTTTGTGTGGCTGCTGTCTGAGGCTATCTGAGGCTCGTGCTTAAAGGAACCCCCCCAGACAGCCGGTTCTCAGCTTTCCCTCTTGCTTGCCTACCTCACTGAGGGACAGCAAAGCGTTTTCCTCTCTGCCTGCTTTGGTCTTTCTCATTTGGGACACCACAGCACTCGGCACCATGGAGCTAGAGCCGCCCCTGGGCACTCTGGTGCTCATGTTGAATGTCTTGCTGCAAGCCTGGCAGCAATTGCTGGAGGCTGCCTGGCATCTTCTGCTGCAGGCCAGCCCCCTGGCCTTCCCCCTGTCCCCCTGGGGGCCCTGGAGGAGCGGCGCCTGGACACCAGCGTGCCCCGGCGCATCTGGCGTCTGGACACCAGCAGTGACCACGTCATCCTGGAGCACTGGGGAGACCAACAGTGGACCCAGAACTTCAGGATGAAGAAGGACACCTTCCTCGAGCTCTGCAAGTGGCTTGCCCCTGCTCTGTGGCAATGGGCCACACGCATGAGGCCTGCCATTCCCCTCCACAAGCGTGTGGCCATCACCCTATGGAAGCTCTCCACGTCGGATAGCTACCGATCCATCAGCAACCAGTTCGGCGTGGGGAGATCCACAGTCGGAGCGGTGCTCATGCAGGTACGGCAGTCACCGGCTGCCCCAGGGAAAACGGGGGGGAGGTGGTGTAAGTACCCTCCCCAGCAGGGTTCGGTCTGTCCCAGCTGCGCTACAGACCGCCCGCAGTGGCCAGGATTGCAGCGGGGGTTGCTACTGGGAGTGGGGCACGGGGCAGTGGTGGGGAACGAACACTCCCAGCCACCCAGGCACCCCAGTTACCCTCGGTTTTGTGTCTCTCTCTGCAGGTGGTCAAGGCCATCAACAGGGTGCTGCTCCGCAGAGTCATCCGCCTCACTGACCTGGATGCAGTCATCCAGGGGTTCGGCGACCTGGGCTTCCCCAACTGTGGGGGGGCAATCAACGGGACGCACATCCCCATCCATGCCTCGGGCCACCAGGCTTCCCTCTACATCAACAGGAAGAGGTACTTCTCCTTGATCCTGCAGGCTGTGTCTGACCACCAGGGCCAGTTCATGGACATCAATGTGGGCTGGTCCGGCAAGGCACATGACATGCGGGTGTACCGCAACTCCTCCATGTGCCAGAGGCTGCACGCCGGGAATTTCTTCCCCGAGCGCCACATCAGGGTCGGGGACATGGACATGCCAGTGTGCCTGCTGGGGCATGGGGCCTACCCCCTACAGCCCTGGCTGATGAAGCCCTACACGGGACACCTGAACCCCTCCCAGCAGGCCTTCAATGCCAGGCTCAGCAGAGCCCTGCATTGTGGTTGAGGGGGCCTTCGGCCGACTGAAAGCACGGTTTAGGTGCCTCCTCACACACCTCGACCTCTCCCAGCACAATATTCTGCACGTGGTGGCAGTGTGCTGTGTGCTCCACAATTTGTGCGAGAGGAAGGGGGAGGCTTTCCTGCCAGCCTGGATGGCAGAGGCTGACCACCTGGCTGGCCAGTACGTACAGCCCCGCATGGCTGCCAGCCGGGAGGCCCTTTGGAGGGCTGTCTGCATCCAGGAAGCCCCGCGGGAGACCTTCCAGGCGGACAAGGACTGAAGTCCCCCTGGCATGCCCCACTGGGGCCTTGTGCCTTACATTCCAACCCCACCTCCTTCCCTTTTCCCCTCCCTAATGCCCCTTCCTGATATAGAATAAAAACACCTGTGTTGCCACAAAAACCTCTTTATTTAACATAACTGGGGTGGGGGGAGCTGGGGAATGAGGGCGGGAGAGGGGAAGGGGGAAACCTGGGATGAGGGAGCTGGAAGGGGGAGGCAAAAGGAGGAAGGGGGAGGGGAAGCTCAGGGTTGGGGGTCTTGCTGGCCCTCCTGTCTCGCAGCACTGTGGGTGCGGGGGCCTCGGCATTCCTGGGAGGGAGTGGGTATGGAGGGTGGGGCAGGAGGGATGGACGAAGTGGGAGGGGGAGTAGGGGTGGGAGGAGGAGCGATAGCTGGGGCGACTGCAGGGGCTGGAGCAGCAGGAGGCAGCAATCGGTCCACCAGGGCCTGCAGGTGCTCATGGAGGGCACGGCCCTGCTCCCGCAGCTCCCACAAGTTCTCCTGCCACAGCTGCAGGTCTTCTTGCACCCACTGCTCCTGGCTGTGGACCTGCCTTCCCTGTAACTGCAGCTGCTGCCTCTGGAACTCCTCCTGGTTGCGGGTGCACCTGCTGGCCCGGGGTGCGGGTGGATGGTCCAGGCGGGGTGGTGCATCCTGCACTCACAGGTGCTGCCGCTGCGGTGAAACAAGAGAAGTGGTCAGTTCTCCCTGGGGACACAATGGGTGAAACCCAGCCCGCCTCTGCAAGGTGAGGATGGCAGGTGTCCGCACCATCATGTCCTGCTATCCCCGGGAGTGTGAGCTGGCCCAGGACTGCACCCCAGCCCCTGTGCTGCCTATAGTGTGGTGTGTAGGGAGGGGGGAGGGGAGATGTACCCTGCCTCTGTGTAGAGGAGGCGTCTGGAGGGAGGGCAGTGTGCAGTGTCTCTCCCCCGGGGTCAGGAGCCTGTCATGTGCCTTCACATGTAGACGAGTGTGGGGAACAGGCCAGGGCCCCTGCATGGCACCCAGCTGGGGCCACATGTCCTGGATGGCACGGCAGATGCACAGGTTGCTGCCTGCTCCGTGGTTGTCAAGGCCGACGCGCACGATCCCTGGGCTTCCCCTCCGCCCTGCATAAGGGGTCTGTGATGGCACTCACATGTGGTGGAGGCCTCCCCAGCCTCAGATGAGGCTGCTGACGGGCTCTCTGGGATGGCTTAGGGGTCCTGGGTGCAGGGCACGCTCCCTGCAGGCTCCTGGCTGCCGTCCTCCTCCTCTTCCTCCTCTTTCCCTGTGTCAGGGGCAGGGCCCTCTGCCCCGGAGTCAATGATGACCAGGGGGGCACGGACTGTCTGACCCCCCCAGGATGCGGTCCAGGGCCTCGTACTGCGGGCAGGCCTCCAGGTCAGCCCCTGGTTGGGAGGCCCTGGAATAGGCCTGCCACAGTTCTTTAATTTTGCTCCGCACCTGCTCCTGGCTGCGCATGTGGCTACTGGTGGCCAGGCTGGCAGCCATGCGCCTGTAGACGGCTGCATTTCTGCACCTAATGCGGAGATCATGGGCATTGGAGGCCTCCCCCCAAACCTCAATGAGGTCCACGATCTCCGCACTAGACCAGGCAGGCACCCGCCTTGTGTGGCCCCTGGCAGGCTCCTGGGAGCCGCCAGCCTGGTCCTGAGGAGCGGTGGAGGGCTGGGTGGCAGCGGGTTGCTGGCTCATGCTGTGCCAGGTGCACAGTCTGCTGGCTGTGTGCTGGTAGGCTTGCAACTGGCACAGGCACTGTGGGCAGAGTCTGCCCCTTTAAGGGCTCTGGGGCTGGGGGTGGGGGGGGAGCAGACGAGTTTTCCTGGTTGTGCCCAGAGTGGCCACCAGGGCTCCCTAGGAAGGGCTGGAGGCCCCCTAATTCGAAATAAGTGACTACAAAGCGCTTATTTTGAATTAGCTATTTCGAATTTGGTGTTATTCCTCATAGAATGAGGTTTACCAAATTCGAAATAAGTGCTCCACTATTTTGAATTTATTTCGAAATAGCGGTTTGGCTGTGTAGACACTATTAAAGTTAATTCGAAATAACTGCTGTTATTTCAAATTAACTTTGTAGTGTAGACATACCCCAAGGGAATAAGCACCAGGGAGAGAGACAAATTATTTAAATTAAGGGCCATGGTGGCACAAGAACAAATGGGTACGAAGTGTACATTGATAAGTTTAGGCTTAAAATCAGACCAATATTTCTAACTATCAGACAAGATTGTGGGACAACCTTCCAAGGAAAACAGTGGAGCAAAACACCTAATTTGTTTTAAGACTGAGCTTCAAAAGTTTATGTATGCTACAGCTGTCAACAATGGCATATTGGCATAGCTACCATCATTACTGAAAAATATCTCCAATTGCTGGATCTGAGTTACTACAGAGTATTCTTTCTCATATGTCTGGCTGCTGGGTTTCACCCACTTGTTCAGAGTCTTGCTGATCATCAAATTTGTGGCAAAGAAGAAATTTCCCTGTAGGAAGGAATGGCGGAGACCTCAGGCAGGAGGGGAGGGGCTATTTGTCTTCTTCTGTAGCACAGAGTGGTGGTTGCTTGTTCACGTGAACTAGAATAAATGGTGGATTCTCTGTAACTTGATCTTTTAATGAAGATTTGAGGATGTCAGTGACTCAGACCGAGGTTATGGGTCTATCACAGGAGTTGGTGGGTGAGGTTTTGTGGCCTACCATATTCAAGAGGTCAGACGAGATGATCATGAGGGTCCCATCTGGCCTTAAAGTCTATGAGTTTGTAGGACACTGAGAAAAGGGAAGCTGGTCTGAGTGCTTGCACCAACATGGCTAGGCTTCACTCATCCTTGCTTGACTGTTGATGCCTCCTAGATGTGGGCTCTCTAGCCAAGAGAGGTGGGTTATTTGTACGACTTATGAGGAAGCAAAAGTTCATTTTTTCATGAAAAGGTTCAAGGTTTTCACTTTTGCATTGGGGAGGGAAAGAGAGTGCAAAAGAAAGACTACCGGTAGACACCTGCAACTGGCCCACATCAGCTGACTTGGGCTCGATGCTGTTTCATTACTGTGTGGATATTTGGGTAAGGACAGCAGCCTGAACTATGGAACTCCTCCCCACCTCACAAGGTACTACTGAAGCTGGAATGTCTATACCACAATTAAGCAGCCACTTAGCCTGAGCCTACAAGTCTGAGACAGCTGTCACAGGCCAGCTGCATGCTTTTAATTCCAATGTAGACATATCTAGCGCAAGAAAGAAAGAGAGAGAGAGAGAGAGAGGACCTATTTCCATCTCGGTGTCTTGTAGACACATATATCACAACCTTGGAGACGTGGTCTGAGCAGTGTATTATCTTAGCGGGTTCCCATAAACAATCATATGTTATCACAACATAGAATTATTTTCCTAGGGCCTCCAGAAATAAAGGGTGTAAATACCATAGGAACAATACAATTTGTAAAGCCTGCCCTTTAGCATGCCTGCTACCCAGTCTTCCCTCCAAAGCCAACTTCCAGGCTATTGCTTCTTCTTCCACACAGCTTCTGTCTCCCTCCTGAATCTCCCACCCTCTGCCATCTAGTTATTGCATCTTTTTCCTGTTCACTGGTCATTTTGGGGCCATATACTAGCTAGACATTGAAGTGTGTATCAGCATGCTCTACTGCCTATGTTCTTTTCCTCTAGCTCAGCCATGGTGGATTGAAAGTACCCAGTAATGAGCCTAGGTTGCAATTTTCTTTATAGGTATTTCTAAAAGACTCAACACTGTAACAGCTGATGATCAGTGATTGTTGGGGCTGATGAGGTAAGAGACCGGCTTGTTTGTGGCAGTTAGTTCAAGCAGAGTCCTATATGATGATGTGTTCTTAGGAAGATGAGTTAAGATGAGAGTTTCCCTGCTGAGACGTGTTTTAATCTCTGGATAGTGGAAGTGCCAGAGCTGCCATATAAGGTGAGTGCACTGGAAACACATCATAGAAGAAATGGGATGACTGAAAGGGGGAGAGAGGAAACTAAATATCAGTGAAGAGACCATGTAAGGGTGGAAAAAAGTGAGGTAAAAGGATGACTAGAGTAATAAGGCTCATTGCTACATACGTTCTAGTTACTGAATGTAAGATGCTAACAGGAAATATTGTGCAATGCAGGACAGTGCACGAGGGGCCTATGAAGTAGAGTGGAGCATTTTCAGCAGCAAAGTGGATGTTCTGCTTTATGAATAGTCATTGTGCTCATTCTTGATGTAAAGTCTGAGCCAAGGGCACAACTGGAAGCCAGTGCAATTTCTTACAGATACAGTACATTTCATTTAATGTGGCTATGGTTAATGGGGAAATATGCTTAACTGGGTCACGTCCCAGGGATCCAATAATGTTCAGTGCTCTAAAATGGTAGTTCAACTTCATTGTGTCTCCAGCTAAAGAGTTTTTAGGCACACTGATGAATTCATAATTTTTAAATTCGAAATTAACTGAAGTTTGAACATCTGGGGTGAAATCCAGGCCATATTGAAGTCAATGAAAACATCTATCGAAATTCAAGGGAAAAGGGGTCCGATCCATAGCTCACTTAGAGACCTTTGAAAATCCCACTCAGAAGTACTCTATCTGCTATTCTTGCCTCAGTAATGGGCACTGGTGCATTACATCAACTTCACAAGGAGGTCTGCTTAAGAATGTAGACACTTAACTAGCAAGTGACTGATTCTGACTTCCTTTTGTTTAAAAAAGATGGGATACCTAACCTGAATTTCTTAAGAGCGGATTCCTCAGCTGATGTGAGTCAGCATAGATCAATGCCATTATGCTGATTTAAAGTAGCTGAGGATCTGTGCTTTAAAACATACAAAACCACCAAAGTAGCAATGAAATGGGGAGAGGCATCTCCTGGCAATCAGAGAGGATGATTAAGGCCAATCCTGGATCACTGAATTCAAAGGGAGCTTTTTCATTGACTTCAATCAGAGTGGTATTAAGAGCTCAGTATTTGAGACTAAAAGGGTATCCCAATAAAGTAACTTCCACTGTATTTCGATGCCTGTTTGTATGTTAGTCAGGAGAACTACGGAGAGTTCAGTTACAATTGCACATGTTGATATAAATAATTTAACAGAAAGGAGATCAGAGATATTCGAAGAAAAAGGAATTATATATGTATATTTCCTAGCATTGTATAGCATCAGTTGTTGGAAGAAGTGATGATTTCAGAAGCAGGAGTCTTTTGGTGAATATGCATATATATATTAATATTTTATTTTATCTCAGCAGCACCCAGTGGGCCCAGTTAAGATTAGAGCCCCACTGTAGTGAGCACTGTACATACACATACCAAAACACAAGTGAGGTAGGAGAAGACAGAAATATACTCAATTTTTATAAATATATTCAATTGGTGATGATCAGAAAGTTTGGAAGTCTAACAGCTGTAATCCATTTGGAAGGGGTGTGTGATGTAGTAGAGTGACTGCTAAAGCAGACCCGCATTCTGCCCTTGATTTTGGAGCAAAATTGCTTTTGATTTCAATGATTTTTCATGTAGAATGGGAATGGAATATGGCCCATAGACAGAAATTTCCTCTGCCTTTATTTAAATTACTAGTTAAGTAATTAGGTCCTTAGTTAATATATACCCTGGCTCGGAACAATAGAAACTTAATCAAAGCATGCTTAGAAAGTAAAGCTAAAAATCTTTGTTTAATAGGTACTAGGTTATTCAATGGGGCTACGTCTACACTGCAGGGTTTTTGTGCAAGAAGTCTTTTGTGGAAGAGTTCTTGTGCAAAATCTTCTCAAAGTTTTTGCAATGCGCTTTTGCGCAAGAGAGCATCCACAATGCATGGACGCTCTTGAACAAGAAAGCTCTGATGGCCATTCACAGAATGGCCATCAGAGCACCTGTGCTTTTTCGGATAGGCTCTTTTTGCGCAAGAAACTCCTGCGGAGGTCCACGCGTGCCTTTTTGCGCAACAGCTGTAGAGCAAAAAGGAGTTATGCCTCATAGAAGGAGGTTTACCTATACCTCAAAAAGCCCTTTGTTCTGTGGTTTTACTGATTTACTTGCACAAAAGCATGCTTGAAGTGCGGACGCGCCGCTGGTTTTTGTGCAAAAACAGCTGGTTTTGCGCAAAAACCCTGCAGTGTAGACGTAGCCTGGGATCACAATTAGAGCTGAGCAAATAATGGATTTTTGTTTTGTTTTGGTGGTAGTTCTGAAAAAAAATTTAAAAAATTGAACTGAATCTGAAATGTTTTGAACTTTTGTTGTATTCAAAAAAGTCCATTTGGGTCAAAGCATTTAGTTTCTTGGCATTTTAAAAGAGTTAGATAAGAAGAAGAGGTAGCATAGGCCTTATAACCTATAGCCCCGTGGATGACGGCCCTTACATGGCATGTGGGGGCATGTCTACAGCAGGGCAAAAGTCAAATTAAGCTATGCAACTTCAGCTACATCAATAGTGTAGGGGAAGTTGAAATAGCTTAATTTGGCTTTTGGGTCTGTCTTCACAGCAGGAAGTTGAAGGAAGAACACTCCTCCTTCGACTTCCCTTACTCCTTGTGAAATGAGGGCCACAGGAGTCAGAGTAAGATGTCCTCCAGCTCAACATTATTTCAAAATAAAGGCTTGTAGAGTAGACACACATTTTGTTATTTCGAAATAACGCCAATTATTCCAAAATAACGTTGCTGTATAGATGTACTCTGGGAGACCCCAGTACAAAGTCTGGCTCAGAAACAGAACTTGAGGAAAAGTCACCCACCCCAGAGGTTAGTGCTCTAACCACCAGTTTGTAGAATATTTTAGAGTGGTATCTTTCCTGCTGAGGTACTTCCACTTCATCTAAGGTATTTGAATAACCAATGGGCCAGAGAGAAAGAGAGAGACTCCTCCTTTGTGAATGTTGCCCAAATCCCCTCATGAATCTAACTCCCTGACCTGCCACCCCAAAATTGGCCAAAATTTGAATTTGTGTCATATTTATGAATAGTTTTAGGTCTGTTGATACTGTGGTTTTTCAATGAATAAAATATTCATCTAAAATTGACTCAGCTCTAGTTACAGTCGTGCTCCTGAGAAGAATATGGGCCAAAGAGTTGAAGCAGGATTGGGGCCTAAAATTGCTGACTATGAGCTACATTGTTTCAAAGATAAGACCTGTATTATTAGAATAACAGAGAGATGACTGAATTGGGAAAATGACTGGGGACTTAATACCACAATACTGCATTTAGTGAAGAGTAAGCAGAATCAAACAGGGATGTGATGATATTGGTGGGTGATGTTATTAAGTCTGTGGAGAGAAATTATAGAAATATATTAGCTGACACAGCCAAGGATAGTAAAAATAGAATAGGTGATTCTTGGATGTTGCTACAGAAATCAGAGCAGAGAAAGGAGATCAGGAAATGCTTTTCTAAATTAGAGAGTCCTGTAAGAAGGCTGGAAAATTGATCATGGGGGATTTTAATTAGTGAGCTATTGATTAGGATAATAACTGCACAAATTAACAAGAGGAACATGCTTTAGCAATATAGAACAAGATTGTGTTTTTATGTTGTTTGCTAGCTTGCATTGTCACAAGCTATTTTGGACCTAGCCCTGGGAAACTGAGCCAAGTATGATAATTCAGGCTAAGTATGGAGAGAAGCTAGAATCTATGAATCACCCTAATATTTGAATAGAAAAATGTCAGAAAAAAAACTGAGTACTTGTGGAGAAAACATAGGTATTTGAATTTAGCAAAGCAGATGGAATTTTGACCAGGATTCTTTCTGAGTATAAGAAATCTACAGTAAAACAAGATCCCTTCCAACAGACTGCAATGAAAATGAACCCTGGTTAAATCTCCACAGGTTAAAGGCCAATGGGGGCAAAGTCAGAATAAAATTGGCACAAAATTGTAAAGAGATGCTTTTTTTCAAACTTCAGTATAATCAACTTAGCAAGGAGGAAGAGATGATGATATAGAGAAATAAGAAGATATAAGTTAAAAGGTGACTTTCCAAGGAATAATTTTCATTTTTTATTTTATTCTTGATTATACTTATAGGGCTAGGATATGGCTGTTTTACTCAGCTAAACAAAGACCATTTCTGTGGATTATCCTACACAGAAAGGAAATCCAGATCTTGTATGTAGGTTAGTTCTTGCTTTCCAGAAACTGTCCTCCCATAAACAATTGGTGATAGAGAGACTACAGTGGATTGGCGAGCAAGCAGAGACCTAGTTTTTTCCCCTCTGGACAGAATACCTATTCAGGAGAAAGGGGAAGGTAAACTGTACCTTTCAAGAGAAGCAGTAACTTACTCCCTTGGAGCAACGGGGAAATAGGAGACAAATTTCTTTTCAGGGCTGATCCTGAGGTAAGGTAATTACATGCCATCCTTTACTGTGGGCTGAGTGTAAAAGTTCAATATCCACTACAGCCAGGGATTGGCAACCTGTTAGCTGTATTAAATAATTAAAAAATAAGGAGTCACTAGATATAGTCACAGTAGATAGAAGGAACAAGAGAGATGTGGAACAATAAGAATGATAGCAGGGAATACGAACAGAGATAGAGCAGGTTTGTTCAACAATTATTTTGATTCTGCCTTTTTGAAAGAGAATGGATGAAGAGCGGTTTTAATCAAGCACCCAGTCCTTTAGTAAAATAATTGGAGGTGCTAGCGAGGCCAGGTCTACACTAGACCCAGCATCTCGCTTAAGGTATGTAGCTCCAGCTATGTAGCATACATAACTGGAGTTGGCTTACCTTAAGCCAAAGTTGGCCGTGCCCCTACAGTGGGAGGCTAACAGGAGCCAATGCTCCCGTTGGCTTCTCTTACTTCTCACAAAAGGAGAAATAACAGATGCCAGTGGGGTCCCCTCTGAGTTCGATTTAGCAAGTCTTAACTAGACTCACTAAATCAAACTCTGGAAGACCGATTACAGCAGCGGTGATCTTCCTTTTAGTGTAGACATGGCCCTAGTTTGCAGAAAACATTTAGAAAACATGCTCTCTTTAAAATATTTCATCCAGCAAGGCTAATATGCAGCTACACAAGAAAGAAAGAAAGAAAGAAAGAAAGAAAGAAAGAAAGAAAGAAAGAAAGAAAGAAAGAAAGAAAGAAAGAATCTTTGATTTCTTAAGGTCCCATTATTTTCATTTTTTTTTTTTATAAATGGGTCAAGTTTTTGAGCACAGGAGCATGACAATTTAGAACCATAGTTCAGAAAAGAGCCCTATAATATTAAAGTAAAAAAAATACCATGTGGTATACCTCAGGCTCCATCTAGACTATGGGGTTTTTGTGGGATACCAAAGGTATCCCACAAAAACCCAGCCACGTCCAAGGAACGCGTTTGCTCTTCCGCTTTTTTTCACAGAAGAGCAAACGCGCTCTTACGGGGAGCCCTGTATACCTCATTTCATGAGTCATAAGGGCTCTGCCGAAAGAGGAGGCTTTCCGGCCATTTGGCTCCATCTAGTCGGGGCCAAATGGTGGAAAAGCCTCTTCAAAAAAAAAAAGTGGAAAAAGCTGCACAAATTGCGGAGTGCACTTTGCGTAGCTTTTTCTGCAAAAACGTCGCAGTCTAGACCTAGCCTCAGTGTTTCTTAACAAGGAGTCCAGCCCCTCCCGAGCAAGTTTCAGGGTGGCTCACCAAGCAGGGCTGGCATTAGATTTGCTGGGGCCCCAGCCAAAGCTGCACTGCCTGGGACTGAAGCCTTGGGGCTCCAAGCTCCACCACCTGAGCTCAAGCCAAAGCCTGCACAACTTAGCTTCACCGGGTCCTGTGTGGCATGGGGACCTGAGCAACAGTCCTGCTTGCTACCCTGTAACCCTGCCCCTGGCTTTTATATGCAGAAAACCAGTTATGGTACAAGTGGCCCATGGAGATTTTATAGCATTTGGGAAGGGGAAGGGAAAGAAGAAGGGAGCTCAAAAAGAAAAGGTTGAGAAACCCTGGTATAGCTTAATGTGAATTATGGGAATAAACAAAATAAAAAGGATCCTTATAGTTTTCAAAATTGTATCCATAAAGATGAACCAAAATCATAATCCTGGATCCTATCAACCTTGAACTTTGGAGAAGTTATACTCTAGATGTAAATATCATAGCTGGCACCTATTGTGAGACTGTGGAGAAATTTGACTCTGAACTGTTTAGCTTAGATATCAGTTTGTTGATATCTGCCTGTCTGGGAAACAATGAAGAACAATGCAAACAGATTCAAAGAGATTTGAATGTCTTTGGTGAAGGACCAGTAAATCAAAATTTAGTTTAATCAGGTGTAAGATATAAATGATGGGGGCAGCAAACTGAAATAGCAAAATCGCCTTATGCAAAATAAAACCATATGCTCCAGAAGGCAATGTTAGAGCCAAATTTTGCTCTGTGATGCTCTGTGGGATGCAGTTGCAATTTATTGACACCAGTGGAGAAGCAGAAAAATAGCTGAGAGCATTCTTTGGCCCCTTGGTGTTTATGATGAAAAATCCTTGAAGCTATCAACTCATGGAATCGTTGTAAGTATTTTTGAAAAAAGATGTATCAATCTAGGATTTTAAGAAGAATATGAGATTCTGTTGCTATAGAATATACCCAATATTATTGCCTTAGGTATGCTTTACAGCGGTGTTTCTCAACCAGTGGTATGAGTACCCTTAGGGTACTCGAGAGAAGTCTGGGGGATACGTCAACACAACTGAAATTTGGAGAAAACTGAATTTTTGTTTTAAGTTTTACAGTGCTTTATTATTTTTGTACTTTTTACACCCAAAAATGTCATTGCCCACCCGGCTACAATTAAGTAGTTTAACAAATGTGTTGCAATGGTAGAAAAAAACATTGTGTGTCTGAAAACTGTAGGTACTGGGGGTACTTAAAATTTTTTTAAAGGGGGCACTTCTTTTTAAAAAAGGTTGAGAAACACTGCTTTACAGGTTGGACCTCCTTGGTCCGGCACCCTCGGGACCTCATTGGTCCTGGATGAGGGATTTTGCCGGACCAGGGAAGGTTATTTCTTGGGCCCCCCACCATGGCTGCTAGCCTCCAACTGGCTTCCTCCTGTTGCTGGCCCCTCTGCAAGCACGGCTCCTGGCCTCACCATGGCAGCCCTGCCGCTGGCGTGCACAGCCACACTGTCGGTTTCCCAGCCCCATGGGGCAGCCCCCCGGTGGGGTCCAGCTGCTCCACAGGGTGACAGTCCCACTTGGGCTTCAGCCTCACTCAGCAGCCCCGCTGCCTCCCAGCCTCACCAGGGAGATCCACCAGTGGCAGCGGAGCTGCCAGTCTCTTTGCTGCACCGCCAGGCAACAGCCCCACTCCCAGGTTCCTAGTCCCACTGCCAGGCAGCCCCATAGTCAGGCACCCAGCCCCGCAGGGCAGCTGTGCTGCCTTCTAGTCCCGCTGGGCAGCTGCACTTCTTGGCATTAGCGGGGCTGCCGGCCTCCAGGTTGTGCTGCTGGGTGGTCCCACTGCCTCCCAGTCTCACTAGGGAGTTTTGCTACTGCCTCCCACCCTCCACTCCTTGCAGGGTTGGCACCGGGCGGCAGCCCTGCTACTGGGCTCCCGGTTTCGCTGCCACAGGGCAGCCCTGCTACTACTGGGCTCTAGCCTCTCTGCAGGGCTCCCAGCGACCAGCCCTCTACTGGGACTCTCTGGTCCTGGGATGTCTGTGGTCCTGTCAGGCCAGGGATGTTGCCGGATCAGAGAGTCCCAGTTAAGAGAGGTTCAACCTGTAGAATGAAATAATTATGGTGGTATTTGGTTTTAAGGAACTTGTATCAAGAAAAGCTGGAGGCTTAACCCCCTTTTTCCCTTACACCGAGGTGAATGAATCAGAAACTATTCATTCCAAAACAAATTTGAGTGGATTAGCATCCTGACAAGGTATCCTGCTTACAGCAAGGGGCACAAAAACTGTGAAGGGAAAACGCCTAGTCTGAAAATGAAAGGGCAGATTATTTCAGGATTCTGAACATATGTGAGACCGGGTGTGAACTTTAGGCTAGATTGTGCCTGTATTAATGCAGAGCATCACCAGGAGCAACACGGTGTGCTGGGGAAGTGCAATCTGCTGTGCCCCTTTAAGAGCTAGACAGCTTGAATGGCTGGTGCAGAAGGGCAGAATCTTAGTTTCACACACACACCCTCCCTGTATTTCCCACCAATGCGATGCTCCCATGGGAGGGGTGTTACAGAATCCTGGGAATCAATGGCTGAGCCAGCATTCTGATCACATAGCTACCAATTAATGCCCTCTGGGGAGGAGCTGACTGTGCCTAATTAGCAGAAATAAGACTAAAGAGCTAATTAGCCCATTAGCACAGAGTGTGGAAGGCAGCACAGGAAGAAAGTGCTGAAGGGAGAAGCAGGATTGTAAAACCAGAATCAAGAAAGACCTCTGAGATGTTGTAAATGCTGTGGTGTCTGGATTAGTTAAAAGGGTGGGAAGAGCAATATAAATAAGCTACATGGTGGTGTTTATTAACGGAAGGTCTCCAAACCGTTTGTGCAGACAGAGCAGAAGACAGGAGCAGGACTTCATCCTGTCATTGAGGATAGTGGCGCCTGCATTGCAATTGTTGCTACTTTTCATGCAGGGTGCACAAGTGAGGTTGGCTCCTTATTACAATCTATCTTCTTCTTCATTGTCATCATGGCAAATCAAAGGCATATGGCCACCTTCCAAATGGAGCACCAAGCATCACTTGGGTCAGTCTTTGGCTAGGGGCTTAAGATGATGTTGTTATATATCCATTTTACATCCATCTGGAATCTTGTCCTGCTACTGAAACTTTTCACCTCTGTGTGATCACCAGCCATGTACAGTCATTCCTTGGTACACATGCTTTGGAGCTTGTTGACCTTCAATTGTACTAATACAGGAGGCCCCCGACTTGCGACACGATTGGTTCCTGGGGAAGTGTCGCAAGTTGGGGGCATTGTATCATGAACCTTCATTTACAATAGGCACCATGCACCATCGTAAATGCGGGCCAAGAACATAAATCGGGGGGTTTCAGCCCTTTCTGCACTTTCAAAAATGGTTGTAAGTGCGGGGGGTTGGAATTCGGGTGGTTGCAAGTTGGGGGCCTCCTGTATATCCATACCAAGAAAGCCACTGAAACAAACCAGTGCTGCTCGAGGCAGTTGCTGGGTTTAGCTTTGAATAATCTCATTTCCCACCTTGATATAACTGTAGTTCTATCAAGCTTCATAGGAAGTCTGATGTGAGGATGTCCCCGCATAGAATGCTCAAAGGCCTGAAAACATGGCAGTAGCTGCTGCTGAGTGTCAACCTCTTTCAAGCAACCTCCAGTACCATCGATGACAACACCCAAATACATGGCAGTTGTCACCAGTTCAGCATCCCACTTGGACAGATTAAGACAGTTGTTAGTACTTATAGCTGTTTGTTATCTGGAGCTCGATGTTGCTTGATGGTAATGGTCAGGGACTGTTTCATTTTGTCCAATGTGTGCAGCTTCTTACCTGACCATATTGGCCATGAGTTGTAACAATGACTGAGATAACAAGACAATGTCGTCCATGTACTCATGTTGTCAAAGCAGAGTGATGTTCATCTTAATGCCACTGACAGCTGCCTCCTCAAACTGATCAATCAACCAACCAATGCCAATACTGAACAACAATGGCAACAGAACACAGCCTTGCTGAACTCCTGTGGAGAAAGGGAATCATGCCATATATCTACCAATGAAAGGATACAAAATCCTGGACAAGTACTTTCTGCAAGTTTGGTATGGGGCAAAAGAAAAGGAATGGACAGTGGTCAGTGGCATTTGCTGCTGCCAAAGACATGGTAATCACTGATTCACTCTTAGATTCACAAGAAGAACTTGTATAGACCAGACGGTTTCACTAGGCCTGTTAGTGGTTGTGCCCCCATTAACAATGGTTGATGGTCAGTGGTCTCTGATGTGTGAGTTTGCAAAGGGGCTGAACTTGACACTGATCCTCAGCCCCTCCACTTTGGAAGGCAGACAGTTAATGGGATGAAATGAGTCCAGTCCAAACAAAAGCTATTAAATACAAGCCATTTAACTGCTTTCTGTTCTAAGCTACTTAAGGCCACTAAAGCACTTCCTTGGATAAGTCATCAGTGCTGACCACTGTAAGTTCAGTGCTAGTCCTTGGTCCTTCAAACTTCAATTATGGATCAGCAAAGAGAGGCTGCAGCAGTTGGAACTAAATGAAAGGCAAAACTACAATTTTAGTCTTCAAAGGCACATTTGTTGAGGGCTAAGGCTAAAGGCTGAATAGATTTAGCCTTGGCTCTTTATCAAGTCATTGTGTAAGAAAAATAAGGAATCCCAGCAGTTAATTCAGTTAGCCAGCTTAGAATAAGAACATGAGAACATAAGGACGACCATACTGGGTCAAACCAAAGGTCCATCTAGCCCAGTATCCTGTGTGCTGACAGTGGCCAATACCAGATGCCCAAGAGGGAGGGAACAAAACAGGTAATCAGCACGTGATCCCTCTCCTGTCATCCATTTCCAGACAAACAGAGGCTAGGGACACCATTCCTGCTCATCCTGGCTAATAGCAATTGGTGGACTTAACCTCCATGAATCTATCTAGCTCTTTTTTGAACCATGTTAAAATCCTAGTCTTCACAACATCCTCTGGCAAGGAGTTCCACAGGTTGACTGTGCGCTGAGTGAAGAAAAACTTTCTTTTGTTTGTTTAAAACTGCTGCCTATTAATTTCATTTGGTGACCCCGAGTTCTTATATTTTGGGAATAAGTGAATAACATTTTCTTATTCACTTTTTCCACACCTGTCATAATTTTATAGACCTCTATCAAATCCCCCCTTAATCTTCTTTTTTCTAAGGCTAGGTCTAGACTATAGTCCTTTGTCAGAAAAAGCTACACAAATTGTGCTCCGCAATTTGTGTAGCTTTTTCCGATTGCTTTTCCAGAAGAGGCTTTTCCGCCATTTGGCCCCATCTAGATGGGACCAAATGGTGGGAAAGCCTCCTCTTTTGGAGGAGCCCTTATTCCTTGTAGAACGAGGTATACAGAACTCCCCGGAAGAGAGTGTTTGCTCTTCCACAAAGAAAAAGTGGAAGAGCAAGCACATTCTCTGGACACGGCGGAGTTTTTCCGGGATACCTGTGGTATTCCGGAAAAACATGCCAGTCTAGACGTACCCTTTAAGATGAAAAGTCCAAGTCTTTTTAATCTCTCTTCATATGGGATGCATTCCAAACCCCTAATCATTTTTGTTGCCTTTTTCTGAACCTTTTCCAATACCAATGTATATTTTTTGAGATGAGGTGACCACATCTGTATGCAGTATTCAAGAGGTGGGTGTATCATGGTTTCATATAGAGGCAATAAGATATACTACTCTGTCTTATTCTCTAGCCCTTTTTTAATGATTCCTAACATTCTGTTTGCTTTTTTGACTGCCACTACACACCGAGTGGATGTTTTCAGAGAACTATCCACAACGGCTACGTCTAGACTGGCATGATTTTCCGCAAATGTTTTTAACGGAAAAGTTTTTCCGTTAAAAGCATTTGCGGAAAAGAGCGTCTAGATTGCCATGGACACTTTTGTGCAAAAGCACTTTTTGCGGAAAAGCGTCCGTGCCAGTCTAGACGCGGTTTTGTGCAAGAAAGCTCCAATCGCCATTTTTGCCATCGGGGCCTTTTTGTGCAAAACAGTCCTGAGCTGTCTACACTGGCCCTCTTGCGCAAATACATTTGCGCAAGAGGGCTTTTTCCCGAACGGGAGCAGCATAGTATTTGCGCAAGAACACTGACAATCTTATATCAGATCGTCAGTGTTCTTGCGCAAATTCAAGCGGCCAGTGTAGACAGCTGGCAAGTTTTTCCGCAAAAGCGGCTGCTTTTGCGGAAAAACTTGCCAGTCTAGACGCAGCCAATGACTCCAAGATCTCTCTCTCTTGAACAGTTGTAGCTAAATTACTCCCCATCATATTGTATGTATAATTGGGATTCTTTTTTCCAATTTGCATTGCTTTATATTTATCAACATTAAATTTCATTTGCCATTTTGTTGCCCAGTCACTTAGTTTGGTGAGATCTCTTTAAGTGAGTCCACTTAGGACTAAAGCAACAAGTCCTCTCCCCTTGTGGGTTCCGGAAGCAGCTGCTTCAAGAAGCAGCTATTTAAGGTATCAAGAAATTTTATCTCTGCATCCCATCCTAAGGTGACATGTAGCCAGTCAGTATGGGGATAGTTAAAAAAACCCTCTATTATTGAGGTTTTTTAAAATGTTGATGACCTCTCTAATCTCCCTTAGCATTTCATAGTCACTATCAATGTCCTGATCAGGTGGTTGATAATATATCCCTACTGCTATATTCTTATTATTGGAGCATGGAATTACTAGCCATAGAGATTCTATGAAACATTTAGGGTCATTTAAGATTTTTACTTCATTTGATTCTACATTTTCTTCATTCCACCAAGTTTTCTCTTATATCAATATCCTCCTTTAAAATGTGGCACTCTAGTTCACCCATCTTATTATTTAGACTTCTTGCGTCTGTGAATAAGCACTTAAAAAAAGCGTCATTATTTATCTGTCTGACATTTCCTGTTGTGTTAGACTCTTTTTCATTTGATTGTGTCTCATCTGATTTGACCAGCTTATCCGATGAAGAAGCTATACAGAATCTACCGAATCAGTTGCATCAAAGGAATGTTCATTTCAATTTACTCCTTAAATGTCCATCTGTGGCAGTCCCTCTTCTATTTGAATAGAGGCAGGAAGTTCCAATATAGCTGCCTTTCTTCAACCAGAAGAGATCCTGATCATAGTCCATAAACTGAAATCTTACTCCAGTCTCCACCAATCTAAGTTATTGGATACAAACAGCTATTCCTTTGAAATAGCTAGATGTGTGTATGAAACAGTCACTCTAACAATGCAACAGCAAAGCAGGAAAGTGAAGCAGTGTTACTGTCCATCAATTACCTCTGTTTTGTAGTCAGTTTAAACAAAATTAATTTAAATCAGTGGATTTATGCACATTTGGTCTCCATTTTCCAAACAAAATAATGTTAATCCAGTGTAGACATAGGTACTATATTAAAGTTATTTGACTTTCCACATGAAGCTTTTGAGGTGGTAGATATTTGATGTGGTAGATAATAGATGGATGTTCTCAGTGAGGCTTTCCTCTCCCTCTCCCCCCATGATCTTTTAAACTTAGTAGAAATGCTCAGAAGCAGCGGGGTGATAAAAACAAGTGATAAAAACTTTTCTAATAACCAGAAGTCATGTAATATTTTCCTATTAAAGACAACATTAGCCTAATTTCTGTGTAAACAGTCACAGACTGGTGGCTATTCTAACCCCATAGCATCACCAATGGCAAACAAGGGATTAAAAAGAAAATTGTCTTAAAATTAAAACTGTAGGGCTGGTAATAGCGAGGTTACCAATACATTCTATAGCTACAGAATCCTTCCTGCCAGCTCTTTTGCGCGTTAATCCAGAGCTCAGGGTTCTCTATAACAAAACAGTACTGCTCTAATCCTTTCTTCACATGCTCTAATGCAAAGCTTGTTACTGAATAATCCATTAAGGTTTGCATGTTTGTTAGATCTTTGTTTCATCACATTTTACTGGCAGCAGAAAATGGTGGCAAAACATCAACAGCAGCTTTGCTCAGTCAGGGATTGCTCATTTCTAAAGATGATGAATGTGATCTCTATTAATGTTTTACTTATAATGTTGCAGGCATTTTTTAAACTGAAAGATGGAAAGGGGAAGGAATTCCCCTCCCCCTCTCTCGCACACACTACTCCTACCAGTGCAGAGGCAGGCTTCAAAGCTCAATAATATATATTTTCTCAACCAGCATATAATCAAGCCAAGAAACGCACAGTTTCAGCTTGCAAGTGCATCAAATCTGTAAGACATCACAGGTGATTTGGGTTTCATTCTTGGTTTAACTTTACAGTGTGCAAATGACAGTATGTGGCCTTTGAACATTCATCGGAATTGTGCCATCTGATACCACAAACACATGCCAAAAGAAACAGGGCTTCAAAATAAAACTAAGGGATCAAAGTTGTGGATGTTTTTCTAATGACTGATAAAGCATATTTCTTGAGCCATCTGAATGTCTAATCTGCAGACACTAATCCCTGGAATTTGATGCTGTCCCTGCTCGCTAATCAGTGTGATACTAGGGGCTGGGACTTCATTGGAATGGGGAGGAAGGGCACTATTGTTTAGTGCAACATAACATCATTAGAAGTATCAGGGCTTCTGCTTGATTCACTTAGCATCAACCCTGGTGGGCCTTGGCAGAATTCCAACACTGGATGTAGATCTTTCTAATTTCTGATTCATTGCTTTTGCTATTTTTTCTACCATGTACAGTGAAATATCCAAGTTGTCTCAGGGCTATATCCTGCCACCCTTGCTCAATCCTTCACCAGGCTAGACTCCCAATGACATCAATAAAATGTAGCCCTTTAAGGCAGACTTCTTTTTAAAAAAGCAACCCCCATACAAGCTACATGCTGTGAAACACAAAAGAGAAACTTAATTAAGGAATCACTTAAAACCAATAGAAGATGTACTGTCCCATGCTGTGACATGACTTTTCTCTGTCTCCGGAACTACTATGGGAAGTCTGATTTTTAACCAGGCTTGAGATGTATCAGGGACAAGGATTTAGTCATGCTTTAGTCACGCTTGCCTTAGTTTTCTCAGGAATCTCTTATTTTAATTAATGCAACTGAGTTGCATTTGTGAAGAAGCAGAACCCATACCTGAATTATACAAAAGGATTCTCAACAGACCTGAAACCAGTTTTACATTTATGGTTTCTGACCTTACAGAAATAATGAGGAATAAATCATGTCAGTCTAAAATGATCTTTCTTGGATGGAATTACAGAATTTGTGGGTGAAGAGAATGCAATGGGTGTAAAACATATGATCTTTTGTGAAACATTTGTAAATATTCCACAGCATCTTACTTAAAAAGTAATTGCAGTTGAAGTTAACACTACTGCATAGACTGAGAACTCACTGAGCTACCCATGATTCACAAAGGTCAGTGTATATAAATTACAACATACTGAGTTGGGGAAATTATGCAGAGAGTTGCTACGGGTATTGGTATCAGGTTTGCTAAGGTATCTAAGATTCGGTAGGATAAGCAAGTTCATAAATATGTAAACCTCAAGGAGGGTGAACATAAGATCATAAGAATGACCATAACAGGTCTGACCAAAGACCCACCTAGCCCAGTATTCTATCTTCCGACAGTGGCCAATTCCAGATGCCCCAGAGGGAGTGAACAGAACAGAGAATCATCAAGTGATCCCTCTTCTGTCATCCATTTCCAGCCTCTGACAAACAGAGTCTAGGGACACCATTACTAACCATCCTGGCTAATAAGTATTGGTGGAGCTAGCCTCCATGAATTTATCTAGTTCTTTTTGGAACCCTGTTAAAGTCCTGGTCTTCAAAACATCCTCTCACAAGGAGTTCCACAGGTTGACTGTGTGCTGCATGAAGAAAAACTTCCTTTTGTTTGTTTTAAACTTGCTACCTATTAATTTCATTTGAGGAATTATTTAGAGTAAAGATGATGTAACTAGTAGTAATGGAATAAAATTAAACAAAGGAGCATTTAGGCTGAATATCAAGAAAAAGTTGAACAGTAGTTCTATAGGCTGTAGAATAGCTTCCAAAGAGACATTGTAGAAATCCATTACTTGGATTGTTTAAAACTGTGTATATGTGTATTCTATGTGTGTGTGAGAGAGAGCAAATTTACGCATGTATTTTATTTTGATAGATAGATAGATAGATAGATAGATAGATAGATAGATAGATAGATAGATAGATAGATAGATGTAAACATACACACAGTATGGAACAATCCTACATAGGAGAATAGAATACAAATCATCAGTTACCTTTTTATCTCTAATTTCCATGAATTAAAAAAAAGGATAAAATGCATTACAAGAAAGGTCTCCAGATGATTTCAAACTTCATTTTACATGTCTTCTATTAAAAATACTTAATGAATTCGTTACAGACTAACTTTTACTGTTTGCTTTCACCAGCATTTTTATGAAATCCTGGACTTCGTGAGACAGCCCTCAACATTTGAATGAGTTATCAGGATATATATAAATGACATTAATGAGTTCGCCTGGGACATTATCAATAAGTGAATCAGCTCATGGTATTTGCAGAGTCACTTTGTGTGCTGAAAATAATTATATTATTTGTAGTATGAAAAGTGCAGGGTTCTCACTGTGCTTGCCAATCTAACACAAACTCAGATATGTTCCCAATAGGACAAATCCGTCATATTCCCTCTGGACAGTCCTTCTGAAAGATGGAAGGAGATTTCGGTGCGGTCATGATTTTGCCTCTCAAGACTTCTAGATTATCTCCCTGTGTCCTCAGATTTCTGCTTCCCAAGAGGGCTAGAAATCCCATATGAAGCCAAGGTTTTTCTGTATGATAATTTTGGTGGGGTTTTTTCATTATCAAGACGAAGATGAGACCTGTAGAGATAACAAATCAACACACTTAATACGCATAAAAAAGAACAAAACGCACATTTTCTTAAATAACATAGAATTAACCTTTGTGCCATGCTGCAGCTAGATACTTTGATGTTGTCATCTTTCCAGCAGTATTCCCCCACCTGCTAGATACAGTCTAAAAGAAAGCGCAGTCCCTGCACCAAAAAGGTTGCAGTATAAAAGAGCTTACAACACAGGCAATGAGCTGAGTAGTATTGAAAAAGGGATTTGACCTTACATGTGACTAATAAAAATACCTGCAGTTTCCCTAGCTAGAGTAAAGATTCATAAGGGAAATCAGCCCTCATGCTTCAAGGACATAAGCCAGTCATTTACTGCCTGGGGTTTGGAAGACATGTCCCTCAGTGGGATGTCAGTGCATAATTGCCCGCTACAGGTTTTTTTAAACCTTCTGAAGCATCGGGCACTGGCTGCTATCTGAGGCTATTTGCATACCTTTTTCCAATAGTTTTTTTGGAAGAGGCTTTTCTGAAATTTGGCCCATTTACACTGGGCCAAATTTAAGAAAAAAACGCCTCTTTCGGAAGAACCCGTCCTCCTCATGGAAGGAGGAAGACAGGGCTTCCGAAAGAGCACATCTGCTCTTCTGCAAAAAAAAGCAGAAGAGCAGACACGTTTCCTGGATGTGGTGGAGTTTTTCTGGGATACCTTCGACATCCCGGAAAAATCCCATAGTGTAGACATAGCCTGAGATGAGATTCTAGCCCCTCATAGCCCATTGATCTGATCCAGAATGGCAATTGCTATATGAGCTGTCATAGACATTAACACAGTGCCATTATTTTCACACAGTATCCGCTCAAATACACATTTTAGAAGGAGTTTCATTCAGGCAATGTAAGCCATTGCAATTCACATGACAGGGCCTGATTCCAAGCCCGCTGATGTTAGTGGAAAGACTCTCATTAATTTAAATGGGCTTTGGATCAAGCCCCAGTGCAAACACGGTCAGGGCTGAGCTGGCCCAACACAATGCAACCATGCAAGAGAAGAGCAAGCCTGGTGACTTGAGAGGACTTCAGACCCAGCTTTAATGGACAGCTTTTAAAACTTATCAGCAAAAATCCTGATTTGATGCTCTCTCACCATGGACTAACTTGTAGCAAGACAATCCAGTCTGGTTAAAGGCAAGTGCCCAGCTGTGGTGCTCCAGGAGTAGACCAGACAGGGCATTTGGAGGTGTAGTTACTTCCTTGGTCTTCCCCTGTTCCTTGTGCAGGGAGATAATCAGTTATTGGTCCAAACCAGGAGCAGATTACATCCCCATCCATGTTGCCGCCATTCTGCTATTGGATACGTTAGATAGTGATCCACAGTGGGGCACAGTGTCAAGTCTTTGTCTATTTTTTACTCCTGCAGTCCGAATGCCAGTGTGCCTGTGCTTTTCTCCCTGTGTAGTTCCCATGATGTGGGTAACATTTTACCTCCCCCTGCCCCTCTATGTAGAGGCATAGGACAAATGAGGGTTTTCCTGATAGTAGAACTATCTGTTAAAAAGCTAAAGCCAGCCTCCTCCCCTCTATATGTTGGTTATACAACCAGTTAAAGGTGAAAGGCCTGATTCTCTGCTGCCTTACACTTGTGTAAAATGTTACCAAATCAAAAAAGTCCAGATCATTCCCCACAAGGTGTGCATGGAAGGGACCATGAAATACACATCAATGTAAATAGGCTTGGAAGGATTAAATGTTTGTCTATTAATATTGATTTCACCATCCATACACAAACAGATGAATAATTAATAATAATTGAATTTTCCATTAATAATAATTGAAATGTATAGACAGGCAAAATAAGAAAAACGATGCCTGAGAACTTGTTAGAATTGGATTTACAGATATTTATGTTGTATATTTTGAAATGTGATGTTGACAATTTGTGTTTTAATGCTTTAACTTTTTGACACTCAACATCTACTTTCATTAAATAATTATTGTCCACCCTTCCCCTCCTCATTGTCAGAATCTTCCCATGATTTTCTGCTACTATGGCAATTTAAATAGATATGAATCAAAATAAATGGTTACGACCCATCATTTTGCAAAACCATGAAAATTTAAATAAATGGAAATTAAAAAAATCTTAATAAACGTCAGTAGTATCTGTCAAAATGATGAAATTCAAATTCTTTCAAGCCTAACTATAACACAGAGTTCGTGCAGCCAAACAAACAGAAAACACGTTAAGTCAATACAAGCGGAAGATTATGATGTTTGATTTTAAAATAAAATATACCAACACCTTGGTGACCAGTATTTGTTAACTTGGGTGTTTTGTTTTTTAATTTTTTGTAACAGGCTTTTGAATCCTACTGGAGGCAATTTCACATTGTGTTCCTCTTTGACATGGATTGGGGACAATTGTTCTCATTGAAGTCATATGCCTTCCCAGTAAATCCTTCACTATTGTGATGTGATGCAGTGGAGTTCAGCTTAAAAGGCAAGGACAAAGATGTTCTTCTATGCAGTTCTTTGTGAAGAGTACTGCTAGGGCAAAGCCATTTTGGCCTTTCTCCCCACTCTTGTACAGATTAGGAGCTCATATTGAGAATGCTGATGGTGAGTTCTTTTGTTTGTGAAGGTTGTGGGGAGCTAGATCTGAAGCTAAAGACTCACTAATGTTGCAAACTGAAGTACTCTATTTATTCATAATAAGTC
Organism: Rafetus swinhoei; assembly: GCA_019425775.1. Lineage (NCBI taxonomy): Eukaryota > Metazoa > Chordata > Testudines > Trionychidae > Rafetus > Rafetus swinhoei. Next base: position 121,543,161 of record CM033424.1, read on the forward strand.
ACAAATAATGCCGACAGCAGCAACATGTAAGTCCTCCATAGTGAGAGCTGCACAGCTATTACAGCAAATGGAAACATTTATCATAGACACAGGAGGAAATTCTTCCCTCAGGCACACCTATGCCTCTACATTAACTTCCACAATGTAAGTGAGGGTGGAATTTGGGCTCCAGATTCATGACACATAGTAACTCAGTCCGTGTTATCTGCTGAAGAGGGATTTTTAACATGGCCCCCAATAATTATTTGTCATTGGGCCTGATTCTTCTCTCATCCCAGTGTTGCATGATTTAGCTCCATTGTCTTCAAGGTAGTTATTCCTAATTTACATCAGTATGAGTGACAGTTAGGTGTAATTGTATTTATTATAATGTTGTTAATTTCATATAGATGTCCATTTATGAATATAATGCCTTTCTTCTACTGCCTTCTATTAATTTAGTTGGGAAAAAATATACATGTTCCATTTCTGATCTCTCTTACTCTGGTGTAAAACAGGAAGTCAATATAGTTACACAGGTATAAACCAGTATAAAGATTTATCCAGCAAAGCATATGAGCATGGGTTAACTTTAAATAAGCTTGAGATCCAACTACTTTTGTTCTGAAGGTTAAGTGCGTGTGCTCAAGTGTTCTGCTGGATCAAGGCCCAAGTGAGGTCAGAAGCAAGCTCACATTTTATAAATATATTTGTAAGCAGGGTCTGAACCACTGCTTCCAATGCAGCCAGCTGAAAGGGGAGAGCAGTCCTAGGTGTGGTTATTCTCATTTGGTTGTTTAGCCCTGCAAGATAATCAACTGTTGATATATAAATACAGCTCATGCTGGAATGGGAAAGGAATCCAGGGTGTGGTTATGTAAATACAGTTCAGCCAGTGCTATAGGTCTGATGGATGGTCAGTTGTTGGAATGGAATGTTGTGTATTGTAACTAATTTAGCTGACCACCAATGACCACCAATGCTTGCAGAAGAGACACTGTCATTGTAAAGAGTCTCAGATGGATAAGCCTTCCCCTTTCAGACTCAAGTGGATTGGATTGGGGGGGAAAGAGCTTGAACCAGCAGACTACATGCCCTCCAGGCATGAGCTGTAGGACTGGTTCAACCTGTCTCTCCTCCCCTTCCTCCCTTCCCCCGTTCTAAGAGTAGACCTAAAACAGACTCCATAATGAATCTCTTTGTTATTTTGAAATATTATTCCAGTGGGGGCTGGAATCTTTTGGCCAGCCTAGATGGTGGGCCAAGAGCTGAAATCACTGAGGAAACTGACAAAGAGCTGAAATCAATAGGTTTGGACCAGAGCCAGACCCATCATGGAAGCAGTAGCTGGCAGGAGCCAGTGGCCAGCAGGTGGCTGGTAGCAATAGCGGCAGGTGGCCAGCAGGGCAACTGATGGGAGTGGCCAACAGGTGGCCGGTAAGGGCAGTGGCAGGCAGCCAGCAGGGTGGCTGGCAGGAGCAGGCGGCCAGCAGGGTGGCAGGCAGGAGCAGGCAGCCAGCGAGGTAGCTGGTGGGAGCAGATGGCCAGCGGGGTGGCTGGCAGGAGCAACCAGTGAGCAGCCGGTAGGAGCAGCGGCAGGCGGCCAGCAGGGCAGCTGGCAGGAGCAGCAGCAAGTGGCCAGTGGAGTGGATGAGATGCCTCCTATCTCCACCCCCCCAAGGGTGGGAAGTGAGCTCCGAAAATCACTTCTAAGCTCTTACCTGCCCTGACCAAGGGCAGCAACTGTGAGTGGGGTACGGAAAAAGTTTGGTCATGTGAATGGGGCACTTACATTGCTAGACTTGTAGGCCTGAGAGGCAAAGGACATTGCTCAATCCACTTGAGCTCGTGGTTTGGTTATGAACTCTGGTTGTGGTATTTTCCCAAATTAATGCCATGTTACTTCTCTCCCTCTGTCATTAAAAGTTTATTTTCTATGCTCAGACTTTGTGCTTGTGCGTGGAGAAGCATTGCCTCTTAGAGATGCCCAGAGGTGTGTGTGGATTTCCCAGGCTACTGGGTGGGGGCTCGAGCCAGTTCTGTGTGAGATGGATGAAAAGGAACCCCTAGATCTTGAACCTGGCCTTGGCTGCTGCCAGTGCTACCTGGCAGAAGGGTTACATATTTTTGAAAGACTAATATTTTATCCCATCCCCATATTAATAAATGGTAAAAACACCATCACCAAATTCCTGTTATGAGTGTAGTAATTTATTTGAATCCTCAATCAATCCAGCCCTAGAATCTCCCTACTGGGTCAGAGGGATAAAATGGGAGAAGACATTCATTTAAAAATGTAGCATTGAACTCAACATCTTTTCTTTTTCAATTTTCATTCAACTTCTACCATTTTTTTCTGCAAAAAGCATATATTTTTAAAAAGTTCTTTCCAAGCTTCTTAAATGCTGCTACTTCTTATTCCATGCTTCAAAGTGCAACAGACATGCCATCTCTCCTTTCAACTTCAAACTGTGCTCCTCTGTTGGTCCAGCCCAGCAAGGGTGCTTTGAACATGGGGAGAGAATCTAGTTCTCTTTCTGGAACCTTGAGAAGGACTTTTGAAAAGATCAGCAATTAGCATTTCCCTTTGACCCAAACTATCTTTTCTGCCTTTTGTATAAAATATACGTTTCTCGGTGGTCTGTCATTTCATTCACATTGGATAATTATGAGATTATTCTTTGGCTCTTTGGACAGCTACCTTGCCCAACCAGAAAACTTTACACATGCTACTGACTTTACTTTGTGTGGGTTAAATGATTTTAAGTGTTTGCTTAATTTGCTTTTAGCAATCTCTAATGATGGAGATTCTACAACCTCCCTAGGTAATTTATCCCAGGCTAATCATCCTGACAGGAAACCTAAACCTCTCTTGCTGCAATTTAAGCCCACTGCTTCTTGTCCTATTGCCAGAGGTTAAGAAGAACAATTTTTATTCCTCCTCCTTGTAACAAACCTTCTATATATTTGAAAACTATTGTCATGTTCCCTCAGTCTTCTCTTTTCCAGATTGAAAAATCAATTTTTTCAATCTTCCCTCATGGGTCATTTTTTTTAGAACGTTAATCATTTTTGTTGCTCTTCTCTGGACTTTTCCCAATTTGTTCACATCTCTTCTGAAATGTGTCACCCAGAACTGGACATTATACTCCAGCTGCGACCTACCCAGCATGGAGTAAGTGGAAGAATTACTCCTCGAATCTTACTTACAACACCTCACTCACTCGCTCCTGCCATAGGCATTCTGTAAGGAAACCCCAGCAACTGAATGTAAACCTTATTATCCTCATTGTTTTAGTTGCTGGGAATCAGAAAAAAAGGAGTCTTCTCTCTCTTGCTGCTTCTGAGGAGAAGGATAGGCTTCTTTCTGGCTCCACGGAAGTCTATGAAAGAATGTAGTAGAGAAGAGAAACTGAGATGCTCCAAAAGACTCTTTTGTTTCTCTATGTTGCAGGAAGATCGTAGGGCTAGTGGCAGACAGAAGATTGCAGAAATGAGAACTGGGGCTTGAGAACCATCGAGGTAGTCCACGGCTAACAGACACCCACAGGTCTGCAAGATTTCCTCTGAACTAGATGCTGCAGGGTTATTGTCTCTCTATATATTTAAAAAGGTTTTTCCTGTGGGACGACAGAGTGATGTAATCATGTCACTCTGAGTCCATCAGACCCTCCCTCCTCAGCCGCCCCGCGTCCTCCCTTCCACCCCACTGCTAACCCTGCAGGGATCAGCAACCCATGGAGTCTGAGCAACAGCAGCATTAAAGGTAAAGTGCTGCTGGTGGTGGCCTGGGGGAGAGGGGAGAAAATTGCAGTGCTCTGGCAGTGAGGGAGAGGCCTGCTGCAGGGAAGCCTGGGGGATAGCCTGGCCCCTGAGCTGGGCTGGAGCTGGCTGTACCTCCAGCAGCTTCCACTTGATGGCTGCCGGAGTTTTAAATTGTGCTGCTCTGACAGCATGGAGGAGAGGGGGGCAACGGTGAGACCCATGGTGGGGGCAAAATGAGGGGTAGCTGGAATGGGGGACCATGAGAGAGGCCCACTGCAGGGGGCGAGGGCAGGACTGGGAGACACCCCCTCCACCATGGGCTGTGCTGTTGGAGCACGTGGCAACTGCTGAAGAAGTGCGGGGCAGGTAGGGTGGCTTTGGGGCCTGGCCTTCAGTGGGAGCGTGGGGAAGAGCCAGTGTGGCCTTGGACCCTCCGCAGTGGCAGGGGGGAGGGGAAGAACTGCTGGGGTTTGAGCTGTGGAGGTTAGGGATAGGCTGCAATGGGGGGTGGAGAGGGAGAAGGGGCCCTTGGGGGTGCCTCCTGGAGTGTTAACAAGGCCACTGTCACTTGCCTTCCTGCTCTCTGGGGCTCCTCAATGCCCTGTCTTGCTGGGCCAGCTCTCTGGTCTCCCCCAACCAAGACACAGAGCTGAGATCAATCTCTCCTGAGATCAAACCCTAACACCCCCCCCAACCCCGAGAAGCAGTGCAGACACTGAAACTCTTCGGGTCCAAGGAAAGTGCAGTTTAGGGCCCAGCTTCCTGAGATACCACTCTCCAAATGGGATCACAACCCCAAATGAATTATATAGGTAAGCCCCCTTAAAGAATGAAAGGGGGAATGTGCACACTGATTGCCTCCCCCTACCCTCGCGTAACAATTATTTACACTGGGCATGATAGTAAATAAAAGTAATTTTATTAAGTACAAGCTGTGGGATTTAAATGGTAATAAGTGAGAACAGGCAGCACAAAGTAGATTAAAAACTCAAAATAACAGAAAATGCTTAGCTGACTGTAACACTGAAATCTCAGTACAGAAACTCATTACAGACTCACCCTAAAATGGTTTCTTTTCCAGCTAAGCCTTCCAAACCAGGGCTGTTCCTCACCCTAGGGTCTTTGGTTCCTTCCTTGGGGTATGTCAGCCAAAGACAAAGACCTGCTAAGCTTCCCATAGTTTTAAAGATTCCATTTTTGCATGGGAAGTTACCTGGCCAATTCCTACTGGTTAGGGAGGTCAAGTGAGTTCTTAAGACTTAAGGACAAAAGGCTATGATTGCTCAGACAGTGAGGCATCCCAGCCTTGGAAACATTATTGATGGCTTTCATTTACACATTTTAAAACCATAAACTCTTCCATACTCCATGGGTGCGTCTAGACTGGCAAGATTTTGCGCAAAAGCAGCCACTTTTGCGCAAAAACTTGCCAGCTGTCTACACTGGCCCGCTTGAATTTGCACAAGAGCACTGACTTTGTAATGTACAAAATCAGTGCTTCTTGCGCAAATACTTTCACGCTCCCTCTCAGGGATAAGCCCTCTTGCGCAAGAGTACTTGTGCAAGAGGGCCAGTGTAGACAGGCACCTTAATGTTTTGCGCAAGAAAGCCCGATGGCTAAAATGGCCATCAGAGCTTTCTTGCGAAAAATCGCGTCTAGACTGGCCACGGATGCTTTTGCGCAAAAGCACTTTTTGCGCAAAAGCATCTGTGCCAATCTAGACGCTCTTTTGATGCGGAAATACTTTTAACAGAAAAACTTTTCCGTTAAAAGTATTTCCGCAAAATCATGCCAGTCTAGACGCAGCCCATATGTCTAATTTTATACACAAGAATGATATATACACCAAAATCAGATAAACAGATCCAGCAGATTAAGACATTAAGACTGATAGGTTACATGAGGCAATTTGTCCAAAGCATCTTTGAGTTATGCATAGTTGTGTGCATAAGTCCATTTCATAAAGCATGGGAGGGGGGTCCATTACAAAGGGTATAAATATGATCCCAGCAATTGTTGACATATAAAGGAGAAAAGTCAAAGAATCAGCTAAAATCACACCTCCACTTTCCTTGAAACTGCACCTTTTCATCATGGTTGTTCTTGTGATTTCCCTCTCCATAAACAACTTTGTGTTTACAACACACTCTTTCAAAGCAAAAAACAACAACAAATGGTCTGGTAGCACTTTATAGACTAACAAAATATGTAGATTGTCTATAAAGTGCTACCAGACCATTTGTTGTTCTTTTTCTGTAACAGACTAACTTGGCTACCCCCTGAAGCTTGTTTCAAGGCAGTAACTTGCACAAATATCTTGCAATAATGGGAAACACTTTGGCTGTAATGGCTGTGTTTATGGAAAATTGACTCAGTAAACCTATTTTTCCCCTTTCTCAGAAGCCAAGGAAGACTGAGTGGATTTTTACAGCATCCCTGAAGTAAAGTGGATTTTCAGCTGTTGATAAATAAAAGCGGGTTAACAGTTAACATCAAAGGTTTACCAGATTAAAGTGAAAGGAAGGTGAGATTTTCAAGAGCTTGGGTAACAAAAAGGTTGAGATCCTCACTTGTCTTTAAAATCTCTTTAGTATAAGCCTCAATAGGCTTAAATGAACACATCTTGCTTGTGTGCTAACCACAACACTATTGGGTTCCCTGCTGTAGCTCAGTTAGGGCTTGTCAGCACTAGGAAATTCTTTCAAAATAACTAAATTCAAAATAACTCCCAAAATAACAAAATCAAAATAGCGTTATTCCCTGAGGAAAACAGGAGTACAGATTTCAAAATAACGAGCCTGTTATTTTGAAATAATGGGCTTGGTTGTGTGGACGCTCCGCTTATTATTTTGAAATAAGGGGGGGGGGCGGTATTTCAAAATACAGTAGACTTCCGATAATCCGGAACCTATGGGACTTAGGTGGTGCCGGATTATCAGATATGCCGGACTATCAGGAGGTACTATAAGCAGGTTATATATATACTGTATACTTTATATACTGTATATAAAGTGTTCTTAACCCTTTTATTGTACATACTGTATACAGTATACTGTAATGTTTTAGTTTTTTTAAGCGTTTTTTACCCTTTTTGCTCAGTTCAGCTGCTGCCGCTGTTACCTTGTGACTCATTTTTTGATGAAGCTCACTCACTAGGCTCTTGCCATTTTGATGCCGGACTGTCAGGAGTGCCGGACTATTGGATGCCGGACTATTGGAGTTTTACTGTAACTCCCTAGCATAAACCAGGGCTTAAGGGCTTCATAGTGTATGAGAGAGAAGGCAAATAGATGTGCTTACTGAATGAAATAAAGAAAAGGTGACTCTAGCAGAGGTGCAGGAAAAACTGCCTATAGTACAAGTAGCATAGCAGATTTTGATACACATTACTCTATAGGTCTGTTCTTGCAGCAACATTATTTTGATCCCACTGGATGCAGAGAGTTGAACAGAAGAGGGAACAGGCAGGCAAGAGGAAGCTGTTAAGAATGTTGTTCTCCTGTAACTGCTTTTTACCGCATGAAAGACTTAGGATAGTTCCTTGGAACAAGAGGATGATGAAATTTCAGAGGTATGGCAGGGAAGATAAAATTTAAATGTGTTATCATGGGACAGATATTTAGCCAAATTTTAACCTGATAATACTATGGCAGACTGACAATAACATAAAACTACCACCTGCTTATAACAGATTATTAGGGAGAAAAAGGTGGATGAAGTAATATCTTTTATTGGACTACTTTTGGTAAGAGACAAGCTTTCAAGCTACATAGAGCTATTCTTCAGGTCTTCTGAAAACGAATTCTGTGTAGAACAAACGTTAGTCTTTTTCACGAACAGAAAGATGAACCAATAAAAGATATTGTCTCACCCATCTTGTCTCTTTAATATCCTGGGACTGACATGGCTACAACAAAACTGTGTACCAGATTATGGCACTTTCAATATGGAAATAGTGTGTTGAAAGCATTTACAAAGTGAAATAATTTCATAAGATTCATATCGATCTATCATCATGCTATGTGTGAACTCTGTAGAAGGTGACAGAAAAATGAGTCATAAAAGTCAGGGTGTTTTATATTTTTGTCTCTAAAAATTGTGCACTCTTTGTGAAACTGTAAATAAGAAATTACTTGTGAATAAACAAACAGGATGATGAAAACTACATGCATTTTAACATGAATTTTAAAATTGACGTATCAGTCTTATAAAACACAGATTTTTTTAAAGGAGTGCTCTTGGAATTTGTTGCATTGGTGAACAAAGACAGAATTGAATTATATGGATGCATGAGTTAATAATACCCCAGGGCATCTTTTATTTATGTATCACAAGATGAGTGGCTGTTGAGGTGGTTGTTTAATGTTTACACTTGTGTTCATTTAAAAAAAAAAAAACAGTGACGCGCCACAGCCTCTAAACTACCACATGCCTCTCAGAGTTTATCTAAACCTGCAGACTGTACTGTTTTTACTGTTATAGTGGCATAATTTTCCTCATGCAAATGTAGCGGTGCAGAAAGGGAATAAGCTATACTAGTATAAGGCACCTTTCTATCAGTATAACTGAGTGCACAGAGTTGTGTTTTACCATTATAACTATTTTGATTAACCTTCACCCCCTCCCCACATTAATGTGAGATTAATGGAAGGCACCACTATTTGTACAGGGAAAGAAGCTAGATTCCATATGATGGGCAAAAGGCAGCATCAAGCAACATTTCAAGATTTTTCACTGATAAAAATCTCAAAAGTTTGACATTACCAGTGATTAACAGTGGAAGAGACATTCCTCCCCCTCTTTATAATCTTTAATCCTTTTCTTTTTATGTATTTTCCTATGCCCCCTTCATCTGTCTTTTTATCTAGAGTTTTGTACTGGTAACCATTGCTATAAAATCATAGATAAATGTAGAAAAAATATAATTCAAATGAATTAGATGGACATGGTGATGACTCTTATGAATCAAACATTTATGATAGATTTGCTCTGCTCATGAATTATACAATTGCTATTGATTTGTTTTATCCAGGCCATTTTCATATTTTTGTCTATCTGTCGGATGCTGTCCTGTTTGTAAGATATACAGAGCACCATCCGAAAGATATTTGATCCCATTTCCTGTTAACTCCTTTTAATAAGCATTGTGCTTGCAAAGATTCTATATGCGGATATTTTCTCCTGATAGTTAACCTGTCAAGCTATAAGCTGTAATGAGTTAGGGTGACCTCCCTCTAAGGCTGAATGGGAAGAACCACTTCCATGTTGGGCAGAGCTAGACAAGCACTAGCATCAGAGCGGAGGGACAGTAAACATAAGAAGTGGGGCCTCTGCTTAATTGGCCTCACTGCCAGATTGCAGACCAAGTAATACAGTGATAGACCCATGACAGAGACCAGCATAGGGAAAGAGCTGCTGGGATTGCCATCTGCCAGATACCCAGAGGAGTCTCTGGGATTGCTGTCCACCAAGTACCCCATCAAGGAGACAAAGGGCCCACAAACAATGGAGCTCTATGACTGATGTGGGAAGTGGCATTGGGAATCCAGATATTAGTCTGGTTGCAGAACTGGAAGTTGAGTCAGTGTGTTGTGGTGGAATCCCCACTGACCTAGTGGTGGGATCGTGCACCATGGTTAGGGCCCTGGGATGGGACTCAGTGGAATAACGTGGGCCCATGTCAAGAGAAGAGGAACAAAAATGACTAATGGTTTAGACACCATGAACTATGAGGGAAAATTGAAAAAAATGTGTTTCATTAGTTTGAAAAAGAGGAAGACGGAGAGGGGAGAGGATAACAGTTTACAAGTAAATAAATATTAGGAAGAAAGAGAAAAATAGTTCTTAACCTTTATGGGTATGTCTACACTAGCCACCCTAGTTCGAACTAGGGTGGCTAATGTAGTCATTCGAACTTGCAAATGAAGCCCGGGATTAAAATATCCCAGGCTTTATTTGCATGTTCCCAGGCGCCGCCATTTTTAAATGCCCCGTAGTTCGAACTCCCTGCCTGTGGAGTGTTCCCGGGTGCTGCCATTTTTAAATGCCCGGTAGTTCGAACTCCCTGCCTCCGGAGGAGTAACGGTAGTCCGAATTAGGGGCTTTAGTTCGAGCTACCTAGCCCGTGCCGCGTGTAGCCGCGGGCAGGGAGTTCGAACTACCGGGCATTTAAAAATGGCGGCGCCCGGGAACATGCAAATAAAGCCCGGGATATTTTAATCCCGGGCTTCATTTGCAAATTCGAATGACTACATTAGCCACCTTAGTTCGAACTAGAGTGGCTAGTGTAGACATACCCTATGATAGGACAAGAAGTAATGGGCATAAAGGAAGGTTTAGATTGAACATTAGGAAAAACTTCCTAACTCAGAGCAGTTAAGCACTGGAATAAATTGCTTAGGGGGTGTTGTGAAATCCCCATCATTGGAGATTTTTAAGACCAGGGTAGACAAACACGTCAGGGATGTTCTAGATGGTGCTTGGTCCTGTCATGAGGACACTTCCAGTCCTATGATTTTATAATTCTAAGGAGTACTAGATATTCAGGGTGAAATCCTGATACCATTTTATACAATGGAAATTTTGCCATTAACATTCATGAGCACCATAAATTCAAGGATATATTGTTTCAGTGGGGAAATCTGCTTAAAAATAATCAATGATATGATGTCATTCAAACTCAAAAGTCCACAATTATCCTCCTTCAGTGGAATCAATAATAACAATAATATCTGACTCTTAGGCTACGTCTAGACTGAAAGCCTGTTTTGAAAAAGAGCGTCTAGACTACAACCAGTACTTTCGAAAAAGCAAGCTGCTTTTTCGAAAGAGAGCACCCAGGCAGTCTGGATGCTCTCTTTCAAAAAAAGCACAGTTTGCTTTACATAGTGCCTTTTTTTTAAAGAATACTTTCGAAAAAAGGCGTTATTCCTCCTAAAACGAGGTTTTCCGTGGTCAACAAAACCGCCGCGTTCTTTTGATTTACTGTCAACAGAACGTGGCAGCAGTCTAGATGCAGGTAAAGATTTTTCAAAAAAGGGCCACTTTTTTCGAAAAATCCCTGTAGTCTAGACACACCCTTAGGGCACATCTACACAGCAGGGCTAAAGCTGAAATAAGCTACGCAACTTCAGCTATGTCAATTGCGTAGCTTAAGTTGAAATAGCTTATTTTAGGTTTTGGCGCTGTTTACACAGCAGGAAGTCTGAGGTAAAGCACTCTTCCACTAACTTTCCTTACTCCTTTAAAATGAGGGTTATATGAGTTGGAATAAGAAGTCCTCCAGCTCGCAATTATTTCAAGATTATGTCGAAATAACTGCTTGTAGTGTAGATGTGTACTTTGCTATTTCAGAATAGTGCTAGTTATTCTGAAATAACACTGCTGTGTAGACATACCATTATGTAGCACTTTTAATGGGTAGAACTCAAAACACTTTAAAAAGGAGATCAGTATCATTATTCCCTTGTATAGATAGGGAAACTGAGGCATGGGACATTAAAGTGACTTGTCCGGGTCATCCTGGAGGCCAGTGGCAGATCCAGGAGTAGAACCCATGTGCCATGAGCACCCAGGCAAAACAGGTACATAATATAAGCGTGTAGCACATAGTTAGAAAAGTAATTTCCTTTTTCCTATATCATTGATATATAGTAAATTATATAGCATTTAAGTATTAACTTGTGTTTTTCCTGACTGTGTTTCCAAAAAATGATTCTTATTTTTTATTTGTGCTATCTTTTGTAGGTCATATCACAGTATGTTCTTTTAGAAACAACTCACTATGAGAAGTAGAAGGTTTTCCTTGATCTTCTGAGGCAAGTTTTGTAGTAAATCACTTGAATCCCCTGGCCTCAAATATGCACAAACTCTTGGGAATATTGAGACGGCAGTTATTGCCCATCACGAAGTGCACAGCTCATTCCTGGAGGGATTCTCCATTACTATACATGGTCTCACCCTGCAGGAAAGAGAAGTGTGTGGGGGACCTATAGGAATGACCTCTATACATCTGAGTAATATCTACTCATGATTGCCACATAGGTTATATTCTTTCCTCTATCTTTGTGCTGATCTTGCATTGGAGTTCCGCATATCTAGCAAATATAAAGTATAAACCATTGTTTGCCCCTAACATCCTCATCACCCTGGTCCCCAATGTACAATCCATCTTACAAGGTTGTTCTGCACTCCTGTGCCATTATTTCATTGTTGCCATGGGAAAGCAGGAAAATGTTGGCTATTAATTTGATGCTGAATAAGGCATATTCTTATCTCAAGCCTTGGGGACTTACCCACCTCACTCCCATTAACGTTACAGTATTGACTCTTGTTTCCCATACTGAAAGCTTTTCAATTTCTAGCTGCCTTTGAAGCAGCTGTAGAGAGATCCTGTGTCACTGTCATGCCAGCCAAATGTAAACGTTTTTTTGTTTGTTTTTTGGTTTTTACTTAATCATGAGAAATAATTTCAAGACCTGCCCACCTGAAAGGGGAGTGAAAAATGGATCATTCTTTTTTCACAGTCATTAGGCTCCATTCAAATTACTAATGAGAAACAAACTGAAATGATGAAACAAGCAGGTAAATCAAGCAGTACTAGGTTTGTGTACAGAGCACCCACCTCAGCATTTCAATTGCAGAACAGCTAAAATGAATTAAATACATCACTAGCTTTTAGGCCTCACTCTGATCTTGCTCAGACAAACTCACATTGAAATAAAAAAGAAATGAATGAGCAAATTTGGGGCTCAGATCACCCTGGGCAGTCGTGAAGGTAAGGCTGGTGAAGGCTGGGGCAAATTTGAGGCTCAGATCACCATGGGGAGGTAGGGTAGCATGCTGCGCATGGGCACCCCCCACCACCACAGGTGGGGGGGAAGGAGGAGGGTGGGTGTGCACGCGTGCGCACGCTCCAGCCTCCCAGGCCAGGAGCATGGGAAGGATGGGCACTGGAAGCAGCGACATTTCGCTTCCAGAACTCCTACGGTAGGTATTCTGGGGGTGGAATGTGGGTGGGGCCAACCTGGCATTTTGGGAAAGCTGTGCCTTCCCCTGCCTAGCATACCAACCTCACATGCAGATCACCGCCTCTCCCCCCCCCCGCCCCCCGATCAATTGATTGTGCAGAGGATCCTCACACATGGCTCGCCCCACTTCTGTGAGGAGGAAGAGTTCACCTGCCTATGCCGTACTGTCTTCCACTCATCCCCTACCTCTCTTATCATCTCCAGAAGCCTCTCTGTGCATACAGGGCCTGTGCCAGGGAGAAGAAAGAAATTCAAAGGGCCAGAAGAAGGAGTGAGCCAAATGAGAGTAGGGCTAGGACAACTGTCTGTTATCTCCTTTCTGGCAAAATGCAGGGTCTCTGGAGAACACATATAGGCCAAATGATTTTATATTTTCAGGGAAGCCCCATCCTCAAGGGGACAGCAATAGCCAGTAGTGTCCAATAGCCTGGTGGAATATCACTGCCATGGAGGGATATAGTGTTAGGAGACTGCAGGGAACCAGAGCCTGGCCCTAACCTTCTACTCAGATGTCCTTGACCTTCCTTGTAAATCTGGTGTCCAGCAGGTTTCGAAGCAGGCTCCATAGCCTTGTTCCCAGGGGATGGATGACAGACTCTGCCCTTTGATTAGATAATGGGGGTATATTTCCACAAGGAGATACTTAAAGAGATTTCCCCCCCTCTCTTCCCCACACAGGTTTTACCACAGGAGGGGATAAACTGGCCCAAAGGGAAGATGGAATGTTTGCAATGACAATTATTAATTCAATAATTCAGATTAACCCTGCAATAACTTGGACAAACAAAGACAAAAATATCCCAGCAACAAATCCCAACACCATTTGCAATTTGTTATCACACATAATCATTATTTTGGGGAGAGAAACAGAGAGAATCATTGTTTGTATATATGATCGGTTGAATATAAATGATCGGTTGTTAATCATGATTCCGAATTATCTTTAAAGATTGAGTGGTACCTTCGTTTTATAACAGCTGAAACAAGTATCTTAGAATCATAGAATCCTAGGGCTGGAAGAGACCTCAGGAGGTTATTGAGTCCAGCCCCCTGTCCAAAGCAGGACCAACCCCAACTAAATCATCCCAGCCAGGGCTTTGTCAATCCAAGACTTAAAAACCTCTAGGGATGGTGATTCCACCACATCCCTAGGTAACCCATTCCAGTACTTATCTTGAAATAACATAAAGAGTATTTTCATTGTAGGAGAGATGGTACAGAAACTCTAAATTGTAAAGCCAAATCTGCTAATCAAACAGGTATCAGCCCTTCAAAAAATATGGCTATTTTTATAACTGAAAAGCATGTCATATTGGCAGTTTCTAGGACCTCACTTATTGCAATGACAAACATTCATGCTAGTTGAAAATGAATTCTATTCAGCAGCTAGCAACAGTGCTTTATTATTTTTCCTCTCTCTCTAAAAGGTTACTAGAACATATCCATTCATTAGGCTGCTTAAAAGTTAGGAGTAGGAAATAGATTTTTTTTGCCTTCTTCCAAGTCTATCCAAGGCATGTGTCTTTAAACTTTTTAATAATTCAGAATGTAGCTTGTGAGTGTAGCCCCAAACTTAAGAGGAAGAAAGCAAAATATTATCTACATCAGGCAACTTTGGGAATTCAGATTTCCTTTTCCCCATTTATCTGTGTGACATATTATTCTGCTTGGCTGCACGTGGCCAGAACTTGGCAGAGTATGTAGTTACCTAGCTGAAATGGGAGCCAGGGTGTCCCTAAAAACTCACATGGTTCAAGCTACACTTTTCTCTAATACAATGTGCCATACAATGGAACTTTCCACATTAGAACCATCTGTCTTTCAAGGACCAATAGGCTGAAAACATTTTTTTTTTGCATCATAAAGCAAGGAAATACTTTTTCCCACTCTGTTTCCACATTTACTTACCCATAATATTGTTAGGTAGACTGCTTTTATTATTATGCATAGCTTCATGAATAACACTTTAGTGCTGCAGCTTGCCTAATAAGGAATCAGTGCAAGACTTTATCTTGCTAATATATATGGACCAGAAATATACTTTTGTATTGGTGCAAGAATTTGTTTTATTTCTCAGTCCCTTTCTATCTCAGAAAGCAGGGTTCTGCAGCACAGTTATATGACGGATGAGCTCATATGGAAACATAAAATGATGAAGCAAAATAATTTTTTTTATAAAGTTAAATCTTTAGCTAGTTCTAATGAACTGTAGTTTTTCTCCCCTTGAACCTAAATAGCTTGTGCTCATGGAGATGAATTTGAATATTCACAGTAGTGGAGAAGCTGGATTGCCTCACCTGCTGTCTGACCAGTGAGGATAATAATACTGATTCTAAGGCAATGCAGTTACTCAACGGAAGTCCAGAGAGAATAGCAATGAGAAGTCTCATTTACATCAGGGGGCCTGTGTAGATTTAGCAGCAGGTACAACAAAGCTAAACTTTTCATTATACTAGGACTAGAAGATTTACCTGGCATTGCTCAGGTCCTTAACTCAAATAAGTTTGGGTTTCTTCATTCAAATCGTTGTTCTGGGATGGGACTGGGGAGAGAGGACTACTTTAGCCCTCTCTCATTCCAACAGCATGGGACCAGGTAAGAAGCACCTCTCCATGGCTGCTGCAGCAGTCACAGCTGGGGGAAGGGTGCACATCCCCCAACTTGGGGACAGACAGATACACAGACAAACAGACAAACTCTGAAATATATAACAGATAGCTGTCCCTTTCACCACTCCTGCCTCTTGTTGGCCCAATGGGGTTATAGCTATCCTGGTCGCCATCTCTGCCCCCCTGTGGTCAGTCTACAATATAACTGCCTCTCCTGCCAGACCCCTCCCTTTCCATTTTATGATAAACAAATTCCAGGCACATTCCATTGTCCTGGCACAACCAAACCCTGGCCTTGCTTTAAGTTAGGATAGAAGGAGGCTGCATTCCAAATTGGGTGGTCCTAGCTCTTACCGTTTAGGAGAAGTTCTTCAACAAATAGACTCACAAGATGGACAGAGAAACGTACATATTTAAAATATATAGTAAGCTAATTTCCATTATGTTAGTTGTACCAGTGCCCTTATGGTAAAGCCCAAAGGCCTCATGGACAGAATTCTGTCTTCTAGTGTGTCTCTAGGGGAACGTCTACAAAGCAGGGCTAAAGCCAAAATAAGCTATGCAACTTCAGCTACGCCAATTACATAGCTTAAGTCAAAAAAGCTTATTTCAGCATTCGGCACTGTCTATACAGCAAGAAGTCCGAGGAAGAGCACTGTTCCTCTCACTTCCCTTTCTCCTTGTAAAATGAGGGTTACAAGAGTCAGAGTAAGAAGCCATCCAGCTCGACATTATTTCAACATTATGTCGAAATAACTGCTTGTAGTGTAGATGCGGACTATGTTATTTTGGAATAATGTGAGTTATTCCAAAATAATGCTGCTGTGTAGACATAGCCTAGATGTCCAGCAGAAAAACTAAACTCCATGGTACCCCATTAGTGGAGCTACTAGATTGAAAAAAAAAATCTTGCTAGCACACTGATTAGTGTCACTGCACTCAGGTAGAAGAGGTCTGAGTATTTTTCTTCGAGACTCAAAGTCAATAAGCCTATGACCAATATCTGCGTAAGTGGACAAGAGCTATGCATACAGATTTGCATTAAACTTCAGGGCTGTATGTAGGAAGATGCATTTTTTTCAGCTTTAAAGAACAAATATAGCAGGATGATATTTTATTATGGGAAGACATTTGAAACAGACTGGCCATGTTTACTTCTGGCACCCTGCCTGGTTTAATGGATTTTGCTGACTCTGGGGTGCAGCTGGCTTACTACCAAATTTGAGGAAGTGGGAGTAGGCCTCTGGCAGAGGGAGCTAGGGTTTCGGAAAGACAGATTGTGAAAAAGAAATTGTAGAGGCAGGCAACACTAAAGAGAAGTCTTTAGGCTTGTGTTTCATATAGTTATTCCAGAATTCCCTTTCTATGAGTAAATCAAGCACCAAGAAAGGTGTCTTTGGAATCAGTGGGTGTTTTTATTTTGAGAACTACACCTTTTTACAGTAACATGTTTTTATCTCATCATTCTGTACCCAAAGCATTCAAAAATAACAAGTCAGACACACATACAACAAAATGAAACTGGCTTAAAAATCCTGACTATTAAAAATTCATTTTGGATTCTTTTTATTTGCTTTCTGGTTTTGGAGCCTTCCGGGTATTCTAAGGAAGCACATTTTCCAGCTTTTCTCCACAACCAAGAGGGCTAGAAACCTTTGTTGAAAAAGAATGAAAGAATAAAGGAAAAGAAAGCTAAGATTCTCTCACAGTCACTTGATTCAGGGAGCTGAGGCTTTAAGAAAGACATTGATTATAGTGAGACTAGCACTGTAAGATCATAAAAGTTGGCAACGTGGACAATAGTTTCTAAGAAAAAACCCAGGAACAGTAGTTAAATAATCTTTCTTATTTCTCTACTTTATTTTTTACATGTACCTTTATTGGCCTACTCTTAAAGAATAGTTTCCTCAACATACAGCAGCAGCTACAACTTGTACAACCAGAAGGACAGATATAACGATGGGAAGTTGGGTAAATTGAATATGCAGTGCTACACTGGCTCAGGATTGGAATTTAACATTCAGTAGGGGCACTCTCCTTATTTCCTAGCAGATATGTCTCTCGAGAGTGGCAAGTTTACCTCACAGTTATCTCCTGATAAATTCCAACATGTTCAGGACAGCTACTGTACCCATGTTCTAAGACAAAAACAGTAGACTCAGACTCTGAATAGCCTTTGCTTAGTGGCATGATTTTACACTGTTAATATATTTTTAAATTGTTAGTGAACAGCGCAAACCACCTACTACCAGCTAACAAAACTGCATGAGTCTGATGTAATGTTCTGGAATAATACTCAGATCTGTGCACCTCATTGCCAGAAAACCATTGACAAACTGTGGGAGATTCAGAAAGCTCCCCCCAAATAATTAGGGGCTGGAGTATTGACGTATGAAGAAATAATAAAAGAGTTAAATATATAGAATACAACCTAGCAAATATGTACAACGTGATGAGATAAGCATATATGACTAAGCTATGGGTAAAATGAGCCATACATCTACAAATATTGGAAGGTTGTATGCACAAATGAGGCAGTGAACTAATTAAAGAAGGTATAATTCAGAGTAATGTCCAGCCAAAAACATAACATATGGCAGGATACTTCCAAAAAGTATTAATGATGATCAGGATTCTTAATTCTTTCCTTTGCCTTTGCTACAAACTGTGGGAAAGGTTGGGGCTTAAAATAATCTCTAAACTGTGCAGCATGACTTACAATTTAAAGTATTAAGAAAAAAAAGATAAAGCTAAGAAAAGGAAAAATTTAAGCTGAAGATGTCTCATCTTATGGAATAATTTCTGAAATGGTGGCCAGCCTAGTGATTATCGAGAGACTCTGAATTCTGCTCCCAGGGACCACTTGAAGAGAGAGGTGAGCTTGTGAGGTTGGAAGCTTAGAGAGAGTACAGATCTAATCTTTTATTTTGTACACCTACTGTGTTATGTTCACAGCATACACGGAGAGAAGCTAGATAAAAACAAAGTCATCTAGAGGGAAGGTTACAATGTAACACCATTTATTTTCTTAGAGTTCAGAATGACAACACACACAAAACTCCTTAAACATAGAGGCACAAGCAAGTTGCTCCCCAAGGCTGAGATCCATAATTCACTTGGTTCTGGGCTGTTTCTTTTTGAGATGACTCCTCCCCACACAAGCCAGCAAGCAGGAGTAGGAAGCCTTCCCATCTAGTGTCTACATTTGTGCTGGGAGATGTGATTTCCAGATTCTGAAGATGTATCCATACTAATTCTGGTTGAACCAGCACCTAAAAAGAGCAGTGTGTCTGCCTATGCATGTGACAGCTTGGGGCTGACCACACAAGCACATACCTAGAGAGTGGGCAGGACAGGGCACTATACTCAGGGTGACTGTGTGTGCAGCTGTAGACATACTGGCATATTTAAGTACTTGCTTGAGACAGGTAGACTAGCTACATCTTTGAGAACTGGGAATCATACTTTCCAGCTCAAATGTGGACATACCCTTAAAATGATAGCTTGCAATTCCAGCACAGTGTTTGATACATCACATAGTACAACACATAAATCTCAGACTCTTCTTGACAGCTGACCCTTCATTCCCACCAGAACAACTCCCATCAAAGGACCTTGCAAAGCAAAATAACTGTTCAATTTGTAAATTGCACTACACAGTTTTGAGATTAGCTTAAACTCCAACCTCTGAAACAAACCGCAACAAAGGGAAAGGAAAGGATTGCAAGTCCTTCTCCTATGAAAGTATACTGTCTCCTTTTAAGTTTCCAAAGAGGAACCTTTGCTGAAGTCTGTGCAGATTATTTTGAAAGGACAGTGCCTAAAGGTTTTATTTATTTGGAAATATAAATGCAATATTATGTCAACTAATTCAGAAGTGTTATTAATGTTTCTTGTGAACAATTGTGATCAGAAATCATCTCATTTTGGTTAAATAAAATCCAGCGATAAGGAAAAAAACTTGCTGATTTCAAATTGTTAACCGTTTGGGGCTAGCATGAAAAGATTATTGTGTACCAATGTATTAAAACTCTGAAAATACGGAATAGTATCTTTTCTACAAACATTCCCATTCGATTCAGTGGAACTACTCAATGTGAGTAAGATACTATAGAAATGTGAGAATGGAGCAGAATCTGGCTCCTTGTAGATAAAGGAATAATGGCACATGCACATGGTTATTCTGAAAAGGGTGATATTATCAGGAAATAAGGTGCGGAATCCTGGTGTAATTGATGTTAATAGGAGTTCTGTAATTCATTTCAATAGAGCCAGAATTTCATCCAATAATGAAAATGGTTATATATATATATATATATATATACATATATATATACAAAAGAAAACATTTGCAAAAGGATAAAATTATACATTTTTAACAATTATCAGTTACTATTTAGGGAAAAACAAGCTATATATATATATAGCTTGTTTTTCCCTAAATAGTAACTGATAATTGTTAAAAATGTATAATTTTATCCTTTTGCAAATGTTTTCTTTTGTTTTTAAAGGACAATGATCTTAGATGGTTAATTTCTTGCGGCAGAGACCTCTTTTGGTTCTGTTTGTTTGGCACCTAGCACAATTGAGTCCTGGGCCATGATTCTTCTGTCCCCATGTAATACAGCACTACCAAAAAAAATCTGTAACTCAGAATATAAAATTGGGAGGGAGGCAGAGATCCAATTTCCACTGAAGTCAATTGAAAGTTTCCCACTGACTTCAACAGGACATAGATCAGGTCCATATTGTGTATCCTCTAACAATAAGTTTGATGATTCTCCAGTAAAATTACCTGGCTCTTGAATTTGCCTCCATAGTTACCAACTGATCTCTGTTATAATGCGCCAGTGTAACTCCTTGAAGCAAAAGCCCTCAGTGCAAAATGCAACCTTGATGTAAGTAGGGTCAGCACTTCTGAAACCAACGGAGAGGTATATGCTTCTGTAAAGACTGAATTTGGTCCTAGGACTCTGGGATTAAAGTCAAGGCAAATGTCCAGTATGAATGGTTTATAGTCTAGTTATGCAAGATTAATATTAAGATTTCCTAAAAGCTTACTAAGGCTATTCATAAGCTGTATTGGAAACTTAATTTGCTTTATTACAGCCTGCATTTTTCCCACTATTTTATTTTTTAAATCTGGAATTTGGAATATTTGGAATATTTGTTTTAAAAAAAAGAGAAATCCCTCAGCTCCAACATCACACAGGAACTACAGGACTAAAAGACTTGAACTTGTTGGAGTTTATTAATGCTATTACTGTTGAAGCAAAAACCCTCCATTTCTCATGCAATTATCAGGAAGAATCATGTGTGTGAGATGACAATGACAACGGGCCATTTGGGAAATAAACACTTATGGTGGTTTCATTTTCTGATGTGCTGAGCATTCACAGGCTCACATTGCCTTTGATTGGAGCTTTGGACGATCAGCACCTCTGCAAATCAAGCTCCTATTTTATAGTACATTTTATAAGGGAGGAAAAGCATTGTGACTGACTAGCTCACACCACTCCATCACCTGTAAAGAAAGCAAACATTGTCCGTGAGAGAAAGTTGTGTAGCTCAGTCTAACAATTAAGTAGCTGTGTCTCTGAGGCTTTTTCTTTTTAAAGCCTGATGTCAAGTCATTTATCTTTGTTTCGGAGAACAGAAAGTATATTTTTAAATATGGTATCGATATGTCTTGACCCAGATGAAAGCTGCTTAAATCAGTTTTCCTCAATCCTGTTACTGCATATTAACTGTGAACAGGATTATCCTCTAGTCTGCCAGTCAAGCTGTTCAGAGAAAGCAATAAATAAACAAACAAACAAATAAATAAATAAATAAGAGAGGACAGTTTCTCCTTTTGTCTGCCTGCCATGAGGCTAGTAGGACAAAGATTGGTCCTGATCTCCCTTCCTGTGCCATTAAGTATTATACCTCCCGCAGTTGTATGCTGCGGAGCAATTGGTTAAAACTGAAAACAACCTGTTTCTGCCATTTCTCTGTGTGCTTGTGTGAGGGTATGTCTAGACTGCAGAGCTTTTCTGGGGTATCTCCAGTATCCTGGAAAAGCTCTGCTGTGTCCAAAGAATGTATCTGCTTTTTTGGAAAAAATTTCAGAAAAGCGGACGCGTTTTGTCGGCATCCATGTAAATCTCGTTTTATGAGGAACAAGGGATGTTCTGAAAGAGGGTATGTTTCCACAATTTGGCTTCATGTAGATGGGTCAAATTTCAGAAAAGCCTCTTTCGGAAGTAAATCGGAAAAAGAAATGCAATTTGTGTAATGCAAATTGTGGGGTTTTTTTCCGATTTATCTTTGTAGTATAGACCTAGCCTGAGAGAGAACTTAGGGCTGTTGAAAAGCACAGGATCAATAGCTCTAGAGCAGGGGTGGGGAACCTTTTTTGGATCACGGCCACTGACCCACAGAAAAATCAGTCAGGGGATGCGCACAGGTGAGAAACAAACAAAAAACCACCCCCCTCACCAATGTGGGCTCCCCAATGCCCTGAGCTTGACAAGCCAGATCCAGACAAGCTGGAGGCTGCACCCGGCCCCTGGACCTTAGGTTCTGCATCTCTGCTTTAGAGAGTGACGTCTTCTATTTCCACACAGTACACCTAGCTCAGAGAGTAGCAAGGAAACTTATCACACTGCCCAGCCATTTTGCGTCAATCCTAAACTGGATGGATTACTCCTATGTCAGGGTGAGGGGGGAAATATAGTCCTATCTTCATTGCCCTTGGCCTCTCTTCTAAGATAGAAAACATTGATGTGAATTAGTGCCAGTTATGCTTGTGGCTTTTTGCACTAGTGATAATATTATTCATGATAATAATATGACTCTGTGTTTATCTAGCATAAGCAGAAGAACCAATGTGCCTCAAGAAGGCACCATGTCTTCTTGAACTCTAGTGCCTGGTCTGTACTACAGTGGAAGGTCAAATTAAAGTATGCAATTCCAGCTATGTTAATTATATATCTATGTTAATTATATATCTACAATCACATTTTCGTGCTGTCCACTCAGTGGGAGGTCGGTTCTCATCGGCTTCCCTTACTTCTCATGAGGAGCAGGAGTACCCGCACCAATAGGGATACCTTCTGGGTTTGATTTAACAGGTCTTCACTAGACTCACTAAATTAAACCCTGGAAGATCAACCATAGCAGCGTCGATCTTCCATGTAGTGAAGATGTGGCCTAAGGGAAGTGTAGTGTGTTTTACCATCTCTTACATGGGGCAGTCAGTGTGGTGGAGAAAGTCTATGGTTTCATCTTCTCTGCACCTTCCTTCAGGGTACTTAGTGTTTCTAGCCCTTGCACAGATATTTACATGGGCTGCAATTCAGCCACGCGCCAAAATGAAGGACACAAATGGGGGCTTTTTATATTAATACCCACCCACCCTTAAACACAATTCAGCCCATTATCAAATAAAAAACCCCCACAAGCTGTTATGGAATGTTCACATGTGCACCCTGGGAAATGGACAGAGACCCGCCCAACTGCTTTCACATAGGCCACCGAATAGTCATCACCGTTACTAACCAGTTATTAACAGCTAATGCTAATGTAAATAAAGATAAATAAAATGTGACCTCAGATAGACTGGATTAACGTCTCCTCACTGTTTTCAACTCTGTATTTTTTCCTCTAAAGATGTTTTAATGGAAACATCAAAGTGGTTTTTGTTTAAAACAAAGTCACACATTATAGGTATTTGGGTTAGGAATGGTAAGTAAGAGTGTTTAGCAGAGCTGATTTGCAATTGCCTACGAGTGGCACTTTTTTGTCTTAAGAGGCTTGCATTGAAAATGCCTGAGGAGGCTGTGTGACTCAGCAGTGGCAGAGCCTGATTGAGATGTTAAGTCTTTCAAGGTCTGTGAAATCAGACGCTGCCAAATCAGCCCCTCCATCAACTGCACAGAAGCTCATGTTGTGTCTTCCTCAAAGGCCATGTGTAAAGACATATTTTGACATTAGTGGATTCTGCTGATTATCCTCCAGGAGTTGCTTGGAGCTAGTGGCAGGGAGACTGAAACTCTTTTCCCTCTGATAGGTTGAGGATCTGTAGGAAATCACAAGTTGAAGTGGGGGAAGGTGAGGCTAAGGGCTTACAACTGATAAATATTCTAAAATGCAATAAACATCACTAGTGTCCAGGCATCTTTAAAGCCTTGACAAAATATATTTAGAGCACTGACCTAAAACTACATATATTGAATCCTCTACAAGTCCACATTTCTCTTACCCCGTGAATTTCTCCAGTTCCATTTGCTCTGTCACCTGTTGCCTTTCATTTGCCACCATCTTTTATTGGGTCTTCTATTGTTTTAGAAGACAAAATCGAAATAGCATGTTCCCACTAAGTGGGAGCCTCAAAATTAGTTCGAGGCAGGCTCCATTACTGTGGACGTGGTTCCTTGACTTAAAGCCCCAGGAAGCGCTGGGGAGTAATTACTTTTAATTATTCTGGGAAGTAGTTATTTTGTAATAGCAGCAGTGGAGAGTCCACACTACTGCTATTTCGAAATAACTATTTCAAAATAAGTGTTATTTCCCAAAGAAAGCAGGAGTACAGATTTCAAAATAAAGGGCTTTGTAGTGTGGCCACTCCACTTATTATTTCGAAATAAGGGGGATTATTTGGAAATAACTCCTTAGTATAGACCAGGGCAGAATGTAGGATTAATTGGTGATACATGAGCTGACATTCTCTTACTAACATGTTGATCAAGGTTTTAAGCAGCTAATTTAGATGGGGTTTTTTTTCAGCATGTATCATGCTATTCAACCTAGTGGAGTACAAGACAGTTGTCAGTGATACCAAGGATAATATTTATCCCAAATTGTTGTGAAATTGCAAAATGATGGAAAATAAGCCAAATCTTTGGGAAGTTGGAAAAGTTTCAGAAAGCACAAGATGTTCAAAGGTTTTAAATTCATATCACATTTTTTTAAATGATGGGCATATGGTTTTTTTACACAGCTCCAATTTAGACATAATGGGGATGTATTTGGGATAAACTGCAATCCCTACATCCACATTTCCTTACTATTGTATATTTCGTATTAGGGTTTTAACTTTATTATATAAAGTCATTATAATTTATCATGCTAATAGGAATATAGAAAGTATTATCTATAGACCATTGACACAATAAACCATGCATTCATAGTAAGAGTGAGCATTAAAAAAAAGTCTATAAAAAGCATTGAGTACATGTTCAATGTTTAGTTTTTAAACCTGTGCATCTCTGCCTCTTCCATTTATGTATTTACAGTAACGTGTACACATTTGTAAACTGGGTAAATTTGTTTTACATTAAAACAGTGCAGGGGATAGAGACTTGGTAGCCATTTGCACCTTCCTCTAGTGGTAGTCTTCATAGTGACAGTGGGTAGATCTCCTCCTATTTCTACCCTTGAAATTGGCTACGTTATTTTTCTCCTCAGATGGGTTGGCATCTTCAGAAGGAAGCAGGTCTGTTAGTTTACTTTCTAGTGTCTGATGGTTATGTTGTGACTTTCCTTCTAGAGAAGGTAGAAAGAGAAGGGTGGGGTAGGGGTTACATATCCAAGACCTTCTGATACTACAAAATATTCAAAACCCATCTCAAGTCTGTGAGAAAATCTGAGGCTGTTCTAAGTGTAAACTAATTGGCTATATTCACACTTAATAATAATGGGGCAAATCTTGAAGTTGATTCTTACGCAGACATAACCGTTATTAAAATGAATGGTTTAGAAGTGAATAAAACCGATTAGGCCTATTAATAATATAATTAATAATAAATTTAGGGCATGATTCTAATACACTTCTCATGTTGAATAGTACCTTATTCTGGGCCTGATTTTGCTAATGTTTCTCATGTGATGTAATAATGAAAGCAGTGAAATCAATGGAAAGATATATGTAATAAGAACTACTCAGCTTGACTAAGGGAGAGAGAATCTGGCCTTGTTCAAGTACTTCAACTAAAATTAACCTGTATTACTAGTGTCATAAGGTACTACTTGATGTGAGTAAAAGGGTAATATCTAGCTGTGTATTTTCATTCATTTTGAACTATTTGTATTTTATTGTATTAACAAAAAGAAAACACTATACTTAGTGCTTGGAATATCAGTATAATACATAAAACACAGAACAAAATTTACATTTTTGGAGGGGCAAAAGGAAGGGAAGAAATAAATTGTATTTTTCTCATATGGCAGCTAATTACTTATGTCTGTTATTGCTATTCCCTGTTTATCTGACCTATTAATGGAGGGCAAAATTCCAAAGAAATGTTTAATTAACATTTGTAATTAGTATTACAAAAGACTCTGGTTTAAAGAACAGGCAGCCCAGAGAGGAGGTCCAGGAAAAGACAAGCTCTTCACCCCATAATTATTGCAGCTCTCCATAGTGCTCTTGTTCATCTCATTAACATCACAGTGGGATGGTGCCACTCCAGGCAACTGGCAGGTGCCTAACTGCCCTACTCCTGGGGAGACTTTTACAAAGGCGGTCCTTTTTCTGCAAATAAAATTGAAAGCTTGCCAGCAGTGCATCTCATTCAAACGTTGCACAATCTCATGCTTCCCAAATACCCTAAAGTCTTTGATCTGAAAAGAAAAAATGCTTTTTGGACCTGTTTTCATTTTTTTTGAGAGAGAGAAAGGGAGCTCTGTGGTTGTATCTGTCACAATCACATGCTACTTCATCAGGTTGTTAAATAGAAAAAAAAGAAGGGAGAGTTTGTGGGTGGATTAGAAACAGAGTCCTATTTAAGTTATTTGTATGTTTATTGAAACAAATTAAAAAATAAAGTAATTGTGTAAAGCATGTCATGTGCCAATATTGTGTGTGTGTTGAAAAGCTTTTTCTTTTAATTGATTCCAGGATACATTTTTCTTTGAATTAATACTGTAAGAGCTCTCTGAAAACTAGCCTCAAAACAAACAGTTTAATGCACTTTTGGGTAATGGATCTTTTATTGAAACAAGTTAGCTTGATATTGCTCATGGGATCAGCCCTACCAAAAAATAAATAAAAAATAAAAAAAACCAGTTGTCAGTTGTTGTTATTTTATTGCTCCCTCGTGATATTTAATGTGTTTCTTCAAGCCTCCGATTCTGGAATCGAGTAGTTTTCATGAGACTCGTAGCCTTATGTTTAAAATGAAAAGTTTGAAGAAAAGCATGAACTGAGTTTATGTGAAATGCTCAGATACCAGAAGACAAGAGAAAAGAAGCACACGTTTATTATAACATCTTATGATTTTAATTCAGTAGCATCCTTTTTTGAGTCTTGTCTCATGATTTTTGAAGGTGAGGGGTTGGCAAGGTTGAAAATTCTCACTGCTGCTCTGAATAAATCAGATGACAGATCTTAGCAATAAGTAGAGAGGACTAACCCTGCAAATCCTTACTCACTTGACTCATGCTGATCATTATCTTCATTGGGACTAGTCACCTAGCTAAAGAGTTTGAAGGATCATGCCTATGATACCATCATAATTTGATGATTACAGTAATTAGATTAAATATCCATAGCAAAAAATAAAAATAAAACTAGGGTAAGAAATGATCTTGACCATCAACATAAGGGTGTCTGAGACAACAGTTACAGCAGCAATGTGGGAATCAAGTTTCCTTCATCCGTCACTTAGAATTGCCATTATTTGTTGGGTTACCTTGTTCAAGTCACTAAAACAGATGACCTATAATTTTTAAGATTATGTAATTCAATTTATTTAAAAGAGAACAATAATGCGTTCACTTGTTAAATCTACCAGTTATTTGTATTGAGATAGTGAGTCTTAGTCCTAACATGGACCTGTCTGAATAAGGAGCTGTACACAGACAAATATAGAAAAAAAAAATAGCTCATGTCTCAAATAGTTTACAATCTTCGTGCAAGATAAAAAGATTTTTGTTTTTTTAAAGTATACAGACTAATGGGAGAGTACAAGGAAATGATGAGACAGTAATGACCAGCGTGAGTGGAGGTGGTCTCAGCATGCCATCAGCCTAGCTGTTGATAAGCAAAGGAAAACTTTAGATTTGAAGGTGGATAGTATGCTAGTTTTATGGATTTCATGAGGAGTTCCTCCCAAATATCAAGGGCAGCATGGAAGAAAACACAAAGGTATGTTTTTGAAAATTTAACTGATGGGCAACTAGTGTCATCGACTGATCAGAGGCATTTAAATAATGATTAAAATACAGCTAGGTTGTAACAGGCTGGGGTAGTTCAGCAAAACTCAAGATAACAAAAAATGGTAATCAGGTTAATCACCCACACCTTTAAGAACTTACAGATGAAAACTAATGAGCCCCTAAGTCAAAAGCTGAAACTTCTATTTGTCTATTTAAAGGGGTTTAACTCCAGTAATGGGTATTTTTAAAATAGATATGATAAGAAACTGCACTAAGGCCACAATCCAGCAAATACTTTATACACATTTCCCTTTCAAGGCATTTGCTCAAAAGGTAGATCCTGAGCTTTCACTCTGATTCGTGCTATTTTGTTGAACTCCATTGACTTGAGTGGAACTCTATATAGATGAAAGGATCACATTGTGGGGTCAACACAGTAGTGTTTTGCTGGTATACCACATTTGCATAGAAGGAGGTTCCACATTTTTATGTGAAGGAAACTTTGGCCTTCATCTAAAAATCTGATGAATTACCTACATGTACGAAATAACTGGGAAGTATTTTCCTATATATAAATAGGTCTGTGCCATTCCATTACTGTGCTGTAAAATGGGGTCAATCATGCATACTTACCTTCTAAGTCTTTTGTGAAGCTTAATTAATATTTTCCAAGTGCTTTTAGATTTCTCTTAAGAAATTGGCTAAGGATCAAATATATAATGACAACAATTATCTTAAAATACAATGCAATGAATGAAATGATTTCACAATTCCCTGCCACAGATGACTTAACTCATTATGCTTTTTCTCCAACACACCAACCCAAAAATTAAGGCCCTCTGACAACACAGGAGTTGATTGGCTTCTGTTCCCAATCCACCATTTATATTCCACATGAGGGATACAGACTTTTGGCTACTGCTGCAGGGGCTGACCAGAGGAAATAGTAGGAGTGAAAAATCATAGCTCTAGCCTGAAATACTTGAGCAAAGGAGGGCAGAAGCCAGGTTGGAGAGTTGAAGTTGTAAGAAAAGCTTTTTGTAAGTAGGCATGTGAAATGGAAATTTGAGAAGGAGACATTAAGGGATTGGAAGTAGATTGCATTGCTGTATTTGCTCCTCACAGGCCTGCCAACAGGGATTTGGGGGGAAGGAGGGAGGTGGCAAGGGGGTAACTGCTCTAGGGCCCGGTCATTCAAAAGGCTTTGGCTTCAGATGCCACTGTTGCGGCAGTGCCTGGAGCCCTTTAAATCACTGCCTGAGGGTGGCAGAGCATGCTCCGGGTGGCTTTCAGGGCTGCCTGGATTGGTAAACCGAGGTGCCATGCAGTATGCTCCAGGCAGGGCTGGGGGGATGCCATGGTCCAGGCAACACTGAGGTCTAGCTGCCAGTGGCCCTGACTCTTCTGCCTGAGGCTCCCCTACTTTGGGAGTATGGAACCATCTCCTCTCCCCCCACCACATTGTCCAAGTGCCAGGCATAATTGTCCGCTCCGCTGATTCCTCATCACTCACTTGATAATTTACCAGTTTTTATATTTCTCTCCTTATATGTATGTTTGTTAGTTGTGTGTGTGTGTGTGTGTGTGTGGTAGTTGTAGTAGTTCCTTCAATACCATTAACATGAGAATTAGGACTATGGGGGATGCTGCAGCACCTCTAGGTTTTGTGCCTGGCATCCTGGCAACTGGCCCCAGGCCATGTTGCTCAGGGTGCAAATCACTGGCCCCACACCTCTGTTACCTGTGCACAGGCATCAATCACTCTGGGTCAGGAGCATCCACAGGGAAAATTCAGTGGTTCTGAGCACCCACCAGCAGGCAAGTGTTGCATAAATGCCTCCGCCCGAGTTATTACTTGATTTTACACATGGATTTTCTGGAAATACACTAAACTGTAAGGTCCTACCAACACATGACTTAAAGCCTGACAAAAACCTCCTGCTGACTGCATTGCTGGGGGAAGGGGGAGAGGGTAGTTATCTTCTAAATCTCTTTATTACTGATGATTTGTAAATGATTCTTTGAAACTTTGTAATGGTTTCAGCTGCATTGCCTTTTAAACTCTACAAATCGTTGTAATCTTAAACCTTGCAACTCTGTAATCTTTGTAAAATCTTGCAACTTTGTAATTCTCAGCAACTTTGGTTTATAAATTCAGAAATTTACTATAAGCTTGGTGATTGTAGAGCCTTGGAACTTTGTAACTCTCAGCCACTTTGCTTGTAACTTGCTCTAAACGTCATTCTCCCCTGAGATATGAATGTGTGAGAGTGAGTGGAGACTATTGTGTGTTTGGGATTAGAAAGTGCAAGGCTGAGCATGTGGAACCAGGTGATGACTCGTCAGACCAATTAAGGAGATACTGCTGCTCTGCTGGATCAAGGGAAGTCAGGGCATACTCCCTGGTGAGGAATGTGGATGAGTCACAGGAGTTGTACAGAGGCAATAAAAGGAGCGCACAGTAGCTCTTTGTAGAAAGAGGAGCTTCGCAGAAAGAGTTTCTTTCCTGATCAGCTCCCCAGCCATGATCAGCAGACAGATCTTCCAGGTGCAACATGCCTTGTCTGCAACCCATATGCCTGTGTAAGTGCCTGAAGGCAGGAGTGAGTGAGTGAGTGTGTGTGTGTGGTTTAAACCGTTAGTGACAGCTCTAGCCTCTTTAGTTTCACCATATAGTGCATACAGTGGAGTGTTAATTCCTTAATTAATAAATCCATACTAGTGTAACCCTGAGTGGTCTCCAGTGGGAATTTTTTTGGGGCAACAGCAAGCTCCCTGCTCCCAGTGCCTCTTGGAGTAGCAGCAGGGCTGCTGGTTGCTTCCCTCCCAGTGCCTCCTGCTTCCTTGAAACAGCTGTTTTTCAGCATTCAGAGGCTCTGGGAGGGAGAGGGAGGATTGATGATGTGGCATGCTTGGGGAGGGGGCAGAAGCTCAGGGGAAGCAGTTAAGTGAGGGCAGCATTGGGGCTGGTGGGGGGTACTGCTGCCTAGGGGCTCTGCTGCTGGCTTCAGGTCCTAATTGGGTCCATGGGATTAGTGGTCAGTGCTCCTCTGCCATCCCCAGAACCCCACCTGTCTTCTGACCTTGTAGCTGGGGGCTCCACTGCTGACTGTCCCATATGTGGGGCCCAGCTGCCAGCTTGGGGTCCCTCCAGCTGCTGGGCCTGGTATCCCTGTTGCTGGGCCTGCATGCAGGATCCTGGCTGCTGGCCCAACACTTCGGGATCCTCACCTGCCCCTGCTGCCTTACTCCTGTCTGCTTCCTTCTCCCAGAGCCACAGCCCTGCTTCCAGGCCCAGCTGTAGGGGAGGGTGGTATAGAAAGATATGGAGGAGAGGGGGTGCCACTCAGCATCCCCACTCCAAAAACTGTTCTAGTGCCACTGTTCAATACATACATTACTTCAATTGTTCCCCTCATTTTTACTTTCTCCTCAGGTGCGTGCTCCTTCTGCAGGTCACCAGGGACGCAGAAAAGCACTAGACCCAGCATTGTAAAGGAAAACTTTATAACTGATCTTGACATGATGGAATGAAAAACGCAGAAGATCAGAGACAAACACATCTAGCCTTGGCAATGCTCAGGAGGTGAAAGTTGACCTGGAATAAAGCAATGCATGTGGTATAGATGTTATAGCTTTACTCTAGATTATAGCTAGGAAACGTTTATCCACAGGGGGAGTGAATTGAGATATAGTCAGGTAAAAGGCAGGATTGGGGGACCTCATAAAACAAGATCTTATGAAGCAAGCTGACAGTGGGATAGAGATCAGACTAGGGCTGAGCATTTTTAATTATTCTCCTTTAAATTACAGGGGAAAATATATTTCCTTTAATAGCACTGTTTTAGGATATACTAATGGTGCAATTGGTCTTAGCTCTGTACTGTAAGGATGGTTATCTGACCCAAAACTAATACCTTCCCCCCCCCCCCCCCCAAAAAAAAAAGCACAACGGGGCACCCAGAATGAGAACCACAGGACTGATGTTAGGTGTTCCTCTCTGAAGGCTTGAGTCTGGGGGTATGTCGACTCTGCACAGCTATTTCAGGATATCGGAGTATATCGCTGCTGGCACAGGCAGTGGTAGCATTAGTTATTTGTCCTGAATAAAACACACCTGGATCTGACTAGTACATACTGTGCCACTGCCCATGTCACTGTGGCCATACACCTCTCTTTAAGTGTGCTCTCTCAGATGAAAGTTAACATCCAGCAGACATACTTATATCCAGGCCTACGAACGGCGGCGAAAACCGCTCGCCAGCCCCCGTACTGCACATGCGCAAGAGCCACATTGTGCATGCATGCGCCGCAAATGAATGGGGTGCGCAGCTGAAATCTACTCACCATGGGTGAGTAGATTGTATTATTTGTCAAGCCCTCCTTATATCACACACCTAGTTCCAAGTGTGGATGTAGCCTCAGGCTATGTCTAGACTGCATTCCTCTCTCGAAAGAGGAATGCAAATGAAGCAGATCAAAAATTCAAATGAAGCACGGATTTACAAATCTCATGCTTCATTAGCATAATCACGTGAGAGCCTTTTTCAAAAGGGTTTTTCAGAGAACCCCACAACCTAGACGGGGTTGTTTCGGTGGGAAAAAATCCTTTTTTGAAAGAACCCGTACATCTCATTTTTTCAGGAGTACGGGTTCTTTTGAAAAAGGGTTGGGTTGTTTTTTTGGGGTTTTTTTTTTTTTTTTTTTCCAAAAAAATCCCATCTAGCCTGTGAGGTGTGTTGTGTTTTTTTTGTTTTTGTTTGTTTTTGAAAATCCTTTTTTGGAAAAAGCACTTGTGCACAATTATGCAAATGATTTGTAGATCCGCACTTCATTTGAATTTTTGATCTGCTTAATTTGCATTCCTCTTTCGGGAGAGGAATGCAGTCTAGACATAGCCTGAGGCTACATCCACACTTGGAACTTGGTGTGTGGTATATGAGTGTCTGCTGGATGTTAACTTTCATCTGAGAGAGCACAGTTAAAGAGCTGTGTGGCCCAGTGACATGGGCAGTGGTATGTACTAGTCAGATCCAGGTGCATACTCCAGAAGAAGTTCATCAAAAGGAAATCAAACAATGACCATTTCAGTAGGAATGCTATGGCTATGGCTATGTCTACATTGTGCTCTCTTGCTCAATAACATATGCAAATGAGGCATGGCAATGAATATCACTGCCTCATTTGCATACTTAATGAGCTGCCATGTTTGCACAAGGGGCTTTTGCCCAAGAAGGAGCAGTATATACTGCTCCTTCTTGCGCAAAAATCCCCTCTTGCACAAGAACTGTTCTACCTGAAAATAAGTGGCAGAACCAGCTCTTGTGCAAGAGGGGATTTTTGTGCAAGAAGGAGCAGTATAGAAAATGGTGGCTTAAGTATGCAAATTAGGCATGATATTCATCACCATGCCTCATTTGCATATGTTGTGCAAGAGAGCACAATGTAGACATAGCCTATATGTTCCTCTGAGCTAGAAGACACTTTTGTGCCAAGAGAATTACAGCAAGAGATAATTTGATTTTCTTGGCATATCTCATTTACACACTTCATTTGATGACATAAGAATGATGGGGAGCCACTCCAAGACTTTGGAAAGTGGTCGAGGGCCGCACTTTTTCGTGATATGAATGGAGGATGTGCAGTGTGGGATGGAGGTTGGGTGCAGAAGGGAGCTTTAGGTAAGGGATTGGGGGTGCAGGAGGGAGACTGGCATCTGAGAGAGAGTTGGGATGAAGCAGGTGGTTGTGACCTAGGGCAGGGGACTGGAGTGCAGAGATTTAGGATGTGACCTAGGGTAGGAGGGAATTATGATCTGAGGTGGGAGATTGGGGTGCCAGATCTGGGAGGCAGTATGGGTTTAAGAGGGGGATAGAGGATTTGGGTATGTTGAGTGGGGGGGGGGGGGAGGCAGAGAGTTGGTGCAGGAAAGGGCTAGGGTGCCATAAGCAGGCTGTGGCCAAGAGACTTACTTGCCAGATGCCAAACTAACCTGCTTGCCTGAATAATTGAGCCGAGGAGAGGGGGTGTGGTTATTATTCCAACAAGCAGCTCACATTGGCCGGTTTCTGGCAGAAAACAGCCAACGGGAGTGTGGTGGGGGTGAGGCGGCTCCTAAAACTACCCCCCTCTGCTCCAGTCTTAACACAGAAATGGAACCCTGCAACTGTGTTTCTGGCCAGCACACGGGGCTGCAGGGCAAGCTAGGGAGCCTGCCTGGGGCTTCCCTCTGCCTCCACGGGCCAGATCCAGTGGCTTGGAGGGCTGGATTTGGCTCGCGGGCTGTATTTTGCCCAGGCCTTTTTTTATCTCACTGCTTCTTCTACTTGGTTGCAAAGCCATGGTGGCACTGTTTTGGTTCTCTTCCTGTGTGTGGGTTTTGTTTGTTTTTTTTAAACTTGGGGTATGCATTTAAATTGGGCCTCTATTATGGTGTCTTTTAAAAGTTTTCATGCATTTTACAGAGATTTTACTTTAGTCACTACTGTTTAATTTCTGTTTAACAAACCTTCTCATTTGTGTGTAGATCTTTCTAAAAATTAAATGCCGTAGTGTTGGGCTTCTGAGTTGTTTTCCCCCACTACAAGGATGTTATGTTTTATTACAATATGGTCACTATTTCCAAGTGGGTCAGTTATATTTATCTCTTGGACCAGATCCTGCACTCCACGTAGGACTAAATCAAGAATAGCCTCTCCCCTTGTGGGTTCCAGAACCAGCTGCTCCAAGAAGCAGTCATTTAAGCTATCAAGAAATTTTATCTCTGCATCCCGTCCTAAGGTGACATGTAGCAAGTCAATATGGGGATAGTTGAAATCCCCCACTACTATTGGGTTTTTATTTTGATAGCCTCTTTAATCTCCCTTATCATTTTATAGACTCTATCACTGTCCTGATCATGTGGTTTATAATATATCCTTACTGCTATATTCTTCTTATTGGAGCATGGAATTACTAGCCATAGAGATTCTATGGAACATTTTGGCTCATTGAAGATTTTTACTTCATTCAATTCTACATGTCTTTGAATCAAATTCAGTTATTGTGTAAATGGATATAACCCTACTGACTTACATTGGCCCTCTGTTCCGCACTATGTACTATAGCTGAGCTTTGTTGTGTTAGACATGAGATTATGAGCAAGCAGTACAAGAAGGATGAGGTCTTTCTGCTCTTCTATCTCTTATGATGGTATGGCAATGGTTCTTTGAGAATCCTTCTTCATACTGTCATGTGATTAAATCAGAGAAAATCCAAGAGTAATTAAGCTATGGGAAATGTATCTGAATCAAGGTAATGATTTCTAACTAAGAAAAGCAGAAAATAGCCATATTGTTTCCCCAGCTCCACACAAGAGGTGGGCAGTACCAACTGACAGTCTGGCTGTTACACACAGTGAAAATGTTTTGTTGTATCTCTGTATACCTATTTTGACGTGTAACATGTGCCTGTCCCATGCTAGGGACATGTGTACTTCTGTCCTGAATTACACATGAAATCCAGTCCAACCTACAGTGCTCTTTTGAAAAAAGGCATTCTTGAATGCAAACAGGGCTTTTTCAAAAGAGAGCGTCCAGACTGTCTGGGTGCTCTCTTTCAAAAAAGCGGCTCTCTTTTTCGAAAGAAGTAGTTGCAGTGTAGACACTCCCTTTTGAAAGAGGCTTGTAGTCTAGACATAGCCTAAGATTAAAAACATTCCAACTCACTCGTTCCCATCAACCCATGTCTTCAAGTGAAAAACCAATGAAAACCTTGCAGCATGCTGTGAAGTTAACAGACCTTGTTTTACCAAGCTATTTGTGGGGTATGTTCCACAACCAAGTAGTAATGATAGTGGAGTCCATTGTTTGAACAGATGTGGCAGTGCTTCAGGCCCATTGACTCACTAGTAGCAATTTTTGCATCTAAAACTGATTAATAGAATTGGTGAATTTAAAAATCATATTTAAGGTCTCATGCTCTCTTGTACATAAGCTGCAAGGGCAATAGACATCTGATTGAAATAGATGATCTTTGAGTGATCGCTAAGAGAAAGGTCAGATTTCAAATTTGGGATTTTTTTTCTAGTTCTCAGTGTGTCTACATGCATGAGTCATCCTATTACAAGATTGTAATTTGACAGGAGGAATATAGAAATGAATTGTCAGTTAGTCTCCTGATACACGTGTCTGCATCAGATAAATACTGTAATTTAAAAGGGTAAATTTAATCATCTTCTTTATTTTGGATATTTATTTATTTAATCTGGGTTCACACTTGTAATATACTTTCCATTGCTATTTTAAATACCGTGATGTACGCAGATAACCACATTGCTCACCGGTGTCACTTCTGTTGCCTAGTGCTGCAGTCAGAGCTAGTCACTGCTTCAGTGATTTGCCTCTGAAAGTTCTGATGGAAAAAGTCGTCCCAGAGGTAGGTATTTTCTGGGGAGGAGCATGGCTCTATCCTCACAGGAGAGATCTCAGGGGACACACTCAAGCAGTACCTCAAGCAAAGCAACCTTACTTCTGCCACAGTTAGAATGGCAGAAGGAGTTGCTGCAGTTTTGTTTAGGTTGTGGCTCAGATTTAAAGTTAATTGAACTTATAGCCTTTCTGTCTTTCAATAATACACAGAAAGTTACTTGGGAGCCCTTGTTCTCAACCTGCTCGTGCTCCCTCCCCATCAATGAATTTTGCAACTAAGCCTGTGACCCGATGTGCTTCTGCTTCAAACACCTTAGTAAAGAGACAGCTCTGTTAACCCTGCTGCCTTTGAGTTGCCACTTGCAGTCCACTGACTGAAAAACAGGGTGTAAAACAAAACGAAACCCAATCAGTTGTAGTTTCTCACTGTGACAGACAAGAGCAAGGATTCCCAAAGGGTTTGAAAAGCTTTGACATTCATGATTTTTTTTTCACAATATTTTGTCCAAAATTTTAATGTGAAAAAAATCAGTTTATTGGTTTTTTTGCTGGTTAAAATCCCTATAAACTAAAGACCTTTTGCAATTGTCAGTGGCACCAACAGAAGTCAACTTCACTGGGAGTTGTAGCAAGATATAGGGACCAGTCCTGCTGTCATTGAATTTTGACAAACTTGATTGACTGTTGATTGGTTTCATTAGGTACAGGACTGGGTTCCAAGTCAGACCCTCGCTGAGTGTTATCATAATAAAGCTAGATGAAATGCTCTTCTTTTTTCTTTTAACAATGTCCAGGAGCCATGCAACAACACTATTGCAGACTGTGATATTTGGGGCTGCTATTGAGGAGTTCTATAATATTTCCCTAAGGGTATGTCTTGCTGCTGTTACTTTGAGCCCATCTAATGGGTTTCAAAGTAATTGCCAAGCAGAAGATTCATGTAGTTATGTATTTACCATGTAGTTAGTTAACAGAGAGATTCGCTATGGGACAAATCCTTGAAGTCTTTAGATCATCCCTTCCTGCAAGATGATGTATCAAAGAACAACTCTGGGAGTTCCCCTAGCAGAATTCCATCCACATTGCTCTATAGGGAGAGAAAGGGTGACAACATGTGAACAGGTTCTCCACTGGATTCGGCTGTCCAAGGTATGTACTGAAGGGGGTTACTCAGTATCAAAGGGTCATGCTTCCCCCTCCCCGCCAAAAAAGTACTTAGTCTTGTAGTTATCTGATCTTTCCACAGAGCCAGGCTTGGTGGGTCTGAAAAGGAAGGGAATAATGAAGATCATTGTAAAGATTCTCTCTAAGGTCATTAACCCCTATGCACTCTTAAGATTTTTGTCCCAACCATGTCCTCCGGAAAAAAATTAAGCTGTGCTCATAGTGTTTTTAATTATTTTTTGTCTCCTGAGCTTCTGTATAGGTTCTTCCCAGTTATTCCCCTGGTATTCTTGGTTGCTTTAAAACACATGTACATACGTTCACTACAATGCTCACTACATAGCTAGATTTTTCTGTTTGCTCTATCGGAGCACCAATATACTTCCACAACCGATGGCCCCTCTTTACTCTACATTAGCCTCTGTCACCTGGAATTCTTCCCCCTATATGGGGCTTGGAGGATCCTGGAATCAGGAATTCTCCCACTCTTTGTGACTGAATATTTTTGGTGGTAAGGGACCATCTATCACAAAAGCAAGCTTGTCTAGGTGACAAAAGTGACTGAGTAAATTCATGGTTAGGCTATTAGGGCATGTCTATCCTTACCAGAAGATTGATGCTCCAGAGGTCCATCTTCTGGCACTCAATTTAGCAAGTTTAGTATAGACCCCTAAATCAAACAGTGAAAGCAGCTCCCACCGGAGTCCGATACTCCTCCTTTTGTGAGGAGTATGGGAAGCCGATGGGAGCATTTGCTCCCATCAGTCTCCTGCAGCGTAGACGCTGCCAAAGCTCAGTTAAGGTTAGCCAACTCCTTAAGGAGTTGTGTACCTTAAGCTGATCTTCCTGGTCTAGTGTAGACTAGGCCTTAGAGTACTTAAGGAGTTCACACTTGATACTTGGCTGGTGAAATCTAATTATAGAATTCACAGGAAATGTGGGGGTTGTGTCCTGCTTCTTAACAGTCTGCCTAGAGGCTGGTACTCACATTTTTTGAGCCACTACAGGACAACTTGAGAGTCACATATTCAGAAAGATGAGACACCAAAAAAGAAGAGCATGTGGTCTTCAGTTTTATAAATTCTTGGCACAGCTTTTCTCAGTCTTTAGATCAGGAATTTTCTCTTCAGTCTTTGAGTCCTGAACTGTTCTGCAGTACTTGTGATGTTTAAGGATTGATTAGCAGATAGCCTGAAATTAGAAAATATACCCTAACCACTGTATTTTATATTAATAATAAATAATAATATTATATTAATGGTGATAATTGTGACATAACCTGACTTGGAATTTGATTGTCTTCACTTATCACTGTGAACAGTAAGAATGGAAGTTAATTTAAATGGTATGTATTATTCAATGCATGTCTTTTAAACATCTGATGGTATCATTAATATACATGTACAGGGCAATTTCAGAGACACGTGTTTGATATGGAAGGATTCTGAATGTGTAGAGTAATGATTCTTTCTATTGTGAAGTTGTAATTAAGTTATTAAAAATTCATTCTTCAAAATATAAAAATACTTATTTTCCTATGAATTGATACATTTTAAATATGCTGCATATTTTTTAAAAATTGCGTAAAGTTGCATGACCTCTCGATAGATCCTGCCAGGCATGGGGCTGTTTAATATGGTGTACAAGAGAGTCTGATGTCAAGAATTCATCAGTCAAGAATTCATCAAACTTATTTAGGGCTAAGTACCATTGTCTAGAATTACCTGCTGCTCAGATGTTGTGTGATTCTATTGGGATTGTGTGGTGACTCTCAGTGGCTGAGCTCAGGAAATTCATGAAGTAGCCACAGCACTCTAATCTTGAACACTGGACATTATACCTGCCTCATTGAAGAGCTGAAATGTTGACTTACAGTGATGGCATGGACACAACAGTCCCAATCAATCAATGGTGAGGAAAAAAATGTGACAGTTGCCGTTGACTAGTATGTAGTGCAATAAGGTATGGTATTTCTTCAGACAGTGCTAGGAAACTTATTTTAAGGACATATGGGAAAGCGAGGATAAACAGCGGTAAATTACATCTTCTTTAGTCTACAGTCATGGCTTGCATCTCTGGAGCTACATAAATTGCAGAATGTTGATTTCTGGAAATGGGACAAATTCCTATAGGCACTGCTTCTGTAGGTTCATTCCACAAGGGTACATGTGAATATTTTTATTTGCTTTGGCAGATATGGCTTCTCATTCCCTAAGTGGTATTTTGAAGTCTGCTCTTGAAGTAAACTTAAGTTCTCCAATGAGATTTTTTTGAAGCCAACAAGTTTCATGTGGTGTGGTATTGAAAGTGATAATATTCTCATATTTTGTCCTGGACCAGAGAAAGGTTTAAATCTGATAGTTTCCCAGGGATAGAAACAAGAGTTCTAAACTGTAGGAGTCCTCAAAGACCACCTATTTATTGCTCCAAGGGGAGAAGGCTTTTGAGCTAGATCCTCCAAGGTATTTAGGCATTTTTCTATTGAAATGAATGGGGGGGTAGGAGCTAAATTCACAAACTTAGAAAAGGGATAGACATTCTTTTAAGTGTGCATATTGAAATTTATACATAAAAATCAATTCACTTTCACAATTCACTGTTTTAGTGAATATTATGGTCAGGGAAATTCATTTTCTAGAATATTTGCATTAAGCAAACATGAAAGAGCATGTTCCCCTATTGACATAAATTAGTTTAAAATTTCAAATGAAGTTTCATTGAAAACATGTAGGCTGTGTCTACATTGGCGCGATCTTGTGCAAAAGCGGCTGCTTTTGCGCCAAAACTTGCTGCCTGTCTACACTGGCCACGAGTTCTTGCGCAAGAACACTGATGTTCTAATGTATGAAATCAGTGCTTCTTGCGCAAGAACTCTGACGCTCCCGCTCAGGAATAAGCCCTCTTGCATAACTGTTCTTGTGCAAGAGGCCAGTGTAGACAGGCAACATGAATTTCTTGCCCAAGAAAGCCCTATGGTTAAAATGGCCGTCATAGCTTTCTTGCGCAAGAGAGCATCTACACTGGCATGGATGCTCTTGCACAAAGGCACATGCCTGTGTAGACGCTCTCTTCTGGAAGAGTTTTTGCACAAGAACTCTTCCACAAAAGAGTTCTTGCACAAAATCATGCCAGTGTAGATGTAGCCATAGTGTCTTCCCAGCTCGATTTCCTATAGATTCTTTACTATCTGTACTATTTCTAATGGCATAGTCATTCAAACAGTTTTAATGAACTCTCATTTTAAAAAAATCTCCAGGCACAAGCTCTTTTCTCTCATTCCCTCAAATTTGGAATCCCCCATGCCCCCCCATTATGCCTTGGCCTGAGGCTTAAAACTGAATCGGTCTTAATGTTCAATACCTTATTCAAGCTCTGATGCTTCATCCTTGCTATATAAATAACCTATTTTAGTTTAAGTAGTTTTTTGGCATTTTAGATTGTAAGGGTAGAATTTTCAACAATACTCGTCTTTGCCTAGATCTGGGATTTTCAGCCATTTTTGCCTAACTCTGCTTCTGTTGAAAGAAGTTATTACTATAAAATAGTATTAAGAAAATAATAAATACTATAAATCTCTACTCTCGGGACAATTGAAAACATAGCTTTTAAAGTCTCTTGGCTTTAAAGGTGGAGAAATGTATAACTAATGTCTAGGTAGTATAACATATGTGATATCCAAATCACTATAATGTATTGATTCAGTAATCTTCTTATACAGGTTGAACCTCTCTAGTCCAGCACCTTCGGGACCTGACTGGTGCTGAACTAGAGAATTTTCTGGACCATGGGAGGTCAGTATTGTCTAGCAGCATTATTAACACTTCCACTGCTTACTGGGCTTGTAGAAGTCATTTAAAGGTAAATTAGAACTGAGCGGCACCATAGAACAATGAAAGCCAAGACTGGTGGATGAAAACAAACTTTATGGGGCCAAGGGAACCTTGCTCCCACCCATGATATGTGGTCATCAGGTGAACTAAAATCATGCTGGACCACAGATGTTGCCAGACCAGAATGCCAGATTAGAGAGGTTCAACCTGTACTACGTGTGGCACATATATAATGTACGGTAGCTGATATGCCATAAAAGAATTATTGACATAATACTCTTGTGAGTAATGTAGCCATGCCAAACTCCTACTGGTAAAATCTTCATGCCACAAAGCCATATATTCTTTCTCTATGTATAGATCTGTTTTGTTAGAGGCAGCCTTATTAATCCTCAAGAGCCAGATTTGATTAAGTAATACTTTGTATGGTTCTATTGAGGTCTTTGGGAATCTTTTTGTTGTAAGGTGCTATGCAACATTGAGTAAGGGAGCCAGATTCTGACACTCTGTAAGACACCTTTAGGACCTGAAGCCATGTTTCTTACACAACCAAAACCCTTACTGACTTTAAAAGGTAACTTGGCTGTTCAAGGATCACAGGAATGGAGCTTTCTTTGATAACATGATACATGAAATGGTATAGGAACACAGTATTGAGGATATTTCAGTGGAATCTCCCATTAAATATCCTGGAAACTGTTCCATGACCCAATATGCAAATCAGCTTTGGGAAGAAAGAGGACTGCTGGGGCTTCCGATACATACATTTAGACTGTTTTAACCAAGCTATTTATTAAACATTATCAACATTGGTTTTTCATCATTTGGGAAATTCTGGAGGGTATCTTGTTACCTTTGGGGAAAAAGCTAAGAAGTAGGTCGGGCACCATAAATGTAAAGAAGCCACTCAAGGGAAGAAAAGGTTAAGTTCAATTATAATAATTAAAAAAGGACTAGAAGCTGGTGTCTCTTGTGCAAATAGAATCTCTTTCAAGTGATTGTTATAAATTAAACACTTTAATATGTTTAAGTTGTTGTTCTTTGAATACTTTAAAGGTTAACCGAGAAAGTACATTGTGTTACGTGATTCAAGGGTGTTAAGTGAAAGGGTATTACAGAACTCACATTATATGTAGAGTGCTCCTAAAACTTACTTTGTGTTTATTTCTGTTTTGTAAATATGTTTTCAATGTGTATATGATTGTAGGTAGGGAAGGCCCTAGCTAGTCAGTATTTCATAGTCTAAGGCCCAAAGAGAATATTAGATCACCTAGTCTGACTTGCTGTTTATTTCAGCACTTTTATTTTCATCTAGACTCACCTTTATAAAGTTCAAAGACTAGTTAGACCTGAGGCCTGAAGTGCTTTGAAGACTAAGCTATGGGCCACAGGCAGAGAATGAGTGAGACCAAGAAGCCACCAAATCCTGAGGCCCTTGCCATAGCAGTGAATTGATCAGGTGAGAGACACCCAGATGATCCCACCAGATTAACTGTATCCCCAGGATCCCAACCAATGTGATGTAGGATAAAATTCCTTTCCAGCCTCAGATCTGGCAGTCAGTATGACCCTGAACCTGCAAGCAAGGCACACCAGCCAGACTTCAAGAAAGAGGATTGTCTGTACCACCTCAGAGCTTTAATCTACCTCATCCCATGTTCCAAATCCCTTGGTGGACAATCTCTGATGCATCAGAGGAAGACAAGATGGGGAGGGGAAAACAAACAATACATCCAGCTAATTTTTTTCCTTCCTGTCCCCTGCACTTAAGTTAACGAAGTTCTGAAAGATGAAGTTTAATTATAGTAATTGTTTGAATGCAAAGCTGCAAGCTTTTATGAACATATTGAGACTGGGATTGCCTATATTGCTCTCCCCAAGGCCCACAAAGGAAGATGATAAACAGAAGGACTCTTGGACT
This sequence comes from Rafetus swinhoei, assembly GCA_019425775.1. Taxonomy (NCBI): domain Eukaryota; kingdom Metazoa; phylum Chordata; order Testudines; family Trionychidae; genus Rafetus; species Rafetus swinhoei. Next base: position 121,586,008 of record CM033424.1, read on the forward strand.
CTCTGCCCCACTTCTCACCACAGTCAGAAGTGACCACAATGTCTCATGTAAAGCATTAAGCATGGCTATATGCTGAATGCAATAAACACTGAGGGTTGGGAATAGGGTTCAGAGTGACCTAGATACATTGGAGGATTGGGCCAAAAGAAATCTGAATTTCTACAAGAACAAGTGCAGAGTCTTGCACTAGGGATTCTTCTGTCCCATGCACTGCTACGGGTGGGGGGCTGACTGGCTAAGCAGCAGTTCTGCAGAAAAGGACCTGAACATTACAATGGATGAAAAGCTGAATATAAGTCAGCAGTGTGCCCTTGTTGCCAAAAAGGCTATCTGTGTATTGGGGGTCCATTAGTAGGAGCATTGCCAGCAGATCTAGGGAAATGATTATTCCCCTTTACTCAGATCTGCTGAGGCCACATCTGGAGTATTGTGTCCATTTCTGAGTCCCTCTCCCCCTTCCCCCAACTGCAGAAAGCATCATATCCATTGGAGAAAGTCCAGTGGAGGGTAACTTAAATTATTAGAGGTCTGAAGGAAATGCCTTATGAGAGATTTGGGCTTATTTATTCTGCAGAAGAGAAGAGTGAGGGGGGATTTGATAGCAAGCTTCAACTTCTGAAGGTAGATTCCGAAGAGGATGGAAAGAGGCTGTTCTCAGTAGTGATGGATGGCAGAATGAGGAGCAATTGTCTCAAGTCGCAGTGGGGGAGGTCTAGGTTGGATATTAGGAAAAACAATTTCACTAGGAGGGTGGTAAAGCACTGGAATGGGTTACCTAGGGAGGTGGTGGAATCTCCATCCCTAGAGGTATTTAAGTCTTGGCTTGACAAAGCCCTGGCTGGGATAATTTAGTTGGAGTTGGTCCTGCTTTGGGCAGGGTGTTGGACTCAATGACCTCCTGAGGTCTCGCCTAGCCCCAGGATTCTATGATTTTATGAATAAAAAGTTGAGCTAAATTGTACTTTGACTTATACCTCATGAAACTTCCTTTGATGTGGGTGATAATACAATAGAATAACATTTGACCTACAGTATAATCACTAATGGAAAAGGGACATTCAGGAACAGGTTTTCCAAAGTAGAGGCTTGTATCCATAAGGACATGTTGAGGGACATGCAAATATGTATTTGTTTGGTGGTAAAAATTAGTAGTGATTTCTAGGCAGATGTTTTTATTTTCCTCTTTTCCTGGTAGTTATGAGCACAGTCATGTTCCCGGGGAATTTGATGGCAGAGTTGAATGAGAGCAGGACCTGGTTTATATGTGTAAGCCACAGGTAATGTCCAGTAAGTCTCCAGTTAAAGTACTTATCTGGTATTTACAATGTTTTCTGCACCTCTGGGGCTGGGATGAAGCAAGCAATAGGTGAGGTCTTGGCCAGCAGCACTAGCTGGACACAGAGTTAGAGTATGTTTGAGGGTGTGTAGCCACTGGCATTCTCCCCAACCCATGTGCTGAAGAGTTCCAGGCAACATTTATGGTAAATGAAGACACTTTATGTTAGCAGAAAATTAGGCGCTCTGTTTCCTTGTGGCAAAATGAGTCTTGGCGCTTTCTCTGAGTTTCTGTGAGTATAGCTCAGTACTGACCTCCATATAGAGAGTAAAGAGTGAGTGAGAGAAATGGGAGGACAACCGAGATCAAAACAAGATTTGTGATGCCCATGTACACATCAGGAGTTTGGCCAAATTTTGGACTTGTATTATGAGACTCAAAGAATTTGGTGATTTCCTGAAAGCATGAGCTCTTGGAGTCATGTGATTGTGCATGACTTTCAGCTTTTATTTTTTTTAAAAAAAGAATAGTTTCTAGCCCTTACATTATAGACATAAGTTTTAAAAAGTGACCTTTAATACTCAGAAACGAGAAGGAAAATAAAAGATATACTTACATATATTCAAAACTCATTATTTTAAAGCCAATCTCCTGATTTGGAAGAGGGTCCTGACTCATGATTTTTGGTTGTTTGGATATGGCAATATTGGACAAAACACAATACAAATCGATGCATGTATTGGGCATACCCCATAATGAGGAAGCAGTTTTGGGCTTGCGCAATACCACCTTGCCTTCTAACGTGTCTCCTCTTTTTGTAATCCTCCTTTTTAGTGTGTAAACAGCTTCTAACAGATCGATTTTCTTCCTTGTTCAAACAAAGAATAGTCTTTGTAACCAAAAAGAAAATTTGGAACAGGTGGATCCTTATTTTTAATGATGCTGAGAACAAATGACTACTTAACTTAAGATCTCAACAGTTTTTTGCTAATCCCTATAATTCCCCACAAATATTAAAGACCGTTTGTGATACTTAGAGCTCTGATAGGATTGCTTCTCTGAAATAATTCAAAAACGAACTCTGTTTTTTTTCTTTGTTATTACCAGGGTAGAAATGCCTTTTCACATGACATATGAACCTTAACTATTGAGCCATGCTCAGTGCCTCCGTAATATATGATGACTGTTAAGATTTATATAGTTAGGTATGACAAAACTTTCATATTCATCTGTCTTAAGGCCAGAAGGGCCCATTATGACCATCTAGTTTGACCTCTTCTATAGCAGAGGGCACAGAACCTCAGCCAGTATTTTCTGCATCAAGCCCATAAATTCTGTTTGAGCAATAGCATCTCTTTTAGAGAGACATCCAGTATATTAACTAGCATGGAGTTATAGACTGATTCTGGGGCTTTCCACCCAGCAGTTATTTATGTTCTGCAACCAAGATTGTATTCTGCCCTTACAACACTGGGCAGTAGTGTCACAACATCGGTCACAGCACACAGAGAAGAGCAACTCTCACGGGGCTGCTATTGTTTACTCATGCAGGTACAGTGGTTGCATGTGGTCAAAGGCAAAAAAAGGGTGGAGCTCTACCCTCAAAAAAAATCACTGGACAGCAAACTAAATCAGTGCAGAGGATAAAACTAGTTTGCTGCTGGTTTAGGGGATTAACAGATAACTTTCTCCTGAAACAAGATGGAACCAGGTTTTTCGGGAAAGAGGGAGGAAGCTGAAACTATAAGATGCTCACTCAATACAGGTTGTAAAGTTACAATCTAGGTCCTATGGATAAGAGGCTTCTATAAAGACTGTGTTGGGGCTGGATGCTGACTCCCTTAAGTAACACTTTATGCAGTTAATCTGATTTCAATGGCACTGCTTGTGGAGAAATATGAATAAGACTGTCCAAATCTGGCTTTTAGGCCTCATGTGCACTGTTCCATTTCATGCTATATCCAATTTCATTTGCTACCTTCCCCATTGCCTATCCCTTTCTGTTCTATCCCCCCTTTTTAGACTTCGTTGTCAGTTTCTGAAGTTTACCTTTTAACTGTAACACCTGAAAGCAAAAGTCATTCTAAAAACAAAAATACATCTCTCAGTAGCTTGGCTTCCAGGAAATACAATGAAAATCATTACAAACAAGATGTTTTAATAATTCATAATTCCTTGTGGGCCTGATTCATGTCAAGTAGTAGCTTCTTCGGTTGGCAGTCTAGGCTCTCTGTAAAGGAAATACTCTTGGGCTGTGTCTACATTGGCACCCCTTTCTGGAAAAGGGATGCTAATGAGACGCCGAATACAAATCGGGATTTAAATATCCCCAGCGACATTTATGAACGTAACTGCCGCTTTTTCCGGCTGGGGTTTTTGCGGAGAAGTAAGTAGGAATAAAGATCTTCCGGAAAGGTTTATTTCCATAAGATCGCGTCTAGACTAGCGCTTTTCTCGGCAAGCCCGAGCGGCACGCCCGGCAATATGTTCATCTGAAATACCCGGCAGGGGATATTCATCCATGATTCTATTCAGTCTCGATAGCATCCCTTCCCACGAAGATATAATCTGACCTAACTATAGTATATCAGTACTTCCCAGTATGAGTCATGGGGTAAGAATCTGTCCTTCTGAGGGGGAGTAAATAATTTGGTTCTAGAGTAAGATTTATGCCTCTAACTATGCTGTGAATTCTCTGCTTAGCTTGATGACCATTCCCTACTTTCCGGACCCTCCCCATGGTTATCACTCCAAAGCTACGCCCACTTTTCCTCTGCCCTTTGGGAAAGTACTAGGTCTGTGTCCTGAACTGGGACATCCCACAACATTTTGTCAGGGAATTCAAATGATGCCCTCAGGCCCCCCGCTTGGGCCAAAACTTTGAAAGGTCTCAATTATCTGGGTCCTAGTAGCGCCCCTTCCACTGTCTGGCTGGCACCTGAGGTGGCCGCCTCAGTTTGCCTCATGGTAAGGCCAGCCCTGGTCCTGAGAAATTGCCTATTTAAAATGTTTAGTGTCACTTGAAGTGGGTTGTGCCCACGAAAGCTCATGATACCATATACACATTTTGTTAATCTTTAAGGTGCTGCACAAATATTCATTATTTCTTGTTCTCTCAAATAGACAAACGTTATTTGATACAACTTAAAAATGATTTCTTAATGTAATACATTGGCATTTATTTAACCATGGTGGACCAAATTGTAGATTACATTCATTGAGTAGTACCTTATTGGGGCACTCCTATGGAAATCAATGAGATGTTATGAGGAATAAGGTACAATTCAGGTGATTAAGAATATCAGCTTCCGGCTCAAAGAAGAGAAAGAAAGTGAAGATTCAAAATGCACCCTACCCTCTCACTAATTTTAAAAAAATAGTTTTCTCTTCATATATATTGATGCTGGAATCCCTTTTCATCTGTTTGCAGCTGAAAGTTGGGATATCCACAATGGAAAATTTTCAGCAATTTTTCCCCCCCACTGTCTTTATTATTATTATTATTTTTATTGTATTGTATTGTTGTTTTGTTTATTTATTATTTATTTATTATTAATTAAGGACCAAGTAAAACCTAGTGGAGGGGTAAAAATACTGACACTTTTAAATGTGCAGTTAAGAAAATCTCCTGCCCATGCTACTTTTCATTCCCATACTGCCTGAATACATTGAGCAGGTTTACATTCAGGGCAGTTTGTGACATTGAAAGCCATGTTCCTGTTGTCTAGCTGCACTGTGTCTGTGTTTGTGTGGGTTTTTAATCATTGTTACTATATCTGACTGAGCATTCAGAGCTTCCCTGTTGTTTCTCAGAGATTTTTTCCTGTTACCGTGGGCAAAAATGTTTTAAATGGTGTCAACTGTGATCATATTTTCTCTTGAATAAACACAGAGTAGTTGGTGAAAAAACAATTCAGGGAATATATTTTAATTTTCTCAGGCAATCTCAGCATTTTAGACTACATTTTTATTCCAAAGAGAAGGTATACTGCTGATTGGATCATTATATTCCATTGTTAGACAGGTGGGAGAAAATAAAATCTAAGAAATAAAGGATTAATTTAATTTGAATGCCACAAAGTACAATAGATTTTAATTCCTCATAGAACTTATGTCACTGTGAACGGCTGCATCTAGACTGGCATGATTTTGCGCAAATACTTTTAACGGAAAAGTTTTTCTGTTAAAGTATTTGCGCAAAAGCACGTCTAGATTGGCACGGATGCTTTTGCGCAAAAGCATCCGTGGCCAATCTGACGCGGTTTTGCGTAAAAAAGCCCCGATCGCCCTTTTCGCCATCGGGGCTTTTTTGTGCAAAACAATTCTGGGTTGTCTACACTGGCCCTCTTGCGCAAAAGCATTTGCGCAAGAGGGCTTTTGCCCAAGCGGGAGCGTCATTGTATTTGCACAAGAAGCTCTAATTTTGTACATTAGAAAGTCAGTGCTATTGCGCAAATTCAAGCGGCCAGTGTAGACAGCTGGCAAGTTTTTGCGCAAAAGCAACTGCTTTTGCACAAAAACTTGCCAGTCTAGACGCAGCCTACATGATCTGTTTTTGGATCTGATGCCATAGCCTATGGCTGAGTCTGTGGCACATTATCAATACTAATGCAGCACGGTCCTCCTTTCAAATTATCTTTCTGAGGATATGTCTACGCTACAGAGTTTTGTCGGAAAAACGGCCATTTTTCTGACAAAACCTGTGTTATGTCCACATTGCAATCGCATTCTTTCAAAAGTAAATCAAAAGAACAGACGGGTTTTCCCGGCATTGGTAATCCTCTTTCTACGAGGCAAAAGCCTTTTTCCGAAAGAGCTCGTGTGGACGGGGAAGAGGGAGTTCTTTCGAAAGAAGAGGAAAAAGGAAAAAAGCAGAGGTGCCCTGGTGGCCATTCCATCCATAGTAATCGCAGCTTACATGCGAGATAGCAACCATTCAGTATGGTTGCTATCTTTAGGAAGTTTTTTCAGAAGATCTCTTCCGAAAAAAAATTCTTCCGAAAGAAGCCTGCAGTCTAGACTTAGCCTGAGTCTTTATCAACTCTCTTTTCTTTTTCTCCTTTTTATAGGAATTGCAGCAGGCCTGAATCTTCCCTCTGTCTCTGATGGTTCATCTGTCTCTTTTCAGAACAGTGCTATTCTTTAATATCTGATTCTCTGGACCTACCAGGTTTTGAAGCAAATGATAGTGTCCCACTGGGAACCTTAGATCTCTCCTTTCCACTGCTATAAAACTGCCATTTCTTCCTCTCTTGGGCTATGTCTACATTGGCGGGTTCTTGTGTCAGAAATATGCAAATGAGGCTAAGTGTGGATTATCGCCAAGCCTCATTTGCATACCTAATGAGCCGCCATTTTTTGCAGAAGAGGCTCTTGTGCCAGAAGGAGCGTCTACACTACCCCTTCTTGCGCAATAAAAACCCTCTTGTGCAATGCCGCTACGCTGATTATTTTCAGGAATAACAACAATGTGCAAGAGGGTCACAATGGATTTGATCACAGTGCTAATTTAGTGGAATGTTGCACATTTAGAATGAAAACAAGAAATATTTCTCTAGAAGGTTGGGGTTATAAAAGGGCTAGTGGTTATTCAAAGCTTCTCAGAATTTGATGTAGTCTGACTGGACTTGGATAAGTGGGTAGAGTGCCCGTGAGGTGCATGATCAATGCAACTAATATGACTTTGCAATTTATCATATAGATAACATTATATACTATATCTCCTGGTGCAAGACAAGATATAAATCTCCTGGATTTCCCACAATGCAACCAATTATATTGCACCAAATCAACACTTGCTAACATAAAATTTGACAAATGAAATATTTTTTAATAAGGCCTGTATTCCAGAATACATGCATTCATTGTTTAGATACTTACCTGAGGAGTGCAAGAAGTGTAACAGCTTGCAAAATGCTTGCAAGAAAATGTAAGTAACGTCTAAATGGGTGAAATGTTGCCCAATTTGTTTTATTTTGACTGTAAAACTTTTTTCTTACAGCTCTAAAAGTAATGCATTTTGTGGAAGCCTTTAAACAGCAGGACTGTCACATGCAAAGGATTATACAGCACGGGATGTATGGTAATGAAATATTGCGGAAGATGAATATTCAACAAGAGTAAAGGGGGAACGCATTTGGTCTACCATGTGTAGTGGGTACTGGACTTCTTTGGTTTCTTGATATTAACCATTGGGGACAAAATGGATTGATGAGGATGAAAGGAAATAAAGGGCTAGAACTCAAATGGGGGTAAACTGACATTGAAGTCAATAGAGCAATATCAATTTACACCAGCCGAGGATATGTTTATATCAGGTTTATATACCTAACCCAGGGGGTGGGGAACCTGTGGCATGAGGGGGAGGCCGGAGCTGGCCCCCATGACTTGGGACTCTTTCTCCCTCCCTCCACCCCCCCAGCATCAGGGAGCTGGTGCTTCAGCCCTGAGGCTCCCCGTGGCCCTCCCCCCACCAATGCACTGGGCTGGAGCACCAGTGTGGACTCCCTGGTAGGGTGTGTGGTGAGATGCAGGTCCACGCACTACCTCGTCTCCTACCCCTCCTCTTGGCCGGGGAAATGGAAGAGCAGCAAAGCACTGCCCGGAGGCTTTTACCCCACTGCTTTGATTGGCTGTAATCATGGCCAATAGGAGGAGCAAGGGATAGTACCTAGGAGCAGCAAGGGCCACGGGAACTGTGTGCACCAGGTAAGCGTCCCTGATCGCCCAGACCCTGCACCCCCACCCTGCTCCTGTCCAGACCTCTACCCCCTCTCACTCTTACCCCACACTCCCATTTCACTCCTGCACCCTACCTCCTGCACCCTCCTCCTCCAAACTGCTCCTGCAGCCTACCTCCCACACCAATCCACAGTCCATTCCTGAACCTCCTCTTGCCCAGATGCTGCCCCACAATCTGCTTCTGCATCCTTCCTTCCTTCCTTCCACCCAGCCCTTCCAACCCCCGGCCAGCTCCTTCACCCCACCCCGCTCCAAAACTCACCAACTCCCAACCCACTCCTGCACTCTCTCTCCTGCCCAGATCCCACACAGCCTGTTCCCTTTTTTTGCTTATCACTTTTGTGTGTGTGGCCTCTGACTGATTTTTCCATGGGTCAGTAGCTCCTGAGCCAAAAAAAGATTCCCCATCCCTGGCCTAAGCTAACTTAGCTACCCACAAAGTCTTCACAATATGGATCCAAATTTTTTTCAAAGTCAGTGCTAGTCAGAAATTCTTTGGCTACATAAAGTTGGCTTCCTATTCAGGGAATCTTGGATTCAAGAGCTAATCCACTCAGGCCACATCTCCACTTCCTCGAGAATCAACTCTCCAGCAATCAATCTTCCAGGTCCGATTTAGTGGATCTAGTAAAGACTCACTAAATTGAACACTGACGGTGCTCCCATAGACCGCTGTTGTGAGGAGTAAGGGAAACCGATGGGAGTGTTTGCTCCTATCAACCTCCCACTGTGGGGTTGCCCCAGAAAATTGATGCAAGGTATGTCAGCTCCATCTATGTAATTAACATAGCTGGAGTTGCGTATCGTGTATTGATTTTCTTCACCAGTGTAGACCTGGCCTCAGTTCTTCCCTTTTCAGCGAGATATCAATGGCTGAGATATGATGTGTGTAGGAGCAGATAGTGGGGGTACTCAAGAGAGACCCGATAGCTCTCCACAAACTGAATTTTGACCATTACTTATGAACTCTGTTTCTTCTTCTTGGTTAAACAAATGCACTATAGGAATAGCAGACACCAAGTAACTGACTTAATACACTGCTTTCCCCAAGTTGTACTTGTGAAATAATTTAGCATTCTCAATGCCTCTTTCCATACTAGAATAGGGGTGGTGCAGATGGTGGAGAAACAAATTCTGTTGAAGTTGCTGCAGTAGACAATGTGAAATGGTTTGGGGGCAATGTTAGTATTGTTGTTCTAGCATTGGCATTCACTTAAATGGAAATTTAGTACATAACATATCCAATTTCATATTAACTAAATAAAATACAGGGGAGCACCAAATTCCCTTCCATGCTTTTTTTTATTCCTAAGCAATACCTAAGACAATCTCCAGACACACACAGTTAAACCAGCCTGTTACATTCTGATATGTCCCAGCACATGTCATTTTCTCCTCTTTCACTTTAAAGATAATTTTGGAGGTTAATGAACTTAAACGTAATACTTTAAAATAATCACTAGAGATAACAGCAAAAAAATGTCAATCAAATCCCAAGGCTAGAAGGGAATGTTTGATCCTAGGCTCACAAGCTCATTTAAATTCAGTACTGTAAGTCCATCACTTTCAACTATTGATCCGTGATAAGACATTTTTATTAATTTTTCCTCAGAAATTCAGTAGCATTAGAGGAGATTCAGCATTATAGGGGGGAACAGCTCCTTAATTTGACTGATTAGGCCAATTTACTTAGTCTTTCCTAAAAAGAACAGGCTATACTGTAAATCTTGTCTTTAAAATGTTTATTCAATTTACGGCATTTAATCTATACCTTACTACTTAGACTGACAAAGATCAAGCAATATTCTTTACAAGGACTGGTCATATGACTACATTTTTATTTTCTCATCTAGATAAAAAGAATACAATGGCTTCCTTATTCTCTGCACCTTCTATCTATACTGTGAGTAGTTGTGCAGAAGGGGAGGCAGCCTCATGGGTCTCTCTCATGTAGGTGGGAAGAGGTGCCTCTTTGACTCCTTCCCTGTTATCCCCAAGGTACTAGCCAGTGAGTCTGGAGTATCCCAGGTTTAGGGCAGGTAAATGTGTACCAGAGCAGCAGGAATGCAGGAGGCAGATTGACTCCATGAGACATGATCACTGACTGGGCCCCATCGCTATACACTTCCCATAGAAATTTCTTGTGGCATGGGCACAATTTAGCCCTCTGTTTTGTGTGACTGACGGCTGTGTAATATGTAATCACATTTTGCATCATTATTCAGACAAAACTCTGTGCAACTTCAAAAGGGCTTTTGCTTGGTTAGTGGCTGCATGATCAGCAGAACTAAGGTTGAATGGTCCCATCCGTAGACAAGCAGAGTGTAATGCTTCAGCTTCTCTCACTCTTCATGTTGTCCAGATCCAGCTCAGAGCTCCACAAAACTCAGTAGTTTCAATTCTCATCATTTCACACAAATCTTGTTTCCAGTTTTGGGTCACATTGGGTTCATATCTTTTGAATCTGGGGAGTTAAACAAAACCAAAGTAAAGTCATCAGGAACCGCTGAGTTTTGCTGAGTGTTGGTTGGAATATATGTTCTGTGAAAATTATCTTATGCTATATAATCCTTTGGGTTCTCACTAGCTATTATTTCAAAAACATGGTCTTCTTTATGGACATAGGCAGAAACGTCTGAGCCTTTGGTGTATGGGCACCAGGAATATTCCTGGCCCAAGGCCTGGCTCCACCAAAGTTTGGTCTGGGTCTCTCTCTTGGCTCCACCTGTCACCCCTGTGATCTCCCTCCAATGCTTGTCCCCCAGCCCTGGTGATTTAAAAAGTCCTGGGGGCCCCTGCCACCACCACTGGCAGTGCAGCAGGGCTAAAGCAGCTTCCTGCCCATTCGCTAGGTGTGTGGCCACCATCAGGGTGTGGGTATGCATCAGAAGCAGGGGCTACATTCGGCGGCCAAAGAGAAGCTGTGGAGGTGGTGTCTGCAGGCAGCAGTCCACAGAGACACCCTTCCTCTGCTGCTGAGACCTTGCCTTTGCAACCTATGTCCACAAATGGTCCTTCAAAATCTGAGCTCAGCAAGTTTCAGGGAACAATGTAAGACACACACCAGTAGTTTGGTCACCTCTGTCAACATATTTTATTTTAGCTCAATAAAGAGGAGCAGGGTGGCTTGCTGGGATCCCAAGGGTTTGGTTATTGGGCCCTTTGTAACTGGAAAGATTTTCATGGTGTTTTTGTTTATTGATGCCTTACAATGTACACTGATATATAAATTTCTAAACCAAAGAGATGGGTCTGGATCTGAGCATTCTTCCACTAGATTTCAGGAAGGTTTGACCCCAGATCTGAGCTTTATGTTCAGGCTAATCACTGTAAGTGTGGAGCATTTGCATAAGGTCTGTACATCCTGTGGGTTTAAGTGAGATTTATGCCAGCAACTCACTGTGTGACCTTGGACAAATCATGCTAACTTCTTTGTGCTCATTTGCTCCATCTGCGAGACTGTAGGATAATTACAGTTTTCTTCCCTACATGGGTATTGTAAGCAGAGAACTGGCAAAACAGTGAACAAAGTTAGTTGGCAAATATTGCATTCAAAATAAAATTACAGATTGTGCTAAGTAGACCAAGTCAACAGACGTGTGCAGAAATCACTTGCCCAGTTGCATAAATTGTGAGGTAAATAGTAAGTATTTAAAACATTAATTAAGTTATCATTAAAAATGTAAAATTTGTCAAATAAATTATTCAGTGATATTATCTGACCAGCTGCAACTGTGAGGCTTAATTTAATTAATATATGCAGGCTCTTCCATCTTCTGGAGAAGTAGGTTATGTAAATTCACAGTGCAGTAGGTTGCCATTAAATGTCAGCATTTACCACACAGTTACCCTTTGTTAATTCTTATCAGAATATTTGAGATATCTTAGCTATCACTCTTTCTAATGGTGACCACTGAATTAATACTATTTGAGCATTTCTGTTTCTGGACTTTCCCTGAAATGAGGGAGAGAAGGTCAAGGAGACTTTTCCCCTTTCCTACTTTATGAATTCCCTGCTCAGAGACTTGGAAAAACGGAAGAGCACTACGACCTTCTCCCAACACACATCCTTTTCCTTTTCTGGTAGGATTAGTGGCCTGGAGGAGGGGGGTATATATGATATGTCTTGGTTTTGGTAAGGCTTTTAGTCATGCGGGACTGTGTTATCTCATAAACAAACTAAGGAAATATGTTTAGATGAAATTACTGTAACACACATGCACAACTGGTTGTAGGGCCATATGCAATGAATAGTTATCAATGGTTCACTATAAAACTGGGAGGATGTTTATAGCGGAATCCCAAGTAGTGCTGTCCTGGGCCAGGTACTGTTCAATATTTTCAAGTAATTAATGTCTTGGATAATGGAGTGAAGCTGGGAAGGGTCACAAGCTCTTTGACTGACAGTATTAGAATGGAAGATGACCTTGACAAATTGGGAAATTGGTCTTATTTCAACAAGATGAAATTCCATAAAAACAAAAAAATCAAATGTACAACTACAAAATGGGGAATATCTGGTTAGTGGTAATACTGCTGTAAAAGACCTGCGGGTTATAATTGATTACAAATAAAAATGACTCAGCAATGTGATGAAGTTATGAAGAAGGCTAATCTCATAAGGAGGAGTGGGCAATAAGTGGTTTTCGCAGGTTTAGCCTCTGGCAACCTGCTGGACACTTTTTTACCTGCTCATCCACAGGTATGGCCACTCGCAGCTACCCTTGGCTAGGTTCGCTGTTTCCAGCCAATGAAAGTGGCAAGAAGTGATAGCCTGGCCTAATGCACTTCCTGCAGCTCCCAGTGGCTGGAAACAGTGATCCACAGGCAACGGGAACTGTGTGCATCTACGTGCAGACCCGTAGGGAAATAAAGTGTCCAGCAGCCTTCAAGGGGCTAATCCTACTGAACTGTGTCCAGCCCATGGTCTACTTATTGCCCACCACTGTCACGAATGTCATAAATCAGCAGGAGGTAATTGTCCTAATTTATTCAGCACTGATGAGGTTTCCGCTGGCGCACTCTGTCCAGTTCTGGGCTTCACACTTTAGGAAAGATGTGGACAAATAGGGGAGAGTCCAGAAGAGAGCAGCAAAAATGATACAAGACTTAGAAAACCTGACCTATGAGGAAAGGTTTAAAAAACTGGGCATTTTTAGTCTTAAGAAAAGGCGATGATGAGGGGTCCTCATGGTAAATTGTTCTCCATGTCCACTGAATATAGGTCAAGAAGTAAAGGCCTTAATATGTAGCAAGGGAGATTTTTCTAGCTATATGGGTAGTTAGGTTCTGACTATGTTTCCAAGGGAGGTTGTGGAATCCCCATCAGAGAAAGGTATATAAGAACAGGTTGGTCAAACACCTGTCAGAGATGATCTAGGTTTACTTGGGTCCTGCCTGAGCACAGGGAACTGAAATTGCTGGCTGCTTGAGAGCCCTTTGAGCCATATATCTGTATGATTCTGTGGTTCTGGCCATTCACTAGTGCCCTTCCTGGTGGTCTCGGTGAAAAACCAAAGATTGAACTGGCACAGATATGGAGATATTTTTCTTACGCCTTCAGATACACTAGTCTCACCAGGTCAGAGCTGGCATATATGGCAACTCCAGTGTTACTAACATTGCCCATACTTCACCTCCACTTAAAGACTGAGAACTTTAGTCATTAGAACCACTGTTCTAGAAGCACTTTTTGTAAGCACTACATTCTTTTAGAAATTTAAAAATAAACCCATTTTCTATGGATTGGATTGCACTGACAGAGGTGTTCCCCTCCTCCCCCGTTTGAAAATGTGTCACTTATTTCTGAAGCTGCATATATCTGCTATGCAAAGATTGCTCTGGCAATCACAGATTTTAATTAACAGAAGAATAAGCAGGTGCATGAAAACCGTGAAACATCTTCATCCATTAGCAGCTATTGTTCTGATCCACATCAATAACTTATGTCCCTTTTGAAAGTCTTCAGCATTTTTAAAAGTTACTTTTTTTTTTACATTCATTATGCAGACCCAATGCATCATCAGTGAGGAATGATTACTTTGTGTTCAGGTTGATTCCATGAATTTTGTTTCTGGGGGAACAGAAAGGTTGTGCTATCAGTTACTTTCTTTAATGTAGAATCATTACTCTTGCTCAATAAGTTAATATTTATGTTGAAATTGTTTCCCCTTAATTAGGAATACACATACATCAGCTGTCAATTTGGTTTAGCTGCAAAGAGCTTTCCTCCTGGTTCAGTAAAAAACAAGGACTTCATTTTATTTTTCTGAACATAATGTGTAATAACTTTATCACGAAACCTAGGCACAGACCCCTTTTACACGGTATTATTGTGTATACTAGCCAATTAGCCCATCATAAGACGGGATTTTCAGGTCTCTCCTCCACGTTGGTCTTCTCTCCTGAGCCTCCGGTCTCACTCTCTCCTCCTCCTCCTGCCTCCCCCCCCCCCGCCCCCGCTCAGCTCTCCTCTGCCTCCTGCCTCTCTCTCTGTCTCTCTCTTTCTCTTCTCCTCCCCCTCCTGCCTCTCACTCGGGGACCCGGAGCCAAATGGCCGTTTGGGCTCCACACTCCCGTGCTGCATGGGGAGTGCGGAGCCCAAACGGCGGCTTGCGCCGCTTGCACCCCTGCGGCGGCCTGGCTGAGCGGCGCAGAAGTCAGCCGAGTGCCACGGCGGGAGGCAAAGGGGGGCGGGACAGTGATGTTCACAGCCAGGGGGCAGGGCCTGGAGCCGCTGTCACGCCACACGTCACCGCACCGCCCTCCTTCGCCTCCCGCTGTGGCGCTCGGCTGACTTCTGTGCCGCTCAGCCAGGCCGCCGCGGGGAAGCAAGCGGCTGTTTGGGCCCTGCACTCCCTATGCAGCATGGGCTGCTGTAGCCAGACATGAACCCCATCTTGTTTGCCCCCCCCCCCAGAGCAAGAGAAAGCAGTCAGCCTTTGATGCCCTGGGAACGCAGGTGTGCTGCCTGTCCCTGACTCTACCATAAACAGAAACCAGACAGTAAATGGGCTAGCTGACGACCGGGGCCTCCCGTCGCCCTGATGGCTAGTACCAGTAATTGACACGCCTGCACTGTCCCAGGAGAGGAATCTTCGCCCATCACATACCAGAGGTGCCCATTGTCTGCATTTTCCCAGGTGTGAATTATGCTTTTGCACCCTTCGTGGGAAACTTGGCATTCAAAGCCATTTTTCCTAATTGGCCACTTGAGACCAGGAAGAAGCCTACATGACCCAGGGGTATAAAGAGGGTTTAGTAGCCCACCCCATTTGAGCTCCAATCATCTACACCTGCTGGCAGGTATTGATTGTCTCCGAGGTCTGTGGGACGCCCAACCTCGCCCTACTTCTTCCCGAGGATTGAGAGAAAGACGCTGGCCACGCCAAGTCTGGAACGCAGGGGTGAGAATATATACCTGCTATGTGTCTATTTTGCATGCATTTAATAAGAGCTCAGAGAACCAAAAGGGTTTCATGGTACCTGTAAGTGACTTTTGTTTTAAGTGTAATTTCTGTCCTGTCCTTTTGTAGTGGCTGTGTTAGCTGTTAAATGCTACTGCTGTGTTACAGATAAGTTTACCCTGTAACAATAAAATAGTAACTGTTTAAGCTTTAACCTGACTCCTTCAGTTGCTGTAACAGAACCAAGCACAATTTAAAAGAACTCCAGCCGGTCATAAGGGACAGATCCGTTGGGGCGCCCGTCAACCTCTTCCAGGTTGCCCGTTGCTAAGGACCCCGGTCCTGGCAGTTGAAGTCTCAGGTGTATAAGCTCTCCTGTAAACTTATTGGGGCGCCCGTCAACCTCCTCCAGGTTGCCCACTGCTAAGGGACCCCGGTCCTGGCAGTTGAAGTCTCGGGTGTATAATACACACACACACACCACTCACTGCCCTGACCATTGGCTGACAGCTGCCCAAAGGGAACAGCCAGCATTTCAGGCAACAGCGCCCCCCAGAGGGAACAGCCAGCATTTCAGGTAACAGCGCCGCCCAGAGGGAACAGCCAGCATTTCAGGCAACAGCGCCCCCCAGAGGGAACAGCCAGCATTTTGGCGTTACAGACTCACAGACACTGGGCTACTATATATATGATAGCTGAATGAGCTGATTGCAAGTAGATTAAGTAGCATTCTCTCTCCTTAGCAAAACTGGAAGAATGGTACATGGACAGCAAAAATATATATATATTTTTAAATTTGTAGTGTTTAAATTTGTATTTTTAAAGTGTAGTCACACATCCTTAGGAATTTAGTTCCTTTAACAGAAGAATAACAAAGCAATAGCTGCTGCAACACAATAGAAATGTTTTCTGCATAGTGCTTAAAAACAGTCCAATCACCAAAGAAAACACAGAAACAAACATATGGATTAATCTCATTAAGGAGAAAGCAGAGTGCTTGAAACCTGTCTCCTCCTCCCCTCAACTTGTTTCTTCCTTTCTAATGCACATTTATTTTTCCTTCTCCTTTTGACTCATTTCCTTGAGCTTTAGGGAGTGAGTTTTCAAAGACTATTGGCAGTACAGAGCTTCTTTGCCTTAGAATTCATGTGTAACTATATCAGTAATAATCCATGATAGATGAAGTGATAATGTACAATATGTCTTTTAGGCTGGGCAAAATGGGAACTGTGAAAAATTTTAAAACTTAACATATCAGGTCTTTTTTGAAATACACAACATAATTGGTTCATTCTTAATTTAAAACCTAGAGCCTGGTGTATAAAAATTTAAAAGTATTTTAAGCCCATTTGTTTTTAGCTAGAGGAATATTCTGTTATCTTAGTGGAAAATAATATTCAGTCCACTCCAAAATTTCTTGTTATCAGGGGTAAAGTTTTTATTTCCAAGTGGAAATTTATTTTTAATTGTTACATCTTATCTACCACATTAAGCAATAAGAGCAATTCTTTCTCTTTGGGAAGTCATTAAGGTACAGAGATACTGTAGGATTTGGGGAGGGGGAGGGTGGAGGAATGGGATGGTTAATGGTATTAAACCATGACTAACTCATCCAGAATTTTTAAACCCCGCTTGCTTCTCCCACTTCACTTTTATTAAAAATGGAATAATAATACATACATCTTAGAAGACCTGATCCCATTCACTTCTGTAGGCTTTGGATCAGGCACGTGGCATAATGTATTTTCAAAAACTGCATAAACATGAATTCTAACACACGCCTCTGTGAGATAAGTAAGCAAGAATTAATACCAGCAGCACTTAACTCACAATCTCCTTTCACACTTGTCTGAACTGCTAGGGGCTATCTTTTCCTGAGTACGTACGAGCAAAACAGCTGTTGCCATCCAAAGGTGTTCTCTTTTATTTGTTTTTGCATTTTTAAAATAATCTCTTTTCTTGTTCTTCAGCATTGAACTGAAAGTCAATTGACAGGATAGCACATTCTCCTTTCCTAATTTAATTATTATACAATAGGCTGGGGCTTCTAAATTATACCAGTATTGATGGTGGTTTTGTGAAGTGGCCATCTATGTCTTGGGAGTTGGATCGAGGCCGCTAAATAATTTCACGTAGGCCACCAACCAGCCATTACAGGATTTAATCTTTCCAGCCCTAGTTCAGAGAATAATTTCACAATATGCTTAAATGCCTACTCATGAAGCCTGTGGGACTTCAGTGTATGGTTAAGTTAAGCTTGGGCTTTAGGTGTTATGATGAATAGGGGATGGACCCCTGAATTGAGATCTTGGTAACTTTTTTACTTACATGTTTCAAACCAGTGAGCCAGAGATAAAAGTCTTCCTAACTTATTAACACCCCCCCCCCGAAACTTTAAGACCCCTATTTTGACTATGTGACACTGTCCACCCCTGTAGTCATACTCCACAAAATAATGTATATTATTTGTACAAAATATGCCTTATGAGGTGCCATTTGAAAACTAGTAACTCCCCATCATTGATATGCCTGCACGATGCATACACAGGGTTTGTACACAAAGTTATGAATATATGCTGGAATTATG
Organism: Rafetus swinhoei; assembly: GCA_019425775.1. NCBI lineage: Eukaryota > Metazoa > Chordata > Testudines > Trionychidae > Rafetus > Rafetus swinhoei. The sequence goes on from CM033424.1 coordinate 121,604,018, forward strand.
ACTAAGTGTGTTTAAACTAGGCATTCGGAGGGAATTGGTAAACACAACAAAAGAATGTATTAGTGATTTTTTGGCCAGCCCATTCTTCAGACAAAAACAATTAACTTCAATTTTTACATATTAAATAAAGTAAGTCAACAAGTGGAGGAAGAAAGAGCGTGGAGCTTTCTTCACCACCAGATTCTATGTCATCTTATTCACAGCTTGAATAAATGTTTCTTTGAGAGATAAGCCTAGGAAGAATCCAGTTCAAAGGCAAAGGGTTACAAAAGTGCATAGAATGAGGTCTCTTATGAAAGCCTGTGACATACTGGTGAATTCTGGTGTGAATATTGACATTAGGTTTGCCAGTCTGTGACCAAACAAAGGGAGAAAGCAGCATTTCCCAAGACAGGAGAGAAAGTAGCTATCTGTCTCCAATGAAATTGTCAGGTACAACCTGAAAAAAATGGAAGCCCACATTTATATAGAAATCAACAGGGGGATGGAAAGTCTTCTAAAGGGGATAAATAGGATGAAGTCATGCTGTCTGTTAAATCAGTCATTGGACTTTAGAAGATATAAACAAGACAGAAACCATCTTGGGCATCCATCACTATGCAGAGACAATGGAAAGAGTTCTTGCAAGCGGAGAAAGATAAGTCCTTCAACCAAACAGGATTGAAGCCTCTGGTAACTGAACATAGCTGAGAAACCAACTTTATCAAAGCCTGTGATTTGCTAAATTAAATTTTAGACTTCTAGATGCATTTTCACTTTTATGCTCTTGTAACCCTTTCTAACTTTATTCCTTTTACTTGTCATCAGTTAACCTATATCCTATTGTTAATACATGTGTTTTTATTTATTATATACCAGGAGCGTTCTGCATTTAAATCAAAGGGTATATTTACTCCAGTAAAGTTAATAAGCGCTGATGTGCTTTTGTGTCTTTAGGGGAACAAATGCACCTTGTTATTTTTCTGAACTGTTCAGGAGAAGGCTGGACAGTTTGAGGGTGTGTCTAGACTACAGGGTTTTTTCGAAAAAAGTAGCCTTTCTTCAAAAAAACTTCACCTGTGTCTAGACTGCAGCCGCGTTCTTTCGAAAGTAAATGGAAAGAACGTGGCAATTTTTTCGATCGTGGTAAACCTCATTTTATGAGGTATAATGCCTCTTTTCGAAAGTACTCTTTCGAAAAAAGGCGCTATTGAATGCAAACTGCATTTTCGAAAGAGAGCGCCTAGACTTTTTCAAAAAATCTGATTGTAGTCTAGACGCTCTCTTTCGAAAGAGGCTTGTAGTCTAGATGTAGCCTGAGGAAAATTTGGTACTATGATTATGTTGGGGTCACTTAGTAGGTTGCAATCTAGGGTGATGGAAGCCAGAATGGGGTTGTACAGAGGCTGCTGGAGTCAGATCAGCCAGATCAGGGCTGTCTGGCACACAGATACTTCAGGATATAACCTGCATGCTTAAAGACTGATTGTGAGTGCCCCAGACTTTGAGCTACATCAGCAAGCACTATAAAACACCGAGGCTATATCTACACTGCCGGCTTCTTGCACAAGAACTTTTTGTGGAAGAGATCTTCCGCAAAAAGTTCTCACACAAGAGCCCGTCCACACTGCCATGTGCTTTTGTGTAAGAGAGTGTCCACTCTGCCATGGACACTTTTAGTAACCAGTGTTTGATTCTTTATAGGATTTGAAATGACAGACAGAGGAATACTTCTTTTTAGGGTTAAACAAAGATTTTTATTTTTTATTTACTTTTTAATTAATTTCTCTTTTAAATCAATTTACTGTCTTTAATTTTTCTCAGACAGTGTAACATACAAATAAAAAATATAAAAAATAAAACAATTAAAACAAATATAATAACTCCCCCTACAGCTATACCCTCCAGATTTACCTTTTGACAGTTTGTGGAATTCTCTGTCATACCTATATAATACTCACATTAAGATGAATAAAAACATTGTTTAGATTCAGGAGATATTCTTTTTCTTTATTTTTCCTTTCAGATTTTTTGTTGCAACTTACGACCCGTGTTCCCCTTTTGGAGCTTACAAATGGCAACGAGATTCAGCACTAGGGAGAGAGCTACTTGGTTGATCAGACCTAGCTTTTCAGATTCACAACTCTTCCGCCTTCTGGCTGTATCGCTCAACCTTATATACACCTTTCTCTACTCGCCTGGCCATGCTGACGTCACTGTCTTTGCCTTTATTTGGGCTTGTTTTTAATTTTTGTGGTCTGTGCTACTTTTGTTTCCCTTGAAGCGGGGTGTTTTGTAGGTCATCTATTTAAATTTTAGTTTTTTGCTTACGTCTTGTGTATTTGAACAATGCTTCCTTTTCTTCACAGGTACATCAAACTTAGTGCTCATTTAACATTCTGTGGTTAAGCTCTCACCACTTCCTATTGACAGACACTCTTGCGCAAGAAAGCTTTGATGGCCATTCACAGAATGGCCTTCAGAGCACCTGTGCTTTTTCTGATAGAGGTTTCTTGCGCAAGAAACCCTGTTGTCCATCCTCATATGCCTTTTTGTGCAAGAGCTCTTGCACAAAAAGGCTTATTCCTTGTAGAAAGAGGAATAACTCTTGTGCAAAAAGCCCTGTTCTCTGACGATCTACTGTACTTTTTCTTACGCAAAAACGCGCTTGTAGTATGGATGCTCTGCGAGTTCTTGCACAAAAATGTCTGGTTTTGCGCAAAAACTCTGCAGTGTAGACATAGCCCTAGGGTTGCAAGACAAATGGTGATACAGGTCTGAATTGCACCCTGAACTCTGTAACAGACTCCTTGCTATTTTCAGTTAAAAATCTAACAAAATTAGAAAGAAAGGCAGATGCAAGATGCAGTTAGCTCATTCTTGGGCTAGAAGGCTAGCCACCGAATGTGACACTTTAATGTAGCAGATGGGAAATTTGGAGGACTCCATTTTATTACATTGTTTTAAAAATAATATTTTAGTGGAGTTAATTTACTTTTTGTCTCTTTGCCATTTGATAAAAAAGCTAGCTTTTCATATATTCAATTGCTTTGCCAAGTTGGTTCACTGCTCTGAACAATAACTTCATCTTAGTGTATTTTAGATTTGTCTTTTTTATTTGAAGTCATGACCTAAACAAGATGTAAGACAAATATTTCTAGGTCTGATTCTCTTTACACTACTGCCATACTACAACACTTTGGTTATGTAAAGGAACTCTAAAGGGAATGTGAATGGAATTTACTACTACTTCCCTGTCCCTTCATACTTCCAGAGCAGTTCAGAGGGATAGAATATAAAGGAGAATCGGGCCTTTCTGGTTCTTTTTTTTTTTTTTTTTAACTTTTTTTTTAGCAGTAACAATACAAGAAATATCTGAATATTAACTAAAAGGTGCAGCCTGACCTGTAGCATCCGCATAGAAGGGAGTTTGCACTAGCCAGATGGATGGTCCTGAGTGGTTTCTAAACTAGACAGACTTTATGAAAAGAGATCAAGAGAAATGCAGCTGTTTAAGGAACCTTTAAATACAAATTGTCAAGATTACTACAATGAGCATTATTGTTGCCTGAATGTAATATATGAAGAAAAAGCACTTGAGATTTAAAGCTAAATTTTGGGCTATCCATCAGTGCATGCCATACAAGAAAACGAGGCAGAGTCAATGCATTTATTCAATAATCATCCAGCAGGCTGCAAAGTTTTAACTTCAGCTTTATTCCTTTTCCTCCTAAAGCTCAGTATCAATGAATAAAGGCCCTGATACCAGCTCCCAGGAATGAAGCTGTGGGTATGAAGTCTTTAAGTATCTATGGAGAAGATTTCAACTGCCCCCCTTCCAAGTCTTGTTTGAGTTATGGACTTTTCCTCTGGTGAAAAGGCCATGGAGACAACCTCCAGACCTGATGAATCTTTTGAGGTTCAGAGGGGTCCATGGTCTTTGTCATGGAGGAAGGTGTCTCATTGCCACTGGGTCTTAGTGTCCACTGTTGGGCTTCCTGGCAGCATGGCTTAATTGGAATTGTGCTTCCAGGGCCTCACCCCAAGGATTGCCCCCAGGATCATTGGAGAGAAGGGATATGTGGAAAATGCAACATAATAAGAAATGCATGCATCATTTCTTCTCTTTTCCGATTAAATGTAGAAGGGCTAGAGAGAGGAATGATGTGCAGTCACCCAGTTCTCGTGCTCCTTCCCCTGATGGCTGAGTCCTCACCCTCCTCAGTCCTGAGCTCACATTCTGCAAGAAAGGGGAAAGGTCCATGTGTGGAATGTCCTTTCTTTGCATAGCTGGATGGTGAAAAACATGATCCAGATCATTCTCTCTTTTCCTATCTGCCTGGTGTGGTCTGGGGACTTTTCACTGTTTATTTATTTGTTTATTTTATAGCAGTGCAAGTAATCGGTAGTAGCAATTGTGCAAACACTTGATACAGATATTTTTAAATCTCTGTTGTTACTTTCTACTCTGAGTAGCAGAGTGGTACAGGTCCTAGATAAATGGGATTCACCTATAATGAAAATAATGAATAGGTTTATCTTTTCAGGGCAGTTTGACTAAGCCAAATATCCAAACCAACAAGCTGGCCACTAAACTTGCACCTCTGTTTTGGATGTCTAATAACTGATGCCTGCATTTTTTATTTGTGATAGCATTTCTGCCTAGAAAATCAGCAGCCCAGTGCTCAGTTTACTTGATGCATACGGGTTTGGGTTTTTTTTAATCTAGTGTGGTTTACTTTTACATGGGACGCATGGAAATTAGTTCCACGAGGTGACATTGATTAGGGAAATAAATCTTGAGGGAACATTGATAGAGATGCATAAAATAATGAACAATTTAAACTCCTTTATCTCATCATACCAGAAGAGAGAAAATTCGATGAAATTAAAAGGCAACACATTTAAAATGAATTTTCTTTAAACACAATGACTAATTGACCTATGGAACTTCTTCCCACAAAAACTGTAGCATTGTAGCTGAGAGCCTGGTAGGATTTAGAAAAGGATCAGATATTTCTTTCATTAAGAACATTTCAATATTAGGTAGGATAGGAAATACATGTGGGATATATAAAACCTTATGCTTCAAGGATAAGCCAACCACTAGGCTATGTCTACACTATACTGATTGAGGAGCACAATTTGCGTACCTTTTTCCGATAGTTTTTTCAGAAGAGGCTTTTCTGAAATTTGGCCTGTCTACACTGGGCCAAATTTCAGAAAAGCCTCCTATTTCAGAAGAGTCTTTCTTCCTCGTGGAAGGAGGAAGACAGGACTTCCAAAAGAGCGTGTCTACTCTTCCGCAAAAAAAAGCAGAAGAGGAAATGCGTTCCCTGGACACAGCAGAGTTTTTATATCCCATAAAACCCCCATAGTGTAGACATAGCCTTAAGAAGAAATTTTCTCTATTGGCTAATTCCAATGTGCTCTTCCCTGACATCTTGTTGTCATAGCCAATCTCAAAGAAAAGATATCGGCTTATATGGACCAGTGGCACAATCCAGTGTTCCTAAACAAACATAATTCAGTTCTTCAGAAGTTTTCATAGAAAGCTACCAGCCATCTCAGAACATCATCTAATCCTTGACATTAATGTAAATATAAAGCATTTTGTAGAAAGACTCATTTAAATAAATTACGATTATATGTCTGATCATAATTCGCACCCCAAGAGCTCTTAATTCCATAACTGATTATTTTTATGCTTTCCTGAGAGGCCTGCTGGTTTTTCAGCATTTAGCAATGCATGTGCTTGCTTATTTTTCCTTCCTTAACCTCACACTCTCAATACAAGCTAGTGCTAAGGGCAATTTCTGTGGTTTGTCCTGTCAATTCCTAATTTAGGAAAATGTGTAATGAGGCAATCTTCTTGTCCTACTTATCCACATTCAATAGATTTTACCCTTTTACTCCCACAGGGGCATTTGAAATAGTTTCACACCTTGGTGTCACTTTCTGTTCAGTTTCAAGGCCATCAGAATTACAGTTAATCTACATTCCAGGCCTTCGTTTGCATCAATGTCACTTCCTGTGAAGTGCTGCATGGCACAAATAGGACACACAAAAGCTCTGCCTCCTCGACTCTGCTATTTAATTAGGGATTCTAACTAATTATTCTTCATGTCCCTTCATATTTATTGAGTCGGGCAGAGAAAAGTCCTCTTTAACCTAAGGACAGTGAGAAGCATTTGGTCAGGATTGGCTGCTTTTAATCAAGTGAGCAGGAAACTAGCTCTGGTTAAGTGAATTTAGTTTGATACTAGGATTGCCATCACCCAGAGCCATCCTTACCCAGAAACAGAATATGCAGTTGTGTACGGCACCCAAAAATGTGGGGCCCTACTAGGTCTTAATGTCCACCTTCCCCTTCTGATCCCTGTACTGTGGCTTTGTTTCCTTAGGAGAGGATCTAGTTAACTTTAAAGTGAAAAAGCCTTCTAGACCTATTAGCAGAACATCAAACCTGTGAAAGAGCCATTCAAGTGGTAATGAAGCCATTTAACAGGCATTTGCAAAACCCTGGTACATCCTGTCAGTTCCTGAATTTACTGCATTAGCCTATAGAACCTTGGTTTAAAATTTGTTTTTAAAAATTTCATGAGTGTGTTGCTGAAGATTATAAAATCACGTCTCTAAAATATCATGATCCCCGCCCCCCCCCAGCTGCCATCAGGCATAGGGGCACCAGTTCCATAGTACTGCATAGAGCCCCATAAATCCTACAGATGGCCCTGCGATCATCATTTTATTTTCTATTTGAGCAATAATGAAAAGATTAATTACTGGACTGATGAAAAAATGTTGAGTTCTCTGGTAGCATTTTATTCATCTATAGCAGTGGTCACCAACCAGTAGGTTGGGATCTATTGGTAGATTTTGGAACCTTTGACAGGGGATCCTGACAGGTTTGGCTGGGAAGCTATCAAGTGTTGGCACTTCATCTGCCCCTCTCAGCACTCCCGGGAGCCTCCTGCTTGCTGTGCAGGGCACAGGAAGAAGAGGAGGGGGTACTGATGTCAGGGTGCCCCTCTCCTCACCTTGTACCTCATTTCCACAGAGCGGGGGGGAGGCACGGGGACAGAGATGGAGAGAGTCTGCTGGCTGCTTTTGGGAGTGGTGCAGAGCCAGAGTAGAGGTAAGCCTGCCTTAGTTCCCTGCACCATCACTCAGAATCCACCTGTGATAAGAGGTGCCCAGCTGGAGTCTGCATTCCAAACTCCAGCCCCAGTCCTGAACCCCTCCTGCATCCCAAACACCTTCTCTAGCCCTGAGTCCCCCTGCACCCAAACTCCCTCCCAGAACCTGCACCCTGAACCCCTCCTGCACCTCAACTTCCTGCCTCAGGCTCAGCTCAGAACCCCACCCACACTCCAAATCCTTTAGCCCAAGATCAGCATCCACATCCCTCTCCCTCAAACCCCAGCCTTCTGCCCCCAGCCTGTTAAAAGTGAGTGAGGATGGGGGAAGGAGGGAGGATGGAGTGAGCTGGGGCAGGCCCTTGGAGAAGGTGCAGGAAGGAGGTGGAGCAAGGGTGTTTCAGTTTGAGGTAGTTCCTGGATTGCACTTAAATTCAAAAAGTGATCTTGTGCTTAAAAAGGTTGGAGACCACTGACCTAGAGGGTCTGAACCCTGAAAAACTTTCATTGAACACAGGGGCAGGGTCTTCAGGTTAGTTCAATTGTTTAAACACCTGACCTTTCAAATTCTGACTATGCCGCTTCATGATTATTTTCCTTTGTATAATTCCTGTACCACAATCTCTCTCATGCTAAATTGGTGTAATATTTTCCTACATCTGAGGTGAGTTATTTGATCTTTGGATAGAAAATAAATTCATAATTTTTTCATCCATGTTGATAAGAGAAGGAGAAAAAAGGAGCTGTTAATCAAAATGATGGTGATATGTGGAAAAGAGGTTGTCTGAGAAACTCAACAAACCACCTCGTATTTTCAGAATGGACTAGTTCGGATTCTGAATTTTGTATATATTCATGTACACCACATTAAGCACGGGCAAACTACTTTTGTCTAATTTCATATCCACTTGACAATGCAATGCTGAGACAATCATCAAAGATGCCTAGAAGATATGGATGCCCAGTTTCCATAGGGGGGGCTAAAAATCTCAGCTCAAAGGTTAGAAAGTTCAGTTCTAATTTAAGTGCTTATTGGATTCCTTTTTCATTTAAGAGATTGTGTTAAAAGGCTAACATCCTCGTCACTACCCCTTTGTCATTGACATGGCCCCTGAACTGATGGCTGGGAGAGGGGTGATGAAGGAGCTGACACGGAAGAACCTCCCCAAAGATTGCTCTCAGCAGGAGGAATGGTCAGGACAGCAGGTAGTTAATTTTAAACCTGCATAAAAACCCTCACTGCAGGATGGCATCTGGGCCATTATGTTAAGCTTAAAGGAGACATGATGCATTTCTTTTCTTTGAAATGTCTCAAGATGATTGAAAAACAAGGAAAATAATAAGTTCAGCTATAATGAGTATTGCAACTATCTCAGATTTTTGCAGATAAAACCTTGTTCTCATCAAGTATTTTAGATGTTAGCAGATGGGTATGTGTGCATACACATATACCTACATGTATTATGTACTTATATAAAATGTACACATATTAAAAACATTAGAGTCAACTGAAACTGCAGATAAGCCAGAGTCAGCACAGTGTGAAACTATTTCAATGAAGCAAAATCAAAGAAAACACCTAAACAAATGATGTGACACACAACAGCATGAATATTAATGAACCTAACCACAATACAATGGAAAACACTTAAATGTAGGTGTAGGGGCCCTCATATATAATACATATGCAAAGTTCACTCTAAAAATCCCATTTTCTACTCATGTCCTAGTTTTGTTTTATGAAACACTGAAATAAAATTTACCCATGTGCAGTTTCTGGAATCATTCAGATGAATCCAGGGACAATATGGACAAGTATGAAGCGTGATTGCATATTCACAGCTAGGTTTTGTGCTGTTACTTATTTCACTACTCTAGAAATAGCTGCTTTCAGGAATTTTCTCAAACCAGAAGAGAGAAAAACACAGCTATTACCACTGGAGACACCAGCCATGACAAGTCTTTTCAATTTTAATCCTTTTCCTCTCGTGATTACTGATGGTAGCAAAACACACTAAGTCCCAAATATTTTAATTGTTAAGGACTACAGAGTAGCCTAGTTTTGATCTTTATGTAACTTGTCCTGGGTGCAAATGGGATTTCTATGAGCAGGTTAAAAGTAGAATATCTCTTTAATGACATATATAGTCCCCACACAAATTAGCAAGGAGACAGAGAGGCCCTAGTGGCAGGGATAGTCCCACACTACCAGCTCTGTCCATCATGCATGATAGGGAGGACTTTTAAAGGAAGGAAACTGCAGTTGTCAGGAAGGAGCAGTGTTGTCCTAGGTTCCAGACTGCAGGAGTGACTTTTTCAGCACAATATCACTTTTTGAATTTAAGTGCAATCTAGACTCTACCTCCTTCTCCCCCCCTTCTCTGAGACCCGACTATGCTCACTCTGTCCTACTCCTTCCCCATCCTCTCTCACTTTCACTAGGCTGGGGAAGGAGGCTAGGGTGCAGGGGGAATGTGTACTCTCTAGTCTTGGGCCAAGGGGTTTGGATTGTGGGAAGGGCTCTGGACTTAGCCTGAGGCAGGGAGTTGGGGTGCAGGCTTTGGAATGAGTTTGGATACAGGGAAAGCTCAGGGCTAAGACAGGGAGTTTGGGGGTTCAGGACTGGGCCAAGGACTTGGGATGCAGGCTCCAGCTGGGCTCTGCTTATCTCAGATGTCTCCCAAGCAGTGGTGTGGTGGTGCTAAGGCAGGCTCACCCATGTCTTGGCCCTGCGCCATCCTTGAAAGTGGCCAGCATGTCCAGCACAGGCTCCTGGGTGAAGGGACAAGTGGCTCCGTGCATTGTCCCCTGTTCACAGGTACCACCCTTGCAGTTCCCACTGGCCAATGGTGCCTGAAGGCAGGGGCATAGGTGCTGGAACTAGGTGAGTGGGAGGGTGGTTTGCAGCACCCCCTGGCTTGTAGTGTTTTCCGTAATATAGCGGTTTTCCATTGTGGTTCAACAGCTCTCAGCATCCCCAGTATAAAAGTCATCCCAGTGCCCTGGGCAAGGGTAGTGTGTAGAGCCCCCTTCGCTATCTTCCCTCAGAGGCTGCAGCAATATGCTGGCTGCTTCCAGGAGTGATGCAGGACTAGGGCGGGGGGGAGCCTGCCTTAGCCTCGCTGACCTGCCAAACTATTAGCAGATGGTATCCTTGTATGGCTGCAAGGATCTCCAGGAGGTGGAGCCCTAATTGCAGGAGACTCCCTGCCAGTGTTCTCTCTAATATTTTCCAACCCTGTGTGGAATTAATTTTGTTGTGCATTTTGTTATTGAGGTAATGTGTGCATGTGCGTCACCAGCAGAAACCAAAATCTGAGATATAATATACCGTAGGGATAATGACTCCAGGCACGACAGGTTAGGCATTTTAGAACTCACTACTCAAAGAATTAAATGTAAGTGTAAGAGAGAAATGTGTGTGTGCGTGTGTGTATGTGAGAGAGGCAGACGCACGCAACGTAGGTGAGTGATAGAGATGCACCATGTGTGAGAATGACAGAGATTCGCATTGCACCTTCAAATATGCTGATCACGTTCAGACATAGGAGCAACTGTCAGCAAGCTCTCTTCTTCCGAAGTCCTGTTGTGCTCCCCTCCCCTGGATCTGTGGAAATGGGCAACAGAGTTGTGGGAGGGGGACACCCTGACATTAGTCATGGATTCCTAAGCAACTGAGAAGCCCCCTAGCTTCTTCTCGAGTCCAGGTTCTTCCCCCCCCTTCCGCCCCCGCATCCTGCATGGCTCCTGCTGGGGGCTTGGCTGTCGAGTGCTTCCCTTCCTCCCCTTCACCCCGCACATGAGAAACCTGCCAGAGGCCTCACTGCCTGGTGCTTCTGCCCCCCCAACTTTATCCATGTGGTTTCTGCCAGGGGCCTCATTGTCTGGTGCTCCTCCCCCCCAGCCACCCGTGTGGCTCCTGCCAGAGGCCTGGTGCTTCCTCCCCCCACGAGTCCCCTCGGTGGCTTCTGCCAGGGCTGGAGCTTCCATCCTGTCCCCTCTGCACTCCTTCCCTCATCCTCCCTCCCCCAACAGCTTATCAGGACTTGGGGACTTCCTTGGGGCCAGAGCAGAGCTGCAGAGGCTGGGGGACCCTCCCTCTGCCCCCCAGTCTGGCAGCAGAGAGCCCTCATTGGCTGCCTCCTGCTGGCCACAAGCATGTGTGTGTGTGTGTGGGGGGGGGGTGCAGGGACAGGGACACACCCTGCAGCAGCCATGGGCATACAAGCACGTACAAATGCATAAGGGCATCTGAAAATTTGGTGTTCCAATTTTTTAGGTGCTCTATGCAGCCATGTGTTTTGCATATGCCTATGGATGGCCCTCTCATTAGAACTCCCCTCCTCTTTCTCACCCTACACAGAAAGCAGGAGGCTTCTGGGGGACAGTTCTAAGGTAGAAGGCAGGAGCTGCACAGCAGTGGGAAGGAAGGACAGCTGGAGTGCCAGCACTTGATAAACACCCGGCTAAAGCAGTCAGGATCACCAGTTAGAAGCTCCAGAATCTATCACTAGATCCTGATCTAGTGGTCGGTGATGACTGCTACACATAATGTCACTCCTAAGATGAGTCCCATATGAGTATGAGTTGGCAGCATTGCTTCACAATGCTACTGTCTCTGACCTCACATTTTTGCCAGTTTTATCGGCAGTGAGATTAATTATTTATTTAAATAAGCTATGAAAGTACAATCAGTGTTTCACCCATAGCAAGTGGGTTGGTAGCAATAAGTATATTGACAGGCAGGAAATAGACTAGATTTTAAAACGGGCAACCTAATCAATAGCTACATACATTGCATTAAAGCAAGTTTATTTTCATCTTCCCACTTTAAGAGCTTTCCTAGTAAAGGTTGAACCTATCTAGTTTGGCACTCTCTAGTCCGACAACATCTGTAGTCCGGCATGATTTTAGTTAGCTGGATGACCACTTTTCATGGATGTGGCCAAGTTTCCCACAGTCCCAAAAAATTTGTTTACAGCCACCAGTCCTGGCTCTCAGTGTTCTGTGCTGTTATTTAGCTCTAATTTACCCCTAAATGTCTTCTAAGAGCCCAGTAAGCAGGGGAAGTGTTGGTAATGCTGCTAGACAATATTGACCTCCTGTGGGCCAGCAAATTCTCTGATTTGGCATTGGTCAGATCCCATGGGTGCTGTACTAGAGAGGTTCAACCTGTAGTGCTTTTTTTGGTGTGAGTAAACACTATAATTGTTACAGTGATTAGAATTAGAGTTGGAAGCCTGAGAGAGGAAATGATCTCTATGAAGAGTTCTGTTTTAACAGATGCCATCGTTCATGGTATGAAAACAAGTTTGTGAACCACTGGACTCTACTGGCATTGTATAAAATCAAATACTATCCTTTTTCAGCTACCTTGAGCATATAGAAAACATTTGTCAGGTGCCAATCAGATACATAGAAGAGTAAGTGCACTGCAGTGGTTTAAAACCAAAATGAATTATGCTGTGATATTCTAGGAAATTACAAATTAACCCTATATCAATCCTAGCCTAAACCTTCTCCACAGGTGATGCTTTCTATAGTGTTTCTTCCCTTGTGACCTGCCTGTCATTGACCACAGCTCCCTCTGCCACTTCCCTTATTTCCTGTATTAAGTTTGCTCCAGTGAATTAGCTATAATTAACATGTAGCTTCCTGCAGGGTTCCACCACCTGTTAACAAGGGCCCTGATTACGTAAGGATGTGCGTAAGGACGTGCCTATCTTTAAATGCAGTAATATATCTTCTGACTTCAAATGTAAAGAGTCTGATGTAGAGACATGATTTAGGATGGAAGATCTTACACTCAGAGTATTGTAGACTGTATTTCTATTTTTTGGTTTTTTTCTTATCTAAAATAAAAGTCACTTACACTAAAAACACATATTTTCCTCATTGTCTCTAGAAAACTTATTAACAGGAATGAAATGGGGCAGTTTCAAATGTCACTAGAATTAGTTCCATGTTATTCACAGAATTGTATTTTGTTGTAGGTTTTAAATGTGGATTTAATTCTTTTTTGGTTTTTGTTTGTTTTGGAAATTTATTTCATACTTAGAAATTTGTGATGCTTTGTTATGGTGGCCAAGTGCTGGAAATTGGATAATAGCCAAGGTAAAAATATGTTTCCTGGGTGGGACCAGAGCTAAAGCACAGTGAAGCTAGAGAAAAGGGACTCTTAGTCCAAACATAGACATTTCATGGCTTGCTATTGAGGGTCAAGTGGAGTAAGTGGTGGTCCAATGTCCCTCTCCAATGGATGCTCCTATGTATTCTTAATGTATGTGTGAACTCACTGGCTATGCTCCCAACAAGCCTGTTTCTTGCTCTCATCTGGCAGAGCTGCTGTTGAATTTCATCTGTCACTCTCCAGCTCATTCACTAGCATTGTTAGGCCTATCTGAATTTCCTCACAGCCTTCTCCAGTGCTAACATGCCTAAATGATTGTACACAGATTTTGCCATTTCACTGTTCATCCCTTTCTCCAGAACCTTAATAAACGCATTAAATAACATTAGTCCTGGTATGGCGCCGGAGGGGGACTACAAAGGAGAAGGCAGTAGTGGCTTGAAGGACTCGTTCACTGTGACTGAGCCAGATGTAAGAGGAAATGTGGAGTAAATCCTAGTGACATTTGTGACAGGAGTGGACAAAGCTGGCATTAGTGACAGAACAGAGCAAGAGGAGGGCAAGGAGAGAAGAAGTCAGAATGGATAATTAGGAAGGGATGCAATTATGCAATGTTTCAAAGACACTGACAAGAAATTTAAACTGGATATGGTGTCAAAGGGGGACCAGAGGAGAAATTTCAGTTACCACTATATTAATTTGATCTGAATTCTTCTCAGTGCATCTGTTTTCCCCCAATCTGAGATTAAATAATCTACCACAGATGACAATTTTCTGTATTGTCCTAGTTCCATTTTGGATAAGATAGAGCCCATTCTATCTGTGTGGATACCTGTTCTTTAAACAGTGGCTAATGTTTAATAGATTTAAACTCTATATACCCTTCTGCCAGGTAGCATTAACAGAAGCCAGAGCTGGGTTCAATATCTGGGGGAGGAGGGTCCTCTCCATCCATCTATCGCAGAACTGGCTTGAGTTCCCACCCAGTAATCTGGGAAACTTACACAACACCCGTAGGCACCTCTGGGCGGCAATACTTCCCCACTCGCAAGCACAGAGTCTGAGTGTTTAAAAGAAACTTTTAATAAAAGGGGAAAGCATGGCATTAATTTGGGAAAACACCACAAACACAATTCATAACCAAAACCACAACTAAACATCCCATTGGGGGCTATGTCTACACTGCAGGCTTCTTGCGCAAGAACTGTGCAAGACTGCGTCCACACTGCCATGTGCTTTTGCACAAGAGATGTTCTTTTTGCAAGAGAGCGTCCACACTGCCATGAATGCTCTTGCGTGAGAAAGCTCTGATGGCCATTCATAGAATGGCCATCAGAGCGCCTGTGCTTTTTCTGATCGGGGTATCTTGTGCAAAACCCCCTCCGGAGCCTCCACACCTGCCTTTTTGCACTGTAGCTCAAAAAGGAGTTATTCCTCATGGGGAGAGGAATAACTCTAACAGCACAAGCCCTCTGTCCTGTCAATTTCCTTGTGCAAAAATGCGCTTGAGGTATGGATGCTCTGCCAGTTTTTGTGCAAAAACCCTGTAGTGTAGACATAGCCATAGAGGTTTCTTGCACAAGAACTCTTGTGCAAAAAGGCTTATTTCTTGTAGAAAGAGAAATAACTCTTGCGTAAAAAGCCCTGTCTTCTGACCATCTACTGTAGTTTTTCTTGCGCAAAAACGCGATTGTAGTTTGCTCTCTGTGAGTTTATGCGCAAAAACTCTGCAGTGTAGACGTAGCCTCAAGTAGGTTGGGCATTGTCCTTTTCCTCTCTGGCTCTCAAGTCCAGCAATGTAAATGTCCCTTCACATGCCCAACCCTTCTCTGCACCCCACTCACAGTCACTGCCCTTGGTCAGGGCAGACCAGCATTCAGGGGTGCATCTGCAGATTTCACCTCCCATCCTGAATGGGGGGGAGTAGAAGGCATCTCACTCACTCCACTGGTCACTCACCATCCACCTGCTCGCTGCTTTCTGGCTCTGCTCTGCTGGCCATTTATCACCCCTCGCTGCCGCCGCTCTGCTGGCTGCTCCTCACACTCTCCATCGCTGCCCTGCTGGCTGCTCATCACATCCTCTGTGGGCTTGTGGTGGATTTGGTTCTGGGCCAAACCTAGTGATTTCAGCTTTCAGCTCTTAGCCCAAAGCACAGTCCAGCCACAAGAGATTCCCCAGCAGCAGCCACTAGAGTAAATTTACATACAAAAGAGACTCCTTATCGAGCCTTTCTTTAACACTGTCATTGAAACAGTGGAGAGAAACAGGTTGAACCAGTCTTACAGCTCGCACCTGGAGGGCAGGCAGCCTGCTGCCTCAGAGTCTTGCCCTCCCTAGCTTAATCTACAGGGTTCTGGAAGATGAGCCTCTGTCCATCCAAGTGTATTTACACTGACAGGATCTCTCCTTCTAACTGAGTTAAACACAATCTGACTTTCCTGCATTCCCACAATAACTGCAAGCATTGTTGATCATCTCACATTTCCTCCATTTATGAACACAATTTGTGACCCTACAACAGCCAAATTGGTTACCAGGAGCAAAACGCCATTGTAACAGTTGAATATCTGAAGGAGGGGCAAACTGCATTTACATAAGCACACCCAGGATTTCTCTCTCATTCCAGCTGGCTGTAATAGAAGCATGGATTCAGACCCTGCTTACAGCTGAAATTGCCTTTATCTACCTAGTCAGCATGTGCAGTGCTGCTGAAATTATTTTTGGGGTGTAGGTGCTGAGCTGCTGATGGCATCCAGTCTGTCCAGTTTGGGAGAGTTGGCAACCCTCACTGCCCCAGAATGGGGTCACAGCTGGGGGCAGCTGCAGAGTCCTGGGACAGCAGCAGGACCCTGGGGCTGTGGAGCTCCTGGCATGGCCAGTAGGACCCCGAGGGCTGGTGGAGCCTATGGGGATGGAGGGTAATGGGACCCCAAGGGCCGGAAGGGCTGGCAAGTCCTGGGGGCAGTAAAGCATGTGGGGTCAGCAGGATGCACAGGGGCTGTCTGGAGGCCAGGACCAGGGGCTGGAGGATCTGGCAGTGGACCCAGCCCCCAAGCATAGTAAAGTCAGGTGCAAAACCTGAGGGTACTGCAGCACCTCCCTCCTCACACCTCTACTTTCTGCGCTTATGAGCATGTGGAAGCATTTCAGACAAAGCTACACCAAATGTTTTGACATCTGGCTTATTTCAGATAATTTCTGAAATTTCAGGTGGTCCTCCAGGTATTTTCCATACCTCTTTCATCAAGAGATTGGTCTGGAAATCTCAAAAATAGCCAGGATAACTAAATTTTGATGGGATCAGAAATCTGGGAATATGGCTTTGTGTGGACATGTATGCCTGCATTTCTGAATTTCCAGTTTAAGTCCTCACCAAAAACATGCAGCATAAAGATGCAGGAGCATTTTTAATATTGGCTTTGATTGGGATTTTACATAATAGAAGGTGAACAGTTCAGGTCACTTACCATTTTATCTAATCGAGTGGTCTCATTCCTATAAATGATATAACCATTGCCAAAGAATGGTTTGACTTATTTTAGGGTGTCTAGAGGGAAGGGAGGAGAATTCCGTTCTATATGTCATTGTCACCGCCTTCAACATATTGGGTCCATTTTGGGGAAATACTTACCTTTTGCTTGAATTTTGCCCAGATCCCTTTTCATCTAGCAAATGCAGAGGGGCTTTTTATCTTTAAGAGTAAGGGTTGTCCCATTGGGCCAGATACTCATCCAGTGTACAGTGGCATCGTTTCATTTGATGTGAATGGAGCTATGCCAATTTCACGAAGGAGGATCTGACCCACAAGCATAAAGGGTACTACTCATGTTCTTAGAGTTAAAAGTTCTTAAGTGTTTTGCAGAACTGGAATCCTATTTATGGTCTTTGGATTAAGTTAACTGAACATAGTGTAAAGACTTCCATTCAGCGTAAAGGGCTTTGGATTAGGTGCCTACATTCGAAGTAGAAATTTTTGGAGAAATTTTGCCTGAGGAACTGTGAAAGGCAATTAGAGTTCTTAGTTCACAGGAGTTTCCACATATCTATAAGGGGCACAGAAGGGATGGGGCATGAGCTACATTCTCTTGTACTCATTGAAATGTCTTCCATTCTAGGGGAAACATTAAGCATGTTTCCATGTTACAGCTGTGCTTAGCTGTTACTCATTTTTTTGAGTAAGAGCAGCTTTTTGAAAAAGGGGGGGGGGTTGCCAAAAAAACCCCACGTCCCTACTACTTTCACTTTCGAAAGCAGAGCTGAGCTTTCGAAAGTGAGATCAGAAGAAGATATGCAAATTCCTGCAGAATTTGCATATCCTCTTTCAAAACTTCAGCATAGTCGAGACGAGCCCTTTGGTATAAAGGGTGTCATGGGGTGATATGGGCTCTTATGAATCCCTTCCTGACATCTCAGTGTGGGCATATCTAGACTACGCCGAACGTAATTAAAAAAGGAGGTTTATGCGGCTTTTCGACAAGGGGGGGTTGCCAAAAAAGCTGCATCTTAATTACTTGCACTTTTGAAAGCTCCGCGGGAATTTGCATATCCTCTTTTGACCATTCGACTTAGTCTAGATATGCCCTGTGTGTCCATAGAGCAGATGAACACACTAGGGCCCCATGCTGCACACATATTAACCACTGCAATTCAATATAATTTAGTACATATTACATGGAAGAAATAGTGCAATTTAATGAAAACAAAGAGGAAACATTACTGGAATTTAACAGGCAAAATGAAAATCTAATTAAGTAGCAGTAATACTTGGCTTTCCTATAGCAGTCTGTGTCTAAATGCCATTTCTTGCCAGTTATTGTCAGGAACAATAAGGGCATTTGGCACATATATAGGGCATGCCCCATCTTTCTGAGAACATGTGATCTTTGATAAAATACATTCATAAAATAATACTTCCTGATGGCAAGTTGGATAAATATATGGTATGGAGCCAATCACCTTTCCCCAATGTTTCTGTCAAACACTAGGATGCTTTTGTTGTATTGTACATCTGCTCATATTATCATGCAAGGGCTATGCTGTCTGAAACAAATAGTCTCGGTGTTTAGCTGGCCCAGACAGCGGAGATAATCCACAAAGGTAGTGTACAGTGATAAAGTAAAAGGTCTTCTTGAAAAACCTCCACTGGGGAATAAGGTCTTTCTCTGATAAAATCTGTAACAAAAATTAATGGAATTGTGTAGAAAAAAAATTCACAAAGGGTGAAATTCACCTTGAGCAGCGATACTCCAAAGGCCTATGCAGGGCCAGATTATCCATTAGCCACAGTAGGCACAGTGCCTAGGGCCTACAAAAAATTTAGGGCCTCTGAAAAATTTAGGGCCTAAAAAAATTCATAATTGACTCAAAAATAAGTGCTAAATCACACTTAATAATGGTGTATTAAATCTTTAGTCAACAAACAACCTACAGGTAAACAACCTACAGGTAACATACAATTAACACACAGAATTCATACCGGTTCCCTGTAAGCTGGGCAGCAGCATGGCCTCCCAGCTGCTTGATGAGCCTCACCCAGGAGCTCAGGGGCTCCTTCACAGGGAGCTGCCTTATTGGGTGAAGGGTACTTCTCCCTCAGCAGCAGCAGCTCCATGCTGGAGATGGAGTTTGCCTCTTCCAGCTGGTAGGGAAGGAACAATAAGTGGCTGGGGTGAGGGCGAGAGGGAGGGCAGGTGGGAGAGTTTGGGGTGATCTGGCTGGGCTGGGAAAGGAGAAGATTGGTGTGATTACAGCAGCTGGGTTTGGCTGCAGTTTCATGGGAGAAACTCAGCACTCTCCAGCCTGATGGGCTGGGGGAGGAGAGGGAGAGCAGACAGCATGGGGTAGGTAGGTGGAGAAAAAATGTGGGGGTGCTGGCATCTATGTAGTGAGGTAGGGGAATTTGGTGGGTATCCTGATTCACTCCTGTCTGGGTTGTAACTGCTGGTGCTTGGCAGAGACATAGGACTCTCTCCTGGGCTGGGGGAGGGGCAGGGAAGCAGGCTGCATGGGGCAGGTATGCTGATGTGCTGGGGTATAGGGGCATGTGGCTACATGGGAGATGGGAATGCTGCTGTGGAAAATCCATTGTCTCATTAATGCATCAGAGGGAGCTTAGTCAAATATATCTTCCCAGACTCAAGTGAGGAGGGGTTGGTATTAATTACCAACTGATTGGTGACATAATTACAAGATCTTAAATATCCCAGGAAAATATCATGGGGGAGGGGGAAGAATAATGTAGCATCCACTTTTAGACTTGTAGAGCAAACACAAAATAGTGACTCCTCAGCAGTAGTAGACCAAAATATTTTTTCACCTAGTATCAGGAGGTAAAGATAAAGAGCTTGCTTTTGGCCATAGAATCATAGAATACTAGGACTGGAAGGGACCTCGAGAGGTCATCGAGTCCAGTCCTCTGCCCTCATGGCAGGACCAAATACTGTCTAGACCATCCCTGATAGACATTTATCTAACCTACTCTTAAATATCGCCAGAGATGGAGATTCCACAACCTCCCTGGGCAATTTATTCCAGTGTCTGACTACCCTGACAGTTAGGAACTTTTTCCTAATGTCCAACCTGAACCTCCCTTGCTGCAGTTTAAGTCCATTGCTTCTTGTTCTATCCTCAGAGGCCAAGATGAACAAGTTTTCTCCCTCCTCCTTATGACACCCTTTTAGATATCTAAAAACTGCTATCATGTCCCTCCTCAATCTTCTCTTTTCTAAAATAAACAAACCCAATTCCTTCAGTCTTCCCTCATAGGTCATGTTCTCTAGACCTTTAATCATTCTCGTTGCTCTTCTCTGGACCCTCTCCAATTTCTCCACATCTTTCTTGAAATGCGGTGCCCAGAACTGGACACAATACTCCAACTGAGGCCTAACCAGCGCAGAGTAGAGCGGAAGAATGCTTCTTGTGTCTTGCTCACAACACACCTGTTAATGCATCCCAGAATCATGTTTGCTTTTTTTGCAACAGCATCACACTGCTGACTCATATTCAGCTTGTGGTCCACTATAACCCCTAGATCCCCTTTCTGCCATACTCCTTCCCATACAGTCGCTTCCCATTCTGTATGTATGAAACTGATTGTTCCTTCCTAAGTGGAGCACTTTGCATTTGTCTTTATTAAACTTCATCCTATTTACCTCAGACCATTTCTCCAATTTGTCCAGGTCATTTTGAATTATTACCCTATCCTCCAGATTAGTCGCAACCCCTCCCAGCTTGGTATCATCTGCAAACTTAATAAGCGTATTTCTATACCAATATCTAAATCGTTGATGAAGATATTGAACAGAGCCGGTCCCAAAACAGACCCTCATGGAACCCCACTTGTTATGCCTTTCCAGCAGGATTGTGAACCATTAATAACTACTCTCTGAGTACGGTTATCCAGCCAGTTATGCACCCACCTTATAGTAGCCCCATCTAAGTTGTATTTACCTAGTTTATTGATAAGAATATCATGCGAGACCGTATCAAACGCCTTACTAAAGTCTAGGTATACCACATCCACCGCTTCTCCCTTATCCACAAGACTCGTTATCCTATTAAAGAAAGCTATCAGATTGGTTTGACATGCTTTGTTCTTTACAAAGCCATGCTGGCTGTTCCCTATCACCTTGCCACCTTCCAAGTGTTTACAGATGATTTCCTTAATTACTTGCTCCATTATCTTCCCTGGCACAGAAGTTAAACTAACTGGTCTGTAGTTTCCTGGGTTGTTCTTATTTCCCTTTTTATAGATGGGCACTATATTTGCCCTTTTCCAGTCTTCTGAAATCTCTCCTGTCTCCCATGATTTTCCAAAGATGATAGCTAGAGGCTCAGATACCTCCTCTATCAGCTCCTTGAGTATTCTAGGATGCATTTCATCAAGCCCTGGTGACTTGCAGACATCTAACTTTTCTAGGTGATTTTTGACTTGTTCTTTTTTTATTTTACCTTCTAAAACTACCCCCTTCCCACTAGCATTCACTATGTTAGGCATTCCTACAGACTTCTCGGTGAAGACCGAAACAAAGAAGTCATTGAGCATCTCTGCCATTTCCAAGTTTCCTGTTACTGTTTCTCCTCCTCACTGACCAGTGGGCCTACCCTCTCCTTGGTCTTCCTCTTGCTTCTAATGTATTTATAAAAAGTCTTCTTGTTTCCCTTTATTCCCGTAGCTAGTTTGAGCTCATTCTGTGCCTTTGCCTTTCTAATCTTGCCCCTGCATTCCTGTGCTGTTTACCTATATTCATCCTTTGTAATTTGTCCTACTTTCCATTTTTTATATGACTCCTTTTTTATTTTTAGATCATGCAAGATCTCGTGGTTAAGCCAAGGCGGTCTTTTGCCGTATTTTCTATCTTTCCGACACATCGGAATAGCTTGCTTTTAGGCCCTTAACTATGTCCCTTTGAAAAACTGCCAACTCTCCTCGGTTGTTTTTTCCTCAGTCTCGATTCCCATGGGACCTTACCTATATGCTCTCTGAGCTTAGCAAAATCCGCCCTCCTGAAATCCATTGTCTCTATTTTGCTGTTCTCCCTTCTACCCTTCCTTAGAATTGTGAACTCTATGATTTCATGATCACTTTCACCCAAGCTGCCTTCCACTTTCAAATTCTCAACCAGTTCCTCCCTGTTTGTTAGGATCAAATCTAGAACAGCTTCCCCCATGGTAGCTTTTTCAACCTTCTGAAATAAAAAGTTGTCTCCAATGCAGTCCAAGAATTTATTGGATAGTCTGTGCCCTGCAGTGTTATTTTCCCAACATATATCTGGATAGTTGAAGTCCCCCATCACCACCAAATTTTGGGCTTTGGATGATTTTGTTAGTTGTTTAAAAAAAGCCTCATCCACTTCTTCCATCTGGGTAGGTGGCCTGTAGTAGTCTCCTAGCATGACATCACCTTTGTTTTTAATCCCTTTTAGCCTAACCCAGAGACTCTCAACACTTCCGTCTCCTACGTCCATCTCCACCTCACTCCAAGTGTGTTCATTTTTAATGTATAAGGCAACACCTCCTCCCTTTTTTCCCTGTCTATCCTTCCTGAGCAAGCTATACCCTTCCATACAAACATTCCAATCATGTGTTTTATCCCACCAAGTTTCTGTGATGCCAACAATGTCATAATTGTACTTATTTATTAGCACTTCCAGTTCTTCCTGCTTATTTCCCATACTTCTCACATTTGTATATAGGCATGTAAGATCCTGATTTGACCTTGCCTCCCAGTTTTGCCCTGACCCTCCTTTCTCTCTGCCATTGTAGCCCACGCTCCCTCCCATTTCCGACCCATCTCCTAGGTCTCCATGTTCTCCACTTACCTGTGGGCTTTGCTCACCTGTCCCCGTCAAACCTAGTTTAAAGCCCTCCTCACTAGGTTAGCCATTCTGTATCCAAATAGGGTCTTCCCCTTCCTCATAAGGTGGACGCCATCCCTGCTTAGCAGTCCTTTCTGGAATAGCATCCCATGGTCGAGGAAGCCAAAGCCCTCCTGGCGACACCATCCTCGCAGCCAGGCATTCACCTCCAGGATGCACCTGTCTCTGCCCGGGCCCCTACCTTCGACAGGAAGGATCGAAGAGAATACCACCTGCGCTCCAAACTCCTTCACCCGTACCCCCCAGAGCCCTGTAGTCACTCTTGATCCGCTCAGTGTCACACCTCACAGTATCATTAGTGCCCACATGGATGAGTAGCATGGGGTAGTAGTCATGGGGTAGTAGCCATGTTGCGTGTGTTAACAGGAGGCAATCTGCCTAGAGACTTTAGCCTGAGCTAAAAATCAGTTTGTGTGGAGGGGAGGCAGATCCAGGGCAGACAAATAAAGAGGATGGAGAGATTCTGCATTAGCAGATCTTAATGCAGGATCTGAATTCACTTGTATTGGAATTTTCTATTGTAAAGTAGTTAGGTTGCTTTTGTAGATAAGGATTATGTGGATAGGCCTAGCTCATTACATTTACATGATTACATTTCAAAGAAAGTTTACATAGGTGTTAATGGCTTAAGTTATGGAAAGAAAAGGATTCTTTTAACAGATTTTATTGGAGTGTTGTAGATATCTGAAGACTCTTATCTTTATTTTTTTTAAATATCCTATGTTACTAATTAATGCATAGTAAATTGTTAAAACTGGAAGAACTTTGCCATGGAACCTGTTTATTTGTTTGGCCTTTCAATTAGAGTTGGATTCCAGACAAGTGATTTCCATTAAATTTTAGGATTTGTTTGGGGAGGCCAGATCTTTTCTATATGGTATAGTTCTGGGTCTTATGAGTCAATGGGCATACAGGTGTGATGCTGGGTGTGTTATAGGAGGAAGACTGTATTTGCAAGCTCTTTAAAAAATGGATCTGTCTATAAACTCTGAAGCCATGTGTTAAAGTGTTGCTCTGGAGCTTCTACTCTTTGAGTTGGTGACAAACACAATGTGAAAGTTTCAAACAAGGATAACTTTTATCTGTGTTTATAGATCTCTGTTTCACTTGCTAAACATTTATTTGAAATACCCGTCCCCAAACACCTGGGCTGCGTCTAGACTGGCAAGTTTGCAGAAAAACTTGCCAGCTGTCTACATTGGCCACTTGAATTTGCACAAGAACACTGACGATCTAATGTATGACCGTCAGTGTTCTTGCGCAAATACAATGACTCTCCCGCTCGGGAAAAAGCCCTCTTGCGCAAATGCTTTTGCGCAAGAGGCCAGTGTAGACAACTGAGAAACGTTTTGCGCAAAAAAGCCCCGATGGCGAAAATGGCGATCGGGGCTTTTTTGCACAAAACCACGTCTAGATTGGCCACGGATGCTTTTGCGCAAAAGCATCCGTGCCAATCTAGACGCTCTTTTCCACAAATGCTTTTAATGGAAAAACTTTTCCGTTAAAAGCATTTGCGGAAAATCATGCCAGTCTAGATGTAGCCCTGATGTTTTATTTCCCTTCCTACATGTGTGGCTTTATATTTGATACTAAATAAAAATCATAAGGATTCTTCCTTGTTAACGATCCTTTGTTTTAAAATGTTTGCCTTCCATAGCTACTAGCTGTTTAAAATATATATTTATATCTAGGTATTTTGTTTGTACTGGTGATTCACATAGGAAAATTCAACCCACCCGAGGATGGAAAATGTTAGAGAGAACACTGCTCATTACTACAGTGTTTGCATTTCACAGTTGTGTTTCAGAAACCCCAGGCTACTACTAAACACTGTTTCTGGCAGAAATGGCTGATGCTGGCCATATAATGTACTGTTATTTTGTAAATGAAGTTGAATGATCTTGAGACACAATATTGCCAAGTTATCAGCTCTGCAGCACAATACATTGCTCTGGGTACATCTAAGCTACATCCCTTTTTCGATAAAGGGATGTAAATTAGACATATCAAAATTGTAAATGAAGCCGGGATTTGAATTTCCCATGCTTCATTTACATAATGGCGGCTGCGGCTTTTTTAGAAAAGCCGTTTAAAAAAAAAAAAACGCGGTCAAGATGGGGATTATTCGACAGAAATGCCCTTTTTCGAAAGATCCTATAAACCTCATTTTTTGAGGGTTACAGGATATTTTGAAATGAGGCATTTCTGTTGAACGATCCCTGTCTTGACTGTTTTTTTTCCAAAAGTGGCTTTTCAAAAAAAAGCCGCGGCTGCCATTATGTAAATGAAGCGCGGGAAATTCAAATCCCGGCTTCATTTACAATTTTGATATGTCTAATTTACATCCCTTTATCAAAAAAGGGATGTAGTTTAAATGTATCCTCTGTGGATTTTACAGTCATAGTGGCGGCAACATCACCTTACTTTTCTCCTTATCAGCTGATTAACTATCAGGTGAAGCCTAAGTATAATTGTAGTATACAACAAAATGACTGTTATTTTAGAATGAAGTACCATTAATTTCTCACACAGTGCACCACTTTCAAGAGTAAAAATTAAAGCGGGTGATATTAGGGTATATAGGGGCATTCCTCCCTTATATATTTCTATATAGTCTAAATTAAGGACCTATGGGTGCTTAGGGCCTACAAAGAGCTTAATTGGGCCCTGGGCCTATGAGCTATTAAGGTCCACATTTGACAACCATGTGGTACAGAAGTGATATAGGCATAGGTCTTGTGTGGCTTCTTGCATAGGAGTAAATTTCACCCAAAGAAAGCAAACAATGGAAAAGCTGTTATTTTTGTCTATACGCAAATGCATTGCCATTAACTGAAAAACAGAGATTTTGTGCTTTGTTTGAATTTCAGAGAGGCTTTTCTCAGCAGTAGCAAGGTTTAGCTTTTCATAGGGGGCTTTTTAATTATGGTCACAAAGTTTGCATATGCACTTGCTGGAATCCATGCAAAAGTAGTTCTCACATGACGTCCCATTTGATCATGCAAATCAGAGATTTTACAGCATGTATGTGCAAATTAGGTGAACACAGCTTAGTTGACTTCTTTGAACCTGAAAGTAAAATTCCAGTTCAGCATAGCAGCATTGCTTGGTTTAATTATACTAAAGTTATAAAAATGTTTAATTATGTCTTTGTGCGTGTGCGCACACATACAGGTGTCCAGATGTTGCAGTTTATCAGGACAGTCATGATATTGAAGGCTTTAAATTATAGAGGTGCCTATTATACTTCACCCACATCCTGATTTTTCACACTTGCTATCTAGTCACCCTAATAACATGCCTCCCCCGCCCACCTGCACTGTATATTCTCTCTTCAGTGTTCAGCAGAACAAAAACACAGGATTATATATATGTATTAAAAAGACATAATATCATATGTAGTATGTTCCATAAGTAAAACACCACTCGCTCCAGGCACCACCAAAGGCTTCTGACTTACCTAGAAAGGACCTAGGACTCATTTCAGATCCTACATAATACATATCAGACATGATCAGCAGCATTCACTGTCACAGTTGAGGAATCTTGAATGGGGTGTAAAAAAATTGCTTAAGAACTACCTAAGATACATGTATAATATGAGTGTATGCTGAAATGAGTGAGAAATCATCACAATAACCTAACAGCAATATACAGCCTTTTTTTCTCTCTCTCTCTGAATGTCTGTGTGGAGCAATGCCCAAAATTTTAACCAAATCTGGTCATAAACATCTGGTCTGGTAAAAAATGAGACTATTAGTCCTCTGGGGACTTTTTGGGAAACACACAACAAAGCTTTATGCACATTTTTACAAGACAGTTCTATCCTGCATTTGTGTAGGGGGGAAGGGGGTAATTATGAGTAGGATCAAAGAAATCTTGAAAAGAGAGATATAAAAGCTGTTCCTGCTTTATGTGTATGCCATTCCATCTACATTAATTATATCTTAAGATCACAGAACTTGCTTTCGAACAGCAATGATAGCAAGGCAAATTATATTGTGCAGTGGAAAGATGTTTCACATCCAGCAGAGAAAAATAGATTACCTCTCTCAGAGGGCTTTAATTGGTGCATATGGCTTTCTGAAGACCCTCTGCACCTGTGTGGATTTCACCCTACTTGTCTTTAAAAACTACTGTCAAAATGTCGCATGCACATTCGCATCAGGTACAAAGACATACATGGGCATTTAGGGTCAAATTCATTACTGTTGTAAATAGGCATAGCTCCATTATCAGCAGTGATATTTCACTCATGTACACCAGAGCTAAAAATAAAAGCAACAACAACATTAAACGTGCACTTGTAAATAACAGAAATTGTTGCAGTTCTCTGTATGGACAATACATTCATGTTAACATTGACAAACTTCATAAAAAGTGAATTAAAACAACAAAGGAAAGAACATGTTATATTGTTAGGCCCCAGAGGTATTGTTTGTTTGTTTTAAATCATGGCTGTGTCATTTGTTCAAGGAAACTTTGACCAAATGCTTAGCAACTGCAGTGGCAGGGAGAGCAAATGTGCTTACTTTATTCTAAAATTTGTTAGCATTTGGAATTAGCCAGGGTTATGTGTGAATCTGCAATACTTTCAAAAGTACAGTTGGGAGGCTATTTTGATTCTTTTTGCACTTGACTACACTAGACTTTTTTCTTTACCCTTGGCTGATCCCTAAAGTAAAGAACAAATGTCTGTATCCTACAATAAATGTGGTGGGTGTCTTCACACTGGCCTTTACAAACATGATAGGTATCTTGAGTTAATTGGCAACAAATTATCTCAAGGTACAAAAGTCTAGTGTAGACATACCCTTTGGTTTTATGGTGTGAATGTTATAATGAGAAGGTTATATGACAGGGGTGTAAGCAGCAGATGCAGGAGGAAAATGTGAGTCTCTCAGATCTGCTTTGGAGCAGTTGTGGGGGTTGTTGGATACCAGGGTGGATAAATTATTTTATTGATTCTACTGTGCATTTTATATTTTCAAAGGGCATCCTTAGACTATATATTGTTAGCTTTGGAATTATATTCCAAAGGCTAATAATATTATTTATTTCCTATTAGATATATAATTATATGTCTACTACAAAGGATAACATATTGAGACATACCTAAGGCTATATCTACACTGCAGCACTATTTCGGGATACGAGAGGTATCCCAAAATAGTTATTCAGCATCTTTTAAGCATGCCCATTATTTCAAAATATAATGGGCTTGCTATTCCAATGTCTCTGTAAACCACATTCCATGGGGAGTAAAGGGCATTTTGGAATAGTGATTTATTTTGAAATAAGTGCTGTGTAGACAGCACCAAATTTCAAAATAAGCTATTTTGAAATTGACTCGAAATAAGCTACACAATTTGTGTAGCTCAAATTGCGTAGCTTATTTCGAGTCATGAGTGCAGTGTAAACGAATCCTAAGTGACTTAAGCTCCTTTTCAGAAGTGATTTGGATACTTACTTTACTTTTGAAAATGGGGCTTGGACTCATAAGTCCTTTAGGTGTTATTTAAAAACATTATCCAGGGTCTCTTCCTTTTAATGTATATCTGAATGCAGGAAAATTCTAACTTCTGGGAAGTCCTGTAGGAACTATTCAGCTATTAGACTGATAAACCTGGGTCACTTATCAAGAATGCAGCTCCAGTGTGAAACAAGGTTAAATTACTCTGTATGCTCAGAATAAAGCAGAAAAGGTCTACTCAACAATGACAGGAAGCTATTTAGGCTGTCTTGTACACAGTGCACTGAAAGCACCAAAGTGTCTAACCCTTAGCAACACATGCTAGAGGCAAAGTAAGGAATGACTGGGAATAGTCTGTAAATGGGCATAGTCCAGGGAAGGTCAGAAGCACTGTGTATTCCCATCTCTGACAAAAGCAGCACTGGGTAAATGAGTGAGGAGAGATTCAAGCTAAAAAATCTCAGGTAGGTTTTTAATCATGTCTTTGAGGATGCACCACTGCTCAGCTGTGAGTGAATCCCTCAGGACACCACTACACTGTGTCTTGTTCCCGTGGCCCCCTGTTGTTTGTTTCAGGAGATTTATCAGGGCTAAGCAGTAACAAAGGCAAATTCTTGCCTGTGAGGACACAGTGAATGAAGACTGCTGTTATTCATTTTTAATGATTGTCATCATGACTACTCTTTCAAGCTGCCAGACGTAGCATTTAGATCTTTGTACCCAGTGTCATTCACTGAACTGTCAGCATCTGTCATTCAGTGCATATGCAGCACTATTACCGATATTAGAGTTTCAGTTAATGCCCTGCTTTGATATATGGGAAGAATACCTTGCTCTTTCAGCAGAAAAGCAATGCCTATGCATGCCAATGTGTCCTGGGAGAGGACCATTCTTTGAGTGCTAAACATGTCAGAAATCCCTGCTGCGGCACATCTTTCAATAAAAAGGCGGGCATCAGTGAATAGTTCTCTTTCATATCTACCCATTTATCAAATACATGACTGCAAGTCTAGTCATCAGTCCATTTAATCTGTGCTCACCACTGTGGTATGTTGCTCATGATGTGTCCTCTCCCTGCATACTTCTGGTTGCAGCTCTTTTTCCAGAGCACTCCTTTGCACTGCAGAAGATGACTAGGGCCCTTTTATTTTCTGTCTGATTCTTGAAGAGAACGAGAGACATGTTTTCTCACCAATGGAGCAATGAAGGCTTACATTCCCATGTTCTAAAAACAAAACAAAACAAAAACTAACAATACAGATGCCTTGGAAGAAACTGTTGTATGTGTGCTGTGTTTCTGCCTTTTCCATGGACTCACTATGGACACGTCTAGACTATGTTTTATTTTATATTCTGCGGGAATGTGCATTTCTTCTTCCGATCGCTTTTTCGAAAGCAGGTCTTTCGAAAGTGAAAGTAGTCTGGACGCAGGATTTTTTTGGGGGAAAAAAAACCTTTTCCAAAAAACCGTGTAAACCTGCTTTTTTAAGGAAGAGCAGTTTTTTTAAAAAGGGGTTTTCTTCCAAAAAAACCATGTCCAAACTACTTTCACTTTCAAAAGACCCGCTTTTGAAAAAGCGATCGGAAGAAGATATGCAAATTCCCGTGGAATTTGCATATCCTCTTTCAAAAATAAAACGTAGTCTAGACATACTTTATGTGACACTGAGCAAGTCACTTCTCTTTTCCTCAGCTCCCCCATCTGTAAAATAGGAATAATGATCCTCCTCCTTTGTGGAGATCTGTAAGAACATAAGAACATAAGAATGGCCGTACTTGGTCAGACCAAAGGTCCATCTAGCCCAGTAGCCTGTCTGCCGACAGTGGCCAACACCAAGTGTCCCGGAGGGGGCGGACCGAAGACAATGATCAAGCGATTTGTCTCATGCCATTCATCTCTAGCCTCTGACAAACAGAGGACAGGGACACCATTCCTACTGCCTGACTAATAGCCTTTTATGGACCTAACCTCCATTAATTTATCTAGCTTCTCTTTAAACTCTGTTATAGTTCTAGCCTTCACAGCCTCCTCTGGCAAGGAGTTCCACAGGTTGACTATGCACTGTGTGAAGAAGAACTTTCGCTTTTTTAGTTTTAGACCTGCTACCCATTAATTTCATTTGGTGTCCTCTAGTACTTATATTATAGGAACTAATGAATAACTTTTCTTTAATCAGCCTCTCCACACCACTTCATTTGCATAATCTCTTCCGATGCTTTTTGTGCAAGAGGTTTTTGTGCAAAAACTAGCAGTGTAGACGGATCCATTTTGCGCAAAAACCCCCTTTTGCACAAGATCCTTATGCCTCAAAAAAGGAGGTATACAGATCTTGCACAAAAGGTTTTTTTTGTGCAAAACAAACCTGTCTACACTGCTTGTTTTTGTGCAAAAACCTCTTGCGCGCAAAAAGCCTTGGGCAGAGATTACACAAATGAAGGGTGAGAAGTTGCTAATGAGTGCTTCATTAGCATACTCTCTGCCAGCAGCAAAAGTGGCAGTGTAGATGTAGCCAGAGAGGGCTGGAGTTGTCCTCTCTTCCCAGGGCACACTGAAGCCCTCATCCCCACTCCAGAGCGATGATCTACATGAAGAAAAACAAAAATGCATTGCCTTAATGAGCAATGCTGGGTAAGCCTTCTAGTTATAAATACAATGCAGACAGAAAAAGAGCCAGGCTGGAAGAAAACCTAGAGGTTTTTGTATAATCACATCTAATCTGTAGGACTTTTGAACAACTTTGGTGATATTGATTTGTATTTTGTCAGTTCTACACCACTCACTCATGCATAGGCATCCTCATGAATTGAATGGAGAGCAATAGCACCTGAAAGTCTCCTGAGTGTTACATGAGGCAAACAAGGGATTAATATAGTGATGTTTTTGTTTTATTTGGAATCTAAAATGTCTGGGATTCTTCATCTCAGTCCTCTTTCCCTTGCCCTGGTATCAGCCACTAACATTATAAACCCTTCTGCTATCAGCATGCTGGCCTGTAAAGCTCTTTGTAATTTATTGGAATGGTTTTATGGGAAAAGAAAACAGATTTGGTTGGTTGGTTAGTAGTACGGGACAGTCTAAACAAAAAAGAAAAATGGCATCTACTACTTCTTTTCTAACATATTTATTTTAACATTTGTTATTTATTGTCTCTTCTTGTTCCCCAAAGGAAAGCATTTACTTGTGTTCTTTGTGGGCACATTAAGAGTACATCTAGACTAAGTTTGTCTGTCGAAAGAAGATATGCAAATTTGGAGCTAATTTGCATATCTTCTTCCGATCACGTTATCGGAAGAGGTTTTTTTCGAAAGTGAAAACAGTTTAGAAGGTTTTTTTTAGAAAGAACCCTCCTTTTTCGAAAGAACCCTGTACAAGGAAGAAGGGTTCTTTTGAAAAAGGGGGGTTCTTTCAAAAAAACCCTGTCTAAACTGCTTTCACTTTCCAAAAAAACCTCTTCTGATAACGTGATCGGAAGAAGATATGCAAATTAGCTCAGAATTTGCATATCTTCTTTCGACAGACAAATGTAGTCTAGATGTATCCTAAGTGGAAGGAAAATAATTCAAATCCTCATGAGAAAGTAGAAGGAAATAATTTGCATGTCTTAGGTCCATTTCTAGTGGTGGCCTTCTGTTCTTATTATTTGTATTACTGCACTGCCTAGGAACCCAGGTCAGAGAACAGAATCCCATTGTGCTAGACACTGTACAGACACAGAACAGAAACACTATCCCTAAGTGTAAGACAAGAGACAACTGATAGATGCAGACAGTTGGGGGACTACAAGGAAATAGTCAGGCAATATTGTTCAACATGAGAGGCAATGATTTCAGCACAGCCGCAGCCTAAGCATTGTCAAGCTTTCGGAGATATTATGGCAAATGGAGTTTTAGGTAGGGAACTGAAGTAAGTAATATTTATTTCTTTGTATGTTTGCTGATGTTCTGATGTTTGTCTGAAATAATTTTCAATTCACACTATTGGCAAAATGGAAAATAGTTGTGAAAGCGTTGGAAAATATTCATTTCGAATTATAATCTAAATTTCATTTTCAGCTATATTTTCCTACCAGCTCTAGAGCTGTTTAGAAAATGGAGAGGGGAGGAACATGTGAAAACTTTTTTAAAATCTCATTTTTCATCAGAATATTTGTTGAAATGTCCCATGAAGTTATAATATTTATTACCTGTGTTAGTTTGTCAGTGGTGGCTTCGGGAAAACCATCTCAATCTGACCCTAATTTTACATGTACAGGAAGACATGGTTGGGATATACCAATATCTTCAATGAAAACAAAGATGTTGCAAAGTTCTAAAGAAATAAATCACTGATTAAACAATAATAATAATAATTAATAATAAAACAATGGATTTGCAAAGTCAAACTCAAGAGATGTGATTGCAATAAATTGCACAAATACAACATAGTTGGCCAAAGTCAATAAAATCTGAGTGGGAATCTTTCTTTTCCTTCTGTAGCCTTTTGTCCCCAGAAGGGTTTCTTGTCATTTCCGCAATGGCTGACAGGCGTCAGTTGAGTGCTGACATGTACTGTGGCTCCTGTAAGCATTTCTGACATAATTGACATAGACCTGGAGGGTTTTGACAAGTTTGTCAACCTAATGAATGGGCAACTGAGCTTTAAAACCACACTTAAAGGTCACGTAACTTGTTCAATGGAGGATGACAAATTCTAGTAACCAAATAATGCTTTCAGACTTATTCTGCTTGCCTGAGAAAATAAAAAAAACCCAGGATGTTGTTAATGACACTTAGCAAAGGAAAAAAATGCCTTTGAAGGAAAAATGTGTTTGAAAAATGAGGACTTGTCTATGCTAGAAAGTTGCACTGCTTTAACTACATTGATATAGTGACAACCCTTCTAGTATGGACAGAATTATATCAGTGTGTATATATAGTATCTGTACAGTGCTTTACAGCAGCAGAACCCCATGTAGGAAGGGGAGTGAGTTACTTTTTATACTTTTATAATGTCCACATAATAGATTGGACCAGTGTTATTTTTGTCAGTAGGGTTCTCTCTCTCCCCCCCCCCCGCCAACCCCCCCAAAAAACCTAAATAGTTACACTGGTATAAAAATGGTGTGTGTAGACCAGGCCTAAAAGCATTGAAATAGACTGAGCTTCTATTGATTTTCTTCACTATTTTTCCAGATATTGGTTGCTCACTGAACTCAAAGGGAATCTTGTCTGAATGACTGGATCCTTAGCATTATCTTCTAATTGTCTTTCCTCTCTGCCCTCAGAAATACGCACCAAGGAGGGTTTATAAATGGTATATTCAGATTCAGGTGGGCATCTGTATAACTCCATATTCTTATTTTAGTGAGAAATGAGGCAGAATGCCCTTAATCAACATTTTTCTTCCATGAGGGGGCAAGGACTTTAAAGACTAACCCCACTGAGACTGGAACATTGACTGTGCTCAGACAGCAATATAAACATCCAATCAGTGTGTTTTTGAGCAATCAGCAATGTGTTACACTAATATTAGTGGAGTCATCAGATCATCAAAAATAACAATCTGACTAATTTTTTACAAGACAGGATTCAAAATGCTTAATTGCAGCTGATACCAATTTGTCTGGTAAATGCTGTGGTATTTTTTTTCTTATAGTCAGTGCCATTCTCCTTCACATTTGCAAGGGAGAAAAGCTAACACTACAATTCTATGCCTGAATTCCTGTCCTTGCTGATTTCAACTAAGGCAGGATTCCACACACAGGCTATGTCTACACTGCAGGCTTCTTGCGCAAGAACTGTTTTGTGCAAGAGTTCTTGCGCAAAAGGTCTTGCACAAGAGCACGTCCTCACTGCCATATGCTTTTGCGCAAGAGTGTGCTTTTGTGCTAGAGCGTCCATGGCAGTGTGGACACTCTCTTTTGCAAGAAAGCTCTGATGGCCATTTTAGCCATAGAGGTTTCTTGCGCAAGAAACCCCTGTTGCCCGTCCACACTGCCTTCTTGTGCAAGAGGGCTTATTCCTCGTGGGGAGAGGAATAACTCTTGTGCAAGAAGCCCTCTGTTCCGAAGCTGTACTGTAAATTTACTTGTGCAAGAACATGCATGCAGTGTAGACGCTCCACAAGTTTTTGCGCAAGAACAGCCATTCTTGCACAAGAAGCCTGCAGTGTAGACATAGCCCATGAGTTTCCACTTCCAAAAAGGCTGAATCAGTCTCCTTCTGGGGATGTGTAGGGGTCAATTGTGGAAGAGCTCTGTACTTGTGAAGTATAGGGGTGGTGAGGCTTGCATTCCCCCAATCTTTCCCATTCCCCCCCCTTCCCTACTACTGATGAGCCAGAAGCAAGCCTCTAGGAACATACGCCATTGTAGCAAGAACAAATTGTAAATAAGGGCGGGAACATAACAATCTTGTTTACCTAAATGTACCGATCATGTAAACAAATCAAAGGACAAGCAGTACAGCTGAGCCATACTGTAACAAGCAATGAGTAACCCCCAGATATTTCCAAACTGCCACAAACAAGGTAGAGACACAGTATTTAAAGCTGCACCAGAGCACAGCAATTTGGACCTTACCGATGGGCTTTGGGTACCAGCGCTTCGGAAGCTGAGACAGTCTCCCACTTCATCTGCAGCCGAAACGGGTTCCCCGGCTGGCAGAAGGGATGTAAGAAATGCTGCTTTTCTTATCATGTTGTTCTTTTAGTTAAGGGGCACAGCTGATAGCTGTCAGGACATAAACTGCTTGTGTTTGACAGATTCCTGTGTACCTTTTTTTGTATTTTGAGAACCCAGTGTTGGACCTGAGATTCACTATTGCCGGCAACAGGATGCATAAGGCAAGACTACTTTGTTCTGGCTAATGGCCTATAAGGAATTCTGGCCTGATGTCCAGTTTTCCTTTGTATACACTGTACTTGACCTCACTTCTCTCTAGCAGAATGGTCTGGTTGGGGACATGCCAGAATATTATTGATTTTCTTGATTGTAGTTATATTCTCGCTCCATGGAGCTAGGATGAATACTGAGTAATGAAATGATGTGGATTTGATTTGAAAGCAAGCATCCAATACAATCTACTCAGCATGCCATTCTGGCCAGTCATACTCTTTGAATTCTTCAATACACGTATAGCCTTCAAGTATAGGGTGTTTGCACACAGGCCATGTCTACACTAGGAAACTATTTCAAAATTACTAAATTCAACTTAAGTACTCCCGATTTAACAAATTTGAAGTAGTGTGTCCTCACTATGGAAAAGCATCAACGTTTTCCAAGGTAGACTTGCTGCCTCAGACTTAGAACCCCAGAAAGCACTCTGGGGAACTATGGGAGGCCTCCCAGAAGACAAGTATTTTGAATTAGCAGAACTGGAGTGTCCACACTATCATTATTTCAAAATTACTATTTTGGAATTAGCGTTTCTTCTCGTGAAAAGCAGGAGTACAGACTTCAACCATGGCCCATTATTTTGAAATAACAGGCTTGGTAGTGTGGATACACCACTTCTAAATTCCAATGTTAGGGGGGATGTATTTTGGAATAAGGTCCTAGTATAGACCAGGGCACAGGGAGATATTGGTAGGAGGGGAAGTGTGACGGGGCACCTTTGCCCTGCACTTGGGGAGGCCCTGAGCCCCGCGCCACGGAGTGCAGGGAGGGGCCAGGAGGAGACGGAGGTGTGCCGGAAAGCCCCATCTGGGACAGGGAACAGCGGCAAAGCGGGAGCTGCGGTGCGCCCGCAGCCGAGGGCGCCCATGGATCACATCACCCACAGCGTCACGCTGGGGATGTCAAGAGGCGGGGACGGGGACGTAAGTGTGGCGACGTCTCCGGTCACACCAGCGGGTAATTTAAAAGGGTGTGGGATCCCCGGAGGGGGGGAGGAGAAAAGGGAGGAAGAAGATGAAAGAAAGAAAGAAGAAGAGGAGACCTTGGGGGCAGAACGCCCAGCGAGAGGACTCGGATCGGAGGACGGCAGCGGTGAGTCCTGCCCCAAGCCAGAGAGCTGAAGCTAGGTCCGGGGATGGGGGAAGAAGCGTCCCAGGGCAGGGCCATGAAACCCGTGAGTGGAGGGGTTTAGGGGCTACTGCCCCCTCTGCTGAGCAAGGACAAAGTTCCCTGTCTTAGTGCCCTGGGCCAGGGCTCGGAGAGAGGGTTGGCCCAAGCCCTCTTCCCCCATCGCTAAGGCAAGTCGCGAACCCTGCCAGGGGGTAAGCTACCGGGCGTTCGACCGTCCGTCCAGAAGGTAGCGGTGAGAGAGTGAATACAAACATAGACTGTAGAAGTTGAGACTGAGGGGACCGAAGCCACGGCCAGTAGCGTCGTAGGACCACCGGAACCCTGGGGAAAGGGGGAGACTTATAACACGTGGTGGAGAATGTGGGCATGACCCCGGGCCCCGTGATAGGGGTTGAGAAAGGGGGGAGGTGAGTGCCCTCATGACTAATAACATATTTATTTCAAGGGAAAGAAATGGACGTCAATAAGATCTTAGAATGGCTGGTGGACAACCAAAAACAACAGCAGTCACAGCAAACGCAGGTGCTGCAACAAATCCTGACCCAATTTCAGGAACAACAGGGCCAGCTGATCTGAGAATTCCAAGAGACTGCACCAGGGGCAGCAACCGGAGTGATCAGCAGCCCTCTGAGGGGGGAGGAAGGAAGAGCTGGAGGCACACAACTACCTATACGCCTGACCAAGTTGGGACCGGAGGACGACCCCGGAGCGTTCCTGGTTACTTTTGAGAGGGTGGCTACAGCTGCCAAATGGCTGAAGGAACATTGGGCAACCCTCCTGGCACCCTACTTGTCCGGACCAGCCCAGTTGGCCTACCGAGGTATGTCGGCCCACAACGCCTTCTGCTATTACAAAGTTAAAGAGGCGATCCTGGATCAACTTGGAGTCTCACCTGAGACCTACGGCCAAAGGTTTAGAGAGGTCCACTACGACCCGCAAGAATGCCCACGTGCGGTGGCCCAACGGGTCAAGGAAGCGGGAATGAGATAGCTAGAACCTGAGAACAAGTCCAGGGTCCAGGTCGCCGACTTGATTATTCTAGAGCAGTATGTGAAGATCTTACCACCCAAAGGACAGCAGTGGGTACGCCAACATCTGCCGGAGACGTTAGAAGCAGCAATAACATTAATGGAGCATTTCATCACCGTGGAAGGGGTAGAAGGAAAAGGGTCAGGGGCCAGCCCTAGGGCCTCCCGAAAAGGGGAACCGCCCTCCATAAAGTCCGGGGCGGTCGCTCGCTCAGGATACGTCTGAAAGCCCCCACTAGGCCCAATGCCAGAGAGAAAGTTGGCACCCAGATGGAGTAGGCCGGAAGGCGGGACAGGGGCCGTAGTAGAGCGGGGCGATGGACGAGAACGAAGCCCGAAGAGTGAGGTCAGTCCAAAGGGGGCCTGTTACCAGTACGGGCAAGAGGGACATTTCAAAAAGGATTGCCCCTGTATGGACTGCACCTTCGGCCAGCGGTGAACTGAGAGAACGACCGGCAGCGAGGATAGCCAAGCTCAGGTAATGCGAAAAGTCCGGATTAATGGAAGGTGGGTGGTGGCTGTGATAGACTCAGGGCGCGGACATACTATAGTCCGAGAAGATATTATCTGCCCCACGAGGCCGCGGGGCCCTCGGGTGTACATGTGCTGTGTACACAGGGACGTTCACCCCTACCCGACGACCTGGGTACGAATTAATGACGGGTGGGAAGAGGGGACCTGTGAGGTGGCCGTGGCACCCAGATTGGCGTACCCAGCCCTGCTGGGGAGGAACTGGCTAGGACTCACTGCCTGTTAAGGCAGTGGGGAGAAACCCATGAGGGTAGGGACGTAGGGATCGAAGGGGGAACTACTCTCGTAGCCCAAGGCGAGGAAGTAGCAGGGCCGGTATCGGAAGAAGAGGCGGAGTGAGATGTGTGAATGCTCCCGACCCGTCTGGAACTAGATGAAGGAGACTTCCTCACCCATCAAAGAGAGGATCTGACGCTGCAACAAGCATGGAATCAGGTATACGACGGGGACGAGGCGCGGGGTGGGAGACACGGACCCCGCACCAGGGACCTCAGTTCGAAGTTCGAGAGGACCGCCTATATAGGGTAGTGGCGGGAGAACAAGAAGGAGAGGAGAAGTGCCAGCTACTAGTACCCCACCCATACCGCTGGAAGGTCCTGGAATTGGCCCATGACCATGCGTGGTCGGGGCACCTAGGGACAGACAAAACGCAGCAGAGAGTGCTGCAATGGTTTTATTGGCCAGGGGTCTACCAAGAGATCAAGGACTTCTGCACCTCATGTCCACAATGCCAGAGGACATCAACTACAAGGGTGCTGGCGGCCGCTTTGGTTCCCCTCCCCATAGTGGGAACCCCGTTTGAGTGTATCGCCTTAGACTTGGTAGGACCCCTAGAGAAGTCGGGAAGGGGCCACCTATACATCCTGGTTATTGTGGACTATGCAACACGCTATCTCGAGGCCATCCCCTTGAGGAAAGTGACAGCCCAGGTGATAGCAGAAGAACTGGTAAAACTTTTCATGGGTAGGACTGCCTAAAGAATTGCTAACCGATCAGGGCCTGAATTTAACCTTGAAAGTGATGTGTAGGGAATTGTGTAGGGTAATCCAGATACGGAAACTTTGGACGTCCGTATATCACTCACAGACTGACGGCCTCGTGGAGAGATTAAACAGGATCCTGAAAGGTATGCTGTGCAAATTTGTCCAGGAAGACCCCCGAGACTGGGATAAGCTATTACCCGCCCTGATGTTTGCAAGCTTCCGTGGGGTACTCCCCATTTGAGTTGTTATATGGGCGACGGCCCCGGGGAATCCTAGATTTAGTAAGGGAAGGATGGGAAGCACAGGTGTCACCAGCCCTCGGGGCCGCGCAGTACGTAGAGAAACTGCGAAAGAACGTGTACTCCCTAGCAGAGTGGGCCCAGGGGAACATGCAGAAAGCCCAAGAAGGGCAGAGGGCCTATTACAACCAAAAAGCGAGGACGAGAGAGTTTGCGCCCGGAGAGCAGGTCCTCCTTCTATTTCCAACAGGAGAATCGAAATTACTGGCCTGGTGACAGGGACCCTTTCACGTAATAAGGAGAGTGGTGGAGGTGGACTACGAGATCCAATTAAACGGGAACCAAAAAGAAACCCAAATATACCATGTGAATTTATTGAAGAGGTGGAACCCCTGGGAGGCCCTCCTGATCAAACCTCGGCCGGCAGATATAGAGTTTGGGCCATGGGGGGATCCGGAGGCAAAATTGGAGGAGACCCGATTAGGGAAAGAGCTCTCCGACCCCCAACGAGGACAGCTATGCCAGACCCTGATGCGATTTTGACAGGTGTTGACCAGTTGGCCCGGGCGAACCAACCAGATTTGCCATGACATCGTGACCGAGCCAGGGAAAATGGTACGGGACAACATCCGGTCCCTTCCCCGTAATTTATGGGATACAGTAAGGAAAGAACTCCAGTCCATGCAGGAATGGGGGGGTGATAGAAGAGTCCCACAGCGAGTGGAGGAGCCCAGTTGTC
Source organism: Rafetus swinhoei (assembly GCA_019425775.1). NCBI lineage: Eukaryota > Metazoa > Chordata > Testudines > Trionychidae > Rafetus > Rafetus swinhoei. Next base: position 121,643,645 of record CM033424.1, read on the forward strand.
CTGGTGCCAAAACCGGATGGGTCCACAAGATTCTGTATAGACTTTTGCAAAGTTAATGCTATCTCCCGATTTGACGCCTAGCCCATGCCTCGTATAGATGAATTGTTAAACCGCCTGGGGAGGGCAAGGTATTTGTCAATGATCGACCTTACGAAGGGTTACTGGCAAATTCCGTTATCCCCCGAAGCCCAGGAAAAGACAATTTTCGCCACGCCATTTGGGCTCTACCAGTTCATAAACATGCCGTTCGGCCTTCATGGAGCAGCTGCCACCTTCCAACGACTTATGAACTGAATCTTGAGAAACCACCAGGACTACGCGGCAGCCTATATAGACGACATCGTGATCTTCAGCGAATCTTGGGAGCAACATTTGGAGCATATTACAGCAGTATTAGAAGCCTTACTGCAAGCCGGATTAATGGCCAACCCGAGAAAATGCCACTTCGGAAAAAAGGAGGTATCATACTTGGGATATACGGTAGGACAGGGACAAATCAAACCCCTAATCGATAAGGTACAAGCCGTTCAGGACTACCCCTCCCCAGACCACAAAAAGGTAGGTCAGACAATTCCTAGGCCTGGCCGGTTATTATAGATGGTTTGTGGTGGATTTCGCCTCCTTAGCAACCCCCCTTACAGACCTTACATGCAAGGGACAGCCCCAGAAGGTGAGATGGACAGAGCAATGTGCCAAAGCTTTTAGGAGCCTAAAAGAGAGTCTAGTCCGCGCACTGGTGCTCGCCCAACTCAAGATTCCCAAATCTGCACCGTCCTTTGTGGGTGATGAATCTGAGGAACTGTCCCGGATTGAAGTGTCATTAGAAGAGGTTTTGGAACAAATAGAAAAACTTAATGTTAACAAATCTCCGGGACCGGATGGCATTCATCCAAGGATTCTAAAGGAACTCAAATGGGAAATTGCTGAACTATTATCTGTGGTTTGTAACCTATCCCTTAAATCAGCTTCCGTATCTAATGACTGGAAGGTAGCCAACGTGATACCAATATTTAAAAAGGGCTCTAGAGGCGATCCTGGCAATTACAGACCGGTAAGTCTAACTTCAGTACCTGGCAAATTAGTCGAAACAATAGTAAAGAATAAAATTGTGAGGCACGTAGAAGAACATAATTTGTTGGACAAAAGTCAGCATGGTTTCTGTAAAGGGAAATCATGTCTTACTAATCTATTAGAGTTCTTTGAAGGGGTTAACAAACATGCAGACAAGGGGGATCCAGTAGATATAGTATTCTTAGATTTTCAGAAAGCCTTTGAAAAGGTCCCTCACCAAAGGCTCTTGTGTAAATTACATGGCCATGGGATAAGAGGGAAGGTCCTTTCTTGGATTGAGAACTGGTTAAAGACAGGAAACAAAGGGTAGGAATAAATGGTACATTTTCAGAATGGAGAGGGGTAACTAGTGGTGTCCCCAAGGGTCAGTCCTAGGACCAATCCTGTTCAACTTATTCATAAATGATCTGGAGAAAGGGGTAAGCAGTGAGGTGGTAAAGTTTGCGGATGATACCAAACTGTTTAGGATAGTCAAGACAGAAGCAGACTGTGAGGGACTCCAAAAAGATCTCACCAAACTGAGTAATTGGGCAACAAAATGGCAAATGAAATTTAATGTGGATAAGTGTAAAGTAATGCATGTTGGAAAAAATAACCCCAACTATACGTACAGTATGATGGGGGCTAATTTGGCTACGACAAATCAGGAAAGAGATCTTGGAGTTATCGTGGATAGTTCTCTGAAAACTTCCACACAGTGTGCAGCGGTGGTCAAAAAGGCAAATAGGATGCTAGGAATTATAAAGAAAGGGATAGAAAATAAGACCCAGAATATCTTACTGCCCGTGTATAAAACTATGGTACGCCCACATCTTGAATACTGTGTACAGATGTGGTCTCCTCACCTCAAAAAGATATTTTGGCCTTGGAAAGGGTTCAGAAAAGGGCAACTAAAATGATTAGGGGTTTGGAACAGGTCCCATATGAAGAGAGGTTAAAGCGACTGAGACTTTTCAGTTTAGAAAAGAGGAGACTGAGGGGGTTATGATAGAGGTATATGAAATCATGAGTGGTGTGGAGAGGGCAGATAAAGAAAAGTTATTTATTAGTTCCCATAACAGAAGAACTAGAGGACACCAAATGAAATTAATGGGTAGCAGGTTTAAAACTAATAAAAGAAAGTTCTTCTTCACACAGCGTGTAATCAACCTGTGCAACTCCTTGCCAGAGGAGGCTGTGAAGGCTAGGACTATAACAGAGTTGAAAGAGAAGCTAGATAATTTCATGGAGGTTAGGTCCATAAAAGGCTATTAGCCAGGGGATAGAAATGGTGTCCCTGGCCTCTGTTTGTCAGAGGCTGGAGAAGGATGGCAGGAGACAAATCGCTTGATCATTGTCTTCGGTCCACCCTCTCTGGGGCACCTGGTGTTGGCCACTGTCGGCAGACAGGCTACTGGGCTAGATGGACCTTTGGTCTGACCCAGTACGGCTGTTCTTATGTTCTTATGATTTTAATAAGCCCGTGTTAGCACAGGAGATGGATGGAGTTGAGCACCCGATACTATATCTAAGCCGCAAACTCTTCCCCTGGGAGAAGGGGTATGCGACCATCGAAAAAGAAGCTCTAGCACTAAAATGGGCAATTGACTCTTTACGGTATTTTCTCCTAGGAGACAAATTTACGCTGGTAACAGACCACGCCCCTCTATAATGGATCCAGAACATGAAGGACACGAACCCATGGATACTCCGATGGTATCTAAGTCTGCAACCATACCAATTTACAGCGATATACCGTCCGGGCTCAGCGAACACGAATGCAGATTGTCTGTCGCGCATACCCGAGCTCTGCACAGGGGGGGCGGCAGGTATAACAAAAGACTTGAGGCGGAAAGTGTGTGACGGGGCGCCTTTGCCCCACACTTGGAGAGGCCCCGAGCCATGGAGTGCGGGGAGGGGCCAGGAGGAGACGGAGGCGCGCCGGAAAGCCCCAGCCAGGAACCAGCCGGGATGGGGAACTGCGGCAAAGAGGGAGCTGCGGTGCGCCCACTGCTGGGGGCACCCGCGGATGACGTCACCCGCAGTGTCATGCTGGGGACGCCGAGAGGTGGGGGTGGGGACGTAAGCGTGGGGATGTCTCCGGTCGCACCGGCGGGTAATTTAAAAGGGTGTGGGAAGCTTGGAGAGGGGGAGGAGAAAAGGGAGGAAGGAGACAAAAGAAAGAAAGAAGAAGAGGAGACCTTGGGGGAAGAACACCCGGAGAGAGGACTCGGATCGGGGGACAGCAGCGGTGAGTTCTGTCCCAACCCAGCAAGCCGAAGCTAGGTCCGGGGATGGGGGAAGAAGCGTCCCAGGGCAGGGCTGTGAAACCCGTGAGTGGAGGGGTTTAGGGGCTACCGCCCCCTCAGCTGAGCAGGGACAAAGTTCCCTGCCTTAGGGCCCTGGGCCGGGGCTCGGAGAGAGGGTGGGCCCGAGCCCTCTTCCCCCATTGGGATGGGCCCGAGCCTTCTTCCCCCATTGCTAAGGCAAGTTGCGAACCCTGCCAGGGGGTAAGCTACCGGGCGTCCGTCCGGACGGTAGCAGTGGGAGAGTGGACACAAACATAGACTATAGAAGTTGAGACTGAGGGGACTGAAACTGTGCCCAGTAGCGTCGCGGGACCACCGGAACCCTGGGGAAAGGGGGAGACTTATAATAGGAAGCATTAAAGGATCCTTGTCACATAAGTCTTGTTCCTTGTTCTTCATTATTTTAGCCACATTTCAGTATATTTTCTATGATTTGTCCTCCCCTCTAGAGATGCAAAGCCAGATTCTCCACTGTAGATTCTCCGCTAACATTTGAATGACATTTGAATCCTTAGCTTATGTATATGATAACTAAAGCTGGTTGGGAAATGGCCTGTTTTCTATAGTGGAAAGTTCTGACTTTTTGTAGAATATTGGAAACAAATATTTTGGCAGAAAAGTGAAATATTCAGTTTAGAAATGTTGCTGTGGTGCTGCAAGGAAGTTGTAGTTAAGGAACCTCTTGCTCCCATTCTCCTCTATAGCCTGGTCCTGGTAAGACTACATCTCCCATGGTGCACAACCTTCTTCTCTGAAGGGAAGTAAGTTGAATCATGGGAACCCTGGCTGTGGGGCAGGAGGAGAGATGTAGTCTCTCTGTAGATGCTAATGTAAGGAGGAAGATGGAGAAAGAGGGAACAGAACTGCAATTCAATCAGGTATTCAATTTGTCATATTTCAGTTTTCCACAGAAATATTTAGGTTTTCCGACCTTTGGTTTTTAAACAAAAAACAAAACGAAAAAATCCAAATTTGCTGCAGAAAACGGTATTTACATGAACATTTTTGTTTTGTTGAAAACCCAACTAAAATGTTTCTACCAAGCCTAATTCTCACCTAATTATAATAATATCACCTATTATAATTAGAGGTATTTAAACTAAGTGTGTGTTTCAACACCCAAAACTATATCCACATTTTCCTGGACTCTGCTTTTATAATGAATCATACCATTTTTTGATCTAAACATGGCCAAATTCAGGGTTACCTGAATTACTGATGAGATTGAAATTTTGTGGCTTGAACCTACATGGAGGGTATGGCTAGACTGCGGGGGGGTTTCAGGATACCAGAGCTATCCTGAAAATACTCTGCCGCATCCAGGGAACGCATTTGCTCTTCCACTTTTTTTTGCAGAAGAGCAAACACGCTCTTTCAGAAGCCCCTGTATTCCTCGTTTCACGAGGAAGAAGGGGGTTTTCAAAAGAAGTTTTTTTTCAGAATTTGGCCCAGTCTACAGAGGCCAAATTTCGGAAAAGCCTCTTCTGACAAAAGTGTCGGAAAAAGATACGTGAAGTGCATTTTGCATATCTTTTTCTGAAAGATCCTCGCAGTCTAGACCTACCTTTATGGAAATAGGGAAATAAAGTTTTTGAAATAAAAATACTTGGATTTTATGGCTTGAACCAACACTTATGGAAATAGGGAAATAAAGGAGTTTATGAAATCAAAATACTTGGATCTCTGAGGGTGGGGTATTTTGAAAATTTTGCCTTACTTGTTCAATATGGAGTGACTGATACGTATGTATATACCCATTATGAGGTTTACTGTTGTTTGAAGTCTTTTAAAATCTCAGGGGCATGAACCAGATCTTCTGTAGTGCTGTATTTCTAGCAATTTTTTGTAGTGTAGAGTTATAAACTAAGAGCTACTTATATCGTTATGTTTCCCTTTCCCTTTCATGTTTTTAATTACATTTTCCACATGCAACTTCGGGTGATGTGACTCATGTTTCTCTGTTAGATTTTAACAAAATATTCACTCTTGTATTGTCATGCAGATCCCTAATACCATACTGTCATAACTCCCCTGATAATTTTGATGATACAAGAGGATTAAAAATATGGATAAACTAACATTTGCTTTACCTCATCATGAAGAGAATCAATGAAAGATCCAATGAGACATTATTTATTAGCCTGCAGCAGTCTCTCAAGTAAATATACTGAGTCTTAAAATATACATACAGTGTATATAACCTTTTCTGGCTCTATATTGTAAATAATTGACATCTGCAATGTTATTTTCTCTGTTTGCCTTTTGTATGCATACAGGGGGGGTCTGTTGGGTTGGGACACCTGTATACATTTTGGCCCAAATGGAGACCTCCATGCCTCAGTTTTTCCTCTGAAAAATGGGGGTTGTGAAGAAACAAAAATTAATGATTACCACAGGCTGTGTGCAATAGAAAAGTCAACGAGGAAATAAAATATTCCATATTTTGTCTAGGATTTCAATTGTGTATGATAAGCAAGATATAGGGGCACATAATTAATTATTAGGATAACAAGAAAGACTTTGACCACGTACCTATTAAGCATAGGCAACATGTGGGGAGAGGGGTACGAGTCCCAAACTCTGTGAACTGAAGAGCCAAAGGAAAAAGGGGAAAGGGGAACTACACAAAAGTGTGGAGGTTAGTTAAACAGAAATTAAATGGCACAATGACAAAAGTAAAAACTCTGCAAGCTGCATGGAAACTTTTTAAAGACGCCATAATAGAGGCCCAACTTAAATACATACCCCAAATTAAAAAAACACAGTAAGAGAACCAAAAAAGTGCCACTGTGGTTTAACAATCAAGTAAAAGAAGCAGTAACAGATCAAAAGACATCTTTTAAAAAGTGGAGGGAAATAGAAAGGAGCATAGAGATAGTCAAATTAAGTGTAAAAATATAATAAAGCCCCAAAACATTGAAGAACAGCTAAACAAATACTCAGAAAGTAACTGTCCTAACTGTCAGTGTGGTTAAACACTGGAATAAGTTGCTTAGGGAGGTTGTGGTATCTCCATCTCTGGAGATATTTAAGAGCAGGATAGATAGACATCTGTCAGGGATGGTCTAGACAGTACTGGGTTCTGCCATGAGGGCAGGCGACTGGACTCGGTGACCTCTCGAGGCCCCTTCCAGTTTTAGTGTTCTAGGATTCTATGATTTTTTTAGACTTCTAGCGTTTGTGTATAATCAGTTTACAAATTTGTCACTATTTAGCTGTCTGCTATTTCCTGATATGTTTGAATGGCACTCTTTTTCATTTGACTGTTTCTCATCTGATCTTACCCATATTTTATTATTTTCCATCCTCTCATCCTTACTAGAACATAGAAAATCTCTATTAATAGACTCTTCCCCTAAGAGATGTCTCTGTCCGATCCACGTGCACCCATCGGCTTTCCCCTAGCCCTTCATTAAAAAACTGCTCTACGATCTTTTTAACGTTAAGTGCCAGCAATCTGGTTCCATCTTGGTTTAGGTGGAGCCCATCCTTCCTGTATAGGCTCCCCCTATTCCAAAAGTTTCCTCAGTCCCTAATAAATCTTAATCCATCCTCCCTATGCCATCATTTCATCCATGCCTTGAGACCCTTTAGCTCTGCCTGCCTACCTGGCCCTGCACATGGAATTGGAAGCATTTCAGAAAACACTCCCATTGAGGTCCTCTTTTCTAGCAGCCTAAATTTGGCCTCCAGTGCTTCTCTCTTATCCTGTTACTGTTTAATGTATCAGTTTGTTCCAAAATCACCTCTAATGATACCTCAATTTGGAGCAATTCCTTAGATTTGTCACCTAAAAAGAACGGCTCAGGTTTGGGAATCTTTCTTAGTTCCTGAAGACGGATGCAAATAATTAATTTAGTTTCTCCACAATGACTTTGCCATCTTGGAATGCTTCTGTAGTATCTTGATCATCCTTCGCCCCACTGATTGTTTAGCAAGCTTCCTGTTTCTGATGTACTTAAAAAAATTGCTATTACTTTTTGAATTTTTGGCTAACTGTTCTTCAAATTCCTTTTTGGCCTTCCTAATTATATTTTTATACTTCTTTTGACAGAGTTTATGTTCCTATTTTCCTCACTAAAATTTAAATACTCTTTTCTATTTTCCTCACTTTTTAAATGCTGCCTTTTATCTCTCGCTGCTCCTTTTGCTAGGTTTTTAAGCCATGGTGGTTGTTGTTAATATGATTATTATTGCTTTATTACTGCTACTGCTATTACTGCAGTTGCTCCTAGAAAACTGTGATCCAGTCCTCCTAATGCTAGATGATATATGTATACATAATAAGAAATGTTTTTTGTGGGGTTTGCGGGGATGGGGACTCCCCTTTTGTTGTTCCTCTTTGTTTATTTGTGTTGATGAGGAAGCAAAGACACTTGAACCTAGTAGACAAATGCATAACAAGATCTAATGGCAGAAAGCTGAACATTGTTAAATTCAGCCTGGAGTTGATGTACAAGTTTTACTAGTAAGGATAATTAATTATCGAAACAATTTATCTATGGGTGTGCAGGATTTTCCATCTTTCAAAGTCTACAAACCAAGACTGGATGTCTTTCTAAAATATATGCTCTTGCTCAACCACAAGTTATGAGCTTGAAACTGGAGCTACTGAGTGCAATTATTTGGCCTGTGTTTTGCATGAGGTCACCTACATGATCAAAAAAGGTCTCCCTGGCCCTTAAATGTATGAATGGAAACAACATAATCCTTGAGTGACAATCTCCACTTTTGTTTTCTCCAAAGCTGTCAATCGTAGGAGAGCCCACTTTATAATTTCTCTCTATCAAACTGACATCCAGTTTTCCAGGGAAGAAATTACCCAACTTCTCATCAGCATTAGAAATAAGTCAAAAGTTTTAATGCCCATTCCTGGAAGCACTTTTTCAGGTGACTTGTGTCACTTGCAAAAATAGTCACAATGAGATCAATGGGACTATTGATAGGCTTGAAGCAATACCCTCTGAAGCAGTGGTCTCCAACCTTTTTAAGCACAAGATCACTTTTGAATTTAAGTGCAATCCAGGCTCTACCTCAAACCCAAATACCCTTGCCTTGCTTCCTTCGTGCACCTCTTTTGATGTCCTACCCCTGCTCACTCCGTCCTCCCTGTTTCCCCCATCCTGACTCCGTTTCACCAGGCAGGGGCAGTGAGTTGGGACACAGGTTCTGGTCTTGGTCTAAGGGATTTGGAGTGTGAGAGGGGCTCTGAGCTGAGCTGGGGCAGGGAGTTGGGGTACAGGAGGGGGTTCAGAGTACAGGCTCTGGATGGGAGTTTGGGACCAAGTGGCTCAAGGCTAGGACAGAGGCTTGGGGTGTCCGAAGGGGTTCATGACTGGGGTAGGGGTTCAAGAGTCTGGCTCCAGCTGGACACAGCTTATCTCTGGTGGCTGCAGGGTGGTGGTGCAGTGAGGCTAAGGAAGGCTCACCCCAGCCCTGGCCCTGCAGCACTCTCAACAGCAGCCAGCAAACTCCCTCCATCCCAAGCCCTGTGCCCCCTCCATCCGTTCTCTGAAGATAGAATACAGGGTGAGAGAAGGGGCACCCTGATATCAGCACCCCCTCCTCTGCCTTCCCTGCTCTGTACCGCAAGCAGGAGGCTCAAGGGAAGGGGGCAGGGAGGCAGCTCCAAAGCAAAGGGCAGGAGATGTGCAGCGGGGGGGGGCAGCTGAAGTGCCCGCACTTGATAGCCTCTTGGCCAAACTAGTCAGGATCACCTGTCAGAGGCTCCAAGGTCTACCAGTAGACCCCGATCTACTGGTTGGTGACCACTGCTCTGAAGTGAATGGGAGATTCCCATTGATTTCAGTGGGCTGTATTTCAGGTAGTATGTGCATAAGCTGAGGAGTTTAAGACTGGCCGTTCAGACTCAGGGTACATCCAAACTACATCCCTCTTTTGAAAGAGGGATGTAAATTAGACATATCGAAATTGAAAATGAAGCTGGGATTTGAATTTCCCGCTCTTCATTGCATAATTGCGTCGTGGCGTTTTTTCAAAATACACTATTTTGAAAGCGAAACCGCGGTCTAGACACGGTTCTTTCGAAAAGAAAAGCCTTTTTTTGAAAGATCCTGTAAACCTCATTTTTTACAGGATCTTTTGAAAAAGGCTTTTCTTTTTGAAAGAACCATGTCTAGACTGCGGTTTCACTTTCAAAATAATGTTTTTCGCAAAAATGCCACAACACAATTATGCAAATGAAGCACAGGAAATTCAAATCCCGGCTTCATTTGCAATTTTGAAGTGCCTAATTTACATCGCCCCCCCCCCTCGTCGAAAGAGGGATGTAGTCTAGACATATCCTAAGACAGTGCATGCTTATTTCGAAATAAGCTATTTCAGAATAGTTATTCCGAAATAGCTTATTTCAAAATAGTTCGTCTATACTGCAGGGAATCCTCAAAATTAGTCTGAGGCAGACTTCCCTAACATAGATGAGCTATCTCAGTTTGGACCCCCAGCAGGCATTGGGGAGGAATAACTTAGAATGGCGCTGGTGAGGGGCTATTTTGAAATAGCAGCAGCGGAGAGTCTACACACGCCTTATTTCGAAATAGCTATTCCTGATAGAATGAGGTTTACAGATTTCTGAATAAGCCATCCATTATTTCAAAATTATTTCAAAATAACAGAATGGCTGTGTAGACGCTCGCATTGTTTTTTCCAAATAACACTAGTTATCTCGAAATAATGGTGTAGTGTAGACTCACCCTCAGACAAGGACACCCTCTAGCCTTTAAATAGTGTGTTTTAAAATAGGATATGAGAATGATTAATAAGGTAGTATAGTACAGCAAAAGCTATGGCATGGTGGGGGTATTGGAGGAGCAAGGTAATTGAATACTCTGGTTAACTGAGATTTATACTTTACCAATGGAATATCAATTTTCAACAAATTATAATACACTAAAATGAAAAAAAAGTATACAATAATATACGGGTACCCACAAATCCACCAGTAGTAATGCACTGCTGAGTGGTTCCTAGAAGCAACTGTATGTATACCAGTAAAGTTTTCTATGCAGTAAATTATCTTATGACACTACATATCACTATGGGCAGAGCATGGTGTACACCCAGATCACCAAAAATACACTATACTAAAACTATACTGGACATAATTTAATCTTTCTTTGATGATTTAGAAGACTCTTCAGGCTCTTGCAGTTGCTCAGCATCATCATTATTAACATCAATTATCATTGTAGATGCAGAATGTGCAAGAGTTTGCGCTGAATCTGTAACAATCCTATGACATGCCCTGGAAGCTGCTTTTTAAAAAAATAAATCCCTGATATCAATTTTCTTGCTTGTCTTCTGCCTCTTTTGCATAAAAGTAGAGTGCAGAATATCTGGTTGCATAACATGCTGGGCAATATTCTAGTCCCAATAATTAGACTGAAGGTTTGCATTGGGAGATAACAGAAATGCCGGTTAATTGAACTTTCTGGTCAATTAAGTTCCAGATAACAGATCTTTTACTGCAGCTTGATAGTATTAATGACTAATTAATTATGTTAGTATCCCTCCTGCATATTAGTTTTTCAACCAAGGCAAAATTCCTTGGATGATCACTAATTGCGGAGTAATCAGTCAACTATACAGTATATTCCACAGTTTACTATTTAGTAGACTAGTTCTACTGTGTAAGGGTATGGTTAGACTGCAGAGGTTTTCCGGGATAACCCGGAAAAACTCTGCTGCGTCCAGGGGAACATGTTTGCTCTTCCGCTTTTTTTTTTTTGCGGAGGAGCAAACGCGCTCTGTCAGGGAGCCTTGTGTACTTCGTTCTATGAGGAATAAAAGCTCCTATAAAAGAGGAGGCTTTTCCACCCTTTGGCCCCACCTAGGCAGGACCAAATGGCGGAAAAGCCTCTTCTGGAAAAGCAATTGGAAAAAGCTATACAAATTGCGGAGTGCAATTTGCGTAGCTTTTTCCGAAAAAAAGGCTATAGTGTAGACCTAGCCTGAGACAACTTAAGCCAGGGGAAGAGACTGTAGATAGAAGGATATTCATTCTAGAAGCAAGTGAACATCACTTGTATATGTCAAAACCAGCTCTTTAGTGTCCTCAGGAAATGGTCTCAAACACTAATAAAAAGTTTTTGTTACACCTTTCAACATGAGTTCAAAGAAGTTGTTGACGTTTGTGTAAAAATAACAGTGTAGTTATGGGGCGACTGAATTTTAATCACCACTTGGATAGTAAGGACTTTAGAGCCAGTTTATTCATCTTTTTCTCTTCCCTTCTCAGCAATTCCCTCTTTAATCTCCCTCTCGGTAGGAGAAACCATGCCTCTGGGCTATAGGTGGGAGGAGCAGATATCATGAAGACCCATGCAAAATCAGGATGTCTTAGAATAAAAAGGTCACAACCCCAGATTTCTCTAAAACAAATTTCCTGCTACTGACTGTGGAATACTAAGGAATATTCAAGCGGATTTAATTTTCAGCTTCTTTCCCTCCCCTCCTACCCCCACATTTCTTCTCTTTCTCTCTAGACAACAGATACCAATGTCTTTACGCTGTTGATGATTAACTGCTAACACAGTACTCTTAAACACTCCCAGTCACATTTTTTAAAACCCTCAGAAGGGTAGCTGATAAAGCACGACCATAACAATTAGCATTGTATTATGGCAGAGCTTTTGAAGCAAGAATCTTATTTTTTCCTTCCCCTTCTCCCTGGCTTATTTTACATAAGTTGAAATTGCTCCTAAAATGTGTGCAGCAATGTTGTAGAATATTACACACAAAGATTTTTGCACTTGACTCTTACTTGGGTAGGTCTGTGTGTATGTGTATGTGTAGATCTGACACTGAAGAGCTTTTTGAACCAATTGCTTTTGTTGCAATTCTGAGATTTGTCCTTGCTACTAACTTAGCTTAGTAAGAACCTAGGAAAAAAAGCTTTCAAATAAATGCACACAATGAAGTGGCTATCCTATTGAGGATTGAAAGGCTAGTATCATCATGATGGGAAAGTTAACTAGGTTTATATTAGGCTGTATTTAGACCTATAGGCTACGTCTAGACCGGCATGATTTTCCGCAAATGCTTTTAACGGAAAAGTTTTTCCGTTAAAAGCATTTATGAAAAAGCATCTAGATTGGCACGGATGCTTTTGCGCAAAGCACTTTTTGCGGAAAAGCATCCGTGCTAATCTAGACGCCGTTTTGCTCTAAGCCCTGATCGCCATTTTCGCCATCGGGGCCTTTTTGCGCAAAACAGTTTTTAGCTGTCTACACTGGCCCTCTTGCGCAAATACATTTGCGCAAGAGGGCTTATCCCTGAGCGGGAGCATCAGAGTATTTGCGCAAGAACACTGACAATCTTACATTAGATCGTCAGTGTTCTTGCGCAAATTCAAGCAGCCAGTGTAGACAGCTGGCAAGTTTTTCCACAAAAGCGGCCGCTTTTGCGGAAAAACTTGCCAGTCTAGACGCAGCCATAGATTTTTAACACAGAAGGACTGTCATGGCTATGTAGTCTGGCACATCATAGACTGCAGAACCTCACCCATATCCTCTAGTTGAGTTATTGAAGTCCTTTTGATTTAAAGACGTTAAGATACAGAGAATTCACCATTTGCTATAATTCAAACTAACAAGTGACTCACATTGCGTTAATCACATTGGTGGCAGGGGAAAGTGATCCTTCCCTCTGCCCTACCTCCCATTCCCAGGGTCTCTGCTAGTCTGACCTGGGAAAAAAATTACTCCTTTAATCTTTGTAGTGGAAAGGGCTCTCAGGGGCAAGGGCAATGCTTTGGGGGGGGTGGCACTAAATATATGTGCCCCCCCCACTAATGTTGTGGGGGAGGGGCAATGAGCCAGCAGCTGGTGGGGCCAGAGCCCAGTGTCCTGAATACTATTAGTTAGAGGCTCTGCTACTAGTGCTAGCCCTGCACCTGGTGTCCTGGCTCACACCTGGGGCTCCACTGCCAACCCTTCACTTGCGGTTGTGGCTGCTGCCTGGGGCTTTGCTACAAGCCCCACTCTCAAGATGCTGACTGCTGCTCGGGGTTTAGCTGTTGGCCTGCGCCTGTTCCTAGCCTTGGCCCCCAGCCTTGTCTGGGTCCTCCCTCCCAGAGACATGGCCCTGATCTGGGCCCCAGTGTGGAGGGATGAAGATTTGGGGGATGGTATAAGGTCAAGCAAGGGCGGGAAGAAGTGGCGGTGAAGGGGGGGAAGGGAGTTGTCCCAGGCAGGGAGTAGTTGGTTTGTTTCTTTCTTTCTTTCTTTTCTTGAGAAATGAAAGCTTCATAATTTCCCCTACATTCCAAGGTCCATGGGGATGGTCCAATTGAATGTCACAGTCTTATATCCTGGTAACATTTTCTAGTGTGCAGGCATGTGTATGGTGTGTCTGATGAGTTGGTTGACATTTTTTTTAAAATTTGTGAAGCAATTCTGAATTTAAAAACATAAAAATTAGAAATTTAAACAAAAAAGGATTTTGTGTGTGAATTTTTCTCTTTGCCTGAAGCTGTACTACTAAACTAACATCTTCTCCCTTTTTCTCTGTCATTGCAGCACTCTGTCATTTTCTCACATTTTCTTACAGCACACTAGAAAACATCCTCTTTTCTTTATTTTAAGAGGTATGCTAGATAGTGAGAAATAGCAACAATTTCTTCTCCCCAGTTTGATTCAGAAGTAGTCTAGATCTGTGAAGCTGTCAGCTCTCTGACAATGCTGTCCATAGGCCTGGACCAGATCAGCTGTAGCTAATGCAAATTATTTGTAGGTGCGATAACCAGAAGCAAGAACTGAGGGATTATGGTTTATGCTGCTATAAAAAAGACTCAATGGTTGATCTGAAGGGTGGTACTTAAGAGCTTGATTCTAAAAGACTTATACTCGGGCTTAAATGTATGCACATGTATAAGTCAATGGGGTACTCAGTTTATAAAATTAATCATCCATATATGACTTTGCAGGATCAAGTCCTTAGAATGTAAGCCCATGGAGCAGGAGCTACCTTTTTTTTTAAAACATAAAAACATCAGAACAGCCATACGGGATCACATGCTATATAGATCTCTTGCGTAATTATTTATTAATAGTAGTAGTAGTGTCTGGAGTAGGGGTGGGCAATAAAAAAATGTTAGCCTGCAGGGTTAGTCCCTGGTGGGTCGCTGCTGCTATGTTTACCTGTGCCTCTGCAGGTATCGGAGGATCACCACTCTTGTTGGCCATAAATCACCGTTTGTGGCTAATGCAAGTGGTGGGAAGTGTCAAGGACTGGAACACCACTTCCTGCTATTAGCATTGGCTGCGAATCGTGATTCACGGCCACGAGAGCTGTGATCCTCCAATACCTACGGAGGCACAGGTAAACATGGAGGTGGGGGCCTGCCAGGGACTAACCCTGCGGACCAGATCCAGCTCGTGGATCAGAATTTGCCCACCCTTGGTCTGTAGAGACTGATTTTTCTCAAAGTTGCATTCTGATAGCTAGCTGGGTATTTGCCAATGAAGTTGTAGCTGTGCATACCCTCAACAGTATACATCTGTGATCTCTTTACATTCAAAAATGAATTTCCACATAATTAATGACAAATAGCTATGCTGATGGAACAATCCATAGAAATGGTATGGGACTGAGGAGAAGCAGGAAAGGGAGGATTTTCAGGGCAGATGGAGAAAGTGACAACCTTAAATTGCTTTTCCTTACCCCCCATTTGAGCCATGTCATTTTTAACTTAATTTCTAGTGAACAGCTAAATTAAGAGATGTTAATTAATCCTAATTTGTATCAACCAGCATGAAACTTGGAGGGAGGAGTGCAAGCTATGAGAGGGAAGTGTCTGGGGGAGGCACAAGCTATGAGAGGGAAGTGTCTGCGGAAGTCAGTCTGTGTGCACATGACTTGAATATGCAAGACTTAAATGCACACAGTTTCAGCATCTCTGTAAATAATAGAGACAGTTTAATTTTAGAAACATGGAATTCTTCCATTTTACAAACTAGCACATGATGCACGAAAGAAAAGACTAGTAAAATCAATGTGCCTGCTCTAATAGCAATTAGCCTCCTAGTGATATCTGTTAGTAGGTTACTGCTCTGCTCCTCAGGTGGCCAAAGGGAAAGTACTTGGCTTTCAGCCTCTTCCCTTACACAACACACCTGAAGTATGCACAGATTGCCTGTTCTAGTTTAATGCTAGAGTACTAATTCTGTTTCAAGCTTCGGGTTGGTAGGTTAAGGAAATGTTGCAGTACAGTCTCAGGAGCAAAAGTCATATCTTGGGTGTGTGTTCAAGCACTGAAGAAATTGTAATTTGGTTTTGTTACAAAGGCTTAGTTGGCTTCACAACTTAAATGAAATTTCTCTGAGCCATCTCATCTTAGGATGTAAAGATCACTCATTCTTATCTCTTGCTGTAAGCAGTATAAGTGCCACTACATAGGATAGCAAACCACACCCTGTAGGTGTGTGGGTTATATACTTTCCCTAGCCAGGGAAGCATGTCCTGAGCTTCAGAGACAAGGGAGCTCTACAGCCTAAGCTGAGAGCCAGCTTGCTTTATAACTCAAGCTGTAGAGGCGCCTACACTAAGCTGCGGAGGTGCCAGGTATGAATCTGCCAGGCACCTCAGGAGCTTAGTGTAGGAGCCTCTACAACTTGATCTATAAAGCCAGCTGGCTCTCAGCTTAGAGCTCCCTTCTTCTTATCTCTGGCTGTAAGTGGTCTGAGAGCCCGCAACCCCCCAGCCCTCACAGGGAGCAGCCCCAGGGGTCCCAGGACCCACCCAGGGGGACCAAGAGTCAGGCACCCTACTGGTCCGGAGTGGAGATCCTGTCTCTCCTCGAGCTGTGGGGTGAGGAAGACACCTTGCAGGATCTCCATGCCAAGTGGCAAAATGCCGACATCTATGAGCATATGGCCAAGTCCCTGGTGGAGCGTGGACAGCCACCCTGGACCTTGGAACAGGTCCAGAGTAAGGTGAAAGAGCTCTGTCAGGGATAAGTCCGGGCCAGAGAGTGCAGCTCATGCTCAGGGGCAGGACCCCACATCTGCCTCTACTACCAGGAACTGCACCAGATCCTGGGGGGGGAGGGGGAGGGGCGGGGACATCTTCCCCACCCATTGTCGTGGACTCCGGCCTCCAGACCCCTGACATCACCGGGCCAGAGGTCATGGTGGAGAAGGAGCGAGCAGGAAGAACGGGGGCCAGCCGGAGAAGGAGGAGGAGACAGAGACCATCACCCTGTCCCTGGAGTCGGTGCCGGTCAGCCAGGACATCTCCCAAGCCTCCTCGGATGCTGGGGAAGGATCTTCAGGTGAGTGGTCTCAGTTTGTCTCACACACAGGGTGGAGGAGGCAGGCGCACAGGGGGCAGGGGCGAGTGTCGCTCAGGCTGCTCAGGCAGGACATCGTGCTGCTGTCAGTGCATGTGCAACCACGTGCAGCATTAGTGTGCAGCATGCGGATGCAATAGGCAGTCCCGAGCATGGGTGGGATCCCTTATGGCCAGAAAAAATAAAAACAGCCATAGCCTGTGTTCCCTGTAAGTGGAGAGCATGGGTGGCTGCACAGGAGAGATTCAAATGCCATCCAGCTGATTAGAAGAGTGCCCACAGCCTCCACAGCATGTGTTTCTATTGGTGGGGCATATCCACAAATGCCTTGGTGCACATATTCCACACATGGATGGAAAAATTAGAGGGAACATTGCCCGTAGCCATGGTCCCTCCCGCATTGCATTCCCTCGCCTGTGATTGCAATAGGACATACTGGATTTGTGTTGCCTCTGGATCTCCCTGTCTTTTTCAACACTGTCTTTTTCCCATAGCAATACTGTCCCTGGCAATTGCTGAGCTGTCCTTGGCCACTCCCATGATCTCTCTCTGCAGAGCTCTGTTTCATTTTCTTTCTCTGTCCTCAAGTAGAGTTTCCCCTGCTCTGCTATTTTCATTTGTCATTGGGACTCTGCAATGAGGTCTGCAAATATTTCATCCTGAGTTTTCCATTTTCTCCCCCTCAGGTTACCCAGCTGCTCAGCCATTGATAAAGGCCCCGTCCTTGAGGGTCTGGCTGAGGGAGTAGGAAAAAAACAGCAACAGCAACAGCAAGTCATTGTGCCTATTCCAGAGAGGCTAGGATAGCATTTTTAATATGCATTCTTTCCTTCCCCTCCCTGACATTCTTTGAAATCTAGGAGGAAGCTCTGAGAGAGGAATGGTGTGTGCATGAGGAGGGCTGAATTTGGCATTTTTGTCTGTGCAGTCTATGCTGTTTGGCTTTGCCATTGTATCTTGGAGGCCATGGGGTGATGGGAATGAGAATTGTTTCCACTTTAGATGTACGGTTTTGCTGTGTCTTGGAGCTCTTTTATGGTGTCAGAGGATTAACCCTGTGCATCCCTTTTAGGCCGGCAAAGTGCAGACAAGTGAGATATGCTGTGAATTTATTCATGAAGACACTGCCCCCCTTCCCTGAAGTGATGCAGGAATGGAAATGAGTTATATCGGGAGAATAACTGTGTCGCTATCCCCCATAATATCTGGACAAAAAAATGATCAATTTCTACATCTTAGATTCTGCTTTAGTTCTCCTGGAGACATTGCAAAAGCACAGAGAAGCAGAGAGAAAGAGAGTTCTGCAGTGGTTATGTGAAACATTCACTGTTCTCAGTCTTCCTCTATAGAGGCCTGTGAAAAGCCATTCAGAGCTTTTCTGTCCCTAAAGGAAAGCTCTTTTCCTGTAAAGAGAGCATAGTATTGTGTATCTACACTTCTCTGGGGAGCTGTCGTCTTTACAGGCATGTGATGTCCATGTCTACCTCATATAAACTAGGAATAGTAACCAAACTTCCTGCAACCATTGCCTCAATAAACTGCTAAGTTGCTCACAAAATAATGTTTTCTTTATTAAAACTGCCATGGAGTGGATGTTGGAGGGTGGTGAAAGAGTCTGCACCAGCAACCACTGTTTTAAGCTGATGAACAGTGCTGGAGGGGGTTCACTGGGGGCTGCTGGGCTCATCAGATAAAGGGAAGGAAAAGGAAGAAAAAAGGTATGTGGTGGACCTAAAAAATGGTCAATAGTTGGGTCTTTAGCATGACATGGAGGCTAATTGCATGGCTGGGGAAGTCACCACTTTGCAAATGTATCCAAGCTTGCTGAATGGACAGTGTGGGTAAGAGAAGGGAGCTTGACACTCAGAAAGACTACAGAAATGGCTGCAACCTTGAGACACCTGGAGCAGACACTAATGCAGCAGGATAGCACAATAATAATGCCAGCAGTAATACATTGTAAAGATAGATACTTACATGCTGAAATTCCCTCTGGAGGATCAGCCTTTCCGGTCCTCGCCTGGGATAGTGGCTGGGACTTGGGCTTGGCTGCTGCATGGAAGGAATCTGGTTCAGTTGCTGCATAGCAGAAATTGGGTTCTTCTGCCTGGTCAGTGCCACACTCCTGAGCGCCAAAGAGAGCCTCTCTTTCCATGGACAGCTCTTCTCTCTTTCCATGGACAGCTCTTCACTGGTCTCCTCATGATCTTCATCTGGCCATCCTTGAGGCATGTGGGGGGAGAAGCACAGACTGCAGGTTCCACAACCTATCTGGTTGAGGCTAAGAAAAATCTGTGCAAGGACAAGCCACATTTCCACTGCGAGACCTTTTCCCAAATTCGTAGTCTAAATGTAAATTCTGCTGAGCTGTTTGCTCTTTATCCCACACTGTTCTGTTCCTCAGCTATGACCCTTAGTGGTTATCTGCTTTTAAAACTCCACAGAAAGGTCTTTAGTTTGGTGACTGGCCACAAGTACTTTGTATGCTGATGCTTCTCTCCAGATGGTGTGAGATCCAGAGTGTCAGCAGAGCTCCAAGCAGCTGTGTGAGGCACACTACTGGGCTTCGGGATGAATATTGCAACAAGGCTGATATGCTCAAATCTAGGAGCAAATGGGGAAATTCAGACCCTGCAATGGTTTTTAAATAGAAGTGGGGACTGCTGGACAACTTGACACCCCAAAGGTGAGAACACATAGGTAAACAGACAGGTTAGTAAAAGTCATCCACAAAACAGTGTGGGGATGGCAGTTGGAAGAGGGTCACAGTGGTGTGCAGCTGCCTTGTGTGCACCTAATAAATAGACTGAACAACCTCAATTTTCAGCACACTTAGGGCATGTCTCCCCTTATTTTGAAATAACAAGGTGAGTGCCTACACTACAAAGCCTGTTAGTTTGAAATAATGAGCTTGTTATTTCGAAATAACAACTCCTGCTTGTGAAAAGGAATAAGCTTATTTCCAAATAGTTATTTCAGGAGTTATTATTTAGAAATATTTTAAAAATAAAATAAAAACATATTTTAAAATAACCTTGTAGCGTAGACATAGCCTTAGTTCACTTTGCATACTTCCACGCAGCAGGACTAAAGTTGAATTAAGCTACACAACTTGAGCTATGTCAATTCCATAGCTTAAGTCAAAATAGCTTAATACAGCTTTTGGTGCTATCTACACAGCAGGAAGTTGAAGGAAGAACACTCTTCCTTCAACTTCCCTTACTCCTCATAAAATGAGGGTTACAGGAGTCGGAGTAAGAAGTCCTCCAGCTTGACATTATTTCAAAATAATGGCTTACAGGGTAGATACACTCTTTGTTATTTCGGAATAACGTCAATGTAGACATAGCCTCTTAACATGGATTCCAGAGCGCACAATAAGTGCAGAGTTAATGAATTGTGTCAGGTGTACATAAGTGTTTTAAAACTAGATTAATTTAACATAGTCCAGGTTAATCCCCATGTTCTGAGAGCCCAAATGAAACATTACTAGGCACTTACATTCTGCTTGCCAATGGTCCCATGGGTAGCTTATTCATGAGCAGAAACAGGAGACTGTGGAGATGTTATAGCTAAACCAAATAGTACACACCTCTGGCCCCTTTTCAGAATGACCCTTTCTTTTGTGTTGAAACAGAATCAAGGTACAGTACTTCTGTCCTCCACAGCATCTTCTGTGTATTGACTTCCCAATAAGAATCTGTATATAGTGTTCTGTCAAAAATGACCTGCAATGTTGTTTAGAAATCATTCATTTTGAGTCTCACAGTGGACAGAATTCAGCCTGTTCTACAAGCTTTACTACTAGGATATACTGTCGTTTCAGCTCTAGAGAGCAACAAAGTAGATAATTTTGCAGATGGTACTAAACAGTGTTTTGCACCAGTTGTAACAATCTGTTGTATCTTTATAGCACAATTAGTATCATACGATAAATCATACTTGTCTGAAAGAGCTGTGAACGCAGTGCCCGTTATTAAAAACTTTTATAATTGTTTATATCAACAGATGTTCTCTAAAGAGAAAGTTTGGAAAAACACATGCTTTGCATAGTGCTTGCTACTAGTGCTGGGCAGGAAATGGCTTTTGAGAGTTCCAATAATTTTCAAAAACATTTTGAGAGTTCAAATAATTTTCCAATAAGTACTGGGATGAAACTGAGTTCCACTTAGAGCTGACAAAAGATTAAAAACTTGATTGTGATTAATCATGCAATTTAAAAAATTCACCACTATTAGTCACACTGTTAAACTATAATAAAATACCATTTAGTTAAATATTTTCAGATGTTTTCTACATTCTCAAATTATTGATTTCAGGAACAACACAGAATACAAAGTGTCAAGTGCTAATTTTATATTTATTTTTGGTTACAAATATTTGCACTGTAAAAAGAACAAATTGAAATAGCATTTTTCAGTTCACCTCATTCAAGTACTCTGGTTCACGCTCTTTATTATGAAAGATGAACTTACAAATATAGAATGATGTCCCAAAATAACGGCATTATAACAAAACGATCTAAAATTTTAGACCCTAGAAG
This sequence comes from Rafetus swinhoei, assembly GCA_019425775.1. Taxonomy (NCBI): domain Eukaryota; kingdom Metazoa; phylum Chordata; order Testudines; family Trionychidae; genus Rafetus; species Rafetus swinhoei. Next base: position 121,664,856 of record CM033424.1, read on the forward strand.
TCCACTCAGCCCTACTTCTTGTTCAGCCAATCGCCCAGACAAACAAGTTTGTTTACATGTACAGGAGGCAATGCATCCCATTTCTTTATTGCATGGCACTTTTGTAGCTGGCATTGATATGCTAAACATTCATATGCACCTTCGTACTTTCGCTGCCCTTTCAGAGGACATGGTTCCATGCTGATGACATTTGTTTAAAAAAATGCATTAATTAAATTTGTGACCTCAACTTCTTGGGTGAGAATTGTGTGTTCCTGCTCTGTTTTACATGCATTCTGTTATACATTTCATGTTATACCAGTCTTGGCTGATCACCCTCATGTAGTTCATTTTAAAAACACTTTCACTGCAGATTTGACAAAACAAAATGAGGGTATGTGAAATTTCTAAAGATAGCTACATCACTCAACCCACAGATTAAGAATTTGAAGGGCTTTCCAAAACCTGAAGGATGAGGTATGGATCATGCTTTCAGAAATCTTAAAAGAGCAATACTCTGACACAAAAATTCAAAAACTACTGAACCCAAACCACACACACACACACAAAATCAGCTTTCTGACGGTGGCATCTGACTCCAATGATGAAAATGAGTATGTGTTGGTCCATACGACTTAAGATCATTATGGAGAAGAATCTGTCATCACCAGCATCTGGAATCTTCAATACCTCTGGAATGGTAGTTGAAATATGAACCTATAAATCTTTAGTGCATCCAGGCCATAAATACCTTGTGACGCCAGCTACAGCAGTGTCATGCAAATACTTCTTCTTGTTTTCAGAGGTCGCAGTAAACAAGAAATGGGCAGCTTTATCGCCTAGAAAGGTAAACAAATTTGTTTGTCTGAGAAATTGGCTGAACAAGAAGCAGGACTGAATGGATTTGTAGGCGCTGTAGTTTTACATGGTTTTGTTTTTGGGTACAGTTATGTAATAAAAAAAATCTACATTTGTAAAATATACTTTTACAATAAAGAGATTGCACTATGTGTACAAGGTGAATTGCAAAACACAGTATCTTTTGTTTACAAATATTTGCACTCTAAAAATGATAATCAAAATATCAGCATAAAGTGAGCACTGTACACTTTGTATGAATATACCAGAAAATTTAGAAAAGCATACAAAATAGGTAATACATTTCAGTCAGTATTCTATTGTTTAACAGTGCTATTAAAACTGATTAATCTTGACTAATTTTTAAACCACAATTAAATATTTTGAGTTAATTGTGTGAGTTCACTGTAATTAATCAACAGCCCTCATTTAAATAGACTGGTGGTTAGTCCACTCAGCTGGCATGTCGGAGACTCAAATCCTTGGTCTACCTGACTCTACCTTTCTTGTTGGAGTTGTTCCACTTTGTATAATTAATTCAATATTTGTTGGGCAAGAGAGAGACTGACTCCTTGGCCAGGTAATAGGGCCCTCACCTCACATGTGGGAGTCACAGTTTAAGTCCTTGTGCTGAATCAGGTAATGTATTCAGGTAGTTCCAAAAGAGCTCTTATGGAAAAAGAATTCTGCCTCATAGAAAGAGGATTACCAATGCCAGAAAAAACCCTCTGTTCTTTTGATTTTCTTTTAAAAGAACACAATTGCATTGTGGACATAATTGACTTTTTTTGGAAAAACGGCCATTTTTTCTGAAAAAACTCTGTAGTGTAGACATACCCTAAGATTTGAAAGCAAAAGTGGTTTCTCAACCAAAATCTTTCAACAGTTCATACTAACTGGAAATCCTTCTAGGCAGGACCAGCTAATTCAAAGATGCTCTCTTTTGTCTTACAAGTAGTCTTGCTACTGTGTGTAGAGGTGAGGGAGAAAAGGTAATCTGGAAGCCATGCTCCTTGTTTTATATCCTCCTCCTCTCTTTGCGTAATACTCTCCTTTCCCCATTGGGCATATGTGGCACACGTGAGATTCAAATGTTTTTTAGGTGAATTGTAAATTTCTTACTCATATCTATTGTGTACATGACATTTATACAGTCCTTTGTTATCACTGAAGAGCTAGGCTGTGGATGTTTCACAGAATGACAACATGCCTCAGTAACACATATATAGCAAAAGCTCATAACTCCATACATACTGATGTATTTTAAAAGACAATGATGTTCAGTAGCTTATGACTTTTGAAATGATACCTTCCATAGCATACTTTGTACAACTTATAACCATATAAAAGCGGTGAATATGTGTATTCAGGGTGTTATGTGCGGTATAGTGTACCATACCATGGCACTACATACATACAATATTGACCTTTGTGCTGTAGTTTTCAAATCTACAATCTAGGTAGAGCCAGAACCTAGCTACAAAATATCTGCCCTTCGTGGTTCCTTCTGTGGGAGGATAATCCATAACAACAGCATTATTCAACATGATAATAGCTTTTGAAATGTGATTGCTGTGCCATTTTGGTTCTGTGAATTAGCTCTTAGCCAGGAAAATCAGTGAATTATCTTTTCTGTCTTCTTTCCACAGGGTGCTTATTAGCCACCACTTCTGGGTGGAGCTGTGAAGTGGCAAGAAAGTTGAGGTTTTATTAACTTAGTGAACACTGTTTTAGAGTAACCTAATTCATGAACTATTCACTGCAAATTCTACCTCAGACAGAAAACGAACCTACAGATTGTTGAGCCTGATAAGGGCAGTGGAGAAGGGGAGCGGGGGAGGGAGTGAGAGAGAGAGAGAGAATATGCAGAATTTAGAGCTGGGATAAGAGCCACATTTGTTAATATAATTGAAATGTTAGTTGTCATCTGCTCCATAATACACCTTTTCCAGTATCTGTCTCCAAGGATGGACATATATGTAATGAATATGAGCTTTTTAACGGTTGGTAATTTAGAGAGCTTTTGGTCTAAGTCCATAACTGATGTAAATGGCTGCAGCTGCATAGATGGCAATGGAGCATCATTGATTCATACCATCTGAACTTATAGTGCTGTGTATGCAGGTCTTTTTTACCTCCCTGCACTGCCTGAATAATATGGTTATGGCATACCTGTGGCCCTGTCACCACTCCACAATCTCTCCATTTATTGTAACATGCTCATCATCATGGGATCTGAGAGCAGAGCACATTTAAAGAGAGCAGACTATCATCATGTATTGAATTCTCCTGGATTTTTCCATTTTCTTTGTGTAAACCCATGAGGGTGTGCTTAATAGAAAAGTATTTGTTGCATTATCTATCAAAGCACAGTTATTGGGGGAAGCTAATGTAAAGAGGTAGGTCTTAATCTATCATGTATCTTTCTATTTTCTCATAGTAAATAATGTCTTCTTTTTTTTTTTTTTTTTTTTTGGCTAGGTTATATCTGCTTTATTTAATTCTGTACCTTGCATTGCTTCACTCCATATGTCATTCTTGTATGTATTACGTTTCACTTTAACAGACAGTGTTTTATAAAGGAGGTGCATAGTTCACTGCCTGGTCATTGTATTCTTGGAAATTTTCAGATATCATTACCAAATCTGAACATAATGAGTTTCTATTTTTCCAATTCAAGGTAACTCAGATTATTATTTTATTGTAGAGAATTGCACTGATTTATAACAGAGCCATATACATTTTGGTCTTTGGTTTGAGACTTAGAATTAGTTATTTTTCTAATAAAATATTATACAGTATTTGAAGCCACATTATTCTCTGCTTTACTACTGAATAAAAAAATACAGTGGGGGAAAGGAGTGTTTCAATATATCAAACTCATTCCACTTATTATCAGAATATGGTGAGATGGTGAAGGACAATTTCACCCTGGAGAAATCACTGTAACCTATCCCCTGCATAGAATTAAGCAATAAAGAATAAGTAGATGTATATGATAGTTGATTTCTGGATAGATGGGTGAGTATATGCATTTTTCCTATCTGTCTAGAAATGAAATGCTGTAACAAATGACTGGTGATTTACTGCTATTCCAATATAGCTTTTTTTTCATGATTCCTTATTCACATAAAATAAATGTTCTTTCTAGAATTTAAAACTTTTTTCAACTTTAATAGGATCCCTATGGTGGAGGGTAGATGGGGTAGATAGTAAGGCAGCTGATTCTTTTTCACAAATAATTTAGACTTTCAAAGGAGCCCCTGGGACTTGGGCACCCAAACAGTATTGAATTCAGTGGCAGTTAGGCATTTAATAACATTAGATTTCTTTATAAATATGAGCTTCTTTCACTGTTGTGCTCACAATGAGAATTATAACACCACGATTAAGCAGCCCTAACTCAACGGAGTAATCCTTTTGTGGAACTGTTTTCATAAAAAGAGTAAGGGCTATAAAATGGACCTCATAGTGATTACAGTCCATCTATTCTAAGATGCATGTGCAGGCCTTATATATATTTGCAGTATAGAAAGACCCTTAATCAGCCGATCCATATTTTGGAAAGTTATGTCCATGAATTCATCCCTTCATTACAGTATGTAAGATTAGAGAGGGGTCTTACAAGTGTGTGTTCCAGTTCAAAAAAAAGTGTCTGATTCTATTGTGCCAGCCTAGTATAGCTTCACCATTAAAGAGATGGAAAAGGGTGTGGTTTCTGTACTGCAAAGATCCCTTCTTCCATGAGCTGCCTACATCTAAGGTGCTTGGGTATTCATTGTCTTATTTAAGTTTCTTTATTATTCACTTGTCAGGGATGTGCCTAGTCCCTTAAATGGCACAGTAAAAAGACAGAATTGACAGGAAGACTTTTCCAAAGGTTAATTATTTTATGAGAAAAGAAATTACTCCTATATTGCCTGTTAACCTTTGTTTTTCAGTTTTAAATTTATTTCCTGCAGTTATGTGACTTCTCAGGAGCCATAAGAACTTTTTTCACTTTCTAATTTAGCTTATCTCTTAAAATATTTTTTTTTTCAAATCCAAAACTTATCTTGTTAATCTTGTTTGTTCTGGAAAGAATAGATTAAATTCTTTTAACTGTCCACTTTATTAAATCTCTGTTAGACCAATGCATTATTACAAAATCAGGCAAGTAGGAAATTTAATTGCCAGAAAGTGCATAACCCATTGCTACCAGAGACTCTTTTCTAATGCATGCTACTGTTTTGGAAGATAATTAAAATGATTTTTTCCATTTAATTAGCATTTCATTATGACTATTTTACAGCAAAAACAATTAAGTTTTCTATTGACACATCTTACTATATTTTTATTTAAAAATGTTATGTATCTAAGGTACTTATCTGCCCCTCATTACCACAGTGCCTCACGATCTTTAACATATTAATCCTCACAGCACCTTAGAAAGGTGAAGGAGTGCTTTTATCCCCATTTTATAGTTGGGAAACAGAAGCAAAGTGACTTGCCAAAGGATGTCTGGAAAAAAAAGCCTTAAGTTCAGGTGTCTTATATGCTACACTAGTACTCAAACCGCTGGACCGTCCTTCCTCTTCCAGAAAACAGTAGAGAGCCTTCTTGAACAGATCTACTTTGCATCAATTTAAGGCTTCAGTCCTGCAGTGAATTCATTCAGATTTAAGGGTCCACCCACACAAACCCTTACTGGGACTCTGCTGGTGTACAGGGGGCTAGTGGAACATTGTTCATTGCAGGTTTGGGCCTAAGCTTCTATCAACCTCATTGCTGGGGTATCATGTTGAAAAGGTTTCTTCAGAATCTTTCACTTCTTGGTTATTGTGGCTGTTGAGAGTATTTAGTCATGTCTATTGTAATGTCCCAGGAAAATCTCCTTCCGGTTCCTGAGCAGGACTTTGAAGACCATCATTTTGGCTGTTTCAAATAAACTATTCTATTTTTTTCCTGAAATGCAGCAAATGCTGGAAAAGATTTCAGAAATGTACTCAGTGCTCTGTAGATAACAATACATGGCAGAAATTATTAATAAAAGTGACAGTATATACCTCAATAATGAGTGGCTATGCTTTGATTCAACGAGGTCCCAGTAATAGGAGACATTCCCCTCTACAGTGCCCTCCTCAACCCAAATATTTAGCCTTCCAAACTTTACCTTCTCCAATGATATCAGACACAGGTTGTTTTTTTACAACTCTGACGCAAAGAACAATAAGGTAGTAGCTGACTTCTGGATGAATATATTATAAATACAATGGATTAGATCACCAGCTGGTATAAACTGATGCAGATTAACTGAAAGCCTAGTACATCAGGAGAAAACTTACATTAATGTTCTACCTATGCATTATGTGTCTTGCTCTGAAAAAAATTGTTGCATATTATTTTATGTATTTTTATTTTATTTTTCCTACTATACATGAAAGTGAATGTATCATTTCTGTTTGCCTCACACAGCCTGAATAATAAAGACCACATTTTGTGTGTTCAGCGACTGGGCTGTTGTCAGCAATGATGCAAGAAGAAGGGGAAAAAAACCCACTTGACTTTCATAAGCTGGGAAAACACTGGAGAGCAAAGAAATGTATTAAAAAAAAAACCCCTACCCTGCAAGATATACTAACCAAAAGAGAGACAAAAATTAAACTGAGCATGTAAGCATGTTCCAGAGATCACTTAAACAATGTGCTATTATGAGTTAAATACCATAATCATTAGCTTCCTATTGCTAATGATTAAGCAATGATTATTGTGGATTTTAGTTTTATATTGCATGAAGCTGAAGGATGAGTGACTTTAATCACTAAGGAAATAATCTTTCTGAATTGCATTTTCTGGAAAATGTTATTAAGGTGAAATTCACCCAGTCTTTTGGCAATCAAACATTCATCTGTCTTGTCCCTAAGGATGGAGGAGTGATGGGGTCCCAATTATTTATTAGGGTCTCAGCCCTTGGGCCATGTCCTCACCTTTTCTGCATTTTTCCCTTCACATTCTAGCTGATTTACTTGTGTATTGGAGGGATCAAGGATTGAGCAGACCTTGTTTACACGTATCGCTACTGTAATCTGCCCTTGTGCAGCCTGTGGATGCTGTGGAGACCCACCATGCAAGGACAGACAGCAAACAAGCTGAAAGAGATCACATTCCTTTGGAGAAAAGCTAATTGTTTGCTAGTGATTTTTGGAAGACTTGTTGCCTGATCAGCCTGTTAGAACAGATGGACCCAAGTGCCCTCCCTCCTCCCCCTCACTCCTCAAGCTCTGATTTTGTGCTCAGATAGAAAGGTTTTAATCTAACTGCCTGAGACAAAACAGTATCTTCTGAAGAATCAAATTCTCATAAAACTACAGTAACAGCTGTCACAGAATGAGTTTGCAAATAGAATATTGTATAGTCTAGTGCTTAATTAGCGATGCATGCTCCATTTGAACAATAGACACAACTAAAACAGGTTGCCATATTTTGAAAGGGGCTTTAACCCAGTTTGTAATTTAGTGCTCACCATTTGGTGTGCACTGTCATTTTAACCAGGAAACTCTTTTACCCCAACATTTATACATGCAAATTGCATCTAACAATTTCTTGAGCAACTCCTCTGTGCATATTCATATTCTATCTTCTGCAGGGGCAAATGATAGTCCATGTAAGAATGCTGGTGCAAACAGAGTCAGTTATTTTAATCTGGCCAGACAGTTTTCTAACTTGCAAGAGACTGTGTTATATTTAAATATAATTTTTTAAATGGTGTGGCCAACTTTGCGTCTTTTAGTCTGATTTTCAGAGTGTCTTGAGAACCCTAAACAACCATGAAAGTCAATAGAGGTCTGTGGATGCAAAGCACCTTTTTAAATAACTATGAAATTCACAGCATGAAAGATCTGTTTAGTGCCAAGCCATAGCAAATTGGTATTTTTAATACTTAACAGTGTAATTCAAGGCACAGAGCCTGGACATCTTTTTGTACAAAAGAATGTGTCCCCTATTTTTGTTTTCCTGAAGATGAGCTCTATGTGGCTCAAAAACTTGTCTCTTTCATCAAGAAAATTGGTCCAATAAAATATATTACCTCACCCACCCTGTCTCTCACTCCGGTCACAGCAGTTTCTCAGCTTTTGAGTCTGCAGGGATGATTACAACTAAATGGAAGCATTTTATGAATGGAGTCTCACAGATACGTACTTTCTTCCCCTTCTACCTTATTTAATATTAAGGGCTGTCACCTCTCATGTAAGCTGTTGGAGAAATCTCCAGAAGCTACCTTTATGTGGTCCACAAATCTCATATTTTTTAGTTGCAGACTAACTTGTAGAGCTGAAGCAACAATAGCGTCAGCAACAACAAAAAGGTCACAGTTCCAGAAAGCAGAGAGGCTGTTGCACAAAATGTCAGTTGGAGGCGCACCACAGACTTTTTCTGAAGGTAGAGAAGACGATGATTATTTTTTTCTCTGAATTAACTAAACCTAGTAAATTAAATTACCTGAAATGTGTAATGTGTGCAGTGCCTCAGTTCAATACTTCTAGGAATTTATTTCATTTCATTTCCTTTATTTTGTGCTGTGACAACTCTCTGCAGCTTTATGGATACAGTCATGAGGTGGCCCCATATATCAGAAGGTAGCATTGAAAGAAGGCCTATGCCCTCATACACCTCCCCTGAAACTCAGTTAGGATTGCCTGAGATAAATGGAAAAAACAACAAATAGTCTGGTAGCACTTTATAGACTAACAAAACATGCAGATGGCACAGCCCACGAAAGCTCATGATACCACCTACATGTTTTGTTAATCTATAAAGTGCTGCCAGACTATTTGTTGTTTTTTCAGTTTACCTGTGCAGACTAACTCAGCTACCCCCTGGAGCTTCTTCATGATCTTCATCCACACCAATCTATTCTGATCTCTGCTAAATCTTTTTTTTCATAAATACACTTTTTTCATCCAAGTCTCTGCAGCAGGCCCTTTTCAATATACCTACGGTACTGCTAGGCTCTGTAGTGCCTGTGTACTATTATCCTTCGCTTATCACAAACATTTGCCAGTATTTACTACACTCTAGTTTTTCAGAGTTCTGTTCACCTGATGTTGCTTATAACTGAAGGCATGATTGAGGAGACCTGCTGCTCCAATCACCTGGAATTGTAACAGCTTGAATACGTGCTCCTGCGGTCAGAATATTATTTTATTTTGTTTCTCTATCACCATGGAATTGCAAACACGTTACATACAGGCATTGCTATATCCATTCTTCAATTTTAACTAGCACTCCATGAACCTTACATTAGTTAGAAGACTGGGAGTGGTGATGGGGATTTAGAAAGGTGTCTTTAAGTAGCTACTATGCTTCCTCCCAATCTTAGGCTGTGTTAGACTGCAGCGCTTTTCCGGGATACCGGAGGTATCCCGGAAAAGCAATGCCACATCCAAGGAATGTGTCCACTTTTCCCAAAAAAATTTCAGGAAAGTGGACACGCTCTTTCACCTTTCCTGTAAACCTCATTCTATGAGGAAGAGGGGATGTGTCGAAAGAGCAGGTTTTTCCAAAATTTGGTGCCGTGTAGACGCGCCAAATTTAGGAAAAGCCTCTTTTGACAGAAAAGCGGAAAAAGATACACAAATTGTGAATTGCAATTTGCGTATCTTTTTCCGACTTACCTTTGTAGTCTAGACTCAGCCTTAGAGCCATTACAGTAGCCTGTAATGGGGCGGATTCACCACGGTGCCTCTTGCTGGTTACTCTGGGGATTAGCTTGTCGGTGCTGGAGTGCCCCCTTCTGGCTGGTGTCTCCCCATGTCTCTGCACTCTGCTTTTCTTTCCCCTCTGGGAACCCCCAACCCCCTATGCCCTCTTGCCTCAGTGACCCACTACCAGTCTTCATCTAACTCCTTACCTCAGGAGCAAACTGCAGTCTGAAATGGCCACTCATCATCGGCAAGACAGTGTGGACCTGCTGCTTTTGCCTACTCTGGATACCTCTCTGCAGCCCTAGTAGTATTTTGCCTGGCCAAAAGTTTCCCTAGCTCTGCCTGCCTTTTCCCAGCCCTGCTCTAACTACAGCCCTGGCATTCTCAGGCCTTGCTTCTGGACGCCTTCGGCTTCCCTGGCAGCCAGGTCCCTCCTGCTCCCCAGCCAGAGCAAGAGTGTGTCCACCTCCAACCCTCCAGGAGCCTTTGTTTATGCTGCCCTCAGCTGGGCCCTAATTGGCTCATTCCAGCCACAACTGCTGGCTCCTCAGCTCCATACCTCTCCCAGAGCTGGGTGTGAACCCTTAAAGGGCTAGTGTGGAGCAAATGCCCCATCACATAGCCCTGTCCTTCTGGAAGATCCACAATCTGGGTGAATCCTCCAGGATCAAGTGTGGGTTAAGTAAATGGGAGGGCAGTTGATTTAAATCTGCCTGATCAGGTGTAGAATTGGTGCAAAAGGAACAACCCTCACCTCCCTCCTGGCTCCTACCTATTGGAGGAGAGGAAGATGATCAGGAACAGTAAACATGGTTTCATTCAGGGCAAGTTATGCTTGACGAAACTGATTACCTTCTATGAGGAGATAACTGGCTCTATGGATAGAAAAATTAGTGAATTTGATATAATTTGACTTTAGCAAAGCTTTTGATAAAGTCTCCTAGGGCTCATCTAGACTACGGGGAATGGTCGAAAGAAGATATGCAAATTCCCGCGGAATTTGCATATCTTCTTCCGATTGCACTTTCAAAAGCAGAGCTTTCAAAAGTGAAAGTAGTTAAGATGCGGCTTTTTTGGCGACCCCTCCCCCTTGTAGAAAAGCGGCTCTTCCTCAAAAAAGGAGGCTTACATGGTTTTTCGACAAGGGGGGGTTGCCCTAAAAAACCACGTCTTAACTACTTTCACTATTGAAAGCTCCACTTTAAAAAAAATGCAATCGGAAGAAGATATGCAAATTCCCGGGGTATTTGCATATCTTCTTTCGACCGTTCCCCATAGTCTAGATGAGCCCCTATGGTAGTACTGCCAGCAAGTTAAAGAACTATGTATTGGTTGAATGGACCATACAGGGGACAGAAAGCTGGTTAGCTCATTAGGCTCAATGGGTGATGGCTTGATGTCTAGTTTGCTGCTGGTATTAAGTGGAGTCCCCCCAGAGGTCGGACCTGAGGTTGGTTTTGTTCAACATCTTCAGTGATGATCTGGATGATGGGATGCATTGCACCCTTAGAAAGTTTGTGGATGACTCTAAGCTGGAGGGAGAGGTAGATATGCCAGAGGGTAGGGATAGGGTACAGAGTAAACTAGCCAAATTGCAGTGCTCAGCCAAAAGAAACCTGATGAGGTCCAACAAGGACAACTCCAGAGTCCTGCAGACTGGCTAAGTGATCCTTCTTCAGAAAAGGACCTGGGAATTACACTGGACAAGAAGCTGGATATGAGTCAACAGTGTAACCTTGCTGTCAAGAAGGCATATTGAGAGGCATTAGTAGGATCATTGCCAGCAGATTGAGGGAAGTGACTATTCTCAATTCGGCACTGGTGAGACCACTTCTTGAGTATTGCATCTAGTTTTGTCCCCACTCACTGCAGAAAGGATGTAAACAAATTAAAGTGAGCCCAACGGAGAGCAACGGAAATGATTAGGGGGGCTGGAGCATATGACTTATGAGGAGAGGCTGAAGGAATAGGGCTTATTTAGTCCACAGAAGAGAGGAGTGGGGGGGGGAGGGGGAGGAGATTTGATAGCAGCCTTCAACCAAATTGAAGGAGGCACAAAAGAGGATAGAGCCAGGCTTTTCTCAGTGGTAGCAGATGACAGAACAAGGAGCAATGGTCTCAAGTTACAGTGGGGGGAGGTCTGGGTTAGATATTAGGAAAAACTTTCACTAGGAGGATGGTGAAGCACTGGAATGGGTTACCTAGGGAGGAGGTGGAATCTCCATCATTAGAGGTTTTTAAGGCTAGGCTGGCTGGACTAAATGACCTCCTAAGGTCTCTTCCAAACTTAATCTTTTATGCTTCTATGATCCTATACTGTTGTTTGAGATGTAATTCAGATGTGTATTTTACTTTGCAAAGGATGCACCTACTGCACCAGAGCTAGAGAAACACCTGTAGCAATACCCATAGGGGCAGTGCGCATGCCTTATGGCCCTCACCCTTCCTCAGTACAAATAAAGGGGGTGCCACCCAAAGACCTTCAGTTCCTTTAACCTAACATTAGAGGTATACTTGGTGGTAATCCAAGAGGGGCAAGCAAGCTGAAAGACATATCAGTATACAGGTAGCGCCCACCAGCCACAACAAACTTGAGGAGCTTCCAGTTACTTGGAAGAATTGCTATATGGAAATAAGCATCCTGAAGGTCCAGGATGGCAAACCAATACTTTTGATTTCATGCAGGGAGGATAGTTCCTAGGGTGATGTATTTGCTGAGATCATGGAGGTAAAGGATAACTTCCCTTAACCTTCAGGATCAGGGAAAATGGGAGTAGAACACCTGCTCACAGTGCTGCAATGCTCAGAGACAGTAGAGATTGAAAATGCATGAGAAGCAGTGTCTTGTGACAGAGGTCCCTGAAGAGGTATGGGGTGAACAGGTGGGAAGGAAGGATGGAGAGCAACTCTACAGCATAACCTGATTTGACAGTGCTTAGAATCCAGCTGCCCATGGTAATGGAGTCCCAAACACCATAAAAACAAGCCAGGTTGTCCCATAACAGAGGATATGCTGAAAGAGAGGTCACCAAAGGATCATTGTGCTGGACACGAGTCAAAATGTCTGGATGCTGTTATGGAGAAGTAGCTGACTAATTCAGCCCAGAACCAGAGGCCCTTCTCTTTTTGAATCTGTGCCCTTCCAGGAATATTCCTGCTGCTGTATAGGAAAGGAGGCCTGTCCTAAGAAACACTGGAAGAGGTACTACTACTGTTTCTGCTAACTATTGGAATGGCAGCTCTTGGGGACTCGAAAAGACTGCAAAGTTGCTCAGAAGTCTTTTAAAGAGTGCAGGGTTTCTTCTTCTCCCTCCACCCCCTTCTTCTTCCTGAAAACAAAACACAGCTAACAAAAGGTAAGTCCTCAAAAGATGGGGGAGTCTCAGATCTGACTTCTGCATCCATGAGGCCCTCCTCATGGTCACAGATGTCATAATTCTGGTTGAGGTATTTGTAACATCTGCAGTTGACTGCCTATGATATTTGGCCACCAAATGGCTTACTACAATGTAAGACTTAAACTTTTTCCTGGAGGCTTCTGGCAAGTTGTCCATGAACTTGGACATGCCTGACTGATCAACAAAGCCCTATTTAGAAAGCAATGCCTGCTAGTTCACAATGTGCATCTGCAGGTATAAATTTTCTCTCTCTCAGATCTCTCTTTTTGGATTCTTTGTCCTTTTATGTGGCTTTATACCTTCCCTGCCATAGCCTTTTACCTTCTGCAGTTATCACCAGACAGGGGAAATAGAAACCCTGAAAACACTACATAGGGAAGAAGTATTGGTTCTCTGAATTTTTCACCATAAGAGACATTGAATGCTTCAGAAGACTTCTTCAGACTCTAAGGCTATGTTTACACAGTAGTTAGCTGATACAGTCTATTCCCCTGGTTGTTTGACTCTGACTTATGACTATTAGGCTGTGGGGCTGCAAAATTGCTCCATAGATATTTGGATTTAGTCTGATGCTTGAGCTTTGGGAGCCTGCAAGGGTAGCGGGTCCCAGTTCCTGGTCTCAGTTTCTGGTCTCCAGCCCAAGACTGAATATCTACACAGCAATTTTTAGCCCTGTGAGCTTGCATCAGCCTACTTAGGCCAGCCAATGGCCATGTGATAGGTCTTTTATTCCAGTGGAGACATATCCCAGGAAAGCCTCATGTATCAGGAGGGCTATTTTCCCCATAGTTTATGACTGGAGAATATTTAGCAGATTTCCATGTATTCTGCATCAGGAATTCTTCTTGGATGCCCAAGATGGAGGACTTATGCATCATGAGGTCCTGACATGACAAAGTTTTTGGAACTCTAGGGACAGAAAGATTCTACCACAATGGAGTAGCCAGTGGAATAGTTTGCTGCACCAGTGCCAGGTCTTGTTCTTGTACCAGAGGATCTGATCAGAAGAACACCAGCAACTCAGAGGGAATGGGTTCAGTGGTTGCTTGCTACTAAGGTGATTTGGGAGACAGAACCTCTGTTGAGGGTAGTGATCTTGCTCTGGAGCATGTTGAAAAGTGGTATTTGAAGGACTGAAGAGTGTTCCCAGGAGGCTACTTGGCACATGGATAAGATATTGGTTGCCAGTAGGTACCAGGCCCACAACTTCCCCATTCCAGTTGTGGGACAGATGCTCTTCTCAGTATTGATGGTGATCCGAGGGGCAATTTATGGCATGTATTAGGAAATAATGAGGGAGAGGACAAGCCCGTTCTAGACTGTGAGGAGTCATGGAGATTCTCTTGTGACATTCATTGGGGGAGCCAGCATCAGTGGGGCAAACAAATGGCCAGATTTATCTGAAGCCCAATATGGGAGCTGCATCAGTGCCAAAGAGGAATGTGGGATTGGCACGGGAAGTACCCAGTGAGGCACAGTGTCACACTGTCACATAGTTGCAGAGGGATGTCAGCCACAAGATTAAACGTAGCACTGAACTCAATGAACAGACAATGACTGTGCCAGAGGATGCACTAGCGTCAAAAGGGCTGTTGGTGCCAGTCCCTCTATTGGCTTTAGTTCCATAGTCTGAGGCCCAGGCAGTGTGAATAGTGGTGACAGAAATCTCCCAAACCAGTAGAGTCTGGAACTTGTCTGAAGTCACCTAGTATGCCATTTGTTTGGAGATAGTGCTGGTGACAATGCTATCCATATGGGACTCAACGGAGATGTGTCATGGCTGGAACCGGAGTCAATAGCGTGGGCTCTCACTGATCTTGGCTCACTACATGTAAGCAGTGGTTGGACAGATCTGCTCCATGCCTTGGTTCCACTCAGAGCTCCTTTTAGATGAGGACTGTCCCTAAGTCCTGGAATGGTTGTGATTCATTTTGTGGAGCCTCTTCCTCACTGTATCAGAAATAGATGTAGCACCTCTTTTTAGTGTGTCCCTCACTAAGACACAACAAGCACATTGTGTACAGATCACTGTTGGGATTGTTCACCCACAGTGGACAATGCTTGAACCCTGATGAGGGCATCACATAGGGCAGCCAACTACTCTAATAGAGGTTGAACATCTCTAATCCAGAACTCTCTCATCCAGAAACATCTGTCATCCAGAATCATTTCAGTTAGCCACATGTCCACTTTTCATGGGTGTGGCCAAGTTTCCCACA
Organism: Rafetus swinhoei; assembly: GCA_019425775.1. Classification (NCBI taxonomy): domain Eukaryota; kingdom Metazoa; phylum Chordata; order Testudines; family Trionychidae; genus Rafetus; species Rafetus swinhoei. The sequence goes on from CM033424.1 coordinate 121,679,994, forward strand.
GTCCCATAGGCTGTGTCTAGACTGGCCACTTTTTTGCGCAAAATCAGCCGCTTTTGCGCAAAACCGTGCCAGCTGTCTACACTGGCCGCTCGCTTTTCCATAAAAGCACTGGCGTTCTCATGTGCGAAATCAGTGCTTTTTGCGCCAAAAGCTTTGACGCTCCCGTTCGGGCAAAAGTCCCTTTTGCGCAAAAGTGTTGCGCAAAAGGGACCAGTGTAGACAGCTAGCTAAGACTTTTGCGCAAAAGCAGGCTATGCGGAAAAAGCGGTTTGGGCGCCAGGAGACCCGTAGGAGCCGGACTTCCTGGTAACCCGAGCCCTTAAAGCACACGCAGGCCGCCTCAGACCTCAGGGGCCTGAGGTCTGCCACGCTGCCCTGCTGTGCCCAGCAGCCACCAGAAAGCCCCAGCATGGCAGCTCCGGCCGAGGAGCCACCTGCACCCCCAGTGCAGGAGGCCCCCAGGGGCCGAAAAAGCGGGCCCCATCTTGCTCCTCAGGGAGCTGGACAGCCTGCTGGACCTATGGGAGGAGGAGGAGGGCCTCCATGAGACCCACTCACGGCGCGCGCAATGCCACCATCTTTGGCCGCATGGCCGGCGCTCACCCAGCAAGGCCATCCCGCCCGGACACTTGAATAAGTCGGGCGAAAGTCAGAGCTGCGCCTTGGCTACGTGCGGGCCAGTGAGGGCCGGGGCAGGACCAGACACCTGCCCCCACTCGACCGGCTCCATGCCATCCTTGGCCAGCCAGCCCCGCAAGCCCCAGACGTGGCCGTGGACAGCAGCATGCGCCCCCCCGTCACCAGAACCACCGAGGCGGGGGAAGGAGACAGCAGTGCGTCGGAGGAGGAGGCCAGCATTGCCACCCAGCAGGCCCCCTCCAGCAGCCCTGACGTCTCCCGCGCACCCTCCGAGGCCGGGGAAGGATCCACCGGTGAGTCTTGCACTTTGCACTCACAAGGGCGGGGGAGGAGCCAGGTGCCCGGAGGGGGGAGGGGGAGAGAATGTCACTCAGGCCACGTGTGCTGCACGCTGTGTAGCAGTAGGCAGCAAGCAGCCCGTCCAACCACGTGCAGCCTGGTGACTGAGCAGCACGTGGCCGCGGCAGGCAGCTGCAGGGCACGCCTGGGACCGTGCTGCTCATACTCATTCGGCGGGACCAGGGGGAAGGGTGGATGCCGGCTGGAACCGGCCAGGGCCCCAGGGACTCAGCCCAGAGCCCGCACCGCCGCAAGGGTGCAGCACGGAGAATGGCACACTGTCCCATGCCTGGCTGAGAGGCACAGCCAGCTGCTCCTGGGTAAACCGCAGCATCACAGCCCTGTGAGCGTGGCCCCCACTGAGCCCCTCATCTGCTTCCCCGAGGGAAGTCCCCGCTGCAGCCACACACGTCCCTGAGCTATGTATGTGAGGGATAGTGGGAGGGAGAAGGGTGGGAAGCGCTGGGAGTTCCACAGGTTAACGCAACACAAGCGCCCTCCCGCCCTCCACGGGGCCAGGACACAGACCGGGGGTTCCAATACATGGAGGAGGACCCTACTCCAGGGGCGGTCCTCTATGCAAACATACAACCCGGGGCGGGGAGGAACCGAGGGCCCAAGCCACACCACCCCTGTGGTGTCACCTGGGCTCAGGGGTGGGGTGGAAGGCATGAGGTGTGGGGACAGTGGCCGGGCTGCCTGACTGACCCATCCTTTCTTCTGTTCCCTGCAGCGGGACCAACCAGGAGCGGGGACCCTCGGTCGGGCAGCAGCAGCACCCCAGCCGCCCAACCACGGAGGCCCGCACCCGACACCGGGACCAGCTCCTGCGGCGCCACGTGCAGGCCGTGGAGCGGGTGGGGCGGCCATCCAGAGGCGCACGGAGGCGGACCTGCAGTGGCGCCAGGGGCCTGGGCCACCTTCCAGGGCACTGTGCAGTCATGGCAAACTCTATTGCCAGCCTGTCTGCACAGATCGCCCATGCTATTCATTATGGCATGGCGCCCCATGCCCCGCCATCCCTCCCCTAGTAGTGCCCCGCCCCTCCTGTTCCTCCCCCTCCTGCAATAGCCCCTCCTGCCCCTGCTTCTGCCCCTCCCGCTCCTGCCCCTGCTCCTGCCCTTCCTGCCCACCTCCCCATTCAGCCTGCCCCAACGCAGTCCACCCCCCATGTGCAGCTCCGCCCCCGCACGAGCGGTCACACGGGACACCCCTCCCAGGAGTAGCTCTCCTCCCCCTCCCAGTTCAAGGTCTCCTCTCCCTCTCCCCCCTTTGTAAATAAAAACCGAGCACGTGTTTATGTTGAAACCAAAAACTGTGTTGTTGTGTGTTGGTAGGTAAGGGGGAGGAGGGGAGGCGAGGGAGTTGTCCAGGGAAACCGAGGCGACCCTACTCCGGGGCCTGTGAGAACATGTCCGTGAGGGCCTCCTAGATGCGCACCTCATCCTGGTGCACCTGCCCCCTCCCCCTCCTGCTCCTGCTGCCCACCTCCCCTTCAGCCTGCCCCCATGTCCAGGTCAGCCCCCTTGAGCGGTGCAGAGCCACCCCTCCCAGGAGTAGCTCCCCCCCCTCCCAGTTCAAGGTCTCCTCCCTGTTACGCGAGGTAACGTGAATAATTAATTTAGAATGCCGATCACCCTAATAAAATCACGAAGATGACAAATGCAGACTCCAAATTCCATATCTATCACAGGTTTTCTAAAAAAAAAAAGGGAAAAAATTTTGAAGGGTTATGGGTTGGTGATGCATAAATGAATACCAACTCCGAAGATAAAATTCAACCACAGGACTATATTTGACATGCATAAAATCCCAATCAAGCAAGGGATAGATGACAAAAGAGTAAACACAACACAAAATACATGAAACACAGTCTAGGCGCGGATGGCGATTGCGGTGACGCTGGCACCCTCCATCCTTTGGTCCTTCCGGGCCTCAGGAGAGGAACTGCCAGGAGATCCCTCGACGGACGAAGCTGTGGCTGGCGCCCTCCATCCTTTGGTCCTTCCGGGCCTCAGGAGAGGAACTGCCAGGAGATCCTCGAAGATGACTGGAATCGGGTGCGCTGACTCTAGCCTTCCGCACGAACCTCGACTCTTCTTCCTGTTCTTGGGACAGCTCGAACAGGATGGTGGCCTAGACTATCCCTACACCTAACCCTGAACTCAAAGAACACCTAGCTACGGCCGGCGCACCCGCGAACAAACTCGGCGGCGGCGAAATGCTTTGAACCGACGCGATAGCTAATCTAACTAAACCTAAATCTAAACCTAATCCTAATTGGTAGGTACAAGCCTTCGCTTGACCTGACCAAACCCTTAACAGAACCAAGAGTACTGTGCTCTGAACTAGACTGCTCAAACATATTTCACATAACAATAACGAACATTCTGCACAACATCCCCTCTCCTCCAAACAGTGTGTTGTTGTGTATTGGGAGGTAAGGGAGGCGAGGAGTTGTCCAGGGAAACCGAGGCGACCCTACTCCGGGGCCTGTGAGAACATGTCCGTGAGGGCCTCCCGGATGCGCACCCCATCCTGGTGCGCCTGGTGGCTGGCAGCTGTGTGGGGCTGTTCGTAGGCCTGGCCCTCTGCTGCCAGCCATGCGGGAATGAAGGCCTCCCCGCTCCGCTCCACAATATTGTGGAGCACGCAGCAGGCGGCCACTACCTCCGTTGCATTCCGCTCACCCATCTCGAGCGGGTGAGCAAACAACGGAAGCGGGCTTTTAAAGCGGCGGCGAGCTCCACGGTTGGGCCCGGTTGAGGCGGTCGTTGAACCGGGCCCGGTTCTGGTCCGGCCGCCCCATGTAGGGCGCATTAGCCAGGGCTTCAGGGGGTAGGCGCGTCCCGGCAGCGCCAGATGGGCATAGGCACATCCCGACAGTCAACTCCGCCGGGAAGTAGGTGCCGCCTCCATCCTGCGAAACAGTCCGGAGTTGCGCGGGATGCGGGCGTCGTGTGCCCTGCGGACCAGCCCGTGTAGGCGTCCAGGAAGCGGCCCTGGTGGTCCCGACGGCCTGCAGAACGATGGAGCAGTACCCTTTCTGTTCATGAAATGGGCTGCTCGATGCTCCGGGGCCCGGATGGGGATGTGGGTTGCATCCAGCGCTCCCCGCAGTTGGGAACCCGAGGGCAGCGGCCGGCGGCGGAGTAGCGTCCACGTCGCAGGCGGATCACTCTGGGGAGCAGGAGGTCGTTGATGGCGGGACGACCTGCAGAAGGTGCAGAGAAACACAGGGGAACACATCACGTAAGGCAGGGGTGGGTGTGCGCTCCTTGGCCCCCTCCCGTGATTCCCTCTGTCCTCACGCACACACACACCACAGCCACCTCGCCCTACACCCCCTCCCCAGCAGGCCTGTGCAAGGGAGCAGGCGAACCCTGGGTGACCCAGCGTGGAGTCTTGGCTGCCCCTGGGCATGGAGTGCAGCACCCTCCCCCCACCCCATTCCCCACTCCCCCTGGGACTTACCTCCATCACGACGGCGCCCGGACGGTGGATCTGCCCACCCGAATTGGTGTGCCACCGATCGGTAGCTGTCCGGGGTGGCCAGCTTCCAGACTGCGATGGCGACCCTCTTCTTGACGGGGATGGGTGCCCGCAGCCGGGTGGTGGCTCTCTGGAGCTCAGGGGTGAGCCAGGCGCAGAGCTCCATGAACGTCCGCTTTCGCATGCGGAAGTTCCGGAGCCATTGCTGGTCGTCCCATTGCCGGTCGTCCCATTGCCCTAGGACCAGCCGGTCCCACCAGTCGGTGCTGGCGTCCAGTCTCCACACTCGCCTCGGCACCCTGGGGTGGGGTGCCACAGGGACACCATGGCCTCACTGGTGAGGGGTCCAAACCGAAGGGCCCCTCCTGGTCCTGGAGGAGGAGGGCACCGACCTGGAGCAGCAGCTGCAGGCACTCCAAAATGTCCGACAGGGGCCAGAGCAGGCACATGGCCACCCCTGGTTCCATGGCACAAGACAGAGGCTAGGAAAAAGCCCTGGCAAAAGCAGTAGGTGGCCAAAGGCAGCGGTGTCCCAAGGTCAGAGGGCAACCACCAAACCTGCTTATGGCTGTCAGTCCCTGCAAGGAGCCCTCTAACACGGAGCGCAGATAAATGGCTGTCGGGAGATCCCTTTAAGCACGTGTCTGAAATGGCCGCCAGCCCCCGCCCCCGGAAAGGGCTGGTGCCCTTGTGCCCTCCGCAAAATGGTTCCCAGCTTCTGCTTTTGCGGAAAAGCGCACCGCCAATGTAGACGTGCTTTTCCGCAAAAGCGCACCGTTTTAACGCGAACTCCGCGCCAGTCTAGACGCGCTTTTGTGCAAATACTTTTAACGGAAAAACTTTTCCGTTAAAACCATTTGTGCAAAATCATGCCAGTCTAGACGTAGCCATAAAGTTTGTTTACAGCCACCAGCCCTGGCTCTCTGTGTTCTGTTCTGTTATTTAGCTCTAACTTATCTCTAAATGTCCTCTAACAGTCTGGTAAGCACTGGAAGTATTGGTAATGCTGCTAGACAGTATTGACCTCCCAGAATGAAAATTCTCTCATTCAGGTCCCGAGGGTTCTGGATTAGAGAGGTTCAACCTGTACGGTATTAATACTAAGCTTATGTAAGGTACTATTGCTGCTATATCGAAGAAGAATTGCTCAGAAAACAGAGACCAAAAGAATGATGTGAAAACAGCATGTAGAGCTTTTATTTTAGCCATGGGTGGCAAGAAGGAACTGAAGGGATTAGTGTGGCACAACCCTATATGTCCAGAGGAAGGGTTTGAGCTTCAGGGCATGAGTGTTGCCCTATAGGGACTGCTAGGCAAAGTACTCTGGCTCCGTTGTATTCTACATGTAAGAAGAATAAATGGTTGCATCGACTTGAAGAACTCATGGTTAAAAAAAAATCATATTTATCTATTGCTTTCTACCTTGAATAATCATTTACAATTGTGCAAAATAATGGTAAATGGTAACTAGCTCAGAATTGGATTATTTTATATCTACTTTCCACAGATGTAGATGACTACCCATTGTAAAAATTAGGTAAGAATCAGGCCCTTGGTAACATGGGATAGTATTTTCTCTCCATTCCTGTGAGTTACAAAGCATTATGTGTCATCCCACTATGGAAGCAGCAGATTGCATGATGTGTTAGGTAATGGAAAGCACTTTAGAATAAGTTAATGAAAGAGGAACTTTTTTCCCCCATGCTAATAAACTTCAGACTCTGCTTGTTTCAAACAACAAATTCAGGCTTTGAACTGCTGAGATACACATAAATTCCGGTTATCCATATAGCTGTGTGAAAAATCTCCAAGATGAGTTCTTTATTAATAGCAGGAATGAGTCAGTCAGCTAGCTTAATGATCTGCCCCATAATTTGAATTCATTGAAAGTTCTCTGTAAGCACCTTCGGGAGCAGAGATCAAGCATGACCTTGACTTACGGTAGCTTGAATTAAATCCTCATGTAATATTTTTGGTGCTAGCTTTGTTGACAGAAAAACAACTGGAACTAACACATAGCACAATTGTAATTCTGCAGTGTGCTTTTGCTTCCTTTCAACTTGCATTGTCTTTCATTTCTTTTGAAGGGTGTTTTTATTGTTGTTCTGTTTACCTCTAATGGAACACTTAGATGACCGTCTTAAATATGCAAAAGATCACAAAGACAGATTTGAAAGAATGATGCATGGTGTTTTGTATACTGACTTTCCTATTTGTTCTTTACTATGTCATTGATCTCAGGCAGAGTGGAAAATATGGAGCTGTGTCAGTCCCCTATCACCGGGCTGAAATATTGAGAAAACACTTTACCTTGTCTGCTTCACCACACTGCAGGAATTCTGTTTTATTCTCTGTACCTCTACACTACTGTGGACATTTTTGTGTGAGATACCTTGCTTTCTAGGGCTTTTTTCTTTACATTTGACAGACATTTTTTTTTTTTTAAATCTCTTTGATCTAAATTCTTTGGTTCTGGACATTTCTTGCTTGCTTACTTTCTCCACATACCTTAAATTTCAGTACAGTATGGCCTTCCTTGCTGTTACAGTGCTATCATTTACCATTCAGAGTGAAGACGTGAAAAACAATACCCAGAGTCAGAGGTGACTAGTGGAGAGGGCTACAAAGTGGGCACCAGATAAAGGGGGCCAAGTGACCTCTCCACCCCCACATGTTTCCTCCCTGCGCCACCCCTAACTCGGGGCCCACATGCTCTCCTTTTCCAGTCCCTCCCCTATCCTACGTTAACTGTGTGTATGTCTGTCCTGCTGCGCTGCCTAGGAATTGGGAGAGTGCTGCTGTGATACCCCATTCCCTTCCCGCCCTCCCCTCTCTACTCCATTACCTGGCTGGGGAGAGCGGGCTCTGTCCCTTTGTTGTTGCACCATGCCAGGCAGTGTCTCCTCTCTCCGGCAGCATGGCCAGAGGTTGCATGAGAGAAGCTGGTTGGCATGGCTATAGGAGGAGAGGATTTGGTACCGCTGGGTGCTGACCCTTGCCACTCTCATTCATGATATTTGGGGGGGGATTCTTCTAGCCTCCCCCCCATGTGTTGCCCCTTCCCACAGTAAACAGAACACACCCTGAAGACCCCTTGGGATTGTTCCTCAGTATGCTGATCATGCCACTGATACCTGCCTTCTTGCTCTCTGGGGCTCGCCACCGCTCTGTCCTGCTGGGCCAGATCCTCTGGTCTCCCACAGACAAGGCACAGAGCTGGGGTAACCATCCTCCCTTGAAGAGCAATGCAGACACTAAACCACTTCCGCTCTGGGAGAATGCAGTTCTAGGGCACAGCTCCCAGGAAACTAACCTTCAAATGATATCTAACTCCCAAATAAATCTATCTTTCTCTGGGTAAGAGTTTTACACAATGACAGCTCACTCGGGCAAGTCCCCTTTATCAGTGAAAGGAGAATGTGCACACTGAGTGCTCCCCCCAGGTAACAATTAGTTACACTGGGCTTGATAGTAAACAAAAGGGTTTTATTAAATACAAAAGAGTATGATTTAAGTGGTTGCAAGTGAAAACAATCAGATCAAAGTAAGTTACAGAATTAAAATGAAAAAAAAAATGCATAGCTAGTGCTGAAACACAACTTTTGGCAAATAGTCACTTAAAACTGTTCTTATTTCAGGCTAGCTTTCAAGTCAAAGGTGATCTCTTACTCTGACTTGGGTCTCTAGATCTCTTTGTTCCCCAACTGAAGATAAAGGGACCAATAGCTTCCCATTGCTTAAATAGACTTTTTTGGGGGGTTGGAAATCTTTTGTTCTACATCCCCCCTTCCATGGAAAATTATTGGTCAAACTGGCTCCTAGTGCAATGTCAATGTCTTCCTAGAGCCAACCACTGCTTAGACTTAAAGGACAAACAAAGCTGTGTACAAGTCATTAAAAGTTGATCATCCAGACTTTAAGGTTTCCAAAAAATCATTGATGGTGCTTATTAGCACATTTAAAACCATAAACAGTCTCATATTTCATATTTCTAACTTTACATACAAGAATGACACATGCACCAAAATGAGTTCTACAGATCCAGCAGATTGTAACATTAGAATTGATAGATTACATGAGGCATTTTGACCCAAGTATCTTCAAGTTATGCATATTTATATTCATAAGCCAATTTAATAAAGCACGGGGGGAGGGAAAACCATCATAAGTCCCTCAAGATAAGGGCAAGAAATTCAGAAGGAGGTAGTTTACACACTGAGGGCATCTCATCTTTTGTTACATGGCACTCCTATTTGGCTTTTATGTGTTTAATTTCTTATTTGCTATTTTGTTCAATATGGTAGGAGATCTCTGAGTTGCTCTTTTCTAAAGCAAGTGCATTACAGTAGGTTTATTTTTGCATCACATCAGAATCCAACATACACTAAAAAGTCAAAATGTAAAGGTACTTACATCAGAAAAAAAAAAAAGATGCTGTTTTCAAAGACTGCCTAAAATAAGGCAGGGGAACTGCCTATATATTGAAAGCAGGTAATTAATTTCAATCTGTAACACTTCATAACCTAAACATTTCCATTGATACTTTAAGCTGGCTCTACACTGCACACAGTGATTTCATTTTATTGGTTTGCTTCACATTCTTCTAATTAACTAGCTAACCAGCTAACTAGGTAGCTAATTTACAGACGTCTAGGATCATTGGGCTGATCCTCTGTTTGTTTAAATCAGTTTAGCTCCACTAAAGGGATCCATATTTTATTTGCTATAACATTCATGGTGTCTAGTTCTTCTTACTATTGGGATCCTTGTACTGTGGAACTATAATATATTACATTCACTTGTGCACATGTGTGCACACACGTAAAAGTGAGTGCTATGTTACAGTATGTGTAATGTGTCTGTGTAAATGTATATGCACACTCATTGTAGCTACAGCTGTTTGAAACAGATAGTGTGAATCAGATCTAGTTTAAAAAAAGGAAAATTGTAGTTAATGGCATATCTGCTGAAAGCAGGTAATTTTAATTATCTCCGATAGTTAGAAGCAATGAATAATTTATTACCCAAAGAACTCCTTTTTTTTCATTCTTCTTCTTCAGGCTTCTAATCCTGGTGAGCCTCTGATATTCAGATCATGGTCCCCAGTGCTTCTTTGTTTGAACTGTTACTCTGGAGGCACTGGTGGAAAACTGTATGTTTCCCTGTTGCTAGTCAGCACAGATTGAGTTGTTTTGGCAGCCCTGTATGAGACTCTAGTAGTCCAGCTAAAGAACTGAATAGTGTAGCACAGAAAGTGGAAAGTTAACTAGTTCTTTGGAGAGGGGTAGCAATACAGTATTGTGCAATCAACTGCAGCACATACAGTGGTTATATATAGTTATGGAGGCAAATTATTTTATTATATTAATAACAATAAGTCTTAACAATAATACCTAACATTGGCATATATCACAGGTATAGGGCTACCTATGCCTTTGTCCCCTTTCTAGTATCTTGGGTATTGGGTTCATACACGCACCTATCTTAGAGTGGAATCTTGTGCTTTTTCTTACTTTTAGATTGGGACCTGGGTCAACTGCCCCACGTAAACCAGCCACTCATCACATTGGTTAGTATACCCAGGAGACTTTCTCTCTCTCTCTTATGTTTTCAGTGCTTTTTCTGCTGGCACCAGGTGATGTGAAGGGCAAACTCACCTGACTCAGATCCTGGGTGGGAGATGGAGGTGATGGAGGGAATAAATTGGTGTAAGGAGCCAGGATAGTGGGTAAGAGGAGAAAAGTGGAACTGAAAACTGGTGAAGGGGGGCTCAGGGAAACATAGGTGGTGAAGCCTGGGACAGGAAAATGAGGTGTGTGTATATAATGGTGGTGGTAGTAGTGAGGCTGTGATCCAGTGGGTGAGGGTGGAAAAGAGATTAGACAAGGAACTTGGGGAGGGAGGGATTAAAAACAGGTGAATTGGAGGGAGGCTGTGCAAACACTTTCCAGTCAGTGGCTATTATAAGGAGCTGCTCAGCAAAGCAGAGGGCAGTTGGGTCCTGACCAGTGAAGGGGAAGGACTGGTTCCCAGGGAGAAGCAGGGGTGCACAGGCTCAGGGGAGAGAAGAAGCTACTTCCTGGACTGTAGACCTTGGTACGAGTGCCAAGAAGGTGCCAGGCTCATGGGGAAAGGGCCCAGGGAACATTGTGGGCAGTTAAGGGGAGTGAAGAAGGGCAGGACAAGGTTGGTGCCAGAGCTAGGAATCAGAGTATTGGGTGGGCCTGGTCCTCCCACCATTCTTCCTTGCATCACACCTGGCCACACTGGAGAGTGGCCTATATAGATTGTGGCTTGCCCCTGAGACAAGGGCCTAGATATTGGGGTGGCACTTGGCCTTGGTGACAGGTATGAGACTGAGGAATGTTGATACCTCCATAAGGGGTGAGAATGGAGAGGATGGCACTGTCCTGCAGAAGACGCTGCAATTCAAGGAGCAATGTGGGTACACAGAGATATGGTGGAGACAGGAACAGACAAGTGGCAAGACACAATCAGAAGGTAGCACACTCCATAAACTGAGCTAATTCCCAGCATGACCAGCAGGAGATGTCATGGTGGTCAGTCAACCCTGTTATAGGGCCAAATTAGTTACACATGCAACCTCAATTCTTGCATTTCCTGGTTTCTGAGGACTAGACTTTGTAATCTAAAGATTCGTTTTTGTGTATATGTAATGTATGCTAGTTTTAAACTTTTTTATTTAACAATTGCATTGGTTTTTTACAATTTATTATATTTGTATACCTAGAACTTGTATGTTTATATTAACTTGAAGAGGGGAAATGAGGTAATAAGGGAGCAGATAAGGAACATTTTTTGTGTGCTTAAAAATGGAACAAAGGACCCCTGGAGCCTTTGACATGGCTTATTTGTTGATGTCTTAAGCTTTCAGCTGAGGATGAAGTTAAGGGACCAACTGAAAAGGCTAATTAAGACCATGCCTTACTTTAAGCAGATGTTTAAATACCTGGCCAAATTGAAGCATATGTTTGTGCCTGGGAAAGTTAGGATGAAATGATTCTGTGGTGTTTAATCCAGATCAAGGGGCTGTATTTCCCCTGTCCCACAACTCTGAATGCCTTGAATGTGATGCTGCAGTTACCTATAGTCCTAACACCAACAGCCAGCTCCTATAAACATGTAGGGTCATACTGTGGCCTCCAACGCCTTGTTACTTTTTTCAGGGTAACCCACAACACCCAACAAACTTCCTGCCCTACGATCTCCAGTCCTCTCACTGAATGCTTACAAAAGTTATTAAGTTCTCTGCTCCCTTAAAGAGACAGTCCCCAGCAGATGATTACCTTCACTGGAGTTTCAAATGCTCATTTTTAACCAAAGCACTAAATTGGTTTATAGCAAAAGTAAAACAAGTTTATTCAAAAAAAGATCATATGCGTAAATGATACCAAGTCTAAGAAACAAAAAAATAGAAAGATTTGCAAGCAAACAAAACTCAAAATACATCTCTAAGATCAATATGAGTTCAACCAGTTATACTCTTTTCCTAAGCATGTTTCTAATTTACGCTCCATTTCCAGAGATTTTGACCATCTTGACTGAAGGATCCAACATTCTATGATGTCAAGAACTCTGGACCCTTTAGTTCCTCAAACAACCAATGTCAACATGGATTTTTTTCTCTTTTCTTATATCTTCTCAAAGCTCACTGGCCCTGTTTTAAGACGTGAGAAGGCTCCCTGGGGCTGCAGATCCCATCCTCCCTTGAGTCACCTTGTAAGAGTGCTTTCTCTTCACCCTGTCCTCTGGTTCCTCTCAGGCAGACAGAGAGAAGACAAGAAGTCCAGAGTGCCGACAATACAATGTTTATTGGGGTTAGTTTGCAGCAAAGATATGTCCCATAACTCTTATGCTGCAGAGTCCTGTTTCCCAGTGCTCTGTCTCCCTTTGTCAAGAGCCATAATTATATCTGAAAGACATGCCTTCAGCTCTTTCTCTTATAGTAATGTTCCATTTTGGAAGGTCATGGTTCTGGGGTCTTCGTTCCCACTCCCTTTGTACCGTATAAGAGGGGGAAGGAGTGAGATTGTGCTATGGCTAGAGGCAGGCATTTTTCTGGTCTATTATCCCTGGTCTACACTAGGGAGTTATTTGAAAATAACCCCCCTTATTTCAAAATAATAAGGGGAACGTCCACACTACCAAGCCTGCAAAAACAATGAGAATTCCTGTCCGACATGCATCTGACTAAGTAGGTCTTTGCCCACAAAGGCTTATGCTCCAATAAATCTGTTAGTCTATAAGGTGCCACAGGACTTCTCGTTGTTTTTGCAGATTCAGACTAACACGACTACCCTTCTGATACTTACTATCAAGCCTGTTATTTCAAAATAGGCTGGTTATTTCAAAATCTGTACTCCTGCTTTCTATGGAGCAGAAAGCTTATTTTGAAATAGCGGTAGTGTGGAAGCTCCACTGCTGCTATTTTGAAATAAACTACTCCTCAGAGTACTTTGAAGTAATTACTCCCCAGTGCTCTAAGTCAAGGTAGCACGACCACAATAACGAAGTCTGCCTCTGATTAATTTCGAGGCATCCCCATAGTGGGGACATGCTATTTTAATTTTGTTATTTTGGGAGTTATTTTGAATTTAGTTATTTTGAAATAATTTCCTAGTGTAGACATGCCCTTAGTATTTTACCTTTCCTCTCCCCCAGAAATCTTCCTATGCCCATCCCGACTGGTTGGATGACCTTTCCTTGAGATAAGTTTGAGGCCATCTACAAATGTACACTCATATATTGTACTCCCATCACACCCAGTAACACTTTTACTGTTCCTATCTGTTCCAATTATACTAATAAGTGCATCTGGCTTAGGTAAAAGCAGCACACAGTCTCTGTCTTTGTTCTTAGTAAGAAGAATGTATATAAAAAATAAAACAGGCAAGCAAAACTTAAAATCCTGTTTTAGGAGAAAACATAGGCATGGGTCCTAAACTGGCACACCTTTTATAACCTGCTCTCCTGATAGCTCTGCTTACTTTGCATGTAAATGTGCGTTTACTATCTTTGGTCACACCTTGTTTAATTTATATTAAAGACAAATTTAAGCAGGTAAATTGCATTCCTTTGGAGCAGGCATGGCTTAGGGACTGCTTGCCAAATACATTTTAATATCATATTTGTAGCATATGCCTATAAAGTCCTTTGTAGGTTTACCATACATACATCATACAGGAATATTAATGGTCAGTGAGTTTGATGTATCACATGATACATTTTGGGTGCATATCATGATAATGGTGTTTACGCTTTCACTGGGATGCTCTTAGGGGCACAAGAGGTGATTCTGAAGGACAGAGAAAGGAAGGTAACATGCTGAGGGAACAGTCTAGAAGCCAGAAAAGAACTGGTCATTAGGAGCAACTTGATGGAGGACAAACTACATGAATCAAGAGTTGGAGGGGAACCAACTAAGAGGTGGACTGGATTGAAGGGAGGATGAATCGTAGAATACTAGAACTGGAAGGGACCTCATGAGGACATCAAATCTAGTCCCCTACTAGATTTAAAAATATTTTTAATTATTTGCTCCATTATCCTTCCTGGCACAGGAGTTAAGATGACTGTCTGTAGTTTCCTGGGTTGTTCTTATTTCCCTTTTCATAGATGGGCACTATATTTGTCCTTTTCCAGTCTTCTGGAATTTCTCCTGTCTTCCATGATTTTTCAAAGATGATAGCTAAAAGGCTCAGATACCTCCTCTATCAGCTTTTTGATTATGAGATTATGGCAATGAATTGGCCCAGCCAAAGGAGTGGATGACAGTTCTTAGATTAAAGAGTAAAATATGGGACAGCTGGGTGGGTTATTTTGAAGTGAAGAGGAATGCGGGAAAGAGCTATCCAAAAAGCCAGTGGATGGCAATATCTGGAGTTTAGGCAAAGAAGGAGAAAGCAATTTGCCATAGGTTCTATTTTTTATTCTTGCTTAGTATATTCTGTCCTTGTTAAATATATTTCTGCTCGTATGGCCAATTGTACAACCAACTCTTTTGACAAGGTGACAAATTTAACATTGCTGCAGAAATACTGAGTATGGAAAGGTTTCACTTTTGCATGGTTAATTTCTCCAGTTCAGCATTGCATTATTGTTAACTTATGTAGGGCTTGTGTATGTGTCTGTATACAAAGACGCATTGAGAGGGCCCTACCAAATTCACAATCATGCTGTGGCAGGGTGTTGCCCTGCACTGGCCCTTTAAGGGGCTGGGAGACCTGGAGTCAGGGGGAAGCCCAGCTGAGGGCAATTAAAGAGGGCCCAGCTAGAGCTTATAAGAGCAGCTCCTGGGAGGAGGAGAGGGTTCTGCCTGTTTGCTGCCACAAGCTTTGGGCCCAGCGAACACAGACTGCCTGGCCTGAGGCCCAGTGCTGCATGGAGGTGGTCATGAAGGGCAGGGGCTTGCATGGAGGCAGCCCTAAAAGGCCGGGCTGCAGGGAGGCAGCCGTGGCTCGCACGGGGGCGCTCGAGCCAGGGAAGCCCTAGGCCAGAAGGCACAAAGGCAGAGGTGCAGGAGGGAACCGGGAAGACCGAGGAACTGGGTCTTCCGGGGAAGACCCAGGAAGGAGCTGAGTGCTCCTGGGAAGAGCTAGGGGTCCCTGGGAGTAGGGAGGACCCTGGGAGTACCGGAAGAACAGTGACTCCCCCCGGAAGGAGGCGTGGATGAACAGCAAAGTGGTCACTGCCAGAGGGCAGTGACCTGAAGAGAACACCACACCCAAAGGGGGCGCATCAGCTTCGGAGCGGCAGGTGACTTCCTCACATGCCACCCTGAGGGAGTCATCCGGGCAAAAAAGTGAGAAGCCGTGCGAAAAGTGAGTGAACCCGTTACAGTGCAAAATGTGTCACAGACCATGAAATCTGGTCTCCTCTCATGAAATGCCTTTCATGTGCTTTAACACTATACTTTTACAACTTCCATGGGGGAGATGAGTGTTTCTCAAATTGGGGGTCCTGACTTATAAGGGAGTTGCAGGGGGATCAGATTATTTTAGTAGGGTCACTGGAGAATGGTAGTTGTAACGTTGGCTGTGTGCCCAACTCTGAAGGCAGCACCCTGCCAGCAGCAGCCCAGAAGTAAGGGTGGCATTACCCTGCCATCCTTATTTCTGCACTGCTGCTGGTGGAAGTTCTGCCTTCAGAGCTGGATTCTTGGCCTGCAGCAGCCAGTTTCCTGCAGCAGCTGCACAGGAGTAAAGGTAGCAATACAAACCGCCCCAACAGCCCTTTTTGGGTCAGGACCCCTACAATTACTACACCATGACATTTCTCATTTAAAGATGTGAAATCATGAAATTTACTATTTTAAAAATCCTATGACCATGAGATTGAGCAAAATGGACTGTGAATTTGTAGGGCCCTCTGTATATACACATAACAGTGATTTTGCTGAATCTTTTAAATTTGAATTGAGCTGCAGTCTGTCCACCAAATTATTTTAAAAGCCGTGGTAGAGAAAAGCCTAGTTGTTGCTGTGGCACCCTATGAATAACTCAGTTGATCTCAATATGTTTCCATTCACTCTTGCTCAGAGTGACACTCAACATGCCAGCACCTAACAGCAAAGGTTTTATTCACAAAGAAATGACATACTGGAAGGAAAACACATTTCACTGCCATTTTTCAGTACCAATAGCTGAGGCAGTTCAGGTATTACAGCAACAACAATAATGCTATTGATTGTCTGAAATAATCTCTCTCTCTCTCTCTCTCTCTCTAAAAAAGTTTTTCCTGCTGTGCGACAGAATGGCGACATCATGCTCTCTGGCCACGAAAGCCACCAGAGACGGGTGTTAGTGAGCATAGCAAGCATGGGTTGCAGCCCCTTAGTTAATAAAAAAAAAACTCTAAATGGACATTGAAAAGGAGCCTGATGGCAAAGCATGGGACTCACACCGAAAAAATACACCCTCTTTCTTTTGGTTTGTTTTTAATGATTGTTTTATGGGGTGCGAGTTTTGTGGATCCATTAGGGGAATATTCTTTAGTGAGTGAAAAATGTATCTAAATCCATTAGACTGAGGAATCTTAGATGCTTGGGTGATGAAACTGGCTGGAGATATGCAACCATACAATTGGTTGGACAGTAGGGGCACGTCTACACAGCAGGCGTAAAGCCGAAATAAACTATGCAACTTAAGCTACTCAGTTGACGTAACTCAAGTTGAAATAGCTCATTTTGGCTTTTGGCACTGTGTACAAGCAGGAAGTCCGTGTTAGAACACTCTTCCTCTGGCTTCCCTTACTCCTCGTGAAACAAGGGTTACAGGAGTTGAAATAACTGCTTGTTGTGTAGACGCGGACTATGTTATTTTGGAATAACGTTGATTATTCTGAAATAACACTTCTGTGTAGACATAGCTTAGGAGAATAAACTGCTTTGAATGGGGTGGGGAAGAAGGTAAAAGCGGAAGGCACAAATCAATAACCATTAGCAATGCCATGTAGTACGTGTGAACACTACCCCAGCTCCTGTATGCTCAGTCATTGTTGTAACACGTCACGTTGCCCATCAAAACATGTGCCACCACCTGGGGTAAGTGCATGAGGACAGTATGCAATATTGCATGTCCCAGCATCCATCAACTCGTCAGGTGATGAGGAAACATGGTCAAAATAGAAGGCTGAAATTGTGAACTAAGCCTCAGTACAGAAATCGCCAAACTCTGTACACAGCAGACAACAAAGGCATCAAGGCAGCAAGAAAACCCCTGTGCTTTAGTATGAAAATTTAGCAGACGTGTACACGTTATCGACCATCAGTCTGTGTCAAATGTTCTGATGAGGCTGATTTTTAATGTTTCACTGAGCTAGAACATCTGCTTGATGGTTTCTATCTTGCCCTCACTACTTTCAGTTCACTTCTTCAGTATGTATCCTTTACACTGAGGGCCTGATTCTCTTTTCATTAAAACAGAGAGAAATTAGCAGTGAGTACTGAAGCCAGTGGATAGGTATAAACCTGGAGCAACGAGGAGAATCAGACCCCACATCCTCATTTACACCACTTTTATGTGACTAAAAAAAATAAAACTATCTGTATAGAATTTTTGGAGTGCCCAAATTCTGAAACATAAGGGAATGTTCTAGTATTGTTTTGATTGTGCCACACCAGGGAGATGACTAGGGCATATTTATTCATAGATTTAAGACTAGATGAGAGCATTGTGATCATCCAGCCTGATCTCCTGCATGACACAGGCCATAGAACTTCCCTCAATTATTTCTTGTTTGAACTAGAGCGTATCTTTTAGAAAAAATAAAATAGAAATATAGGGCTAGAAGGCATCCTAAGAAGTCTATCCCCCTCTCATACCAAGTTCCCTTCACACAGGTTGATGCAGGATAAAATACACCTAAGCCATTTTTGACACTTGTTTGTCTAATCTGTTCTTAAAATCACCCATGGACAAGGATTCCACAAATTTCATAGGGAACTTATTCCAGAACTTAATTATAGTTGGGAAGATTTTCCTAACATGCAACCTAAAGATCATTTTCTATGAACGAAGCCAATTAGTACTTGTCCTACCCTTAGTGGACATGCAGTACAAGTGATCACACCATCTTCTAATATTTTACATATTTAAAAACTGCTATCTTGTTTCCCATATTATTCTCTTCTGTAGACTACATATACTGAATTCTTTCAACCTTTCCTCAGACCTGGAAATTTGAGCCTTTTGTGAGCGCTAAGACATGGGAACTTTGTGTATGGACTAGTTTCTTTTACAAAGGGTTGCTAGCTTGCTATTGCTACTTTTGACTTTGTGGTATCATAGTTTTCATTATTTGTCATGAATGCCTAGAGCAAGATACCTTTTAAGTATTTTATTAGTGGAAATCAATGCATTTTCTGCAAACGTAATTTATAAATCCATGACTATCTGTACATGTTGTTAGCACCCAGAAACCAATTAGGGCATGTCTACACCAGGAAATTATTTCAAAATAACTAAATTCAACTTAATAACTCCCAATTTTACAAAAACAAAAAGCATGTCCCCACTAAGGGGAAGCCTCAAAATCAGTCTGAGGCAGGCTCCATTAATGTGGACCTGCTACCTCGACTGAGAGCCCCAGGAAACACTAGGGAGTAATTCATATGAATTATTCTGGGGAATAGTTATTTTGAAATAGTGGCACCGGAGCATCCACACTAACGCTATTTTGAAATAACTATTTTGAAATTATCATTATTCCCCTAGGAAAACAAGAGTTCAGATTTCAAAATTAGTGGCCTGTTATTTCAAAATAAGGGGCTTGGTAGTGTGAATGTACTGCTTATAAATTCGACCTAAGGGTTTTTTTAATAATGTCCTAGTTTTTTTTTTTTAAATAATAGACCAGAGCTTAGACACTTAGACACAGATTGTGTGTCTAAGACTTACTCCTCAGTAAGAAGTACAGGAATAGGCTCTAATTTGACATGGCCCATGATGAATTTCACACAGAAATTTTAGAGAATGATTTTGAAATTTTGATTTTTATAAACTTTTTGGGCCAGATCCTCAACTGATATAAACTGGATAGTTCTTTTGATCTAGAGCATAACTAAACCCAGAAATGTCTGCAAGTGTAAATATGAGGCAAACAGCAATTGATCAAGAAGGCCTTGACTTGAGGCATATTTAACTCCTTTCTTTGTATATATTCATTTTTGAGCTCTTTATCAATCTTGTTGTTAATAACTATGTGCCAGAAGCTGTCATTCACTGAAATAAAAAACGAAAAAGTCTCTGACTTCAATTGGGCACAGTCAGGCTTAATATTAGAGACATTTTCTTTGCAAATTTTCTTAATTGTCCAATCTACATTACTATACATGGGTACATATTCTCTTATGTCTGTGCTCTTGAGAAATCCTTCCCATTCAGTCTTCCCTGGTGAATTCATGCACATAATTTATTGTGGTCTCTGGAAAGATTTCCTGTTGCTTAAATTAATTGAGGATACATTTAGAACATTGAATCAACTATGAAAATGTGGTTTTAGGGTGAGAATCAGTCACTAGTTCATTTTAATTATCTTTTAATCTCTTTTAAACAATCTATTATTATTTTATTCATTAGCTACAAAGTGGTTAAGTAATGCATTAATGAAAGACTGGTCTGTTACTACTACATATTGCATCTTAGATTGGTTTTTGTTGATGGATATGAAAGGTGACAGATTTGTAGAAGGAATGTAATACATATTTTAATGATTTTTATATATTTTATCTTTAGTGCAGAATTTAATTTTGTTGTGTTTTGTATATTTATGATGTGATTTTTGTTTCATCCAAAATACTGATACTGGGCTGCAACTCAGTTATGATTAAAAAATATATATCTTTTTCCAGCAGAAAATGTTCTCTAGCACCATGAGATGCTAATGGAAAGGGATATAAATTATATCATGGTGTTACAGAGATACATTTTCTTTTATTCTAGGAAAAGGTGAATTATTTCAAGTGACAAACTCTTAGTATCCCCTCTTCAAAACAAATGTTCTAAAAATGAACAAAGTAGTGGATTCATTAATAACACTACCAATAAATAATTAGTTCAGAACAATTTGTGGTTGGCTTTTGGATTCAGAAAAGACTCAGAGCATGATTGAATAACTCTATCGTGATATGGTTGGCTCTGATGTATAGTAAATATGTGTGAGTATGAGGTAGTTGCACTAGCATTCTTAGCATGGGTTTTTGAGTCCCAGTGATGAAAGACTAAAAAGAGAACAAGTCGTGTCAGAGCCACCCCTTCAATTGTGGCTGCCACAATGAAGGGCACTTAGCTCTTTTCCAAGGCGACTTACCAGCATTCCATGCAGAGGCTGCCTAGATGAGGACAATGCTGAATCAGTATGGATGCTCTGATCATGATGCTTCCTAGACCAGCATGGCAATTTATCTCATTTCTGTTAGCTACATTGGAAATGGCTTATATGTTGCATTTACAGGTAATCTGGTTGCCTCGATGCAGTGAGTTGGCATGTTTATATTTTTTTCATGTTTAGTTCCTTTGTAGCCCTACTGTATAGGTTACTGTGCATGTAGTATGGGATACTGGTGGGACATAGGATGCCTTATCTACTGGTGTTCCATAACAAACAACATCCAGAAACAATAACTATTATGCCCTTGGTCTCAGATTTGCTTCCCTCACTCTAGCATGTCTCATGTCTCTTAGGTCATGTCTTCACCAAACAGAAGACCAATGCTGCCGTGAATGATCTTCTGGAGTTCGATTTAGCAGGTCTAGTTAAGACTCACTAAATTAAACTAAGAGTGCACCCCCATTGGCTACCGTACTCTTGCTTCTGCTCCCATCTGCCTCCTGCTGTGGGGTTGGTGGGAAAACTCAAAACAAGGTATGTGAACTCCAGCTATGTAATTAGTGTAGCTGGTGTTGTGTATCTGGATTCAACCTTCATCTTTAGTGTAGACATGGTGTAAACTGACATGTGCATGGTCAGGCACTTGTCCCTTCAGGAAATGGAACCACAGAGAACATAAGCCATTGCCTCCTTTTGAACCCCTTTCTTCTTTTGTCCATCTTTGTATCTGAGCATAGATAAACAACCTCTGCAATCATTTTCCATTCTAAAATACTTTTTTATCCCAACCTATAATTTTGGCTTAGAAAATTACACCCTAATTCATGAAAACACTGAAACATGATCTTAAGTCCAAATCTATGGAGGAAAGCAATATGATGTGCTTAAGTGTAAGTGTCATTATGTTGGTGGGACCCAAACATATGCTTCAAGGTAAGTACTCATTTGAATAAAGATGCTTTGCTGAATTTGATCTTAACTTGCCTTCAGAATTGCCATATTTTATATTTCTATAAAATATGAAGACACTTTAACTAACAGTTTCTGAGTTATCGATCGTATAAAAAGTATGCTGAAGTCAAATTTGGAAATTTTGTTTGTCCAACTTTTCTTTGGGTTCCCAAGCTCAGAAATGACTTGACTCTCAGACTTTCTAATGTATTTCCTGGGTTGTTATAATTTTGGAAGAGTGATTAAACCCGGGCTTATGTACAATAGCTAACTATTGAATATCACAATAAAACCTAACGCCCAGAAGCAGATTATCACAAGTCTGTCTACTGTAGGGTTCTTATACCTTCCTTTGAAATATCTGGTACTGGCCTTTGACAGATGGACTAAGATCTGGTCCAGTATTTTGATTCCAATGTTCCTACATCTTTAATATAAATGCAGTGTGCATGTTTGACGAAAAAGGGTAGTAATGAAGCAAACACAATTTTTTGAGGATAGATTTGGGACTTGATCCTACTCCTGTTGATTGAAAGGGGGTTTATAGGTCACATAATTGTCATAGCTGATGTGAATGTGAAAGCTTTCTTATATCTTTGATTTCAGTGTGAGCAGATTCAGGCCCCATTGGCCTGAACATGGTGTTTGGAAAAAACATGATTTTTTTTATACATCGCTAACAGCTCAGATATTCCTTTATCTGAAAAGGAGAAGACCTATGTTTCTGGAGTCATCCTTACCTACAGAGGTGGGTTGGAATCTGTCATCACATTTTGGAGAGGTTGCAATCTCTGCTTAAATTAGGAGGCAACAAGATTCCAATGAAAATGCTGATTTTGATGAAACAATTAACTGGGGGAAAATCCTTATATTTTCAAATTTCCTAGCTTAAGTCTCATTGCCAACAAAGACATGGGAGGAAAAAAAATTACAGTGATGGAACATACTTTATTATCAGCCTCCTAGATGGTCAAGATTAATGTTCAAAAGGGAAAGGAAATGCCACGCACTAATAAAAAATAATAATCTGCTGTCAGGAAGATGCCCCCTTGTTCAATGGGGGGGAAATGCACAGGTTCCTTTTCCAGGCAGAATGACTTAAGACTCTAAATAATTTGCTCACATCAGATAGCAAGTCCTTTGTGAACTTTCGACAAATTATTTTTCATGACTCTATACTTGTGCTTGTTGGAAGAATTGGGTAGTGGGAAAAAGAAGGCAAAGATAGTTTTAAGCCACCTTGGTGTTTTTTCCATGCTCTGCAGCTGTGCGAGGTCCTTTTTGGCTTCAAGCATAAGCTACTGTATCTTCATGGCTGCTTTAGCCTATATTTAATTTGCAGCAGCAGCCCCCCATGTAGCCTCAGGCAGCTAAGAATGGAATGGAATGCAATGCACCCCTGCCGCACGCTCTTCTGTCCCCGGCATTCCTACTACAATGGGGAGGTAGGGTAGGGTTGTTGAGATAGCACTGCACCACTGAGGATATACACTAAGGATATTTTTTATGCCCTTCATTGCATTGGAGGGGCCATAAAAACCACAAATTTGCCACCCTTTCAGGGTCAGGGGCCAGTAATTCAGCTGCCTTGTGCATTAGTCTCCTAGCTGATGAATAGTTCCCTACTTCAGAGGGGTGTTATGAGCTTAAGCTCATTCAGGTATGAAGTGCATTCAAACAACTTAATGAGTGGCAGTGGGAGGTCTATTCCTCAATAAATAGTAGCTTGCAAACTGTTTTACAGTGTCTCATATAGAGCTTCCACTGTCACAAATTATGTCACTTTTTCTTTTAGAAAGATACCATCAGCAGGAGGCTCAGTAATGTCAAATGTAATTAAAAATTTAATTTTCAAAGACATTTCACAGCTTATTCACATGGAGAATGGCTTCCAACCCTATGAACTTTCAGGCTGCTGGGCTGAGCTAACTAGTTAAATGTGTCCTTAAAATCCTTGCTTTCCCTCATGAGCATAACAAGGCACTTGTCAGATTAACAAGTTTGCAGTGAAGGCTTGAAAGCATAAAAGGGCTTGTTCACCAGCGTTTTCCTCCCTGGCAAATTACTTACTGCAGCTTCTGTTTTGCTGTATTTTAATACTGTAGTCCCTGGTTCCTCCTTCTTCCAGCCTTCTCTGTTGAATCCTCCACTCTGCTCACTTCAACCTTGACTTGCCTATACAAATTCCACCCCATTAACTCTTAGCTCCAGCACACCCCCAGTCTCTTCATTCCTACAGTCCTCCTCTGTCTAAGGCTGTTTAACCTGGAGCAACTGTACAGCTCTCCTAGACATGCTACCTATCACTGAGCTAGTACAATCAGCAGCGAGCGGTGGAATTAGCTAGCCACCCCGAGTACATACACACCCAAAGGTTTGTAACTGGGCTGGCTAGCCCATGCTGCTGGCTTGTCGCTGTCTGTGTTACTGCAGCAGCACCTCTCTTTTTAGCATGCTAACTCCATGAGAGCAACACAAGTACATCTACCCGAGCTGGGAATCACACCCCTGCTTCCAGGGGTACATGTAGCCTACCTTACATATTCTGACAGCATCTAGTGTCTGAACATAGTTGAGAAGAAAACATGAAATCAGCTCTCCCAAGTTCCAGGCTAGTGCCCTACCTACTAGCCCATCTTTTCTTTCCTGTTCCCGTGGTTTGACATTTCTCTGCAGACAGTCCCCTCATCCCTCAAACTTCCCTCAATGTATGTCCCCCTGCTTGAGTTTTGCCATGTTCCCTACCAAACAGCATTATTTCCCCAACTTTACTGATTACCATTTCCCACAAACCCTATCATTTATGGGCAACCTTATCTTTCTGTAAAATCCCCAAATCCTTTCTCCCAAGATCTCCCTTGACTTCTCCATTTCCTTTTCCCTTAGCCCAGGCCTGGGCAAAATATGGCCCACGGTCCATATTTGGTCTGCCAAGCCACTGGATCTGGCCCATGGAGGCAGTAGGGGAGCCAGGTAGGTTCCTCTTCTTCCCTGCAGCCCCACACATTGCTCAGAAATGCAGCTGTGGGGCCCTTTCTCTTTGAGTCCAGAGGGGAGGAGGGAAGATTCAGATGCAGCTCCCAACCCCAGCACAATCCTATTGGCCAGTTTCTGGACAGAAATTAGCCAATGGGAGCTGCCTGTTTGAATAACAGGCAGCCACCGTCCTGCTCACTCACTCAGGTACATGGCTGAGCAGGCAGAAACATTTTAAGCTCTGCAAGCAGGCTGGTTTGGCTGCTAACTGGTCTCCTGGCCAGAACCTACCTCTGGCACTCCAGCCCCTCTTCCCCAACCCTCTGCCCTACACTCCTGCCCCATTACTCCACATGCATCCAAAACCCCTCCCAGATCTGGCACCTCAATCTCCAGCCTGAGATCACAATCCCCTCCTACCCTAGGTCACATCCCAAAACCCTGCACCCCAGTTTCCTGCCCTAGGTCACAACTGCCTCCTTCACCCAAACTCCCTCCCAGACTCCATTCTCCCTCTTGCACCTAAAGCCCTTACCCCAAGCTCCCTTCTTCACTCAACCTCCATCCCATACCCTGCACCTCCTCCATTAATACTATAGAAGTGTGTGGTCCTCAACCACTTTCCAAAATTTTAGAGTGGTCACCTGTCAAAAATTATTGCCCACCCCTGCCTTAGCCCTTTAACATTCTATTTCCTTCATTGCTGACACTAAAACCAAGATTCTTTGCCCACATTCCCCCTTCAGCTTTTGCACCAGTTCCAATCACACCTAGCTCTCTCGTTCACCTTGTGCTTTCTTTTTTCGCTCATCTTCATACTGTTCTCTGGTTCCTTCTCCCATAATTCAAGCATGTTCTGGTCTCCTTGGGTTGGCTGTCCTATGTTCCTTCTCATCTAGCTTCTGCATGCTCCATTCCTTGAAAGTGGCTCACAAAACAGCTATTTCATAACCACTTCCTGGGTCAGATCTCAGGGTCTCCATTTTATCCTCATTGTCTTTGTGCTCTTCACTGCTATTGTCACTAGTGATCAGTATCTTGTGTATTAATTCCTGGCCATGCCTCTAAAACACACTCCATCCCACCCATTCTTTCTTGATGTTAACACAACTGTCCTCCCCATCATTTAGACTTGTATCAGAGAGTGGGTCTTACTTAACTATTTTCACTCCCTTACCTCGCAATATCCAACTCTTGTTGCTTCTTCCCATTGAGTGTTTCAAAGGGCTGTCCTACAATGAAGTTTACTTGAGCATAGCTATATCTCTCAGGGTGGGAAAATCCACACCTAATCCTTAGTGTAGATACTGCTAGGTCTTCTATCAGCTAGCTACTGCCTTTTGGGGAGGTGGATAGGGATGGGAGAACCCCTCCTGTCCCTATAGCAAATGAACATGTAGAATTGCTACAACAAAGCAGCTGCAGCATTTCAGCTGTGCTGCTGCAGAAGTTGAAATGCATACATACCTGCAAATTTGACTTTCCCTTATTTGTTCCCACATATAAATCTCTCCTTCAGGCCCTCATTATCTTCGCTCTCACTGCCCTCCCTAACATTTATGTCACACACATCTCCTCCAGCGCTATCAAAGAGTCTGGCCCCATCATCCCATTTATACACATTTATCTGTCTAAAGAACATGTACATAACCTACAGCCCCCCATTACAACTCCTATGTATAGCTCCTTCCAGTCTGTACCATGTTTATCCTCCCAGTACCCCAATGAGGTCAGGAAGAGCTATTAACTTCATTTCACCGAGGGGGTATTAAGGCCCGTGGAGAGGCCCAGGGTCTCACAAAGTCAGCAGTCAAGCAGGGGAATTGAACTAGACTCCCAAGTCCCACATGATTAGTGCCCTACATGCTGGACAATTCTTCCTTCTCGGCTTTTTCCCAACCCACCTTTGTAATAGTTCCCTGTAGACAGTGGCAAAATACTAGAATTTTAACAGAGTTTTTTGAGGGAATAGGGTAGGCAGCAGAGACGTGCCCACAAGGAGATTATTGCATAATTGGGGCCTAAAAGGAGAGTAAAAAAATTGTCTGCTCTCTGCAATGTATAGCTTTGTGGTCTTTCCCGGGCATGCATGCATGCACACATATGGGGAGAACACAGTATTTGAACTTCACATCAATCACTGATTCTGTAAAGCAATTCAGCTTAGGTCTGGGGCTATCAATCACTCTGTAGGTACCTTTGTGCATCAGATCATTTAATTAACTGGCTTGATTCATTAATATATTCTGCTAGTCCATTTAGGGTAAACAACAGTGACTGCATTTTCTGTCATCTCAGCAAGGATGAAACATAACACATCAGCTATCCTTACTTGGGCAAAACACTGATTGCCCTCGATAGCAGTTTGGAGAGAGGATGAAGGCTGAGTTGTATGCTGAGAAACAAAATATTAACATGACAATGCAAATTTTAAGTATTACCAATAAAGAAAATAATTAATAATAATAATATTTACTATTTGTATCTCAGAAAAAAAGCACAGCTAGATAAAGGAGGAGTTCTTCCTCTCTCCGCCTCTGCTTCATCTCTCTTGTTCACTGCCTCTGGGCTTTATGAACTATTCATTAGTGAGTACTGAGATGGTTATATCATTTTTAGCTGAATGACACAACAGGTCTAAGGAATAGCTATGAAGGGGGAAATGTGATGGTAAATGTTGCTGTCTATTTTCAAATTAATACAGTTTTAAACAAGCATAGACCTGGTTCTGAGCTCACCTTGCTTTCACATCTAAGTAATTACATCCACTTCAGTAGCATTATTCCTCATTCACGCCAGCTTAACTGATAACAGAATCAGGCCCAGTCACACTGAGACAATTAGGTCTCTGAGTCCTCCAGCAATGCCCTATATTGATGCTGCAGAGGTCATAAAATTACATGGCTTTCTAAAAATTTAGAAAACTCTGACTCTGACAACTTGTGGCAAACAGACAAAGCTGTGAGGGAAACTTATTTCTTCTGAGTTTCTGCCATCTTCTTTTCAGGACAAGTGATAATGTAGAGGAGGGATGGGGGCAGTTTTCACTCCCCTTTTCAGTTTTGAGCACCTTAGCCCAACACCTCTAAAATGGTGCAGGCTAAATAATCCTCAGGCCCATCAGCCATGACATTTTTGTAACTGTCCTCACTACAACAAATTGATAAACCACTCTGCGGTTTGCCCATCAAGTGCAAGCCTCATTCGCAATGACTCAGACCTCTGAGCAGAACTGCTCAATCTATTTCATGACCCTCTAGCTCAGTGCATTTACTGCTCAGCAGGAGTCCCCTAATTCCAATGCAGCTAGACCGCAATCAACTTCCATGAGGCGTAAGTAATATGTTGATTTTAAAAAAGCAATATTGATCTTTCAAATCTCATAATTACAATGCATTTAGTAATGTCTGAGCAGTGGGATTGCTCAATTAACTGAGCATCCTAAAGTCTATGTTCTCTATGCCCACTGACTGACCCTCCTCTCATTCTCATCACAGGGGTGTAAGTCAGGAGTAATTCCGCTGAACTCCATGGGTTTACACCAGTACAAACCCCATTTCAGGACCTGACTCAGTTCCAGCTGAAGTCAATGGGAGTTCTTCAAGGCCCATATTAAAAAGAGATCAAGTCTAGGACAGAAATTTCTGCTCCGCATTACAGTTTGTCAAGTTCAGTGTAAGCAGGCATTAACTTCAGCGATGTAGTCCTTTGGGCCCTATTATTATTATTCATTTCTATCTATTCTTTGTGTTGCAGTAGCACTAGCATGACCCCATTGTGTCAGGTGTCATACAAACAAGAAAATATACAGTCCTTGCCACAGAGAACTTACAATCTAAGTACAGAACAAGAGACGACAAATGGATGCAGAGTGATGGGGGGAGCCCAAGGAAATAACTAGATACTATTGGCCAGCATGCTAGGCTAATGGAATGCTGTTAACTTTATTGGAAGCATAATTTTTGCAAACAGAGAAGGGATTTGCAGAAATGCCTTCCAAGCATTCAGGGTGGGGCAGCATGGATGTAAGCACAAAGGATCTTATTAGAATTTGCCATCTTGATAATGAATGGGAGATGATAGGTAGAGTGGCAGAATGCTGTGAAAGGCCTTGAAAGTGAAGACTGGATACAAATATAGCCAGACACAGAATCTGTCCCAGATTGTTTTATCGGAATGTTTTTGAAATTTGCCTGAGGGGAAGTGGGGGAGAGAAAAAAACATAAAACTAAATATAATTGCTTTGTTCTGTTATTTTGTCAACCCTAATTGGAAAGTACACTTGTACAGTGCTCCCAGGGTACTTTGATTTGTAATATGGGAGCATCTCTCATCACAGTCCAGGCTTATTTTTTTTACTTTGTAATCCTCCAGCCCAAACTGGTTCTCCGTTCCTCTTTAATGAAAAGAGAGGCTCCCTTAGGACAGCATAGGAACATGTCAGAATGTACTGCCACTTGAAAGGCTTCTACTTTGGTCACACTGTCTGTCTTATGTTCAGTTGAATCTAAAAATAATAATAAAGAAAGAACTGCACCCTTAGTGGCCCTTCCGTGTTGTAGTAAATTGCAGTCTGCAATGTTTTACCCACATATAACATCTCTGCTTGAGGAATGCCCTCGTCGGTGCCACTTTGGGAAATGTTAGACTATCTGGGCACTATAGTGCCTGGCTGGAAAAGATCATTTGCTTATATACGCTTGACACAGTCATCAGTACGCAGGGGAAGGCAAGCGGTTGTTTTGTTCTGAGCCAATACAGAAATTGTGATGGGATTTTAATATGTACGCTTCTCATCTTGACTCTAACATCACATATTCTACCCCCAAATGTATGTGTCTTTACATGCAATATTGCCATCTGGAGACAGATTGCTGGGAACTGGCGCGTAGTGAGAATTAGAATCAAGAGACGAGGGGTCAAATGAAATTAGTGATGATCAGTATAAGGCAAAGCCAGCTCTTGTTTTCATGACCACTCTGAGGCTGTATCTAGACTACATCCCTTTTTCAAAAGAGTCGCAAACGAATGGTAAAACACCACAGAGGTCTCAGCTGCAAATACTGCATTCTCCAGTTGAGGAGGTAATCGTGACCACTAGCAGTCTGGAGGTAACTCCACTGGGGGATGCAAATTAGGCAGATTGAAAGTGCAAAAGAAGTGGGGATTTAAATATCCCATGCTTCATTTGCATAATCGCATCACCGCATTCTTTTGAAAAAGGGTATTTCGAAAGTGAAACCGCGAAAATTGTTTTTTTCCCCTAAAAAAATGCGTCTGGACTGCGGTTTCACTTTCAAAATACCCTTTTTCAAAAGAAAGTTGTGACTGCTGTCTCTAATGGTAAAGCTCCTACTGAATCCTGATCAGAACCTAGTGCTGGAATTTCCTGCAGTCCTCCCAGGAGAGGTACTATCTCCTACTTCCCCACAACCAAGTGAGTCATGCCCAAAGGCTCTGGGCTGAAATGATTACTGTATTAAGTTCTTTTGGTTCTTCACATCATAAGTTCTTAAATTGTTGTCATCTGTGGATCTTTTGCTGGTGGCGTGCAGAGAGGTGGCCGGTCACAAGGTACTCCTCTCATTGTTTCCAGTGCTAAATACATCCCCTCTGCAGAGATTTCTTTTCTGTGAAAGTAATCGCTGGAGTTGCCACAGGCATGTTACTGGGAATGGGACAAGGGGTGGCTATGAAATCATCACTCCATTAAGATGTGTGCCTTAGCTGCAAGAGGTTTAATAACCCCTGTCTTACAGATGTATACATTACTTTTTAATGTCCTGCATATGACTGTATACTACATTCTTCTTTGGCCATACTTCCTTTCCTGCATTGCCTTTGCATGTGAAATATTTTATAGCTGACACATGAATCTCTGATTTGAATAAGCAAAGGGCACTAAATCATGTTCACTTTATTTTAAAATACAGGCACAAAAAGTGAAAGACATCCATCTGTCTAGCCTGCTATTGTAATCTGCCTGAAGTTGTCTGAGATTTCCCAGAAAACTTCAGTCTTAAATATCACTTTTCTATAGAAGAAGCATAGATCCAGCCAAAGAATCTATCCATCTCACTGGAAAGATAGGGGTGTATATATACACAATAGACACAGAGAGAAAGGTAGATCTTTCATTATAGAAGTTTGAAAACACACACATTTCTTGTCATGCATCACATTTCCTGGTCAAACCCAGATTCGTTGTACTACGTTTGTCATACTACGTTTGTCATACTAATACCTGAATGTATGTATCCTCAGTTGCTGGTGATCACTGTAACTTCAATGAATTAAAATGAGAGAAACTGACTTCCTCCAGGTGCAGGTCTATTCCATACACTATAATAAAGACTTCTGACCACCATTCCATGACTACAGTGGAACTTCGGAGTTATGAACACCATGGCAATGAAGGTTGTTTGTAACTCTTCAATGTTTGTAACTCTGAACAAAACATCATGATTGTTCTTTCAAAAGTTTCCAACTTAACTGCTTTGAAACTTTATTGTGCAAAATAAAAATTGCTGCTTTTAACCATCATAATTTAAATGAAACAGTTTCCTTACCTGTCAAATCTTTAAAAAAGTTTCCTTTATTTTTAGTAGTTGATATTTAACACAGTACTGTACTGTGTTTGCTGGGTTTGTTTTGTTTTTGTTGTTGCTGATTGAATATTTCTGGTTCCAAATGAGGTGGGTAGTTGACTGGTCAATTTGTAACTCTGGTGTTCATAACTCTAATGTTCTCCTGTAATTAATACATTTACACTGCAACTATTCTCAATTGTTTGAGGAAATGTCAGTGTAGGAATTGCTAACCTTCAATGGTTTTGGAAATACAGAAATATAGCATGCAATTCCATAGTGCAGAAGCAGATACTTGAGTGAAGGATAATGCATAGGTACCTTTCTTTCTTTATTCTTTTGTTTTCAGGAATGGTGTTTGGGAGGAAGGGCAGTTCTACTCCCAAATTAAAAGTACCATGGTGGACTCCTTGCCTGCCCAGGAAAATCAAAATGTCTCTGTTTCGTGCAGGGAGACAACAGGTATCTCAGAACTGGAGCATTCAACTTATTGCTTGCAGTTCTTTTTTCCTTCTGCCGCTAGCTGTACTTCTTGTATAGGCTGAACCTCCCAAATCCAGGACTCTCTGGTCCAGCAACATCCGTGGTCCAGTAGGGCCATGGATGTTGCTGGACCAAAGAGCCCCAGAGGCAGGAGCAACGGAGGGGCTGGGGAGTCCTGGTTGGACCAGGTAGCCTCTGGGCAGACCCTGCTTTGGCCCTACCAAGACCCTGCCTCGGCTCTCCCAGCATCGGTTGGACCAGGTAGCCTCTGGGCAGACCCTGCTTTGGCCCTACCAAGACCCTGCCTCGGCCCTCCCAGCATCAGCGGGGCCAGGAGGAATTTTGGGCATTCCCACCCTGGCTGGGGAACCCCCAGTGTCAGCGGGGCCGGGTGACCAGGAAGTCCCAGCCAGGGACCCCCGGTTGCAGTGGAGCTGTTGGCAGCCGGGGGGGCCCAGTCAGGAATCCCAGCAAACCCTGGGTGGCAGCGGTGCTGGTGGAGGTGGGTGGATGGAATCTCCAGCAGACCTAGCAGCAGGGTGAGGCAGCCAGGTGCCTGGGCTGGGAACCCTGGGCACCATCCTGTGGTAGCATGGACAGCAGTGGCCAAGCAGTCCCCACCAGGGAACCCTGGGAGACCCTGGGGCAGCTGGTGGGTAGCAGGGTGGG
Organism: Rafetus swinhoei; assembly: GCA_019425775.1. Classification (NCBI taxonomy): domain Eukaryota; kingdom Metazoa; phylum Chordata; order Testudines; family Trionychidae; genus Rafetus; species Rafetus swinhoei. Next base: position 121,711,979 of record CM033424.1, read on the forward strand.
GAGTCATGCTGGAACAGTGTTGGGGGGAGGGGGGGGCGGGCAGTGGCAGGGCAGGGAGCCCTAAGGAGAGGAGCCCGGGTGCAGGTCAGCCAGCAGGGGAGCACTGACCTTCCCGAGTCCGGCAAACTCCTTGGTCTGAGACAGCTCAGGTCTTGAGGGTGCCAGACCAGGGAGATCCAACCTGTACTCTGTTCCTACACAATGGCAGCAATGATGCCTATTGTAAACTATTGTCTTTCATATAAACGGTAAATACTTGTGTTAATTTGTCATTATAGAAAATTCTATTTTGCTTGATATTAAGCAAATGGCTTATTGGAAATAATTCTAGCTATTGACATATCTATGTATGTTTTACACACATACAGGCATGCACGCACACACATACACAGTGCATTTCTTACATGATAGAGTTCAAGTTCTTTGAAGTAAGAACAATTAATAAGAATAAACAAAAATGATTGATTGTTTTGATTGATCTTATTTAAGTGTAAGATCTATTTCTACCAGAAATTCCAACTGCTTAGGCTCTGATCATGACATGTAGGGGTCAGGTGAGCGGCGGGGGATGGGGTGGGTGGATCTCAAATTGGGATCAGGACAAATGGCTACATAATAGTTTCCTAGGTTGTCATTCCAAACAACTTAAAGGTTTTTGGAGCCACTGGCTCTTCAGAAAGCTGGATCCTGTGTCTTTCTCCTGTTCTGCACCATCCTTGTCCTCTATTGCCAATTTATGCTCCCCTTCACAGCTGTAGTCCCCAGTACAAGGCTTCAGTAGTACAGGGACCAGCTCTTTACCCCACACATTAATTTCACACAAAGGGGTAAATTATGGCTTTGTCACGAGCTCTGGGTAAAGCATAACATGCAACCATGTAGCCTCAAGAGGAGACCTGGAACCAGATTGTCTCAATATAGTTCCTGGTTTCCCTCTTGCTCTGGAAAGCTTGAGCGGGGGAAGTACTTTGCATCAGTATTAGAGCTGATGCTTCTTACTTCCCACTCTGAGCCAGCTTAGCTCAGCTGATCCGTGCATTGGGAAGGCACAGCTATGCAGGAGGAGCAGGACCAGTTCTGTGAGAACTATTGTGCATTGCATTGTGACCCATGTTCCTGGTAGGTTGGGCAGAAGATAAAGTAGTGCCTTGTTGCTCTTTATGTGACATTGAGAAGTAAGGCAATATATAGGAAGCCATTAACAAGAAGTTTTATGTATCTTCATTATTGCCAACTCTGATTTTACTGAAAACCTTGTGATGTTTGGTGTTTTTCTCTCGAACCATGAGGACTGGTCATTTCCCCTTCTAAAAAAATCAGTTGTTACACATTTAAAAAAAGGAAAATTTCTGGCCTGCCGGCTTGCACACCAAAGCTTGAAAATATGACCCCTTAATGTTTCAAAGGGCTAGAAGTCAAGTGAGAAGTCCCATTCCTTAACTTTGGTGGCAGGGGCTAGAGGAAGTTTACTCATTATTGGGTTCTCCAAAACCTACAAAAAGATGCTACAAACTCAGGCTTCCTTTCTACTGGAACCTTGTCCACTATTTACTTATGCACAGAGAATTATTAGACCAGCTGCCAAATACCCCTGTACAGGCATTTAGGACAAGGTCACAATTTGCCCTTGGTTTATTAACACCCAGCATATGGGATCCCTGATCTAGTTTGGGGCCTTTAGGTACTGCTCTAATACAGATAGTAAATAATACTGGTAGTCAATGGCTAATTCTTTCATTTTATAGCATATTATGGATTCACTGTTCAGATTAACTACTTGTGCATGACCCAAAATCTGAGCCAGTAAAAGAGCGCAAAAGCTGTAAATCCCATCCTACTCCTGGGCTGAGACAATGATGGTTTTTTTTTTTTTTAAATCCCCTCTTCAGACCCCACTCTATTCTCTAGGACTCTTAATACTGCAACCTAAACAGCATATATCCAGAATACATGAGTCTATCATCCTACCTGTGGGGAATGGTAATATTTTCCCAAAGGGAAAAGGGACACCACACAGGGCTGGTCCCAGATGTCCCCTCCCCAACAGTGTCAGCACCATAGCCAGGCCCTTTTGCTTGCCTCCCATCTATCTTCCAGACTGCGGGGCTGCTCCTAGTTACTCTCCTAAGCACTCCTGTACAAGGCTGGCATTGCTACTTCTTCCCTCCTGCCCCCACATATTCTTCCATGCTCTTCTAGCCACCACACTCCACTTATCTGGCAAAACTTTGTATTTGTTCTGTTTGCTTTTGCCAACTGTTACTTGGCTGGCAAGAGCAAATGGGACAAATACCCAGTTTTGCCAAAAAAAAAGTCAGGATGACTAGGATAGGGCTTAACAAAGGGACTATCCTGGCCAAAACAGGGTGTATGGTCCCTCTAATCACATGTGATACTTCTGCAATTAACTTGTCCTAGTGTGCACATGAGTAAAGTGGAAATGAGTGAAAGGTTTGTGTTGAATTTGTTAACTACTGTAAGTCTGTTAAAAGACTTAGAAGCATGCAACATTTAAAAAAAAGTCACACATTTAAAAAAAAAGAAGGATGAATTAAAACGTTTAAAGTAAATCTGGGTCACATCTTCAGTGATGTAAGCTACTGTAACTCCACTGACTTCCATTTCTATTGGGGCTGATTACTATTAGGGATATTGACTTAAGTGGAACTATGTCAATTTACCCCAGCTAAAAGTCTGTTTACTATATTTAGATGTTAAAATACATGTGCACATGCACACTTTCACAGGAATACACCATTCTCTTTAATATGTTGCTTGCAATTTTAGGTTACGCAAGACAATTTTTTCATGGGGGAGAGGGGTCACTTTAGAAAAAGAAAACCCAGCAGCATAAAATGGGAGACTGTCACTGTAGCATTCCCAACAAATATGATCCGGATTTAGCAGAGGTTGAGCCCTTTCCTTCTGCTTCATTTGAGAGTTTCCAGCTGATACGAATGTTCAACAATGGTCTCAAGATGCAAGACTTGTGTTGCTTTAAAAGGCTGCACACTGCATTCCTAATGGGAATTTCTCACTCGCTCTCTGTCAGGGATATTTAAATGCATCTGTCACTGGCAGAACACAAATCAAATCAGATATTTATTGAAGACTTTAATGTTTTTCCTTTCTTTTATTTTGGAAGAGCTGTAACAATGGTAACATACTGAACATGAAAAAAAAATCAGTTCTCTTGAAAACAATGCACATGGAATCTACCAAAGACAGTTTCACCATGGGCAGTTAGTCACAACTTTCCCTCTCTTTCTCCCATATTATTTTTGCTATTCAACTTCTTTATATGTTGAACAGAGTGTCAGTTTACAACACTGAGACTTAAGGAGCTATAAGGGCAGTTGGAATTCTTATGGGTCCTACATCCCACATTATCAAAAAATATAGTTACCCCCATCTGAATCAGCTAAGAAACCAAGATAACTGACTTGGGAATTTTCCCATTGTAACAGGAATCTCTGCAGAGACAGAGCACTGGAGAAGTGTGTACGTAGAACCTGGTCTATGGCAAATGGAGAGGAGGAAAGAGAGGGGTTGATGGAGCACAAAAAATGGAAGAATAGTTGTTAGGGCATTAGCCTAGGGCTTTGGAAATGTGTAGTACCTGCTCTGCCACAGATTTTTCTATGGAGCTTTGGCCCAGATCCTCAAAGCTGTTTAGGCACCTAAATCAATGGGAGATAGCTTCCTAAATACATTTGGGGATCAGGGCTTCCATTTTCCATCTGTAAAATGGGGATGCTAGAACTTTCCTACATCTCAACTGTTTTTTTTTCTTTTGAAGATAAATACAGTTAAAGATTGGGTGGCACCTGGGTAGTAGGATAAAGGGGCCATATGCATACCTAAGACCTAGTATTATTGCACTGTTGCAAAGCAGTCAGAATGCCCCATATATAGACTAGAGTGTGAGTTGGTGTAAATGTGACAGAATCCAGCCTGCTATTTTTAATTAGCTCATCTTAAATTATAAGAGTTTCAAGGGAAATTAAATTGGTAAGTTGCAAAACTGTCTTGTGCTTCCTCAATAAGAGAACAGTGTTGATTTTAAAAAGTAACAGCTACAAAAGACATGAATGATACTTAAGGCTACTGCAGTTTACACACACTTATTTTCTTTTTTTCTGGCTTTATTCTGTATCTAAATATTTATTTACATGACAAATTGTAATGGTGCACAACAAGCTGTTACAGCCTGGTGGGTAAATGATTAGATATATTTATAAATTAATTTGTGAACACTTACTTCATATATTATAATGCCTTTATTGTAATTTAGCTGAGATCCCATCCCATTTTTGTAACATTTATTAATTCCTTTTATTCCTGATTCAGAAGTATAACATGCCAATTAAAACCAGATTAAAATGCCTATTTACTCCAAGCCATTGCATGTGACTGAGTAGTTAAAATATTCTGTAAAAATAATTCATGACTAGGTATAGTGCTAGTTTATGATTACATATTGCTCCAATAGACCATAATGTTTAGCTCATTCTGGGCTGGATTCACTATCCTCACTGATGGCAGGTTGTGTGTTCAAATTACATCTTTTTGTGCCAACAGTGATAGCTGTACCAGGTGCGTCTATCACATTCTTTTCAGAGCTTTCTGTCGGGGAGGGCAACTATCATATGTGGTTGGGATTATGTGGGACTCCTGGCTAAGGGGAAATAATAGTGGTACTCCTGGATGCTCTGGCAAGCTACTGTCCTCTCCAGCACCACCTGCTTTCTCAGGTGTTCCATCCAGCTCAGGGCCTCTTGCCATAGCAAAGGGAGTGGGCTCCTTAAGCTGCTAAAACCCAGCTCTGGGCAGACCTTCCCTGTATTGGATTTCTGTCTGCAGAAAAGCTGGGAGTAAGAGTTGGAGAGTGAGGGTGAATAGAACACTGTACTATATATAGATTTTCTAGTTTGCCTAAAGCATGCTTAGGTGGAGGAGAAAATGTAGCTTTAACCCACCTTTGTGTTCTGCTGATCCTGCCTCTAGGTAGAATCTAGCCTGGCCCGCAGCATAAATTAGAGCATCTTGTAGGTTATTTTGCCACTAGAGATTGCCAATCTTTAGGCAGTCCCTTGTCCCCCCACGAGTGTGCACCGCGGGGACCCATTAAGCTAAGAGCTGTTTTGCCACACAGAGACCCTTTTATATATTTCCCTAAATGTAGAAGAGAAAATAAATGAAGTATCTCTGGTAACAGGGTGAGGTAATAATTGGTAAATGCAACTTTTCAATGTCAGCAACTGCGTATACCATGCAAAGGAACATACTGTATTCTAAGTCTCACGCAGGAAAGGGCTGAGTGTGCACACTTGCAGAACAGGTATAGTTTTCAACAGTAATATCCTCCCGGGAAAGAAAGCAATATGTTTTTAGGCAAACACTTCTGATCGCCATTACTGTAATAACGAAGAAAGCTGATGTGAGACCCCTGTGCCTGTGACCGTAGCTATCATAGGTTCCTCTCATAACCTCACACACCCCAGCTAAGCTGTACTCTCTGCTCAGACATGCCACAGGATAGCAACCAAGGGGAAATGTGCATTGTTATGACAATACAAGAATATGAAATCATGTTGGCTGCCAGAAGCAGTGGGCAACCCTGTGACCTAAATCAACTCAACCAGAAATCCATTAAATGATTTAATTTTTGTCCATCCAGCTATTGATTGTACTTATAGTGCAGGAGCAGCAGTGGCAGCAGCAATGCTGAAAGCCTGAGTGGAATTATTAAAAGAAGCTGCTCTGCAAAGTGAATGGATATCTGATATGAAGGACCTAAAACAATAAATCTTCAAGAAGGGCTGATTCAGTTTTTGCGCACTGAGTTACTGACTTGCCAAAGGATTTTTAATGTCAAAACATCAGATCATGCAGTTGTCTCAAAATAAGCAGGCCTGGGAATGCTTTCAGGAGCAAAGAAATGACTTCAGATGTTTCATAAGATGGTGTGTGGTACGGAGAAAGGGGAATAACACACTGAGATACTTGAAGGGGAATGCTAATATGTTCTTAATGTGGGAATGATACAGGGACTGTGAGTTTGAAGTGTGGGCAATTTCTCTCCCCAACACATGGTCCAGGGACACACTAGACACTGTGGATGCTGCAAGCATGCATCCACCCACATTTTCAAATGGGTTAGGAAGGGGGGGGCGGATAGAAAATGAATCTGTAATTGTGGATGTTCTGATTTGCCTCCCAATCTTTCTTGTGCATTAGGGCACAAGAAGGGTAGTTTGATCACAGCGAGGGCTGCCTGTGGAGTTCCCTTGCCATTAGGCCTTCTGAGGTAATGGTTCACTGGCTTATATCGCAGGGCCAGATGGTGGCTTGGCCTACACAGGTGTGTAGGAGCGTAAGAGATACACCCTTGCATGGCTTTGCCAGAGCTTGGAGCCAGGACTGTAACAGTAAGTGCCTGCTGCCTGCCTTCTACTTCCCTGCCTGAAAAGGTAGGTGGAAAGGGCAGTGAGTGGGTGGAATCTAGGAGCTACCCACAGCCACTGTCTTGGCTAGCTGAGCTAGCATGGGGTGGGGGAGAAGGGGAGTACAAGCAGGGAACTGGAATCCACTGCCAGTAAGGGCCAGTATCACATTACCCTTGGAGAAAGGGGCAAACATGTTAAGTGTTATGGCTTTCTAAGGTATCAGTTTTCCCTCTGTTGATTCTGGGGCACACAGCTATAGTGTCTCACCCAGGGCAGACTGCAAATGCACAGTCTAGCGGCTAGCCCTAAAACTGTAAATTGTATGTGTGATATTGTAGAAAGCTTAATAGATGGCACCGAGCTAGACCACTACAGGTTGTCCTCGCTATAAGTCCAAGATACGTTCTGAAAAACGTGGACTTATAGCGAAACAACTTACAGTGGGGAATTTTTTTCCCACAGCTGACTTCCATTTGTGCAAATTGGTGGGGTTTTTTGAGCGATTTAAGAACGGAATGGGAGCTATAAAGCATCAGTTCCTGAAAACGTCAACGACTTTAGTGCAAAACGGATGTATACCAGGGCAACTTATAGGGGGGGACGCCCTGTATTCTACTGCAAGAGCTCAGCCACCTAGGAAGCATACAGAAATGGCTTCCTGGAAAATATATGTTCTGAAGGGGGAAAAAAAATAAATCTAATTTCCAATTTCTCTTAGGATGGTAAATAAAGGGAATAAAACCAATCAGATTAATGTATAATGCCCCTTTAATACTTTGGATAATGCTTTGGAAACCGTTATTGCAGTGACATCATTTGTCTTCATCAGTAATGAAGTTAAAAGTGGGGGGGTTGTAGTGAATGAGCATGGACAGAAGGTGAGCACAGACAGTTGGGATGGAAAAACCTGAAAAGGCTAAGAGCAGGAGACTCTGTGTGTGTGTGTGTGTGTGTGTGCGTGTGCGTGTGTAAGTTTGATCTAGTGCAGTGGTTCCCAAACTTTTTGGCATCATGCCCCCTTTTTGATTTTTGAGAAACCCTCACGCCTTCCCAAAATAGCAGCAAAACTTGTTGTGGGATTGATGGGTGTGTGTGTGTGGCTGGGTCGCCTTGCGCTCCCCCCCCCGAATTTCTTCACGCCCCCCCGGGGGTATGCCCCCCAGTTTGGGAACCCATGACCTAATGAGTCTGTACAACACTCGCTAAATTGAACCCTGGAAGATCGACTGCCGCAGTGCCAATTTTCTGTGTACTGTAGATGTGTCCAGGATACGCCTAAATCCTGGTCCAAATAAAACATTTGTGGAATGGATTGTCAAGAGGAGAAGGGTGTGTGTGCAGAGGTAGACATGGAGCAGAGTACAGGGCTGGGGCAGATTCAGGGTGAATGGGATAGTGTTTAAATGTAAATCAATAGGCAACTCCTAAAAGTCATCATTGGGTCTTAGGAGGTCTTTAAAAGGACTTTTCAAATAGTAGTCATCAAAGCATATTAGTCTCAGAGGGGTAGCTGTGTTCATTTGTATCTGTAAAAATGCAGAGGCGTCCTGTGGCACCTTCGTGTTAGTTGTTTTTTAAAGAATATTAGAATCTCAGAGTTATAAACACATCAGCAAGGGAGGTTGTTTATAACTGAACAAAACACTGTTGTTCTCTCAAATGTTTACAACATTGATTCAATATAGTTTTGCAACTTTACTATTCAGAAAAAAAAGTCTTTTAACCATTCACCAACCAGTAGATCAAGATCAGTGGGTAGATCCTGGAGCCTCTGACAAGTGATCCTGACTGGTTTGCCCAGGAATTTATCAAGTGCCAGCACTTCAGCCGCCAGTCTCCCCACTGCTGTGCCGCTCTTGCCCTGTGTCTTGGAGCTGCTCATCCCCCCATCCCTGGGAACCTTCTGCTTTCAGTGGCAGGGAGGCGGAGGATGAGGAGGGGCACTACCCTGGCCCTGTGTTGCTCTTGGAAGCAGCCAGCATGTTGCTATGGCCCCTGGGAGAGGTAGTTCAGGGGGTCTCCACATCTACTCTTTCTTGGTGGCACCGCCCACACAACTTCCAGTGGCCAGAACAGGGAACCATGGCCAGTGGGAACTGAGGTGGCAGTGCATATGGATGAGGAGCAGTGTGCAGAGCCATTTGCCTTTATCCACCCCCCAGGAACTGGTGCTGGACATGCTGGCCACTTTTGGGAATGGTGCAGGGTCAGGGCAGGAGTGAATCTGCCTTAGCCCCATTGCACCACTGCCTGGGAGACATCTGAGGTAAGTGGAGCCTGGCTGGAACCCCTGCCCCAGTCCTGAACCCCTACTGCACCCCTGTACCCAAATGTCTTCCTAGAGCCTGCCCCCTAACCCTCTACCCCAGGCTCAGCCCAGAGCCCTTTCCACAGTCAAAACCCCTTGTCCAAAGACCAGAGTACATCCCCCTGCACCTCAACCCTCTGTCCCAGCTTAGTGAAAGTGGCAATAGGGGAGGGAGGATGAAGTGACCATGGCAAGGCCTCAGAGAAGGGTGGGGAAGGAGGCAGGGCAAGGGTGCTTGGGGTTTGAAGTAGATCCTGGATTGCACTTAAATTCAAAAAGTGATCTTGTGCTTAAAAAGGCTGGAGACCACTGATTTAAATGAAACTAACAGAGAAAATGTCCCTATTTTTGAACTTTATTTTTTATAGTAGTTGACCTTTAACATAGAGGTGTGTTGTATTCACTTTTGTTTGTTTTTGCTGCTGCCTAATTGCGTGTATCTGGTTCCAAATGGGTTGACTGGTCAATTCACATCTCTAATGTTCATAACTCTGAGATTCTATTGTACAAAACAGCTTACTCACTCATTTCTTACGGCTCAGGAGATATAAGGACCATACTCTACTGCTTCACCATCTAGTGCCTAGCTCATTTGTTTCACAGGCTGCATGTATTAGCCTTGGGATACAGAAAATCATGCTTAGAGAACACAGGAAGTGCAGAATCTGCTCCTCTTTCCCCCAGTTCCTTTCCCTGGTTATGTTGCATGACAAACCTCCCATAGCTTTTGCTTAGCTTGCGGGAGAGTAATGACATTCCCTGTCTAGCAAAGGAGACTGAAAATCCCATCGAGTTATAGCACATTGCAGTGTGCAAATCACAGTTCTAGTGCTAGTCACTGGATGTTTATTGCAAAATTTGGTTTGCAAAAGGGATGAAAGATTTTGCTCAGTAATTAGCACTCTGATTCACTGTGTAAAATGCTGCTATGCTGTTAGTGTTATTTTTATTTCTCTGTTTTGGAAACAAAGTTTTATAATGTTGCAAACAGAAAGAAAACATGCACCCTAACTCAAGGTATCACTCAGTTTGCCTGGCAACATTTCTGCCAAATTTTCCCCCAGAAGATTTATTAGCAAAATAAATTAAAGGACTGATTAATCTAAGAAAAGGATTCAATAGTTGAATTGTATTTTACAACAATTTACTTAGTAAATGAAAATAAAATGGTTTGGTGTCTTCTCTAAGTTTAATTTTTTTGGGGGGGGGGAAGGGGCTTGGATAATTCACTATTCCTCTACTGTACTGTTGACAAATAGGATCATTACTAAGCTATGTCTTAATACTGTTCCATTTGTGAAGCTAGAGTTAAGGCCAAAGGGAATCCAGAGTGCCCAGTGATGGCAGGTTTGGGTCCAGCTATTAGAGACCCACCTGAAACAAGAGCAGTGAGGCCAAGTGAAAAGGCATTTTTTTCAATACACAGCGTAAACATGTTCATTAAAACAAAACAAACAAATATGGAAAAATGACAAATAAGAGAGCATACAGAGTCTGGTATTTACTATGTGTTTAAATGTTATTGAAGCCCCCATTGCGATCAATAGGGAAACTGTTTGGACCTAACACTAAAGAACAGTTGAGTTTGATCAAATGCTAAAATGGAGCTGTGCTTATTGCAAGTTAGACTTTAATGACACAAATATTGTTTTCTACAATGAGATACAAAGATATATAACCCACTATGACATAAAATAATATATACGTATATGTTTTCTTGCCTTGTTTTGCGGTTTGAAAGCCTGCAGTTCTGCATTGTCTTATCTTGAAAATCTCATTTTAATGAATGCCATCTCTACATCCTCAAAGACATGCTCTTGTTAGGAGCATGGAATGGAATCACAACAATATATATACTTAAAAATATGGGGATATTATATATACACATGTACATATGAAGTCATTAGGACCAAAAAGCCTCCAAACACATCATAAACAAGAGGTACAAGATTTTTTTTTCCCCACTTTTAACTTATTTTTCATTGTAAAGCATTCAGATACTGTGGTAATGAGTATAGTATTAGAATATAGATGTGTCTCCTGGAATGGTTTGGCCATTAACGATACATGATAGAGATACTTATTTCCTATCAAACTTTATGAACAAAATACTGTAAGTAATGTGTAACGTGCATCAGAGCCATGTTGAAAATGTTTCAGAAGGTTTGGTATATAAAGAAAAAAGGTTGGAGGAGACAAGGAAAAATCAGGTTAGCCTCTCTCCCAGAAAAATATCACTCTTTACCTATTGACATATCACTCATCACATTCACTAATTTAAGAGGCGGGAGGAAGAGTGTAATACACCCCACCCTCATATAAATCATAGATAGTAGTAGAATGCAAAACTTAAATTGTTCGTTATAGAATTAATAAAATACTTTTTTGTCAACATTTAGGAATACAGGAATTGCCATACTGGATCAGACCAGTGATCCAGCTAGTCTGGTATCTTATCTCTAAAGAGGATGGTACCATCTGACTCAGAAAAAGTTGCAGAAAACAGTTGAAGTAAAAAATACTTCCCCTAAAGGAAGTTTCTTTCTGATATTGATGTATGCACAGATGTATAAGAGCTCATATCCCTTTTAAAACAATGTTTTCTCTTAAATAATGAAATTGTCAATATTCTCATCATTAATGGAAAAAAACAATCCCTTTCTGAATCCTATTGTGCTTGTGGCCTCAGTGAAATCCTATAGCAATGAGTTCCACAACTCATCTTATGTGGCGTGATGCTTCCTTGTCTCACTTTTGTATTTATTGCCTTTCTTTGAATATGTCCTTACCCTCTTTTCAGAAATAGAAACAATAGCTCCCATTTACCCTTTGTATGTCTGCCATGGTTTTACACACCCTTCTTTTTGGTGTCCTCTCTAAACGATGACTTTGTCTTCATACAGAGAGCCTTTCCTTGCCTCTTATCACTGATGTGAAGAAGAGCTCTGGGCTGATCAAAACCTTGTACTTTCTACAAACAAAAGTTGATTTAATAAAATATATTACCTCACACTTATCTTGTCTCTCTCTAATCACTTGTGTTATCTGTTTCTGAACTCCTTGTACTTCTACTTTACCTTTGAAATTTGGTGACCAGAAATGAAACTTGTATTGCAGGCAAAGGCATACCATTAATTTAAATACTAAATTGTAACATTTTAAATAGAAGTTTTTCTATCACTTTCTTTATGAATTCTAACAGTTAATTCATTTTTTAATCATCACTTCACAAACTCTCCATCTTCAATGGGTAGAGCTTGGCCTTAAGTATGTAATTTACAAAAACCTTATACATTTTTTGCATGTGACATACATTTATAAAAAGGTTTTCCTAATCCAGGGGTTGAAAATACTTTAATATGAAAGACTAAATTCTGCCACTAGTGTGTGTGTGTTAAAAATCCATTTATGAATATCTAAGGCCATATCCAGATCTTTATATATTTATATGTCTGATCTTCAATGATGGAGTACTAATTGGCTTCATACCATGCCTCTTATCTAAAATCTACAGTCATAAAATGATTTGTATGAGAGTTTGGGGCCATGATCTATTTTATTTGGTGTTTTGCATATAGATATGGATGATACAGAAAAGAGGAAGTAGGGAAAGCGCCCCTCCTGTTTATCTGCTATGTATCATAATTCTTGGGTACAGTGCAAATAAATCTTTGACTCTTTATCAAAGCATGCTGAATTTAAAGAGAATTCTAGTAGATTCTTCCAGAATATAGTAAGTGCCAAGCAGAATTTCAGAGAAATTTTAGTAGGCCAATCTCAGAGCTATTTCATGAAGATCAGTCAAGTTCACAGTATATGATTTTGTAGGTCAATTAAGTTTGCAGCACACAATTCCAAATAAGTACTGCAGCCAGCCTTCCCACGCTAATGGATAGTTAGAGTGCATAAGTCGCTTCTGGGGAGATCGTCATAGCTGGAGCCCTTCAGTGCAAAATGAGTTGGTATGGATGAAATTCTGCCCCCATTGAAGTCAATGGGAGTTTTGCCATTGATTCAATGGACCAGGATATCACTCCTAGAGTGAGTCTACACAGCACCCTTATCTCAAAATAAGTTACACAATTTGAGCTACGCAAATTGAGTAGCTTATTTTGATGCTATTTTGAAATAGCTTATTTCATAATTTGGCGCTGTCTACACAGTGGCACATTTTGAAATAACTCGCTATTCTGAAATTCCCCTTAACCCTCGTGGAATGAAGGATGTTGGAATAAGCCACCTGTTATTTCGAAATCTATTTTGAAATAATGGGCTGCTTCAATAGACGCGGAATAGCTATTTCGGGATACTTCTGATATGCCATAATAGCTCCGCAGTGTAGCCATTCTCCTAGTGCCCTGAGTTCCATGTGCTCTCAGATCCCAGACATAGGTGGAAATACCAGAAAAATAGTATTTCTCAAAGTATCTTGGCACGTATGCCTCTAGTTCAGTCAGGGAAAGAGAAACATGAACATATAAAATAAAATGAGCATTTAATGAAATATTTTGGAACTTCAAAATGTTCACAATTCATTTTTCCTCCCAAATGCAGTTTTTGGTCAGTTCTTATTACACCCAAACTCTTTTACCCATCCCTTCCTAAAATGTACCCCTGCTCTCTGGGCCCAATTTTGCTCTCATAGGATTCAGTGACAAACTCCCATCTGTAGTGCAGTTAGTGATGTATGATCAAGATCTGCAAAAATAACCTATTGTATTTTGTGAATAAGTGCTGAATAGCAACCCAGGACACATCTACACAGCAAGGCTAAACTCAACATAAGCTATGCAACTTGAGCTACACTAATTGTATAGCTTCAGTCGAAATAGCTTATTTTGAATTTGGGCACATCTACACAGTACTTATTTTGAAACTGAGTACTCTTCCTCCAACTTCCCTTACTCCTCATGCAATGAGGTTTACAGAAGTTGAAGTAAGAAGCCCGTTATTTTGAATGTATTTCAAAATAACAGGCTTGCTGTGTAGATGTGCAATACTGACATTATTCCCGAAATAATGCTGCTGTGTAGACGTACCCCACTGTGGTTACTAAACATCTGAACAAGAACACCAAGGGTCTGTTCTGCTTTCCTCCTCCTATTTTGCTTCTTCATCATCACTGAAAAAAGAACAAGAGCAATTGCTGAGCCAAGAGCACTGAACAAACCTGCAGATGGTGGTACCACCTGTGCCAGTCAAATTCCAGTCAGGAAGAGTGTCTTTTATCTGAATTGCCAATGGGGGAAAGCCAAAGAAAGAGAATTTCACACTGACTCATGTTTAAAGGTATGAACTGAGAGTGCTTGTCTGGGCTCAAGCAGTGATTATTATTATTTATTCCTAGCAGTCCAGAGCTAAATTAAAAGGGTATCAGGAGGAGGTGGTTTTGGAACAAACTGATAAACTAAACAGTAATAAGTCACTAGGACCAGATGGTATTCACCCAAGAGTTCTGAAGGAACTCGTATATGAAATTGCAGAACTACTCATTGTGTAAAGTAACCTGTTGCTTAAATCAGCTTCTGACCAGATGACTGGAAAATAGCCAATACGATACTAATTTTTTTAAAGGTTCTAGAAGTGATCCTGACAATTACAGGCTGGTAAGCCTAATGTCAGTACCAGGCAAATTGGTTGAAACAATAATAAAGAATTGAAGACCGGATATTGGGCTGGATGGACAATTGTTCTGACACCATGGTCATTCTTATATAAAGCCAATGGATCAAGCTTTGAACTGGAAATCAAACGACCTGCTGTGGGATCTTACACAAGACACTTTACAACTCTCTGACTGTTTCCTTCTCTACCTATTTTTTTGTTTTGTTTCTTTGTGTATTATAAACTCTTTGATGACTGCGACTCTCTTACTATGTGCATCTCCAGGGCTTAGAACAATAGGGTCCTAATATTATTTGGAACCTTGAGGAACTATCATAAAACTATCATAAAACAAATATATTGTCAGTCTCAACCATTCAAAAATTACAAGTCAGCCCCCTTCAAAAAATCATGACATTGTCTTAAAAATTAGGAGATTAAAATGAGGGGTTTTTTCCCTTCTGGGTTTTAAGCCTTTGGGTCATTCAGGTCATGGTTTCCAGTTTCTCACCACAACCACAAGGTCTATAAACTTACTTAAAAGAAATCTGAGATTTCTATGAATTAAGACACTGGAGCTTTAAAAAGAAACCCCAATCTTTGCTAGACTGGCAATAAAATCACAAAAATCTGCAAGACTGGATATAATGAAAGTAATAAGTATGTTGGCATTCTTGGGAGTAATATTATCAGTGCAGGGACCAAAACCAATCATATTCTTGCTTCCTTTTGTCAAATAGCCATAACAGCCCTTATACACATCACAGGAATGGCTGAGGGTGAACTAGATAATATTTGTAGCATGGTTTAAAGATGAAAAGTGCCAATGAAGCTATTCATTATTATTATTATTACAAAGCTATCCAAAGCTCATTTGATTTGGGGTTTTGTTATAAGCTTGAAATTCAGTCTAGATTCTCCAAGGGTA
Organism: Rafetus swinhoei; assembly: GCA_019425775.1. Classification (NCBI taxonomy): domain Eukaryota; kingdom Metazoa; phylum Chordata; order Testudines; family Trionychidae; genus Rafetus; species Rafetus swinhoei. The sequence goes on from CM033424.1 coordinate 121,727,268, forward strand.
CATCTACACAGGGCCTGGTCTATACTAGGGAGTTATTTCAAAATAACTCCCCTTATTTCGAAATAACAAGGCGAGTGTCCACAATACCCAGTCTGTTATTTTGAAATAATGGGCTGGTTATTTCAAAAATAATAACTCCTGCTTGCCAAGAGGAATAATGCTTATTTTGAAGTTGTTGTTTTGAAATAGCAACAACTATTGGATGCTCAGCTGCTGTTATTTCAAAATAATTGCCTTCCAGAGGCCTCTCACAGCTACCCTTGTGGTCACTCTGGCCACACCTGACAGCTCCCCTGCTCCTGCAGAGTTTAAAGCTGCAGGCAGAAGGGAAAGGGCATGTGTCAGCACATCGACCCTGCCAGCCCCCTGTTTTTGAGGAGCCATGACTGAACCCAGTGCTCCCTCTGTGCCCCCTTTGGCTGCCAGCATGCCCACAGCACCCTCTGTTGCCCCTGGTCGGGGTGAAAGAGGACACTGGCCTGGAATGGTACAGAGATCCTAGATCTCATCATGCCCTGGGGGGAAGAGACCAACATCCAGGATCTCCACACCAAGAGATGCTTGGACCAGAAGGGGCACAGCAGGACCCAAGACCAGGACTGTATAAAAATTAAGGAGTAACAGCAAGCCTACACCAATGCCAGGGGCAAAGTTCACACTCTGGGGTGGCACTGCTCACCTGCCACTACTATGAGCAGCTGGATTGTATCCTGGGAGGGGGGGGGCAGACACTTCCCCCAAGGGTTGCCAGGTGTCCGGTATTGACCTGGACAGTCTGGTATTTTCACCTCCTGTCCTGTAAAAAAATTCAGAAAATACTGGACACCTAAAATGTCTGGTATTTTCTGTTCCCCCCCCCCCTCCGAGGCAAAAATACCGGACACCTGGAACCCTATATACACAACAATTGGGCCCAGCCCCCGCCCCCCCACCCTCCCGGACTCTCTCTCCCTCCGCTTACCTGGTTCTGCAAGGGAGCTGTCTTCAGCCTCGGAGCAGGGAAACAAGATGGCCACCGGCAAAAAGTCTCAAAGGCCTTTCTTAAAAGGGTCATGCTGGGTTTATTTATTTATTTATTTATTACCTGTCGGGGTCGTCTTTTTTTTTTTTTGCTCAACAACTTTGGTCTCCCCCTTTTTTTTGCTCAACAGAATTTTTTCCCCATTTTTTTTTTGGGGTTTGGGGGGGGGTGTTCCTTAAGACCGAGGGGTACAGTCAGAGAGAAATGCTTGCATAAGTCCCTGTGAACTAAAACCAGCAGAGTTGCGTACTAGTTAAGGCCACAGAACCTTCACAAGCAATTTGTGCATGAAGTATATGCCTTCTGTTCGGGAGTGACGGCATAGGATAGAGCATTCAGAGGAGGCTAATATCTCCACAATGATAATATCAGGAAGGCTAAGTTTCCTTCTGCCCCTCCCTCACTGTTTTCTGCTTCATGGATCCACAATATCTTAGAGGCAAGAGTGAGACCTGGGGGAGTGTCTGGAGTGGTCACTGTGTTACATGAGATTGGGCCAGCCACTGGAGAGAGAGCCTGGTTCCTCCTTCCAGCCATGGTGGGCTGTATGGAGGAGTCCAGTCTAGGGGAAGGGCAGGAGCACACACACCAGCCACCAGTGTGGGACGGGGGAAAACATGAGGCTCTGGCACCTAGGTGGGAGGCAGGGAGTGTGATCACACAGGACTCCAGCCACTGAGTTGGAAGTGGAGCACAAGGATCCATCTACAAAGGAAGTGCCATAGAAATGACAGCAGAAACTTCTGGGAAGTTTCTTCCCAGTCTGGAACCAGCTGGCCATTCCTGTCCTGCCATCTCAGTAGCTTCCCCCATCTCATGTCCCAGCTTCTTTTTGAGGCCTGGCACACAAACAGCTCCTGTTTGTGGGCCCTTTGCTAATTATTGTTATTATTCTAGTCATTATTATGAAATGATATTAACATATGATTTCTATAAATTGTAAATATATGTGATAGTTCATAAAAAAACATGATGATCCCTGCCCTGAACAAATTACTGTCTTAACACCCCTTTTGGGATTTCCATTGGACTTTCCTTAAATTCTTTTCCTCGGTGTAATTCATTCCATTATAGGAATAACAATTGGCATCAGATCCTGATGGATTTTCCCTCCTAGCTCTCTAGACAGCACTAGTTGTTTTTATTTGTATTATTCATAAGCTGTTTATATTTTTCTTAACTTTTAAAGTGATTCATAGCCTTTTAATAAGACTCACCTAGGCTGTTGAGACAAAGCCAGAAGAATGTTTAGTTTAAAAGGGGAGAGAGAAGAAAGGAGTTTGCTCTCTAGGCAAACTTTCTGGAGCCTGCCCATCTCTGGCTTAAATTATCTTCATGAAGCTGTTGTTAGCAGTTGCACTGTTACATTATGCATGATTCCTGACTGTTCCTGGTATGAGCAAAGTGCACAGTGTTTGATTAGTGATTTTCAGTTTTATGATAAGCTTTGCAATTTGTTGGCGTTACTTAGATTAATATCTTCTTATTTTGCATTTTATAAGACGCCATTACATTTTTATTAATAATGATTTCAGGTTTGGTAGCGAGGATCAATAAGACGTCCAGTGGGTAATATGTACAGATTTACGCTATTAGAATGCAGTAAGTCATTTAGGCAGCTCTCTTGCATTTGGGATCACTTTGTGGATGCACTTTTCAGGAAGAGCACACCCAGTGTGCAGGTTTGGATACCAATGATGCTCTGTGTTGAAAGTGAATTCTGAACTGCACCTGTGGAAAGGCATCACAATGGACAAGCCTATCCTACATGTGTATATTAAGAATATAAATAATTATGCTTATGTCCATGTTCCAAAGATCTCCATGAACTTGGCTCTTACTGCTAAGATCCTGCTTGTACAATGCATTGTTCCTGTCCCTCAATAACTAGTGCTTCCCCCAGCATTGCTCTGTGGGACACCACACAAACCTCTCCAAGTTACCCCAACACTTTAAAATTGTGCTGTCCTTGGGAGGGAGGACTCCATTTCCCTGTTCACAAGCCCTCAAAATAGTGATAGTTTCTCTCCAGTAACTGGAATCCCTCAGAGGGTGATACACTTTGCAAAACATTAATATAGTCATGAGAAAAGAAATAAGGAACTTACCTGCTACACATATGTAAAGCCGATAGACCCCGGTCATCGGCATGAACCTGTGACCATAGGGGCTAAAGCAGATGTGAGCAAATACTAGCCTGTGAGTAAAATGGGGTCCACCAGAATTAGCCCTTGGCAGGCCCTCACCACTATATTTATCTGCACCTCCTATGGTACAAGTGGTGTCTCAGTCAGCACCACTTCCCACTGCTCCCATTGGCCAGGAAAGATGATCTGAGGCCAATGGGAGCTGCAATTGCCATACCTGCTGAAGATCAGGTAAGTATAGTGGTGGCAGTGCCCCAGGAGTTAACCCTGACAAAACACCATTGTTTTGTAGCCTACCCCTAAGCTAAAGCTCTCAGCTAAGGCTGCAGAGCAGATTTCACTCTCCCTTGTCAGTGGTCTCAGTGCTTCTGGGTTACACATAAGTGGATTTTTTTTTCGCATTCCCATGGTATTAAAAGGACCCTTGATAATTTGAACCCAGCAGCCAAGCTAATATGGAGGGGATGGCAGGCTGCTGGCAGTTATCACCACAGTGCTATTGATGAAAGCTATGATTGTGGCTGTATGTAATTATAGTTACTCCCACTAATAACAAGGATCACTGTCGTAATAATTAGTCTCATTGACTAATTATATAGCACCAGATTATGCCTTGCTGCTTCCCTGGTATGCAAGGAGTGATAGGGTGCAAAGAGCACTCACTCCCGAGTCCCTGTCCCTTTGTGTCTCTATGCAGCAGCATGCAAAAATGCAGACATCAAACAGTTCACAGGAGATATAGAGGAAATGAAGCTATGTTCCTTCACCTCTGGCCATACTGCCCCATTCCCCCCGCCGCCCAGGAAGTACTATGGTCAGCATAGCACTACAACCTCTGCAACAATGCTCTATAAGGCAGAGTTTCGCTACCCAGAAATCTTAAGCCAGTCCCCAAAAAACAAAAACAAAATAAAACCAAACAAAAAACCAAACACAAACAAAACCCCCCAAAATAAACACACAAACAAAAAACAAAACAAAACATGAAATTGGCTTAGAAAACCTATGTAATTAAAGTACATTTTTCATTCTTTCATTTCCTTTTTGAGGTTTGAGCTTTGGCCTCATTTTCAAGCATTTCTCTACAATTGTGAGTCCTAGAAAATTTTTCCTCTTTTTTACATAAAAATTGAGATTCTCACATAATCATTTGATGTCAAGAACTGCACATAAAATATTGTGATACTCATGAGAAAACTGAAAGAGCTGGCAATATGGAACACAGCTGAGCCTTTATCGATTAGGCACTAAAGGATCATCTATTTGTTGGGAATATCTTGAGCCATCAGTACACTTAATATTTTTATAAAAAATTAAGCCTACACATAGTCTAAATGCTTCCTCTGCTGAAACTCCATACTCCCTGACAACCCTCTCAATGGAGGGAACTCCCAGGGTTGAAGACAGTATGGGTGTGTCTAGACTACATTCCGCTTTCGAAAGAGGACTTTAAATGAAAGAAATTAAAAAAAAAAATGCAAATGAAGTGCAGATTTGCAAATCTCATGCTTCATTTGCATAATCATGTCCAATCGCTTTGTTGAAAAAGGTTTTTTTGAAGAAAAAAGCAGTCTAGACGTTCTTTCGGGAAAAAAAAACCCTTTTTTGAAAGAATCCTGTAAACCTAATTTTTTCAGGAATAAGGGTTCTTTTGGAAAAAAAGGGGTTTTTTTTCCAAAAGAACTGCATCTAAACTGCTTTTTTTTTTAAAAACCTTTTTCGAAAAAGCGATCGGATGTGATTATGCAAATGAAGAGTGAGATTTGTAAATCAGTACTTCATTTGCATTTCTTATTTCCTTCATTTACATTCCTCTTTCGAAAGAGGAATGTAGTCTAGACGTACCCTATTGCAAACAATTTGCCTCACACTATTCTAGCTAGTCATGAAAATAACATACACAGAGTTTATGCTTTGCATGCCTGAGATCCTGGGTTCAGGTCCCAGTTTCTACAGGCTTTTTGTTCACAGCCTCAGTATGGGGGACGATGAGAGAACCTCTTGAGTTCCCTTCTAGCTCTGCATTTCTATGATTTTATGCCTAGAGTAGATCAAAGATTTGGAACATTTCTCATGAAAATTGTGTTGTCAAAATTGTCCTCTTTTTTATTGAAAAAACAATCTCAGCAGCCAGAGGTGCTGACTTCCTGTACTCTTGGAGTTTTTTAATCCCTGCTCTGCTCTAGGCCCTACCCCCACTGCACCCCATCCCCTGATTGCAGCAAGTGGAAGGCACTGGGGGGAGGAGCTAATTATCAGGGCCCACCAGGAGTCAGGGAAGGCTGGTGGGCGAGGAGGAGCTGATCCATGGGGTTGCTGGTGGGTGTTGAACTCTCACTATTATTCCCATAATTGCTCCAGTCCCAGAACACCTACAGAGTCAGTGCCTGTGCCACCAGTTCTAAATTCATTATTTAATTTTGGTGTTTAAATTTTGGCAGTGCCTAGAGGCCCCCAACAGAGATCAGGGCTCCACTGTGCTTAGGCTATTACAGACACGTAACAAGAGTCTCTTACTTCCCCCAAACAACTTGCAACCTAAATAGTTAAAACCAATAAAGTGTGGGACACGGCATATATTATGAGACCCATTTAGAGACAGAGCACTGAATCACTCCGGTTAAGTGACTTGGCCTAGGTCTTAGAAGAAGCATATAGAAGATTGGGTATTTAGACCTAATCTTGTGAATCCTACTTCAGTGTCAAACACAAGGCCATCCTTCCATTTGCACAGTAGTGGGATCTAGTGAACATTCAAATTATTGAAGTGTGATATAACCATAATTTTAGAGAAAATACAATACAAAAATAAACTAAATATATGACTAAAATGTCAATGTGATATTAAGATAAATACTGGTGTGTTTTTTTTTTATTGGAAGAAAGTGGAAATTACACTGATAGATGGAGCTGTACAGGAATACTTTACAGTACTCATCTGCAAACCTTGCCTTTGTTTCTCAGCTTGGTCCTCATCCTTCTGAAGGAGATAAAATGAATTCCATCCAGCATGTTCTTAATGAGTGTGAGCTAGAACAGTGGTCCTCAACCTTTTTGGGCTCATGACCCAATTCTAAACCTGGAGTGCCTGTCATGCCCTTTAGTGCAAAACTATGTGATTTACTAACCCTTTCTTACTCTCACAGGTGAATGTAGTAGGTACTAAGTTAGTACATCATATGCACCACAGAGGCCATGGCTGCTGGTTCACTACTCAGCCTTCCCCAGCCACTCCCAGTATCATCATGAAGGGATGGTTGGGCCAAATGTGACCAGTGCTGCTATTTTGTGCACAAGGTTGAAATGCCCAGAATGAGGAGCCAAACCCTGGCAGTGCTGTGGGACTGGACTACAGGAGCTGCTCCAGAGAAGTGAATGCAGGGAAGGTTCTGCAACACCGGCTGGAGGCAGTACTCAACCTCCCCAACCTACTACCGTGGGCCAAGACCTGACCCACCATCCCTTGGCCTCTCACCTAACCCTTTGACACATTCTGGAGACCCAATTTTGGGTTGTGACCCATAGATTGAGAAACCCTGATCTAAAGTTGGTAGAAGTATATAGATGTCTATTGGCTTTTGATCAGGCCCCAGGTGTTTTTCACATGCTACTTTAAAAAGCCAAGTTTCTGTCTACTCATTGTGAACACCAACATTTCCATCCAGGGCACTGTGCTAACATTCTTGGGCAAAAATTCCTTTCTCCTTTCAGTTTTACTGCATGTTCTCGGGCGGCTGGTCACCAATCCAATAGCATTTCTGTTGCAGATTTGTGGACATCAGTGGTTTCCAACCTTTTCAAGTACAAGATGCCTTTTTGAATTTTAGTACAATCTAGCATCTACCTCAAAGCCAACCACCCCTGCCCTGCCTCTTTCCTGATACCCCGCTCCTGCACCACACCTTCTCTGAGCCCTCCCCACTCACTACATTCTCTCTCCTCTCCATCCTCACTCACTTTCACCAGGTTGTGGGTTGGGGTGCAGGGCCTGCTGGCTCTGGTCTTGGGTCGTGGAATTTGGCTCTAAGCTGAGACTGGGATAGGGAGTTAGGCTGCAGGAGGGGGTTCAGGGTGCATGCTGTGGGAGGGAGTTTGGGTACAGGACAGGCTCAGAGCTGGGGCATAGGGCTGGAGTGCAGGAGTGGGTTCAGGGCTAGGGCAGAGATTCAGGATATGGGCTCTGTCTGGGCACCACTTACCTCAGGCCACTCCTGGATGGTGGTACAGTGGGGTCAAAGTAGGCTCACCCCTGCTCTGGCCCAGCCCTGCTCCTGAAAGTGGCTGGCATGACCAGCAGCAGCTCTTGAGGGAGAGGCTCCACATGCTGTTCCACCTCCGTAGGTACCTCCCTCAAATCTCCTATTGGCTGTGGTTCCCTGTTCTCAGCCAATGGGATCCGTGGGGGGCAATGCCTTCCAACAAAGGCAGTGTGCAGAGAACCCTGCCCTGCCTCCTTAGTGATGCAGGGATGTGTTAGCCACTTTCAGGAATGTCATAGGGCCAAGGCAGGGGGGAGTCTGCCTTAGTCCCTCTGTGCTGCTCAACTGGTAGTGACTGATCTCCCTATTTGGCTGCAGGAGCCTCCATATTGAGCTTGATTGCAGGAGACTCCTGGCCAGTGTTCCACATATGGATGAGAAAATTAAAGGGAATGAATTGTGTCATGTGCAACAATATTAAGGTAATGTGCAGATGTGTACCACCAGAAGAAACCTCTCCAGTCTGGCACACTTGGTACCTGACTGGTGCTGAACCAGAGAATTTGCTGAACCACAGGAGGTCAATATTGTCTAGCAACATCACCAACATTTCTACTGCTTACTGGGCTCTTAGGAGACATTTAGGGGTAAATTAGAGCTAAATAACAGCACAGAACACTGAGAGCCAGGACTAATGGCTATAAACAAACTTTATGGGGCTGCAGGAAATTTTCCCACACCCAGGATAAGTGGATGTTGTCAGACCAGAGAGTGCTGGACTAGAGAGGTTCAACCTGCATAATATTCATTTTTAAAAATTACCACAGTGATACCACGCCTGGTCAGGCATTTTAGAACTTGCTACGCAAAGAATTACATTTAAGCATAAGAGAAAAATAAAAATTATGAAATTCACAGACAAGTCAAAACCCTAAAATAACACACTTTTAAAGCAGTAAGAGAAGTACCACCACCACCACCACCACAAGCATGTGTTGGGTTGGGTAGTGAGTGTGTTTGTGTGAGTGATAGAGGCACACACAGGGTGTGAGTATGACAGAGATTCACATTGCCCCTTTTAGTATGTAGAGCACAGTCAGTCATAGACGCAGCATCTTTGTAGACATGGGCTACAGAGGTGTGGAGAAGGGGAAACCCTGACATCAGTGCCCCCCCTCCTCATCCTCTACCTCTCTGCCATTGAAAACAGAAGATTCCCAGGGGTGGGGAGGGAGCACTCCAAGACACAGGCCAGGCACAGCAGTTGGGAGACGGGCAGCTGAAGTGCCAGTACTGGGTGGCCTCCTGGACGACCAGTCAGGATCACTTGACAGAGACTCCAAGATCCACCAGTAGATCCTGACCTACTGGTTGGTGACTACTGGTGTATATAGTTTGTGAAATGCTTTGGTATCATCTATCTATCTATCTATGCAAATGTGTAAAATAATATTTTAATGAATATGAAGAGAAAAAGGATCAAATTTTAATCACCTATGTACAGATTTTTGTTTAGTGTTAATATTTGTTCCTTCCAGCAGTTGGATTCAAATAGAATAGTAAAATAGAATTTATTTCAATATCCTGAAAGAAACCCAATGTGCTTTATAAAGCAACAGGACAAATTCAGATCTGGTGTTAGTGAGTAAAACTTGATGGAAGCCAGTGGGTGTATTAACTGTTTTCACCATGTCTAAGATTATTCCCTGCTCTTTTCAAAACAAGTTTTGGGGAGCTAACTCTGACAATTCTAGTGTCACACTGAAGAATGTGTCAGCCCGAGTTCTGACATGAACTGATCATGACAGCCTTTTATCCAAAAGACCCGGAGCTTTGTATTTTTGTTTGTGCCCAAAAACACTGCTTTCAGCTTTTACTTTTCCCCCCCTTGTCTCTAATAATCTACACTGCATACACTGGAAAAAAGAATCTTACACATGAGCAGCTGAAGGGATATATATCTTTCTTTTCAGACAAAGTTTTATCCGTAAAATGATAAAAACCCTTGGATTCTGTATTGACATGAAAAGGATCTTGCTCTCTATCTTCTTTATAGTTTAGAAGTATTCTTGTTTAAGAGAGATATTTATGTTCACTTTTGTATCACGGGCATGCATACAACCAGTTTCTCTCACTCTGATGGGGGCAAAGGTGACCTCTTCTTCACTCAATCTGTGGGGCTAGTTATAAAAACAGTACCCAGTTAAAGAAGATACTTTTCTTCTTTTTTTTTACGGTCAGTAAATAAAAGTGCTTATGAAAAGCATTGAGTTGAAAACAATGAAGACTGATGTTCTTTTTCTTTTCTTTTCCAATTTAGCAGCCATTTGGAGGAGTGAAGGCCTCATGGACCAAATCCACCATACTCTGCATTTGTCTATATTTTGGCTTGGTTTTGAATAATAGGAACTAAAAATATAAAAGACATATTCAAAGAGTCATGCTCACAAATGCATATACAAAAACTCAAGCACATTGGTAAGCCTAATTTATTATAAATTTATCACAAAAAAACCAGTTTATTGGCTTGAGTCTCCACTCTGTCACACCTTTCTTATGCTAGTGTACCTCGGTTTTCTTCACTGGGGAACATTTGATATAACAGAGAGAGTGGGAAAAAGTCTTAAGCATTTAATCCTAGTCATTTGCACATGCACTTTAGCAAGTCATTGTTGTAACTCTGTGTGTGTGTGTGTGTGTGTGTGTGTGTGTGTGTGTGTGTGTGTGTGTGTGTGTGTGTGTGTGTAGATTTTTCTATGAGAATTGCATGACAGATTTTTTTTTTAAATTTCAATGTTTCAGGTCATCCTTTTGCCCTGATGCTGCCAGTGAAGGCCTGATAGGGTATGTCTACACTACAGAGATTTTTTTTGGAAAAACGGCTGTTTTTCTGAAAAAACTTCAATTATGTCTACACTGCAATTGCATTCTTTTGAAAGAAAATTGAAAGAACCAGAGGGTTTTTTCCAGCATTGGTAATCCTCTTTCTACGACGAAGAAGTCTTTTTGCGCAAGAGTTCTTGCACAAAAAAGTGTGTATGGATGGGAAACAGGGGTTTTTTTTTTGCAAGAAGTATCCTCCAGGAAAAAAAACAGGTGCCCTGGTGGCCACTCTGTCCAAGGTAATCAGAACTCTATAGTTCCTGTCTTAAAGCTGCAGGCACACTGGACAAGCCTTGTGGCAGGAAGTCAGTCTGAGAACAGCACCCTGACCGTGTGACTCTCCCTGCCACAGGAATTGCCACCCATAGCCCAGCTTCAAGCCCCCTGAGGCTCCTCTGGCCCTCACAGGAGGTAGCCCCAGGGGTGCCAGGACCCACCCAGGGAGACCAAGAGGCGGGCACCCTCCTGGTCCAGAGCAGAGATCCTGTCCCTTCTCAAGCTGTGGGGTGAGGAGGAGACATTGAAGGATTTCCGCTCCAAGCGGCACAATGCCTAAATTTTTGAGTGCATGGCCGAGACCCTGGCAGAGCATGGACACCCACCCCAGACTTTGGAAGAGATCGGGAGTAAGGTAAAAGAGCTCCACCAGGGATACATGAGGGCCAGAGAGTGCAGCTTGTGTTCTGGGGCAGGACCCCACACCTGCCCCTACTACCAGGAGCTCCACCAACTCCTGGGTGTGGGGAAATGGCTTCCCCACCCATCATCATGGACTCCAGCCTCGACACATCCATCGTTGCCCAGACGGAGGTCACGGTGGACGAGGAGGAGGACGAGGGACAGAAGCAGCAGGAGGAGGATGCGGACGGCATGGCCATTGTCACGCTGTCGTTAGAGCCAGTTCCTGTGAGCGTGGACATCTCCCAGGCCTCGCCTGATGCTGGGGAGGGATCCTCAGGTGAGTGCTCTCAGTTTGTCACTCACACAGGGAGGGAGAGGCGGGCGCAGAGGGGGAAGGGTGCAAGCGTCGCTTGGCCTGGACATCGTGCTACAGTCCATGCACGTGGAACCATGTGCAGCGTTAGTGTGTGTCACGCAAACTCAACAGGCAGCCCCTGAGCATGGCTGCGATCCTGCTCCCAGGCTCAGAGGAGGCCACACACACATCTGGCTCCGGGGGAGAGCAGGGAGAGGGAGGGAGAAGTGGGCAGCATGGTCCCCTGGGCACCTCGGAGCCCCTGTGAGGTAGGGCCTGCTGTGCAGCCCACACATGGCCTTGCTCCCAGGACATCCCCCTCCTCTGCCCCGAGGACTGTTGGTTGCTGCTCACAGAGGAGGGCATGGCCTCGGGGACAGTATCTGCATGGATGACTGAACACCTCTCCCTCTTTGTGTTCTCCACAGCTGGACTAGTCGGGACTGAGAGGTGAACCATACCACCCGAGCCAGCTGCCAGAGCCCAGGGGACCCGAAAGTGCGCCAGGGTCCAGGAAGACCTGAAAAGGCAGCATGTCAGTGTCCTGCGTGACATGCAGCAAACCCTGGTGCAGAAGATCCGGGAGCACGCAGAGTGGTGGAACTGCACATGGGGCCAGCTCATGCAGTGGTGTGATAGCATGTGTGCGACATGATGGCACACCTGGCTGCTGTTGCTGCTCCTGCCTACCACCCTCCTGCCTCCCCTGCTATGCCCATTCCCCCTCCCCCTGCCTCCCAAGCAATGCCTATGCTCCCTCTTCAAGCAATGCCTCTGCTCCTTCCCCAAGTTATGCCTATACCCCCTCCCTCTGCCCCCTGTCATCCCTGACCCCACTCCAGCCCCCCCTCCTGCTCACTGCCCTATGGTCCTAGAACCCACCCAACCCCAAGTCCAACAAGGCCCCTGCACCTGAGGTGGCATATCCAGCCACCCACCATGCCACTCCGGGTCCCCTCCCCCTCCCCATGAGGTTATGAGCCCCTCCTCCCACTCCCTAGCTTTTTGTAATGAAAGATCAATACACAGGGTTTTTTGTTTCAAATCAAACTGGTGTCTTTATTGAGAGGTTATGGAAGGGGCGAAGGGAGGGGTTGTGGTGGGAAAGGGATACTGGAGCAAGCCAGAGGCCCCTAGGGAGGAGGCCTTGGGGAGAGTTACTGGGGTGCTTGAGAAAAACTCTCCCTCAGGGCCTCCCAGATGTGCATCCCAGCCTGATGGGCCTGGCGAATGGCAGCTGTCCACGGCTGTGCAAAGGGTCTCTTCTCACGGCCGGCCTCTGCCCCCCAACCCGGAAGGAAGGCCTCCCCCTTTGTCTCCACAATGTTACAGAGAACACAACACGCCGATACCACCTTGGGGATGTTGTGCTCTCCCATGCTGAGGTACGGGTCAGGAGGTGCCTTGAGGTGGCTGAAGGTGCACTTAACCTATATCCTGGCCTGGTTCAGGTGGAAGTTAAATTGGTCCCTGCTGGGGTCCAGGTGGACGGTGTATGACTTCATAAGCCATGGCATGAGGGGGCAAGCCCCCCCCCCATGATGCACAAAAGCATCTGTATGTCCCCAATCGCTAAGTCCCAGCGGGGGAAGAATGTGCCCGCCTCCAGCTTCCCATAGAGGCTGGAGTTTCTAAAGATGCAGTCATCATGTGCCCTGCCTGACCACCCAACAAATATGTCCATGAACTGTCCATGGTGGTCGACCAGGGCCTGCAGCACCATGGAAAAGTAGCACTTCCTGTTAGTATACTGGGCCGCTCTATTTTGAGGTGTGTGGATTGGCATGTGGGTCCCATCAATCGCGCCAGCGTAATTTGGGAACCCCAGGGCTGCAAAACCAGCCATGATTGGGTCCAGGTCTCCCAGGCAGATGACCCTGTGCAGCAGGATGGAGTTGTTGGCCCTTACAACCTGCAGAAGGAGACAAACAAACACACAAAACAGAGAATGAGAGAGGGGGGTTCCTGAGCCCTTGGGAGGTGCCTGCCCCCCCTCCTCCCTTTCCCCCTTCAAACACCTAGGAGCCACCCCCTATGAGATCACCCCCACCCAGCAGCAGGGCTGTGTGAGGGTGGGACAGCACAACCACCTGGGGATGGGGCTTTCCCCTCCCCCCACATCTCCCAGACCCCCTTTCCTGAGAGTCCCGAGGGTGGTGAGCTTCCATATGGTGATGGTGACCCTCTTCTCTAGGGGGGATGGTGGGCTGCAGGTGGTTGTTGCATTGTCAGAGGCCAGGGGTGAGCCAGGCACACAGCTCCAAAAAGGTGGCCTTCCACATGCAGAAGTTTTGGAGCCACTGCTGGTCATCCCACCGCTCCATGACCAGCCAGTCCCACCAGTCGGAACTGGTGTCCAGCCTCCAAAAATACCTCTCCACTGTGGGTTACAGGTGCAAGGGTGTTGCTCCCACACCCAGGGAGAGGGTCCCCAGAATGAGCCTGGAGTTAAGCTCGGTCAGTACCAGGAAGGCAGCCGGCACAAAGTGCTGCAAAAACTGCAGCATGGCCGTGTGGGGCCATTGCATGCTCAGGGGCAGCTCCGGCTCCGTGGCACAAAGACAAAAGCTGTGCCGTCCAAAAAAGCAGGGCGACCACAGCAGGCACTACACGAGCTTAGCTGTCCCTCGAAGAGGTAGGCAAGCACACATCAGAAGCAGAGAAACAGATGTCCAGGCGTGTTCCTTTAAGCACATGTCTCTGCTAGGTCCAGCACCAGCACTCAGAAGCAACTGGTGACCTAAAGCCCTGCTTGAAGTGGTCCCGGGTGGCCTTTTATATGAAATAGCATCCAATCAGTCTGGACACTCTCTTTTGAAAAAGCAGATTGCTTTTTCGATCCTCTTGGCCAGTGTGGACGCTCTCTTTTGGAAGGCGTTTTTTCAGAAGATCTCTTCCAGAAAAGCTTCTTCAGAAAGAAGCCCGCAGTCTAGAATTAGCCAAGGTTGCTTAAATTATATTAGTGTATTGATATATAGGACAAATTCAAGTCCTTGCTCTGCTGAGTTGACTGCTGGACTCACACACAAGCCTACTGAACTCAGCTGTCTGCACAGGTCACAATATAAGATTGAGGGCTTTTTAAAGACTTCCACCTCCCCTGAAAGACTACTCTTGAGATTAGAGTCTAGACCACACTGTTATTTCATCTGAGGTTTCCTCTTCTGTTTCATCCCATTAATTCTCAGAAGAACCTTCTCACCAATTACTGGCCCTCCTTCGTGTTCGGAAAATAGAACACATTTAGTTTTAGAGATGGGTCTTAGCTGATGCTGCTCCAGAATTAGTGTGGAATCTGAACCACTTTCTCCTTTCCTGAGATAGGGCCCTCATGTTGCACTAGGCATAGATGGGAGAGGCTTGAACTGCCACTGTCTGTGCTGCAATTGTTTTGTATAAGTGTGTCTATATAGATGTATTTTACGTAACAGCTGCAGTAATTGAAATGCCCTGTCAAGCCACCAACCAGTCTCTTCACTAATGGTCAGATTTGCAAAAAGGTGGAACCTCCAGCAGCTTTCACTGAGAACAATGGGAGCTGCCAGGAGCAGAGTGCTTTTGAAAATTTGATCCTACACATACACCTACTCAGAAAAATATTCAATTAAAAACTCCCATGAGGGTTTGAGCATACCTTTTGTTTTAGGTGGGGGCTTCGCGTATAGTAAGTCAAAGGTCAGTTCACTCCCATCAGTCTCAGTGGGGGCTTAATTCAATCCTAGCAAGGTTTCACCCATCCCAATCCCATTGGATCATGAATCCTTCTGAAGGACTCTCCCTTAGGGTTAGGATTGTTGACACATTTTCTCTTTTGTTTCCCTTTCATATTATGAAAAGTTTTACTTTTTTGGCCTGATTTTTAGTTATTCACTTTCTTACTAAAGATGCAGGACTTTGCAGAAGGAAGTTATTTTACAGGTTCTCAAGAAGTTATTGAATAGTAATAGAGAGGTTAGTCTGATCTTGCTAAAACAAAAAGAAAAACGATGTAGCACTTTAAAGACTAACAAGATGGTGTAATAGATCATATTCTGGAAGAGAATTGGCATGACTATATATGGTATGGTCAGCACCCTTCAACATTTAAAAAGCTTTATGAGCCTTTAACCAAACAACACTCATTGACTCCCACAGAAATTGTATGGTTGATTCCCCATACAAATCTTTCACTTTTTTTAAAGCTATAACTGGCCAATTTGTATTTGCTGAAATGTGGCCAAAGTTCTCTGTAAGATGTCAATAGGGGAATTATAAACCTCTTTATACACTAACTCACTTTTTCGGAACTGAGCCCACATTGTTCTTATCTTCCTATATTAGGCTTGATATGTTGTGTCAAGTATTACAACCTCTAACTTCATCAAAAGATAAATGACAGCTGTCTCTGAATTAATGGAACATAAGAGGCAGAGCGCAGCTCCCAACCCTCCAATCTTTGAAATGTTTAAATATGCACTCATTTGACCCAACTTTGCTATTTTCACTTTTCCAATTTGTGTTCTGGTGATTGATAAGATGAGGGAAGAGTTCAGCATCTATACAGATGTTGTCTGTCAAACTTCAGTATGTCACTCCATTGGCAATTCTCTTCGAACCTCCAGAACCTGGCTATGTATTTTAATAAAGAACAGGGACCGTTTGAATAAATAAGTGTCCCCTTTGTTAGGGAATCAAACATAATCTTGAGAAGTCCTAAGTCCATTCTCTCCTACACCTTATTCTTTATCTTTTCTTATTGTATATTCTGGCCCTAAATCTGCTAGTGTTAAGTTGGTGTAAATCAGAAGTTACAGCATTGCAAAAACCTGGGAAGGTCAGAATCAGAACATCACAGCTAATTTGTAGAATAAAATGCTTTCATTTAGACAACAGATTTGGGGGGTCACTAACCAGGGACACATCTATGTAAGAGGTAGCTATTTGTGTCTGAAATTCAGGGTATGAAAAATGTAGGTGCAATATTTTTGGCTCATTAAAGGAATGTTGGACAGAAATCAAACTAAGAATCAAGTTCCTTAGTGGACTAGGGTCTTTGACTATTCTGGATCCTCAAACTTGTCCATAGTGTGGAGCACAACTTAATAAAGAGAATATTGCAGACACTTCTCATCTTTCTGTTTTCAGCTGTATACACCATGCCCCCTCATTTGTGATCTGATAACATTGGTATGCCAATTACATCAATTTCTTATCTGGTAAAGCAATAAAAGGAAATTATTTCATGTATTTTAGTTTCTTTATGCAATTGATAAATTTCAAACAACAACAATAGGGCCAACTAGCTCTCTATGGAATGCTAATGAGCATTCCACATACAATCCATTTTCCACTGACCAGATTTTGAGAGTAACAGCTATATATAATACATACTGTATTTCTGCTCTCATTTTTACATGCAGCATTCCACATGAAATATAGTATAAGTATGTCTGAGGCTTCCAAATTCAGGTCTGAATTTTGAACCCAACCCCACAAAGATTGTAGAGTTCTCATTGGGGGTATTATTATTGAAAATTAGAAAAGAGGATGCTAGTGAAGAAACTGTGATCCAGATTGGATTTGAATTCCAAACTACCAGATCCTAGGTAAAGGTGTTCAGATATGTGAATTTTCATTCAGCCCCATCTCTAGTATTACAGTGAGACTGATAGTTGCTGCTCTTAACTTATCTTTTAAGCAGCTCAAAACTTTCACTGTTTTGCTTCACATTTTCTATAGTTGGCTTTTGTCCAAAAGTGGTTGTTGCGTTGTTTTCTTAAGCTTTGAGTGAGAACTGTTTAACCATATTGGAGTCTGAGGAGAGTGGGGGTAAAGCACCTCTTCCCCCTAGATAGATCTATCACTATAAAATACACTTTATAAAATCCTGTCTCCTGCCAAAACTGCTGGGAATTCACAGTTGAAATACAGCAGGGAAACAGACTTTTCTAAGCAGAAGTGCCTTTGATTGTAACAGAAAAAAATAGTTTTGATTTGACCAAGTTATATCTTTGAAAATAACATTTTGAACATGCATCCTAGGATTGGATTTCTGGCTGCCTCCCACTGATTTGTGATTTTTTTTAAGTATTATGAAAGATGTTGCAAAACACTAATGCTGTAGGACAATCTCCCATACCTTTTTAAGATATGAAGAGGGTTAAGGAGGATTCCTGTGAACTTTGTGACAGAAGTGGGGGCTTGTAGAAAAAAAGCTCCAGCTTCTGCGAATCTTTTCAAGTGAAAAGGAGATGGAGAAGGTGGAACTTGTAAAGTGCGAAGGAGCTGTAAAAGGGCTCCTGTGTATCTATAGAAAAAAAATCCTGTATAATGGTGATAGCTGAGAACTAGCATGTGACTGGGAAATTAGAGAATGCAGACTAGATTGTGGCTTTTCCACAAGCCTTTTGTGAAGGTCAATGCACTGATGTATTATCCCAAGAGCAGTGCAGGTAGAAAGTTATGCTTCAGAGAGGTACAGTTCACCTCTGGTTTCCTCTTGCTTCAAGGGAAAAGAATTGGTTGCAAATTGCTTCACACATCTGGCACAAGCTGCAACTAGGCCATGGAGAGGTGTAAGGGGTTTATGCACTGAATAGCTACGCATTGAAGGGGGAAGTTTAGCCTATCAGAAGCAGCTAACATTAATGATAATACCCATGCAGCAAGAGGTTGCTCCATGTCAGAGTGTTAGAATCTGACTGCAGCTTGGCTCTCAACTACAACCTACCTCAAACAGGGCTAGATTCTGTGAGGTCCTGCCATGGGAATGCAATGTTTGAAGGAGGGAAAAGTTCAAGGAGCCTCTTCCTGCATGGTTCATGTAATTCTAGTCCCTGAGAGAAGAGGACTCAAAATGCCTGAGGGGGTGGAGAAGGTAGTGTGACAGGGGGTCGCCTACCTCCGCCCGACGGGACGCGCCCCCCTGCACTCAGGGCTTGGGATGGGGGACGCATTCGCCCAACAGCCTCAGGCCGCTGCGGGCTTGCCACGCATGCGTGCTAGCGACCCCACAAGGGGGAGCTTTAGGATCCCGGGGAAGGTTGCACCACAGCAGGAGGCGCCCGGCCACACAAGACAGCGGACAGGGACGTTTTTGAGAGAGGCAAGAAGGGAGGCGGGGGGAGGCCATCGCATGAGTGACGTCATCCCCAAGAGCCAGGCAAAAGACTGGCGGCAGGGGATTTAAAAGAGGGCCGACTCCCAAAGAGAGAAGGGGGGGACCCCGGCTGGGGTAGTTGGTCGTACTCTTCCCCGCAGGTGCCGCGGCTATGAGGAGAGAACCGAGGAGCGCCAGGAAGCCAGTGGACCAGTGTAGCAGCCTCGGGCAGTGACGAATGGCAGTTCTCGAGCGAGGTGCATGGGACTGAGTTTGAACATTGAATGACCAGGAAGACTCGAGTATCGCAGAGGGTAAAGAAAGACTAAAAGGCATTGCAGGGCCTATTCAGAACCGGACTGGGGGTCTCGGTAGAACCTGCTCTGCCACACTGGTGGAGAATGTGGGTATAAAAAAAAAGGGAGAATTAAGCTAGAGGTAGAGGGTTGTCGTGGGGGCTTCCCTTTTGGTTTTCAGTTGTTCGGAGGGACAGGGGGCAACCGGAGCTGGATGGAGAGAGATAAATGACTCGAATGGTTGGCCGAGACTCACAGACAGAACCAACAGCAGCAAATGCAGTTGCTGCAGCAGATGTCCAACCAACAAAGGGAGCAGCAACAATTATTGTGAGAGATGGTGGAGCTCCAGCAAAGACAGCAGGAAAGGTGGGCGCAGCAAGAGACCTTGAGCCCGGGGGCCGGAGCCAGGGGAAACCCCTTGGAGGGAGTAGGACCAGGGGCAGCCTTGGCATTGGCCCTCACGATTAACCAAGATGGGTCCAGGGGACGATGCACAGGCTTTCCTGGTCACTTTCAAAAGGGTGGCGGCCGTGGCTCTCTGGCCAGAAGATCATTGGGCCACTCTCCTGTCACCCTATCTCACGGGACTGGCCCAAATCGCATATAGGAGTCTCTCTGCACGGGACGCCTCCATTATCATCGGGTTAAAGAGGCCATATTAGACGAGACAGGAGTGACCCCAGAGAGTTACGGCAGGATATTTAGGGTGGAACAGTATCGCCCCGGGGAGCGACCTCGGGCAGTCATTCAATGCCTGTGGGATGTGGCCTGGCATTGGTTGGAACCCAAGAAAAAGTCCAGTGAGCAGATTGCTGAATTGATAGTGTTAGACCAGTTTCTCCAGATCTTACCTGATGAGAGTGGTATCTGGGTGCGACGACACCAACCCTCGACACTGGGAGAAGCCGTCGCCCTGATGGAGAATTATATGGCAGTGGATAGTGGTGAAACGAGAAGACCAGTGGGGTCTGGAGACCAGAAGGACCTGACCGGATGAGCCCGTTTGGGGCGAGGACGGGGACATTTCAGCATAGGACCCATTGCACCCAGGAAGGTGGAAGAGACAGTCCGGAGAACGGTGGTGGAGGGGACAAACCAGATAGGACATGGAGAAAATACCCCACAAGGGGAAGAAGGGCCGGGCTGGGGCCTATCGAAGGCGATGCCCCGGGGGGCTTGCTATGAGTACGGACAGGAGGGTCATTTTAAAAGGGACTGTCCTTTTATGGATTGCTCGTATGGAAGAGTACTGGCTGTCGACCTACGAGCCTGGGTACGAGATGCCACCAAGATTACCGTGCAGGTAAGAGTAGAAGGCAACCCAGTAGATGCCCTTGTGGATACTGGGTATAGCCAGACTCTAATCCAGGCAGGGTTGGTGCCCGACGGGAGGGCGCCAAGTGCATATGCAGTGCATCCATGGGGACATCAAAGCCTACCCAATGAAGTGGGTGACCCTGTCAGATGGGGTCATGGAAGCAGTCTGCAGGGTGGCCGTGGCTCCCAGACTGGCCTACTCCATTCTCCTCGGTCGTGATTGGCCAGGGTTTGGACATTTGATACAGCTAAAGATGCGGGAAGCAGGGGTTTCATGCCTCCAGGTTCCCCAGGACCCCGCTGGCCATGGAGGGCCGGGAAGAGATGGATGAGAAGGAGCCCCACCCCAAGCAGCGCAGAGTGGGGAGGAAGTAGAGGCACAAGAGGACTTCATGAGGGAACAGAGAGATGACCCCCACCTTAAGGCACACGTGGGAGCAAGCCAGCGCGGTAGGAGAAGGAGAGGAACCAGGTGGTAGGGGGCGCCCCAACCCCCTCTTCGAGGTAAGGATGGACCAGATCTATCAGGTCGCGACCCGCCCAGAGATTCCTGAAGAGGTGTGTCAGCTGCTAGTACCGGCAAAATTCCGGAGGCATGTAATGGACTTAGCCCACGCTAATCCATGGGCCTGCCATTTAGGCTGAGAAAAGACTTTACACAGGGTCACCCAACGGTTTTTCTGGCCTGGCATCTATAAGGAGATTAAGGACTTTTGTGACTCTTGCCCAGAATGCCAAAGAGTTAGACTGGGGGAGGTGGACCGGGCACCGCTAGTACCCCTCTCCATGGTGGAGATTCCCTTTACCAGGGTAACGATGGATCTCGTAGGACCCCTAGGAAGATCTAGATGGGGGAACCAATACATCTTAGTGCTCCTAGACTATGCTACATGCTACCCTGAGGCAGTCCCCTTGAGGAATGCTAAGGCTGCCACATGGCAGCAGAACTAGTAAAAATCTTTTCCAGGGTTGGGATTCCTCAGGAGTTATTGATGGACCAGGGTCCTAACGTATCAGTGTGTATAATCGCAGAGTTATGTAGACTAATGAACATACGTAGCATTCAAACCTCAGTCTATCACCCCCAGTCAGACGGCCTGGTAGAATGTTTTAATAGAACCTCGAAGGGGATGCTGAGGCGTTTTGTAGATTTAGACCCCAGGGATTGGGATCTTTTCCTCCCGGCCCTGTTATTTGCGATTAAGGAAGTACCCCAGGCCTCTACAGGCTTCTCTCCATTTGAACTGCTTTATGGGAGACAGCCCAGGGGGATATTAGATCTGGTGAAGGAAACCTGGGAAGAGCAAAGCTCCGGGGCGAAGGGGACCATCCCCTACATTATAGATCTAAGAAAACGACTACAGGCCATGGGAGAAATAGCCAGAGACAAAATAATATGAGCCCAGGAGAGACAGGCACGATAGTACGATCAAAAAGCCCGCATTCGTACATTTCAGTCCGGGGATAGAGTATTCCGCCTGTTGCCTTCAGCCGATTCGAAGTTATTAGCAAAATGTCAGGGACCCTATAAGGTACTGCGGCAAATGGGGCCCGTAGATTATGAAATAAAATTAACAGACAAACGAAAGAAGTCCCAGATTTACCATGTTAACTTACTAAAAAAATGGGTGTCCCGTGAAGGAATGCTAATTACCCTTCAGCCCTCAGAGCCAGAACTGGGGCCGTACATCGGTGATCTCGCTGAAACAGGGTCCGTTACGATGGGAGCAGAGCTGACCGAGCAACAGAAAACTATGCTGCAGTCCCTGCTACAGGAATTTACGCATGTACTATGAGCTTACCCGGGAAAGATCGTATTGATGAGCCACCACATCCAAGCCACCCCCGGTCACAAGGTACGGGACCCCCTTCGCCCACTCCCGTGGAAGCTGTGGGAACCAGTACACGAAGAGGTCCAGAAGATGCTTCAGCTAGGGGTGATCGAGGAGTCCCATAGTGAGTGGAGGAGCCCCATTGTGATGGTACCCAAACCTGACTGCTCGTGGCGCTTTTGTATTGACTTTCGTTGGGTGAACGCAATCTCACATTTTGATGCTTACCCAATGCCCCATGTGGACGAGCTTTTAGAAAGGTTGAGTGGCTCCCGGTATCTGTCCACTATCGACTTTACCAAAGGATATTGGCAGATCCCCCTTACACCAGCGTCACGGGAGAAGACAGCCTTTGCCACTCCCTTCGGACTCTACCACTTTCTAACGATGCCCTGTGACGTTCCAGCGATTAATGGACAGGGTTCTCAGAAAACATCAGGGGTATGCGGCTGCATATATCGATGATATTATCATCTATAGTGCATCATGGGCAGACCATCTTCAACACGTAAAAGCAGTGCTAACGTCCCTAGCTGAAGCGCATCTTACGGCGAATCCCAGTAAATGTTTTTTTGGGAAAAGCGAGGTAGCCTACCTAGGATACATCGTCGGGGGAGGTAAAGTGAAACCCCAGGTGGATAAAATCAAAGCAGTGAAAGCCTATTGAATGCCCACAACAAAGAAACAGATACAGCAATTCCTGGGATTTGTCGGATACTACAGACAATTTATCCCACATTTTTCCACGATCGCTGTGCTCCTCACGGACCTCACAAAAGGAGGACAGCCACAGAAAGTGAGGTGGGATGAGCATTGTGAGCGTGCCTTCCGGAGCTTAAAGCAGTGGCTAACCCAGGCCCCGGTACTGGCACAGCCCGACTTTTCAAAGCCCTCCGTCATCCAAACAGACGCTTCCTACGTGGGGCTTGGGGTGGTATTATCGCAAAACCAAGATGGCGAGGAACATCCGATTCTGTACATCAGCCATAAACTATTACTGAAAGAACAAAGCTACGTGGCCATTGAAAAAGAGGCGTTAGCCGTGCGTTGGGCAGTCGAGACACTACGCTACTTTTTATTAGGTAGTTCGTTTCAATTAGTGATGGACCACACCCCACTACGCTGGTTACAATTGATGAAGGAGACCAACCCACGTATCATGAGGTGGTATTTGTTTTTGCAACCCTTTACGTTCGAGGTGCTACATAGGGCGGATAAAGCTCATAGTAAAGCTTGATTTTCTCTCAAGGAACATGCCCTTGGAGGACTACAACGAAATAAGGAAGGTACTGGGGAGGAGATGTGTGACAGGGGGAACCGAGGAGTGCCAGGAAGCCAGTGGGCCAGCATAGCAGCCTTGGGCAGTGAAGAATGGCAGTTCTCGAGCGAGGTGCACGGGACTGAGTTTGAACTTTGAATGACCAGGAAGACTCGAATATCGCAGAGGGTAAAGAAAGTCTAAAAGGCAGCGCAGGGCCTATTCGGAACCAGACTGGGGGTCTCGGTAGAACCTGCCCTGCCACAGGTAGGTCAATGTCCCTGTTTCCATATGAGGCAGAGAGTCACACAGGCCAGCCAAGCACTGGCAGGGAAGGAGAGTAAGATAAACTTCAAAAAGAGAAATAGCAAGAAAGAGAAATTCCCTCTGCAAGTCTGAGACCTGGCAGTGTGCCTCTGAGCATGCCCCTTGGACCAGTGTTTCTTGACCCCATGCCTGGCAGCCAATTCTTAATGGCATAACTGAGTCCATAATGATATGCCCCTCTTCAGACCACAGCATTACTCACCAGGATGCTGCAGCCAAAAGTGTAGAGTGTATTAAGGAACAGTCTATTCAGTGCTTCTTCATTCACTTTCAAGATCCTGTGATAGACAAACTCGGCTTTTCTTTTGACACTGCTCTGAATGTGAAGTTGGCTTTGCAGCTTGAATTACTGATCCACTCAAGCTTTTTAATTCAAATTTAATCTGAGATCTCATTGATCTTGCTGTTTCTAAGAGGGAAACAGCAACGATCCATGCCATTCCTATACATGTTTTAAAAATATAGATCTGGAGTTAGGAAGAAATATCTTTTAGTCATAGAAAAATAACACCCCTTTCCCCCCAAAAAAAGGTTGAAAATAATGTTGATTCTTTCATAGAAATCCTGAGGACCCAATTTAAGGCAAAATCATGGCTGGCTCTAACATGGCCAGAATTCCCCTAAGCCAGTGGTTCATTGGGCCTAAAATGGCTATGAGGGATAAAAATGGTAGTAAACTTACGAACATAAGAACATAAGAACAGCCGTAGCGGGTCAGACCAAAGGTCCATCTAGCCCAGTATCCTGTCTGCCGACAGTGGCCAGCACCAGGTGCCCCAGAGGGGGTGGACCAAAGACAATGATCAAGTGATTTGTCTCCTGCCATCCCTCTCCAGCCTCTGACAAACAGAGGCCAAGGACACCATTTTATCCCTGGTTAATAGCCTTTTATGGACCTAACCTCCATGAAATTATCTAGCTTCTCTTTAAACTCTGTTATAGTCCCAGCCTTCACAGCCTCCTCTGGCAAGCAGTTCCACAGGCTGACTACACGCTGTGTGAAGAAGAACTTTCTTTTATTAGTTTTAAACCTGCTACCCATTAATTTCATTTGGTGTCCTCTAGTTCTTCTATTTAGGAACTAATAAATAACTTTTCTTTATCGGCCCTCTCCACACCACTCATGATTTTATACACCTCTATCATATCCCCCTCAGTCTCCTCTTTTCTAAACTGAAAAGTCCAGTCGCTTTAACCTCTCCTCATATGGGACCCGTTCCAAACCCTAATCATTTTAGTTGCCCTTTTCTGAACCCTTTCCAAGGCCAAAATATCTTTTTGAGGTGAGAGACCACATCTGTACACAGTATTCAAGATGTGGGCGTACCATAGTTTTATACAGGGGGCAGTAAGATATTCTGGGTCTTATTTCTATCCCTTTCTTAATAATTCCTAGCATCCTATTTGCCTTTTTGACCGCGCTGCACGCTGTGTGGAAGTTTTCAGAGAACTGTCCACGATAACTCCAAGATCTCTTTCCTGATTTGTCGTAGCCAAATTAGCCCCCATCATACTGTACGTATAGTTGGGGTTATTTTTCCCGATGTGCATTACTTTACACTTATCCACATTAAATTTCATTTGCCATTTTGTTGCCCAATCACTCAGTTTGGTGAGATCTTCTTGGAGTCCCTCACAGTCTGCTTCTGTCTTGACTGTCCTAAACAGTTTGGTATCATGTGCAAACTTTACCACCTCACTGCTTACCCCTTTCTCCAGATCATTTATGAATAAGTTGAACAGGATTGGTCCTAGGACTGACCCTTGGGGGGACACCACTAGTTACCCCTCTCCATTCTGAAAATGTACCATTTATTTCTACCCTTTGTTTCCTGTCTTTTAACCAGTTCTCAATCCAAGAAAGGACCTTCCCTCTTATCCCATGGCCATGTAATTTACACAAGAGCCTTTGGTGAGGGACCTTGTCAAAGGCTTTCTGGAAATCTAAGTATACTATATCTACTGGATCCCCTTGTCCGCATGTTTGTTAACCCCTTCAAAGAACTCTAATAGATTAGTAAGACAGGATTTCCCTTTACAGAAACCATGTTGACTTTTGTCCAACAAATTATGTTCTTCTACATGCTTCACAAATGTATTCTTTACTATTGTTTCTACTAATTTGCCAGGTACTGAAGTTAGACTTACCAGTCTGTAATTGCCGGATCGCCTCTAGAGCCCTTTTTAAATATTGGTGTCACGTTGGCTACCTTCCAGTCATTAGGTACGGAAGCCGATTTAAGGGATAGGTTACAAACCACAGATAATAGTTCAGCAATTTCCCATTTGAGTTCTTTTAGAACCCTTGGATGAATGCCATCCGGTCCGGAGATTTGTTAACATTAAGTTTTTCTATTTGTTCCAAAACCTCCTCTAATGACACTTCAATCCGGGACAGTTCCTCAGATTCATTACCCACAAAGGACGGTGCAGATTTGGGAATCTCCCCAACGTCCTCAGCCGTGAAGACTGAAGCAAAGAAATCATTTAGTTTCTCCGCAATGGCTTTATCGTCCTTGATTGCGCCTTTTATAGTTCTATCGTCTAGGGACCCACAGGTTTTTAGCAGGCTTCCTGCTTCTAATGTACTTAAAAACATTTTGTTATTTCTTTTGAGTTTTTGGCTAGCTGTTCCTCAAAATCTTTTTTGCTTTTCTTATTACATTTTTACACTTGATTTGACAGTGTTTATGTTCCTTTCTATTTATCTCACTAGGATTGGACTTCCACTTCTTAAAAGATGCCTTTTTGTCCCTCACTGCTTCTTTTACATGGTGGTTAAGCCACAGTGACTCTTTTTAGGTCTCTTGCTATGTTTTTAATTTGGGGTATACATTTAAGTTGGGCCTCTATTATGGTGTCTTTAAAAGTTTCCATGCAGCTTGCAGGGATTTGGCTCTAGTCACTGTGCCTTTTAATTTCTGTTTAACTAACCTCCTCATTTTGTGTAATTCCCTTTTTGAAATTAAATGCCAGGGTGCTGGTCTGCTGAGGTGTTCTTCCCACCACAGGAATGTTGAATGTTATTATATTATGGTCACTATTCCCAAGCGGTCCTGTAGGTTATCTCCTGGATCTGATCCTGCACTCCACTCAGGACTAAATCGAGAATTGCCTCTCCTTGTGGGTTCCTGCACCAGCTGCTCCAAGAAGCAGTCATTTAAGCCATTGAGAAATTTTATCTCCGCTTCTCTTCCTGAGGTGACATGTATCCAGTCAATATGGGGGTAATTAAAATCCCCATTATTATAGAGTTCTTTATTTTGGTAGCCTCTCTAATCTCCCTCAGCATTTCAATGTCAGTATCCCTGTCCTGGTCAGGTGGTCGGTAATATATCCCTACTGCTAATTTCTTATTTTTGGAGCATGGAATTACTATCCATAGCGATTCTATTGAACATGTTGATTCATTTAATATTTTTATTTCATTTTTTTCTACATTATCTTTCACATACAGTGCCACTCCGCCACCCACCCGGCCTGCTCTATCCTTTCGATATATTTTATATCCCGGTATGATTGTGTCCCACAAATTTTCCTCATTCCACCAGGTTTCAGTGATGCCTATTATGTCATCTCCTCATTTAATACTAGGTACTCTAGTTCACCCATCTTATTAGTCAGACTCCTAGCATTTGTGTAGAAGCACTTTAAAAATTTGCCAGTGCTTATTTGTCTGCCCTTCCCTGATGCATTGGATTCCTTTGTATGTGGTTGTTTGTCTGCTCTGGCCCATGGTTTGCCCTCTCCCCTCCTCTCTTTCTGACTACAGCTTAGAGAATCTCTATCAATGGATTCTCCTCTAGAGAAGTCTCCCTCCGATTCGTGCATCTCACACCAATCGGCTTTCCCCCATCTCTTAGTTTAAAAACTGCTCTACGGCCTTTTTAATGTTTAGTGCCAGCAGTCTGGTTCCACCCTGGTTTAGGTGGAGCCCATCCTTCCTGTATAGGCTCCCCCTCTCCCAAAAGTGTCCCCAGTTCCTAATAAATCCAAACCCCTCTTCCCTACACCATCGTCTCATCCACGCATTGAGATTCTGAATCTCTGCCTGCCTACCTGGCCCTGCGTGGAACTGGAAGCATTTCGAGAATGCCACCATAGAGGTCCTGGATTTCAGTCTCTTTCCTAGCAGCCTAAATTTGGCCTCCAGGACATCTCTCCTACCCTTCCCTACGTCATTGGTACCTACATGTACCACGACCACCGGCTCCTCCCAGCACTACACATAAGTCTATCTAGATGCCTCGAGAGATCCGCAACCTTCGCACCAGGCAGGCAAGTGACCATACGGTTCTCCCGGTCATCACAAACCCAACTATCTATGTTTCTAACGATCGAATCACCCACTACTAACACCTGCCTCTTCCAAACTGGCATTCCCTCCCCCTCAGAGGTATCCTCAGTGCGAGAGGATACCGCAACATCCTCTGGGAGGAGGGTCCCAACTACTGGGATGGTTTCCCTCTGCTCCCATTGAATGCTCTGTTCCTTGAGACTTTCATCCTCCTTAAGAGCACTGGGGCTCTCAGACTGGAGGTGGGACAGTACTACAGTGTCCCAGAAAGTCTCATCCACATATCTCTCTACCTCCCTTAGCTCCTCCAGTTCAGCCACCCTGGCCTCCAAAGCCCAAACTCGGTCTCTGAGGTCAGGAGCTCCTTGAAACAGGTGCACACATCGCCACCCGCCCACAGGGCAGGTAATCATACATGTTACACTCAGCAATAAACAGGATAGCCCCACTCTGCTGCTGGGCTTCTGTCTCCATTTTCTAATGAATAAGTTTAAGTATAAACTGGGATTCTTTCTAAACCTCTGGAATATAGATTATTATAAGAGTTATGTTTTAAAGAAGGCCAGAAGTCACTAGTGCCCTCTAACCTCCCTCTCCAAACTCCCTGTTAGCTGTTCCTGTTCAAGCTCCTGGTCGCTGAGTCACAGGCTTATATAGCTCTGGTAGCCCCTCCCCCTGACTGAGGCTCAGCCAATTAACAGAGGCTTCTAGATTTCAAACCTTTTAGAAGCTCCTTCAAGCAAACAAACAAACCAACCAGACAAACACAAGCTCAGCACACAGCAAATAACTCCCCCACACACAAACACACACTCCAGACAGCCACTTACCACAAGGGTCCCATTTTTACTCCTCTTTTACCTGGAGAACTCCCTCTCCAAACTCCCTGTTAGCAGTTCCTGTTCGCAAGCTAAAATTCTCTACTCACCATGTCTAGAACCATAAGGATACCAGAAGCTATTTGCCTAGTTTTTTCCCTTCCCTCACCTCTGAATAAGAAGGAAGGGTGGGGACCCAAGGCTCTGCCAACCTACCCCATGACAATGGAGGGCAACCAAAGTGATTAGGGGGCTGGAGCACATGACCTATGAGCAGAGGCTGAGGGATCTGGGCTTATTTAGTCTACAGTAGAGAAGAGTGAGGGGGGATTTGATAGCAGCCTTCAACTTTCTGAAGGGAAGTTCCAAAAAGGATGGAGAGAGGCTGTTCTCAGTAGTGACGGATGGTAGATCAAGGAGCAATGGTCTCAAGTTACAGTGGGGGAGGACTAAGTTGGATATTACGAAAAACTATTACACTAGAAGGGTGGTGAAGCACTGGAATGGGTTACCTAGGGAGGTGGTGGAATCTCCATCCCTAGAGGTTTTTAAGTCTCGGCTTGACAAAGCCCTGTAAGGGATGATTTAGTTGGTATTGGTCCTGCTTTGGGCAGGGGCTGGACTTGATGACCTCCTGAGGTCTCTTCCAGACCTAGGATTCTATGATTCTATGGTTCTATGATTCTAGTTGCTTAGCAGGGATTCAGTATGCCTCTGGGAAAAGGTCTGTAGCAGATTACTTCCTCCCTAGAAGAAGAAAGCCATGATTTCTTTGCTAGTGTGCTCTTGGGGAAACAGATAGCTGCATTACCCTTTACACAGGGCCATGTCTCAATGCAGAAGTCAATGGAAGCATTGGGACCCCCTCATGCTGAATTTCTGTACTAATTATAGCACTGTTCCTGTATAGTATTAAGAAGAAATTATGAATTAGACTGGCTAGAGGGAAGGTACCATGTATTTCACTAACTGCATGAACTGCCAAATTAAGCCTCAAACTTAAAATGAGAAATTTGTTTCATTTGTGTAATTTTATTATTTTTAAGGCTGCAAATTGAGCAGCTATGAAATGTGTGCGTACATACATTCAGGGGCGAGAGAGGATAAAATGAGCCATATGGTTCTTAAAATTTTGTATGCTTGAATTTCATATCATATTTGCCATCCATATTCTTTTATTTATACAGATTGGAAAAGAACTGTGTCCCTATCTATACTCTGCAGTCGTATTGTTTCCTTCAAATTGTAAAAGGATCATATCATCCTTGTGCTGTCCTAGCTGAACCAGGAATTATATATTCCTATTTCAAAGGCTACAGCCTGGATGAGTACATTCACACCTAAATAAAAGCCTAGTGGACCACTTAGCAGACAACAGTTTCCTGTATCCAACTGCTTACATATAGAAATCCAATAGGGCTTAGTTGACACAACTATCATGGGTCTCTTCAGGCTTAAAAAGGTTGCTGTATCTTATTTTAGAGCATCTGCTGAATAACTCTTGGTCCTATGGTAGCCCTTAGGAAACAGTTCTCTATGGGGAAAAAGCTTATTTTATAAGCCTCATACAATAACAACAAGCATTTAAACTTCTACTTACCACCTTCAGGATGATTTCTGCACATAGTCTCTCTCAATTTACATGTCAATGAAAACTTCCTGCCTCAAGAAACAAAGTTAAACAATGTGATTAAGGCTTTGTCTACTCTGCCAATTGAATGACAAAACTTTTGTCATTCACAGGTGATTAAAAAGTCTCTCCCCACCCCCGAAAAGGCAAAAGTATTGCCTGTGCACGTGACAGTGAATGGCTCCTTCTCACCAGGTGCACTCTTGTCCACAATGTGAACCCAGCTCTCAAGCTACGTCTACACTACGAGTTTTCTCGACAAAAAATATGCAAATGAGGGACTCATTTGCATGAGTCGCAATCTCATTTGCATATTTTCTGTGGATCCATTTTTGCGCTGGGGTTTTTGCGCAAAAACAAGCAGCGTGGACGTTTTCTTTTGGCGCACAAACCCCTTTTTCCACAAGATCCTTATGCCCCAAAAAAGGAGGTTTACCGATCTTGCAGAAAAAGGGTTTTTTTGCCCAAAAAGAAAACACCCACACTGCTTAAACCCCAGCGCAAAAACAGATCGGCAGAAAATATGCAAATGAGATCGCAATTCATGCAAATTAGTCCCTCCTTTGCATATATTTTTGCCGAGAAAACTCGTAGTGTAGACGTAACCTTAGGCTATATCCATACTGGAAAGTTTAGGCAACGAAAGTAAGGCTGACATGTAAAAGTCACAAAAAGAGAAACTCACCAAGTCCAGTTTATGCTGCCACCCTCTGTCAACAGCTCATGGCCACATTTTTAGCTCCCTCGTCCCACAGTGCTTGGTGTCACCTTCAGTCACTAGACATTGTGGAAATGCGCAAGGTAGCACTAGGCATTTTGGGAACATGAAAAATGTTCATCAACCCCTTCTTTGCTTCATAGCCCTGCTGGAGCATCTGGCTTACTTTCACGTGACTTGAAACTGCTGGGCACTCACTCTGGCATCTGTTGTGAGAAATCATGGGTTCCAGTCTTCTCTCCTATGCGATGTTCAATATAGTTAGGACAACACATGTTGCAGCAGAGCTACTATTGAACTTACTGTCAGAGGAAGAAGACTCGGATGTGGATAACAGTGTGAGTGACACAGACAGCAGCAACTTGGCATTGCTCTTGGTTGTCACAGAGTACCTGTGCAGAGTGGACCATCACTTTTGGGCTAGGGAAACCAGCACTGAGTGCTGGGATCACATTGTCATGCAGGTGTGGTATGAAGAGCACTGGGCACAGAACTTTCAGATGCATAAAGCAACCTTCCCGGAGCTGTGTTGTGTGCTGAGCTAGTCCCTCAACTGTGGCATAAGGACACCTGAATGAGAGCTGCTATCTCAGTAGAGAAGTGTGCTGCCATCGCTGTGTGGAAGCTGGCGACTCTGGATTGCTCCTTTTCAGTTGCAAATCAGTTTGGAGGGAGGAAGTCAACTGTCGGGCCAGCACTTATGCAAGGCTCTGTCTAGACTGCAGACTTCTTTTGAAAGAACCCTTTTTTGGAAGAGATCTTCTGAAAAAACTTCTTCCAAAAGAGGGTATCCGCACACAAAAGCGCATCGAATGGATGCTATGTCACACCTAAGCTGTGATTACCATGGACGGAGTGGCCACCAGAACACCTGTGCTTTTTCCTCTTCCTTCTTCTTTCAAAAGAACTCCCTCTTCCTGGTCCATACACTCCTTTTTCTGAAAGAGTTCTTTCGCAAAAAGGCTTCTTCCTCGTAGAAAGAGGATTACCAATGCCAGAAACACCCCTCTGTTCTTTCAATTTACTTTCGGAAGAATGCAATTGCAGTGTGGACATAACTCAGGTTTTGCTGTTTTTCTGACAAAACTCTGTAGTGTAGACATACTCCAAGTGGGCAGGGCAATAGATCACATTTTCTGCATAGAACTTTGACTCTGGGAAATGAGGAGGAAATGAGGATGGCTGGTTTTGCTGACATGGGCTTTCCAAACTCTGGCAGGGCAATCGATGGCACACACATTCCCATTATAGCGCCAGCCCACCATGCCACAGAGCTCATCAATCGTAAGGGGCACTTCTGACACTGTGGCTCAATGAGGGGATTTCACAGACATAAATGCGGGGTGGTTTGGAAAGGTGTGTGATGCCTGCATCTTCATGAACAGTGGCTTGTACAGAAAGCTGCAGGGATGGACTTTCTTTCCAGACCAAAAAATTACCATGGGAGATATGGAAATGCCCATAGAGATCCTAGGTGACCTGGCTTACTCCCTTATAGCCCTGGCTCATGAAGCCTTACGTGGAGCATCTGCACACAAGTAAGAAGCAGTCCAACAACAGGTGGCTGGAGGAGCCCATAGAGGGTGGCCATCAGTATCAGGGAGGCTTTGAAGAACCACTTTGACAATGCGGAACTTATCAGTGTGTGGGGTAAAGAATCAGTTCAATCACAGCTGCAAGTGACCCAAAAAGAACTGGGACACATATGGTCACATTTCTCAATCCCTGTGGGAGAGGGGATATAAGCGAGACACTTCCTCTACATTTGCATTCACACAGACCAATTTCTTTCCATTTACCACCGCATGGTTCCTGTGGCAACGACAACAGTTTATCCCAATATGAAAAATATCACTAGGTAGCTGTTTAGCTTTTTTTAGCTGCATTCAATGTGATGAGTGTTTTGTCCTTTTGACAACAGTTAATCAAACTGGCTGCTGTTCCTCTCCATTTCAATACTCACTCAATACTCACTCAAGATTATGTATTAATTATATTAAGTACTTAAGAATCACCAGTTATCAGTAGGAGGGTTGACAGGTTCTTGTTCCCAGATAAGGCCTAGTATTATTTAAATTATTATATGATGGGAATCCCAAAGTACAGAGTTGCAACGTTCACATTATAGTAACTCTTCTATATTTATGTACATAGTTTATTAATACATTTAGTACTGTCACAAACATCCCAACTCAGTAAAACAGAGATACTACATAGTGTAATCTGCACATTCACATACCTATATCATGACTTGTAGAACAAAAATATAAGCTGTCATGGGATTAGAGGGGGGAAGGTCCTTTCATGGATTGATAACTGGTTAAAGACAGGAAACAAAGGATAGGAATAAATGGTCAGTTTTCAGAATGGAGAGAGGTAACTAGTGGTGTCCCTCAAGGGTCCATACTGTGACCAATTCTATTCAACACATTTATAAATGATCCGGAGAAAGGGGTAAACAGTGAGGTGCCAAAATTTGCAGATGATACAAAACTGCTCAAGAGAGTTAAAACCAAAGCAGACTGTGAAGAGCTTCAAAAGAATCTCACAAAACTAGGTGATTGGGCAACAAAATGGCAAATGAATTTTAATGTTGATAAATGCAAAGTAATGCACATTGGAAAAAATAATCCCTATTATACATAGAAAATGACTAGGACAAATTAGTCCTATTAAGCTGTTAGGCTATAAATTAAGCTATTAGGACTCAAGAGAGCAATCTTGGAGTCATTGTGGATAGTTCTCTGAAAACATCCACTCAATGTGTAGCAGCAGTCTAAAAAGTAAACCGAATCTTAGGAATCATTTAAAAAAGGGCTACAGAATAAGACAGAGAATATTTTATGGCCTCTATATGAAACCATGGTACGCCCACATCTTGAATACTGCATACAGATGTGGTCGCCTCATCACAAAAAAGATATATTGGCATTGGAAAAGGTTCAGAAAAGGTCAACAAAAATGTTTAGGGGTTTGGAATGGGTGCCCTATGAAGAGAGATTAAAAAGACGGACTTTTCATCTTAGAAAAGAGGACATTAAGGGGGAATATGATAGAGGTCTGTAAAATCATGACATGTGTGGAGAAAGAGAATAAGGAAAAGTTATTTACTTGTTCCCACAATATAAGAACTAGGGGTTACCAAGTGAAATTAATAGGTAGCAGGTTTAAAACAAACAAAAGGAAGTTTGTCTTCATGCAGTGCACAGTCAATCCATGGAACTCCTTGCCAGAGGACGTTGTGAAGACCAGGACTTTAACAGAGTTCAAAAAAGTCCTAAATAAATTCATGGAGGTTAGGCCCATCAATATTTATTAGACAGGATGGATTGGAATGGTGTCCCTAGCCTCTGTTTGTCTGGAAATGGATGACAGGAGAGGGATCACCTGATGATCACCTGTTCTGCTCACTCCCTCTGGGGCATCTGGTGATGGCCACTGTTGGAAGACAGGGTACTGGGCCAGATGGACCTTTGGTCTGACCCAGTATGGCTGTTCTTATGTAACCTGAGGTGTTATCCATAATCTTCGTCATCACCATAACCTTCCCCCTCATCACCTGTGGACATCATTCTGGCATCTCCCAAGGACTTCATTTTTCTCTCCTACTACCCAAGGCTGGGAAGCCACTTTTACGTTACACCAGCACTGTTATGTTTGATGCATATTCAGTAGGGGATTTTCTTCTCCTTACTGTATTTCCTCACCTTACTAATGCTGGAGTGTCTTTTTTCCTAAGGTTAATAAATAAATAATCTCAACTTATCACATACATCAATTTATTACCATGGCCCTTTTTGGTTAGGTGTTACATTTCTTGTTTCTGACCTAATTGGTTATTTTGGTTCTTTCCAAGTTCTGGTATACCTGTCAAGTTTAAAAAGGTACAAACTTACAAAGCCCCTTATGGCAACGCCAATGCATTCTCCATGATAAAGGTTGCAGCCATATATGGATCTCATGCTTTAGCTTATCATAATTTATCTCAGTGAAACGACCCAATCAAATGTATGCTAACTCTGCCTTAGCTTAACATACAGAATGTGGCCTATCAGTATCTTGTATTACAGTCAAACTATAATAGAATATAAACTTATAATAAAACAAATAATCAAACCCATAGGAAACATAAGAGATTAGGTAAGCAAGAACACGAGCCTTAGAAGTATCTCATGTACCTGTTTATATATACTAGTTCATAGCCAAGACACTTCTGTCACTGATTCTGTCACTGATTCTGACTCTAATTCTTCCAGTGCTGGTGGTCAGAACTTCCCCTTAACCTCGATTTCAGCCTCCCATATTCTTGGAGTTTTCTGTTGGGTCATTTATCTGTGCAAAGTTTATCTGATACGCCCTATGCAAAGTTGCTGAAGCTAATGTCTTAGAGGGTACAGGCCTGTAGGTTTCTTGCATTACTTCTGAATGTAATGCAAAGCAGAATATAATGCAAAGTAGTGAATATAATAAAGGCAAACTAACACCACAACTGAGCTATAAGGGATTGAGGAGGGGATGCAGCAATCTCCAGAGAGGGGGTGTGGAGTGGAGGTGGAAAGGAGGGATTCACCAGACAGAGACTCCAGGGGACAAGGGGGGTCCTTAGGGAAGGGGTGTAGCAGGTAGGGGGAGAGGAGGAGTGCAGATG
This sequence comes from Rafetus swinhoei, assembly GCA_019425775.1. Taxonomy (NCBI): domain Eukaryota; kingdom Metazoa; phylum Chordata; order Testudines; family Trionychidae; genus Rafetus; species Rafetus swinhoei. The sequence goes on from CM033424.1 coordinate 121,762,716, forward strand.
GGGCCAACAACAGCCTAGGAGTCCAGTGATGGGTCAGTGGTTTCTGTACCATGGGAGGCTGAGACTTCCCCTAGATATTATACCTGCCACCCATGCCCTTTAGTTAAAGATAAGATACCCTAAGCTGGGGACCAGGAGACCAGAAATTCTGGTCGCATGTCTACTGACCACTGTGCATGATTTTATATATTTCATACCCCCTGTAGTCAAGTCTCATTCCTCCTGTTTTATTATAACACAGTTAAGTAACAGTTATATGGGGGGAAGTATAGCTCAGTGGTTTGAGCATTGGCCTGCTAAACCCAGAGTTGTGAGTTCAATCCTTGCAGAGGCAATTTGGGGCAAAAGTTTGCTGGGGATGGTACTTGGTCCTGCTATGAAGGCAGGGGACTGGACTTGATGACCTTTCAAGGTCCCTTCTAGTTCTAGGAGATAGGCAATCTCCATTTAAAAAAAAAAGACAGGTTGCACAAGGATACATAAGGTAGAGCTCAATATAAAATACAGTTATCTAAAATGTAAGACCCATGTGTCATTCACTTAGCAACACTGACTCTCTCTTTTCTAACCCCAGGAAACAGTGTATTATGCATGATTTTCCCTCTCTAGAATTAGTTGTTTTGTGTTACCTCTCTCTCAGACATGACAATAAATTTCTTGAAGATCTTTGTCTAGAGAAAGAATTTTCAGAGACTTTCCTACTCAACTTGTCCAATCATGCACCTTTCTATGAGAAAAGCTTTTGCTGGGGGATTAAACTATCTGTTTCTGTCAATCGTCACTGGAATACAAAGTTAGTGGTACAAACTGATCATTGTGAGGTCCGGAAAGCTGATTAATAAGAAGTAAAATTTCTATTTCCCATCAAAACCATGCAACATTTTGCTTGTTTCTGAGGCATCCTTCTTTGTCTAAGAGAGAATTTCAGATTTTGACATTTTCCTCTCATCCCTAAGTAGAGCTGAATGAAACTCAGGTTTTGGATTGCCAGAAGTTTGGGTATTTTGAGATTTGCTGACCTTCCAGTTTGGAACAAAAGTAAATTTACTAAAATGTCTCTGCAAACTGCAAATTCTGTTATGGAAAGGCTGAAATGTGGTGTTCTCAAAACAAAATATGTGAAATTGATAATCTTGCATGTTTCACTGCTGCTAATTGTACTCTTCATCACAGGAAGTATAGTAACCCTTTCCCCCAATTCTCCACTGGCTGTAATGACTTCCAGGGTCCCTGTTGCAGGGATGGGAGCCTTGAAGTTCTCCATTGGCCTTTTCAGGTCAGCAGCCTTTATGCAAGCCCAGGGTGAGGAACCCAAGAGTTTCCAGCTTCTCAGCCAAGCAGACAGTCCACTTGGGAGTAGGACAGCTCAGGGAGCAAGATGGTGTGGGAGTCCAAAGATTCAGATTGCCACTGAGCTCCAGCCCTGGATGTCCAGGCCCTCAGGTCTTCAGCAGGCTTCCTAAAAGCCCTGAGATTTCCCGCAATGAGACCTGACCTTAGCTGGGATTCTGGGAGCTCACAGCTCCCTGTTCTAGGAAAACTGTGTTTTGATAAAAGTGTTGTCAAATCTGCAATAGATTCAGCGAAACACTGCACTTGACTGAGTCAACATTTTCCAACCAGCTCTCCAGGTAAGAGTTTTTTTAGAGTGAAAAAGGTTCCTTCACTTGAACCGAAACCCCCCTAATATCATGCATTTGGGATGTTTTTGAACATTCAAATTAAAAGCTTAAATTTGGGGAAGGGGTTGAATCACTCAGAATTCTTCACACACCTCCAGTAATAATATGTGCTTGACTCCCAGGGTCACATTGAGTTTAAGGTTTTAAAAGCTGTTTGAGATCTCTGGATGAAAGGCATTCAGGAATAGCAAAGTAGTGCATTATTATATAATTATTGATGATTTTTTATTTTATTCTGAGTGCTTTTTTTCAGGAGGGCGAAAAAACAACAAAAATGGATTCTCCAAAGGGTTCTTTTATTCTTTTAAATTGAAAACCTCTTGTACCTTTTATGTGACAAGCTCACTTTACAAAACAAAAAAGACCTTAAACTACTTCCCTGACAGTTTAGCCGTGAATGAGTCCCATGACAAATGAGTACCCCGGGGACACTGTGGAATTAATCACCAGATCTCTCCCCTTGTGACTCCCTTGATTACTTCACTTTTGTTATTGCATATAGAGAACTATTTTTTGCTTTACAAAAGCATAATGGAAGAATGACTGCAGAATGCACCCACTAAATCCTCCCTTTCCCATACATACTAGAGAAATATAAACTTCATTAGGGCACCATTTGATAGGCGGAACAGTATGTATTTTGTTGGGGACTGCTATTACAGAGCTATATTCTACCATCCTTACTCAAATTAAGTCATATCTAAGGCTCAGGTCATACTTTCATGCATGTGAATAATCCTGCTGAGTTCCTATAGGACAACTAACATGAACAAAGTTAAGGGGCCATGTAAGTTCTGCAAAGTAATGCCCCAATCCTTTAAAGTACTCCAATTCGTTATAGTGGGGCTATCTGTAGAAGGTACTGCTACTCAACCTAAGTAAGGCTGGCTGAATCTAATTCATAATACTTAATGCTCAGCATTGCTGTTATTTTAATACATTTTGATTAAATGGTTAGATCCAGAAAGAAATTCCTATGGTTTTTTTAGTGCATACATGCATACAATATCAATCTCAAATCAAACCAAAAATATCCAATAAGGACTAATGCTGGAAACACAGTAATTGTCCTAGTGACTTAATTCTGACTGTTTGTCTTGTCCAGTATCCTGTCTTACAGTGGGCAACACCAGGGCTATGTCTACACTGCAGGCTTTTTGCACAAGAACAGCTGTTCTTGCACAAAAACTTGCAGAGTGTCTACACTGCACACGCGTTCTTGCGCAAGTAAATTTACAGTATAGCGTCAGAAAACAGGGCTTCTTGCACAAGAGTTATTCCTCTCCCCATGAGGAATAAGCCCTCTTGCGCAAGAGCTCTTCCACAAGAAAGCAGTGTAGATAGGCAACAGGGGTTTCTTGCACAGGAAAGCCCTATGGCTGAAATGGCTATCAGAGCTTTCTTGCGCAAGAGAGTGTCCACACTGCCATGGACGCTCTTGCGCAAAAGCACATCTCTTCCACAAAAGCACATGGCAGTGTGGACGCGCTCTTGAGGAAGACCTTTTGCACAAGAACTCTTGCGTAAAACAGTTCTTGCGCAAGAAGCCTGCAGTGTAGATGTAGCCCAGCTGTTTCCAAAGAAGGCAGAAGAATCCCCACAAGGGGCTTTTGTACAACAACCCCAGAAAACATTGCCATCTATTCCTCATTTTTAATTGTATTGTGATTTAAAATAGATCTGTTTATATGCCTACAAAACAAAGTTTTAATAAACATGTATTTACTAATATAACTTCAGACATTCTTTTTAGCCACAAGAAAATCCAATATTTTTCTGAATCCCCCTATACTGTCAGTGAAGTGTTGTGGCAATCTATCCTTGTGCAGCCTGCTATGTTCAGGGAAGGTCTTGCAGGATGAAGGTCCATCTTCTTTATCCATTTAATTACTTCCCCTTCCCTTTTTCTTTTGCATGGATGAGAAAGGACTGGAGCAAGAATTGGGGAATAGGGAGTTAAGAAGCAGTTGCAGGAAGTGATGCATTCTGCAAACTTGACTATTTACATTGCAATCTTTGTTTCTAATACAGCTGTTTTGGTAAATACCTTATCTTTGCTACATTGCTATCTATTTCAGCTTTTCCACGTGTATGAAATTAATATATTCAGTACATTCTTTCAGTGGTACTTTATAACACAGTAAATGAAAAAATAAACCAAAACAAAATTGACTTAACATTTAAAAATTTTTTTTTTGGTGTTCATTTCTGGTTGCATTCGTTTGGACAAAAAGTAAGAGCAGGGAGTGACTCTTCCATATAACAATACTTGTCTAACACAAATCCATATGATTATAATGCATTTTGGACTGGATTTTTCATAGCCTTCCACCTTGTACCTTCAATTACACATGGACAAAGTTGGTGTGAAAGGCTACCAGCTGTGCATGTGTGACTGAATATGGAATTATGGTAGCATTTTTCTCCTGGCCACGATGGGTGTAAATGAAGCCTTTTATTTTGGTTTTTCTTAAGAGAGATCTGGAAAAGAATAACTAGCAGAAATAAGGCTGACAGGCTCAGCTCTGCATACTGTGGACAAGGGGTTCCAGAACAAAGGGTAGGCCAAGGGACCATGTCCCCCCACTTTTTACTGGCCATGGAGATTTTTCTTACATATTATTAATCATGTATAGTCACCTCACAGCTGCTGGGAAGAGCTTTGGTGAACTGTGAAGCCCAGTAAGTCCCTTAATTATTGTGTGGAACCTTCACTGCATCAGTTAAAATTTGATTAAAAAGACCTAGTAGGTCTAATGACCACAGATTGTCAGGACCTCAGTTTGACATCAATATCTTTGTTTTTCATGGTTTCAGTAGCACAATAACCATTACTCCCAGGCATGAACATTTGTGTAAGTGATTCAATAGAAAGAAGGCTACCTGTAACCCAACAGCACTAGTTCTGGAAGCACTTATACCTTTTTGCTGGTCTACTTCCAATTTCTGCCTTAGTCCATCTGAAAGAAACTTAGATAGACTGCTGAAAAACTTCCATACTGAACATCGCAACCTCTCACACTAATCTTGCTATCTAGCTTCACTGCATTTCCAGTGCTGAGGGCAAGGAAGTTCACACATCAGGCAATTCACTTCTTTCCTTGAACATCCAGTCTAGCTCCCTCTCCTCCCTACAGTCACAGTGTGGTTTCCCTTCTGTCCTCTACCAGGTCCATTTACCGTTGTCATTTTCCACAAGATGTCCTCCTTCCAGTTTCTGCTGCATCCTGTTTCTTTGGGGTTCACTGGCTGACCAGCTTACAATCTTCTATCTTTCAGGATATGTCTAGACTACCGAGGTTTTCCGGGATATCTCCTGTATCCCAGAAAAGGTCTGCCGTTTCCAAAAAATGTGTCTGCTTTTGTGAAAAAATTTTTGGAACAGCAGACGCATTTTGTCAGCATCCCTGTAAACCTCGTTCTACGAGGAAGAAGGGATGTTCCGAAAGAGGGTTTGTTCCCAATATTTGGCCCCGTGTAGATGGGCCAAATGTTGGAAAAGCTTCTTTTGGAAGAAAAGCAGAAAAAGATACGCAAATTGTGGTTCACAATTTGTGTATCTTTTTCTGACTTTTCTTTGTTGTGTAGACATAGCCTTAGAGATGTCACCACTGTCCTCACAGTTGCAAAGGTTTCTGGGAAGCACCCTGGCTCGCATATGGGTAGCATGAGACGAAAACCTTCTTTTCCTGAAAAGCCAGGGGAACTTCATGAGGTCTGAAACAGCAGCTCAGAAATTCTGAAGCTCTCAGTAGCACCTGAAGTCCTGTATTCCCAAGCGCCAAGCTGCCAAGGGTTCCAGCTTCCAGGTGAATTTCGTAACAATCCTGATGGAGCAGGTCTGCAATCCACCCTTCATAAAATAACTAGCTGAATGTAGATGGCAAACACCATTGTAAATAAAACTCTGCAGCTTTACCTGCGGGGTAAGATATTAAAGCTCATATGGAAGCATTTTGAGAAATACAGAGAAAAAAACTTGGTAAAGAAAATACATAAAATTTCATTCTGTGAATCATTTGTGTGTTGGAGCGAGAGCTCTTCTCATGGATTACTTTCACATGCAACATTCCAGTTCTTTCCCACCCTCTAGCTGGCTTCTCCAAACATTTCATTCTGCACACCAAAAGGTTTTCCATGGATCCCAGTTTGAGAACAAAAACTAGTCTTAAAAATGTGCATAAATGCATATTTGAACATTGACTTCAAAGTTGTGTTGTGCTTGAATGAGGCAAAATATTTTCTTAAATTTTGCACTGGGGATGGGGAACCTTTTCACATGGTGTTTGCCTATCACATTAGACTCAATAGTTCTGTGCAAAAAATGACCAGATTTTTTTTTCAGTAGTTGATATGTTCCTCTACCACAATAACTCCTATTTCCCATTATGTTTGGGCTTACATAAATAAAACTCTTGACATATAGCATTGCTTTCAAATATTAAACCCTACCACACAACACTGAGCAATTAGCACACATTATAATCCCATTTTACCAATGAGTGAAAAGAGTTAGAACAGTAAGAGAAAGATTTCTTTTCTGCAAGAGAAGGAGTTAAGTGTGAAAACTAAATTTGTAAGTAGGCTTACCTCCTATGCCTATGCTCAGACCACACCTGTTTCTCAGATTGTAACAATAATGATGCTCTGTTTTCTTGTTTGGCTTCAGGTCATTGCAAGGATTCTCATGATACAATCTGGAGAAAACAGAGAAGGCGTTCTGAGATTTAAATTTATGGAGCTTTTAATGAGAGCTCCCAAGGCTGATTCACAGTTCAAAGTTACGTAGAGGTATGTTTTTGTATTTCTTTTTATAAAAGAGCAGATTGTTCATTTTAGCTAAGGCAAAAGATATGATCATGGTTTATTCACTAGGTGAGAAGTGGGGCCTTCGGGGTTACTTACTAATGGGATTTAAATTTAAAAAATTAGAGGCCTAATATTTTATTTCACTTCAGAAATGTAATAAGTCATATAGGAGGCCTTATGCAGCTTCTCCAAGATACTGAACCATGATAACTATGACCTGTCCTTGTGCAATTTCACAATTTGCTCTGGTTATTCCAATAATATCTATATTTTATGAGAGGGTATTTAAATTCAAAACTTCTCTGAAATTTGTCATGTCTAGTTGTCATGATTTTTTTTCTGTGTCACCTTCAAGAACAGAGACAGACACTGTGGCTACACTGCCGAGAAAAGTTGGAAAAAGATACGCAAAATTGCGAATCACAATTTCAATTTGTGTATCTTTTTCCCCTTTTTTTCCAAAAGAGGCTTTTCCAAAATTTGGCTAATGTATACAGGGTAAAATATCAGAAAAAAATCCTCTTTTGGAACATCCCTTATTCCTCTCATCAAGGAATACAGGGATGCCGAAAGAACACGTCTGCTTTTTCGGAAAGGTATCCAGGAAAAGTTCTGCAGTCTAGACATAGCCAGAGAGAGAATTCCCCAGAATAAACACTGAAACTCCAGGGAAAGCACTGCCAGCACCTCAGTCCTGAGAGTTCCTAAGCACCCTCACTCCCACTGGCAGCATTAAGTAGAAAAGGGGTGTTAAATTATGTTAAATTCAAGGTCTCAGCCCAGAACAGTGGGAGGAACTGGAATGCTAGGACTAGGAAATTTTAGTGGCTGTTGCAGAAGCAACTGTGCCTTTAATGAAAACCTTCCCCTCATCCCCCATTACAGAAATATGCTGATGGTTATTGAAAAACAGTAAAATTGAAGAAAAAAAGCTGTGCTCCTGAAACATTGTCTCAACTACCCGGATGTCTTTAAAGGGGCATTTCCTTGTGTAGAGTAACAAAAAAATGGATACCTGATGTTTTAAAAAACAGTTCTCAATTATTATAATACATACCTAAGCTGCAATAAAAGTGATCATATATATATCTAGCAGAGAGAAGTGATATATATGATGGGGAGGACTAGGACTCAGATGGGAAGCTCAAGAGGAGAGACCAGGGTTGCCTAGGCAAAGCCACTGGGATGAGGAACCTTAATGGGTGAGAAAAATTTGGTCTAGGTTGAAAAGTTTGGACAGGGAAGGGGGAGAAGAAGGAATAGGACATGGACTGTATGGGATAAAATATGATATGTGAAATTGTAAATGAAGACTGCATCATCATGCTTTAGTAAAACAGATTTGGCTTTCCTTTATGCTTGTGAACATCTAATATTTAGCCTCAAAGTTAGGTCTGTATCCTATGAAGTGGTTCGGAAATCTATAATTCAGGAATGGCAAACCTATGGCCCATGGTCCTCATCTAGCCTGTGGGCTCTGCTTGGCATGGAGGAGGAAGCAGCTTGGCACAGAAATGCAGAGAATCTCTGTCCCTGTGCTTGCTTACAGGCTCCACCCCTATTACTCCTCTGTCCCCTCCTGCCCAAACCCTGCACCCCTCACCCTGCTGCTGCACCCTACCTCCCATCCAAACCACATCCCCAGCCCACTCCTGCGCCCTTCCTCCTGCCCAGACCCAGCAGACACACCCATACCTGCTCCCCGGCAGCACCCTCCTGCACACTAAATCCCTCATCATTGGCCCCACCCCAGAGTCTGGGGGTGTGTCTCACAAATCTACTAACTCCAGGCCCCCAGAAGAGTTAATCTGCCACTGGTCCTGAACCAGGGTGTCCCACCCCCATGTGGGGCTAGAGCTCGAGGGGAGGGGAGGGGAGTGTCTCTTTTTTTTCTGCTTCTCAGTTGGGGGCCACATCTTTGATTGTTTTTTTTTCTTCTTCTCACTTTGGGGCCAGGTCAGTGAGGATTTTTTTTCTTTGGCTATGTCTATACTGAAGAGCTTTTCTGGGATACCCAACGTATCCCAGAAAAGCTATGCCATGTTCAAGGAACATGTCCGCATTTTCAGAACAGTTTCTGAAAAAGCGGATGTGTTCTTTCAGCATCCCTATATTCCTCATTGTATGAGGAATGAGGGATGTTCCGGAAGAGGAGGTTTTTCCGAAATTTGGCCCTGTGTAGATGGGCCAAATTTTGGAAAAGCCTCTTCTGAAAAAAATCTGGAAAAAGATACTCAAATTGCCGTTTGCAATTTGCGTATCTTTTTCCAATATAACTCTGCAGTCTAGACATAGCCTTTTGCTTCTCACTTGTGTGTGGCCCCTGACTGATTTTTCTGTTGTTCAGTGGCCCTCACCCCCCAAAAAAGTTCCTCACCATGCTATAATTAGTTAAAATCACCTTTAAATCAAAGACAGGTTGCTTGATAAACAAAATTACTTTTTGATATATTATCCAACTGGTCCATCCTTGAGATAACAAAATTCTGCTCTCATTTAAGCTGATGTAAGTGTCAAGGGTGAAATCCTGGGTCTACTGAAGTTAATAGTCATTTTACCACTGACTTCAATGGGGGCTAACAATACACTTTGTGATATTCCACTGTTGAAGTCTAGGGGTTCTGATTCTAATCCCACACTGGTTTTACATTAGCACTTATTTCTCTATTTACTTCCAGGGAGTTACTTATAATTTACACCAGTGTAAATTGAAGAAGTAATCCCCATTGAACTGTTATACCATGTGCCTAATTTGGAGTATGTGAGTAGTCCCGCTGTCTTAGAGGAGAAATAATTACATTGAATTCAGTGATGCTTCTAACACATTTACAATATGGCTAATTTCAGCTACATATTACATATATTCACCTATATAACCCCAAAGTATGGATTTCTGTAATGCATATATGCTTTTAAAGTATTGGAATCAAGTGGAAAGCTATGAATTTCTGTACTTTACAAACTAGTTTTGTGAGCTGCCTACTCTGCTCTGACACAGTGGTTGCCATTAAAATCCTTACAAATTTATCTTTTGTCTAATTAACCTTATCCCTGTATTTTGCAAATCCCCGGATAATTTTTATTTCTTACAAATGACAATTGTAAAGAGTTTAATGGCAATCACTGTGCTGCATGAGTGATTTGTGAAAAGCAATTCAATATTTACTTTGAGGTTCTCTTTTGCTGTATGCAACCTCAGAGATTTTTTCCTCTGCACAGCTCCCAAACCAATGAAGCCATTTATTACATTTTTTTTAAAACCTTGTTTTTAGCACACATTGGTTCCAAGTTGTCTGCGTATTAATGTTATCACATTTGCCATTTGTGTATCCTGTTTTATACAACCTCACGTCTGTGGTAAATCCAGAAAGCAGTGGTGGATGCCAAACCTTTCATGATTCCCAAAACCCTGATTATGATATACTATTCCAAAAAAAAAAAAAAGGCCTCCAAAAAGGGGGTTGCTTCCTTAACCATGGAAGATTTTTTGTGTGTGACTGTTACCTTACCAGCAGGCAGCCCATATGGTATCAAATCCTGTAAACTAGCTATAACTAGGTATAAAATTCATAGGAAAAAATGTAATTTATCACAAGTGCACAGCTGGTGTCTCCTTCTAAGTGGTTGTTTCCTAATCTGATACCAACCTGTTCACAGCACTGCTCTGTTATTGAGCTATAAAATCAATAACAAATAGCATGCATGCTCCCTTGAGAGATTAACCATTTATTTCGGCTGTGAAGAACAAATGAAGGTCAAAACAAGGGGCCTGTTTTTTTAAAAGTGTGTGTGTGAGAGAAGGAAGGAATGAAGGAAGGAAAGAAGGAAGGCAGGCAGGCAGGCAGGCAGGCAGGCTCGCTCGCTCTTTTAGACTAAATGATCCATTGGACTAAGTGCAATAAAAACATACCATGCTTTTCATGAGAGGAATTTTTACTTTTAAAGCAGCTGATTTTCAAGGTTAGATTTAAATTTAAAATTTCATTGTGAGTATTCATAAAAGTGACAGGGTATGATTTTGGGATATATCAATATTATGTTGCTGCTCTATCGAGCCACCTCATATTCAACTGTTTGTGGAACACTGTGAGGAGCAAACTGATTATTAGTCAGAAACACAACTTTTAGCACATACAGAGATTGGCTCAAATTGTCTTACTGTCATTAGCCTTCCCTCCCTTTTGTCCCTTTAGTCTGCTGTGCAATCAGAAGAAGAAACACTAGTGCCTCATAGAATCATAGAACATTAGAATTGGAAGGGACCTCGAGAGGTCATCACGTCCAGTCCCCTGCCCCAGTACTGTCTAGACCATCCCTGATAGATGTCTGTCTAACCTGCTCTTAAATATCTCCAGAGATGGAGATTCCACAATCTCCCTAGGCAACTTATTCCAGTGTTTAACCACCTTGACAGTTAGGAAGTTTTTCCTGATGTCCAACCTAAACCTCCCTTGCTGCAGTTTAATTCCATTGCTTCTTGTCCTATCCTCAGAGGCCAAGGAGAACAATTTGTTCTCAGTCCTCCTTGTGACACCCTTTTAGATACCTGAAAACTGCTATCCTGTCCCCTCTCAGTCTCTTCCTTTCCAAACTAAACAAGCCCAGTTCTTTCAGTCTTCCTTCATACCTCATGTTCTCTAGACATTTAATCATTCTTGTTGCTCTTCTCTGGACCTTCTCCAATTTCTCCACGTTTCTTGAAATGTGGTGCCCAAAACTGGACACAATACTCCAGTTGAGGCCTAATCAGTGCAGAGTAGAGCGGAAGAATGACTTCTCGTGTCTTGCTCATAACACTCCTCTTAATGCATCCCGGAATCATGTTTGCTTTTTTTGCAACATCATCACACTGTTGACTCATATTTAGCTTGTGGTCCACTATGACCCCTAGATCTCTTTCTGCAGTACTCCGTCCTAGACAGTCGTTTCCCATTCTGTATGTGTGACACTGGTTCTTCCTTCCTAAATAGAGTACTTTGCATTTGTCCTTATTAAACTTCATCCTATTTACCTCAGACCATTTCTCCACTTTGTCCAGATCATTTTGAATTATGACCCTATCCTCCAAAGCAATTGCAACCCCTCCCGGCTTGGTATCATCTGCAAACTTAATAAGCCAATATCTAATTCATTGATGAAGATATTGAACAGAGCCGATCCCAAAACATACCCCTGAGAAACCCCACTTGTTATGCCCTTCCAGCAGAATTGTGAACCATTAATAGATACTCTCTGAGGGTATGTCTACACTACAAAGTTAATTCGAAATAACAGTTGTTATTTCGAATTAACTTCAATAGGGTCTACACATGCAAACCGCTATTTCGAATTTCATTTAAGTTAATTCAAAATTCAGAGTGCTTATTTTGAATTTGATAAACCTCATTCTACGAGGAGTAACGCCAAATTTGAAATAGCTAATTCGAATTAAGTGCTGTGTAGACACTTAATTCGAAATAGGGGGCCTCCAGCCCTTCCCAGTTTCCCCTGGTGGCCACTCTGGGCCAAACCAGGAAAACTCCTCTCCTCTCCCCCAGCCCCGGGGCCCTTAAAGGGGTAGAGTCTGGCCACTGGGCACATGTGAGAGCCAGGCCTGCCAGGAGCTGCAGCCCCTCACCCAGTGGCCGCACAATGGCAGCCAGTGGCAGCCAGCCATCCCCCGCCCAGTCCCCCAGCACCCAGGGGCCAGCCAGGGGCTGTAGACGGCGTGCGCCCGCATGGACAGGTGCGGAGATCGTGGACCTCATTGAGGTGTGGGGGGGAGGCCCCCAATGTCCATGATCTCCACACCAGTCGGAGGAATGCCGCCGTCTATGGCCGCATAGCGGCCACCATGGCCTGCAAGGGACACAGGCGCACCCAGGAGCAGGTGCGCCTGAAACTTAAGGAGCTCAGGCAGGCATATGCCAGGGCCACCAGGGGCAGCGCCACAGCAGGGGCTGCCACCTGCCCCTGCTTCTCCACCCTCAACCAAATCCTGGGGGGCCGGGCGGTCCGCGCCAGCACAGGGGGCAGCGAGCTGGGAGCTGAGGGCCCTGATCCAGGTGCAGCAGAGGGACCACCACCAGCTGTCCCGGCACCGGAGTCGGCAGGGTTGTCCGGGGAGGCCATACCTGGTAAGTGCCAGCACTGTTCCCTACCCAGGGGGGAGGCGGGGAAGGAAGCCAGGGACTGCGCACGTGGGCCATGCCTCCCACAGATCACGCAGCCACCTGTGCACTTGCGGGCACGTGCCGTGCCACCCTTGGGCAGGTGGCTCCAGCTGCGTGCCATACAGGGGCCGTGGCCCGATAGCCACACATGTGTGTGAAAAGACCCGACACGCTCCCGACCTCGGGGGGGGACACAGCAGGATGCCCTCCCTTCACACGCCCCCTCTACACAGGGGCAGGGGACATCTCCCCCCCACCCTGGCCGCACTTTACACAGCACAGGGGCATGGGTGCGGTCTCGGGGCAGCTCTCACTCCCGGGCAGAGCCAGACATGCCGACCATGGCCTCTGTGCAAGATCGGCTCTGACAGTGCAGAGCACAGTCGCCCTCATCTCACGGGGGGAGGGGAGGAAGTGGAGGTTATCCCTTATCCACAAGACTCATTATCCTAGCAAAGAAAGCTAGCAGATTGATTTGACATGATTTGTTCTTTACAAATCCATGCTGGCTGTTACCTATCACCTTATTATCTTCCAGGCGTTTGCAGATGAATTCCTTAATTACTTGCTCCATTATCTTTCCTGGCACAGAAGTTAAACTGACTGGTTTCTAGTTTCCAGGGTTGTTCTTATTTCCCTTTTTATAGATGGGCACTATATTTGTCCTTTTCCAGTTTTCTGGAATGTCTCCTGTCTTCCATGATTTTTCCAAGATGATAGCTAATGGCTCAGATACCTCCTCTATCAGCTCCTTGAGTATTCAAGGATGCATTTCATCAGGCCCTGGTGACTTGCAGACATCTAACTTTTCTAAAGTGATTTTTAACTTGTTCTTTTTTTAATCTTATCTTCTAAACCTACCCCCTTCCCACTAGCATTCACTATGTTAGGCATCCCTTCATCATCAGACTTCTTAGTGAAGACCAAAACAAAGAAGTCATTAAGCACCTCTGCCATATCCAGGTTTCCTGTTACTGTTTCTCCCTCTTCACTAAGCAATGGGCCTACCCTGTCCTTGATCTTCCTCTTGCTTCTAATATATTTATAGAAAGTCTTCTTGCTTCCCTTTATGCCTGTAGCTAGTTTGAGCTCTTTTTGTGCTTTTGCCTTTCTAATCTTGCCCCTGCATATCTGTATTGTGTGCTTATATAGATCCTTTGTCATTTGTCCTAGTTTCCACTTTTTATATGACTCCTTTTTTATTTTTAGATCATGCAAGATCTCTTGGTTAAGCCAAGGTGGCCTTTTGCCATACTTTCTATCTTTCCTACACAGCAGAATAGCTTGCTTTTGGGCCCTTAATAATGTCCCTTTGAAAAACTGCTAACTCTCTTCAGTTGTTTTCTCCTTAGTCTTGCTTCCCATGGGACCTTACCTATCAGCTCTCTGAGATTACCAAAATCTGCCTTCCTGAAAACCATTGTTTCTACTTTGCTGTTCTCCCTTCTACCATTCCTTAGAATCATGAACTCTATGATTTCATGATCATTTTCACCCACGCTGTCTTTCACTTTCAAATTCTCAACCAGTTCCTCCCTATTAGTTAAAATCAAATCTAGAACAGCTTCTCCCCAGTAGCTTTTTCAACCATCTGAAATAAAAAGTTGTCTTCAATGCAGTCCAAGAACTTACTGGATAGTGCCCGCTGTGTTAGTTTCCCAACATATGTCTGTATAGTGGAAGACCCCCATCACCACCAAATCCTGCACTTTGGATGATTTTATTAGTTGTTTAAAAAAAAACTTCATCCACCTCTTCTACCTGGGTACGTGGTCTGTAGTAGACCCCTAGCATGACATCACCTTTGTTTTTTACCTCTTTTAACCTAATCCAGAGATTCTTAACATGTCTGTCTCCTATGTCCATCTCCACCTCAGTCCAAGTGTATACATTTTTAATATATAAGGCAACACCTCCTCCCTTTTTCCCCCACCTCTCCTTCCTGAGTAAGCTGTACCCTTATATACCAATTTTCCAATTGTGTGTATTATCCCACCAAATCTCTGTGATAGCAACAATTTCATAGTTGTATTTATTTATTATCACTTCAAGTTCTTCCTGCTTATTACCCATGCTTCTTACATTTATATATAGGCATCTAAGGTACTGATCTGAGCTTGCCTCCAGTTCTGCCTTGTCCTTTTTCTCTGCTATTTTAGCACATGCTCCTGCCCAGGCCCCCTCCCATTTCTGACCCATCTTCCAGGTTTCCATGTTCTACACTTACCTGTGGTCTTTGGTCACCTGCCCCAATCAAACCTAGTTTAAAGCACTCCTCACTAGGTGAGCCACTCTGCTTCTAAATGTGCTCTTCCTCTTTCCCGAAAGTTGAACGCCATCCCTGCTTAGCAGTCCTTTTTGGAATAGCATCCTGTGGTCGAGGAAGCCAAAGACCTCCTGGCAACACCATCTTCTCAGACAGGCATTCACCTCCAGGATGCAGCTATCTCTGCCTGGGCCCCTACCTTTGACAGGAAGGACTAAAGAGAATACCACCTGAGCTCCAAACTCCTTCACCCATACTCCCAGAGCCCTGTAGTCACTCTTGATCCACTCAATCTCACACCTTGGAGTATCATGGATGAGTAGCATGGGATAGTAGTCAGAGGGCAGGATAATCCTTGCCAATGCCTCTGTAACGTCTCAAATACGAGCCCCCGGCAGGCAGCATACCTCCCAAGATGACATGTCAGGGCGACAGATGGGTGCCTCCGTCCCCCTCAGAAGATAATTGCCTCACCATGGTAATTAGGCATCTAAATATCTTTGAGAATCTGGGCCTATTACAGACTTGTTTCCTAGGTGAAGGATTCCTGATGTTCCCAGGTCAGTTAGGTTAATCATACTCTATGCTGATTAAGTCTCAACTGGAGTATTGTGTCCAGTTTTCTCCTCTCAGCTAGTGAGCAGAAGCACTTGGGAGGAATGGGGGAGATAAAAGGATTGCAGGTCATGCTTGTGAGCAGACAACTGGGGGAAGGTGATTTGTGGGTTCTGATATTTTAAATCTAAAGCACATCTCAGCCACACCCTCTCCCTCACTTAGCTACAAAAATGGCTTCCACAAGTTGCACAAGCTACTAGCATAGAATCATAGAATACTAGAACTGAAAGAGACTTTGAGAGGCATCAAGTCTAGTCCCTTGCACTTGCAGCAGGACCAAGAAGCATTTAGATCATTCCTGACAAGGGTTCATCTAACCTGCTGTTAAATATCTCCAGTGATGGAGGATGTGTCTACACAGAACCCTAAACTCAAAATAAAATACACAATTTGTGTATCTTATTTTGAGTCTATTTTGAAATAGCTTATTTTGAAATTTGGCACATCTACACAGCAGCAAATTTCCAAATAACATGCTATTTTGAGACATCCCTTAACCCTCATGGAGTGAGGGTTCCTGGGATGCCAAAATAGTGTGACTGTTATTTTGAAAAATATTTCAAAATAACAGGCAGTTTCTGTAGATATGGGGTAACTATTTCAGGATATTGGTATCCCGAAATAGCCGTGAAGTGTAGACATAGCTGGAGATTCCACAATCTCTCCAAGCAATTTATTCTAGTACTTATCTACGCTGACAGTTAGGAAGTTTTTCCCTAATGTCCAACCTAAACCTCCCTTGTTGCAAATTAAGCCCAGTGCTTCTTGTCCTATCATCAGAAGTTAAGGAGAACAATTTTTTTCCCTTCTCCTTTTAGCACCCTTTTAGGTACATGAAAGCTCCTTCTCGGTGGTCTTCCTAGTCCAACAAGGCACCTCTGTTATCTGAAAGTACTCATTCTGTAACCCTTCTTCCAGGTGCAAGTCACCAGCAACAATGGCCAGATTTAATATATAGGGATTCCTCCTAACACTATGTCACAGAATCTGCTCAAGCCGCCATCCAGTAATCTGAGAACATTTATCATCCCTAGGCACCTTTGAGAGGCAATACTTCTCCTCTCCCAAGCATTAAGTCTGTGCATGGCAAATGAGCCCTTCTAATAAAAGGGAAAGAAAGCTAAGCATTAGTTTAAGGAAAAACCCACAAACAAGTTAAAAAACATATGATCATAATCCAATCCAAGTTCCCAGTGCATTAGGCAATGTCCTTTTTCTCAGTTGCCAATGAATGAACACCCTGTTAGCATACTATTTCCCTTTCCCTCCACTGCTCCATGTTCACAGTTGGCTGTCCTTGGTCCGAAAAGGGTCAGATTTCAAGGGTGTTTTGATGTAGGTTTATCAACCAATATTACAGTCCAGAGGAACACCAAGCAGTGCCTCAGCTACTGCTCACAACTGGAGTCATTCCCACTACCAGCTGCCAACATTTGTGCCAGCACTGCCAGTCACCCTGGTATTGCTGAAGCTTCATTGCTGCCACCTGGCACTCTGTTCAAGGCTATCCACTCAGGTTTTATCACCTACCCCAACCCTCAGTGGATCCAGTCTGTGGTAGGGAAACTCACTGCTAGTGCAAGATATGTACTTTCTGTCACTGCAATATTGTCCTGCAGCAGGTCTAAAGCTTAGCAACTAGACCTGATTATTAACAATTGCAGCTCTACTGATCACTTCAACCAAAGGCTCTTAATTGTGTCTAATCAGCTGTCTTTAAACAGTTAGAGTTGGGGAGGGAATGGAGCAAATGGTGTTAAGGACTCTTAATCAGAGCCTACTTTACCCAGTAGGAACACCTGCAACCAGCTTTTGTCTCCTATCCACTAGAGTCCCTATCTTTTGCTTAGGGAGTGTAGTTCAGTAGAGGGAGAGCATGGGGGGTGTTACCCTCACAAATTTCTCTATCCCTTCCACACTTTAGGGACACACACCTTTACCCAGTTCCTAGGGCTCAAGGTGCAACCCTGTTAATTTACACACCCACCCTTACCCAAGTCCTAGGGCTCAGGGTGTAACTTCCTGCAGGTTTGAAAGATCTTTTACCACTGAAAGAGCCTTACACAGTAATATTCTTATTCTCTTTTTATTGACAATTCCCAAGCAAGCAGAATACCCATGCTAAGCATAGAGTGTCATGTTCACCAATCCTGATAAAGGCAGGCAGACTTCCCCTGTTGGTCAGCAAGGTCAGTTTCTCTGGATCCTAGCTGCTGCATATCATGGTCATGCAGAGGAGTCCTGGCTGCTCTGGTCTTAGGCTGTGTCTTGGAAGTGAGTTCTTCCAGATCTTCCCTCCTTCTTCTTGGTGTTCCTTTCCCTTGTCCTTCTTTCTTCTTCTTCTTTTTGAACCACAGTCTATAGTGAAACTTGAGTGCTGCTTAGCTCTACCTTAACCAGTAATTTTAGTATAATTTTACTAACCAATCATAACATACTGTACAGAATTACCTAACCAATCATTCACCATCACCTTAGTTGATTCACACCTAGCAAAATTAATTATACAGCAGACAGAAACAGTTACAACCCAGACAGAGATCAGACAGACAAACAATAGGGAAGTGAGGACAATAATCATGGAATGCGGATTCCACAACCACAACTATTGATAAACAGAAGCTTCAGGGGGTAGCCCAATTATTCTGTACAGGATAACCTTAAAAAACAAATAGTCTGGCAGCACTGGCCATCTGAAGAAGTAGGCTGTGCCCACGAAAGCTCATGATACCATCTACATATTTTGTTAGTCTATAAAGTGATACCAGACCATTTGTTGTGTTTTTTTAAGTTTATTGGTAAACAGTTTCTTGCCAGACGAAATGTTGTTAACTAAGTTTTCTTTACCCATCTTGCTACCTGTTTCTTATCTGGTGGCAGTGGGAGCCATTCGGAAAGGATTGCCTTCTCACAGCCTCATGTGACACTATTTTAATGCAATGTAGATGGAATGTGAGTATGTGACTCCAGGCTTTACAGCTAATGGCTGCTGCTCTTCAGCCTGGCTGCAGAAGAAGGCTTTAGTTTAGGCCTTCCAATATTGCTACAGAAAAACCGTATTGTTACAGGGGAGGCTAAGACTCTCAAAACTTCTGCTAATGCTCCTTGGTGCAGCCCCTGGGGCTGGGCTCAAAGCTCTTCCAGGAGGCTGGAGCTCAGAGTGGCTTGGCAAGCAGATAGACTAGGGCTTGAGGAGGCTTGGACAGGCCAGGGTGGGGATCTCAGGGCCCCTCTAGCTTCGGACGGCATGGGGAGGGGGGGGGAAGAAGGGGTGGAATGGGGCAGGGCCAGGCCGCCTACTGAAGGGTCTGGTTAGAGAAGGATCCTCATACAGAAGAGGCTGGGCTTGGGGCTAGCCTCCCTGAATGGGGGATTCACATGCTGCCCGTGAGGGTAACTCCCCTAAATAAGGGCATGTGAATCACAGTTTAGCTTCATGTATTCATACAATAAGGTTAACAACATTTCATTATTCCCTTCAGTTAATTCTAAGGCAATTTCAACCCATCAGCAGCCAATTTTGATTAAATTGGCAGTGCAGCTCTGTCTGCTGAATACCTGGGCAGAGTAGATGTGTTATTCACATAGGCTACGTCTAGACTGTCATGATTTTTCGCAAATGCTTTTAACGGAAAAGTTTTTCCGTTAAAAGCATTTAGAAAGAGCGTTTAGATTGGCACGACGCTTTGCGCAAAAGCACTTTTTGCGGAAAAGCGCCCATGCCAATCTAGACGCCGTTTACAAGAAAGCCCCGCCGTTTCGCCATCGGGGCTTTTTTGCACAAAACACTTTTTAGCTGTCTACACTGGCCCTCTTGCACAAATACATTTGCGCAAGAGGGCTTTTGCCCGAACGGGAGCATCATTGTATTTGCGCAAGAAGCACTGATTTTGTACATTACAAAGTCAGTGCTCATGCGCAAATTCAAGTGGCCAGTGTAGACAGCTGGCAAGTTTTTGCGCAAAAGCAGCTGCTTTTGCGCAAAAACTTGCCAGTTTAGACACAGCCATATGGTCTGGACCTGAAGTATTTTTCTCCCAGCTCATCACTAGAAATCAGGGGAGAGTTTATTCAAGCCCTGCTTACAATATATATGCCTGAGTCTGCAGATAGCCTGAAATAAAAGCATGAATTGTCCCATTCATCTTGATATGGTTTGTGCTATGATGCTTTATTATAAATACCAAGTCTGTTATCAGTCAGTGGGTGCAAAAAAAGCTAGATATAATGTAGAACACTACAGACTACTGTGTCATTTAGACATATCATTTTGTCATGAGCTGACAGAGCCTGAGTTACTCAAGCAGAGACTGGGACAGTGAGCCCACTTACAATTTTCTAGCTTGATAACTGGTGGCTGCTGTATAGCAGTATGGCTTGAATCTTTCTGTTTAGCAATGGAACAGGCATAGCACAAGCAAGAACAGGTCACATTTCCTCTTTTTTGTTCCTCAACTTTCACCTGGAAGGACCTGTCCTGAGTTGAGAAGGATCTTTAATTGTTAAAATCATACATGGTTTTTCCATGTCTTCAAAGACTTTTTTTTTCTATTTTCTAGACACAAAATAAAAATAATCATCAGAATTTACTGAATCTGAATCTGTGAAAGTCATTCTCCTTTCATAGTGTTGCCCATATTATTAAATCATTCTTGGGATTGAAATGTACGATACTTCTTTACTTGCCGGAGATTGTGGCATGACCTTAGAGGAAATAAAAGCTTTATAAGCACAGAACAGCAGCTACCACATCCTGTGCTCATCAATATTGTGGTAGACTTATTTGAGAAGTTTGCTAAGTTAAGTGAAACCCTATGAATTGTATCATTTTTCTGTAACACAGAAAACAGCTCACATTCTGCCTGGCTGGATTCATAGGTATTTCCCCAACAATAGTTGCTTTTTGCTTTGCAAAAAATGAAGGCATACAGATGTATAAGAGGAGTAAGTAAGATCATAATCAGATGTATGCTAAACTCACCCTTATAGCTCAGTAAGGGTGTATCTACACAGTAAGGCTTAACTCAAAATAAGTTATGCAAATTGAGCTATGTCAATTGTGTAGCTTATTTCAAGATAGCTTATTTTGAAATTGGAAGCGTCTACACAGCACTTATTTCGAAATTAAGCACTCTTCATCTGGTTTCCCTTACTCCACGTATAATGAGGGTCACAGGAGTCAGAGTAAGAAGTCCTCCAGCTTGACAGTATTTTGACATTATTTTGAAATAACTTGCTGCTGTGTAGTCACGGACAAAGTTATTTTGAAATAACGCTATTTATTTTGAAATAATGTAGCTGTGTAGACTACCCTAAGTAGTACAAAAATGTCTATAATTTTTGTTAGAACTTTTTAAATGAATAGAATAATAAAATACTAGAACTAGAAGGGATCTCTAGAGGTCATAAAGTCCAATCCCCTGCACTCATGGCAGGACTAAACACCATCTGATCATCCCTGACAATACCCTTTGGTCATATTGCCTGTTATACTTGCTTTCAACCAACATTCAAGCAACTGTGTTTTAGCCTGAATATTCATTAAAGTCAGAAGTAATTTTTCCATTGGATCAAGCCCTGAGTGATGATTTCAAGTACGCATGTGTACGTTCAGAGAAATAAAATTTTACATTCACACATGTAATGGATGTGAACGTGCACTTCTAGTTATAGAAATAGCTTTGCCATACACCTTTTTTGACCTATCAAAATAGTTCAAATTATAAAAGATGAATGATTATGGAAAACCATTCATGATCAAAACAGATTGGAACAGGTCTGCCAAAAAGCCTACCAACTTTGAGCAACAAATCTGAGGAATTTACCCTTTCAGAGCAGACTTTCAAAAAACATGAAAAGAACACTGAATGAGTTATTTATCAGCTCTATGGAACATCCATTGTGAGAAACTTCTCACTGCAAAGCCAGTTCACTGAATGTCTATCTTTAAGCTTCACAACAAACCAGATGTTATACTTATAGGCTGCGTCTAGATTGGCAAGATTTTGCACAAATACTTTTTAACGGAAAAGTTTTTCCATTAAAAGTATTTGCGCAAGAGAGCGTCTATACTGGCATGTGCCTTTGTGCAAAAGATTTGCTTTTGCATCCATGCCCAGTATAGACGCTCTCTTGTGCAAGAAAGCTCTGATGGCCATTTTAGCCATCGGGCTTTCTTGCGCAAGAAATTAAGGTGGCTGTCTACACTGGCCCTCTTGTGCAAGTATTCTTGCACAAGAGGGCTTATCCCTGAGCAGGAGCATCAAAGTATTTGCGCAAGAACCACTGATTTTGTACATTACAAAGTCAGTGTTCTTGCGCAAATACTAGTGGCCAGTGTAGACAGGCGGCAAGATTTTGCGCAAAAGCGGCTGCTTTTGTGCAAAATCATGCCAGTCTAGATGCAGCCATATAGAAATGATCATTATAAAACTGAGAACAGACTCCCTATTCCATCCAGTCCCCACATGAACAATAGATATTTCTCAGTACTGTGCATCCATATAATAGTTTGAAATAATGCAGGAGCACAGCAAAGCTTGTTCAGTAGAATAAACATAAATAAAAAGGATGTATATATTCTGTCTTACCAATCACAGAGCCATGAAAAATAGCAGCGAATGGGGGTGGGAGATCTTTTTAATCTTGTCTCCTACTGCCTATCAGGAAATGTGTTGACTTTTAAGCAATTTAGTCCCTGTAAGAACTCTGATGTTAGGAACTGATTCCTTTGTCATCCTATAGTTTTATCGCTATAATTGTAATATTATTTTCACTTATAAAGCAACATCTACCAAGATACCCAGCATGATGCACAAACAATTAAAAATATAGTAATTAAAACATCATAAAATCAGATAATAAAGATCAAAAGTCATGAGGCAAAATATTGCACCATTGTTTTGCAGCTGTAGTTACCATGGGGGTAATCCTATGTTGTGAGGTAAGCAGACAGTCCATTAAGCTTTGTCCTTCTGCACAAGGTCAGACTCCCATTCTCTAAGTACAGTATTTTCCCTTTTAAGATAGAATCTTCCCTGTTTTCTAACATTCCCAAGCAGCATGGTAGACCTGATTCTCTTCCCACTTGCACTGGTTTCACATCTGTATAAATCCATTGACTTCAATGAAATTATTTCTTATAATCTGAAATCAGGATCATGTCCAAGGTGTCCAGTGTTTCAGAACTGCAATATTTTGGACTCCTACATTCTACTCTCTGCCACAGTACAGACCCACTTTGTAACCTCAAGCAAGTCACTTCAGAGTAGATTCACAAAGGGGATGTGTATGCCACATTACAACACTTCATATTAGGAACCGGATCATCTAGTAGTCTAACTCTCCTCCCTCAACAGGTCCTAGGTGCCTCCAGCTATGTCTACATTACCAGGTTATTTCTTTAAATGATGGATTCTAAAAATAATAGTAACAGTCGAACTTCAAAATCAAATTTTACCTAAATTGTAGGTGGAATGTGGCCAGGGGAGGGAACATCTTGGGCATCTGCTATTCATTTTTTAACTTAATTTCTACAATATGACCACACAGATAGGTCCTCCGCACTCACAAAGCTTCCTTCCTGAAGTAGAGAGAGATGCTACTGACAGATGGGAAAAAAAGCTATAGAAAACAGTCTTACTACAGGTATAAGCGAAATATGGTATGGTTTTCTATGCATGGCACTGGGTATGAAGAGTTTCTAAATTTTAATGGAAGGCCATGGCAGATTTGTCACTTGATTGTCATGGGGCTAGTGTTTTAGCCCTCTTTTAAATGCTAAGTTATTCTTTTGTGCTGACACATAGCACTGCAACCATTCCCCGAGAATGCTATTGAGTGAATTCAGTTTGTATTTTAATTGTTTTCAGCTGATAGCATTCAAATTGAAGCAGTATGATCTCCCTCCCCCCCCCCCCACACACACACAAACACACCTGCCCTGAGTACAGTGGCTCATAGCTTCGAAATTGGAGTCAGAAATAATAATGAAGCACTTGTAGTTGGATTTGAATCCCATCATGATGATCCATAAACACAATCTGATGGGAACTGCCCTTTTTTGGGGGGGGTGCTACACAAGTGCACAATGGGTGCATGAGGCAGAGATGCTGATTCCATTTGGACATCTGCCCTTGCACCTCCAGTACTACAATTTGGGTATTATCTGCCTTTGCTGAAAAGCTCGTTTCCATTTCAGCATCTGCCTATGTACTGAAGTCTGCCTCTGCCTCTTTTGTGGTATGTCTGGTGCAATTTCACTAATTATTGCTTGCTTGTTGTTCTCCTCTTGCTTTCTGCAACAGCCACACTCTCTCTTCTGATGCCCATCGTGCCAAGCCTATATCTGCATGCTGCCAGGCCCCTGCCTCAAGCAATTGAAATATCTATCCTAGCAAGGAATGGCCTTCATTTTAGGCATAAACTAATCTCCTTCTCACACAGGCAGTGTGTGATAATCCTACATTTTCTGCTGTCATTTATCCAAATCATAAATGCAGCATCATGAAACTGGAGGTAAGAGGAAATGTTATATATCATAAAGAAGTTAATTCCCTAGCATTTTAAGATCCCTGCATTCTTATTTTTCTCATACACAGTTTTGAGGGTCTTTCCTATTTTGTGTCCTCTAGTGGGAGATTAGAGCCCTGTATTTTCAGAGAATTTCATAGAGATTTAGCTACATATTGTAACTCCCATTGACTTTAATGGGAATCATGTATCTAAATCTCTGTGAAAATATTGGAACATGTAATGTTAATGTGGCTATGTTTAGAGGTTTTTTTAATCTTATCCTTTTGTATTCTTTGAAAACTTTCTCTCCCCCCTCTTAAAATGACAAAAGTAAATGTTTGCTATAGTAAACTTACTGTAAACCACCTGAGCATGCCACTAAGTTCTACCCAGCCTACCCAGTCTATCCCGTTATTTGCTGTTCTAAGTGGACAAAATGCCTTTGGAAATGGCTTTGTAAAATGTATTTAGGGTTTATAAGCTACAAAAGCCAAACGTTGCATGTTGAGATGCAGTCATATATTCTACCCAGTCTCAGACTATGCTCAACCAAGCCCCTGTGAATGTTAGAGCATGCTCAGTTCTTCCAATACCCTATTATCATGGAAACCAGGTAGCCACGTGTGAATTTCTGAAAGTTCCTGCTCATGAAGGAAAATATCCTAGATGACAAATCCTATGCCAAAAAAAGCCTATTGGGCTAACGATTTCTCACTTCATAACAAAACCTGCTCTCTTTTCCTATGTTATGTCTTTTTGACTCTGCGTCCATTCACTTTTCTTTAAGATATTGTTCTTTTGTGTATCTCAGGGACTATTGCTCAGTTTCACATTGTAGGTATATGTGATTCCCATTTGTTCCCTAGTCTTTTCCAGTACAGTACACCACTGTTAGAGCACCTAGGTCTGAATTCTTCACAAAGATTTTCTAAATGCTACACATTTTTAATTATTGTAATTCATTCCTTGTTTGTGTGCCTCTGGTTTCAGCCAAAAAACTACCAAGTCCATCAAGTGCTGAGCAATGTTATATGGTCCTATCGCAGAAGAAAGATGAACTTTACTGGTATAGCTGGTCCCCGAGTTATGAATGCATCGACTTATGACCGTTTGTATTTACGACCAACCTCCTATACAGTCGAAACCCAAGTTATGAATGAAATCCACACTTATGAACAGCGTGGCCATACGTAAGTTAATGTAATCTGACTTACGAACAGATTGAGTTATGACCTAGTGTTTGGTACATAACTCATTCATAAGTCAGGGACCACCTGTATTCACAGAATCATTGAATCCTAGGGCTGGAAGAGACCTCAGGAGGTCATAGAGTCCAACCCCCTGTCCAAAGCAGGAACAATCCCAACCAAATCATCCCAGCCAGGGCTTTGTCAAGCTGGGACTTAAAAACCTCTAGGGATGGAGATTCCACCCCCTTCCTAGGTAACCCATTCCAGTACTTCACCACCCTCCTAGTGAAATAGTTTTTCCTAATATCCAACCTAGACCTCCCCCACTGCAACTTGAGACCATTGGTCCTTGTTCTGCCATCCATCACTACTGAGAACAGCCTCTCTCTGTCCTCAGGAAGTTGAAAGCTGCTATTAAATCTTCCCTCATTCTTCTCGTCTGCAGACTAAATAAGCCCAAATCCCTCAGCCCCCTAATCATTTTATTTGCCCTCAACTGGACCCTCTCCAGTCTCCCGCATCCACATCCTTTCTATAGCGGGGGCCCCAGAACTGGATGCAATACTCCAGATGTGGCTTCACCAGTGCCAAATAAAGGGGAATAATAACTTCTTTAGATCTGCTGGCAATGGTCCTCTTATTGCACCCTAGCATGCTATTAGCCTTCTTGGCTACAAGGGCACACTGTTGACTCATATCCAGCTTCTCATCCACTGTAATCCCCAGGTCCTTTTCTGCCAAACTGCTGCTTAGCCACTCTGTCCCCAGCCTATAGCAGTGGTTGGGATTCTTCCGTCCCAAGTGCAGGACTTTGCACTTCTCCTTGTTGAAGCTCATCAGATTTCTTTTGGCCCAATCCTCCAATGTGTCTAGCTCACTCTGGATCCTATCCCTATCCACCAACGTATCTACCTCTCCGCCTAGTTTAGTGTCATCTGAAAACTTGATGAGGGTGTAATTCATTTATCCAATCCATACTTCCTTAACTTGCTGGCAAGAATACTGTGGGAGACCCTATCAAAAGCTAGGCTAAAGTCAAGGTATATCACATCCACTGACTTCTCCATGTCCACAGAGCCAGTTACCTCATCATAGAAACTAATCAGATTGGTCAGGCATGGTTTGCCTTTGGTGAATCCACGTTAACTATTCCTGATCACTTTCCCCTCTTCCAAGTGCCTCAAAATGGATTCCTTGAGGATCCCTTCCATGATTTTTCCAGGGACTGAGGTGAAGTTGACTGGTCTGTAGTTTCCTGGACTGTCCTTCTTCCCTTTTTTAAATTTTTAAAAACTTTTTTTACTCACACGAGACACCCAACCAATTCAAAGAAATAGGTATCATGGTATTTTAATGTGCCTATTCACCTAGCATCTAGTTATAAGGCTGTCTGGAAAACAACATTTCCATTTTATGAAAAGTTTTGAGGCTCTGAAATTTGTTTTGTCCTGCTTCTGAATAAAAACAATGCCTTTCAACATTGTTAATGAAAAACAAGACAGAATGACACCTCAGAATAGTCAACATCATGGGGACAAGGGCACTCACTTAGGATGTAGGACACCTAAATTCCTGTCTCTGTGCTGCTAAATTAAGATTAGGAATTCAACCTTAGTTCTTCTACATGTCACACAGGTGACCTCACCACCAGACTGTAGTCAGTATTTTTTTCTCTCTGAGTTCTGTTAGAGCTGACCTCTCAGTGAATATTGAATGATTTATATAGAGACACAAAGAGGTGAATGCCCTAACAACTGGGCTACTGG
This sequence comes from Rafetus swinhoei, assembly GCA_019425775.1. NCBI lineage: Eukaryota > Metazoa > Chordata > Testudines > Trionychidae > Rafetus > Rafetus swinhoei. Next base: position 121,789,713 of record CM033424.1, read on the forward strand.
CTGTTCTGGGGCCTCTCTTTTCTCTCTCATCCTAGACCAAAAACACCTTTCCAATGCAAATGTCTGCAATGTTTCAATTTCAAGCAATCAACATTTGCTGATAAAAAAGATTTGTCAAAGAAATAATATTCCTGACAAACTCTGCCCAATAAATCGTTTTAATCTCTTCTGGCAAGAAAAGGTCCAGGCCAAAAGCCCAGGACTCCTTTTCCCAAATGGGTTGTAGTAGAGTTTCTCACACAAGTGACCAGGTAAACTTCTGGGTCATCTTCCACCTTCTGGCCTTATTTTGGTTGGGGAAAGCCTGGGACTTATTGGCAGTTTGGATTGTGCATTGAAGTTAATGTGTCTCTGGAACAGCTCTTTCTGGAACTATTGCTATTGGACTGCAACCTGGCTCTGCTGCCATTCTTGTTGGGCTTCCTGCTGCTTCATAAATTGCAAGAAGACATTTGTCTTCTGCTGCTACTTCTGGGTTGTTCTTAGGGTTTCAATCAGAACATTTCTTTCTACACCTTTTCCCCACTGAATAGAGGGTATCAAAAACCATTTTCATGCCCCACTGGTATGTGAACAAGCCACATGTTCCAGAAAGAATCATTAGCCCTAACTCAGGAGCATCAGCAGTGCTGGAGGCCTGAATAGCAGGATAGATCAAGAGAAGAACCCTACATTTCTATCTGAGTTTGTATATCCCACCACTTAGTTGCTGGAACTCATAGCTAATGCTGTTGTAGTGGTATGAAACTGTACACTTGTAGTCCAAGATTTTAAGAGATTTGGAAGCTTGATTCCCATTCAAATGATCATGTACTGAGAGTCTGAATCCCCTGGGCAGTTTGAAATTTTTCAGCCAAAGAAACTTCGGAGAAGACATTCAGAAAAGTATCATGTTTTTACCAAATAAAATATGACCAAGAAAAAAATTCTATGTTGTGCAACAATGGCAGAAAAATATCAAAATGTAGAAGTGCTCATACCTGTCACTTTAAAATAGACTGGATTTTTTTTCCTATTGCTATTTTTTTCTAAAATCTAGTGGAGTTGACCTTTGTGGCTCAGTGGTAGGGGAGCACCACTGAGATACTGTTATTAATATCTTAGCACAGCTACATTAATAATCCAAATGAAACACAGTCACACATGTTCTTTCCAACTTGTCCAATAAGTTGGCAGCAGCAGCATGTGTAGTAGATGCAGGTGACCCGTTTGCAGCAGCTGCCTCAGATTTCCTGATTCCCTGTGGTGGAGTAGAGAGAAGAGGTGATAAATGTTGGCTGAATTGATGTGGATTGATACTGTGCTCAAGACAAGTTATTTCTGTAAGCACTTTTTAGGGTCAAAAGAGTGAGCCTGATCTCAATTACAGTGAAGGAACCCAGAATGCTCAAAACCTCTGAAAACCCATGCAAGGTGGCTAGCGTGGACACCAAACCCCAAATGCAGACATCCAAAATAAAGGATAGCTCTGAAAATTTGGACATAAGTGATTTGCTGATGGTCATACAGCAACTCGTTGCCAAAGACTGGGAAGGGAACTCAGAATTTTCTGGCTGTTAGTTCTATGCTCAGGCCATGAGATGCATTGTTTCTTTACATTAGTGAAACATTATATTAAAATATGTCATTAATATATAAGCATCCCCTCCTCTAGGGAGTAATGAAACATTAATGAAATTGTTAAAGATTCAAACAACTGACTTCTGTGTCACACAGTCACTCCCCACCTGGACATATTTTAAATTCATTATTCTCTGCTCCTTGTGCTTCATATTGAGAAACTATTCTGAGGAATGCCAGCATTTGATACTTAAAATAACATTAAAAGTAGCAGTGTTGAGAGCATAAACATCAGTGGTGCTACCAGAAGTCGGCCCACTAAACAAGGCTGAGAGTACAAAATTACATGTCCAGAAGTGTGCAGGAGACACCATGAATAAAACTATCCTTTAGTTTAGTCTGATTAATAATAGTAGTTCACAAGCCTTGCTTGAAATTTATTTATGTTCTCCATATGTGACAGCTTTAAGTTCCCATATAAATGCTGATATGAATGGATGGGCCAGTTCACAGTAATATGGTTCTAAGTTATGGTAACCCTCTAGCCCAGCTTGACTCTTCATTGCAGCTGTGAACCCATTGCAGGACTCAGAGGAATGACTTGATAAATGTGCTTTTAAAGCAGTTAAGCCAACGTGGCCATAAAACACCATGGAAGTATGCAAATTAGCTTCCTCTTCTGGATACTGATAAACTACACTATTTATTAACATGAATTAATTGTTTGGAAAAAGAACATAATTTGTGGTTGATATTATCCTCTAAACAATAATTGAAATGCCATAAACACTGTAGCAAAAGGAGACTGCTGCTCCCATTAGAGTTTTGTGTTGGTTGCCAGGACTGGCATTATGAGCAAGCCACACAGGGCACCCTAGGGTGCTGAATTCCTAGGTGAGCACCCCAGTCCAACTTCAGACCCCTCAGTTCTTGGGAGAAACAGTAACTAGACTGGGAGCTAATACGCCCAGACAGAATTGATTGATACAACCATTGGTCTCCTAGCACAGATGTTGGGGGCTCTATTTTAAGGCATGCCCTTCCCCTAGTAGTAGCAGCAGTGGCTGGCACCCAGGAGCCAGAGATCCTATCTGGCTCCAGACTGATTGCCCCCATGGCACATCTGTTAGTGGGACCTGCCCTGTTTTCCTGGTTACCTTGCACCAGTAACTTTATAGTTCTCCAGCGTGGCATACTCTGATGGTTTGTGGGGTACCAGGAAGGTGAGTCATCTTGTTATCCCCTGTCTCCAGCATGAGGGCATTTTCCCATGTGTCAGTTCCCTAACACTACCAGCCTCTCAGAAACCAGCCCTCAAATCCCTTTCAATTCCCACCTCTGATACGTAGCCCCTGACACTGGCTGCTCACAAATATTCCAAATCCTCTGCCCCAGTTTCACCCTGAATCACCATTTGTGAATAATGCATAGTGCTTGTGGTATTTAACAAGAATAAAGACTTAACTTGAAACAAGAGAGTGTGATGGAAACAAAAGATTGCAATTCAAAACAAAATCATAAAATGTGAAACTGGGTCTATGCTTAATAGTTATCTTTCCAGTCTAATTAAATATGTTCCTCTGCCCCCAAATTAAGTCTGGTGCGGAGCTGGCAGGCTTCACTAGAAGTAGGACCAGAGAGTTTATGAGAGTATCCCTCATCCTTCCAAGATCTCCTCAGTGAAAGGATTCTGATGACCTCTCTCTCCTCTGTGTTATGCAGTCAGAGTTTTGTTTCTATTCATAAAGTCGGTGAACCCCTGTCTTCTGGCATTGTTCCTTTTTTTTAATAAAAAATCTCCAGGAGGTTTTGACTTCTTGCAATTGCCTCAGATAATTTTCTCTTGAAATTCTTGGGATGGAGAAAAGCTCAATAATTGCATTGCACCACTAGATAAACAGGATAGGGTCTATTTACCCTGCCTGAAGGATCTATCACTGGGACATATTATCCCCTAAGTGACTAATTTTTACTCTAAGTGCATACTTTCAATATCAAACATTATTCCTTAAATGTTACCAATACATAAAATGGGCATGAATCTTGACAGGTTACAAGCACTCTACAGATATCTTACAAGTTATTCTTTGTGGATAAATAGCCTATAAGATGTGTTTGGTGTAGTGAATTTGTTCGTCTGGTGAGAATTACTTGCAAAGAACACCCTGTATGAAGAGGGTTCAGTGTCACACACACATCTTTTACCCTCAAAATGAAGAACCATAAACTACTTGAGAAGTACTTGAAAGGCCAGTTTCCAAGTGTATGCATCAGTGGGTTACAGCAACTTACATAGCAGCATAGAGAATGGCAGATCTGTGTCCCTTGATTTCTCTAAGTAATACTATGCTTTTGACATAAGTTTCCTGATTTACTAACTGCAGAAACCTCCCTTTTGGCACTAGATTGTTCTAGTTGGCAGTAAAAGAGAAGAAAAATGGCTATGAGGTTCTAAGATTCCTCATGAGCTGTGATTAAAGGAGTGGCAAGGTCTTATCAACACTCATATTTTTGATATTGATACTTTGATAATATTGGAGCAAATCCACTGGTGGCATGAAGAGCAGTAGATGTGTCATACATAAAGTACCAGTGGCTGCTGGTATTTTTAATCTGTTCAAAGCAGAGTGTGTGCATGGGTGGTGGGTTAATATAGGGCTGGGGGAAGACAAGTCCCCAACCCCTCCTTCTGCCTGAGGCCCTGCCCCCCACGTGATCCAAGTTCCCTCATTGTAGGGGCAAGTCTCCACCCCCCCTCTGCGGGATCCTCCCCAGCCCAGAGCACAGGTGACGTGCGTTCCAAGCCTTCCTGGCCTCAGTGAATGGGGTGGTCAGGCAGCACATGACCCCAGCCTTTCTAGCCCCAGAGCATAGGGAGGGTGCACTGCCCCTGCAATCCCAGCTTCCTCAGTCCCCATAGGGAGGGTGCTATGCCCCAGCATCCCCAGCCTCAGCATGACTTAAGCCCTGGAGCCATGCTAAAGCAGAGGGCATTCTGGGGCCAGAGTATGGGCAGAGCCATGACTGGCAGTTTGGGAAGTCTGTGAGAGTCTGTTAAGAAGGGATATACCCATCACCCATGAGCATGTGGCTGTTGCAGAAAGCACAGTGGTTGAAAGCTTGGCTGCTAGTCTGTACCAATGAGCCCACTATTGCTGGAGTCAGAGGTAACAACAGTTGGTAGTTTGAAAAAAAATCTACTATAAACCAAGCTTATGCAAGTTACTCAATAAATTTTTCCATGGATTATCTTAAAGCTCAAATTTGTAAAGTATAGCCAGTCACAGTTTTTCACACAAAAAGTAGACTTTCAGTTTTCATAGCGAAGTGAAAAATTAGTGAAAGATGTTTTTAAAGTAAATATGTACTCTCCCAAAATTAAAACAATATTTTTCCTTTTTTACACCCCCCCTCCCTTTCTTATGGGGTTTTTTTTTCAGTGGCAAAGTGCAAAAAAAAAAAAAAAAAAAAAAAAAAAAGTGGAGGAGAGAGAGAAAAGATGAATAAAAGTTTTGCTAAAAACTTTTCTAATGTTAAAAACAAATGAAAGATTAGTTATTTTCAAACTTTAATATGAAAATATTTTACATTTCTTCATCCCCTTTGTCAGCCAATTTGACTGAGTCTACTGATATATCCCACTTATACGAAGTCTACGTTGACAAGTTACTGCACAGTAAATCAGCTTCCAGAGCTGTAACTCCTGAGGTGTCCACACTGGTAAGCACATAGTGTGCACTATCTCTGCAGTTGCTGTGCTCTAAGTAAAGCACCTTGATGAGAAGCATATAGCTTGCTGTGCACTAGATACAACACTGGGAGGCCAGTGTGGACACTTGCATTCATTGGTGTGCCTGAGTGCACTCCAGAAATGGCCCATAATCCCTCAAGTCAATTTGTTCTTTGGAACTCGGCTGTCTGCCTTGCAGGCTTGCACATATCCCCTGTCAGAGCACCATTTCTGACAGGATGTATGTTGTGTGATTTCTCTGGGACACAGAGAAAGTCATTCAGATGAAATGCTCATGCAGTTGAACACAGAGCCAGGGGTATGTGTGTGTAAGTGTATATATGAGAGAGATTGCTGTACAAAGATCCTTCTCCCTTCCTCAAGAGAGGTTGTTTTCTGCCACTGTCCGAACTTACAAGACAGCACGCTGACATCCTGCACAACACACAGCCAGTGTAGACAGAGCCATAGTGTCTTGTACAAGCTCTCAACTCAATCCTCTGGTCCGAAGTGGCTATCACAATCATTCTCTAGTTAGCTCGCTCACTTTGGATTCTATGAAAGCCTGAGCTATCTAAATTTACTTTACTTATTAGCACTTGTTGCCAAGAAAACCTATTGTAAACACCATATTCTTTGCATCAGATTACATTTGTATATAAGTGCTCCAAAACTTTACTTCATTAGTTTTATATAGAGCTATTAGGAATCACACTCCACATTCAAAGCATAGCTTTATGGTCTGCGGGGAAGAACCCTGAGGACAGAATGATATCAAAATGAATCGGCTCAAATCATAGTTAACAGAAAAAAAGTCTTCCAATGTATCCCTGGTGGAAAAACAATTTAAGTTATTAAAACATGTATTTCAAACCCCACCTTGTCTCCATCATTTGAATTCTTTTTTAAAGTCCTATTGGTAGGGCTCCCAAAGAAAGTAATTGTGTCCCACTTTTATTAAACCTGCCCCAAAATCAATCGCTTGTGGGAAGAAATATGTTGAGCAGGAGAACTAATCATGGGGAAAACCAGTCCCATTAGATTCAATGAATGCAATTCTTATATCTTCTTCCAGTAGCTTAGTATCTTTGATTTCAGTGAACTGCTGTTTTACTGTGGAATTCTCTATTGTTTTCGTAGAATGCTTTCTATCTAATGTATCCACCTTTATCTAAATATTTAAAATACAGTTACCACTTTGCTATCTAGGCATTGCATATAAGAAATAATGAAAAGTAATATTTTTATACAAACCTTTTCTAACTAGCCACTCGTTAAGTTCTCTGGTCAAAGTGATCCAGATACTTAGGTGGGTGGAAAATTATAAACCCAGTAAGTAGACTTAGCTGGGTGGAAAATGATAAAGCTTACACCAGCTGAGGATCTGGCCCATTATCTCTTTATGGGAACTATTTAAATCTGTGAAATTTTTAAGTCCCTGGAACTATGAGTCTATATTTATGGTTGAAGGGTAAAATAGGATCAGAAATCTGTGGCAAGTGGTGTATAATATGCAGCAAGTAGAGCCAAGATTATCATAGCTTCTGCCTTGTCCCAGGGAAAAAAATCCTTCCTTTTGTTTCCTTTCATAGAACTGTTACCTGTGGTTCACAAGGGTCTGTGCCAGGCCAGTAGGATGCCTACATAAACAACCCGATACTGTGGTTGTCTGCATTAGCCTTTCTCCTTGAAAACATTCCTACCATTGCTGTTATCCATAGAGGTCCACTGCTGACAGTAATGGTGGAAGCGCTAATGTTAACAAAGTGCTCATGGCCACTGCTGTTTTTAATAAACCTGATCCAAGCAGGTTTATTAATGAGGTACTTAAAACTCCAGTGGCCACCCAAAGCCTGTGCACATATAACATTATCTTTCCTCTGTTTTGAATCCTAAAGACTTTCATTGAACCAGCAATACAGATGGATTCCCCCAAAGGAATATGAATATGTCTAGCACAGAACAGAAATAATCTACTATATAATCGAGAGAGTTTGTCTGTTTGCTTGTTCAAGAACTCCTAAATGCTCAGACCTAGGGCCACCAAATTTAGTATATAGCTTCCTCTTATCATAAAGCAAAGTATGGGTTTGGTTGTGCCAGGAAAATGGGATGTGCCTGGAATAGGATTGCTTCTCATAAAATGAAACAAAAAAAGAGACTGAATCACCAAGTGCAATCCTCAAAATTGATGTGAGTGAATGTTAAAAGAGGGCTCAGGGCAGGCTCAGGGCAGGAACACAGAGCATCACCTCCTCAGCTGCACTAGGTCTCTTCTTGGCCAGCAGGGGGCTGTGCTTCTCCCTCCCCGACCACCAACTGTGGCAGCAGCTTTGAGCTGGGGTCATAGGAGTGCCTCACCTCCTCAGCAATGGCAGCTCTGTGCTGGGACTGTAGATGGGGTCTCTCCCACACCTACAGCTGCATCTGGTCTATGCTGTGGTCAGAGGAGGGTGTGTCTCGCCTGCAGCCATGGCACCTAACCTGGAGCAGCCCTCTCTATTCACATGTTATGGAAAACAATCCTTTTCCCAGGGTTTCCAGTTGTCCTGGCACAACCAAACCCTGACCTTGCTTGAAGTTATGATAAGAGGAAGCTGCACACCGAAGTTGGTGATTCTAGCTCTTACCATTTAGGAGGAGTTCTTGAACAAATGGACTCACAGATATACATAGAGACAGACAGACAGACACACTCTAATATATAGTTATAGATATGTAACTGTGTCTACATTCAAAGAAAGACCATCAATACTAATAGAACCAAAATGTGACCCTTTTTCATCCTTAGCTTTGTTTGCAAAGTCTACAAATTTGTGTAATTAGATGTTTACAAAATTATATACAATTTTTCAAACAAAAACAGTGGTCTGTAATGAAGACAGATATCAAGGTTTCAAAGGAAACCTGGCCAAAAAAGAAATGAGCTCAGTTTTAAAAATTATTAGAAAAAAGTTCTTGAAAATATTCTTTTACAAATATTTTGAATAAACTAAGGTCACTGAGGTAAATTCCACCATCAGTAAATATGGACTAACCCCATCTAAGCCAATGAAGCCTATACTAAATTTTCATAAGAATTAACAGCTACCCTGGGGCTAATTTAAGTTTCTTGTATGATTATAACTCTCTGCCTAATACTGTACTTTGTGTAAGCATTACATTGATTCACTCATTTCCTGCCTTTCAACGTGATTTTTAATATTTCCCCTTTGTATTCTGTAAAACTTAGTTTGATGTGCCTATTAATTCTAGATAATTTGGATACTTACCTACTCTTTGATCTAATTAGAATATAATAGGCTACATTCACCTTGTTGAAGTGAAGCTGTTGGTTGATCATAGCAGGCGAAGTCTGAAGTGACTAATGTTTTAGGAGAGAAAAACTCAGGAATTCGAATGAAGACACTGGTTTTAGAACTAGTGATAGATGAAATTTTAAGGGTTATGTTTAAAAGGCTTGCCCTTGATATACTACTGCATGAGTAGCTGTAAAGTGCCATTTTAACACCCTTAGCATTGCAATGGATTTCATGCCATGGAGTTACAACCTCCTAAGACTGGAGTAAATCAGTGATGTTTTACTGATTAATACTTATTTTACTTATTAAAAAATACAGACAGTTTTCTTTTACAAATATATTGGTGACAAAACACAAGACCAAGATGTCTTATCGGGTACGTTATTAGTGTAGTAAAAAGATATTAATGACCTGTTATGTTATTTCTAGTCCTTCTCTTCCTAAAATATTGTCATATTGTGAGATATTCAGATGTTCATGTATACAGTTGGCCAATTTTTTCTGAATGAAAGACTTCTCAGTAAAAAATTATCTTTTTAATTACAATTTTTGTGAATGTATTTAAATTTTCCTTTTATTTGCTTAAACTCGTTAGGTTTATCATCCCTCCATTTTAGTGGCAAAATTGAAAAGGCAGAAAAGAAAAGGGTAGGAAAAGAAGATTAATGTTTAATAAAAAGATTCATGCAATCTTTTGAATAAATGGAAAATCATTCCCTTTTAAAAACCTGTAGAGTGAAAATTACTTTAAAATTAAAGGCAAAGCATGGCTTACATGTTTCAACCTGCTGTATACATAGTTCTCTTTTCTGTAGTGGGATGAAAGGGAAGATGGAGAGACATATGGGGATAAATTATTAGTGACAAAAATATATCAGAAATTCCTATCTCCCCTATCCCTATCTGATGGAATTAGTTTTTTGTTATTACTGCTGTAGTTCCTTTTATCATGGTCTTTGACTTTGTCTTTTTCTTGATGACTGTCACTGTTTCCCTCTTCTGTCAGCTAGGCCTTAATGATTTTCTCAGTTAAAGCAAAGCAAAAAAAAAAAAAAAGCGGGGGTGGCTCTATTATGGTGTGTGTGTGTGTGCACAAATATATATCATACAACCTTATTCTCTGGATACTTGAGACACACTGCCCAGTGGAAGCTTGGAAATAAAAGGGGTAAAGATTTTTTGTCATCCATTTTCCAAATGTTTTCCTATTTCCTCATCTGGCAGGTTTTTTTCCCCTCTAATACTTGAATGATGATTCAAATGCCTCAGAAGCTGTTGTTTTCTACTTTTATTAATGTTTCCCAACTCTTGCTCCTGTTTTCTTGCTGACAGCTTGCCAAAAAATCACCCTCTGGTGAATTCTAAAAAGGTTTGGCGAGCAGGAATTGGACCCAAAATTTGTTGCAGATAATTAGTCAATCAGAACTTTGTCACTGCAGATATTTTACAGCCTACACATCTCTATTTTAAACAGTCCATGACATAAATCTACTAGTAGTTTTCATTGTCTAAGCTCAAGAAGCACATCTTTAGATCAAAGATAATTCATCTTACTTCACATAAGTAATACCCTTGTTTCTGCATTAATTCATGTTCATTTTTGAGATAGGCCGAAGCTGGGATATCATGTCCGGATGCACAAAACATTCCCTCTTCCAGGAATAAAATGAAAGTATTAATCAAAGCAGAGTCATTTGATTCCAGATGTCCTTCAAGATTATATTGCCTGTAATATCCTAAGCAATGGATATTCCTTCCAAATGCCTGACCAGATCTTTGAAAGAAGAGACTATAGCCAATGAAGATCATGCTTACGTTCCCCACTTGTGAAACTCAATAAAGTTTGAAGTATTAGTTTCCCTAGTATTCTTGTCCATGTTAGTGATCAGTATGTTTTGAATTTAGAATGGATAGATGAAATAAGATATTCTTTTGTTTATTTAGTGATGGGGTGCTGTTCAAAAGTTTAACACAACCAAAAGTAAAACAAGTCTGCAATCAATGGCAGAGTAAGCAAACAGCCACGTTGTTAAAAGAAAGGCAATGGGCCGGTGTATGTCGGGGAGAGGGGGGGAACTGGTGGAAAGTCAAAACGGGCAAAAATGAAATGATTAATATGGAATAGCTTTTGTTATTGAAGACAGTTATAGGGACATGCTGGAGTTCTGGCAGTAACCATAAAGGAGCGTGGGGATGGAGAGAGTGAAATGAACATATGTCCTCCAAGCTTTTTTATAAACTGCTAACACTGCCTCAAATTTCTCTTCTCAGAGTTGCAGAACTCAGGCTCGCTTCAGTTATAGTGCATAAGGTGCTCAGTTTAAAAAAAGAGTGCTACTGTAAGACAGGTCTGCGGATCTTAAATCCACTTTACTACCCGTAACAATGCATAATTTTATTTAGTGGTTTGTGGATAGTTCATAGGTCTGTATGTCTCTGGGTACGTCTACACTGCAAAGTTATTTCGGAGTAAGTTATTCCGGAATAGTTATTCCGAAATAGCTTATTTTGAAATAGCATGTCTACACTGCAGGGAAGCCTCAAAATTAGTCCAAGACAGGCTTCCCTAATGTAGATGTGCTATCTCGATTTAGAGCCCCAGGAGGAAGAACTTACTTAGAATGGCCCTGATGAGGGGCTATTTTGAAACAGCAGAGGTGGAGCGTCTACACGCACCTTATTTCGAAATAGCTATTTAGGAACATGAGTTATTCTTCGTAGAATGAGGTTTACAGAAATCGGAATAAGCCATCTGTTATTTTGAAATTATTTCAAATTATTTCAAAATAACGGAATGGCTGTGTAGACGCTTGCATAGTGACTTCAGAATAACAGCCTTTATTCCGAAATAACTGTGCTGTGTAGACACACCCTCTGTGTCCCAAGGTCACTGCTCTCCAGCTTGCAACTCTCACTCACTATCTACACAGATAGGGCTGGTAGTTCTCAAGAGGTTTTTAAAGTTGAATGACGAAAAAAATCCATTCATTGATGTAAGTAATGTTTGACTTACACTGTGTAATAATCTTGTCAACACTTACACACACTTATCTCCGACCTCATACATTTCCATATGCAATTAGTACGTAACTAGTGTTCACACCTCTGTAGCATCTGATTAACTATCCGCTGGTGTCATGGGATTTTGATTGGCCCTTATAAACATGTGGGTACCCAGAAGTCTGCCCCAAGGCTCTGTGCTTGCACTGACACTTTTCAACCTGTACAAAAATTATCTTCCAATTATAGAGTCCTGGAAGTTCCTGTGCATGGAACAGATGTCATTTTCTTATGAATCCAAAGGCTGCCATTCCCAGAACTTGAAGATGTTCTAAATGCTGACTTGATTAAAATTTTGTAGTCAGCAGCATTTACAGCCAAGCATGACCAAGACTGTTTGGACTGTGTTCTAGCTTTACAATGGCAAAGCAGCTCAAGAACTGAGTATCCTTTTCAATGGACAGCAATTGAAACACAAATCATACTCAGTCTACCTCCAGGTAACCTTTGATAGTTTTCTCACACATCTTAACCACCAGAGGAAAACTGCAGCTGTGTTGTGGGTGTGTAAACACACTGGCTGGCACTTCCTTGGGAGCAAATCCTTAAACGCTGTTCTTCTGTTTTAGTCCTCTGTTGCTTTGTAGCAGAACACTGTTCTCCTTTCAGCTCCATTCATCTCATGTAAAGTTGATTGACACAACTATGTTCAGCCATGCATATCGTAACTGGGATGATTCAGTCCACTCCAGTACTCTGGCTCCTTGTGTTCAGCAACATCACTCCTCCACACAACAATTATGAGATTGCTATAGCCAAACTGGTTGAGAAGATTAAGACAAACCTAAACCTACCACTACATAGAGACCTTTGCAATCCACGCAAGAGCATTCCAGTCATTGCAGCACCCACTGCAGGTTCACTTCCCTTGCCTGGATTTCTCCAAGATGCTGGTGCAAGAAACAAATCTCTTATCACTGAATCAATCATATGTGAACCTGGCTTTGATTTGCCACACCACTCATGGGCTCTTCTAAAGTGATTTTGAATGGATTGGGATCAATATAGAGCCAACTTTCACACCTAGGGCCAATGAGAAGATCTCACATGTGGCTATGACCACAGGTAGACAACATCACATATCAGTGACAACTGCTCTCTGGACCAGATTGGCTGGTGATCCGAGGGCTCCTCACTTTGCTAATGAGGCTGCCACGCATTGTCTTGGCAAGCTCAGAAATCAATAAATAGAACATGTGTACTGACACCATTTTGATGTGTTTGCACATAAAATGTGCAAGCTTAGAGTTAAGCATATACAACTGCCGAATTACGTGTGTGTGTGTTGTGATTGCGTTTAATGGAAATTTAAAGGGGCTTGTGAAGGTAAGGGGTCTGAGTGCTTGCATCATGTAGTATGTCAGTGTTAAGATATCTGTTTAAGTTGTGTTAACTGGTGATTTCCTTGATTTTTAATAATTGCAATAATAGGAAATGAACTAGACCAACCTGATCATTAACCTAACAAATATTTTTGTGGAGTAAATAAACCATTAGCATTTATATCTTCATATCACTTCGAATACCAACTAATGAATCCTCATAACAGCCTGGTGAGATATGAATGTACTATTATCTTCCTTTTTATGGCCAGAGGATATTCTTACTTAATGGAGACAACAGATCAAGCTGTATAATATGCCTTTTTCAGGACTAATGTTTCTTTGCACTAAAATACATGCAACTCCTGTAAATTAAAATGTAGTACAGCTATTGAGACAGTAAAAATTAATACATCTCCAGTGCTCCAAAAGTGCAGAAGAAAACTGACCTGTTAAGAAAGTCAATGTATTATAAGAGCACTATTGTGTTAGCTGGCGAAATCCAGCATTTTATAAACAAATTAGACTTATTAAATAATACATGCAAAGGAAATTGATCTAGGTAAAAAATATATTCACCTGGTAATGCTTCTGTAATGTTGCACTGCTATTTATTATTAGTTGTGTTACAGAAGTACCTACAGACCACAAAGACTGTTCCAAAAGTCTTACGATACAAGTAAGTCTTACAGTACACGTAATTATTTCCAGTGAGGCTTGGATGAAGTCATAAAATCAGGTAAAACCTCGTATAAGTTCATAAAGTATGTCCTTATCTTAGTCTTCCGATAACAACATAGTAATGTAGGTCGGAAAGGGACCTCAGTAAGTCACCTAGCCCATCACACTAAAGCAGGATTAAATAAACCTGGACCATCCCTGACAGCTGTTTGTCTACCTGTTTTTTAAAAACTACCAGTGATGGGGATTTCACATCCTCCTTAACTAACCTGTTCTAGTACTTAGGGCATCATTTCTAACTATAAGGATATTTAATATCTAACCTGAATCCCCTTGCTGCAACTTGTCGTACCATTGGACACAAAGAACAATTAATTCTGTTGACTTCTCTTCCAGGAAGTAAAATATGTCCAGTTCTTTCAACTTTTTCTCATAGATCAAGTTTTCTAAACTGCCTTTCACTTTTGTTGCTCTCCTTTGTACTCTCCCAAATTTCTTCATTGTTTTAAAATGTGGTGTACAAAACTGGACACTGTACTCCAGCTGTAACTTTACCAGTGCAGAGTGTCGTACTTCGGTGTTCTGTACTTCGGTACCTTCAGTGGTCTGAACTGTCAGTGTCAGCGTCGTCTGGTCCGGATAGTCCTGGTGCACTCCTGACAGGACCTCTACTCCGTCGGTGATGATAAACTTTCAGCTGCGTGCTTAACAATCGGTACTCCCTTTATCTAGAGTGTTAGACCTCGTACACTTGGGTCAACACAGGAGATCTCTGAGAGGCCCCGGAAATGACAGATGCAGGCAAGGTTTGAAATCAATCGAGCAGGTTTATTGTCAAATGCGAAGCTCTAACAGTTGGTAACAGAGATCAGTACAATGCTACACCACTGTGCATTATGGCCCATGTTGACAAGGCACCAACACCGAGCAGGCCTATTGCTATATATCAGATATTAACAGCAGTTAGTCAAAGTTAAGCTACTGTGCATTCTGTAAGTTTAGGCAATGACACCTGCTGTTCAGGTGCCTAGTGCGCCCCCCCGCCCCAGGTCGGCCGGAGACCACCCTTTGCGGTGTCCTTTTATAGACAGGAACAAACAACTTACATCACTTCTTTACATACCAGGTTGCCACCCTCTGTTGCCTAGATACCACCCCTTACCTTATGGGGTACTGTCAATTCCGACCCGGTCCTGAACCTAGGTTGGTATGTACATTAGTTTTTGGGGAGTCTTTGTACCAAGACATTTCTTATTAAGATGTTCGGAAGAGGCCAGTTCGGAAGAGGCAGGTGTTAGTAGTGGGTGATTCGATTGTTAGAAACATAGATAGTTGGGTTTGTGATGACCGGGAGAACCGTATGGTCACTTGCCTGCCTGGTGCGAAGGTTGCGGATCTCTCGAGGCATCTAGATAGACTTATGTGTAGTGCTGGGAGGAGCCGGTGGTCGTGGTACATGTAGGTACCAATGACGTAGGGAAGGGTAGGAGAGATGTCCTGGAGGCCAAATTTAGGCTGCTAGGAAAGAGACTGAAATCCAGGACCTCTATGGTGGCATTCTCGGAAATGCTTCCAGTTCCATGTGCAGGGCCAGGTAGGCAGGCAGAGATTCAGAATCTCAATGCGTGGGATGAGACGATGGTGTAGGGAAGAGGGGTTTGGATTTATTAGGAACTGGGGACACTTTTGGGAGAGGGGGAGCCTATACAGGAAGGATGGGCTCCACCTAAACCAGGGTGGAACCAGACTGCTGGCACTAAACATTAAAAAGGGCGTAGAGCAGTTTTTAAACTGAGAGATGGGGGAAAGCCGATTGGTATGGAGATGCATGTAAATCGGAGGGAGACTTCTCTTAGAGGAGAATCCATTGATAGAGATTCTCTAAGCTGTAGTCAGAAAGAGAGGAGGGAGAGGGCAAACCATGGGCCAGAGCAGACAAACAACCACGCATAAAGGAATCCAATGCATCAGGGAAGGGCAGACAAATAAGCAGTGGCAAATTTTTAAAGTGCTTCTACACAAATGCTAGGAGTCTGACTAATAAGATGGGTGAACTAGAGTACCTAGTATTAAATGAGGAGATTGACATAATAGGCATCACTGAAACCTGGTGGAATGAGGAAAATCTGTGGACACAATCATACCGGGATATAAAATATATCGAAAGGATAGAGCAGGCCGGGTGGGTGGCGGAGTGGCACTGTATGTGAAAGATAATGTAGAATCAAATGAAATAAAAATATTAAATGAATCAACATGTTCAATAGAATCGCTATGGATAGTAATTCCATGCTCCAAAAATAAGAAATTAGCAGTAGGGATATATTACCGACCACCTGACCAGGACAGGGATACTGACATTGAAATGCTGAGGGAGATTAGAGAGGCTACCAAAACAAAGAACTCTATAATAATGGGGATTTTAATTACCCCATATTGACTGGATACATGTCACCTCAGGAAGAGAAGCGGAGATAAAATTTCTCAATGGCTTAAATGACTGCTTCTTGGAGCAGCTGGTGCAGGAACCCACAAGGAGAGGCAATTTCGATTTAGTCCTGAGTGGAGCGCAGGATCAGGTCCAGGAAATAACTGTTACAGGACCGCTTGGGAATAGTGACCATAATATAATAACATTCAACATTCCTGTGGTGGGAAGAACACTCAGCAGACCAGCACCCTGGCATTTAATTTCAAAAAGGGGAATTACACAAAAATGAGGAGGTTAGTTAAACAGAAATTAAAAGGCACAGTGACTAGAGCCAAATCCCTGCAAGCTGCATGGAAACTTTTAAAGACACCATAATAGAGGCCCAACTTAAATGTATACCCCAAATTAAAAACATAGCAAGAGACCTAAAAAGAGTCACCGTGGCTTAACCACCATGTAAAAGAAGCAGTGAGGGACAAAAGGCATCTTTTAAGAAGTGGAAGTCCAATCCTAGTGAGATAAATAGAAAGGAACATAAACACTGTCAAATCAAGTGTAAAATGTAATAAGAAAAGCAAAAAGATTTTGAGGAACAGCTAGCCAAAAACTCAAAAAGAAATAACAAATGTTTTTAAGTACATTAGAAGCAGGAAGCCTGCTAAAAACCTGTGGGTCCCCTAGACGATCGAACTATAAAAGGCGCAATCAAGGACGATAAAGCCATTGCGAGAAACTAAATGATTTCTTTGCTTCAGTCTTCACGGCTGAGGACGTTGGGGAGATTCCCAAATCTGCACCGTCCTTTGTGGGTAATGAATCTGAGGAACTGTCCCGGATTGAAGTGTCATTAGAGGAGGTTTTGGAACAAATAGAAAAACTTAATGTTAACAAATCTCCGGACCGGATGGCATTCATCCAAGGGTTCTAAAAGAACTCAAATGGGAAATTGCTGAACTATTATCTGTGGTTTGTAACCTATCCCTTAAATCGGCTTCCGTACCTAATGACTGGAAGGTAGCCAACGTGACACCAATATTTAAAAAGGGCTCTAGAGGCGATCCGGCAATTACAGACCGGTAAGTCTAACTTCAGTACCTGGCAAATTAGTCAAACAATAGTAAAGAATAAAATTGTGAAGCATGTAGAAGAACATAATTTGTTGGACAAAAGTCAACATGGTTTCTGTAAAGGGAAATCCTGTCTTACTAATCTATTAGAGTTCTTTGAAGGGGTTAACAAACATGCGGACAAGGGGGATCCAGTAGATATAGTATACTTAGATTTCCAGAAAGTTTTTGACAAGGTCCTCACCAAAGGCTCTGTGTAAATTACATGGCCATGGGATAAGAGGAAGGTCCTTTCTTGGATTGAGAACTGGTTAAAAGACAGGAAACAAAGGGTAGGAATAAATGGTAAATTTTCAGAATGGAGAGGGTAACTAGTGGTGTCCCAAGGGTCAGTCTAGGACCAATCCTGTTCAACTTATTCATAAATGATCTGGAGAAAGGGGTAAGCAGTGAGGTGGTGAAGTTTGCGGATGATACCAAACTGTTTAGGATAGTCAAGACAAAAGCAGACTGTAAGGGACTCCAAGAAGATCTCACCAAACTGAGTGATTGGGCAACAAAATGGCAAATGAAATTTAATGTGGATAAGTGTAAAGTAATGCACATCGGGAAAAATAACCCCAACTATCGTACAGTATGATGGGGGCTAATTTAACTACGACAAATCAGGAAAGAGATCTTGGAGTTATCGTGGACAGTTCTCTGAAAACTTCCACACAGTGTGCAGCGGTCAAAAAGGCAAATAGGATGCTAGGTATTATTAAGAAAGGGATAGAAAATAAGACCCAGAATATCTTACTGCCCCTGTATAAAACTATGGTATGCCCACATCTTGAATACTGTGTACAGATGTGGTCTCCTCACCTCAAAAAGATATTTTGGCCTTGGAAAGGGTTCAGAAAGGGCAACTAAAATGATTAGGGGTTTGGAACAGGTCCCATATGAGGAGAGGTTAAAAGCGACTGGGACTTTTCAGTTTAGAAAAGAGGAGACTGAGGGGATATGATAGAGGTATATAAAATCATGAGTGGTGTGGAGAGGGCCGATAAAGAAAAGTTATTTATTAGTTCCTAAATAGAAGAACTAGAGGACACCAAATGAAATTAATGGGTAGCAGGTTTAAAACTAATAAAGAAAGTTCTTCTTCACACAGCGTGTAGTCAGCATGTGGAACTCCTTGCCAGAGGAGACTGTGAAGGCTAGGAATATAACAGAGTTTAAAGAGAAGCTAGATAATTTCATGGAGGTTAGGTCCATAAAGGCTATTAGCCAGGGGATAAAATGGTGTCCTTGGCCTCTGTTTGACAGAGGCTGGAGAGGGATGGCAGGAGACAAATCGCTTGATCATTGTCTTCGGTCCACCCTCTGGGGCACCTGGTGCTGGCCACTGTCAGCAGACAGGATACTGGGCTAGATGGACCTTTGGTCTGACCCGGTACGGCCGTTCTTATGTTCTTATGTTCTGTTACTCCCCTTCGGCTTACAGTTTGTACTTGGTGCCTCCCTGTGTCCTTCCATGCTCCACCTAATTTACACAATTATCAATAGGGCCTCTTTCTTGGCTCCTGTGTTACTGAACCAAAGTCTTGCTCACTAGATTGCAGGCCTGTTGCTGTTTTCATGTTACAGGCTTCTATTTAGGCCTGCTGACTCCATGTTACTGACCCTCAACTTACTACACAGAGTAGAGTGGAAAGATTACCTGCCATGTCTTACATGTAGCACTCCTGTTAATACATCCCACAATGGCATGGCCATTTTCTCCACAGCATCACAGATGTTTCTTGCAAACCCCCTCCCCTCCCCCCCCAACATTACAGCTATTATATGTCTTTGTGTTGCACAGAGTTTCAGAAAGGGTTCATGCTGGGTAAATAAGAGACACAGTTGGGACTATAGTTGTTTGCAAGCCTGTTTACCTGTATTTTAGTAGTGCTTTGCTTTGTAATAAATAGTTCCTGAATAAAAAAAGACTGATTCATTATATCATAGAGAGAAAGTGGGTGAAGCAATATCTTTTGTTATACCTACTTTCATTTGTGAGAAAGAGACACACTTTTGGAGCTCTTCTTCAGGTCTGGGAACAGGGCTGGCCCTACCATGAGGCGAACTGAGGTGGTCGCCTCAGGTGCCAGACTGTGGGGGGGCACCACTAGGACCCAGAGTGTAGAAAATTGTGTCTTCTGCTGGTGAATATGTAGGTAGCAGAGCAGTACCATGAGAGGAGTAGAACAGGAAGAAGGCAGAATTGAGACCTTTCAAAGTTCTGGCCCAAGCAAAGGGGCATGGGGGCATCATTTGAGCTCCCCACCTCAGGTGCCAAAATGTTGTGGGCCGGCCCTGTCTGGGAAACTAACCTATTTAGTAATAAAACTGAGCTACTTTCCTAGATCCCAAGACAAGTTTTGTGTAATAGACTCTGATCCTGCATTAACTGTGCATCCAAAATTCTCACTGAGTTCAGTGGGAGGTATGCACATAAGGATTTGAGGACTAGAACCATTGCATGGTGTCAACATTTTCAGCTAAACCACATACAATGTATATTTAATAAAGGCTCTGAATGGAACATACAAAAGCAAGGAAGTTTACAGGACTGCATTTATCTTTGCTTCAGCCTGGCTGTTGAAGGAACCTGTGATCAGTGATTGATATACCAGGATTTCATCCAGTTCTTCAAGACTGTTACAATCAGTTGTGTCTGTGTATACTCTTGTGAATACTTAATCCACAAATAATTGACACCACTTTCCATAGAACTGAAAGGTTGGGGCCCTTATGTCACAGGGAGATTATTCAGCATATTGTTTTTTCTGCTAATATGCAATCAGCAAACCATGCTGTGTATGCACAATAAGCCACTGATTATCTTTTTGTAAAGTTGTTGTTACTGGGCTTTCGACAATAGCCTCTTTTTAATCTTCATTATTTGCAATCATTTATCTATTTTAAAAGGCACAATGGAAATCAGCCGCACTGGGGACCTGACGTTGCCAAAATGGGATGCTTATAAATTGCAACCATTTCTTCATTATAATTTTTAAAAGCCTTTCCAAATCTTTTCTTACCTGTATTTCTGAAATGTAAAAAAACCAGTCAAGTAGATGTAAGGGAAGTGTTTGTGGAGGGACCTGGGAAAGGGGAAAAGAGAATAATACCTTGTCCTTGTGTGACACGTTTCTGCTTGCAGACAATTTACTTTTGGAACTCAAAGCTGAAGAGTGAAGTGCTGATTAGATCTTTTGTGTGACCCAATCCACAGATCCATTAAACAATTATATGTCAAGGCCAGGGGTGCAGGGACAATTTAAAAAGTGGGGGTGCTGAGCCCCCTTCCTCCTGTCCATCCCATCCCCAGCTGAGGCCAAGAGCAAAGCCCCAACACCTGGGCCAGCAGCTGGGTTCTCGGCTGCCAGCCAGCAAGCAGGGCTGGAAGCCGAAAACCTGGTGTGCCAGGCTGGCAGCAGTGACCCTAGGAGCACTACTTATATCCCGAGTTCCCACACCCATGATCAAGGCATCTGATATTATACAGGGGCCCTGATTCTTCCTTTAGGCAGACCTTATAAAATGAGGTTTAACAGTTATTTCGGAAGAAGGGTTTTCTTTCAAAATAACAGCATCTACACAGCATTTTTATTTCGAAATAGCGCTATTTCGAAATAGCGCCATAACACGATTATGCAAATGAAGCATGGGATATTTAAATCCAAGCTTCATTTACAATTTTGAATCTCTGCATTTGCATCCCTCTATTGAAAGAGGGGGTGGCAAGTGTAGACATACCGTCTGATTTTTCAAATATGAATAGCAAAAAAAAGCACCTGTTCAATCATATTGATTTAAATCATAGGATTATTAGTTTTCCCATAAGCAGCTGAATGTTCTGCCATCACGTATTTTCTAAAATAAATAAAATTGTAAAACCATAGCTAATAAAGACAGAAACTGGGAGAGAGAACCTGAAGCTGTGAAGGATGGGAAAGCAGAGGCTGTGCTTCTGTTGTCTCATGGGTAGATGTGTCTTTGCTGGATGATTGCATTTGGGATTGATATACTGCCAATGCTTGCTTGGAAGATGATTTTTTATTTCCTCCCAACTCTGTGCTATTTAAAACGTGCTGTACATGGATATCATATGAAACACTAATTACTGAGCTGGCCAGGGTAGGGTTTTTTTTTTTTATGTAAGAAGAAGATACCCACACAAAAATCCCTCCAGTCAATTGGCCAATTTCATATCAAACCTGCCTTTCAGGTTCACCAGTAGTGAAACTAATCACTTTTTGTAAGTAAGAAAAGAACCTGAAAGGTTTCCAGCAGGCCCACCATCCCTCTGTTGATCTTGGAAGACTCACAAGGAATAGATTTACTTGTACAGCTAACATTTATCAGCTGGGGAGCACATTTTCCCTTTGACCAGGTGTCTCTGGTCAGCCTGTACTCCGGCTATGTTTTTGTTTTCTCACAGCCTCTGATTGAGTGAAGAATCTGATACCAAGCAGAGGTGGGAGTGAGGAAATTAAGATGACTAAGACTGATGTGTGAAGTTTCTATGCCTTGGCTGAGTACGGCAGATGGAGGTAACTACCCTGACAATAATTAGCAACTGCCTGGAACTGAACAAATAACACAGAACCCTGTGTCTCTAATTTACTGGAGTCATGGGAATACACAATGCATAGTCCATGAAATGCTGAAGGAGACTGTGAGATGCTAATATGCTCATGCAGCCAAATATGTTTTGTTCATAGACAGTTTTTACTCGCAATGTTACTTTCTCTTTTCTCCCCACTCCCCAGTTTGGGGAATATGTCCAAACAACATCTTAACTTTCTAAAGGACAGACACTCCTTGTATCTTCCTTGCCTCTTAAATACAATGATGCATCCCTGTGTTCTTCCAAGCTATGTTTAGAAGGATGATACTTAAAGGTATTTACAAATGGTACATTTTTAATTTACTTATGCTTCAATGTTATTTCTTTGATGATGCGTTACAATGAAAAGTAAGGAACAGTAGATAAGTGACTGCATTGTTCCCAGGCCACTTATATTAGAGATGGTCTGATCTTTTGTGTCTAGATCTAAGATAAACATGATTACCTGGCTTCAGCTGGCTATGTCTGGGTGGCTAAAGTTCTATTGAAGGAGATTCATATCAAATTTTCAGACATATCCACAGATGCAATATTCATGATCCACTTGAACAGATCTTTACCAATACATTACTTGCCAATACAATACAATACAGCAGGCTCAACAGTAAATCTAACCACTTAAAAAGAAAATACATTCTGTGGGAGTGAAAGCCCAAAACAAAACAAAACAAAACAAAACTGGAGCTAGAATTCAGGATGTGGCCAAGAGTCTTCCGAGACTGATCAAGCCTTTGGTCCACTACCTCTTCCTGTTTCTCCTCAAAAGAACTAACAATACAGTCAAGAATGACATTGAATGGGGCACTGCAGATTATGTAGCACTGGGAAGAAGGATCAAAGAGTTTGAGGCAGAAGTAGTCCATTCCTCCCCCAAAGGAAAAGGCCCAGATAGGGATTGTCGAATTCTGGAAGTAAAAGAGTGATTGCACAGGTGGCTTTCGACTCTTTGACCATGGGATGCTGTCCCGGGCACAGGGACTACTAGGAAGAGATAGGATCCACCTAACCAAGAGAGGAGAGAGCATCTTCTCAGGCAGGCTTGCAAACCTAGTGAGGAGAGCTTTAAACTAGCTTTGTCAGGGGACAGTGACATAAGCCCTGAGGTAAGTGGGAAAGTGGGATAACAAGAAGAAAAACAAGGAGGAAGGTGCCACAGAGGAGGATGCCTGATTCATACTGAGAAAGTAGGACAATCAGCTATTTATCTAAGGTGTCTGTACATGAACTCAAGTAGCCTGGGAAACAATTAGGGAGAATGGGAAGTCCTGGCACAGTCAAAGAGCTTGATGTGATTAGAATAATGGAGACTTGGTGGGATGACTCACATGATTGGAGAACTGTCATGGATAGGTATAAAGTGTTCAGGAGGGACAGGAAGGGGAGAAAAGGTGGAGGAGTTGCACTGTATGTAAGGATATGTCTACACAGCAAAGTTATTTTGAAATAACAGCCCTTATTTCGAAATAACTTTCCTAGCGTCTACACAGCCAAACCGCTATTTCGAAATAAATTCGAAATGGCGGAGCGCTTATTTCGAATTTGGTAAACCTCATTCTACAAGGAATAATGCCAAATTCGAAATAGCTATTTCAAAATAAGTGTTGTGTAGACACTTATATCGAAATAGGGGGCCTCCAGCCCTCCCAGGGAGCCCTATTGGCCATTCCAGCCTCAACCAAGAACACTTCTCTCCTTTCCCCGCCTCTCCAGAACCCTTAAAGGGGTTGACTCTGGCCACAGTGCCTGTGCCTGTGCCAGCTCCAAGCCTGCCAGCCCAGAGCCAGCAGTCACTGTCCCTGACCCAGTGGCCCCAAAACATGAGCCAGTAAGCCACTGGCAGCCAGCCCTCCACCGCTCCCCAGGAGCAGTCTGGCAGCTCCCAGGAGCCTGCCAGGGCCTGGAGAAGGCAGGCGCCTTCCTGGTCCAGGGTGGAGATCATTAGGTTTGGGGGGGATGCCCCCAATGGCCATGATCTCTGCACTAGACGGAGGAATGCGGCCATCTATGGCAGGATAGCTGCCAGCCTGACCACCAAAGGCCACATGCGAACCCAGGAGCAGGTTTGCATGAAAATCAAGTTGGTCTGACGAGATCCCCACCCCAAGCCCTGAGCTACCCCTCCCCCTTCTTCCCCTTGCTTACTCCTTCCAGCTCCCTCCTCCCAGGTTTCCCCCTCCTCTCTCCAACGCTCTCTCCTCCCCTCTCCCACCTCCTTTCCCCAGTCTCACCAGAGTTTCATTCCCTCTCCCCCCCAGTTTTGTTAAATAAAGAGAGTTTGTGTTTATGAAAAAAATGTGTATTTTATTTTACATCAGGAAGGAGAGCTGGGGGATGGGTAAGTGGAAGGACGTGAGGGAGGAATGAGACACAAGCCCCCGGTGGGGCAGACCAGGGAGACTGTTAGTACTCCTCAGGGTGGAAGCTCTCCCGCAGGGCATCCTGGATACTGACAGCCCCCAATGGACCTCCTGGATGGCAGCCTGCAGAAAGTGCAGCCAGGCTCGCAGCAACGCGTCCAAGAGAAGCACCAGAGTGCCCACGGGCAGCTCTGGCTCCATGTTGCAGAGTGCTGTGGTGTCCTGAGTGAGGGCAACCAGAGCACGTAGAGACAAAATGCTTTGCTGTCCCTCATCGAGGTAGGCAAGCAAGCAGGGAAACCTGAGAACCCGCTGTCCGGGGGGCTTCCTTTAAGCACAGACCTCAGATAGCCTCTGGCAGAAGCCATACAAAGTAACTCTTGACCTGATGCCCTGCCAGACCTGGTTCTGGCCAGCCTTAAATGCAATTCAGCATCCACTCAATGTGGATGCACTATTTCGAAATAGCAAAACGTTATTTCGAAATGCATTTTGTGTGTAGACGTGTTATTTTGAAATAACTTAGTTCGAATTAATGATTTCAAAATAAGATATTTCGAAATAACGCTGTACTGTAGACATACCGTAACTAAATCCATATTATGTTTATAAATCAAAATAAGGATCTTTTAAACTCCAAACTGTGCAAACTCATCTTGGTAGATAAAAACCAATCTTTTCTAAGTTGATGTAGTCTAAAATTTTCCAACAGATTATTTTTCTATTGATAAATGCTGATTCACTGAAATTAAAACATTTAGCAGGCATGTGTCAGGTCCATTGAGTATTCCAGCCAGCTCCCTCATCAGAGATGGCATAATCAGGGTTCCTAAACTTCGCACCCTACCTCAGGAATCTCCAGCTAGAACTTTCAAATCCCCCAAGTTCTTGCTAGCCCTCCAGCTGTCTCTCCTGGCAGCTTAGGGAATATTACCAAATTTATTGAGATGAAGGATATTTTTTGTAAAATTTCAGATTTTTCCATGGAATGTGAATTTCAGTCAGCCCCACTTCTAAGCAGTAATCTCAATTTTAAATCTGCATTCCACCCCTCTCCTCTCTTCTTGGCAGAATGTTTAACATGTCAGAATTTTCCAGTCAGTTCCAACAGTGCTGATGATCAGGCCTGAAGTACACTAACGTCTGTGTTGACTTTACATCCTTGTTGTAGTGTAATTTTTTTTGTTGGTAGCCAGGAGTTCTCTTTCTACACATTTGTCACAAGGTCCAGTCACTGCTGGTGAACCTCCAGTGGAGAATTGCTCCACCTAGTCAGACCCCCCTTCTGTCTTTTGTTTTCACTGCAACCTTTCTCATGCTCCACGGGTTACAGTGCTTCCTGTGTGTCAGTTAGGATGCTTCCTCTTTATGGTATGACTGTTCTACCAGGTTATGATATAGTTTCCCCTTCTGGGCTAACAAAGTCCCACTGAACTAGAAGAACAGGTAGAGTCCCCTGCAATTGTCAAGTGGTAAGGCAGGAGAACCCAGGCCTGCCCACCAATTTAGGTTCCAGTCTGTGGTCCCTACAATCAGCACCCAAGGTCTTCTCCAGAATAATCCTTGCTATTATTTCCTGGGATGGCTTCCTACTCCATCTTTATCAGGCTTCTTTATTCACCACCCCTTCCAGGCCAAGATCTTGTTTTCTACTCTGCCCCTAGGGGTGCATCTACACTGCACTCTTACCTCAAAAAAAGCTACACAATTTGAACTACGCAATTTGCCTTATTTCAAGGTAATTTCAAAATAGCTTATTTTGAAATTTGGCTATTTGTACACAGCACTGAAATAAAGTGCTATTCCAAAACCTCCCTTAACCCTTGTGGAACAAGGGTTTCAGGGACACCAGAATACCTCACTCATTATTTGGGAATCTATTTTAAAATAACGGGCTGCTTTAAAGACTCAGAATAGCTATTTCAGGATACTCCCAATATCCCGATATAGCTCTGCAGTGTAGATGTAGCCTAGGTGTCCTTCTTCCCCTCTCTAAGCTGAGGGAGTGATTGTAGGCTTTCATGCTGTAGTCCATTCTTTCCTCTATTCCTAACCTTATACAAGTCCCACTTGCTTTTGCTCAGATTAGCACCATTTTGAAACAGGAATCACCTATCAGCCTATCTTTCCCTATGGAATGGCTTATCAGATTAATTAGCTCTTTCTGAGACTCATTAACCCTTTCCAGGTCATTATAGGTTGGACACCCATCATACCACCCTGAATGACCAAAAGGGAAAAAAATGACAATCCTGGACCAAATCCTATTGACCAGTCCCATCTTCATGGGACTCCTTTGCTGTTCCTCAGACAAGTAAGAAATATATTTGTGTGTAAGGGTTTGCAGGATCGGTCAGACTTCATTTAACAGCACACTACAAAGTATAATTTGTTCCCTCTCTTTTGTACTCTTTCAAAGGCCATAGTACTGCTTGCACTTAGATTATTTTGAATTTCACACACTATATGGGAATGCTTTAAAGCAGTGTTTCTCAAAGGGGTCTGCAGACCAACTCTAAGAAAGCTGCGACTGGGTTGCTCTGGTTTGTTTACTTACCAGTTCTGCAGCCACAGAGCCTCACAGCTCTCTTGGCTGCGGTTCACCATTTGCAGCCAAGGGGAGTAGTGGAAAGCAGCAGCCCGTGTCATATTGCTTCAAGTGGCTCCCCTTGGCTACATACAGCCAATGGGAGCTTCAAGGCTCTGTGGCCATGGCACCAGTAAATAAACACACAGTGGTGCGCCCAGTTAGCAGCTTTCTCAAAGTGGTTTTGTGGACCACTTTGAGAAACACTGTTCTAGACTGATTAATTTACAAAATATTCACAAGTCCTTGAACAACTGAAGAGCAAAACTCCACACAAGTGGTTACTATCCTTAGTATACATCTGTGCTAAACTTATATCCGAGCCTTGTGGCTTCCCCTCTCTCTCACTTCTTTCTTTCTCTTGCTTGGGCACCATCATTTTTTTCTCTGGGACACTTCTTAGTCCAAAGTCAGTAGCACTTCTCCATATAGAACTTGTGCTCCCAGAACTAGTTCAGGTGGGCCTGGTTTTAACCCTCCTTTTATGTAGGTGCTCTGTCACATAAAGTAACTTCAGACTCAATGACCACTCAGGTGTATTGGTGTGGCCAGTCCTCATGGGTTTCCCTAGAGCAGCGTGTCTAGGTGAAATCCTGGCATCAATGAAGTCAGTGGGAGTTTTGTCATTAAACCTTAGCGGAGCTAGGGTTTCACCCTTTGTTTAAAACTTTCTATGGAGAGTTTCATATCAAGCACATATGTGAATAAGTTCATGTCCTCTATTGCCAGGATACATTTGAAAAGTGAAGACCTTTAAATTGGTGAATTCTCTTGTTTAGTTGGTTTTACCTTCAGAGAGATTACAAATATATTATATATATATATCAGAGAGTTTGTGCATCTGTCCATCAGTCTGTCTGTGAGTCCATCCATCCATAAGTCTATTTGCTCAAGAACTCCTCTTAAACAGTAAGAGCTAGGACCCCCAAATTTAGTATGCAGCTTTCTCTTATCTAACTTACAGCAAAGTCATGGTTTGGTTGTGCCAGGGGAATGGGATGTGCTTGGAATTTGATTGTTTTCTATAACATGGAAAGGGAGGGGTCTGATAGGGGGGACAGTTATGCTCTGCAGTGACCACTGGGGCCAGCAAGTGCTGAGGATAGTTACATTGCAGAGTGAACACAGTGGGGAAGCTGCACCAGGAAGAGAGAGGCCAGCTGAGGCTGGGGCTCTTCCTATTGCCAGCCACCATCCCAGGCAAATGGTCCCCATATCCCCAAGCTCCTCCCCCTTAGCCCTCAGCCACACTGCTAGAAGTTGGGGAAACCCCACCGGCTAGCAACCCCAGCCCCCACAAGGAACTGCCAGCTGGCTGTGTGTGTGTGTGGGGAGGGAGGACAGACAGGAGGAGCTGCTGGTGGAACCCTGACCCCAGCTCCACTCTTCCCCCTCCAGCAAGGAGCCACCGGAGGCCAGGCAGCTCAGCCCAAACGTCCAGAAAGGAACACTGGGTAGGGCAGGCAGCTGAACCCCATTCTCCTCTGCTTTATGAGGAGCCACCAGCTGGGAGGGGGGCAGGCAGCCCACTCCATGAGAAGCCAGCAACTGCGATGCGGCTTGGCAGCATAGCCTCTCTCCTCTTTCTAGAGGAGCTGCCAGGGTATCACAGCCCCAGCACTCCGGGAAGCACCATCATCAGAACAGTGCCACCCTCATCACCACAGGCAGCCCTGGTAAGCCTTGTTGACTTCCCAGCACCCTGGCCTGAACCCCACCCCCCATCCTACACCCCTCCTGTCCTGAGCCCGGGGTTTGACCTTAATGGAGCTACATCAGTTTACACCCACTGACTGTTTGGCTCTTGGTAAGACAAAGTCAGCAATTGTTCTCAATTTTTAGGTACTTAGAGACCTTGTACTTCACCTTTATTTTGTACTTGAGAAACTTCTATGCAATAAACCAGATAGAAGGGAAAAATCTCTTTTTAATATATTGGTGATCTAGATCTTCCTTGTAAAGCTGATTTCTAGTGGAAAGAAAAAACTACCATACATACAAAACTGAGGCAAAGCGACAGAAAAGTTGGACGACATTGCCAAAATGACAGTAAATGTTAATGGTCCGATCACAAAAATTGTCCTTCAAACTCAGATGTGTAGTAAATAGTAATGAAGAGATGTACTTGTCAGGAAGATTTGATTTGTCTAGCAAATCCTTCCTGACATATACACTCATTTACTTCTATATAGCCTTTTGAAAATGCCATTCCAGCAGAGCATAAAAAAGGTTATTTAGATTAAGTATAGTTACAAGATGAGCTGTATACTGAGTTCATTGGTCTACATGCACACTCATTTAATTTCCACTGCTCCATTACTCTAAAAACTGTGCCTGTATTGAGGGAAAGGCGGGGGGAGATGGGGGAAAAATAGGTATAAGAACTAAAATCACAAAGGAGATTAACTTAAAAACAAAAGTATAGGATCTGCTGTACTGATGTCTAACATTAGAGGGATGATGAGCAAAAGGAAAAAGGTATGAAATATTCCTTTAATGGGATGGAATACTAAATAAAACTGTAAGGATTTAAATCTGCCATCAGTTGCTGTAACTGAAAGTAGAATTTGACTTTGATTGCACATTTAAAGTCAGGAAATGTCAAAGCAAAAGTTGCACATTAGTGTTAAGTCCACCTTACTTCTCTGTATGCACTGCAATAGAGGGACAAATTCTACTCTCCATTATACTACTGAAAATCCCGAGTAACTTAAGTGACCTAAACTTTTTATATACTGTCTTTTCTGTTAATATATAGATTTTAATAAGTTCATTTTCTTTTCATTCTGCAGCATAGCTTTTGTTAGGTGCAGTTTAGAGCACAAGACAGTTAATTATGAAGATGATTTAGCTGCACAAACAAGCACGGTGCAAATTTTCCAGATCCTGCTTTGGGGCTGAAGCACAGAACAACAGCATCAAATTAAAAGCTAATATATGACCCACTACTACATATTTATTCATATCAGTAACGCAACACACATTACGCCATTGTAATGATGTACTGCTTACTTACTAAAAATTACTAATTTGCATATGGATTCATAAGAACAAGCCTTTACACACATAAACACACAACCATTTCACTATTATTCTGTACTTTATACTTCATTTGTAATGAATTGTGTAAATATGCTTTGTTTTGTTTTTCACATAAATGTGCTTCATTGTATTATTTTGTCCATTATATGCAAAGCAACACATACTACAAAGTTTGTAGAAGAAAAGTGCATGATATAGTCTATTGTGTTATTTAAGAAGTAGTATGATCATGTAATTAACAGCTATCAGCTGGCAATCAGCTTGCGTAGGCAGTAAAGTGCCAATAAAGTCAAAAGAGCTGTGCCAGTATACATCATCTGAGGGTCTGGTCTTGTGTCATAGCCTAAGGTCTACACTGGACCAGGCAGGTCAGTTTCAGATACGCCATCCACCTACGAAAAATGCATAGCTGGATTCAGCTTACCTTAAGCCAACCTGCTGCATCATCTACACTGTGGGAAGATGACAGGAGCACACGCTCCCATTACTCCTCACAGAATGAGGGATACATGATGCCAGCAGGGGCTGCCTCAGTATTTGATTTGGGGGTCTATACCAGATGCACTTAATCAAAAGCTAAATGATTGAACTTGGGATGGTCGATCTTCTCCATAGTATAGACAAACCCTTAATGCATATATACAAAGGCAAAGAGACATAGAAAAAATGTATGTGTAATCTGACATGAGTTAAAATCACAGAAGTCCCCTTACGGTTGACATGTTTTGCAAAAAGCCTCTTTGAGTTACACAACCTTATTTGTGGTATATCTTTAATTGTGGACACTTAGGGAATGTCTAGACTACAAGCCTCTTTCAAAAGAGATCGTCTAGACAGCCACAGGACTTTTGAAAAAGTGATCTGCACCCACGAAACCTGGATGCTCTCTTACGAAAAAGCCTTGTTTGCGTTCAAGAACACCTTTTTTCGAAAGAGCTCTTTCAAAAAAAGGCGTTCTTTCTCATAAAAGAAGGTTTACCATTGTCGAAAAAACTGCCACGTTTTTTCGATTTAATTTCAAAAGAATGCGATGGCAGTCTAGACACAGGTGAAGTTTTTTCGAAAAACCCCTGTAGTCTAGACATAGCCTTAACCGGGCAGGCTTGATCCTGCATTAATAAATGCCCTACTGCCCGATGGAATTTTCTAATTATTTTTTAACTGAAGAAAAGAATAAAAAAATACATTTTTAAAAAATATTAAAAAGGATTGCTGCTCTGGTTTGAAATATTCCATACTCTGGAGCTATTTAGCAAGACACCTGTGCTGTCAGAGCTCTTGTGCTGTCAGCCTTAAAGATTGGGGAAAATGGATATTTGGACTCCCTGTCTGAAGCGTATTTAAAGGTACATCATTAAGAGATTATCCTGTGCGCCTGGCACAGTGAACCTTTCTCCAGTCCTTCCCACCTTCCAGGAGTCATTAGAACTGGGGTGACTGAAGAGCTTGCACTTAGTGCTTTGGTTTTCAAAAGCCATTTTTAGTAGAAATGTTTGTATATTGGTAAAGAAAAAGAAACACTAAAAATATTGAGTTTCCACAAACATTTCACATTAGTCAAAGAAGATAAAGGAAGAAAAAAAAGGTTCCAACAATATTGTGAGCAGCTGTAGTTGCCCAGACAGCCTTCCCTAGCCTGGGAAACTCTTATAATGACCTCACCACACATTAATCAGTAGAGGCCCCGTCTGGCTTTTTAGAGAAAGTGTGTGCCCCTTTAAGAGCTGGAGAGTCATTGAGTGACTTACTGCAGCACCTTCATACAAAGTTAGTGTGGGGATGATGACCCAGACCCTCCAGGTGACCAGAAGAAAAGGGCGACTATGTCCATATTGGTGCAGGAAAGTTCTCTTTTATCTGGAGCTCCCCTACAAGAGCTCAGACTGGGGCTCCATCCTATTCAACACTTGTGCACCTCATGAAGTCCACATGAGCCCTTGCTGATCCCCATGCACATTGCAAAATCCACAGCAGCCCTTCCTGAAGGTCCAGGTGTCCCTGGGAATTCACAGCTAAATATTTTGTATTGAGATGCCACTGTGCATCTGAATTAATTGCTTGTGCACTGAACCTTTCCTTAGCTGCACACTTTATGAACCTAATGGGGAAGGAAAGATTTGGCAAAAATCTGTAGTGCATTTCCTGTATGCCGTTTTCAAAGGATCCTAACTCAAGCAAATCAATGGCAATTTCCTCTGCAACCAGAGCAAAATGATTACCTAGATTCCTTCCTCTCTTTGGATTAAAATGAAAAGTGTCACCTTTACCATATTGCTACTGCTCCTAGGGCAAGTACTAGACAAGTAACAACTTGATTCAAAGCACATTGAAGTAAATAGGAGCCTTTTCACTGATCAAAGTGGAGGCTGGGTTGATACCAGGGCTGATGGCTTTAATTTAGATTCCTCCACATCTGCCTATCAACCTTACATCAAACCATGAATCATCACTTCAAAAGCCCTACATACCTTAAACAAAATAGTTTCCCATTGGGAAACTACTAGAGTAATAGGGGATCATTTCCCCTGTATGCTCCCAAATAACTTCAGTGACTCGACTCTACAAATTACTTGAATCTAATTGAAATTGAATAAGTGATTTTGCTTGTCAATTGCCCATTGTGAGAACACAAAAAAGTAAAATCTTATTAAACTATTAAGCAGAAACAGATCCTTTCAAAATCCCTGTTTAGTACTCTCAGTATGATGCAAAAGCCTTATTTCTTTTTAATTGGCTTATCTTAAAAAAATGATAATTTTCAGACAGTTGGCAGTAAAATCCCTCAGGACTGCAGGAAGCATAATTCTCTTTTTAAAATTCTCTACATTTATTAATGAACTTGAAAAGTAACACTTAAAATTGCTCAGTAGGTTTTCTCTCCTGTGTGTTGTACTCTCAATAGAGCCTTCACAGTGAACTTCAGGCAATTCTTCCTAATTTTTACCTTCAGGCTAAGTTTCCAACATGTTAACTGGCTAATTACTAGTCAATCCTGCCCATTATAAAATAGCAAGGGGGGGTGGGGCGGGACTTGCAGATCACATATGTTTTGTCAAAAAAAGGCATGAGAGCACAGGTGATCTGAGAGCAATGGTATGATCCCATTGCTTTTCATTGTCATATATTTAAGTCTTGGGCCTTGCTGTTATTTTCATACCCTGAGAGCCACTATACTATTTTCACTCTGAATGACTTTTTTACTTTAAGAAAAATCAATAGGAAATAAAAGTGAAGTACCTGTCAATTCTCTAGGGACCATCTTTGTGTTCTGTGTTTGTAGAGCATCTAGAACAGTGGAGTCTTGTTCCATTATTAGGACTCCTAAGTGTTATTGCAAGACAAATAAATACTAGCACAAGAGAGTGCAGTGTATATATGTCCACCATTCATGGATTGGAGAACAAAAATGTCTGCTGCCTCGGCACACAATCAGAGCCCTGAGACATTTAATGGAGGAACACACAGAAATGAAAGCATCTTATTTTTCCCATACCACAGATAAACTTAAAATCAACAGATTGAAGTCACTCTGACCCCTGACAGAGACACTGCAGTCAAAAACAGGTTAATATTTTGTGTTATGGAAGTGAACATAGCCTGATAGACTGATGACATTGTAAACTAAATGTCACTCATCACCCAATACTGCAAGTTTCTCCCACTGTAGTCTGTGGCTATGTCTATACTGGCACGTTTTCACGCAAAAACTCTTTTGCGGAAGAGTTCTTGTGCAAAAACTCTTCCAGAAGAGAGCGTCTACGCTGGCATGTGCTTTTGTGCAAGAGATGTGCTTTTGCGCAAGAGCATCCATGCCAGTGTAGACGCTCTCTTGCGCAAGAAAGCTCTGATGGCCATTTTAACCATAGGGCTTCCTTGCCCAAGAAATTCATGTTGCCTGTCTACACTGGCCTCTTCTGGAAGAGCTCTTGCGCAAGAGGGCTTCTTCCTGAGTGGGAGAGTCAGAGTTCTTGCGCAAGAAGCCCTGATTTTATACATTAGAACATCGGTTTGCTTGCGCAAGAACACGCGGCCAGTGTAGACAGGCAGCAAGTTTTTGCACAAGAGCGGCCGCTTTTGCGCAAGATCGCGCCAGTGTAGACACAGCCTGTCAGTCTAACTCAGGGATGGGCAATAATTTTCTCAGGAGGGCCACTTAATGAATTTTGGTATGTGGTCATGGGACAGCTCCATCCTGGATGGGGCAGGGCTTGGGGGCAGAAGGGCCAGAGCTGGGGACTAGCCTCCCCCCGGAGTTGTCTGGGGCCAGAGGCTTTGAATTAAAAACACAGCAAAAGGCTCGTGGCTCCTGGCCCCACCACTACTGCATTGCCTGGCAGCCACCTAGGGTTATTAAATAGCCACCTGGGCTATTTAAAGGGTTTGTAGCTTCGGCCCCTGCCAGAGTAGTGCTACGACTGGGAGTTGCAAGCCATTTAAATAGGATCTGGCTGTCTGAGCCACTGCCTAGAAATTTGGTGCCACGGAGAGCAGGATATAAATAGAGAGCATCCAGATGCAGTCCACAGGCCAGATCAAAGTGTTAGGCAGGCTGGATCCAGCCCTGGGCCACATCTTGCTCAGCTCTTGTCTAACGCAACCTTCACCCACAAAGACCATTACCTTAGGGTATGTCTAGACTGCATCCCTCTGCCGACAGAGGGATGCAGATTAGGCAGGTCAACATTGCAAATGAGGCAGGGATTTAAATATCCCGTGCCTAATTTTCATAAAAATGCCCGCCGCATTTTGCCGACTCAGCACTTTGTCAGCAAAAAGCAGCAGTCTAGAGGGGGATCTGTCGAGAAAGAAAGCCTTTTTCAACAGATCCTGTAAATCTCCTTGCAGGAGGCGTAAGGGAATCTGTCAAAAAAGGCTTTCTCTCTTGACAGATCCCCCTCTAGACTGCTGCTTTTTGGCGACAAAGTGCTGAGTCAGCAAAACGTGGTGGCCATTTTTATGCAAATTAGGCACAGGATATTTAAATCCCTGCCTCATTTGCAATGTCGACCTGCCTAATCTGCATCCCTCTGCCGGTAGAGGGATGCAGTCTAGACATATCCTAAGTGACGAGAGGGTAGTTTGATCTCTGCAGTTTGCCAACTCAATCCTAGGTTTCTAATCCAGGGGCTGGTCTACACATATGAAGCTTCACTGTGCCTCTGCGGTGGTGAAGACACTCCCTACAGCATAAGTGCAGGTAGTCCATCCTCCCAGGAGGCAGTAGCTATGTTGATGTGAGAAGCCCTCACATTTACAAAGTGCTGCCTACACTAGGAGCTAGGTCAGTATAACTACATCACTCTTGGGTGTGCAAGTAAGTACACAAGTCATTATCCTGGAAAGGGTGGATTTGCAGGGGGAAGGCATGAGAAAAACAGGGGCAATTTATGGGCTTGTCACTTGAGTAGAGCGGGTCTGAAAGGGTTGGATAATGGAGGAGGATGTAGTAGGTTGGAAAGAGAGTGAAATCTGGGATTTTGAGTAGCTGGGAAAAGGCATGTTTTGGGTTTAATATGAAGTGGAAGGATCAAAGGCAATTATGCAGCTGGGTTGTTGACTTTTGGGACTGATGGTGTTGGTTGCTCTAGCTCAGGGGGCATTTCAAAGCATGCAAAATTTGAGCAAAGTATGATACGGCAGAGAGAAAGGGAATGGTAAAAAGTTTATCAGCCCTGCAGGGCCCACATTATTATTGTTATGTTGGCATTAGCACCTATAGGCTTTCATCATGATTAGGGCCCCATTGCACCAAGTTCTATACAAACCTAGAACATAAGGTTGTCCCTATTTTAAAATGCTGACAAACTGAACAGATAGAAAGGGGGACTGGGAGGCAGTGTTCAACATAGTAAACAGAGAGATGGGTGACACGTGTCATGTTAGTTTCATATTTTTTTCTATGGCTATGGATTTTACTCTGGCTTTTCTTTAGATCGATACTTATCATTCTTGCTATACAACATGCTAAATTCCAAATTGTGCATCTTACTGTAAAAACCAAGTCCACAGCTATATATCATCTTCAATGAGAGGTTAAATATAGTAACTACCTAAGTGCAAAAAGGCTTAACTGTCTTGGGTATCCTAAAGAGAAAAATGGTCTGATTCTGATCTAACTTATACCAGTCTAAATCAAGAGCAACTTCTCTGAAGCAAAAAGAGTTACAATGATGTAAAATCAGGATAAGTGAATGGACACTTTGTCTCAAATTATGCTAACTACTTTATTTGTTTCTTATGTGGAGTTCATTACCTGGACTTTATGGAAAGAATGCAAATTTGTGATTTTATTGCCTCTTTGTGTATGGATTAAAGAGCAACAAGAGATTTCTAAATATAGCAGGATATAAAACAGAATGGGACTTTTTTTTGTCCTGACTAGTTAATGAAAATGAAAATAAAAAGCCAAAACAAAACAAACAAAAAACCTTTTGACTTATCACATGCTTCCTCATAATTTTAACAAACATACTTTTGCCAAACAAGATTATTCTCTGCATCCTCCTTTCTTCCTCTTGAGTGTGTAATTACAAAAGGGTAATTACAAAAGGGTGGCAATGGGAAACCTGGCTAAACACTGCAAGGAGGAACAGGGTGGTGGTGATGGGGAGAATGTGGAAATAAATACACATTGCTGGCTGTCAAAACATGTAGACTTAGTATAGCTCTTTCACAATTAGATTTCCAAAGGTGTTCACCAAACAGATAAGTATTAATTTGCTCATTTTTAGGAATTGAGGCACCCATAAGATTAGGGACTTGCCTACAGTTGCCACACAAGACAGTGTGCCTTATGCATTGAATAAATCTCTCATGTATTTCTGCATTGCAGCTTGCTGAATAGATGTGATTGGCTAGACAATTCACTGGAATAATTCAGTATTATTTCTATTCCCTACTGGATGAACATGTAACTATTTTAATCAATAATGCTGGAATTCATTTCCCCCAGACTTTGTATCAATAGACTCGATCATTCTAATGTTTGTGAAAAGTTAACACAGAAGAGGAAAATAGGGCTGAAGTGGATTCTTTTAAAAATGGGGACAAATATTTGCTGAAAAAAATCATTAATTTTCCCTGGTCTACTCAGCATCCTCAGTTCCCGTTAGTCTCAACATGATTTTGAGACATGGATTACTTCGCAGAAAGGGATCAACAATTTGTAAGAAGAACTCCAAAACGAATCTGTATTTGGTTCAACAGCACCAAAATAAATTTCTCGTTTTCTACTGACATTGGCAAAAATGAGTCCATGAATAGGAAACTATTGTGAATCTGATTAACTAATGAGGAACACTCGTGAGTGTTTCTCCATGCAAGAGGTTAAGTTCATCTTTGTGGTATGAATACCCATGGTGAGGGAGGCTCTGCAAGAGCTTATAGTTCCTTTTTCAACATGTATTTTGAACCAGGATTTCAGCTGTAGTTTTCTTGAAGTCCCCCTAGATAATGTTTTCTCCCCTCATGAGAAAAAGGACCATCATCATCCTGAAGATATTACTTTTTTATGAAAGAAAACAACAAGATATATCATTCACTTCTAATATTCAACAAAGTGAGATGAACACACATGATGCAACTGCCCCACTCATTGTGGCAAGGGAGGAGTTAAAAACCAGGCCAGAGGGAGCCTATGCATACTCCTCCAATTAGGGAGAGGCTTATAGGGGGCCAATCAAAGAGAAGTTTGCTGGGGAAGCCCAGTTTATAAGGAACTGCACAACAGAGCAGAGGGCAGTTGTGTCCTGACCAGTAAAGGGGAAGAACTGATTCCCTGAGGGGAACACTTTGGAGGAGCAGTGCTGGGCAGGCTCAGGCTAGCTGGAGAGTAGATTTTGCCTGATACCTTCCAAGCTGTAGGCCTTGATACAAGGTCCAAGAAGGTACAAGGGTCACAGGGAAGTGGCCCAGGGAATGAGAGCAGACAAGGGGAAAGAGCATGATGGCCTTACCTGGAAAAAGATAAGGATGTGACAGAGACTCCTGTGAGGGCAACGAGGGGCCCCAAACATGTTGATCATGTGAAGAGCCTAAGTACATGAAGATGGAGTTCCCCAAGGAAATCCACAGGGCCCAGGCTAGCCCTGAGGGAAGAGCTAAGCCAAAACCAGACTGTGGAAAGGCTGCGGTAAAGGGAAGGCAAGGGCCATATAAAATGACACTGCTCCCAGAGAGGGAGACAGAGGCTAGAGACTGGGGCTCAGCCAAAGGAGGTGGTGATGAAGGCTGAAACTTTGATTAGGAGATAGTCTGGGGCAGAGGAACCCCAGACAGCTGTGGGAACCCACATGGGAGCTGAGAGAGCTATGGGTCCCAGACAAATAGGAGAGACCTCACAAGAGCAGGGAAGGCTACAGTGGGGATCCAAACCATCAAGAATGGAAGCAGGCTGCTCCAGCGGGTAGAGAGCCTGCATTAGGAGTAAGACACTCGACAAGTCCAGATGAGAGAAAAACTGGTCAACTCCCTTTTCCATGGGAGATACTTAAGGGCAGAGCGAGTAGTGGGACGACTTCTCCACTGTGGCAAGGGAGGAGTTAAAACAAGGCCAGAGGGAGCCTGCACAAATCCCTCCAATCAGAGAGAGACTTATAGGGAGACAATCAAAGGGCAGATTGCTGGGGCAGCCTTTTTATTAGGAGCTGCTCAGCAGAGCAGAGGGCAGTTGGATCCTGACCAGTGAAGGAATGGATTGGTTCTCTGGGAGAAGCACCTTAGATAGAACAGTGCTGGACAGACTCAGGGGAGCTGGAGAGGAGCTGCTGCCTTAAACCTCCCAAGCTGTAGGCCTTGATACAAGGGCCAAGAAGGTGCAAGGGTCACAGGGAAATGGTCCAGGGAACCATACAAGGGGAAAGAAAGAGGTCAGGAAAGGTTGCCACTAGAGGGTCCCTGTGTCAGGACCCAGAATAGTGGGTGGGCCTGGATCCTCCCTTGCCTCTTGCACTGCACCTTGCCACACTAAAGTATGGCCTACACAGATTATGGCTTGCTCTTGAAGCAAGGGGCTAGACTTTGGGGCTGCAGTTGGCCACAGTGGCAGGTGTCCTGATAGACTGGAAGCAGGCGAGAACAGAGTGGGCACTGCCAGAGAGCAATGTGCTGAAGAGGATGGTCCAGGGAGCAACATGGGTCATGAGTCAGAGAGCAGAAACAGTGGAGCAGAACGACAACAGGGAGGACACCAGCCAGAAGGGTCATACTGCATAAACTGAGCTAATTCCCAGTGTGACCAGCAGAAGGCTCTGCTGCGGTGAGTTGGCCCTGCTACATGTTAGTGTTAGAATGCAATAGTAGTGTGTTTTTTTGTGATTTTGTTTCCAATATACTCTATAATTGTTTTCTCAGAAAAAAAGTTCTTTACATTTGGCGTTTTTATTTTTATTATTTTGATAACTGTTGATAGTAACAATTGTGAGTGTAAAGTATTTCATTGTGATAGTTTCCTTGTTTATCATAACAAATCCATATTTTCCATGAAAGTTTTGCAATGAATATGCTTGGTGTTGCATATTGAAGGTTTCTAAATTACGCCAATGGGCTGAAGATAAGACCTTATATGTGATATGTACAGTGAATGATTTCATTTTCCTCTAAATCATGGTCAATCTTTTATATTTTATTTTTGAAATCTCAGAAACTAAGATTTACACTGAAATAAAGGCATGTTGTAGTGATTTTTAATAGTTACAATGGCTACAGAAATATTATAGGATATAGCCACAAAGGGACTATAGGAATGGGAAGCAGAAAATTTTTCTACTGACACTACTTGCAGAGAAAGGTTAAGAGACCCGACTTTACATGAATAAGTGTGAAATTATGGTCTGGTCTCAGTTTCCAGATAGTTTTGCAAATTCAAAATTTTGCATGATTTCCGCACAGAGGATATATCAACACTGCACAGTTATTTTGGAATAAACTATTTTGGAATAGTTATTCTGAAATAGCTTATTTCAAAACCACACATCTACACTGCAGGGAAGCCTCAAAATTAGTTTGAGGCAGGCTTCCCTAATGTAGACGTGCTATCTTGATTTAGAGCCCCAGGAGGCACTGGGGAGGAATAACTTAAAATGGCCCTGGTGAGGGGCTATTTCAAAATAGCAGCAGTGGAGTGTCTACACATGCCTTATTTCAAAATAGCTATTTCGGAATAGGCATTATTCCTCGTACAATGAGGATTACAGATTTGGGAATAAGTTGTCCATTATTTCAAAATTATTTTTAAATAATGGAATGGCTGTGTAGATGCTCACATTGTTATTTCAAAATAATGCTAATCTCGAAATAACAGTGCAGTACAAACGCACCCAGAATAAAAACTCTCTCGCTGGCACCAAAACTCCATATAACTGTACTCTAAACTTGGCCTCGATTTCTGATCCTTGGTAAAATATATACTTTATGCTACAATGCAAGAGCGATTCAGAGTATTATTGGATAGATCCTCACAGCTAGTTTAATTGCCCTAGCATCCTTGGCTTCATTGTACTAGCTGAAGCTCTGACCCTCTGCATTCAGTCCTGCAAGAGTTCCATTAACAGTTGGAGTAGAAACAATGTCCTCTGGATGATGATCTCATTGGTATGAGTTCTCAAGCCCAGTGCTGTGTCTTGAAATTTTACTATCTTAATTTACAACCACTGATATTTTGTACAGATTTCCACAGCCTCCTTTCTCAAGTCAACCCATTAACTGAGATTCCATTTTTGACCTTCCCAATAATTAAGCCAGCTACTAAAACAGCTAAAATGTTTGTTTGGGTAATATAACATTCTCAAGGTTAATAACCCTCAACTCTGACCTACGGTATCATTTTTCTTAACTGTTTGCAGAGTTCATTTTTTTTCCCACCAGTATTTGTGAGATTTTGCTTTTAAAATAAACACTTAAATGAACTCCCTTAAAATATGCATCTTGTACCTATTTAATAGGTTTGCTCTGACTGTTGTTGTCAACATTAACTTTTCTTTGGGTAGAAACAGCAGATTTTCTGAACAAGGAGCTCCCATTGGAATATGGCAAAAAGCATATCCTGAA
Source organism: Rafetus swinhoei (assembly GCA_019425775.1). Lineage (NCBI taxonomy): Eukaryota > Metazoa > Chordata > Testudines > Trionychidae > Rafetus > Rafetus swinhoei. The sequence goes on from CM033424.1 coordinate 121,830,558, forward strand.
ATGCTCTGTCATTTGAAATATCCCACTCTCTGGACATCAGTAATGGGGGAGCCCCTTGGAAGTAACAAAGAACTTAGTTTCACAATATGTATAGCAGAAGATATGTAACAGAGGAACTCACTACTGAAGAGCCTCCTCATGCCAGGATGTGGCATGGCTGGCATCCATTTACTCGAATACTCCTTATTGTCTGCTGTTCTGATTTTTGCAACTTCTGCCATACAACCAGTTCATGTTTTAAGTTCAGGCCACTTCAGGCAAGTCTACACAGCAGGGCTAAAGCTGAAATAAGCTACGCAACTTAAGCCACACCAATTGCGTAGCTTAAGCCAAAACAGCTTATGTCAGCTTTTGGCGCTGTCTACACAGCAGGAAGTCTGAGAGAGCACTCTTTCTTTGACTTCCCTTACTCCTCGTAAAATGAGGGTTAAGGAGTCAGAGTAAGAAGTCCTCCAGCCTGACAGTATTTTGCCATTATGTCAAAATAACTGCTTGTAGTGTAGACACAGACTATGTTATTTTGGAATGTTAGTTATTCCAAAATAACACTGTTGTGTAGATGTACCCTTCCAGGGTATGCATGTCCAGCTGTACCTTATCAAGCCTTAAACTGGTTTTCTCCTTGCTTCTTCGAAATCTCCTAATCCAGCAACAAAGTCTTTTCAAATCAAGCAGAACTCAGCAGCATCACATTCTCCTCCCCCATCCCGGAGTGGTAGGTCTCAAGGCCTCCTTGGAACAGAAAACTAAAAACCAAACCAAACACTACTAATGCATTTTTTGATCCTCTCTGGATTAGAGCCTGCCATCTGTTTTAGGCTACTCTAGAGCATCCTATGTGGGAACTCCATCCCCCACGATGAAGTGTCTCCAGCCAGAAAGCTCAACTGCTTTCTTCCTTAGGCAGGCTGAGCTTTTCTTCTTTTAAATCCAACATCCAGTCCAGGACTCAATAAACAGGCTTGACTGGTCCATGGCCTCTTGGTTCTTAAAGGGACAGGATGCCCTGTAACACAGTGACAGAGGTTTGGGGGAATGAAAAGAACTATGTAGTCAAGGAGGCAGTTTCTCTCACTTTTACACTAGGGCTATGTCTACATTACAGGATTTTTCCAGGATATTGGAGGTATCCTGGTATCAGTGTCATGTAGATAGCCTGGAAACTCCACTAACTTTCACCAGAATTACTTACATCTGTTTAAATGGGAGGGAAATACGTCTCTGGCTCTCCACATGAAGCAAATAAAATGACCTTGTGGAGCAAAAGACTAAACTCTGGTATGTAAGGTTTAAACACTATGGGAAAAATTCTGGCCCCACTGAAGTCAATGAGAATTTTGCATTTACTCCAAGTAGCCAGGATTTCAGCATAGGCCATTATTTCAGCATAGCCAGGATTTCAGCATAGGACCCTCCATCACAGCTTTGCAGTTTGCATCTAGGTGAGAATAATTAATATTCAAGCTTTTCTTTCCTGTGATTCTATACATTTTTTTCCCTAAAACAAACACTAGTTTCTTCACACTTATTCAACAACCTTTTGGATTTGAATGTAGGAGTCAGATGAGTGAAAACAAGGGGCCATGTCCTCCATTTTATGTGATTATTTATACCAGTGCTGCTAAATCCGAAAAGTAGCATTAACACTTGGCACAAGTTTACATGGCTAAATAAAGTTCAGGTCAATAGCGAACAGAGCCTTCAGCATGCTGGGGCAGGATGACCTTCTGTTATATTATGTATCATATGTAACTGTTATGGTAAGGTTGCCTAAGAATACTATGTACATATGCAAATACAGTGGATATCCTTTCCAACTTTCTAATTCTTTAGGCAACAAAATAACTTTGTCGGTATGTGCAAAATCATGGGTGCAACCTGGGAGCAAGCATTGGGAAGATTAAGTAAAACATATATGATCTTAAGGATACATGCTGTGGTGTCTACATGTGTACATGTATTTTATATAGAGAAATAAAATATGGTGCCCAATTCACTACATCATTGTACCTCTTAGTCTCTTTGTACCTCACACAAGTGCAAAGTGGATATAAGATACAACCAAATCAGTATATTAACAATTTACAAACAACTTGCACTGATATAGGTGATCACACAAGATACAGAGCTTCACATAGGCTATGTCTATACTGCAGGCTTCTTTCGGAAGAAGCTTTTCTGGAAGCGTATGTCTAGACTACATGGCTCCGTCGACGGAGCCATGTAGATTAGGTTTCTAGACATAGGAAAATGAAGCAGCAATTTAAATAATCGCCACTTCATTTACATCAAAATGGCTGCCGCGCTGTGCCCATCAGCTCTTTGGCGGCACAGCACGGTAGTCTGGACTGAGGTTTAGCGGGGCGGTCGACAAGGGCTTCCCTTGTTGACCGTGGAGTGTCCAGACTACCGTGCTGTGCCGCCAAACAACTGATCGGCACAGCGCGGCAGCCATTTTGATGTAAATGAAGCGGCGATTATTTAAATCGCCACTTCATTTTCCTATGTCTAGTAAACTAATCTACATGGCTCCATCAACGGAGCCATGTAGTCTAGATATACCCAAAAAACTTCTTCCAAAAGAGAGCGTCCACACTGCAAAAGCGTATTGAAAAAGCAATCTGCTTTTTTGAAAGATAGCGTCCATTCAGTGTGGATGCTCTCTCGCATTTCAGTTGTGATTACTATGGGGTGGCCACCAGGGCACCTGTATTTTTTCCTCTTTCCTTTTCTTTTGAAAGAACTCCCTCTTCCCCGTCCACACATGCCTTTTTCCGAAAGAACTCTTTTGGAAAAAGGCTTCTTCCTGGTAGAATGAGGATTACCAATGTAGGAAAAACCTCTCTGTTCTTGCAATTTTCTTTCAGAAGAACGTGATTGCAGTGTGGACGTAATTGAAGTTTTTTTTAAAAAAAACGGCCTTTTTTCTGAAAAAACACGGTCATGCAGACATACCCATAGACATCAGAAGTCAAGCTCTCATAAGACTACTCTGGAGGTCAAGAAAGTATTCTGGTTATACATGATACAGAAAACAAATACAAGGGAACAGATTCCTATTTCAAACTGCCAAGGCATTATTACAAACAAATTTGTGTGTTTGAGGGAAATTCTGTTAAAAGTGCAAAAATATACATTGGACAAATTCTGCACAATAAAAACAATCACACAAAAGGCTTCAGACTTCTCTCTTCAGTGCCAACAGAACTGAAATACATACTGCCCAGTAATGCTTTTGGAAATACCTGCTAAATTCCCCGGACACCAACAAGAGATGAAACACTGAAGTATTTCTTGCTGAACTTCCTAATTAGTATTCGTAGACTTTTCCGTTTCATATGTACTGGTATCCAGCAGTTATAACAAAAATTAGCAATTAATTTAATAATATAGATTTTTAAATTGCAATACCTTATAAGATACTGTAAAAATGTGTGGTAAGATCATGTCTGTAAAGTTTTGTGTGTCAGTATGTGCAGTATATTACACTCTGATGCCAAATGTATGTATGGAAGAATCCAAAATAAAAATTGACATCATTTCACATGACCATTAAGAGTTGGACAACAGAATGTAATCAAATATGGGCAAATCTTCATGATGTAGCTAAATACAGTTGCAAAACCTCAGGCATTTCAATCCCCACAGAGATGTAGGAAATCTCCAATTTCCTTTTAAGGAAGACAGTATTTGTCCTGGAAGATCAATTTTACAGCTCTTGTTCACTTTGATAATAAAATGATTGTTCCTACAAAAGGACATTTGGATTTTATTTAATGTGTTTACCTGCACTGCCTTTAATTACAATGTATTACTGTGTGCAATTAGAGCACTTTGGGAAATAAAGTACAGATGTGCTGTGCTGCTACATCAACCTTTTTTCCTTTACATTGTGAATACAGACTGTAGAATGACTGAAAGAATAATTTGTCGGAATAAAATTTGTTTAATATCAACATACACAATGGCATATTTTCAAACACGAGGCACTATATATTCTTCTGGTGAAGAACTGTGTTGCCTATTTAGGTAATATTTTATGGTTTTATATAAAGTCAGAGATTATAAAAATATGTCAGAAGTCATACACACAGAACTGTGAAGAAAGAATGCAAGCCAGTAGTTGGAGAGAGAGAACAGTGAAAAATGGGCTGAAAGGTTAAGAAGGGGAAAGAGAATACACGAGCAAAAGGTAAATATGGAGAGGAAAAATAATACAGTATTTGAGGTTAGGTATCTCTTAAATCAATGAGAATGGACAAATCTCTAGTTTCAGCTAGGATCATAGATATAAACATATGGTGCAAGCCTGTGCCCTGCAGCCGCAAAGTAAATTTGAGGTTTTTGTGTTGTTTATACAATAAAGAAGTGGAGTGGGTATCTCTGGTGTTTCCATATTTTATGTCCTCCCCCCTTAGATTCCTATTGAACTTTGGATGAGAAGTGGAGATAACTTCAGCTGTGGAAGTCTGCAACAGATATCAAACCTCTCTCAGCGGAGGGGAGGGGAGAAGAACGAATGCGGCAAATATTTTGGTTTAACACAGTGTAAAAATGAGGAGGAACAGCAAAATTTGGATCTGAATCCAAAGTTTAATTGGAATTCTAATGCAAATGTCCCCACATTACAGCTTCAGTTTCTGCCTACACGTATTTCTAATTAAATTGCAACCTCAAACATGTACCATGCATGTCTCAGTTAATGCTGATCCAATCTCAGTGTAATAAATCTAATGCAAGAAAGCAAGCAGTTTACAATGAATATGTTACAGGTTTAACTTAAATCCTAATAGGAAAAAGCTAAGGATTTTATGAAAACTGTATGCATCAAAGTAATGAATATTACAAAAAGGCAGTGTTGTCTACTAAAGATAGATTAGTTGATTAGGACTCAGGAGTCCTGGGTTTTATTCCTCACTGTGCCACAGATTCACTATGGGATCCATTCTGAATAGAGCAGATCATGCCTGTGAGATGTTGAACGAGCTAATTAGTGGGTGGTGAAGATGCTCTTCACCCTGAAGCACTATGTTTACTTAGGAAAGTTGCTTTGGCTCAGTTTTTCCTAGTAAAGAATACCTCCCTCAGCAAATGATGCCCTCTTTAAAGTGGCATGAGGTGAATCCTTTTGAGAACTTTGACAGGAAACTGTTTCTTAAGTGCAAATTCATAGAAATTTTATTAGCCACCTCTGTGGTATGCTGATGGAATTTTAGTTTTAGGTCTGAAGTCTTTGACTTTTGCTGGTTTAAGTTAGCCTCTTGCTATTATCTTAATAGAATTATTTTGATCTTTTACAACTGAAAGGAGCTGGGCAGTTGGCTTTGATAGATGCAGCATCAAATCTATACTTATCACTTCAAACATACGCATATAAAAAGTTAACATGTATCTCAGGGTATGTCTACACTAGCCCCCTCATTCGAACAAGGGTGGCTAATGTAGGCATTCGAACTTGCAAATGAAGCCAGGGATTTAAATATCCCAGGCTTCATTTGCATGTTCCCGGGCGGGCACCATTTTTAAATCCCCTTAGTTCCAACTGACTGCCCGCGGAGCACATCGCTGCAGTCAGAGTTAATCCGAACTAAGTCTTTAGTTCGGATTAACCGTTACTCCTCCTGCAATGAGGTGTAACAGTTAATCCGAACCAAGGACTTAGTTCGGATTAACTTCTGACTGCCGTGTGTAGCTGCGGGCAGTCAATTCAAACTAAGGGGATTTAAAAATGGTGCCTGCCCGTGAACATGCAAATGAAGCCCGGGATATTTAAATCCTGGGCTTCATTTGCAAGTTTGAATGCCTACATTAGCCACCCTAGTTCAAACTAGGGGGCTAGTGTAGACATACCCAAAAGCAGGGGGGCTGATGGCCACCTCAGGCCCATGGACAAGGTAGAGGGAGGCTGGCTCTACACACCCAGAAGGGGTGGGGCCTTGGGCAGAAGGAGCAGGGCAGAGAGCATACTATACCAGGACCCCCGCAGCCCTTAGAGTGATACAGAGTGCAGTGAACAGTGCTCTGATCATGATTATAAAGGCCCATAGCTCCAGGTGCCACCGTTGCTGTGGCTGGGTCCCCAGGCCCTTTTGAATTGCCAGCCCTGAGGCAGTTGCCCCATTTGCTGCCCCTCCTCCGCTCATGGAGTTTACGGGAGTTAGGTGCCCCATGTCTTAGGTGCCTTTGAAAAATCTAAGCCTACTTTAAAAATATAATTTGAGTGCATGAGAGGTGCCAAAGTATTTGCCACTTCCTCTGCAACAGATGAGATAGGCCTTAAACATACATGTTCAAAAGCTTCAGAGGGGTAGCCTTGTTAGTTTGTAACTAAAAAAACTTAAAAAACAATGAATAGTCTAGTAGCACCTTAAAGACTAACAAAACATTTAGATGGTATCATGAACGTTCATGGGTACAGCCCACTTCTTCATACTCCAGTCATCTGAAGAAGTGGGTTGTGCCCACGAAAGCTCATGATACCATCTACATGTTTTGTGCTGCTAGACGATTCATTGTTTCTTAAACATACATCAACTTATGCAGAAAGCTTGCCTCTGTATAGTAAAGCCAACACACGAGGAAGCAACAGGCTGAGAATCACAGTGATTATGCTGGCCTTGATTCTGCAAAGCATGGGGCCTTGCAGCACAGAGAATGTTCTGAATGTTCTTAAGAACTAGGGCTCACCAAATGAAAATAATAGGCAGCAGGTTTAAAACAAAGAAAAGGAAGTTTTTCTTCACTCAGCACAGTCAACCTGTGGAACTCCTTGCCAGAGTTTAGAACTTTAACAGGGTTCAAAAATGAGCTAGCTAGATTCATGGAGGTCAGGTCCATCAATAGCTATTAGCCAGGATGGGTAGGAATGGTGTCCCTAGCCTCTGGTTTTCTGGAAGTGGGTAGCAGGGGAGGGATCATGTGAGGATTACCTGTTGTGATCCCGCCCTCTGGGGCATTTGGTATTGGCCACTCTCGGCAGACATGATACTGGGCTAGCTGGACCTTTGGTCTGACCCAGTATGGCCATTCTTATGTTCTTATGTAAAGCAGAAACTATATTTCCACACATACATACAATGAAAGCTTCACAAATATTTTAACTGTTTCACAAAGTGCCCAGCTTTGATTGTAATTAGGCCTTATATAATCTCTTCAGGTTCTTCTCAGCCTCTTTTCTCTCCTGAGTGCTATTTGCTGTCCTTCTGACCTGGTGCATTGCTTCATCCTCACCATTTTTTTTATTTTGTTTTGTATCTTCTCAGTGATGTACTGCCAAATTGTAACATGAGGCTCCCTCAAGAATGCTTGTGTCATTCCTTGGCAAAATATTGCTCTCCCTATAAAAAAAACAACAAAAAAACTTCATCAGTTCCATACCTTAACCTTTAGTTGAACACATTCCATAATTTCCTCCCCAAAATAAAATCCTCCTCTCAAGAAAAATCTATTAGGGTATGTCTACACAGCAAAGTTATTTTGAAATAACAGCCATTATTTCAAAATAACTTTCCTAGTGTCTACACAGCCAAACCTCTATTTCGAAATAAATTCAAAATAGCGGAGCGCTTATTTTGAATTTGGTAAACCTCATTCTATGAGGAATAACACCAAATTTGAAATAGCTAAATCGAAATAAGCGCTGTGTAGACACTTATTTCAAAATAGGGGGCCTCCAGCACTTCCCAGTGTGCCCTGGTGGCCACTCTGGGCCAAACCGGGAAAACGTATCTCCTCTCCCCCAGCCCCAGAGCCCTTAAAGGGGTAGACTCTGGCCACAGTGCCTGTGCCAGCTGCAAGCCTGCCAGCACAGAGCCAGCAGTCATTGCCCCTGACCCAGTGGCCCCACCATGAGCCAGACAGCCAGTGCCAGCCAGCCCTCCACTGCTCCCCGGGCCCAGTCCCCCAGCTCCCAGGAGCCTGCCAGGGGTCGGAGAAGGCAGGCGCCTTCCTGGTCCAGTGCGGAGATCATGAACCTGATTGAGGTTTGGGGGGATGCCTCCAATGTCCATGATCTCCGCACTAGATGGAGGAACGCGACCGTCTACAGACGGATGGCTGACAGCCTGGCCACCAAAGGCCACATGCACACTCAGGAGCAGGTGCGCATGAAACTGAAGGAGCTGCGGCAGGCCTATGCCAGGGCCACACGGGGAAGCTCCCACACAGGGGAAGACACCTGCTCCTATGTTGATGCCTTGGACCGCATCCTGGGGCGGAACGGTCCGTGCCATCCCGGGGGTCATCGATCCTGGAGTGAGGGCCGTGACCAGGGCATGGAGCAGGAGTGCCAGGAGCCGCAGGAGCCCAGAGGGAGCGCGCCATGCAGCCAGGACCCCCGAGCCGTCCCAGCAGACCCATCATCAGTGTCATCCAGGGAGGCAACAACATGTGAGTGCCATCACTGTCCCCTTATGGGGGGGGGGGCGGGGAAGGAGACCAGGGCCGGTGCGCGTGGGCCTTGCTGACCATGGATCATGCAGCAATCTGTGCACATGTGAGCATGTGCCGTGCCACTCCTGGGCACATGGCCTCAGCTGGCTGCCACACAGGGGCCTTGGCCTGTTAGCCACACACATGTGTGAAGAGATATGACATGCTCCTGACCCCGGGATGGGACACAGCAGGATGCCCTCCCTTCACAAGGCCATTCTACACAGAGGCAGGGGACATCTCCCCACCCCACCCACACTATACACAGCACAGGGGCATGGGTGCAGTCTTGGGGCAGCTACCACTCCCGGGGATAGCAGGACATTCCAAACATGGCCTGTGTGCAAGCACATCAGCTCTGACGGTGCAGGGCACGGTCATCCTCACCTTGCAGAGGGTGGCTGGGCTTCACCCAGTGTGTCCCCAGGGATAACTGACCACTTCTCTTGTTTCTCTACTGCCGCACCAGCTGCGCGTGCAGGGTGCACCACCCCACCCGGGACATGCTCCCACACCTGAGGGCTCCGCAGGACCACCCGTGCAGTGGAGGGGTACCGACAGCAGCACCTGGTGGCACTGCGAGCCCTGCACCGCACCCTCCAGAACTGGGTGCAAGAAGACCTGCAGCTCCGGCGGGAGCAACTTGCCCAGGGCCAGGCCAGCTGCCAACACCTGCAGCGCCTGCTGCCTCCCCAGCTACCGCTCCTCCTCCCACTCCTTCTTCCCCTCCCGCTTCTCCCTCCACACCCTCCTCACCCTCCATCCCCATCTCCCTGGGGATGCCAAGGCCCCGGCATCTGCAGTGCTGGGAGACAGTTGCCTCCTCCTCCCAGGTTTCCCCCTCCCCTCTCCCACCCTCTCTCCTCCCTTCTCCCGCCTCCTTTCCCCAGTCTCACCAGAATTTCATTCCCCTCCCCCCAGTTCTGTTAAATAAAGAGAGTTTGTGTTCATGAAAATACATGTTTTTTATTTTACATCAGGAAAGGGGGTTAGGGAGGGGTAAGTGGAAGGACGTGAGGGAGGAATGAGGCAGAAGCCCCCAGTGGGGCAGACCAGGGAGGCTCTTAGTGCTCCTCAGGGTGGAAGCTCTCCCGCAGGGCCTCCTGGATACTGACAGCCCCCCTGATGGACCTCCTGTATGGCAGCCTGCAGCAAATGCAGCCAGGCTCACAGCAACATGTCCAAGAGAAGCACCAGAGCGCCCAGGGACAGCTCTGGCTCCATGTTGCAGAGTGCTGTGGTGTCCCGAGTGAGGGCAATCAGAGCACGCAGAGACAAAAATGCTTTGCTGTCCCTCATCGAGGCAGACAAGCAAGCAGGGAAACCTGAGCACTGGCTGTCCGGGGGCCGGGGGCTTTAAGCACAAACCTCAGTTAGCCACAGGCAGCAGCCCCACACAGTAAGTCCTGACCTGGTGCCCTGCCGGAACTGGTTCCGGCCAGCTTTAAATACAATTCACAGTCCACTCAGTGTGGACGCACTATTTCGAAATAGCAAAATGCTATTTCGAAATGCATTTTGTGTGTAGACGCATTATTTCGAAATAACTTATTTCGAATTAACTATTTCGAAATAAGATATTTCGAAATACCACTGTAGTGTAGACATACCCTCAGTTTCATATTTTCCCCTTTCCCCTTACAAAGTCCATCAATTCCATTCTCTTTCTTTCACAAAAATCAACCACGGCCATACTGTGCTTTCTCACAAACCCAACAATTCTTCCATCTCATAAATATGGCTCGCCTCTTTAGACCCACCATGTTTCCTTACCCACAGTAATTCACTGAGATTCCTTCATATGGCACATTCATATTCCTTCCTTCTGCTATTTTGGAGCTATTAGTATTTCCATGCTATGAACTGGACTGGATTGAGTTAGTGAGATTATTAATTCAAAAACAGTGTACATTGACTGACTAATTTTACAAAAAAAATGGTAGGAGGGGGAGAGGGATTTTTTTGGTTCTTGTAGCTCATGCTATAAACATGGATCCTTTCAAGTTTTACCCTCAAACATTTTTACATGTGATTATATACTCCACAAGGAAAAGAGCTAAAATTTGTAGGGACTGACACAAAACTCAGTGAAATCTATGGCAATCTTTCTATTAACTTCAGTGGAGTTTAGCACAGGCCATTACATATGAATAAAAATGAAAGCTGAGATTCGCTTTCCTAAGCCCCAAAAGGTCAACTCTGTTAATAAGGGGCTCAAGCACCATTCCTACAGCTCATCACTGTATTTTCCACACCTCCAGCATGTCAAGGTTTCTTTGAGACTTGTTAAACAGTCCGAGGATACAAGATATCTATTGCCTTGCCTATGACAAGCTGTGTAGTTCAGTTAATACTTAGCATTTATATAGTGGTTTCTGGAGCTAAGTGAAAATTGGTGCAGGGAGGGAAAGGAATTTCCAGAGATAGTCTAACAAATGAGTTTCCAGGCAGGAATGTTAGCTGAAATTCAATAGTATTCAATAGTCAAGTCAATAGTACTGAACATGCTCAGACAGGCCCACTAATGGGGGTAGGGGGGTGGGAAGAGAGGGCAAAGGGAACAATTGCCCCAGGACCCAGACATTCAAAGGGGCCTGGAGCTACTGGCCACCACCACTGCTACTGTAGCAGCAGTGGCCCGGAGCCCCAGGACTCTTTCAATTGCCATGGGAGCACCATGCGCAGCTCCGCAGGGCTCTGAGGCCTGGGCAGTGCTAAGGGCTGGCTGCCTGAGGGCTGGCTCCACAGTCCAGACAATGCTAAGAGCTGGCTGCCCACGGCCCTGTCCTTTCCACCAGAGGCCCTGCCCCTTCCAGGCTTGTGGAGCTGCCCCCCATCTTGCCCCGGGCCCTGTGGTTGCTGTTGGCCCTGCTGCCCACAGAAAGCTAACTCTAGAATTAATAAAAGCGGCGAGGAGTCATGTGGCACCTTATAGACTAACCGAGTCTTGAGAGCAAAGTTGCAGTAAAGACTCACTTCGTCAGATGCATGCATCTGACGGCGGGTCTTGCCCACGAAAGCTTATGCTCCAAGACTTCGGTTAGTCTATAAGGTGCCACAGGACTCCTTGCCGCTTTTGCAGATTCAGATTAACACGGCTACCTCTCTGATACTCTAGAATTAATAATTGCAAACATTCCCATAGCAAAGTCTGGTTCTACTAACCAGGCAAAGAAATGAAATATACTATATGGCCTGTGCACCAGATGCTCAGTGGGTATAAATCAGTGAAACTCCATTGACTTCAATAGAGCTATGCCAGTTTACATCAGCTGAAGAGCTGCTCCAAAACTGTATCCCATAATTACAGCTGAGATTTCAAATATTGAATGCTTGTAACTGACTGCTCACAGACAAGCTGATGTAACCAAGAATTACTCGCAGAAATTAATCAGCAAATAATTTTGAATAATGAATAAATTCAAGAAAATCACGATCTTTTCTCTAACCATTCATTAACATAAAAAGGGAATAATCAGTGGAGTAAATTATTCACCTAGCTCTGGTGTTTTCCAACTTCAAAACAACTTACAAATGTGAATTAATCTTTACAACACTACAAAAGATAAGCTCGTGTGATTATTTTCATTTTATCACAAAGGAAATTGAAACAGTAGGTTTAGGTAATTTGCCCATGGCCACTAAAGGACTAGAACTCAGGAATTCCTGAATTCAGGCCATCACACCAAGATCCTACATTTAGAGGTAGTACATACTGCATAGCAGTACTTGCCATTTTCTGTGTTATTTAGTGAATAAAGATCCTGTCCTGCTGGAATGGAGCTCATTGAAATATTATGGGATAAGCTAGAATGAAATCCCATGAAATACTGTAGTTAATAATGAGTAAATGAACTACTGTAGCTGGGTGAAATTCTATGGTCTGTGTTATGCAGGTCAGACTAGATGATTATAATAGTCCCTTTGGGTTTTAAAATATATGATTCTAAGTAAGATTGGTCCTCCAGAGGCAAAACTTACCTGCAGCAAATGGGCTATTCTTATGAGGCAAAAATGAGACTTATTCTGTTTGTAGCCTTCTATTTTATTTAAAGTGAATTCTGTAATGTGGTATTGCCGTGGGTTCTGCTCTGGTGGCTTCAGTTTCAAGCTCAACAGAGTTAAAGTTACCTCTGCTACTTGTTCCACATTTAGAGTCTCTAGGAACACATAAAGACCAAGGATGGCGGCCACACAGATGTTTCATAGGTACAAGGTCTAGGCTGTTTTTACAACTTTTATTAAAGTTAATATTATGGTTACCCATGCATATAAAATTCTATGAAGACCTTAGGTACAAGTTACAATATAGTCATACTTATGTCCTTAAGGATATTCTTAAGGTGTGATGGCTGCCTTCCAATAAGGAGATGGTTCCTGTAAAGCAGTGGTGGGGAACCTTCTTTGAGTCAAGGTCCACTCTCCCACAGAAAAAAAATCAGTCAGGGGCAGGAAGAAACACACAAGTGAGAAGAAAAAACAACAACACACCACCCCTTACTGAGGCGGCCCCCGACTGAGAAGGAGAAAGACATTCTCCACATTCCCCTCACACATCAGAGCCTAGGGTGCCCCAGGCTGGTAGCTTTTGTGTGCTCTCCCCCCACAGGGGGCTGACAGGCAGGTTGGAACACCAGTGCAAGCTCTCCAATACTGGGGGGAGCCCCAAACCTCGATGGCTGGATCCAGGCAAGCTGGGGGCCGCATCTGGCCCCCAGGCCTTATTTTCCCAACTCCTGCTGTAAAGTATGTTATTTTCCCAGTCTGAGCAGTCAGGACCCTCTTTTTTTTTACAAGGTGATTCTGACTATACTTCTTTAGCACATAATGCACCCTGCAGTTAGGGTATGTATTAGAAAAATGTGACCACTGGATGTCTCATAAACCAAAAAATTATTCTGACTGTTAATTTTTCACATTATCACCCACTGGTACATCTTTTCCCATAATTTTGTTGCATAGGGTCAGTCTTTGGTCACTCAAGTATTTTTTAAGCCTGTGACCTAATACGGCTGATGTTATGTCTACACTACAGAGGTTTTTTTGGAAAAAATGCACACAGCAATTGTGTTCTTTCAAAAAAAAAAAAAAAAAAAGAGGGGTTTTTCTGACATTGGTAAACCTCTTTCTACAAGGAAGAAGCCTTTTTCCAAAAAAGGTCTTTCGGAAAAAGGCGCTTGTGGACGGGGAAGAGGGAGTTCTTTCAAAAGAAGAGGAAAGAGGAAAAAGCACAGATGCCCTGGTGGCCACTCCATCCACAGTAATCACAGCTTAAATGCCAGATAGCATCCACACTGAATGGACGCTATCTTTCGAAAAAGCAGATCTCTTTTTCAATGCGCTTTTGCAGTGTGGACACTCTCTTTCAGAAGACCTCTTCCAAAAATGCTTCTTCTGAAAGAAGCCTGCAGTCTAGATGTAGCATAAGTTAAAATTTTATAGGCCTCACTCTGTAGATCTTGCATTTCAGTCCTACTTACATAGATGCCTAATTCATAATTATCCCATCTAACTACAGATCAGTCTTATACTTCTATAATCCTACAAGTTTGCTCTATTTAGCGTATGATTATATATGACATAACATGTTAGTAAATCATAACATCACACAGTAAATGAACTATGACTAAAATTATTGGCTACATGTTTATACATATAAAATGAGGTAGAAACAGTTTTTAATGTGTGTTTCTACAGTGCTCTGCAGAATTAGAGTACATCTAGATTACAAACCTCTTTCAAAAGAAGCTTTTTCGAAAGATTCTTTCAAAAAAGCCTCTTTCAAAAGACAGCGTCTAGACAGCAGCCTCTTTTCTCGAAGAAGAGAGACGCTTTTTTGAAAGAAAGCACCCAAGAAGTCTGGATGCTCTCTTTCGAAAAAACACTGTTTGCATTTAATAATGCCTTTTTTTGAAAGAGCACTTTCGAAAAAAGGCATTATTCCTTGTAAAATGAGGTTTTCCATGGTCCAAAAAACTGCCGCGTTCTTTCAATTTAATTTCGAAAGAATGTGGCAGCAGTCTAGAAGCACCCTTCATTATCAATCTGGACTTGGGATTTTAGAGATCATAAAAGGTAAATAAATAAAACCATAATAAGGATAGATAGCATGATCTTTTTCAAAATAGCAAATACCAAAAGCTTTTGTGACCAAGAAGTCAGATATGCTTTCTGATTTTTTTCCTCACAGTGCTTCCCCCAACAAAATATGATATTCTTGAAACAGTGTATAATGCACTCTTGAATTAGTCTTTACTTTCTTGTTCAAGTAAAGTATTCGTTTTCTTTCTTTCCCGTGTGGCTGTACTACAAACTATGATGGTATGGAACCCTGATCAGCAGAATATATAGGACAATAAATGAAGACAGTAACTCCCAAGGGGCTTGGCTGATATCACAAACCATGAATGCTCAGTGTGTGTACTGTAGCTTCACCCTCAGAGTGAATTCAATCATGAATTTATAGATTTATGGGGTGAGACTATTGTTACCTATGTACTTTAAGATGCACAATTAGTTTAAAAGATTTTATCTTTTTCAAATTAAAATGTCAGCTTTTTTGAGGGCCAATACTAAGGAATATTAAATTCCTATATTTGAAAAAATACTTGTTAATAGGCAATCTAATTTAGTTTCACCAGTTAGTTTGTTTACTCATTGTGCTTACATTCACCTTAGAAAAACAAGAGAAGTAACATTGTTACTTTGTATAGAGTACCATAAATTAGCATATATAACCCGTGCACATGTATTACCCATACCCGTGCATAACCCGTGTTTTTTCCTGATTGTGTAAAAAGTCTTAGATAACCCGCGCACGTGTATAGCCCGTGGGAGATGAACCGCGGGTACTGTTAATGAACAGCACCTGTAATGAAGTGTTAATGAACTGCAGCTGATGACGCTGAGCAGTAAGTATGCTACAACCCTTATTGCTGGTATATAACCCCTTTGAACCACACCGTTTTACCATTTATTTATTCCTTTAGTAGTTTTAACTTGTATTGAATTTTAAAAAAGTATTTAAAACTTCTTAAAACTTTTTAAACATGCCTAAGCGCAAATCCTACACAGCTGATTTTAAAGTGTGTGTTGTGACATATGCAAAGAACAATGGAAACAGAGCAGCAGGGACAAAATATTCTGTCAATGAAAAATCTGTTCGGGAGTGAAGAAAGGAAGAAGCAGAGATTGAGAAATTACACCCTAGGAAAAGAGCGTGCCGCTGAAAGAAAGCCAAGTGGCTGAATCCAGAAGAAAACCTGTTGAAGTGTGTTCGTGCACAGAGAGAGAACAAACGGGCAGTGTCAACGGTAGCCATACAGCTCAAGGCTCGACTTATGGCTATGGAACAGAAAATCTATTATTTTAATGGGGGCTCGGGAAATTGGATGTACAAATTTACACCCAATCCAACTACGACAGCGATTCTGATTCAGCACCACAGAACTCAACCATCACCGAAGCTTGCCTAGCCTTGGTTATGGATTTTACAGATGTTTTTCAAGACAGCGACAATGATGAAAGTTTTGATGGTTTTGAAAACTCAGATGCTGAGGAGGATGCTGCTACCGCTGATTCTAGTGATGCAGAATGATTGAACTTATGTACCGTATTTTATGACGATGCAAGGATGGCTTTTTTAAACTGTTTTACCATATATTTATTTTTTTATTATTAGTTTCACATTAAAGTTTTAACTTTTAATGTATTTTAACATCACTGCCGCTATTATTAAATTAAAATATGCTGCTTTTATCAAGTAAGAGTCAGTCTTGTCTTCTTGTAATTTCAGTAAAAAAAAAAAACTTGTATAACACGCGGATGAGTATAGCCCACAGGGGGGAAGGGGGCGGGGATTGTAAAACCTTGCATAACCTGCGGGTTATAAACACTAAAAGACGGTAATTTCTTCATATGGTAGTTTGCATGAATTAATGCAATGCTGCTCCAGTTGGGTATAAACAAAAAAGGTAAGCTTATATTAAGCATGCTAATGTTAATGTTTCTTTTCATTTCAAAAAATATCTTTACAGAAAAGTAAATTTATCTATAGTACAGGTGGGCAATAATTTTCGCAGGGGGGCCACTTCATGAATTTTGGAATGTGGTTCCAGGCCAGCTCCAGGCCACCTGTAAGAGGCAGAGCCTCGGGCAGATGTGATGGGGGCTACAAAGAGAAAGAGTGCGTGAGTGTGAAAAAGAGACACTCTGTGTGTGACAGAGAGAGACATTTTGTGACCCAGATTGAACATTTGTGACACAGAGATGGGAGTGTGCAACAGTATGTGGGCATGACAGTGACTTTGTGAGTGTGTATGTAGCACATAGACAGTTTGGCACAGACTGTGTGTATAGCAATGACACAGAGAGTGTTTGTGCTGGCTTTTGGGTAAGTTTCTGAGAGAAACCATGCACTGTCTCTTTAAGAAAGGGAAAGCTCTGTTGTCTCCCCCTTCTCCCACTCTGTAGAGATGAGGCATGGGGGAAAAGTGTGTGTGTGTGTGTGACAGAGAGAGAGAGAGAAAGAGAGAGAGAGAGAAAACACGAGCACTGGAATCTTAGAAACACGGCATTGCCTCCTCTGACAAGTACCCCTCTGAGTCACTTACCATCCATGCTTCAAATTGGAGCAGCTCCCTCTCCCCAAGATCAGGTATAGGGATAGGAGGACACCCTAACTTCAGCACTTACCTCTCTCCTCCTCTCTGCACAGCTAGCAGGAGACTCTTCGGAGTAGTTCAGCTGCAGGACAGAGCAAGGTAGGGAGAGGGGCAGCTAAACACACACTGCTGGCTGTAAGTATTCACATTGCTAATCAGCTGGGTGGGCTGGAGAGAAGTGCTTGATGTGGCACATATTCACATATCCACATTTTCAGGTGAAAAAACAACAACCAAAACCCCATATTCTGCTTGCCTAGCAATCTTGTTGACAATATTCTTGTCAATTAATTAGCAGGCACAAGTCCAATGAAGACTATTAATTTTTGCCATACACATATACAAATCATATTCTAAATTCAACAAATACTTGCAATATCTGACCAAAATTACTGTTACAAAATTACTATTATTATTAGCCAATTCATCCATTTGAAAATACTGTCTTTGTAAAGAGTCGTATCTCTACAAGTGTAGATCAAATGTAACTTCTACTCTTCAATTATTAGTTGTCTCTTCTTTCCATTCAAGAAGAAGAATAAAAAGGAAAGGAGGGAATTAAAAGGTTACATTTGTCATGATTAGAACTAGTCAAAAATGGGAGTTTTTCCTCTCAGAAAATGAGTTTATTGGGAAAAAACACACAAAAAAGTAACATCTTAAAAACACAGAAATATTTCAAATCTGCAATGCTATTATAGTGCCTCATGGGAGTTGCAACTCAGGTTCCTCATATTCTTATTTTTCATTAGCGGTGAGGCTTCTTGGCTGAACTATATCTCCCATGATGCAACACAGTTTACCCTTGTGGTTTATTATGGGAGGTATAATCCAGGTACACAAGGAAGTTCAACTCCCATGAGGCACTGCAGCAATATTTCAGTATAAATTTTTTAAGATATTTGGTTTTTCAAAAACTCAAATACTCAGTTATTCAAATATTTTCTGCAGAAAACAGATACTTTTGCAACAAACAAAATTTAAAAATCTAATTTTCCACTGTAAACTAGTTTGACAAAAAAAATTCAAATTAGCCCTAGTCATAAAGATAAAACTGCCAAGAGCTCTGAGTACAAAAATGGCAGCTGACATCCTCAACATTGGGGTGCCTTAGGCAAGGCCATATTGCTGAGGCAGCCATTACTGTTTCAGCCCAATGCAGACTGATTCTCTGAGATTAGTGAGCAATAACCCATCCGAGCTTGATTGTGTTGGCAAGATATAAAGTCAAAGATAGTCCTACACATGTCTTTCTTCTATAATATTAGTCCGTTGAAATTACTTGTCACATTGCACCAAGAATGGGCAATGCATTTACTAGAGTTTTTCTTTACCTTTCTGTAGAGATGGTTCTATAGCATGACAATTTCAATTTCTAATTTGCCATTTTGGAAAACAAGTTTCATCCAAATACATGTTCCAGTGGAGAATCTGTAGGCATTTCTGGCAAGGTGAGGTTTGAAAGAGGAATAAAAAGAAAAACTAAACTCTCAATCAGTAGTTGACTACAGCAAACCAGCTCAACTCACAGCATCTGGAAAGAAAATCAAAACCTTCTTGGGAAGAATTAAGACAGTGATAATGAGAGTAACAATAAAGCATAATGTACAATAAGATATGTTTTGGTCTTGTGTCATTGAGCATTATCTTCACTTCACAGCTAATGTGTAGGTAACAGTATCCTCTTCCTCATATCACTAACCTTTAAGGAGTGCATGTGGAACTTAATATTTTTCCTGACCATCTGGGTACTGAGATCTCTACTAATAGAGATTGTAAAATCTGAGCCATGGCAAGTTTCCATCAAAAATCTGGGGGGACCAAAACTTAAAGCTTGCCTCACAAATGCTGCTGCTGTCCATATCTATTACTGTCAGTGACAGCACTTCAGCACTCAGCATTAACCTCTCATTCTCTTTCATTAGTGCCTATTAGCCAAAGAAAGATCTAATTGAGCTGAGATAGGTGATTGAAACATGACCAAGGCACAAACACTCTGGGAGGAAAAGCTTGAATTAAATATTTTAAAAGATGCAGAAACACCAAAGTGAATTGTATATTCATCATTGTTTATCATTGTGATTTTTGCTAGACAACAGCACGCTGTATTGTTGTGGAACACTGGGACAGTACCTTCCTACATCACAGTTTCAAATTCTGCTCTCAATAGAGTGATAGAGTTGCACAGGTGTAAATGATATTAGTATCTGTTCAAGGGCATTGTTTCAGGAGAGCAGGGCGGGCAGCAGTGGTGCATATTGAGACATGGCTTGCTTTTCTTCCCATTCCCCTATCAGGTTGCAAGGGGAAAGTACTTGGATTCTGTGATTTGCTCCTTTGCCCCTGCCCGTCACCTGCCAGGAGTGAGAGGCATGCACGGAATCCAAGTACTTTCCCTTTTGCTCCCTGATAGTCAGGGGAATGGGAAGAAAACCAAGCCACGTCTCAGTACACATGGCTTTGCGCCCCCACTCCTCCCCCGCTTTCCCAAAACGGCTTCCTTGTACATGTTCCAAAGGGGTAACGTTCAACCCTCCCATAATTTTTTTCACATCGTTGGAGTTACACTGGGAATTAATTAGGCCAAAATGTTTACTCAGGAGAGAAAAAATATGGATAAAATCTTAGCACCACTGAAGTCAATTTGAGGTTTGCCATTGACTTCAAAAGGGTCTGGATTTATCCTACACAGCCTGAAGAAAGAAAAAAAAGACAGAAGGAGAAAATAATTAGATAATAAATACTGTTTGTCATTCACAGAAGAAAAGCAAGCATCTTTATCTACACTTTACAGATTAGGAAATGGAAAGAGGTGAAAGGCTTTACTCAATATCATAGAGTCATTACTGGCTATAGAGCCCACATCTTGGCCTGAGTCATTTTTTGTGTCAGAACCACAGAATATCCTCCTGGAAGAGAACTAAACAAAAATATCTATGGGGATCTTTGCAGTATGTACCAATGTTTGCTTCAATTACATGGATGGAATAACAATTTCAATAAATCTTATTCTATGTGTGAACACAAAATATTTTGTAATACCATGGTTTTCCCTCATCAGAAGTGTTTCTTGTTCCAAATTGCTTTTGTTACATCCACCACCTAGCACAGACTACTCCACAAAAATCCCTAACAAATTCCTCTCTTTAGAAAACCCCTATCCCCCACACTATTTGGCAGTCAGTGCAATCCATCAATGAGTGAATGGACCAGTTAAGTCTGCTGTGAAGCAGCACAGGAGTTTCAGGGCCAGGTACCATGCTAATGAAATAAACAATGAGAAACACAGGAAACTAAAGTGGAATGAAATTGGTTCCTTCAGCCAATAATCAGACTTGACCAGCAAAAATGAGTTCTGAGTAAAAAAGACAAGACCATGGCTTAATCCCAGGCCTGTGTATATTTCAGACTTGATTGAACATCTATATGTTGTAATATAGTGAATTACCACAAATGATCAGTGGCATCCTGTTTTAAATGGTTCTGACAGAACAAAACTGATCATGGCAGTGGCAGCTGATAGGCAGACTGAAAGAGATCTGCTCCCTGTTACATGATCAAAGTTCCTGCCTTTCAGTCTGTCTCCAGGCTTCTTTAAAAGATACTTTAATATCCCCAGCTAGGAAGAGTGCTGAAGTAATTTTGTTTTCAAACAAGCAATACAGCAGATTTTGCCATAGGCCCAGAACAATTAAGGATTATATAAATGTTAAAAAAAATAGAGTTTTGAAAATGAAAAGAGTAGGAAAAGATTCCCTATAATGGCAGCAGTGGAACAATTTTCTCTTTCAGAAGTAGCTCGTCTGTTGCAAATCACACCTATTTCTCCAGTGCACTTTCTATTGTGAAAGAATGTGAGTGAGTTTCTGGGATAGGCATCCTGTAGCCTAGGCAGGGGAAGGCTTTGCCTTCCCAAACCGCTAGGCATGGCCCTGCCCACACTCCACCCCCAGAACACCTGCTGTAGGTGTTCTGGGGGTGGAGTGTTGCCTGCCCTTTCTGTGTTCCACATGGCCTCCTCCCTGCCTGGTGCAGGGCTGCACTGCATGCCTTCTTCCCTCTGCCAATGCTTGGGGGGCCAGGGAGGTGCATGCGTGCTTGCTCCTCCTATCTCTCCCCCTTCTGGGGGGGGCTCAACAGAGAGGATGGGGCTGTAGGTAGAGTTTCAAAATAAGTTATTTCAAAATAATTTCCTAGTGTAGACATGCCCTTAGTCTTGGGACTCAGCTACACTTAAAGTGCTGCAGCTGCACTGCTGTGCTGATGGGAGAGAATTTTCTGTCAGTGTTAAGTAGACCACCTTGTCAAGAGGCAGCAGCTATGTTGATGGGAGAAGCCAAACCCTTGCGTGACAGTTATGCAGACATATGTTTGCAGTATAGATCAAGGATAGGACTGGCTGGCCCCAACCCTCTAATCCTTCAAGGGTCAACCCACCCTTTTGCAGATGGGTTTCAATTCTTCCATTTTCTGAGAGTTATGCAAAATTACTATATGTGATCTGCATGCCTATCTTTCTGGGCTAGTGTAGACCGAGATCATTGACCTTCAGGGGTCGTTATACATTGTGAATCTATTTGTGGGGATTACTGTGGTGAAGGGTTTGATGAAGGTTTAATCAGGCAAGTTTTGTACGGGGTTGAATTGTGCTGGTTATTAGAACATAGGCTGCTGTTTAATTTTTGTGGGTTTTTGAAAACGTGTGTAGGAGGTACCACGAGCTTTCAATTAAATGTTCACAAAAAAGTGTTACCTATTTGTCAAGCAGTTAAAAAACTGGTTGCATTTTTTTTGATGTAATTATTTTTTAATTGAGATTGTTTAATTCAACAATAAAGGGAAAAACTGGCACAATTTTGTGGCTATACCCCCCTAAATTTTGGCCTTTTATTATTACAGGAGCTAGATGAATAGCTCTAAAAAATGGGAAAAATGATTTATAAATATTTCTGAGACTTCTGCACTGAACTTCACCTCTGTGATGTTCTCAGGCTTTTCTATTGGATTTCACAAACTTTCAAGAAAGTGAATTTCTATGAGCATGAATGATCATTGAAATAAAATTTTGTAACTGCAGATAAGATTCATTTAATCATTTTTATGTCAAATACAAGCTATGAGCTTAATGAAAGAATTACTGGTAAAATTATAGGGCCTGTGTTACGCATGAGGGTTGACTAGAGTCTCATAATGGTCCCTTCTTACCCCAAAACTTATGGAATTATTTTCTGAAATGTTTTGTTATAATATAGAATTCATTTGGGGGAAAGTAGAAGGATTTATTAAAGAGTTAGATCATCCAATGAAGACACAGGAACAATATCATGGCTTTAGACAACCACTCACCCAGATCAAATATTGAATCCCCCCCAAAAAACTACTCAGAAGAATACTCACCACATTCATGTTTGTGCAAAATATTCATCAACTAATTTTGAGGAGCAAACAAATTGGTAACAATCACAGTCTGCTCATGGACTATCTGCACAGGAAGAAAATGAGCTCAGTTTACTGAATAAATTTTTTGTTGAGGATTGTTTACCCAGCTGTATAAGCAACAAATAACATGTTCCCATTGAAACTAAGTAACCCGAAAATAAAAGGGTAACTAGAGCTTCTGAAAACTAATAAAATTAGTTTCCAAAACTTTCTCTTATTTTTTTAAACCGACCATATGTATAAATTGGACTGGACCCTAAACGTAACTTTATAAAAGTAATTTCTTTTGTATTTTTTGTAGAAAGGAATCTTTATATACTGTTGTCTCAGTCTAAATCCCATCAAAGCCAATTGAAAGTCCACCAGTGATTCTAAGAGTTGAATTTTGCTCTCACTAAAGTAAATGTGAACTTTGTCATTTACTTCTGTGGGAGCAGGATCAAGCCCTAAATAAGATTTTATTTAGTTTTACAGTTTATTAGTGGTCATTTAATACATATGTACCTACATGCTTTTGAATATTTCCTTTTGTGAAATGGAATGTATGCACAACAAAGGAAAGCCATATTTTGTGATTACTTTGTAAAATATGATTGGAAACATTTTCCATCTAAATCAGGATTCACCTTATTTTCTTCTATGCTCAAGCAATTTACCTTGTAATTAGAAGGTGAATTATGGAAGTACACTATAAACAACACACCCACATCCCTTAAAATTTAACACTGGGGAAGGAAATACAATTATAATACATTGTCAAAACAGTAAGATTCTTCCAGCAATTACTCTCTAGTCTAACTGAGTAGGTAGCTACATTTATGGTCATATTTTATTTTCTATGCAGGTATACCAGAAGAGAGGTTTTTTCCCTACCAGTATATTTCATTAAATCTGAATTTCCCTCATTTAAAATGAATTTTTATCTCTTCCATACATTCTGTCAGGAAGCTGAGGGGCAGACTATTCAAAAAAGAGAACTGAGCAAGTCAGCTTTTCTTGACAGATACTGCAAGCACGAGAAACATTCACCATCCATCAGGGCTTTAAGTACAGTTGCATCAGACAAGAAATATAAAAGTTACAGTTAGTGTATATGCTGTGCCACACATATTCTACCATACAAACTGCTAGTCAGGGAAAAGCTATCCCTAACATAGTTTACAAATTGGAGCAGCTATTTATATATATATATATATATATATATATATATATATATATATATCCTATATATATATATATATATATATCACGTTTCCTGCAACTTTCCTTCTTTAGCAATTTAAAAAATCAGTATATATTGATGAACACCCTAAATCTAGGGTTGAGATGAAACACACTTTGACTTGGCAAAGATCAAATTTATATCTGAAATTTGTGACTCAGATTCACTCTTAATATAAATTAGCTGTCAGTTATTACACCACATGCATTATATTAGTGTCTTTAAATACTCCCCTATTTTAGTAGATCATCGGACAATGACCAAGAGTAGCTTATTCATTATTTATAGTTCTGAACTGTTAACAAAGTGTAAGGCATTGTCCACAAAGACAGAAAAGTGTCTTCACAAAAACAGAATTGTGTCAAAATGCCTATTTTCAGATCAAAACCTGAGCCTTTCCATTCAGAAAGATTGGTAGGTGTGTCCTGCAGTGGTTAGGGCACTTGCCTGGGAGGTGGGAGACCTAGTTTCAAGTCTCTGCTTTATCTGATTCAAAGTGATCTGGGATAAAACAACAACAAAAAAATCCCTCTCTAATGAAGCAAGTACTTGACCTTAGGTCTCCCACATCACAGGGACTATTTGATGGGATGGTGGAAATTTAGTTCACTTCCCTGACCACTAGGCTATAGAATGTGAGAGTCAGTCAGTCACACTTTCCCTCCCCAGTTCAGAAACTTTCCTAAGAAAAACCTCACGGAAAGAGATACATCTCCATGAAACATTTCAGCTTCAACAAAACTGCGTGTTTTGTGAGATTTCTGTTGCTGAAAATGTTCTGACTCCCATGTTCTCCACTTAAAAAAAAAATCGCATTTTGAGGGCTAGATTGTGAGCCCCTTACTCACAACGGCAAGCACTGAAGTATTCCCATCATCTGCAGTGGGGCTAGTCTAGAGAGTAACTGCAAACAAGAGATTCACAATTAGAGAATTTCACAATAAGAAATTTCACAACTTTCTAATTGCTGAAAACCAGACTCAGGAGGCATGTTCCCACCTTTTCCATTGAGGCCACAAACTGCTTTGCCTCTTCCCTTCTTTTTCTCTGAGGCCTTCTTGCTGCTCCACCTCTTCCTATAAGCTTCCATACCAACTGCTTGCTCTTCTCTCTCTTTCCTCCCATTGCTCACTGCTCTCTCCCCTTGCTTTTCCTTGTCACTGCATTTTCTTATCACAGGCTGCAATTCCCAGCCTAGACTCCCTGGGCTCTAGGGGTGGGACTGGAAATGCTGTCTGATTTGGAGTCTGCCTCTTTGCCTGCCTGCTGGCAGGTAGCAGTAGCAGGCAGATTTAGCTGAGCAGGGGCTGGCATGCGCTGATGACCTGATGCTGTTGCCCCCACTCCCACTCACCAATGATAACTGCCTGGTCTCCTTTTCAACTGGAGTTTCCGATCAAAAAAGGGGCACATGGCAATCTTGTTCACAATCTTTCCCTAAGAAACCTTTGCTTAATTCTACACATTCATTTCCAATGCAGGAGTCTGAAGGCCCAAGCTACCCCTACTATCAAAACATGTTTTATAATTTCCAATTACCCATTGTTGAGAATACCATCACAGACATTTTTAAAACATCATTTTATCATTGCTGATTTTTCATCCAATATTGCAGCCTATTGAGGGAGGAAACAACTTGGAAAGGCATTGGAGTTCTGCTCATGGACTGGATGCAGAATTAGGCTTTCTGTCTTTTTCTCTTTAGCAAACATTGATTCTTTTATATGTTTTCTGCTGCCAGGTCAAAAGAAATTTACAAGAGTAGGGATTTCTTGATCCAGTGGTTCTGCTATTCAGAGATTAAAATCTAAATAGCATATTACATTACTAATCAGTAGCTTCAGAGACAAGGTGGGTGAGACAGTATCTTTCTTGGACAAGCTTCTGTTGGTGAGAGAAGCAAGCTTTCTAGCTAACATAGAGCACTTCATCAGGTCAGTTCCTGATCATAGACTCTCACATCTGCATTGATATGGGCTATGAGACATCAGACACTAGTCTTGTAAGCAAAGTTATGTAAAATGCTTAAGGCTTTTTGCAGGATGAGGGTCTGTAGTCTGCATTTCCACACATATTCAGAGAAAAAGCTATGGAGAAGTACAGAGACACATAGATAGCTGTGTGATGAACATCACAGGTTTAAAAAAAAAACCTGCACCAAGTGGAAAGAATGACTGTTAATCACCTGGTTGTATAACATAGTGTGTCTTTATATAACTATTTGATTGGCAGATTTGCTCATCTCTTGCCAATGGTGAACTGCATTGCTAAAATAGAGCTGAGCAAAATTTTTCAACCAACTACTTCTTTGTTGTTAAACACAGATTCTGCAACAATGGATCATTTTGCAGAAGGAAAGTGCTGCGTCATTTATAAGGATTAAACAAAAATTGCAATCTCTACATGAAAAAATAAGTTTTGTTTTGGTTTGACACTCCCCACCCTAAATTGTCACAGCAATAAGGTAAAGGGTAAACAAAAAGTAATAAAAGGCAGGTGAACCATCAGAAAATGAAGTTATATTTTTTTGCTTTCCATGCCTTCCCCTAACTGCAGAAACGAAACCTAGGAATCGAGATTCTCTGCTGTGTGCAATAGGATAGTTACATTGCAATCAACACAGAGTTACCCCAGCTAAGGCTGTGTCCTAACATCTGGCACTCCTCAGACTTTTCTTCAGAGAAGCCAAATGTCTGGACTAGCACCTTTCACCTTTTCTCCCCCCTTCAGTGTGTATCTTACAAAACTCTTTATCAGTTGTCAGCTTCCTTGCTCACTCATGCTAAAGCTGCTTTGCTTAACATGAACAAGCCTGTAAATATTTGATTTTGTTTCTCATTTATGATATCTTAGAAAATCTCCATCAGAGATAGACTAAAAGGACAGCAAAACAATTTCACAGAATAATGAGCTCATAAAGGCATCTGGTGGGTGGTTAAAAGAGTGTGGGGGTGGGAGAAGGCCATAGTAGTAATATGTCTGATAATTTTGTACATGACAGGGGTTTAGTTTGTGAACCACTGTTTCACTCAACATGTTCTCCAGGAGTTTCAGCCATGGGACATTTCCAGGAATATAAATGTGTGGTTGGAAGGCTATTATATCAGCAGCATACTTTTGGGCCTTCTCCAGCAACAATAATTGTGGCCTTCCAGACCAGGCAACCTCTGGGTGCTCATTAGCAATACAGGGTTATAATTCTGCTCTCATTTGCACATGTACTCACTCCTTGGCAGACAAACTATCTAGCAACAGTCCAGCCTGCTGCAAATGGGCAAGCATTTCTGTCAACACCCCTACGTTGATGCCAAGTTGTTGCCAAGCAGCTCAAGGAAGATGGGCTTATGTGTAATTAAATTCTCTGTCTTCATTGCTCTGCTGTTCTCTGTATCGAAAATGTCCTTGCCTCCCTCCTGTCCAAGGTTATAAAGCCAGTGAGAGTTGCTCAAGAGTGTATAAGAGGAAGAGCTGAGGCCTGGACTATAGGACAATTTTGAATGCTTAAATCATGCCTGTAAGATTGACAGCAAAAGGAGAAATTGGAGTCTCATGGCCCTTTACAAATCTTTGTTAGCTGAAAAACAGAAAGATGTGCAGTAGTGTCTGTAATGCCTATGTGCAAGGTCAGAGCTCATTGGAAGCTTAAAGGAGTTTCTGGATTTCGTTGACCACTAATATATTAAATGTTATATATTTATATACACACAGTCACACATTTATATGTGTGTGTGTGTGTGTGTGTGTGTGTGCTTTACCACATGAAGGCTGACCAATGTTCCCCCAAAAAATTCCCACTGGAGACCACCCAGGGTTACACTGGCATGGGTCTATTGTTTGAGGAATTAGCACTCCACTGTATGCGCCACTAAAATAGAGCTGCTACCAAAGGTTTAAACTAAAGAGGGAACCAGCTATCTCTCTCACACACACACAAACACATACATAATCACACACACCTTCATTCATTCACACACATTCATTCCTGCCCTCAGACACTCACACACTTACACAGGCATATGGGTTGCAGAAGGAGCCAAGGCATGTAGATCCTGGAGGGTCTGTCTGCTGATCATCGCTGGGGAGCGGGTCAAGAAAGAGACTTGCTGTAGAGAGGAGTTTCTCAGGAGCAGGGGAAGAAAGAGAGAGAGTCTTACATGTGTTCCCACTCCTTTATATTGTGTCTAGGGTTGCCAGGTGTCCGGTATTCACCCGGACAGTCCGGTATTTTCGCCTCCTGTCCGGTAAAAAAAAAAAAATCAGAGAATACCAGACACCTAAAATGTCCGGTATTTTCTGATTCTTTTCCCTGGCCAGGAGGTGAAAATGCCGGGCACCTGGTAACCCTACAAACACTCAGCGCCCGGCCTTCTCCCCCCACCCCCGACCCCTTCCCTGGCTCCCAACACCCCCAGCCTCCATGCTTACCTGGTTCCGCAAGGCTGCCGGCACAAACGGCTGCCGACCAATGCTTCCCCTGGGTCTTAGTGCTCAACCTCTCCCCGTTTGTATCCCTGCACTCACTCTTAAAGGGGACATGCTGTTTTAATGCTGTTTTAATTTAAATTTTATTTAAATTTTTGTTGGTGTTTTTTGCTTAATAAGTCTTGGAGTCCTTTTTTTTTGCTCAACAACTTTGGTCTCCCCCCCCCCTTTTTTTTTCCTTCAACAGAATTTTTCCCTGTGTTTTTTTTGGGGGGGTGGGGGGGGGGGTTGTTCAGAATTTTTGTTTCAACCATCTGGCAACCCTAATTGTGTCTGTATGGCCTCTGTGACTCATCCACCTCGTCACCAGGGAGCATGCCCAGACTTCCCTTTATCCAGCAAAGCAGCAGTCTCTGATGACTCATCACCATGTGCTCCAGCCTTAGCCTTGCTGCTTCAAACAAACACAAACACACAGAGACTCATCACTAGGGGAGAATGCAGTTTAGAGCAAGTTACAAGCAAGGTGGCTGAGAGTTACAAAGGTTACAAAGTTGCAGCTTACAGTAAGTTTCTGAACTTATAAAGCAAAGTTGCTGAGAGTTACAAAGTTGCAAAGTTTGACAAAGATTACAGTTTAAAACCTTAGACCTTACCATTTAGTGTATTTCCAGAAAATGCATGTGTAAAATCAAGTAAGCTCAGCCGAAGGCTTTTTTTAATGCAACAACCACCTGTGTGTGTTCATAGGTATGTGATAGCAGAATGTGACCCAGAACATTTAATGTAGCCATTCAGACACACATGCTATGACTATTACAACATGGTCTGATGGAGAGGAAATTTGGAGGCACAATGTCATTCCTCTTTGCTGCTGAACTTCTCTGTAGCTCAAGTCTCCTTCGCACATTTTGAAACAAAAAACAGGACTATGCAGCACTTTAAAGACTAACAAGATGGTTTATTAGGTGATGAGCTTTCGTGGGCCAGACCCACTTCCTCAGATCAAATTGTGGAAGAAAATTGGCATGACCATATATACCAAAGGGATATATACCAAAGTGCTGCATAGTCCTGTCTTTTGTTTCAGCAAGACCAGACTAACATGGCTACATCTCTATTACTTTCCCACATTTTGATAGCTTTATCAATTTAGACTGGAAATTTTTCAGTTTCCAGTGACTGCAGTCACTGTTTCTCAATATGTGTCTTTTTGGCTCCAAGCACAAGATCTCATAAATAATGGGAAGTAAGTAACTTGTATTTTATTTAATTAATCATAAGGCGTTTAGAATAATTAAAACTTGTGGACTCTAGCCATATGTGCTTTTTAATTTAAAACAAGTGGCAAAAAACAGTAATGAACATTCATTTCAAATATCAGACACCTAATGGAATGGCTGAGAGGGTCATAGAAAGGTGGGCCTGAATTTGTGACTGTGTGTTGTGTACACGCATAGTCTCATTGAGTTTAATGGCACTGTTTGTGGAAATACACTCACCTGTATTTTCAGGATCAGCGTCTAAACAACATCAGCATGGCTTTAAGACCTCCCTTCTGCTGCTCATTAGGTAATCTCTTTGTACTTGTTTTCAAGATCATTATGTTTGGGATTTGATAAGTCAAGTTCCAAAAATGAATTTGGAAAAAAATTCCTGTCATTACTTTAGAAGTAAATGTTGTAAACAATGAAACTTACATCCCCACTGAGCTTCATGAAGATTCCACCTCCACCACATGACAAATTGCAACACACTCCACTAATGAAACAAAAGATTGGAACATGATATTAGTATGACTAGCTGACAATACAAGAACCGTATCTCCAATGGCTGACCGGACCTTGAGGGCAACAACTTGGCTGATAACTTCTTAGAGCTAATTAGCCCTGTAGTCAGTGTGGTAGAAACCATCATTTCACTTTATCTGTTTTTATGGCTTGTTCTGGATTCTGGTGCCTAGCTCCCCTGCTTCCCCCAAATCTCTTTTTCTATTGCCCCCTGTCCATTTTTCTGCCAGAGAGCATTCTTCATCTTTCTGTTCCTCTCTTGCTTTCATTTTCAGGACTCTCTCATTCCTTGGTCCATTTCCCTGCTTACCATCAAATGCTCCTCTTTATTGTCCAGGTCCCCTCCCACTTCCTTTCATATCCACTCTGCGGCTACATCTAGACTATGGAGTTTTCTTGAAAAAAAGTACACAAATGGAGCCCCACAATTTGGCCCTACACTGGGCCAAATTTTGGAAAAACCTCCTATTTCGGAAGCACCCTTATTCCATGTGAAACAAGGAATACAGGGGCTTCTGAAAGAGCGTGTCTGCTCTTCCACAAAAAATGTTGGAAGAGCAGACATATTCCCTGGATGCAGCAGAGTTTTTCTGGGATACCTCCAGTATCCCAGAAAAACTCTGTAGTCTAGACATAGCCTGCATCACCAAGACTTGCTTCACCCCATTTCCATGCACTTATAGTGCTTTCAGTACCACCTCCATTTAGCTATCTACTTTCTGCTTCACTGCTTGGCCACCTGCTATAATTTGATTGACTGCCTAGGGCAGATAGGGTTGAGTAAGCTACTATTTAAACTTCTTCTCCATGGCCCGACTTTAAAGAGCACCACAATAATGGAGATCATCAAACTTCAGCACTTGTCAGCAAACTTCAAACTCACTATGTTTAATTGGGTTTGAAAAAATAGCCTCCTCTGTGTGCTAAGACAATATTTCTACAGTTTCTCTCCAGAGACCTTGCAGTGAATTTACAATGCTCCACTATCAGTCTGAAATTTTTCATTCTGCCACAGATTTTCAATGCCACTGGAGTTTTGGCAAGGTGGCGTTATTTATAATTAATACAGATCACATAGCTTTTCATTTTTGAATACCAAAGTTCCATGATTTCATGTTTCTTGGACATGAACTCTCCATCATAGATTAGGAGCTGGGGCTCTGTCAAGCATAAGCCTTGTTTTATAGGACTTGAGCAACCAGATGATGAAAAACAGACCTTGCACATAGGGGAATAAATTGTATGTGAATTTTTCTGGCTCTTGGAACAATATATATCAAAGCTTTCTACCTCACACTAAGTTTACTCTTAATGTTGACAGAAGTTAAATATTTAAGTCATGACCCATCTAGTAAAGAAAATAATTTTACTTTTAATAAACATTGTCAGAATTCAAACTGAGAATTTTTTCTCAATAAATGATAAAATACACGTCTGAGAACAATTCTGTTGGGAAGCCTTTGTTCAAAGGCTCTCATCCTCCTAATTTTTGTTTGAAATTCAGTTGTAAGTCAGGCGTTAGAAACCAGCTACATTTTTAAAAAGGGAATAACAAATGGTCTTGTACATCATAAAACATTAGTAGTGAGAAAACTAAGGCAGAGAAAATAAAAATCAACTTGAAACTTTGCTTAGACTTTGCTGTTTTGAAGCCAACCTGGTCTGAACCTCTTTTGAGAACTAAAAAACCCCCGAATTAACTGTTTTAATTTTATACCCGTTTGTGTTTCCTGGACAAGTTCCAAAGCATGTGTGAATCAACATAGAAAAATTCTTTTAAATGGAACCATGTTTGTTTATACAAGATCCACATCTAGTTGAATCCAGCCTGGACTGGGAGCAGCAGTGAGAAACCACTATTAGAAAAAGCAATCCTTGACATTTACAGTACAGTACAAGTAAAATGCTTTTTGCCCGTTTCCAACGGACAATTTTACTGAGCTCCCCCACATTCTTCCATTAGCTACTGACAGAGTTCCCCCTTCAGACCCTTAGGAAAAAGAAGGATTAACTCTCCAAGTCACTTGGATTCCCAAAATATGCCAGAAATTCATTCACTGCCCCAATGTACTATATAACAAGCTTGGCCTGAATTCTGCAGTAAACCCCCTGAATTCTCTGGAACACCATTAGAACAAAATGGAGATTCTGCAGCAAACATACAGTATTCCCTCTGCTATGTAATTTGATTTTACATTCAGTTTATGCTACTCCTGCATTTATAGTGTTCAGTGTTCTGCAGAATTTGCTATGGTTAATGCTTTATGTATAATACCATTTAACAGGGGGAAACTGGAGGGCTATTTACTCTTCAGTGTCTCTGCTCGACATTTAAACTTCAGAGCATCCATTACTTGTCTTCAGTATGCTGATGACTGTGTCATCCTCACACACACTGAGAATGACATTCAGTCCATACTGGATTTCCTCACACAAGCTTAATGAAGCCTAGCACTCTCACTCAATATCAAGAAGACGACAGTGCTCTACCAATCTTTTTCAGGCCTTGCACATAGAATCATAGAACACTAGAACTGGAAGGGACCTCGAGAGGTCATCAAGTCCAATCCTCTGCCCTCATGGCAGGACCAAGCGCCATCTAGAACATCCCTGATAGATGTCTAAAATATCTTTAGACATCTGCTCTTAAATATCTCTAGTGATGGAGATTCTACAACCTGCCTAGGCAATTTATTCAGTGTTTAACCACACTGACGATTTGGAAGTTTTTTTCCTAATGTCCAACCTAAACCTCCCTTGCTGCAATTTAAACCTATCGCTTCTTGTTCTGTCGTCAGAGGCCAAGGAGAACAATTTTTCTCCCTCCTCCTTGTGACACCTTTTAGATACTTGACCTATCCCAAATTACTACTGAGGGTCAGACTTTGATGACAGTAGAGTACTTGTGCTCCTTCAACAGACTACTTTCTCAAAACACAAACATTAACAGTTAGATCCAGCACTGTATCCAGTGCACAAGTGCTTCCTCTGGGAAATTTCTCCAACATATTTTCAAGGCGTATGACCTACAGCAGGACACTAAGATCCAGATGTACAATACAATTATTCTTATACTCCTTTATGGATACAAAATCTGGCTGATGTATTGACAGCACCTTAAGGGCTATGTATACACTGCACAATTATTTCAGAATAAGCTATTCTGGGACAAATACTCCAAAATAGCTTATTTCGAAATAGCGTGTCTACGCTACAGGAAGCCTAGAAATTAGTCTGAGGTAGGTTCCCCTAATGTGGATGTGCTACCTCGATGTAGAGCCCCAGGAGGCACTGGAGAGTAATTACTTTGAATGGCCTGGGGATGGAGCAATTTCGAAATAGCAGCAGTGGAGCGTCCACACTACTGTTATTCCAAAATAGCTATTTTGGAAGAGGTGTTATAGGTGTTATTCCTCATGGAATGAGGTTTACAAACACTGAAATAAGCCACTGAAATAATAAATTATTTCAAAATAACGGGCTAGCTGTGTAGACACTCGCACTCGCATAGTTATTTTGGAATAACAGACATTATTCCCGAAATAACACTGCTGCGTAGACATACCCTGAGAGTATGGAGAAGTACAACCAATGATGCCTCTGGAAGAGTCTTTGCATCAAGAGGCAAGATCTTTCCACTAATGCCAGCATCCTTGCTGAAGCCAGTGTCACCAACATTGAACCAACGATCCTCATGCTACAACTCTCACACCCCAAAACAAGTCCTTTACTCACAGTTCACTCATGATCAGAGATCCCATGGTGGTCAGAGGAAACACTACAAAGACCCACTGAAAGTGTATTTTAAGAAAACAGATGTGGACATTGCAAGCTGGAAGGAGCAAGCCACCAAGCCGTCTCAATGCTGCAATATCTTCCCTCAGGCAGTGGCCTGCTTTGAGGAGAAGCACCTTGCCCTCTCTCTGAAAAAAGAGTAGGCAGCTAGCCTGCCACGACATGCCTCTCCTTACTGTGGGCAGAGATGTGGTTCCATGATTGGACTCCTGAGTCACCTCACCACCCATATGTAAATCTGTGGTAGAGATCATCCTCCAAACAAGGGATCACCAGTGAATGAATGGGAGATAGCCCTGATTTGAGGAATAAGCATGTTAGTAAAGATGGTAAGGAGTGAAGTAGCTAGCAATAGTCAGAAAATGTGCATACTTAAATGACATTACTGAACTGTTTCAAACACAGTCCACCTTTGGAAGTTTTTGAACTAGAAATTACTAAAACAAACAAACAAATAAATAAAGCATAGACTTTTGAACGCAATCCTGTGAGCAGAGTGTATTCTGTAGCAATTTCCATCACTGGGGAATCAAAGTACACAGGGCCCTGATAGTAAGGAATCCATGGGAGGTGTGGGAAGAGCATGGACCTCTACATTGTCACTTGGCACCTAAGACTCATTGTGTATATCTTAATTGCAAGGTAAGCCCAGGCTTTTAGCTGGCTCTTGCTTCTAATTTCCCTCCCATCTACACACAGACAAAGTTCCAGCAGAGTTTAGTGGTACAGGTTGGACCTCCCCTGGTCCGGCACCCTCAAGACCTGACTGGTCCTGGATGAGAGATTTTTCCAGATCAGGAAAGGTAATTTCAGGCCCCCTGCTGCTGCTCTCCCCTGGCCCCCCGCTGCCCCACTGGGCTTCCTGGCTCCCCCACAGTCCAGATGAGCCACACACAGGCTCCCTGCCCCCCTTGCAACCCGGATTAGCCATGCACCAGCTCCCCCCCCACACCAGCCCAACTGAGCTGTGTGCCATCTCCCAGGCTTCCGCCACCCTGCAGCGCACTGGAACTCTCTGATCTTGGAATCTCTGTGGTCATGCTGGACCAGAGAATCCCGGATTTTAGAGGTGCAACCTATACTTTCAGCTATGCTATCTGGCATGGCTGGCATATGGGTTACATTCTGGGTTCCTTTCACTCCAGCCTGGGTTCTTTTCACCCCACAGCTGGTAACCCGCCCACTTTACAAGGTTCCACCACTCAGCTTCTGATAGTCCCCCAATACCTGCCCACAATTCCCCTGACTACCTAGAAGGATGAACACGTTCCCCCATACTTCCCTGGGAAAGAATCATAGAATGTCTCACCTTACTACATTGCTAAGAACCATAGCCTATGCCTCCCAGAGATCCTACATACACACAGGAAAACACAGCCTTTGTGAGGGCAGAGGAACTCAGTTATGATTGCTCACACCTGGGCTAGGCTAACCTTGGTGCTGATGGCATAGATTAATGCAGTGAAGAATACCCCCATGATGAAACCAGGCTGACAGGAATTAACATGATGACAGCTTCTCCTGGGACTTACATTTAAAACCACACGGAAGGGCTGCTGCAGCAAAGTTAAAATGACTGTTTTAATATTTCCAAGGACTCACTGTGAGGTTTGGGAAAAGCAGAGGGGGGATTATTGGCTTCTGGCCCACCCTGTTTGGAATCTGTAGACCAGGGGTGGGAAATGAGTGGCCCATGAGCCAAATGCAGCCAAGATTAGCTCCTGGTGGGCTGACAGATGCTTTATTTACCTGCGCATCTGTAGGTACATCTGCTTGCAACTCCCATTGGCTAAGGTTTGCCATTCCTGGCCAATGTAAAATGTGGGAGGTGGATACCCAGCCTGCACCACTTCCATAGCTCCCATTGTCTGGGAATGGTGACCTGTGGCCACTGGGAGCTGGGAGCCACTCTACCTCTGGAGGCTCCGGTATATAAACTGCCCCACCAGGGGCTAACCCTCATGAACATGCACATGGCCCATGGAACACTTATTGCCCACCCCCACTATAGACCCCACAACATGTTTCCTGCACTGATAATCATTTCCACAAATGTGGTTTCTGCCATTGCCTCATTTCTTGTAGAAGAGAGTTGTTCTCTTCATGTCTAGTTCTCAGGGGGGACAATCAGGCCCAGATGCAGTAATCACACCACATCTTACAAGAAATCATGTGCATGTGAAATATCCAGCCCTGCTTTGCAGACAGAGAAGGTTTAGAAATTGTGTGAGGTTATCTGAAATGTTTAATGCTTACCTGAGGTTTGTGTGGTATCTGAAATGTTTAATGTGTACCTGAACTGCAATGAACTTCAAAATCATTTTGATGTTCATCCATTATTACACACAAGTGTATGTGTGCATCACTATCTGTACATGTCTCTATATGTACAAATATGTCTTTGTACAAGTAGTTAAGAATGTATGGTGTTTCAAGCAGGCCTTATGGCATTTTTGCCAGAAGAAATGATGCCACATTAATTGAATTTTAGCAAGGGAAAAAAATACTCCACATTTCCTTCATTCTACAGTAATTCAATTTCTGGTGCTGACTGCTAGAAACTACTTTAGGTTGACTACGCACAGTAGCATCTGGCTGCTCTGTGGGAATTTTAAAAAATGATCTCCGAACTGTGAAAAAAAGGAAGAATTAATAAAAGCCAGCAAAGTGCTTGGTTAGTAGAGCTTCTCACAGTGAATACATCACAGTGTCTGAAGGAATCCTAGTTGTGGAGCTTCACATCAGAACAAACTTTATTAATTTCCAGTGCAGTCACACAATTTAATATAATTGCAAATAAAACTTCTTATAAATAAGCCTCAATGTTTCTTGTGGTCTGGTAATTTCCCAATATTGCACCTCAAACTAAGCAGGTAAAATGTGATAATCCCAGTAGGAAGCAAAATCTAATTATTTCAGTCAAGCAATGCAAAATAAAACAAAAGCAAATTCTCATCAGAGTGTACAGGAATGGCGCAATTTCCAGATCACATCAATATATGGAATCCAACCTAAAAGGCCAGAAACAACTTATATCCAAAAACCTGCTAACCATGTCTAATCATGTTCACTAGTTTATTGTGATTAAGACACTTGCATTATGTTTTGCTTTTTTATAATCTTTTTATTGTCATTTAGTTTCCCCCACAGTTGTGAATGATTCACAACTTGATAGAAGAAATGGAGGTTTCCTCTATTTAGGGCCTGATGTGGCAAAAGTTTATTTTTCTGACTAGCCCTCCCTTATGTTCTTTGCATTGTGGGATGATGCAATTTTTCCACTGTATGTTCTTCAGGGAAGGGCCTGTCTCTTTAAGGTATGTTTGTACAGTACTATGTGCAAAGGGGCTGGGCTTCGAGGCACTACTTCAGCACAAAGACTTTGCACCAGTGTGTCTGAGTTGGTGGTGTGATACAAAGGGAAGCTGTCAAATTCAGTTCATTGATCTGCACTCTACTGTGAAAAACATAAATCAATCAATTTTTGAGAAAAAACTGGGCTCACGTTGGCTTGCCAAATTCATGATGCTTAGTGACCCTTTCAGCTAACATTGCTTGAGTTCTAAGTTTGTTAAAATAAAAGCAAATTGGACAACGTGCATGAGATTTCGTGTTTCACTGGGCACATTGCACACACAGCACTGGCTCACATCACTACTTTTGCATAAAGGTGGCTACGTGTAAGTTGAAAGATATATTCAGACGATTACTAAGGCCCTGATTCAGAAAAGGTCTGGAACACATGGTTAAGTACATTGCTCTTCAGGAGAGTATTTCAGCATGTGATTAAGTAGGGATGCTTTTCCTGAATTAGATGTTTTAGGATATGAACAATTTGTGGCAGGGACCATCATTTTATGTGTGTTTACAGGACGCTGTGGAATCCTGGTCCCCTACTGATGCTGTAGGAACTGCCTCAATACAATAGATAATAATAAATGATCGTGGAAGAGTTTTCAGTTACTCTGATTGGCATCATTCCATGACAAATGTTAGCATGTCCAAAACATTGGAATCAATCCAGGGATTCTTTTCAAATGAAGATACTCAAGTAAGCTTAGTCTTCCTTTCAAACTCTGTTTTGAGTTTTTCCTTTTTGTAGTAAGTGCTGAATGAGTGCAAGAACCACTCATATCAGTAAGGGTACAGAATCAGGCCCTTAAACATCAATAATCAATAAAAAGGCAGATAGGGTCTGTTCCCACTCCCACTGGGGTGAATGGCAGAAATTTCATTCGACATAACTCTCCTTCCACATGGAAATAAGGATAATTTTACTGATATCAAGGTAAAATGACCATAAGTTCAAACTCCATCCCACTGATGTCAATTTGTTGGGCCACAAATGTGCATCATGCCTTACAGTGGTGCCACACAACTGCATTCATCCAACCAATGATCCCAGCTTGAGGCCTTGCCTGTATTACAAATTACTTGTGGCTGACAGCAAGTGTTTGCACATGGTTTGATACAGCTAAACAACATGTGAAGGGCAGCGTTAGGGACCAGAATGAGGAAAGAAGGATGACCCCGTGTTAGAGTAACAATGGGAGACTCAGATTACCTGAGTTTAATTCCTTGCTCTGCTGCAGGCTTCCTGGGTGATTGGGGCAAGTCATTTAGCCTCTGTCTGCCTTAGTTCCTCATTTGTAAAATGGGGATAACAGCACTGCCTGATCTCTCAAGGATGTTGTGAGGAGAAATGCATTAAAAGTATTCAGATATTATGTTAATAGGTGCATATAAGTACCTAAAGGTTTATATACACATGGGGAAACTTAGAAAAATTAAGATTAATTAAATAAAGAAGCGTAAGCTAAAGTGCATTTAATTACCCCTGTGGGTACTCTTATTCAGAAGTAAGGTGATCTTAGTTCACTGTAGTTTAGCTCAAACTTGTGCACATTAATTTAAGGCTTTAGTTAATTCAGCATGACTCCCTGTGAAGACATGCCTTTAGATAGGAGCAACTTAAACCTAACCCCCCCTCCCCCCCAAAGTGCTAAGCTATGTCTGGAAATCTGCTAGCTGCTTGAGAAAAGTGCTAGCTGTATTATATATTATAATCTTTTCAGCTCTCATATGCTCTGTTTCATTTGTTTTGGTACTGGTAGCTTGGCAGCCTGTATAAAGAAAATGAATGAAAACTGTACACTGGTTTCTGTATTATCAAAATGTACAAAAAGAAAAGAAAAAACACAAAAGAACAAAATAAAGAAGAACCATTTAAAGATGAATGTGTTCTACATCTACTTGGTTAGATGCATGATAGTATTTATGGAGCTATATCTTAATTTAGGAAAGCACTGAAGCACATACCTAGTTTTATGTACATGGTGATGTCCCATTAGTATCAATCAAACTTAAGCACATATTCATGTGCTTTCCTGAAAAAGGAGGCTTTTCTGAATTGAGGACTTTGATTGTAAATATTTGTACCTATGAAACACACATCATTCCTAGAATTTGCCAATATATTTCAAAGCAAATATTTGGAGATCAGATTCATGGAGAGGGCAGGGAAATTGTTATCGTTAATGTACCATGACTCTCCATTTACCTGATCATATTAATTACATGAGTTACACTAATGGCAGGCTAGAAGAAAGTTTTGGGGATCCTGTTCTAACTAGATCAGAGTGAGGATTTGGTTTTGGTGAAAATGTAAATCATTTTAATAATAGGTGAAACAATACACAAATCTATCAGTTGATGATATCAGCTGATTTATTATTAGGATGCCTCTTTCTCCTGGTTCACTATCCATTCTCTGAGCTATTCAGTCCCTTTTTCTTTCTTTCTTTCTTTCTTTCTTTCTTTCTAATATACAGTCCTTACACTGATGAGTGGACACCAAGAAACACATACAAGCTCAGCAGACAGTTTCAGAATATTCAGGGACAAGGCAAGAACAATAGATGGCATGAATCTCATTTTAACAGTGACTGGATAGTTGTCCCTGTTATCGTTTACTTTTATATTAGCTCAAGTCTCACCTACTTTGACAGCGAGGCAGAAGACATGATGGCTGAAATGTTATTTTGCTGCAAAAACCCGAAGCAGATTCCTCCCCCCCCCCCCAGGTTGAAAGATGGTTTTCTGTGGAAACATTAAAACAAAAACAACCTGTCATTTTCTCCGGAAATTTGAAGCCGAAGTACAACATTTTTGCATAAAAAAACAACCAAACAAAAAAGTAAACTCTGAAAATAGGAATTGTCTGTGATTTTACTGCCAGTGAATTTTTTTTTTCATAGCTCTAGGCATATATTATACACATGCAACTGAAGCAGAATGTGAGGCCAGCTTGGGAGGCAATATAAAAATAATATTTTGGGCAGAAATCAGAGATTTAGATATAATTTGAGCAGTAATTAATATTGGGTTCCAAGCCAGAACTTCATGGATAGCAAATATAGTTCTTCTAACCCACAGTGACAAAGTAACTGCTTCTAAAAGAGGCAACGTTTAGGCTAATACACAAATCACACACATTCCCATCATACTTAGAGTGACAGCATGTCACACAAGACGAGGTAACATTGCCATCAGGTCTTACAGCTATCTATTTTTTAACTCTTCTTTTCATATTTGTTTAAAAGATACATGAAAAAGGGGTGACTTTCTGAGAGAACAAAAGCAGTTAGTGAGCATTCGGCTGCCAGCATGTCTCTGGCTTTGACTCTGCTTCTCTTCAGTTTTGTTTTGTCCTCTTGAATTTGGAAGTATAAAGGGGGCCAGGTTCATTAGCTGAGAGTGGCAGCTCTACGAGCAGCCAAACACACTGTTAAAAGGCTTTATTTATTTATTTATTTATTTATGGGTGTTATTGTGAGCGTTACATAGCTCAGCTACTGAATGCACAGCAGCATGTTTCAATGCCTGGAAGTAAAAGTGACTCTCGTGTGTGTGAGCTTGAGTTTGTGTATGAGAAAGAGCGACTGTGAATAAAACATCTATTCATTATTCAGCTGTATCACTTGGGATTAACTACCATCCGGTACCAATTTAGTGCTCCTTCAAAAACAAAAATTTCCCCTGGAATTCTTTGTACAAGGAGTGCAAGCTCTGGCCCAATGTAATAGAAATATCAACACATGTAAATAACTATGGTCCAGATTCAGGCACTTTAATACCTCATGCCATGAGTAGATCCACTGAGGAGTAAGGTACTGCTCTGGAGTATGGGCAAGATTGTGATAGCCTTTCTTATCACATATGTAACTCCCCACATTTAAAAAGTGATTTACTGCATTAATGACAATCAGTTATTAGAAAAGTACGACTGATGACGTGTATGTAGTAGATGAAGCAAAGGTGATAAAATTATTAACTCTCGGGGTCCAACATTTTTCAGACCATTAATGACAGAGGGGGTTTGTCTACACTGGCAGATATAAAGCACTGACAGTTACAGCGCTGTGCAAACTGCTGTTGTGTGTCCACACTGTCAGCTACCAGTAGCATGTCCCCACTTGAGGCACTTGCAGTGGCATTCAGAGGGGTGCACTCTGGGCAGCTATCCCACAAAGCACCTCTTCCTGCACTGAAGCTTGTGAGAAGGTGTTGTGTGTGTGGGCGGGGGGGGAGGGGGCTGCGTCTTGTCCCAATACCCTGTGGTGCATTGCTTTGCATCCCAGCAACCCTTGTGCTTCCGTCTGCATTTGGTGCCATCTTTCAACAGCTTTTGTGCTGTGAGCTCTGCCTCTGGTCTGTGGGAATAGATCCAGGACTGTGGGAAAACAATGCTGATACGTCTTGCTAACATGTCACAAATGGCAGTCGAGTTATTTCTTAAGCTACAAAGTGATGATGGGGAGTTCAACGCTAATCTTGCTATATATAAAATCTGCAACATGAAATGTCTTGTCCCGGAGATGCTGACCACAGTGAAATGCCACTTTGGGGCTCACGAAACTAGTGCTACAGTGGTGGAGTCAGGCCATTATAGAAGTCTGGGGCAATGAGCAGTGGCTGCGTTCTTCCACATTTGTTTATGAATTTTTCCCAAACAGTTAAGGAAACCACATTTATTGCACCGCTTGAATCATATGTGATGTTGGGCAATGGACTGGGAGACTCATGGGACACCCCAGTTATTCAGCCAGCTCTGCTTCTGATTCACCTTGGCAGAGTGAAGTTAGGCCATAACATTCCGTTTCAGCCCCAACAATTATACGATAACTTGTATGTGTGTTAAGAAAGAAAAATGGGTATTGATAACAAGTGTGCTATTCACTAAGGACATGCCTACACTGCCCCACATGTCATGTCCAATGAGCTATACTGCAACTCTCCCAAAGGACATGAACATACAAATTCCAAGCTCACACTAATATAGCCCTCTTTGACTACTAGTGACTGTTAGTCACACTCTCTTAGTCCAAACTGTGGGTCAGTCTAGACATACCCTTAGGTGTTTGAAAATGCCAGGGCTGACTAGACTGATGATCAATCCTTTGTGTAGAAAGTGAGTCATGGCTCTATGGGGAAGTGAATGTGTGTTTGTATGCATGTGAGGGTAAGGTTGTCAAGAATGTTTCAAGTATTTGCACCTCCGATTTCAGAAAATGAATTCACCATGTCAGCATCCTGTGCTGCTATCATGTCATGTTCATTGGCCTGTTTCAGATACAAACTTCTCAAAGAGTGACATTTTCTTCTCAGCTTTTGCTCAATATAAAATTGTCATTTGGTTACAAAATGACTTGTTTGGTTGATGGAGGCGTACATTCCAGGAAAGAAATAAGACAACATGTAGCAGGCCATCTGGAACCAGCATGTCTAATGGTCAGGTAGCTGCCAAAGAGTCTATGCAAATCTTACAGCAGCTCTTCCAGGTAGTCTGAGGGGAATCCAGTGGCCGCAGCAGAATTTGTGTCTCCCATCACACCTAAGAGCCCTCCAGGATCTCTCATGCCTCTGGAGAAGGAAGAAATGGTAGGGGGACTCAAGTTCCCCCTCTCCACCAAGTCCAGGCACAGGTCCAAAGGGAGAAAGTCAAAGGATGGGTCAGTCTTTTCTGGGTGTTCAGATCAGCCTCCCCTGAGTTGCTTCCACCTTTTCTGATTTCCCTACAGTTTGTGGCATGGACCCAACTTTCTCCTTGTATATTGTCAGTAATTCAAAGCCTCAAGTGGCAGGGTGGGAAGGTGTTTTCCAATCATTCTGAGTCTGTTGGCTCCCCCCAATCAGGGTGAAGTGGGGCAAAGGTCAGCCCCCCAGAATCCCATCAGAGTCTTACTCAAAGTTCCAGTCCTTTCCAAGTAGATTTCTCTGCTTCAGCAACTACTTCCTTTCTGTGTGCTTGCAGCCAGTCTTTCCTTCACTCTCCACCTACCTGACTGCAGTTCTCCCTTTTTAAGTAAGTCCTCCAGAGGAAGTGGGACTATAAAATGAACAGGGACTTTCCCCAATAATCACAAAATTTTACAGGTTACTCAGTCCCAAGAGATGAGTCACTCACCAAGGTTGATTTGCATGCTAGATGTTACTCCTAAGATAACACTAGGAGCCAATTCTATAAACAGAATAAAGGCTTATTAGCTAAGAAAGGGGAATGAGAGTTATTGAGAGATTAATGCAGGTAAAATGTATGTACAGGTGAGTCACAATCTATAATTTCATATATTACTTCACAGTTCCACCACTCCTTTATCCTTAGTGTGCGATCCCTAAACCCCATATGGGCTGTGTCTACACTGCACCCCTTTTCCGGAAAAGGGATGCAGATGAGACAAGTCGGAATTGCAAATGAAGCGGGGATTTAAATTTTCCCGCTTCATTTGTATAAACTATACTGCCGCTTTTTCCGGCTCGGGGCTTTGCGGAAAAAGCTCCAGTCTAGGCAGGGGATCTTTCGGAAAATAAAGCCTTTTCCGAAAGGTCCCTTATTCCTGATTTTAAGAGGAATAAGGGACCTTTCAGAAAAGGCTTTATTTTCCGAAAGATCCCCGTCTAGACTGGCGCTTTTTCCGGCAAAGCCCCGAGCCGGAAAAAGCGGCAGTTATGATACAAATGAAGCGGGAAAATTTAAATCCCCGCTTCATTTGCAATTCCGACTTGTCTCATCTGCATCCCTTTTCCGGAAAAGGGGTGCAGTGTAGACACAGCCCATCACACATGCTCCCCTTGCAGCTAGACACTGTAGGGTAGGTATGTGCAGATGAGTTTCCTTCATCCCACAAAAAGAAATCCATGTTTTTTTTCTGGTCATGTCCCACTCGAGGGAGTAGTTTGAGGGAAAGATATCAACACAAAACCTTGTGTCCTGCAAATAGATGCTTCCAACATAGGTCTGAGGGCTTTGGCATCCTAAGAAATGGAGAAAGAAGACTCCTTTACTTTAGGATCCACCAGTAACATCTGGTTAGATAAATATAGTGATATATCTAGAAGCTCCTAACCTCTAACAATTCATTGACCCTCACCATTAGGAGCTGTCAAGTTGGACATTGCATTGGTCTTCTGGAAGTCTAAGCAAAATCTGGTTGGCAAGTACTATTTAGGTACCAATACCATAGGGCTTCATTGTTAGCTGTGA
Source organism: Rafetus swinhoei (assembly GCA_019425775.1). Taxonomy (NCBI): domain Eukaryota; kingdom Metazoa; phylum Chordata; order Testudines; family Trionychidae; genus Rafetus; species Rafetus swinhoei. The sequence continues at coordinate 121,874,862 of CM033424.1, forward strand.
ATTATCAATCCCTCCCCCCACAGGTTTAACATAGCTTGCAGTTCCTTCCCTACTATTTCCCATATGCCTTTACAAAACATCTTACTCACCTTTTTCTCTAGTTGCATCATTATGAGTTGGAACACTAAATGAAACTGTGCTGGAACCACAGAAAAGATCACAAAGAATGATTTGGAGATTTTTTGGATCTTCCATTTGTATTCTGCCTGCAGATCTTCTCCTACTGGGACTTGGCCAGAGTTGTAAGTATATTGGGGCCTAGGCCCTGAATTCCTATTCAGGAGGCCTTCTCAAACTTTTTAGGCCTTTAGCAGATTGACATGGTATGCCTTAGTATCTTTCATCTTCTTGGATTGACTAATATCATAATTTACTGCTCCAAATTTATCTGATCACATCAAAGGGGCCTTGCTATCTGGCCAACTATCTGGATTCTTATGTAGGAAGAAGAAGTAAAACCAAGTCCCTAGTGGGAACTCTCGGGCATAGGTTCCCTTATGCTTGTGCTTATCCCTGTTGCTCCTTGACTAGATTCTCTCTGCAAACTTGTCTACAGCCTTTAACTTCCCTCTCAGCCTTGGCATACTCTGTACCAAGTTCATGGCCTTGGAAATTTGATCCTTCCACATCTCCAAAAGCAGCTATAGTATTCATTTTGGCTGTCTCCCATATAGTAATTTGAATGGCGAGAACCCCATTGACTCCTGAAGTACTTTGCAGTTGAAGAACAGGAGTGGCAGAATTAATTGGTCCCAGTGGTGAGGTTCTAAAGCTATGAACTTCTGCCGCATACTTTTTCAAGATCTTATTAAATCTCACTACTATCCCATCAGATTGAGAGTGTAACACCAAGATTCTTAAGGTTTTTATTTTCTACGGGCTACTCATTTTCCTCATAAATTGCAACATAAAATTGGTGCCCTGATTTGTGGTTATTTCCCAGATCCCCCATCCAGGCAAGAGTATTTTAATGAACTCTCAGAAAAGGGCCATTGCCTTTGTGGAGCAGAATGAATCACCTTGATGTATCATATGACATAGTCTATTATTACTTGTATGTGCTGGAATCCAGTTGCACTTTTTTCCAAGGGGCCCACTAGGTCCATGTCAATGCTCTCAATGGGATCCCTACCTCAGGACAGGGATCAGTGGGGCCCAGAGTAACTTCCTTTGATTTGTCCACTGAAAGTCTGGACAGGTGATACAGTACTCTTGTACCTCCTAGTGGATGCCTGGCCAATACAAAAGAAGATTAATTCAGTTGAGTATTTTTTCCAACCAAGGTGTCTTTCACAGCTTATGTTGTGTGCCAGACATAGTCATTTCCTGCCATACTTCTTTGGGAAAAGCAGTCACATTCTAATTTTCCCCATCTGGTTGTGTTTATCTGTTCTCTATATTTTCTCTGCCTCTAATTCAACATGTGAACTGAGGTACCATCACTTCATCATTGACCCACATGAGCAGTTCATAGGTTCATCCCAATGTTAGGGCTCGTCTTTGTTTTTCCACAAAATCTGTGTTGTCTGAAAAAATGTCAGTCTCTGCTGGAATTTTTCCTGTTGTATGCCCTTCTGTGGGGAAGCCCATTCTGCCCCACTTGAGGTATTCTCTGTGGATTCTGATATTTCTTCTCCTGGATCATCTTCCACACCTTTTCCTGTTAACGCTTGCAGATCTGCTGTCTTTCCATCTCTATTGTCACTGTTGGGCCTTCCAGTGGATCCCTATTCTCAAACCTCATCAAGTTTCTTAAAAAACCTTCAGTCTTGCCTAATTATCACTGTGTGTGCAAGGTTTGGGGCTGCCTCACCACACTGATCTCCTTATTGTGGTCTTGCATCCTCAGCTGCACCTTCTCTGTGGGTTCAAATAGAAGGTGCCCATGGGAACTGCTTCAACCACTCTCCTCCCCACACACACCAGATTTGCTTTCTCCAACATGTGGCAGGATCCTGAGGCTACGTCTAGACAGCGGGGCTATTTCTGGATACCGGAAGTATCCTGAAATAGCAATTCCGCATCTTTAAATGCAGCTATTATTTCAAAATATATTTTGAAATAACAGGCGCACTATTCCAGTGTCCCTGTCACCCTCGTTCCACAGCACCAAATTAGGCTATTTCAAAATAACCTTGAAATAAGCTACGCAACATGTTTTCTGTCCCTGTCAGAAGAAATTTTACCAGAGTCACAGAGTGGCTTCCAAACATATTACAGAACTACGGATATGATCTTCATTGCACCGCAGCTGCAAAAAAAAGTTTTGAGAGCAAAATCTACCACTATACATAGCTTTCATTGAGCTAACTAAATCCATTGACTCAGTGAATCACTATGGCCTTTGTCCTAAAGTTGCTTCATAACAACATGAAAGTGACTGTTCTGAGCAGCACTGGCTCCCAGAGTGAACATCAGAGAACAAACAGGGCTGCATTGGTCTTTATTGCCATAATTTTTTAACTAATTGCTGGGAAGCTCCCAGCTGGCATTGAAATCGTCTACAGATTGGATGCAAAGCTGTTTAGGCTTAGCAGGCTGAAAGCTAAGAGTAAGATTTCCACCACATCTATTGTGAAACTTCAGTATGCTTATGTGACAATGCAGTTTTTGCCCATTCTGAGAAAGATCTTCAAATTATCTTGAACGTGTTTGCTGATGTCTTGCATGTCTTGGTCTCACTCTCAACATCAAGAACGCCAAAGTGCTCCATCAGCCCCTCCAAACGAGTTACCATACACACACACTGTGGGAGTGCATTCACACCCTGTACCTGGGGTGAGTGTACCCAGGTAAGCTTTCGCCATCTGGCCCGGCCGCGGGATCATCTGAGGCCTTTTTTTAGTCAGTAAAAAATAATACATGGTCTAGGGTAGTTTAGCTTAATGGCAAAAGTCAATAATGTTAGCCCTTACCTCAGGGCTGTACAAACTAACAGCCAGAGTCAATAGTTAGTCTTTGTCTCAGGGCTGTACAAACTAACAGCCAGAGTCAATAGTTAGTCTTTGTCTCAGGGCAGTATGGCCTAACAGCCAGAGTCAATAGTTAGCCATTGTCTCAAGGTAATACAGTCTGTCAGAGTTTATAACAGGGGATGGGCCTTAGTTCAGGGCAACAAGGCCTACTGTCCAGAGTCAATGGTATGTGGCCCTTTAATGCAGGCTAACACAGTCTAACTGTCAGAGTCAATAACAGGTGGCAACAGCCCCAGATGGGGTCCTTAGACCACCCTACTCCACTGGGTCCCAACCCAGGGCCCTATGAGTGGTAGAGCATTCTACCACTCACTTGATGGGTAATCCAGCCGAAACACACTGAGCTTACCTGGGTGTGAGATACCACTCCACTACCCTCCCGGAGTCACTTCCCACCGGTGCTGGTGGGGCAGTATCCCATGCGGTCCCAGGGTCTTCCGGTTCCCTGGCAGCTGCTTTTCCCTGGGGCTCCTCTGGTGTGGGTAACTCACCGTGGTTTCCAGGGTCTCTGGTTCCCACTGCCTGGGTCGCTGGCTAGTGCAACTCTGGAGCTCTGGAGGGAGGTCCTTTTCCTTCAGTGGCCAGCCAAGACTGAGCTGCTCTCCTGCCTTTTATACTGCCTCAGCATTTCGAGCATGCCCAGTCTGGGGGACTGGGTGAAGGGGCGGGACTTCTTCCACCTAAAGGGTTTTAACCTTTCCCCTGCTTCAATGTGGGATACGCACACCCTGTCACACACTCCATCTATTAAAATCAATGGAGAGGCACTGAAGAATGTCAATCATTCTCTCTCTTGGAAGTTATCTTTCATCCAAGGCAGACATTGATGTAGAAATCCTACATCATCAGAGCTGTGCCAGTGCAGCCTTTGCTCGTTTATGGCACAGGGTTTTTGAAGATCACGACATCTGAACAGACACCAAGCTTCTTGTCTATCAAGCCATCATTCTCCCAACACTATTGTATGGGTCTGAAACCTGAACAACTTACAGACATCACTTGAAAGTCCTTGAGAGGTATCACCAACGCTGCCTCTGCAAGATCTGGAAGATCAAATGGGAAGATAGGTGCACTAATATCAATGTTCTGGAAGAGGTGAAGACCACCAGTATTGAGGCAATGACCATCTGTCAGCAACTTTGCTGGACTGGTCAAGTTGTTCGGATGCCAGACCAACGCCTCCTAAAATAGGTCCTGTTTTCTCAGCTGAAAGAAGGATACTGTAAAGTGGTTGGACAACAGTATCAGGACTTACTAAAGGATCACTTAAAGAAGTGCAACATTGACCTTGACACTTATGAGAGAAGTCCTGCATGATGGCTCCCTGCATTTTGAATTTTCCCACCAACAAGCTGAAGAGGAGAAGAGGCTCAGGAGGAAGGGGAGACTGGCATCTAGTCATGGTCAACAGCATCCTGCAGTACCTGGAAATATCTGTCCTCACTGTAATAGAACTTGTGGTTCCAGGACTGGCCTTATCAACCACCTGAAGGTCCACAACTCCCATGGAAGATGATCATACTCAGCAACGAGTGATCACTCGTCATCATGAATTTCTCCTATCAAAAATCACTGGCTTTATGTCTTGATGGAAACATCACTGGCATCTAGGGTAACAGGCAGCAAGTAGAGGAGAGTCTTGTGAAGCCACTTTATTGAGACCCCAGTGGCTGGGTGACTCTTGTTAAGTAGGGTGCTAGTAGCATGGCAAACTGCCATGACAATCGTTTCATAGGCTACCAGGAACTTCTTAGGTTCATCTATCTTTAGCTCACTGTCCTTTTGCTTGGCTGCTTGAAGTTTCCACCACCATGTAGCAGGCTTCAATCTGGGGCCAGCAGGTCTCATGGTCAAGCTGTGGCCAAACAGTCTCTTCCAGGCAGTCTGGGGTGGGGAGCTGCTGGCTAATGCACAGTTCATGTACCTAGTACCACCCCCGAATCCTCTAGGATTCTCAGGTGACTGAGGAAGAAGTGACAGGTAAGAGTATCTGGGTCCTCCCTCTCCACCAGGCTTCAGCCCCAGGCCCAAGGGGAGAGAGGCAAGGGGTGTCTCAGGCCCTCTGACTCCAACTCCAGATCAGTCTCCTCTGGGCTGCTTCCCACCTTCCCTGTGTTCCTTTCATGTTGGGGCATGACTTCAGCCTTCTCCTTGAACAGCCAGTAATTTAGAACCTCCACTAAGGGGTGAGGGCCTCCCAGCCATTTGTTCCCTGGGGTAAGGAGAAAGTCTCCCAGCCACGTCTTACTGACAGTCCAAATCCTGCCCCTGTACATCATTCTACTTCAGCAACTACTGCCTTTCTGCCTTCTTGCAGCCAGTCACTCTTTCATAGTCCTCCCCAGCTGCCTGCCAGGGCTCCCTTTTAAGCAGGTTCCCCATAGGAAGCATGCCCAGTAGTTATTGACAGGTGGGGCCTTTTTGGCCCAATGCAGTTCCACTACTCCTTTGTCCTTATTGTAGGTTCTGTAAATAGCTTCACACAATCTGCTTATGTTACAAAGGCACTGTTGCCGCACTTCATAGATAAGTATAGAAACACATTAGATTATTATTACTGCTACTAATTCTTATATCACTTTGGCACACAGTAGAAGTCACTACATACTGATCAAGAGTTTGTGACCATTTCCTTATACAGATCAATAATTGTGTGGCTCAGACACTACATTTTTTACAGCATCCTGCAGCTCTGTGATACCATTGAAGACACAAGTGCCTGAAGGCTTTAAAAACGATGACATGTTTGGCAGGGATTTGATTTCAACAAACACTTTATTTTGTTGGGGATGTTTCATTGTTGTTTGAAACACTATCCATTTTCCTGCTTCAGATTTTGACATACTGCAGGAGGTCTTATTTTTCAGTTCACTGTACTTTGAACATTCAAACACAAGAGGTGGTATTTTCAAAATTGCTGTGGGTTGGCCTAACTCTGCTGAATGAAATTGATTGTAAAAGTCAACAGGAGTAGAATTCACCAATTATGAGTGCTTTAGAAAATCCTACCCAAGTTGCACAACTTGGCCATAACTGGGAGTATGATAGGTAGCAGATGGCGATCATCATCCAACAGATTTATGGTTAGAGCCATGGAAATCTTTGGATATCCACACTCATTTTTTGTAGATACAAATTTTGTATATATAACCCTGTAAATTTGTGGATATCCACACATCATTTTTGCAGATGCAGGTGTGGATATCAATTTTGTATCCATTTGGGGCTCTACTTATGGTGGGTATTGAACTACCTACTCACTATTATTCTCTGAGGGGACATCATCAGACCCTCACCACAATGATCCCTGAGTCCTGAGTTCCCCACAACTTGGGAATTCTGCAGAACTTGAGTGAAGGCTCAGCAAGAGGGCAATGACAACCCTCTAGCTGCTGCAGACAAGGTAATAGGGGAGTAGCATCCCAATTGCTGCCTAATAAAATATTTGTTTTACTCATTTCAGAGTCCAGTACTGCAAAGAGCTGAGCACTTTCAATGAGCTGAGTTCTCTCAACCTCTTCTGACTTCAATGTGAATTTCAGCCCTTGCAAATCTGTCCCTAGATGGGAGGAAATCGCTTAGAGGTCTAAGCCTCTGCTTTATTGAAATGCTTAGACTGCCTAAAAGCAGACATTCAAATCCCTGTAGATTGTACTTGCTCTTTATCTTTGTGAGATAAGTTGTTGTATTCCCCAGGTATTTTAAAATGAGACCTTTCTATCAGGACAAGCAAATGCCATCACACTTTTCACAGATGTCACGATTTGCCTCACTATCCTTCTACAAAATATTCTTGTCCTCACTACTGTTGTGTACTGTCCTTTAGAATGCTTGACTGTTGCTTCCCAGTACAGAAGTGACTACATTTCAATAGTACTATCTATACACTGTGCCTTTAGTAGAGTTCTTTGGGAATAACAGAGCTGTATAAATATATTACTAGAAGTCTTTTGGGGTTTTGAGAAGAGTGGAAGAGGGAGCTTCTGCACTAAGGAAACTGCAAAAGTAGACCCATGGTACCTCATCATCACTGACATGAACAAATGATAAAAAGAACTAGAATGTATCTTATAGTAAACTACATACTATACAGTGAATCCCAATATGAGAAAGAGATGGTGTAACATCATTTCATTTGTACTTAAGGGAGCATAAGGTGATAAACTCCCTCCTTTCCCTCCACTATAAGACCTATTTTAATGTTTGGGCATAGCTGTAGTTTTTATTCTCCCTTGAATCTAATATTGCTTCTGGAGCTAGATTTCCCCATAGGGTACAGGGATTGCTGGTGTGACAGCTGAGCCCAGGCCTTCCTCTACATCTGTAACGGCAAGCATCACAGGCTGCATGGTATGGAGAGGGGCAAAGAAATGCACATTGACCATCTTCAAAGTACAGAAGTTGCTTTGCTCCCTCTGTTACTGGAACCACTGACAGGTCTTGAAATGTCATTTTAGTCTCAGTATTTAGTGCTTTCTTAAATCCCCTGCTTCTGGAATCAGGTGACAATGAGGGAACATCAGCTTTTGTTTAAAATAACAATTAAGTCTCCAGCCCTTATGGTGTGGGAGAAAAGCTGGGGAATGTGAACCTTAGGGACTCAGAGAACAGAAAGGAAATTATAAATCTGGGTTTTAAATGTCTAAGTCCCTCTGTGGTTCTGGTCCATTTCATTTGAGGAGCTCCTTCTTAGATGTTGTGCCTTTGGACAGTCCCCTGCCATGGGATATGACTGTCAAATTGAACTGGATCCTCATCATCTACAGCCTATGGGACAGGAAAGGGGAATTGAATTTTTGGTTTTGAGTGTGGCAGCTTGACGATACTTCTACACTGCGGGGGTTTTCCGGGATATTTGAGGTATCCCAGAAAAACTCAGCTGTGTCCAGGGAACGCATTTGCTCTTCCGCTTTTTTTTTTGCAGAAGAGCAAACACGCTCTTTCAGGGAGCCCTGTATACCTCGTTCTATGAGGAATAAGGGCTCCACCGAAAGAGGAGGCTTTTCCATCATTTGGCCCCATCTAGATGGGGCCAAATGGCAGAAAAGCCTCTTCCAGAAAAGTAATCAGAAAAAGCTACGTAAATTGCAGAGAGAAATTTGCGTAGCTTTTTCTGAAAAAAATCTATAGTGTAGACCTAGCCTGAGAGCGCATTCAAGTAATTTTCCCTTGTATGTCTTTTTATAGCTAAAGCAGTGGACTTTGCCTTCATTAGCCATACAAATGCATTTAATAAGGTATCTGTTAATTTATCTTTGAAACTCATGTTGTTAACTTGTTTGCAAACAGACTTTTTTTTTTTTTGGTTGACTCATTAGCATTAAAATGCCATTTAAGCCCAAGGTTTAGGTATTTGCTGACAGTAAAACAGATAATTAAGGAAAGGTTATAGATACAGCACATATCAACCATCACAGATCTTAAAATAGTAATAAAGGATTTGTTCTGGAAATGGTCAAGCCAGTTTGAGTAAAATAAAAACTAATTTACAATATCAACCAAAAATTGAACAGACTTTTCTTGAAAGTCTAAACAAAACACCTGAGACAAGCATGGCTACAACACTAAAATTAAAAATAAAAAGCATACATTTGATTTCTACCTTGGCTACGTCTACACTGGCATGATTTTGCGCAAGAACTCTTTTGCAGAAGAGTTCTTGTGCAAAAACTCTTGCAGAAGACAGCGTCTACACTGGCATGTGCCTTTGCGCAAGAGATGTGCTTTTGCGCAAGAGCATCCATGCCAGTGTAGACGCTCTCTTGCGCAAGAAAGCTCTGATGGCCATTTTAACCATAGGGCTTTCTTGCGCAAGAAATTCATGTTGCCTGTCTACACTGGCCTCTTCTGGAAGAGCTCTTGCGCAAGAGGGCTTATTCCTGAGTGGGAGCATCAGAGTTCTTGCGCAAGAAGCACTGATTTCGTACATTAGGACGTCAGTGTTCTTGTGCAAGAACTCGCGGCCAGTGTAGACAGGAAGCAAGTTTTTGCACAAAAGTGGCTGCTTTTGCGCAAGATCGCGCCAATGTAGACACAGCCCTTATGTGTATCTTCTTTGTTTTGACATAGCTTAAAGAAGTTAATATGGCACCCTTGTAAACAAAATGCCTTGTAGGTCATTATAAAGATGAAGCCAATGGGGTTCTACAGACTTTTACTCTAGCCTATGCAGCTTAAACCTGTTCAATTTCAAAGCAAACCTATTCCACGGAATTGTTGAGACACTCAGCAAAATTGTATTGCAGGGATAAAATTCTCTAATAAAATATATCGGAGAGCTCCAAAACTAGAGAATGTTTGCTACCACCAGCATTGTCCATTAGGTGTCTTTAATGAATTCAGCATTCACACATAAATATAATTTATTCAACTCAAGTAATAGCTGTCCTGTTGAAATCCTCCTTACTTTCAACTGTGATAGTCTTCTATTTATAATAGGAGGCTGAACATCATCAGATAAGTCTGGATAGCCACACCTCCCTATCCATGGAAGGCACCCTATCAATGCCACCTCTGGGAATGTTTCCACTATGCTAACTGGCAGGAAGTGTTGCTTGAGGAACGGCTGAGAATAACTTGATCGAAGGTGCTAGCAGTGACTTCAGATAACTGATGGACTCGTGGGAAAATTGAATGTTTTCAGGATAACTATTGGGGTATGTCTCCACTTGCAGCCTATTTTGGAATAGGGCTGCAAATGTAGGCATTCGGAATTGCAAATCAGTCCTGGGATTTAAATATCCCACGCTTGATTTGCATCTTCCTGGCTGGGCGCCATTTTTGAAATTTACAAGCCCGGACTAACTGCAGGAGGAATAACAGGTAGTTCGAAATAAGGCTTTATTTCAAATGCCCGTTTCACTGCCGCGTGTAGATGCGGGCAGTTATTCGGCTTGTAAATTTCAAAAATGGCGCCGGCGGAAGATGCAAATCAAGCGTGGGATATTTAAATCCCGGGCTTGATTTGCTATTCCAAATGCCTACATTTGCAGCCCTATTCCGAAATAGTCTGCAAGTGTAGACATATCCTTGGTTATCAAGTGGTTGAGGTATATCACAACTGACCTTTGCGAAGCTACAGATGAGTGTAACTCCTGGGAAGCATTCTCTATATGAGCTCTGTTCTCAAATACAGAAACATTCAGACATCAGCTGCTCACATTCAATGTCCACATAGAGAAAGAAGAGATATATGAAGAAATCTGTTTCTTATTTTGGGTAAAAGGAAAAAAAGAAATTACAAAGATGATATGATCTTTAAAAGACACAGTTTTACTGATGCTTTTTTCTTACCCGTGTGAGTCAAGGTATGCTGGAAAGAGACAATTAAATAAAAGGATTTAATTTGCAAAGAAATTTGGCACATACAATACATTTGGATATAAAATGTTTATGGAGTCTCAGGAGCTTTCAGAACTTCGGATAAGTCTTGGTAATAATGGCAGCATATATGAGTGAGTTTTAATTAAATTAGTATCTGAACTCTGAATGACATCATACATCACAGAGCTTTTAAACCACAACTTTTGTCCTGGAGGCAAGTTTTCATTCAACTGGCAGCAAGCAAATAAAAAACATAAATAAAACCAATAACAAACAAATACACATATTGATTGTCTCCAAGAAAAAATACGGAGTTACAGTTAAAGCACAGCTGAACTTTTTGCACCAAACAGGTTATGAATCAGAATGTCTAACATACACTTTCTAACACTTAATACCTAATCCACCTGACAGGAATACAGGCGGTATGATCTTTAAACTGACCTACCATAAAAAAAGATATTTATTATGCTGCTACACCTCTGGTATACAAGCCTAAAACTGGCAGGCACTGCATATAATTAAGCACCACCTTATCTTTAAACATAGGAGTAGTCAATGAGACTACACACATACTTATATACCATACTGGCACGTGCTACCCTTACATGGAAGGGTGGAGCAGCTGTTGACTGCCTGACAAGTTATTCTCTCATGCTTGCAAGAGAGGTTATGTTACAGCAGGGATGGGCAATAATTTTTGATAGGGGGATGGGACTTCAAGATTTTTTTAAAGTGGGTAAGGGCCTCACTTTTCTGTGGAGGGACTGTGGGGTCTGGAATGGAGGGTGGGTGCAGATGAGAGCTCAGGGTAGGGGATCAGGTGCAGGAGGGGATGTGGCATCTGGGATGGAGTTTGGGTGAAGGAGGGGGTTGTGACCTGGGGCAGGGAATTGGGGTGCAAGGTCCGGGAAGTGGTATGAGTGCAGGAGAGGATTCTGGCCTGGGAGGTGGGGTCCAAGAAGGGGTGGGGTGCCAGAGTCAGGCTTTGACTGGGGAAGTGCTTACCTCGGTGGCTCTTGGCCAGCAGCCCAGAATGACCCTTAGGCAGGCTCCCTGCCCTGCCTGCTGCAGCCCCAGGATTGAAGTGGCTGGCTGCTCCATGTGGGTCTCTGGGCTGCACACTAGTGTGGAGGGGGAGGCTTTGCATGCTGCCCCCACTACTAGCACTGGCCAATGGGAGCTGAGAGTTTGTGCTGGGGATGGGGGCAGCATGCAAAGCCTCCCCCCCCCAGGGTGCAGCACAGAGCACCACACAGAGCAGCCAGCCGCTTTCAGCAGCATGGGGCTGCTCTGTGCCTGAGGTTCCAATGGGATGGGCCGCTGGCCAGACTGAAAGGCTTGACAGGCCAGATCCGGCCTGCAGGCTAAATCTTGCTCGCCCCTGAGCTACAACCTAATTATGACAGAAGCTGTAAACAGACTAGGTCCTTTACTGAAAAGGCCTAAGTTACAGCCTGTGTTTGTTATTAACAAGTCTGTAAGATTTAATAGAGAAATATAAGCTTGTTGTAGGATGGTTCTAAAGGCCTATTGAAAAGAAATCACCTCCATTAAAATCTAGCAGATTTTAAATTAAAAACGTTTAGAGAATTCCCATAAAACCCTCTAGGTTTCATTCCTATTGAATTCAATTGGATTTTCCATATGGTACTGTCCACACACGTACGATACTGATGACCCTGCAATGACCCCAGGCATAATGTGCTCAAAGTTTATTCATGCCCTAGGTAGTGGTCACCCCATATATGTGTGGGCTGTAAGGTGGGGAGGGGGGGAGGGAAGCACAGCAGGCAGCACAGTGGTTCAGAGAAAGATGTGTACACTAATGTTTTAGAGAGAGCTCCAGCATAGGGCTCCATTTCTGTTACTCCAAATAGTATACTTAGGTCTAGAAGTTTTGTTCTCCTTGCTTTTATTATTATTATTATTATTATTATTAAAAATGTAATTGAAGTTATAGGAACTACCAGTGAGCCTAATTCTGTTTTCATTGCCACTGCTTGTACACTGGCATAGCACCATCACCTGCAATGGATTTAGTCCTGATCTACTAATGTGGGAAGAGAATTCAGATCAACATATTTTCAGCAATTAAAATGGCAGTGCCTCCCTACCGTATTTGAAGTGTAACATTTTCCAAAGTGCCTTCATGACTTGTCAGTATAAGTCCCGTTTTCAAAAGTGATAATAGGCACTTAGGCGCCAGCGGGGAAATTTTTCAAATGCTCGTAAGTTCCTAGGCCACTTTTGAAAATGGAAATGAGTCTCCTAAGTTACTTAGGTGCTTTTGGAAATTTTATCCTAAATCTCAGAGCACAAATCCTATGATTCTTTCATATTTAACTTAATTAGCCTTTTACCTTGCAACCGTAACTCTGCAATGAAAGTATGCATTAGCAGTACTTTTGGTGTAAATTTTGTATCAGATGGTAATGCCTTTCCTTTTATTCAGATACATGAATCAGATGATTAAAGAAGATGGATTGTACCCATATTTTACCCAGTGTTTTAATATCAACCAACTGAAAACTAACTAATGAGAAGAGATCCTCCTCACCTGTTGATTTTGGTAAGCAATATTTAGAACCAACCTCAAAAAACATGGATTCCATTCAAAACCATGAGAAGATTCCTGATAATTCCCTTTTAAATAAACCATATTGTTTCAAATGAGGCTACCAAATATTCAGATGTTTTATTCCTGTAATGTTTTCAGTTTGGTTCTGAGATGTTTTGGAAGATGGAAATACAAACTGTAGCAATGAAAGAAAGTCTCTGGAGTGAAATTCATAGGGAAATGAATGCATACATAGGGCAATACTGCAGTACAAAATATATCAGTGGGTGATTAACTGTAAATGGCCAGATGGGACCATAGATGGGACTGTAGTGGATCAATCTGGCCCTGCTCTTAGGCAGGTAGATTTAATTGAAGTAGGGTAGATGTTCTCCACTTCCCCTTAAACCATAGCCCAACCACAAAACAGAAGACTGGAGTTGTCCTGAATGGTAAGTAGCACACGCATGTTCAGAAGACCAATTAAGCAAAAGGGGGAAGAAGAGAAACTGAGGAACAATGGGAAAAATTAGCAAAGTTACATGAAAATGGGCAAATTGCTAAAATGGTACAATTTTTCAGATTTGATGAGATGTTAAATTTAGCATTGTAAAATTTCACGTGAAAATTACACCACTTCTCTTTTTCTAGCTAAGGCCATTATTATTGCTCCTTGACGTGGTGGGAGAAGGGATAGATGTAAAATTCATGGCTATAGTCCTTGACAAGAGAAATGGCAGATGCTGTCCTTTACCTATTGCTGGTGACCTTTAGAACTTCAATTATTGTACACTGTTGGTGACTGGTGGCCTTATGTGGGATGTGCTGATATCCCTAAGAAGTTTATAAGACTCTCAATTCCCATTGAAACTGATGAGCATTGAGACTACATCTACTCTGCATAGATATTTTGTAATAAGCTATTCTGGAAGTTATTCTGAAATAGCTTATTTCAAAATAGCACATCTATACTGCAGGAAAACCTCAAAATTAGTCCGAGGCAGGCTTCCCTAATGTAGACATGCTATCTCGATTTAGAACCGCAGCAGGAATAACTTAGAATGGCACTGGCGAGGGACTATTTCGAAATAGCAGAAGTGGAGCGTCTACACAACCCCTATTCCGAAATAGCTATTTTGGAATAGGCGTTATTCTTCGTAGAATGAGGTTTACAAAAGCTGGACTAAGCCATATGTTATTTCAAAATTATTTCGAAATAACGGAATGGCAGGGTAGACACTCGCATAGTTATTTCAGAATAACAGCTGTTATTCCAAAATAACGTTGCTGTGTAGACATACCCTGAGAGTTCTAAAGACCTTACTGTAGATAATTTCTTCTTATTAATTAGTAGCAGATTTATCCAGTGTTGCTGAGGTCCTTAAGCCAATTACTTTTTTGGAAAATAAAAGGAAAATATACATGCTTTATCTAAATTAGTGTATTTTTTAAAAATATAGTGTTATTTTTATGAAATTCATTTTCATTTTAGATTTCTCATGAAAGGGATTGTTAAAATTTGTCCATTTTATTTTTTTGATCTTGTTTTAAAATAGGAAACTCCATCAAGTGTATTTTGTTCTTCATCCCTATAAAGTCTTATCATTTATTATGTTTTTACAAAGTAAGGACTAGAGTCAATTTGATATTGAGATGGATAGGAGGAGTGCTAGCCTTTTCTGAACCTCCCAGAATTCAGTAACCAAAGGGTTAAATTCAGGTAATTAGGAGGTGTTGGCAGGGAGCCAAGAGAGCCAATGGGGGAAGGTGTTGAGGTGTTGAAAACTCCGCTTGTTTTCTTCTTTGCATGAGGTTTAAGCTAGGAGTTGGGGGAACAAAATGAATTGAACCAGGCAGGACTACCATGCCTACAAAGAATAATGGGCATGGAAATGGACTGGACCTTGAAGCATGGATCTGTGAGTAGATAGGGAATGTCAGATATGTGCTTAATTCTGTGCAATTTGAGAAGTCTAACAAGATGCTGAGAAGTGTAACGGGAAGTCTAACGGTACAAGGTATTTCAAGCAGGTGTATTGAGTTGTCCAGTTAAAGGTAGTAAGGTACTGAGTACTTTACTGGCACAGAGCTTTGGCGGAGACATTTATTGTTGTAATTATCACTGTCTGGAGTTTTTTGGGTTTTTTTAATGAACATCAAAAGTGAATGATGATAAGATTAAAAGCAATAAGGATTACAATTGCAGACACCTTCAGCCAGTACTTGCTAGGTCTCTTTCTTTTTGTTCCATAAACAGGTCTTAATTGTATTTCATTTGCTTGAGGATAGAAACAGATTGTGGTAACCCTTTCTTTTGCAAAAGTGCTAGAATATTGCACTTCACTTTCCTTTCTTGCCTTCTGTTACTCTAGTACAGTTACCTGGTTACATAGCACAGCAAGCATATAGCTGTTGTCTTCTGGAGATTTTTCTTTACTTTAGCTACTGTACAATTTATTTTGGACCACTGCAAAAGAGCTGGGCTGCTTGTTGTCTTATTTGCTGACATGTCTCCATTTTTCTATATCACTGGAAAGTACCATGCAGAAGGTTTGTTGTTGGCTTTTTTGGGTGGGAGGGGGTAGATATTTTAAGCTTTGACTTACAGGTTTCACTGGCAAAAGGGCAAAGTTTTAATAATTTCTTGCTTTTGGTGATTAACAATGGAACACTTGATTAGACACACCCACAAGGGATGGAAACTGCTAATAATAATGGAGACTTTTAAAAAAATGTGTAAAGAATTTTTTTTTAAATGTAAACAGCTTCTACAGGATGCTCCTGCAGCCAAGTGGTTCTTCTTGCTCCCAAAGATTGAAGATTGGTATAACAATTTATCAGAAATGGCAGTTCTGAAAAACTCATGTGCAAATAAGAGCAAGAAATTTTCAAAAGGTTTCAGGAAACAGTGTTTTATTTATTTCAGACAATTTTCCATTTTTTAACATAGGGAAACATACAAAAATATCCTCAATATTATTTTTCAGTAAATGTGTGTATCTCCGTGTTAGCAAATTTTGAATCAAACTTCCTGCTGTGCTTGGCATTCTAGTTCCACAACATTCCAGTTTTAATCTTGATAATAACAGGGGAAATCTCTGATTCATACCCTGTAATAAATAATTTATATGCAGCATATAATCAATACATTGTGGACAAGATTATCAGCTATGTACATGTCAATATGCACATATATTTGTATGCTGCCATTTACACAAACATCTGATGTATATGCAAAATTAGATATTTACTTATGCATAAGGTCAGGTAGCTGCATAATCAGTTATCTGCCTTCAGGGGCACATGATTCATATGGAAATACCAGTCAAGTAAGTACATAAATAAGGCACAAGTTAAATACCCTAACTCTCACATCCTCCTTGGTATTTTGACTTCTTCCTTCATGTTTGCCTATCAGCTTGATAACTACATAATTCACTGGAAAAGGTCTTTTGACAAACATAGAGGCCAGGTCTACACTAGAGCCAGCAGCTCAGCTTAAGGCATGCAACTCTAGGTATGTATTTCACTTTAAGACAAGTTGGCAGCATCACCACATCAGAAGGTTGATGGGGGCAAATGCTCCCATTAGCTTCCCTTACTCCTCACAAAAGGAGGAGTACTGGCTGTCAATGGGAGCACCTCCTGAATTTGATTTAGTGAGTCTTAATTAGACTCAATAAATCAAACTCCGGAAGATCAGTCACAGCAGTGGTGATCTTCTGTGTAGTGAAGACAAGCCCGGAGAGGAGATGTCAGTTCCAGAAACCCTTTAAGACCAATTCTTAGATGCTCTCTCTTGTTCAGGGATACTTATGTAAAATTACCCAGACAACAGTAATTGAAACAAAAACAAGGCTTATTAAAAACAGAAAAGTAATTGAAAGAAAAGAAACTGTTTTCTTAGCACACGTAGATCTATACCTCTCAAACTAAACTAGATGAGACATCTTTAGCTTAGATCACTGTCAAAGCGACTAATGAACATCTCATGAAGACAACTTTCTCTTCTAACCATTCTTTCATTGTCCTATCACAAACTCTTGATGTGCAGACATCAAGTCCAGATACTGACTATATCCAGCCAAGGTGACAGAATCAACTTGTGTGATCATACAAATCTTTCTCTTGTTGAGCATTCCTCTCTCAGAGCCCATTATCCACCAGGAAGAGTGAAGTTTGCATGAGGGTCACATGAATAAGTCCAGAAATTTCTTCTAGTCTTTCTGTGTGCAAAATTACTATGTCAAAAGTCCAGGTGACTGTCATTTCTAGAAAGTTACTTTCCAATTAATGTTTCATGGCTGGATTATTTGGTTTTGCTCAGGGATCTTCATAGAACAATGTCAGATCATATCCATAATTGGAGAGATTTTGTATTTCCTATCTTGGGAGTTCTCAGTTTTCTAGCATCTGAGTTTTCACATGGGATAGAAAGAATAGTGCAGAATATTTGTAAAGGGGACTGATATAGGACCTGTAAATAAATAAACTGGTATTGAATCAAGCAAGTGCTGTAAGCATTGAAAACCTCTATTATATACTTCCCTGATAAAGGAGTGCATTTGCTACATACCAAAGCTTTCTCCTTAAGAGGACTCTTCTGTAATTTCCTCCATCCATTACCTAACTGAAAAGACACATAACAGAAAATAACCTTTACTGTTTGCTTTGGTTTTGATTCAGGTACTCTTGTGTTAGTGTAAACTCATTGAGATCAGCAGGTGGTAATTTTCCAAGGGAAACAAACAGCTATTGGACCAGCCACTTCTTATTCTTGAGAAGCATTGTGCAAGGGGTATTATAAACTGTGGGGTCTCCCTCATTTGTCCTTGCTTACGATGACATTGTCATTCAAGACTACACTGTGAGTGTAAATGATGGTCTAATGTCACTTCTATAATTACTTGGCACCCTGTAATAAACTTTAATCTCACTGGGTCAATAACTGCTCTCAGCTTGACATTCAATAAACAAGAGTTTGAGGGGGGGTTTTCTCAGTACATTTGTTGAAAGTTATTTGGGTTGGAGTTCAGGACTATAGAAAACACAAAGCAAAACCAGAACTCTGCATGTGGTTCAAAAATATCAAAGGAGTCATCCTTGGTTATTACACTGATTGATGAGGTATCTGCTTTGAGAAAATCATATTGAGCACACGTAAATGGAATGATGAGTTCTGACCTAGGGTCTCATCCAGTTCTGTGTGAGTTTTGCCCAGATCATAACCCTATTGAAATGCACTCTAAACACATCAGTGAGTTACATGAACCTGCTCTATGTTTAAAGGTTCACAGCAAATATTGTGACCAGGGTTGTTTCAGATGGAGGAAGAAGACAAAGCAATATTTTTGAACATACCATAAACTGAATAGATTGTGGGTGTGATAGGGAAGGTTAAAAGCAACTTTTAAGAATGAACATTGGCATTTGTGGCACACTCAACTGGGTGAAGATGGCTTAGTAGTGTATGTGGAAGCAGGAGGCTGGAAATTCTTCCTCAGTTACCAATAGCATTACCTTAGCATAATGAAAATCCACAGAATGATAGAAATAGAGGATTGAAGGGACCTCAGTAGGTTCAGTCTCCTGCACTGAGGCAGTATGGAGTATTATCTAGAACACTCCTGACATGTGCTCGAGTAAGCTGTTCTTAAAAATTTCCAGTTACAGAGTTTCCACAATCTCCCTAGGTAATTTGTTCCAGGGCTTAACAATCTTTAGGGGGTAGGAAGCTTTTCCTAGCATCTAACCTAAATCTTCCTTATTGCAGTTTAGGACCATTACTTCTTGACCCGGATGACAATTTATTGTCCTCTCTTTTATAAAAATCTTTTTCACACTTGAAGGCTGTTACATCCTCCCTCAGGCTTCTCTTCTTCAGACTCAACAGTGCAATTATCTTTCCTTGTAAGTCATGTTTTTTAGCTCTTTAATCATTGTTGTTATACTCTAGAATTTCTCCATTTTGTCCACATTTTTCCCGAAGGGTGATGTCTGGAACTGGATGCAATACCCCCAGCAGAGGTCTTATCAGTGATAAGTAGAGATGAAGAATTATTTCTTGTGTCTTGTTTACAACACCCTACTGATACATCCCAGAAGGAGTCTTCCTTGTTTTGCACAGTATTACATGGCTGACTCAAATTTAGTTTCTAATCTTCAATAACCCCCAAGGTCCTTTTCCGCAGTTCTCCTTCCTAGGCAGTCATTTCCCATTTTATGTTTGTTCAGTGGATTATTCCTTCCTAAGTATAGTACTTTGCATTTGTCCTTATTGATTTTTACCTCATTTATTTCAGATTATATCTCCAGTTTGTCAATATAATTTTGAATTCTAATACTGTTGTCCAATACACCTGCAACCATTTTCAGTTTCATATCATCGAAAATTTTGTACATGTACTCTTTAAATCACTATCCAGATCATTTATGAAGATAGTGAATAGAACTGGACACATGAGACATCTTTGTGAGACACGCCCCCAATCAATATGCCCTTCCAGGTTGCATGGTTGATTGTGAACCATTCATAACTACTTTCTGAGTAAGGATTTCCAACTGGCTGTGCATTACATAACTGGCTGGATAACTGTTCTCAGAGAGTAGTTATTAACGGTTCACAATCATGCTGGAAGGACATAACAAGTGTGGTTCTGCAGGAGTCTGTTTTGGGATCGGTTCTGTTCAATATCTTCATCGATGATGTTGGCATAGAGAGTACAATTATTAAGTTTGCAGATGATACCAAGATGAGAGGGGTTGCAAGTGCTTTGGAGGATAGGATCATAATTCAAAATTATCTAGACAAACTGGAGAAATGGTCTGAGGTAAACAGAATGAAGTTTAATAAGGACAAATGCAAACTACTCCACTTAGAAAGTAATAATCAATTTCACACATATAGAATGAGAAATTATTGTCTAGGAAGGAGTACTGCAGAAAGGGATCTAGGAGTCATAGTGGACCACAAGTTAATCATGAGTCAATAGTGTGACACTGTTGCAAAAAAAGCAAACATGATTCTGGGATGCATTAACAGTAGTGTTGTGAGCAAGACATGAGAAGTCATTCTTCCACTCTACTCTGTGCTGGTTGTGCCCCAATTGGAGTTTTGTGTCCAGTTTTGGGCACCATGTTTTAAGGAAGATGTGGAGAAATTGGAGATGGCCCAGAGAAGAGCAACAAAAATGATTAAAGGTCTAGAAAATATGACCTATGAAGGAAAACTGAAAGAATCGGGCTTGTTTAGTTTAGAAAATAGAAGACTAAAAGGGGACATGACAGCAGTTTTCGAGTATCTAAAAAGGTAGATACTCAAGGAGGAGGGAGAAAAATTGTTCTCCTTGGCCCCTGATGATAGGAAAAGAAGAAATGGGCTTAAATTGCAGCAAGGGAGATTTAAACTGGATAATAGGAAAAACTTCCTGTCAGGGTGGTTAAACACTGGAATAAATTGCCTAGGGAGGTTGTGGAATCTCCATCACTGGAGACATTTAAGAGCAGGTTGGATAGACATCTATCAGGGATGATCTAGGCAGTGCTTGGTCCTGCCATAAAGGCAGGGGACTGGACTCGATGATCTCTCGAGGTCCCTTCCAGTTGTAGGATTCTAGGATTACCTAACAATAGGTTCATCAAAGTTTTATTTCCCCAGTTAGCTTATGAGTCAGTATCAAAACTCTTACTAGATCTGAGATATATCTCACCAAATGTTTCCCCTACATCTACATGTTAAATTGTTTTAACATGATTTTTTCTTGACAAATACACATTGGCTGTTATCACCTTATTATTTTCTATATGCTTACAAATTGCTTGCTTGATTATTTGCTCCATTTTGTTTACTAGGTACTAAACTGAAGCAGAATAGTGTATCATTCCATGCCAGACACTTCTATCTTAGTTTCAAATAGATAGTCTGGCTTTAATGATTAATAGAACTGCTCACTTCTACCCAGGGAATGGCAACAGAGAACACACCTTCAGATGATGAGGTGAGATCTCATGTGTCAGACCAGTGTTCCATGTGCTCTCTCTCTCTCCCTTCCCCCTTCACCAATGATGGGGGTAGTCAGTGGCTTCATACCTCCTATCCTTCCTTTTTTTGCCCTGGTGTGGAAAAGGCAAATGGGGAGGGGTCACAGGCTTCCGTTGAGCTGCCAAGTGTCTGGTTTTTTACTGAAAAGTCCATTTTTTTCAGGACTTGTACAGTGTCTGCTCAGAACTATTGACTGGACACCAGAAGACTGGTTACAACAATTCTGTTGTTGCCTCCCCATCCCCACTAGACAGCTCAAGGCCATTTTAACCCCAAATGCTGGTACCAAAGCCAGGGAGGAGCAAAGCTCGGGGAATCTTCCTTCCACTTAGGAAGGAACAATCAGTTTCATACGTACAGAATGGGAAGCGTCTGTCTGGGAAGGAGTATGGCAGAAAGGGATCTAGGGGTTATAGTGGACCACAAGCTGAATATGAGTCAGCAGTGTGATGCTGTTGCAAAGAAAGCAAACATGATTCTGGGATACATTAACAGGTGTGTTGTGAGCAAGACACGAGAAGTCATTCTTCCGCTCTACTCTGCACTGGTTAGGCCTCAGTTGGAGTATTGTGTCCAGTTCTGGGCACCACATTTCAAGAAAGATGTGGAGAAATTGGAGAGGGTCCAAAGAAGAGCAACGGGAATGATTAAAGGTCTAGAGAACATGACCTATGAGGGAAGACTGAAGGAATTGGGTTTGTTTAGTTTAGAAAAGAGAAGATTGAGGGGGGGACATGATAGCCGTTTTTAGGTAACTAAAAGGGTGTCATAAGGAGGAGGGAGAAAACTTGTTCATCTTGGCCCCTGAGGATAGAACAAGAAGCAATGGGCTTAAACTGCAGCAAGGGAGGTTTAGGTTGGACATTAGGAAAAAGTTCCTAACTGTCAGGGTAGTCAGACACTGGAATAAATTGCCCAGGGGAGGTTGTGGAATCTCCATCTGTGGAGATATTTAAGAGTAGGTTAGATAAATGTCTGCCAGGGATGGTCTAGACAGTATTTGGTCCTGCCATGAGGGCAGGGGACTGGACTCGATGACCTCTTGAGGTCCCTTCCAGTCCTAGTATTCTATGATTCTATGATAACCAATCCCAGCTGCCAGTCCTGCCTGGACTGGGGAGGGACATTTCCTCTTACCTCTGCACTGGCTGTTCCCGGGGCTGGGTCTCACACACATTTCCTGAAACTTCCACCAGCTGCAGGAAGGTTCCACCACCCACTTCCTGCTCCTATCACCCTCTGAAAACTCTTTGCCTTGGACTTGCTGTGGGACACAGCCAAAGAGACATGGTCCCTTTCAGCCTCAAGAAATTTGACATTGGCTGTAGTGTCCAGTTTTGAGAAATTGAAAAGTGGACAACCCTACGCATTCAGGACCAGGCTTAAGGGCTTGTCCTGCTTGCTGCTATTTGGTGCTGCAGAGCTGGATTTTTGGCTCCCAGATTTTCATGTGGCGGTTGATATAATTAGCTTAGCCACCACATACTCTCCATTTCTGTCTACTGCATGTAGTGGTGATATTGGTAGGATTCATTTTAAGTGATTTCTCGTGGCAAAATGATTCTCAACCTATGCTTATTCTGCTATCTTTTCTAGAGAGAGTGTGGCTTCCTTTTTAACTGAAACAAAAGCAAAATCTAAACAGTCTTTACATAAAGAACTGTCCCTTCTTTTACATCGCTCTCCACCATCTTTTATTGGCACCATGGTAAGAAAAGTCTTAGAGGCAGCTGAATTAGTCTTAGTAGCAGTATTCCTCAGCCACTAGCCTATAATATTAAAGCTTGAGATCAAAGACATGTTGCCAGTACTCATTCCTGGTTGCTTGCCTCAGGCCTATTCTGGCACAAAGATGTGTGACAATAACTGAAATGGCAGTGTGGAGAAGCAAGAAACCTGAGATGACAAATCTTTCAGTGAACTTTCTTTGTAACCTGGAAATAGCAGCACTTTTCACTAAGATTTCTTACCGCTTACACTGACTGCAGTAACTATGTAGGAATGAAATCGCTGGGGGCAGGACATGATGGATTTTAAAACTGGAGAGTATGAGTTCCTATCTGGCACAAATCTGCAGGAACAAAAAATTATCATAATGTAATAGTTGTCTACTGCGCTTGGTACAGTTAATGGTGGTTTCTGCCTAGTTCCTGGAAGAAAAATCAGATCACATAAAGGACTATCACACCTAGCAGCTTTGTGAAAGCGTTAGTAGAAGGACCAATGATTAAAATGATTGAAGTAGCATAAGATCATATTAAGTCATTGATTATTTTAAAATCAGAAAACTACCAGGCATTTTAAATGTAAATTATGGAATATTAGTCTCCATTCAATCTTATTTTCAATTTTCCATGCATTAGAAATTGCCAGGTTTGGATCCCAAATTTCTGGGTACCATTGTAAAACCGATGCATTAGTTTGATTCATCATGGTAGTACCGCTCTCCTCACTATTATATTCTGAAGAAAAACTGAGAGGATGGAGCCTGAACAGCAAACTGAGTTGTAGCCTGAATCTGAAGCTCCTGATTGCTTATCCAGTGATAGGTGGGTTTTGTTTCTGTTTTTCAGAGTCTTCTATTGGAAGAGAAAGTTAATACACTATCCTCCAGGGAGAGATGATTCAGACTTTCCTTTATTGAAAAATCTTTTCCCCAAAGTTCTGAAACTAGATGTAAAAGAATATTCTGTCTACCTGGAAAACGGCTAACACATTTCTATGATGAAAACCTATGAAAAGTCCCAGGGAGAAAACACCATCATCATACATATATTTGTCTGATCAAAAAGCCAGAGACAGAATTCTGCTTGTTGATTGTACTCAAAGAGAAATAGAATTTATAGAGGACTAACTGCTGTTTTCTCCAGATATGAGCCCAGCCACATGGGGGAAAAAAGAACTTTGCTATTGTGAAAAATAATTTTGAGGAAACAAATTTCTTA
The DNA here is from genome assembly GCA_019425775.1 of Rafetus swinhoei. Taxonomy (NCBI): domain Eukaryota; kingdom Metazoa; phylum Chordata; order Testudines; family Trionychidae; genus Rafetus; species Rafetus swinhoei. The sequence continues at coordinate 121,898,706 of CM033424.1, forward strand.
TGCAAAACTCAATCACTTTTTAATGGAAAAATCACATCAATCCTGGTATTAAACCTCCAAGGACCCATTTTTTAGCAAGGTACTTAACAAGCAGGTGCTTAACAAGCATGCCTAACTTCAAGAATATTAACAGTAGACCCTTTGAAGTTAATGCTTCCCTCTTGAATGAGGAGCCTAACATTGCCTAAGTGAGGGACCATAATTCAGATGACATTGAATTTCTTGCATATGATATTAACCTTCCGCTTCTTTGAGACACTCTTCTTCTGTCTCCCCTAGCCAGGAAAGACCTTGTTCTATGGTTTAACATTATTTCTTCTTGACAAATCCATGTTGATTCTTACCTATCACCTTATTTCTTCTGGGTAATTTCCAACTGATTGTTTCCTGTCAATTATCTCACTGGGTACCAAAGTTAAGATGTCTTATCTACAATCCATGCGAGACTCTACTACCTTAACAGTTAGAAATATCTGACTTTAATGTTTGGATGATTACTTGCACAAAACACAAGAATTGTTGATCTTCAATACACAATAAAAGGAATTTTCAAAAAGAAAAAAAATTAGATTTCATTCAGAATATATAGAAGATCCTGCACCAGATTCTAATTTCACTCACACTGGAATAAATCCAAATAATGCCACTGGAAGACCATATACACAAGACTGGATTCAGGCCTACAGTGTATAAAGAGTCACATGGACTTCGCAAACACTAGGGTCACTACAGTCTATAAAGAGTCACATGGACTTCGCAAACACTATCGCTTGGGCCTAACCCTGATAATTGTTGAGCTGCTACAACTCAGAATAAAGTTAATTGGAAGTACCAGGATCATCACCATGAGATTTTCAATAGTTTGCATGATTTAGAAAGGCCAGATTCCACTTCTCTGGGACTAACTTAGCAGGAGTTCAGATAATAGTAACTGGCACTAACTGACTTACTAAATTTCATGTATTTATGAGTAATTTCACTATGTTACCTAACAAAATTGTTCAGAGACTTATTCCTCCAGTTTCTTTTACAAGTCTGTTTCACATTTTTCTAACCATTTGCAGCACTTCCCTTCTGTTGTTCAGCCAAGATCAACAGCAGCTTAAGACTTTTAGGCATTCATTCTTCAGGTCTCCACTCAATATGCAATAAAAACAAAAAAGCCCAATTCATATACTCTCTTGGTTTTGCTTTGATGCAGCAAACCTCAAAAGGCTGAGATGTTTGGTTTAATTTGGTTCATTCTAGAATCTGAATCCTTTGCCAAAGCTTGTTCGAAACACTCAGACTAGTTCTGCAAATTATATTGGAAAACTCACAGGAACAGGTTTTTCTGCCCCCATACTCAGAAGATCTCTAACATTACCTGATTTTGGTCAAGTATAAATACTGCAAGAACACTGGTATGATTAATGCAAAGGAAACAGGACAGACATAATATAAGATAAAATACATACCTCTTCAGTAACATTTTTCATCATTAGATCTCAAAGCACTTTATAAAGCAAGTTTGTCTCATTATACCCATATTACAGATGGGAAACTGAGGTACAGAAAGAAAAAGTGACTTGTGGAGAGTCATTCACCAAAGCAGGGCCAGGAATTGAAACCAAGGCTCCTGAGTCCCAGTACAATGTGCTATCAATAAAAAACAAAGAAAACAAAAATAGTAAAGGAATTCATTTGACAAAAAACATTAATGTGGTCCCTAAGAGAAATATCAGTTAGTCTAATTTGCAAAAGATAGAATAAAAACCCTAAGCACAAATATTGCCAATGCTCTACTTGTGCTCAAAATCCAAATCCAGACTTTATAAATGGCCCCCATTTTAATAATGAAAAGACTAAAAACTCAGCTTCTGAACATTTGGAGAGTTCAAAATCCAGATCTAGATGCATATCTCACATTTCTTTTTATTAGTTAAATAATCTGTCTCTCTGCTTTAATGCTACCACATCACTCTTGCGATGGACATTGGACTGTGTTTCTGTTGCTAGACTATTGATCCAGAAAGGGTCTTCAGGGTTTTGTTTGTTTGTTTGTTTGTTTGTTTGTTTGTTTGTTTGTTTGGGGGGGGGGTTGAGTGAAACTTCTGAGGTAACAAGTTAAACAGTGCTGGTATCAAGCAGCAAGATTTATCTAATTTCAGTTGTTGGGGTTAGTGCGCGCAGATGGTGGCTGGTGTATAGAAGGTCAAAATAGATGATCTTATGGTCCACTCTGGTCTTGAATTTTATGACTCTTCTTAGCTTTATATAGCTTTTGAGGTAGGGGCCCCAAACACTTTTATAACCATTAACAAGATACATTGCCTAATACTGGTGTCTGTAGGTAGGTGGTGTTGTACTCGTGTTACCACTGAATAAATTGAATCAGAGATTGGTTAGGTAAGAAACAAAAAACAGGACTATGTAGCACTTTAAAGACTAACAAGATGGTTTATTAGGTGATGAGCTTTCGTGGGCCAGACCCACTTCCTCAGATCAAATAGTGGAAGAAAATTGTCACAACCATATATACCAAAGGATACAATTTTAAAAAAATGCACACATATGAAAAGGACAAATCAAATTTCAGAACAGAAGGGGGATGGGGGGGGGGAAGTAAATGTCTGTGAGCTAATGATATTAGAGGTGATAATTGGGAAGCTATCTTTGTAATGGGTAAGATAATTAGAGTCTTTATTCAAACTTGAATGTAAAGTGTCGAATTTAAGCATGAATGATAGTTCAGAGGATTCCCTTTCAAGTGTAGTCTTAAAAGGCCTTTGAAGCAGGATGCAGGTAATCAAGTCGTTGAGACAATGTCCTTGCTGGTTGAAATGGCAAGAAACTGTTTTTTCTTTGTGATCCTGTCTAATATCTGTTTTGTGGGCATTGATCCTTTGGCGAAGTGTTTGAGACGTTTGCCCAATGTACATAGCAGACGGACACTTTCGGCACATGATAGTATAAATTATATTTCTGGATGCGCAGGAATATGTGTTCTTGATCTTATAACTCACTCCTTACAAATGTCTACCAGTTATTCTTTTAGCTTAAAGATTCTCATTCAGCGGGGCTCACAGTATTCATTTATATCAGACACATCTGTTAACAAACATGGACTTGAATTGAAATTAAAATTTGGTTCACTTATCTTTCCAAACAATTTTGTTATATTTAAAAGAACACATGTAGCTTGTCTGCCAAACAAAATTAGGGCCTGATCTAAAACAAACTGATGTCAGAGGGGAGTCTATCCACCAACTTCAGTGAGGCTACATCTACACTACAAAGGTGAGTTGGAAAAAGATACACAAATTGTGAACCACAATTTGCGTATCTTTTTCCGCTTTTCTGTCAGAAGAGGCTTTTCCGAAATTTGGCATGGCTACGGGGCGTCAAATTTCAGAAAAACCTGCTCTTTCGACACATCCCTTCTTCCTCGTAGCATGAGGTTTACAGGGATGGCAAAAGAGTGCATCTGCTTTTTCGAAATTTTTTTTCCTTGGACGTGGCGTTGCTTTTCCAGGATACCTCCAGTATCCCAGAAAAGTGCTGCAGTCTAGATGTAGCCTGACTTTTGGACCTTAAATTACTACTTATTGTTCTTAATGTTTTGCAGTTACATACATGTAGTCACTAAATAATTTTTTTAACTTTTCCCAGACACCCAAATTGGGTATTGTTTTGGTTCCTTAGCTGCTCTGTATTCATTTTAGTTGTTCCAGGGAATCTACTATACATTTGAGAGAGTCTGTCTGTCTGTTTGTTTGCTCAAGAACACCTGTTACATCGTAAGATTTAGGACTACCAAATTCAGTATACAGATTTCTCTTAAAACTTAAAGCAAGGTAAGGGTTTGGTTATGCCAGGAAAATGGGATGTGCCTGGAATGTGACTGCTTCTCATAAACCATAAGAAAAAGAGACAGAATCACCTGGCAAGTGAAAAGGACTGGCTGGGGGCATGCCCCTTCTATCTGGAACTGCCCCTTGCCAAGTTTCCCCCCCACCAAGCATCCTTTATGGATGAGGTGGGGCTGAAGCTTCCCACTGCCCAGATTTTACATGGATTTTGCTGGCTGTTCCCCTTTGTCAGGGAGCAAGAGGAAAGTGCACAGTTTGCTGCATTCCTCACTCTGGCTAGGGAATGCAATGGGCAGATCAGCTGTGCACTTTTCTCTCACTCTTTGACAGGGACAGGAAGGGGAAGAGCAAGCAGCCCTGATATGACTCTCAGGAGTAAGGGTTCCCAGCCCTGTGGTCCTTCTCATCCCTCCCAACCCTGACTTGTGCACCCTGCACACTCCCAGCCCCCTGCCCTGAGGCCCTCCTTAAGGACCCAAGCAACGCCAAGTAATGTGCAATTGTAACTATTAGCAGAGATGGGAATTGGCAATTTTTCTAGCTCAGAATATGTCTGCTAATTGCAGATCTGGAACCAATATTCAGACCTGGGCAAGTCCTGGATGCAGTTTGGTAGAAAGTTCAAATTTGGATAAGGATTGAATAATAGATTCATAGATTACTAGAACTGGAAGGAATCTCAAGGGATCATCAAGTCAAGTCTCCTGCCCTTATGGCAGGACCAAGCACCATCTAGACCATCTCTGATAGATGTCTAACCAATCTTAAATATCTCCAGTGATGGAGATTCCACAATCTCCCTAGGCAACTTATTCCAGTGTTTAACCACCTTGACAGTTAGGAAGTTTTCCTAATGTCCAACATAAACCTCCCTTGCTGCAATTTAAGCCTATTGCTTCTTCTCCTATCATCAGAGGCCAAGAAGAACAATGTTTCTACCTCCTCCTTCTAACCCCCTTTTAGATACTTGAAAACTGCTATCATGTCCCCTCTCAGTCTTCTCCTTTCCAACCTAAACAAGCCCGATTCTTTCACTCTTCCTTCATAGGTCATGTTTTCTAGACCTTTAATCATTTTTTTTTTTGCTCTTCTCTGGACAGTCTCCAATTTCTCCATATCTTCCTTGAAATGTGGTGTCCAGAACTGGACATAATACTCCAACTGAGGCCTGATCAGTGCAGAGTAGAATGGAAGAATGACTTCTCGTGTCTTGCTCATAACACTACTGTTAATGCATGCCAGAATCATGTTTGCTTTTTTTGCAACAGTGTCACAGTATTGACTCATGTTTAACTTGTGGTCCACTATGACCCTTAAATCTCTTTCTGCAGTACTCCTTCCTAGACAGTCGCTTCCCATTCTGTATGTGTGAAATAGATTGTTTCTTCCTAAGTGGAGTAGAGGGTTTGCATTTGTCCTTATTAAACTTCATCCTATTTACCTCAGACCATTTCTCTAGTTTGTCCAAATCATTTGAAATTTTGACCTTATCCTTCAAAGCACTTTTAACCCTTCCCATCTTGGTATCATCTGCAAACTTCATAAGTGTACTTTCTATGCCACCATTTAATTTGTTGATGAAGATATTGAACAGTACCGGTCAGAAAAACAGACCCCTGAAGAACCTCACTTGTCATGCCTTTCCAGCATGACAGTGAACCATTTATAACTGCTCTCTGAGAATGGTTAACCATCCAGTTATGCACACACCTTACAGTAGCCCCATCTAGGTTGTGTTTTCCTAGTCAACTGAAAAGAAGATCATGAGAGACAGTATCAAATGCTTTACTAAAGCCTAGATATACCACGTCCACTGCTTCTCCCTTATCCACAAGACTTGTTATCCTACCAAAGAAATCTATCAGTTTGGTTTGACATGATTTGTTCTTTACAAATCCAGGCTGGCTGTTACCTATCACCTTATTATCTTCCAAATGATTGCAGATGAATTTCTTAATTACTTGCTCCATTATCTTCTCCGGCATGGAAGTTAAACTGACTGGTCTGTAGTTTCCTGGCTTGTTCTTATTTCCCTCTTTATAGATGGTCTCTATATTTGCCCTTTTCCAGTCTCCTGGAATCTCTCCCAACTTCCATGACTTTTCAAAGATGATAGCTAAAGGCTCAGATACCTCCTCTGTTAGTTCCTTGAGTATTCTAGAATGCATTTCATCAGGCCCTGGTGACTTAAAGATATCTATCTATTTATCTATCTATCTATCTATCTATCTATCTATCTATCTATCTATCTATCTATCCATTTCCACTACCATTTATTATTTTAGGCATCCCTTCACCATCAAATTTCTTGTAAAAACTGAAATAAAGAAGTCATTAAGCACCTCTGCCTTTTCCCGGTTTCCTGTTGTTGTTTGTCCTTCTTCATGGAGCAATGGGTCTACCCTATCCTTGGTCTTCCTCTTGCTTCTAGTATATTTGTAGAATGTCTTCTTTTAACCCTTTGGCTACATCTACATTGCGGATTCTTGCACAAGAATATATGCAAATGAGGTGAGGCAATGAATATCCCCATGCCTCATTTGCATACCTAATGAGCCACCATTTTTGCGCAAGGGGCTTTTGTGCAAGGGGCTTTTGTGCAGTCTACACTGTTCCTTCTTGCGCAAAAAACCCCTCTTGCGCAAGGGCCGTTCTGCCGCTTATTTTCAGGCCCCCTTGAGCAAAATGACAGCTCATTAGATATGCAAAAGCCCCCTTGCACAAAATGGCGGCTCATTAGATATGCAAATGAAGTGTGCCGATATTCATTGCTGTGCCTCATTTGCATATCGTCTTGCGCAAGAATGCGCAATGTAGATGTAGCCTTTAAGTCTCTAGCCAGATTGAACTCGCTTTGTGCCATTGCCTTTCTAATTTTGCCCCTACATAGCTGTTTTGTTTGCTTATCCTTTGTAATTTGACCTACTTTCCACTTTTTATATGACTCCTTTTTGATTTTTAGATAATGTAAGATCTCCTGGTTAAGCCAAAGGGGCCTCTTTCCATAATTTCTATCTTTCCTATGCAGTGGAATAGCTTGCTTTTGGGCCCTTAGTAATGTCCCTGGCCACGTCTAGACTGCATCCCTCTGCCGACAGAGGGATGCAAATCAAGCACTTTGGAAGTGCAAATGAGCCCGGGATTTAAATATCCCGGGCTTCATTTGCATACTCATGTTCCAACGCTGTGCTGATCAGGCTCAGTGTCAAAAGTGAAAGTAAAGTGTAGCCATGGCTCTGCAAACAGCGGAGAGCTTTTTCAGCAGATCCTGTAGTCCTCAAAAAATGAGGTTTACAGGATCTTTCGAAAATGGGTTTCTTTTTCGACAGATCCGTGTCTAGACTGCCATTTAAAAAAAACAAAACTCTGTTTCGAAAAAAAAGTGGTGGCCATGTTTATGCTAATGAATGATGGGATATTTAAATCTCCGCTTCATTAGCAATTTCGACGTGCCTAATCTACATCTCTCTGTCAACAGAGAGGTGTAGTCTAGAAACAGCCCCTTTGAATAACTGCCAACTCTCTTCAGTTGTTTTTCCTCTCAGTCTTGCTTCCCATGGGACCTTACCTATGAGCTCTCTGAGTTTACTAAAGTCTGCCTTCCTGAAATCCATAGTTTCTATTTTGCTGTTTTCCCTTCTATCATTCCTTAGAATCATAAACTCTGATTTCATGATCACTTTCACCCAAGCTGCCTTCCACTTTCAAATTTTCAACCAGTTCCTCATTATTTGTTAAAATGAAATCTAGAACAGCTTCCCCCAGTAGCTTTCTCAACCTTCTGAAATAAAAAAAAGTCTCCAATGCAGTCTTTCCAATGCAGGTCTCCAATGCAGTCTACATTCCAAGTGAGAATGTAGGGTAAATGATCAGGAAATACTTCCATGGGAGACCTGATAGACTTGTCCATTATTGTTCCAAAGACAGTGCTGGAAACCCTGTAATCACAGTAATTCAAAACTAGACAGAAAAATACAGGGAGGAATGTCCCACTAAGGTTGTTTAAAAGATTCACTTTGTCATAATAGCAGTATTATCTCCCACAGTTCCTGGACTCATGTGATCAGGTGATAAATACAGCTTTTGTTTAAAAAAAAAAAATAAGTTCTAGCCCTCAGAGCTGTGGGAAAAAAAGCTTGAACATGTAAATCCTAAAGGCTTAAAAGCCACAATGGAAATAAAAACAACTCCACGTTTATTTTTTTAAGTCTCATGGCTTTTAAGCCAATCTCATGCTATTTGGGGGCTTGACTCATGGTTTTAGAATGCTTAACACTGGAAATAGCATGATAATAGCTGCATTAGCTTTACATTAGTTTTTTCTCAAGTATAGCTCCAATTCCATTCTATTCTGTAGAGGTTCACATATTGCCCTTGTCACCATGGTAGTGGAGAGCTTTCGAATAATGCATTAAGTACCATGACTAGTATCTGTCACGTGTAGCTCATTCTCTCTTACAGCCTCTCACCAGAAAGAGAATTGTGTGTATGGTACAGAGTTGATATTGGTAGGTTGCTGATAATACTTTGCATGTCCGAAGAAAGGGCTGGGGCTAGTGACAGCCCCAGAGGGGAAGGAGTTCCTGGGGGACATTGTTCAAGATGACAGTTGGACAGTGGTTCTCAAGAGAGGGAGATCTGAGAATAATGGAGGGAATAAGAAATCAGGGCATTCAGACAGAAGGTCTGGCTAAACTTGTCAGGAGACCTGGGCTGACTGAAGAAGGTTAGCAGAGCTCTGAGAAGTTAAAACAGAAAGGCTGAACAGAGCTCAGTGTAGTGACCTTAGCTCCAGAAGCTCCTCACATAGATAGATTATACTGGATTTTGGAGGGGAGAGATTTCTCAGATATAACAAGGGACTCACAAAACAATCCCCAGGATTTCTGCTGGAATCATAGAACTGGAAGGGACCTCTAGAGGTCATCAAGTCCAGTGCCCTGCACTCAGGAGAGGACCAAGCACCATCTAGACTATCACTGACAGATGTTTGTCTAACCTGCTTTTAAAAATCTCCAATGATGGAGATTTCACAACCTCCACGGGTAATTTATTCCACTGCTTAACTACCCTGACAGTTAGGAAGATAGATATCTATAGCTATAGCCAGGGCTTGACAAACCCCAGCAAGAGCTACTCACCAGCCCCGCACTGCGCATGCGCCAGACCATCACTGCACATGCGAGAAGCGCCGGTAAATGGGGCGCATGGAGCGACCGGCTGAAATCTACTCGCCACAGGCGAGTAGATTCAGCGGTTTGTCGAGCCCTGGCTATAGCTATGGATATAAAAATTTATACCTATACCTATATCTAGATAGATAGATAGAATTAAGAAATTTGGGATTGATTGATAGGTAGAGTAAAATGAGTGGTTTCTATGAATGAAACTATTCCTTTAATTCAATGTTACATTCTATTTGTTCTGATCATAAGAAATTAAATCTGTTATTTTCACTAACTCTAAGGCTAAACATCATATGTATTACTACATTATTTAGACAACTGACTGCTGCTTCTCGAAGAGATGCCATATAATAATTACCATGTGCTAGAGTGCCTCTATGTTTTAAAGACCCTGGGGAAGGAAGACTTAAACATTTTAACTCTAGTCTCTTTAAGATTTTAAGTCTCAAGGAGCCAAGGAGCAAATATTAGATAATATCAGCAGTAGTACCAGACACAGAGTCACCAGTGTTCACAAAAGGGAGAAGAGAAGGTCGTCACACATGTAGCAGAGCATGTCAGGGCCCCCTTTGGTGCAGTAGGGAGGAAAGATCTATCTCACTGCTTCCACTCCCTACCATTTTCTTTTTTTACCCCTTCTCCTGGCTTCCCTCTCATGAGGCTTTTATACAGCTCCAGGCTAACTAGGTGGCTGCTGTCTCTGTTTCTCCAATAAGGGCCAGCGTATCTCCAGACAGCTCTAATTTATTCCCCTAAATGGAATCGGGCATGACAGCAACCCTTTGCCCAGTCATAACGTATTATTCTCAAATAGGACTTGCCTGAGGATTTGTGTTTGTTTGGTTCTCAACTTGGTAGTCAAGACTAGGGGTACATCTAGACTACAGGCTTTTGTTGACAGAGGCTTTGTCGACAGATACTGTCGACAATGCTTCTGTCAACAAAGAGTGTCTAGACTACATCCCAGTTCTGTCGACAAAGCAAGCCGCTTTGTCGACATGAGAGTGTAGATGCAAAGGACAGTGTAGATGCAATAATGCCTTCTGTGGACCGAACTCTGTCGACAAAAGGCGTTATTTCTCATAGAATGAGGTTTACCGCCGTCGACAAAACTGCCGAGTTCTGTCGACGTTATGTCGACAGAACTTGGCGGTAGTGTAGACACAGGTATAGTTTTGTCGACAAAAGTCCACTTTTGTCGACAAAACCCTGTAGTCTAGACACACCCTAGGTTTTAAGAACTTGAAACCAGAGTGGTGGAAGACAAGTATTCCATTTCTCAACTGAGACCTTTCAAGCTGCTTTTTTTTTTCAGGCGGGGGGTGGGGTGGGGTTCAGAAATGTGTGCACATAACAGACACCAGAAGTGTTTGCTCTGCCTGATTCCAAACCTGGCTTGCCCTCATGCCAGGCAAAGACCCTAACCACCAGACAATACCAGTTTTTCTTCCTCTGTGTGAGATTCAAACCAGAAGTTCCATCTTGGACCTGATATATTTTCCCACTGCATATTTCACTGAAACTCATACATTAGTGTGAGAAGTATGGTTTAGACAAATCAATGTTGTTCGATGAACATTTCATTGAAAATGTTCTGACCAATTCAAGTTGTGACCTCTTTTCCTTTTTTATGTCCAGATGGTGGAGTGAGGAAAACCCAAAACTTTTCTTCTGTTGTAACATGGGCACACAGTAGATTAAGCGATTCTGTAAACTACATTTTAATTTTCAAGTTCACAATGTTGGGACTTTCAGTAAATGAGAAATTTTCATACCAAAAAATCAAAAGCTTGTACTGCCAGCAAGGAAGCTTAAAGTCTCATGTGAATTTGTGCACACTGTTGTAAGGAAAAGGTACATTGAACCAGATTTGCTCAACTCCCACCTATAGTTCCATTACCTAAGTATTTGCAGAAGTGTAACCTGCACCTGGTTTCAGAATGGCATCCCAGTATGGGATCAATTTTTAGTGTCGTAAGCAGGAATATAACCATTCAACTCTCATTATTTCACTGCTATGTGAATGTACTCTAGCATTATTCTGCATGAGTGAAATAGTCCTTGATTAACTTCCAATTACTTCTTTCCCAGTAACTCAAGTTTTTTTTTAACTTTTCTTTAGATTCTTCTATTTTGATTTTTTTTAGACGTGAACTAAGAGAAGAATAAAAGCCAAGCCGCTTCACCATTCTTCCCCTTTCCTTCTTTCAATCCAATCAGAATCTTCTCTTTTTCCCCAAATATTTCCACATGATCCAGGACTCTCTTTCACTGCACACAGACATCTGGAATGACTGTGCCCAAAGGATGGACAGAACCTTGAATAAAACCTTTTATGCAAACTGATGGGAGCATTTTGTGAAATGAATCTGTTTATTATCAGAGGTTGAATTGTCCATTTCACCTCTACCCATGCAACAAATGGTACTTAAATCCTGTCCAAAGAATTTTGCTGAGAAGATAATTAAGTTTAAAGTAGCCATTTGCAAATATGATAAAATGGAACCCTGGACATTGTTTTAATGTAGAGACAGAGATAACCCTGTTCCAAAAACAGTAGTGTAAGTGGGCATAGCCATTCCTCCACATCTATCTCCACTGAAGGCCATGCTTCCTCTCAGTCTGGTCTGCTAGAGTATGCTCAGAACAAAGAAAGGGAGAATTAGCGGTGTTCGACAGATCATGGCCTTCAAGCAGGGTGGGTTCTGCAAACTGCCTGGGTTCTGGCAGAGTGGTACTAAATTATTTACCCAGGCCTCAAGAGGAGTGGGAGCAGTAAACAATCTGTCCTGAAGTCAGGTAGAGATGATTCAGTTTATACACCAATTCTATATGTAGGGTAGGGCAGCAAACAGTCAGGCTCTGGCCTACAATCAGGCAGAATTGTAGCCCCAAATACAGTCAATGGAGCTCTTGCAAGGGCTGAGTGCCAAATACGGTCTATAGAGCTCCACCAGGGATAGGGCCAGATTATGATTTTCTGAGACTCTGTGTTATGGCAGGTGTAAGAAGCCCCATACCAGAAAAAATGAATGCATTATTTTAACAGAAAAGATGTTGAGTATATAAACACAAAAGCTTTATGTGCTTACAGGAAAAGAAGAAAGAAGACAATTTTTTTACATCATAAATAAGGAAAATTATCCTTTTTATATGAAAAAAAGATTAATTTTGTTAGGAAAATACAAACTTTATCCCGACTACAGTAAATGCTCTTATATCTGGAATGTTGGTAGAATGAGGTGCGAGTCCTGGTTAATCAAATATTCTGGTTAACTGAGAGTTATACTTTACAAATGGAATACATATTTTCAAAGGATTAGAATACAATAAAATGAATAAAACATAAATTAGTATATGCTTTATACCCACAACCCATATGCATACCCATAACCACTGCAGAGCGTTTGATTTCTTGAAGGACTTAGGTGGGTACAGGTAAAGTTTCGCTACATTTCTCCATGGGTAGGTCATGGCATTCATCCAGATCACTAAAAATACACTTAACACTATAACTATACTGACTATGAATCCATCTTTGATGATTCAAAAGGCACTTCATGACCTTACACTGCCTTAGGGTCAACATTATCAACATCAATTATCGCTGTAGTTGTAAAAGGTTTAGGATATAGGGTCATTACAAATTCAGCCCAATGTCACACCCTGGAAGCTGCTTGTCTGAAGAGATCCCTGCTTTTTGCATAAATGTGAGTGAAGAATATGCAATTGAATAACGTGCTGGGCAATATACTAGTTCTGGTTACTAGACTGAAGATTTGTACTGGGAGATATCAGAATGATCAGTTAATAGTTTCTGATGAACTGAGTGCAAGATACTATATATATATATATATATATATACACAAATATGTATTCTGATTTAAGTTTTGCTATGAAACAATGAATTGTTGGGATTTTTCTTTTGCTATATTATAAAAATACAGTGAAGGTTATTGAAACTGATGGAAGGAAGCAGCACATATTTAGCCTCCCTAAGACCCACTTGATGAAGTCACCTGCAAACTCAATCATGTGAGGCACAGAGAACACATGAAGCAGAATGCAGTGTGCATACTATGTATACAATTGTGCCTATCTACTGGGGGGGGGGCTGACAGACTTTCCAGGTTTCTGGGCAAGGTGTGTGTATGGGGGTGGGGGTAGCTCTGTGCTCCTGGAAGGAAATGAGGTCTCAGGCACTAGGTGCAGGGCTGAAGCAACCAGCCCTCAATGCCGCCTAGAGCATGCCACACCATATCCCGCCCCTTCCCCCCAACCAGTCCTCAGAACCATCTGGTGTGCACTGCTGGTGCTTTGGCAGTGAACTAAAGGGCTCAGGGCTCTGGCCACTGCCACAGTATCAGCAGCAACAGCCAGAAGCCCTAGACTCCTTTGAATCACCAGGCCTGGGAGGTAGTTGTCCCCTTTGCCCATCCCACATTGGTGGGCCTGATATGTACAGATCAAAAGAAGACACTAACACTTAAAAAAACATAGTAAAACAGGAGTGAAGGCAGTATATGACTGAGCGTGCTGGACCATAAACAAAAGATGGAGGACTTCCCTCTATTATTAGCTAAGGGAGATGCTATATGTGACATCACTCCTAGGATGAATCCCATGTGAGTATGAGCTTGGCAGGATCGCTTAACAATGTGCCATCTCCACCCTTACATTTTTTCTGATTTTATTGGCAGTGAGATTATTTGTTCGCTTAAATAAGTTATGAAGGCATGGTAGCAGCTGCCAACAAAACCTTGCCTTAGGAGACTGATAGCAGACTTACTTATAGAAATACTAATTTTACAAGTGCAATTATAATTTTTTTCAGCCCTGGCCTCCCGCCTGTCAGTAATGAACAATTAGTGAAGGGTAAAGAGTATTTGTATAGCCGGTTGTGTATACTTTTATCATATTTGAATAAAAAATGTCTATATTTAAAAAGAATCTTCTTTTGCCTGAATCTTTTTGATCAATTGATTTTGATAAAATGTGATGAAGTCAGGTTTTTTTTTCCTTTTTTAGAGGCCCCTCATATTGTGAGGCCTTAAATTGTATCTTAATTAATTCAGCATTGAGCAGGGTGAATCATGCATAGTCTGTGGCACTCAGGCAAGTGTAACTGATGAGTGAAGGCCTCCTGGCCTAAGGAAGAAAAGTTCTGCCAGTCTGGGTGAGGGGTGGGGGGAGAGAAGGGTGGACCTGGGCTATGTGTCCTAACAGTGACTGACTGGTCTGGCACTGGATCAGTAGGGATTCCATCTACAACACCACTGAGTGTGTTTTCAGCTTCACCACAGCCAGTCAGCGGTCTGATTCTCCTGGGCTGCTTCCTACTGTCCCCATTGAAGGTTCAGAGCTCATCCTCAGCCTCCCCAGAATGTATTGCTAATGATAGCAGTATAGCTCCTCAGCACTGGGGGTGACAGGGCTCCCTGGAAACTTGCACTGCTCTTTGGGGCAGCAGCATTTCTCTGTGTCATTTCACTCCAGCAGAATGAAAGAAGCGTTTGTCTCCCTCAGCAACTCCCTCCTAATATAACTGCTGAGCCAGCCTTTTATACTTCTTCCTGTCCCTCCCCTCTGCTTCAGGCATGCAGGGCATGGTTCCAACCACCAGGGAGCTTCAAGCATTCTCTCCACATCCACCTCTGAGGGAAGCCACGACTCCTTGCCTGAAGGGGGATAATGTAGATGACTCTAGAGCAGGGGTGGGCAATAATTTTTGACAGGGGGACCCACTCCAAGATTTTGGAAAGTGGTCGAGGGCTGCACTCTTCCAGGATATTAATGGAGGGGATGCGGGGTCTGGAATGGAGGCTGGATGTAGAAGGGAGCTTGGGGTAAGGGACTGGGGTGCAGGAGGGAGACTGGAGTCTGGGAGGGAGTTTGGGTGAAAGAGATAGTTGTGACTGACCTAGGGCAGGGGACTGGGGTGCAGGAGTTTGGGATGTGACCTAGGGTAGAAGGGGATTGTGATCTGGGGCAGGACACTGGGGTGTCAGATCTGGGAAGGGGTATGGATGTAAGAAGGGGAATAGAGGGTTTGGGTATGTTGAGTGGGGGAGGGGGGGGCGGAGATTGAAACAAGAAAGGGCTGGGGTGCCAGAAGCAGGCTGTGGCCAAGAGACTTACTTGTCAGATGCCAAACTAGCCTGCCTGCTGAGCTTAAAATGTTTCCCAGCCAGCCTGTTTGCTTACCTGGCCATGTGCTTCATGAATAACTGAGCTGAGGAGAGGGGGCGTGATTCTTCTTGTCTGCCTGTTACTCCAACAAGAAGCTTGCATTTGGCTGGTTTGTGCCAGAAACCATTTGGCTGGTTTGTGCATTTGGCTGGTGTGGCACAGCTCCTAAAAGTCCCACCCTCCCCTCCAGTTTTAAAACTGAAACAGAGACCTGCAGAGTTTCTGCACAAGGCTGCAGGGCAAGCTGGGGAGCCTACCTGGGGCTCCCCACTGGCCCTGCGGGCCGGATCCGGTGGCTTGGCAGGCTGGATCGAGCCCACGGGCCGTATTTTGCCCAGGTCTGCTCTAGAGGTTCCCTTCTGGTCCTTCTTGTTCACGATTCCTGCTTGCCTTATTTGTGTTCCTTTTTCTTATATATACCTCATATGAAAGCTTATGGCTTTCTGGAGTAAGCGTTCCTTGTTACTGTATAGATAGATCATGATAAACTATAACAAGGAATTCTTATTCTGGGTTAAGAATGATCATACACAGAATTATTCATATCTGTTCATGATTCATTCAGGTAAGACTCTAGTTATTTAGAGCAGTGGTTCTCTACCAGTGGTAAACATACTCCTCAGTGTACACAGAGGTCTTCCAGTGGGGTACATCAGTGCATCTAGATATTTGCCTACTTTTACAAGAGGCCATAAAAAGCACTAGTGAAGTCAGTAGAAATGACAATTTCAAACAGACAGTGACTTATTTATACTGCTCTATGGAGCAGGTAGGGCGATCAACTGGTTATCTAAGGGGTTTGTACACAAATGCAAGAAACCTGGGAAACAAACAGGAAGAATTAGAAGCCCTGGACCAATCAAAGAACTATGATTTGATTGGAATAACAGAGACTTGGTGGGAAGACTCGCATGACTGGAGCGCTGTCATGGAAGGCTATAAACTGCTCAGGAAGAACAGGCGGGGGAGAAAAGGAGGAGGAGTTGCATTGTATGTAAGAGAGCAGTATGATTGCTCGGAACTCCAGTATTTAGAGGGAGAAAAGACTGTTGAGAGTCTATGGGTTAAATTTAGAGGTGGAAGCAACAGGGATGAAGTTGTGGTTGGTGTCTGCTATAGACTGCCAGATCAAGTGGATGAGGTAGACAAGGCTTTCTTCAGACAACTGAGAGAAGCTTCCATATCATAGGCCCTGGTTCTCATGGTTGACTTTAATCACCCTGACATCTATTGGGAGATCAATATAGCAGTACACAGACAATTGAGGAAGTTTTTGGAGAATGTTGGGGATAACTTCTTGGTACAAGTGCTGAAGGAACCGACCAGGGGCCGTGCGCAGCTTGACCTGCTGCTCACAAACAGGGAGGAACTAGTAGGGGAAGTAGAAGTGGGTGACAACCTGGGAAGCAGTGATCATGAGATCATAGATTTCAGGATCCTGACCAAAGGAAGAGAGGAGAGTAGCAAAATACACACCCTGGTCTTCAGAAGAGCAGACTTTGACTCCCTCAGGGTATGTCTACACTAGCCCCCTAGTTCAAACTAGGGAGGCTAATGTAGGCATTCGAAGTTGCAAATGAAGCCCGGGATTTAAATATCCCGGGCTTCATTTGTATCTTCCGGCATCGCCATTTTTAAATCCCCCTTAGTCCAACTTCGCCTGCGCTACACGCCGGCACAGAGTAGGTAGTTCGAATTAGGATCTCTAATTCGAACTATCGTACACCTCGTTCCACGAGGAGTAA
Source organism: Rafetus swinhoei (assembly GCA_019425775.1). NCBI lineage: Eukaryota > Metazoa > Chordata > Testudines > Trionychidae > Rafetus > Rafetus swinhoei. Next base: position 121,915,677 of record CM033424.1, read on the forward strand.
TGGTAGTTCAATTAGAGATCCTAATTCGAACTACCTACCCGCGCCGCGTAGCCGCGGCACGGAGTTCGGACTAAGGGGATTTAAAAATGGCGCCGCTGAAGATGCAAATGAAGCCTGGGATATTTAAATCCCGGGCTTCATTTGCAACTTCGAATGCCTACATTAGCCTCCCTAGTTCGAACTAGGGGGCTAGTGTAGACATACCCTCAGAGAACTGATGGGCAGGATTCCCTGATGGGATGCTTACATGAAGGGGAAAGGAGTCCAGGAGAGCTGGCAGTATTTAAAAGAAGCCTTATTAAAGGCACAGGAAGAAACCATCCCGATGCGCAGCAAGAAAAGCAAATATGGTAGACAACCAGATTGGCTTACCGGGGACATCCTTGGTGAGATTAAACACAAAAAGGAAGCTTACAAGAAGTGGAAACTTGGACGGATGACTAGGGAGGAGTATAAATATATTGATCCAGAATGCAGGGGAATTACCAGGAAGGTGAAAGTGCAATTGGAATTGCAGTTTGCAAGGGATGTGAAGGATAACAGGAAAGGTTTCTACAGGCATGTTAGCAATAAGAGGGTGATCAGAGAGGGTGTGGGGGCCCTTACTGGATGAGGGAGGTAACCTAGTGACAGATGATGTGGGAAAAGCTGAAGTACTCAATGCTTTCTTTGCCTCTGTCTTCAAAGACCAGGTCAGCTCCCAGACAAATGCACTAGGCAAGGCAGTGTGGGAAGGAGGTGGACAGCCCTTGGTGGGGAAAGAACAAGTTAGGAACTATTTAGAAAAGCTAAGCATACACAAATCCATGGGCCCGGATTTAATGCATCCGAGGGTACAGAAGGATTTGGCAAATGTAATTGTGGAGCCTTTGGCCATTATTTTTGAAAACTCGTGGAGATCAGGAGAGATCCCGGATGATTGGAAAAAGGAAAATATAGTTCCCATCTTTAAAAAAGGGAAGAAGGACAATCCAAGGAACTACAGCCTTACCTCAGTCCCTGGAAAAATCATGGAGGGGATCCTCAAGGAATCCATTTGGAAGCACTTGGAAGAGGGGAAAGTGATCAGGAATAGTCAACATGGCTTCACGAAGGGCAAATCATGCTTTACCAATCTGATTAGCTTCTATGTTGAGATAACTGGCTTTGTGGATATGGGAAAGTCGGTGGATGTAATATACCTTGACTTTAGCAAAGGGTTTGATACGGTCTCCCACAATATTCTTGCCAGTAAGTTAAGGGAATATGGATTGGATAAATGGACTGTAAGATGGATAGAAATCTGGCTAGACTGTTGGGCCCAATGGGTAGTGATCAACGGCTCAATGTCAGGTTGGCAGTCAGTTTTAGCAGAGTGCCTCAAGGATCTGTTCTAGGACTGGTTTTGTTCAACATCTTTATTAATGACCTTGATGAAGGGATGGATTGCACCCTCAGCAAGTTCGCAGATGACACTAATCTAGGGGGAGAGGTAGATATGCTGGAGGGCAGGGATAGGGTCCAGAGTGACCTGGTCAGATTAGAGGACTAGGCCAAAAGAAATCTGATGAGGTTCAACAAGCACAAGTGTAGAGTCCTGCACTTGGGACAGAAGAATTCCAAGCATTGTTACAAGCTGGCGACCGAATGGCTAAGTAGCAGTTCTGCAGAAAAGGACCTGGGGATTACAGTGGATGAGAAGCTGGATATGAATCAACACTGTGCCCTTGTAGCCAAGAAGGCTAATGGCATATTAGGTTGCATTAGGAGGAGCATTGTCAGCAGATCCAGAGAAGTGATTATTCCCCTTTATTCAGCTTTGGTGAGGCCATATCTGGAGTATTATGTCCAGTTCTGGGCCCCCCACTATAGAAAGGATGTGGACGAATTGGAGAGGGTCCAGCGGAGGGCGGCCAAAATGATTAGGGGGCTGGAGCGCATGACCTATGAGGAGAGACTGAGGGATTTGGGTTTGTTTAGTCTGCAGAAGAGGGTAGATTTGATAGCAACCTTTAACTTCCTGAAGGGAGGTTCCAAAGAGGATGGAGAAAGGCTATTCACAGTAGTGACGGATGGCAGAACAAGGAGCAATGGTCTTCAGTTACAGTGGGAAAGGTCTAGGTTGGATATTAGGAAAAACTATTTCACTAGGAGGGTGGTGAAGCACTGAAATGGGTTACCTAGGGAGGTGGTGAAATCTCCATCCCTACAGGTTTTTAAGTCTTGGCTTGACATTGCCCTGGCTGGGTTGATTTAGTTGGGATTGGTCCTGCCTTGGGTAGGGGGCTGGACTCTATGACCTCCTGACGTCTCTTCCAGCTCTATGATTCTATGATTCTACTATACACCAAAATGTGAATACTATATTTATATTCCAATTGATTTATTTTAGAATTATATGGTAAAAATGAGAAAGCAAGCAGTTTTTCAGTAATAGTGTCCTGTAACACTTTTGTATTTTCATGTCTGATTTTATAAACAAGTAATTTTTTAAGTGAGGCAAAACTTGGGGTTCACAAGACAAATCAGACTCCTGAAAGGGTTACAATAGTCTGAAAAGGTTGAGAGCGACAGATTTAGACTATTAGCATATAATGACATATGGTATTTACAGAGCCAGCCAGATAGTCAAGAACATGTTAAAAAGAGTCACATAGGGACTATGCTGATATTTCTGACCCTACTCAAGAAAGCATTTTGCCATCAATATTAAGAGACCTTTCATTTTTTATTCAGTGCTATTGTGCAGTTTACTTTTGAGACACATAACTAGTTTATATAAAATAAAGTCTGAAAAACAGCCTATGAAAGAAATGCATTCTTATCAACTCAAAAAGGTCAGATCTCCAATTTCTGGTGTGACTGACCAGGATACTGCTAAATGTGGTAGCAGGGAAAGGATATGGGTGTGGCCCAGAACACTCTGTGCTTGGCTATAGGGTGCATTAATCTGCACCAAACGAGTGCAAATTCCAATGCTCCCTCATATATTCCATGCTACTTGATCTGGATGGACCATTCTGGCTTTTTAATCAGCAATACATTAACTTGCACTACGAAGCTTTCAGCAGGGTCCACCCGAGCTAGTTACTAGGTGACATACCAATGGGCACTAGAATTTACACTGTCTGATGTTTCATGTAGACAAATCATATGTTGAAATAATCTCCCAGGTCCCTTGGACACGCTCATTGGGATAAGTCTTGGGCTTTATAGAAGGAGCTTCAGGAAGATGAATAGAGACTATAGAGACTATTACCCAGAGCAACCAAAACTAGAATCAAACTTGCAGTATAGGCCAGAGAAATCAGGATGTGGGGGATACTGCAGCACCCACAGGTTTTGTACTTCGGCTTCCCCAAGCCTGGGGGCTAACCCTGCTTCAGCTGCTTCAGCTCTGGGTCCTGGCCTCTAGGTGGCCTCTACTGGCCCCAATCACTTTGCTGGCACTCCTGTGTCCCATCACCCGCCAGCCCCATGGGCTCAACTGGCCATTAGGGCCCTGCTGCCCACTGGCCCTGACACAGTCTTTGCATCTTACCAGCTCTGCCAGCTCTGGGGTCCCGCAGCTAGCCCAGGGCTCTCCAACTGCCCCCAGCTGTGTCCCTAGCCTGTGTCAGTAAAGGTGGCCAACTCTTCGAGACTGGACAGACCGGACACCATTTGCAGCAATGGAGGTCCATCCAGTCCGGGGGGGGTTGTCAATCTGATCTCAACAGGTCTAAGGGAGGGAGTGCAGCTCAGCACCCTCACCCAAAAATATTTGCAGCACCATTTTTGACAGAATATTTCAATCAACAGTCAAGTGGTAACTCCACAATTAGATGTAGAACCACTGCAAAAGGAAACCTGAGACTTTTGAACAGTAGCATATATCACTAAGAACTTTCACAAATACAGAAGTTTACTTGCAATTGTTTCCCCCCAGTCTAATCAGAGAAAGGGATGTAGGATTGTTATATTAAAATATAACTAGGGAAGGATGTACGTGCTACATTAAAATGTGACTGCGGCTGCAGAGACCAAAGATCATTGTCCATTGTGGAAAGTCTGTTTTACTGGACTACAGGGAACTGGAGGTTTGTACGCTCAGTACTAAGCTCAGATTTATATACAATTTCAATAAATAAATTGTTTGGTCTGAGCTCTCTGTGATTACAGATACGACCACGTTGCCCACCTATGCAGCTGTGCTTTTGAAAGCACACCTACATATGGACTGGCCATGAGGATTACCTGAGGACCTTTCCATATATAGCGAGTTGTCATAACTCCATTACTTTCATTAGTGCTTGTAGCCAGACAGACCCCCCCCCTCCTCCCTCTGACATCCTGGGGAGAGAGAATCCTTGAGAGCGAAACTCTGTCTTCAAAGGCTCCAGGGGCTCCAGAGGTGCTGGAATAACAATGACCCTGGATGCTAGACAGGAACCAGATAACAGCAGCAATTGGGCCAGCAGGCGGTCGGGGGCCTTGGGCTACCCATGGCTGGTACCAGTATTATTACACCTACACACACCATCCCAGAAGAGGAATCTATCACCCCATCAGAAAAAGGATGTCTGGCCCTAATGATTTAGTTACTTCCACCTCACAGGTGCAAATTAAGCTTTGGATCGCCTGTGGGAATGGGTGTCACAAAGACGTTCCAACTTAATTGGCATTTTAATGACAAGAGAAGCGTCTACGTGACCACAGGGGTATAAAGTAGGGCCCTGTGCCCCACTCAAATTGGAGATCCACCCACATACCTGCTGGTCAGGCAGTCTTGGACTCCCCGAGACTTTAGGGATGCCTTAGTCTCACTGACTGCTTCCCATTGGGATTGAGAGGAACCTGGCTGCGCCGAGTAAGGATCGCAGGGGTGAGAATATACCTGCTAGGTGTCTATTTTGCATGCATTTAATAAGAGCTCAGAGAACCAAAAGAGTTTCATGGTACCTGTAAGTGACTTTTTAGTGTAATTTCTGTCTTGTCCTTTCGTAGTAGCTGTGTTATCTGTAACACAGCATTTGACAGCTAAGTTTGCCTTGTAACAATAAAATAGTAACTGCTTAAGCTTTAGCCTGACTCCTCCTGTTGCTGTAACAGAACCAGACACAATTAAAAAGAACTCCAGCCGGTCATAAGGGACAGATATAGGGGGAGCTGGGCATTTGGATCGTGTCGCCTCCAGGGGACAGATCCGTGGGGCACCTCTCAGCCTTCCCTAGGTTGCCCGCTGCGACGGGACCTTGTGTCCTAGCAGTTGAAGTCTGAGGTGTAATAAGCTCTCCCTGTAAACTTTGGGGCGTCTGTCAGCCTGTTGGCTGCCCGCCGCGAAGGGACCCCGGTCCTAGCGGTCAAAGACACGGACGTAAAACTTCTCGGGGCCCGTCGGCCTTCCCTAAGGCCGCCCGCTGCGACGGGACCTTGTGTCCTAGCAGTTGAAGACTTGGGCGTACAACATACACCACGCACTGCCCTGACCACCGGCTGACAGTGCTATGACAATTTATAAAAGCCAAGGCTCTGCTCTTAATATCTAGAACAATCCACAAACTTTTGCAAGCTCGTGTACAGATAATATTTGTTTGGTTATTTTTTTATCATCCATTATGGAAATGTTTAAGATTTTCAGCTGAGTCCTTATAAGCCAAAATCTTTACTTTTTTTTCTCTTTCAGCCTAAAATGTTTAGTACCAACAAAGATTCTCCAGGCATTGAAAGATTGCATGTATTTGTGTGTGTCCTTTTCATCAGCAACATTCATAACAACTTCTTAATTTGTATTTTCTCATTTCTCTCTTCAATGCAAGCTCAGGTCAGGTCAGATTGAAATTTCCCAACTGCTTAGCCAATTAGGATAATGCTTATAGTGTATGTACATGGTGGCTACAGGTATAACATACAGTTTAAGTCAGCGTGCCAAAAAGTAATTGGTGGCAGTATTCCAGAAAGAATTAAATTCATTGAATTGATGTTAATAAGGATTTCACTCAGGGGCACTTTTTCTCTTTCACACTCTCTGTTAGCAACACTACCAAGTGAACTCTCCCTAATGAATTAGTAAAACAGAGTAGATAAAACAATATAAATAGAACATATAAAGATTTCTATTAAATGATACCAATCCTGAAGACTTTATCCAGGTTCTAATTCATTATGTCAGCATATTTTAGACAGGCAAAGAATATAGAGGTTGTGCTGAACAATGTAATGTGACAATATATACGTGTGTATCTGTCTGTGTATACACATGTAAATGTACATGTTAAGAGAAATGATGCTCTCCTCTTTGGTTACTCTTGTGTCAATGGTTGTGCATGAAGGCACACACACACACACACACACACACACACAAAACCATAAAGTAAACATTTGTGCCCATAATTGCAATGTAGGATTACTAGGGTCCTCTCATCATGAGCATTAATGCTGGTCAGAGAATGAGGAGCAGGAGAGGGTGTGAGTGTCCAGGGAAAAGTGGACAAATGAGAAAGCAATGTTTTCATTGAACTGTTCTGAGGATTATTTGGGCTTTCCCAGTCTTATCAGTTCATGGATGGATTATGGTCTGAAGCATGAATGTTGATATCCTTAATTTATATTATTTTTTTCTTTTTCAACATAACTGTAGCTATTTAGGTTATCTATACACACAAATCCTACTAAGCTTTTGGACTAAAATGTATCATGAGGCAATGAGTTCCAGAAGTTAGTGATGAACTGTGTAAAAAAAGTTTTTCCTTTTGATCAATTTTAAATGTTACCTTTCAATGTTATAGACTACTACATTGTAATCAAAGAATTTTGCTTTTGACCAGTATCTTTGCCAATGGTATTAATTTTGATGAAGTGCCATCTCTACAGTCATAATTTCCAATCCATTTTCCACAAAATAATATGCAACTGAACCAGACAAAATGTCAGATTTTGCAAGCAAGAAGTTTATCATTCTGCGAGATTAATCCCTATAATGTAAATAGATTTTTACATAGCTTCAGCTAAAGAATTCTTTGCTTCTGATGTGAATAATTTTCTACAATGCAAGTGAGAGGGTTACTAAATTTGCGTGGCAAGCAAGCACCTTCAGAAACAAAATGGCGTTATCATCTCTTCATACCAGGGACAATGGAAAAACATAAGGAACAGCTTACTATTGTAGCGAATATGATAAAGTTATGAAAATAATAAATTCTTTAAAATAGCCCATACTTGAGATGACTGTAGCGAAAGAAAGGAGTCTATTTATATCTATGTATTTATATGGCCCAAAGCACTATTCTGTCTGTGGGGTTCATTATCAATCGGGTTATCTATTAGAGTGACTTAAATAACAACCTGACTCAATCATTGCTATCTTTACTGCATCTACTGTTTTCAAAGCAAAGCTCATCTTAAATATAATGAATCGAAAGGACTGCAAATGTATCCTTTCTATTTAGCTCTGGACAGACAGACACTAGTTTGGGTGTGTGATTTTGATTGACAATCATGCCTGGTGTCTGGAGGTAGTGACTTTGAGTGACAGTTGCAGCTAGGTGAATAGTAATAATTATCATAGGTGAGAGCTCCAGTAAAAAGGAGTCAGAGGGTGCTGGGGGGCTCTGCTTCCAGTGGAGGAGGGCTAGTTCACAGCTTGCTTCTAGCTCTGCTCGCACTGGCTCCAGGGCTCTCCTGCAGGCAGCCCAGCACATGGCACTAAGCAGAAGACAGCCAAGTAGATTAAAGGGGCCAGTTGGGGGTGCACTGTAGAAGGAATGTGAGCTTCCAGATGGTCTCCTGGTGGGGTTCCCACATCCCAGCCTATGCTGCCCCTCTCTCGCTGCACTGGCTGGATGCTGAGCAATGCAGGCACAGAAGCAGCATAGGCCAGCAACTGTTCACCAGCCACATAACCCAGCCGAAACCAGGATTGCCCCAGACCAGCCCCAAGACCCCTCCCCCAGTCCGAGACTGCCCCAAACCTGAACCTGCTCTGCATTCCTCTCTCTACATACCCACGTGCCAGCCCCTTACAATGAGCCATCCACAACACCCACCTGATGCCTTGATTCCCGCACCCCTTCAGACCTCCAGTTCCCTTGCCCTACATGCCCCCACAGTTGCTTCTGCATGAAGGCCCCGTGCCACCGACTTAAATTTCTTACACATAGCATTGTAAATCAACCTTCCCAACTCCCTGTCTTGAGTCCCCCCACTCACAAAATGGGGTTGCAATATAACAGTACCTATAAGAAATGTAAGTTACCTTTGATTATAATATATAATAAATAAATAAATCATCATTATCAAAAGTATTCATGAATAATTTCTTCCAACAAAACTGACAGCATTAATTGGCTACATTATTTGAGACAAACAATTCAACAAGCTCCACTGACAGTCCAGGGCCATCCTCTTAACAAAGGACTATAACATGTTTGTTAGGATATAGAAATCAGGACAATGTTTGTGAGAATGTAGATTTGAACTCAGCTGATTTCTGGAGAGGTGAGAATTGTAACTCTGGCTTCATAATACCTTCCTTCAAAAAATTGGCAAGAACAATGTAGATATTATACATAAATAAACAACAGAGTGGGAAAGATTATCCAAAGTCTTTATCTTGTCTCTCTTAATCAAGAAATGTCTTACTTCTGAGGTCAAGAGTCAAAGACTCTGTTTGTCCACCTTATTGATTCATGGATTTTAATGTTAGAAGGGACCATTAGATCATCTAACATGACCTCCTATATAACACAGGCCATTTCAACCAGTTACCCTTGTATTGAGCCTAACAGCTTTTGTTTGACTAACCCTCACCTTCCAGAAATGCATTCAGTCTGGATTTGAAGACACCAAGAGATGGGGAATTCATCACTTCCCTTGGTGGTTTGTTTCAGTGGTTAATTGCCTTCAGCATTAAAATGAGTGAACCTTATTTTTGATGGTTTACCAAATGAGCCAAGTGCAGATCCCTGATTCTCATCCCTGGGCCTAGCCTTAGAGAAGTTTGGAGTAATTTTCATAGTCTGTAGAGTTTTGCGTGGGATTCGTGTAGAGACTTGCAGTGGGACCAGGATCCCATAGGTGCTGAATGACCCCTTATTGTAACAGCGGGGGTGGGTGGGGTGGGTAGTGTGGGGCAGGACGGGAGCAGGATTAAAAATACTCTTCTACGGCTCTAGTACTATGAATATTGTTAGCCAATTATTTAACATTTATAATATGGTAGTGTTGAAATAACAACCAGGCCAGGTGGGGTACCTTTGAGTTAGGCACTGTACAAATATATAGTAAATGACAGTTCCCGTTCCGAAAGAGCATTCAGTCTAATAGACCTTACGATCAAAAAGCCAGTGCTGACTGGCTGATGTGATGTAAGTTACAGATATGCCCCCAACGGAATTATCACATAAAATCATCTTAAGAGGAGGAAATTTGGAGGGGACCCATGATCAGTTGAAAGAATATCAAGGCAGAACAGTGTCCTCTAGGACAAATTCTAACTTCAGATGTACATGCCCTGCATTCATTGATCTCAGTGGGAGCTACTGCATATTTCAGAGGGCAGAATTTGGCCTTTTGTCTTTAGCAATTTAGTCAGAACTCCTAAGTGGAGCTTTGCAAGTTTAATAAAGCTTACAAGGGCTGACAAAAATAACAGAGAGAAGGGGATTTTTACTCATCCTCTCTGGCTTTTTGCCAGCACATCCATTACAGAAACAAATTGCCCAACACATATCATAAGGATGAGATCATGTCTTGGAATTGGTTAAGAGATTGTGATGGAGTCCAAGGACTAATTTCCCAAGTGAATCAGAAATATATTGTTCATTTAGGGGATGATCCAATGTCCACTGAGGTCAGTGGCAGTCTTCAGTGTAAGCCCTTTATCTTACATTGATGTAAAAGAAACCAAAAACAAAACAAAATTCTAACCTCATTCTCCCTAAAAACAAAAACAAGCAAACAAAAAAACTCCTTATCCACAATGTTAACACAATAAAAGTTTGTATGCTGAGGGATCAATGAGATAACGCACAGCTGGAATTTACAGCAGGGTTTTGTTATGGTAAGTACTAGTACTGCAAAAATGAAGAGTATTTTCAAGCATGCTAGTATTCAAAATATTTTAAAATACCACTTTCAAATTGAAGATTTTTTTTAAATGAAACTGTCACCATAATCAAAGTGATCAATACACCACTGAGATGTATCTAACTCATGACATGCCCTTTGCTTTTGACTTGAGCAAGAGAAACAGTTTTCTGTCAGTCTTGCACGTTATAGTGAGATAGACATTAAACATGACTATGCCATTTGATTTATAAGTAACTTACTGTGTAGGATTCAGAGACCCTATTCTGTCCCCATTAACTGAGAGGTTCTCATAGGATATATTTACACTAAAGCTGGGAGCATGCTTCCAAGCATAAGGAAACAGACATGTGCTAGATAGCAAGCAAAAAATAGCAGTATACCTGGGAGTAGTCTAGGCAACAGGTCAGGCAAGTTGCCCAGGATGTACCCAGGATGTGCAGCAGAATTTGTAAAAAGGCACTAGCTGGAGCCACTACCTGGGCTACCCCCAGCTTTGCTGCTGCTTGTAGTGTGTTAGCTCAGGCAAAGCCTAATGTATGTGGCTATCCACTCATGTGAGGAAGAATGCTCTCAGCTGTAGTGTAGACATGGCTCATGCTCAAATGGTTTCTACAACACTTGCCCACACAAGGATGTTACCTAAACCAGGGTTTTGGGTTTGCATAAGAAACTCAAATCAGGGGAAGATTTGACTGTTACATTGTGGATATTCACACATGACCAAGATAAAGATGTCCTTAGTAAAGAGGACCTGTCTGGCTGAGCCCATAGCTTTTCCGTGCTCAGCTGCCCCAGCAGCAAGACACCAAACCAAGCCGCGGGCCCCTGCTCCGGGATATTTACACATGACCAAGATAAAGATGTCCTTGGTAAAGAGGACCTGACTGGCTGAGCCCATAGCTTTTCCGTGCTCAGCTGCCCCAGCAGCAAGACACCAAACCAATAATGAAACAAATTCATCCCTTGTATGGTTGTAAACACAGCGCATTTATCCCAAAGAGGAATTTGCCCAGAAATGGTTTAAGATGTTTTGGCAGGAGAAGAGCTGATTGAAAAATATAAACCTATTTTCATAATGAGTAGTGGTGGTAGCTGACGGAAGATGAAATGTTAAAGTGTTAGAAATGGCACCATTTGGATTTTCTTTTAAAATATTAGATCTTGCAGCATGCTTTCATGGCCAGAAAGTGCCTCACGGGCACCAGCCTCAGTTCCACCTCCCCTACCACTAGGGACAATACTCTTTGTACACTCTCTAGGGCTGAGGACACTGTATCACAGGGTAATCTATTATTACATATCTCAATGGTATAATGGAAGTTTCACACTGTAGCTCAAAACACCTCAGTTTCTGCCAACTTTTGTCACTCTCTTCTTCAGTCCTCAGTCCTTCCTTTAAATAAAACAATGTCTGCCCACTCTGGACTTAATACAAAACTTATGCCCCACACAGCTTCTTGTCTCTTGTATGGAACAGTGGCCATAGATTTTGGTTGAAAAAAACCCACTGTAGACTGTTCGCCTTTTTCAATGTCCATACTCACCCGCTTCATTGCCCCTTGTACAGGGCAACGGTCACTGGGCTGGTCCCCAGGGCCTTCCTTCCTGGAGTCTTTTCCAGGGACTATTCCAGGAAATTTTCCCTTTCTACAGCATCTCTCTGCAGCTCTTTCTAAGGAACTTCTGTCCCTTGCTCAGTTAGATCTGTTTAATGACTAGGGCTGGCCCGCCCCAGGCTTCAGGCCAGAAAGGGGTAGGCTATTCCCATTTACACATTCACCCATGACAGATTGACATCCATAAGAGTACACTGATAAATATTATTTTAGGAAGTACAAGATCTCACATGTCAAAATCAGTAACCAAAGTGGAATATGCAAAGCTTTGCTGCTTGTGTGATGCCACCCTGGACTCAAGGTATGATTTATTTAATAATGACCAATCCCTACAAAGGTTTGCGTGTACTTTTTAGGTCTCTTTTCTTTGGCAATTCATTCCATGGAAAATAAACCTGAGATAAATCTTCTGGCTAAAATAAATCTTCTGGCTAAAAAGATAAAAATATTGACGGAGTATTGAGGTTACAAAATCTAACAACAATTACAAAGAAAGTTTGATTTCAGGGGCCTCCAACTCCATTTCATCATTTTGCTTGTAAACACATCTGACATTTTGTTACAGACTCCTTACTACTTGGGTAGGATCAAAATGGATGTCATTCTGGATTAAGAGAATCTTATTAGATAAGATAATAGACATCTGGGGGTTCTCCCTTGTTTTGGGCAATCATTTACACCTGTGCAGCATTCATGTAAATCACTATTATTTTGATCTGATAGCATATTACATCAAACATTACATATTAGCATATTACATTATTTAAGAGTAGGTTAAATAAATGTCTAACAGGGACGGTCTAGACAGTACTGGGTCTAGTATTGGGTCCACTCGAGGTCCCTTCCAGTCCTAGTATTCTATGATTCTATGAAACTTTACACTCACTGGCCTCCACCTAGCCTACACTGAACACCACTGAGGGCCAGTGAGAAGGGGAAATATGGTTCTGCATTTCTGCTTCCCTGATCCTGGAATGGCATGAAAAATCCCCTGAGATAATTTAGAGCAGCTTAAACTCTCTAAAGTACAGCTGTTGCAGTGATTCCATAGGGACTGATGTGCTAGCCTAGGATTAGGTGTAACATCTGGTTCTCTACTCCTTTCCCCCCTTCCGTATCTTCATGGCCCAGCCTGATCAGGGACTGCAGACTGAGCCCACTATTAAGATGTGGTAAACACAGCACAAAAGAAAGGACAGGTGAGGATCGAGCTCTGTGAACATGCACTCCAGAGCAGATCTGAATGTTAAAAGTTCTAGAAGTTTGCAATTAGGGATCGACAAACAACATACACTATGACCCTGCATACTCCCATCAAACATACCTTGGAGCCTGACAAAAAAATAACACTCTACCAATAACAAGAACAGTTTAAACACCCCAGTCTTTGTCTAACCCAAGGGTGGGCAAAATCAGGCATTTCTCCGGTGCACCCAGATGATTAACAGAGGTGCATATTTAGAGCTGGCAGCATGTGTTCAGCTCTCCCTCCCCCCACCCTGCTCTGTCCTGCAGCTAAGCTGCTTCCAGGAGTCTCCTGCTAGTTGTGCAGAGTGAAGAGGCAGGGAGAAGGCTGAGGAGGGGAAGTGCTGAAGTTAGGGTGTCCCCCTATCCCTGTACCCCATATCTGCGGAACAGGGCTCAGGGAAAGGGAGACACATAGCGGAGCTGCTCCAATCTGAAGCATGGATGGTAAATGAGGTTACAGAAGGTATACTTATTGTACAACAGGCCTCGGTCCACGTTCTGGAACCAAAGCCATGTGAATTCTATAAGCCTAGAGCTGCATAATTTGTTTTTCGGGGATTTCTCTCAGAGAAGTCAATCAGCCAGAACAGAAACCCAGATTTTCTGGAATCTTGGCAGCCATTTTTACTTTTATTTTAGTCCCCAGCTGGAATGCACAAGCTAGTGTTTGGCTATCTAGTTCTGCTTCCCTTAGAAGGAAGAAGTCTACAGACAAGCACTAAATCTCAGCCTAGTAGAGAAGCAGCTTTACGGTAGGCATATCTGAACAGGACTTTGCAAGCTGAAAACATTTCACAAAGCCTTGGAAACCCTCCCACTCTTTGCTCCCACTGCCATATAAGAATGTTTTCTCATAGGTGAGAGCAAGTGGTCTGCCATTTATATTCAGTGGCTTGGATAGTTTGGACACTGCAGCAAGTTCCCCTGATTTGTGTGGCAAGCAGACAGTGAATACTATGGCAATCAGGACAATGGGGAGATGCCTGAAATCTGGGGGGAAACATTCAAAACCAGAGTTAAATGTAAATAGATCCTAACGGAATAAAACAAATTCTCTTCAACTTGGTTCTTAAAGCTCATTTTCTGAAAGATTTCTATCTGTCTCATATTGCTATAGAATTTCCAGCTTCCTGAGGATTTTACCACAGAAACCTGAGGACTGCTCCACAATTTAAGTTAATTATACCACAGAGAAATAATTCCCTGGACATATTGTAAGTAAAGTGGAGGGAGGTAGAGAGAGAGAGAGAGAGTGACAATGATTTGGGTAACTTTCTAGAGCTGTAAATATTTTCTTTTTGTTGGCTATTCTAGATGTGTATTTTTTTACCATCTCAACAACCTTAATGGAGGAATCTCCAAATTGTAGATTTTAATATTTACTTTAATATCTTGTATTGCAGTTTCATTATTGGTTCTCTTAGTAATCTTAACTACAGCTCATTATTATTACTACTATGGATTATTTATTTGGCAGGAACACCCATGTTTTGTGCTAAGTACACATGACAAAGATCTTAGCTGCAAAAACCTTACATGGTCTAACATGGTTTTTCATGTGACAATGAAGTTGGCAATGAAGAGCAGAAGCTAATTTCAAACTTTGATACAAAGATTTGATATCCACCTAAACATTGGGATTAAGCTATAAATTGGAGTATGAATTTGTGGTCATTTGAGTCCTAATGACAGAATGTACCTTGAGATTTGGTTTATCTGCGGTTATGGCTGGATCTAAAGTCCACTGAAGTCCATGTGAGTCTTCCCATTGACTTTAATGAGCTTTAGATCAGGCCTTCAGAGTTTTATAATTGACTTAAGTGGGAGCATAACTGGATACTTATTGACTAGTGGATGTTGAAAAGAGAAAACTGTTGTTGATAAATGTCTTGCACATTTTGTACCAGTAATATCAGGAAAAGTGTAGACTTTGGAATCTATCCTGGAATATTAGAAACAATGCAACTGGTATCACATTTGCTTATGTGGTCTCCTGCCATACCCATCCTGAGCCCTCACAAGACCATGAAGATGAAAATTCAGTTACTTTAACTGAATGTCTCAACTGTTAAGGAAGTTCTTATTTCTCACTTTTTAAACTACAACACACTTATCATATCAATTTTTCTGTTAATACTGTGCCATTCAGTTTCCACTGAATGGCTCCATGGGGTCTGAGCACCTATACCCTCACCTCCTGTGACATGCCCATGAAATGAAAAGTGGCCCACCATTATCCTTAATATCCCTAAAGTATTTCAAATAATATGCTCTGTTCATGTTTTAGCTCCTTTAGCTAGCCTTTGATGGACACAATGTGGTTTTGCCCAAGATCTCTCATGTGAAACCACCAACATGAAATGAAATTTCTGGGCTGTGAAGTCACAACCCAAGCTGCCAATAATGATTAAACCTTTCAAAAATAACTCTCCCACATAGCTATCCATGAGCAGTCTTCTGTAGCCATAGGTTTCAGAGTCACAAAAGGCAGGGAAAGGTTAACAATTATTCATCTTGACTTCAGCTGTAAAATGATTAAGTTCTCTGTGTATGGAGATGAGGAAAGTGGTTGCTGCTGTTGGTATTTTTGTTTGTGAGGCAATCAAAGCATAACCACTTCATACTTTGCTTTTGGACAAGTTGTTCAAAAAAAAAAAAAGCCTTGACAATGAGTTACTTGTTATGCAAAAGGATTTCTGTACATAGAAATCATAGGTTCACTGTGTTTATCTGAATTTATATATAATTATTTTCAAACTAACTCCTGATACATATATATATAAAAAGATTTTGTTTACTGTCACCAAACTCTTAGAGAATTATTTGGTCAGGTTTGCTTTATGAATGTCAGATTTCTGAAATGATGGGAAAGTTCAAAGGATGACATTTTTCTATATAAGAATTTATTCTGAACAATTTTCAGAAGATGATGTTAATCTTGATAACATTTTTTAATTTTAGACTTTATTGTACCTGAGTTACACCAAGATAGATTTAGAATAAACTGATAAAGTCAACACATTTCTAACTTTGGGTTTATGCTATTTAAATATGGGCAGCAAAATTGGTGTTTTTAGGGACTATATAATATTTACACTATTTCAGTTTAAATGATTATTGGGGTTGTTTATTAAATATGAATATGCTTTTGAGTTATTAAATATTTTTGTTATTAAACTTAAATTTCACTTCTCTCTTTCTTGCTCATGCATACAAACTTTTCTGTATCCAAGTATAGATATACATATTATATATTACTCACTTTTGTTATTCTGAATGCCTGAAATTAGTGTCTGTCTGAGAGGTTTTCAAATGAATTCAGTTTATAATTTAAGGTGGAAGATTATGGGATCATATAGATTCAGGAACATGAAGATGTTCCTTTCTAGTATTATTTGTATTACCATAGCTCTTGAAGGAATTTAGTGATTTTAGAAGTCATTTTATACTAGGTTAAGTAGAAAGAATCATCTCTGAGTTACTTCCAAAAGATTTCATTCTGAAAACAAAATCAATTTAAAGTGTTTCAGGATTAAACCTAAATTTCCTTATGTATAGTAGCACCAAAATCAGCATAGTTTCCAATAAAAGGATAGTGAGAAATTTAAGACTGCCTTAGGTAGCTTTAAAATTATGCTTTGGCCTTTTGTGTAGGTTTCATCTGACCATACACTATTAATTCTGCTATTCAATAAAAAATGAGTGAAGTTACTATAGCAACTACAGCAACACATTGCATATATAGTATGTTGCCTGCAAGAATCAGAACAGCTTCTTGCAGAATTGCAATTCCAACTATACATTATAAACTAATGCACAACAATCTTCAAAATACATTAAGAGGAAGCACATTTAACAGACAGACATTGGCTCTCTTATTTAACCACTTCTTTGGTACTAAGCTTGTTCCATTATATCATGATTTTGACCTTTTCAGGTTCTTCTTGGGTTAACTGAACATTAGGTAGTAAGATTGCTACAACAGTGCTCTGAGTACATTGAGTTGTTTTTCTTGATGATAAGTATAATTTAATTTTGAAATAAATGTTCATTTAATTGTTTTGTGGAAAGAGATTAAATAATCGTGATGTACACGTATTTTTCTCTAACTGAACTTTCTAAAATATAAATAGGAGACTCACAAAGAAAAAGCTTAAGAAAGTTTGAGCAGACAAAGAAATCAGAAGGTGTTGTAGACCGATTTATACGTTTGATGTGTTTTGATTGTACTGGCAGTTTAATTTCTTTGTAATTGCAATTTAATTGCATATATTTTTTATAAAATGAAAAAAGTACTGCATTGTACTGGGTAAAACAATTTCGGCATTTCCTACAGATTTTTTTAAACAGTTCATATGTGGAACAATTTCACAGGCATTTTTTTTTTATAAAGTATGCAAGTAAGTCCATCTCAGTTAGACATAGAAATTATAATATTGTTTTCCAGTCATCTTGCAAACTCTGAGTGAATAATCCTATTGACTTCAGTGAGAGGTATTAGGTGCACTTTTGAAAACTGGACCACTTATTTTTTCACATTTTGGCAATTGCTTTTTATTACCTCTTGTTCTGCAATTATGTGTTACCTGTTTAGATAACAAGTTCTTCAGAGCAAGGAACCTAGCCAAGATTTTCTAAAGTAGGTAGTGATTTAGGGTTCTTCTGGGTTTGGGTTTCCAAAAGGAGATACTTTAAAATAATCTGAGTTTTAGAGTGGGCTGGGTCTCCATTTGTTGAAAATTAGACTGCCTTAAAGTATAAAAATCAGACACTGATTGAGGAAAAATTAAGGAACCCAAAATTACTAGACATTTTAGAAAATTTTAGCCCTTGAGTCTTATGTGTGTCTAAGCTATCTAGCACATTATTAGAACAATTAATCATACTGTGGTAGAGGTCATAAGTTCCGCTAGGGATTAGGTCCCCTTTATACAAGTTGCTGCTAAAGCTCTATGCTGGCTTAAAAAGGTTTACCGCGTAATTTAAGGCTAGATGCAAAGTGAAAGTACAATGCCAGAGTGAGGGTGACTGATAATAGGAAGGAAGGGAGAGAGTGTTAGCAGACAGATAAAAATAAGAAACAAGAATTCTCTTGCATGTGGTACATCTGGAGCTGGACTATTCCATCCATGTTATTGAAGAACTCACCGCAGATGTTTTGCTTAAAAAGTTATGATATAGCTGATAACGTTTGGTCTTTTATTTCCTTCTTGGCCTGTACTTTCCGTTTAGTGTCCAGAATATGTTTATTAGACTTTTGTTCCTGCAAACAGATGCACCATTATTTATACAGATTAAGTATCAGTGAATCCATAAACTATTTATAGTCCATTGGTAATGAGAAGCATTTTTATATTGTTAGATATTGACAGTGCCAACTTAGATTAATAAGCTATGTAGAGCTATTCACTTTCTCATAGATCACTAACATGCACCATTAGTTACTGGTGCTAAGACAGTGTGGAAAAAAAGTAAACAAAACAGTAGCATATCATTACAGCTGGAAACGTAAGAGAATGAGTAAGTGAGTGAAGGAACATTTCTTCTTAAATAAGTATAGTAGTGAGTATTTATTTACAGGGTGTCTTTGTTTCCATCACCACTTCCACAATATTCCCCCTGACTTGATGGGAGATTCCTACAGGATAGGATAGAGCTGCAAGACTGGATGCTCACTGGGATCATCTGTGCTTGTATCTTTCAACAGAAAACTAGTTCAAAGAATACTTTTAAATAGCTGTCTTTTTAAAGAGCTGTGTATGGTATAATGAGAAAAAAAGTAGAAAAACCATTAAAAAAACTAGCCATTACCCATTAGCTCAAACTTTAAGACATTACATACAGTATACAATAATAGCAACAGCGCCTAGACTTTATATATTTTTCACTGATAGATCTCAAAGCACCATATAGAAAGTATAGCAAATAGCTCTTTGCCATCAAAAGAAATCTGTAATTCATCCATTGTTCTATTGAGAAGTGTCAAGAATACATAATGTGCATGATACGCTAATCCCAGAAAGCAAATGGGCTCCTATCCTATGCACTAACTCCATGAAATGAATTTATTCTAATTATAGCTCAGAGTGGAGGGAATTGCAACAACCAAGCTATAAGTGATCATGGCAAAGGCTTGAATGGTAGTGTCAAGATTTTGCCAAAAGAGTAGGAAGTGAAGTGTAGCCAGGAGATGATGACATTTGAAACATTTCAATCACCTCCAATACATAGTTCTCAATAGTAAGAGAGTGACAAAGAAAGATTTAAAGTTGTTGACAGCTCCTACCAATTCTGGCTGTGTTATGTCCACAAACCAGGATAGTGATGATTTCTGGAGGCCACGCACAACCACTCTCTCTCTCTACTATGGAGATTCAGTGGACAAGAATATATAAACAAAATTGAAAATTTCTCATCAAACAGTTTTGATGAGGGGAATGGCACTTTTTTCAAAAACAAAACTTTTTAACAAAAAAGTCAGTTTGGTCAGATTTTTTTTCCTTTGAAACAACAATTTTCTCCTTCTTTCTTTCTATTTTTCTCCTTCTCTACATCTTTTTCCCAATATTTTTCTTCCCATGCCAAAACTGCAAATTAAGGTGACAAAGGGGAAAAAAGACTCTCCAGCAAACTAAGTATTTTCAGGTTTTTCCACAGAAAGCAATGAACATTAAAAGCTAGTTTTAATTATCAGGTATTTGGGGTTAGGAACCAGGCCTTTGTTTATGTTTCTACAGCACCCAGAAAACTGTGTGTGTCACTGGAGAGACCTAATAATAATTCTAAAGGCGAACAACAATTCACTTCCAAAAAAAATTGTATTGTGGTTGCCTCTCCATGGCACCATGCCTCTCCATGGTGATTGTCTGATCCTAAGTAACCGTCTAGTAATAGAAAACAGGGAAGATCAGCAGTAATTTTATAAGTGTTCTTCTCTAATTCTCCCCTTTTGGAACTTATGTGACATTTTTAAGCACATTTCCATTGATTCTTGTTTTGAAACAGTTCTAGAAAGCCAGCAGGTTAGATTTAATTGTTTCTTTGATCTCACTGTATTTAAAATTAGAGAAATGAACAAGATCTTACATGTTTAGAGGCCAGCAATGAGTAAAAAGCAGTGCTTTATGTGAAGCCTGACACATTTTTATTTATTTATTTGGATGACAGGCCAAACACTTCTTTTGTTGTCTCACCTCTATCTGATTCTTGCTCAGAGAGTGTCAGAAACTGTGGTGTTTATAAAAAGAAGAACCTTCATTACTAAGGCAAGTCTGAATAGCTAGAAGTTTCCCAATGCTTTTTATGGGGAAAGCTGACATGGGTATAGAACTTTCTGGCTATGTAGAACACATTGAAATAATTTCCCCTGATATGGGACTATGCAATTCATTCTAAGGTCAACATAAAATGAACGGCTTCCCAATTGTTAGAGCTATCTCCTTATGTTATGAAATAAGTGTTAATAGTGGGTGTGTGAGAGGGAAGGCCCACTACACTACTGCTTTCTAAACAATTCACATAGAGAGAGTAATGGATTGCTTCTCCCAATACTCATGAGACACTGACATTTTCAAATACCCATTTAGGCTTCTACAAACTCACATGAGTAGTACAACTAGCTAGACCCAGGTCTTCAATGAAAAGCATGACACAGTTGAGTTAAATTCTGTCCTCCAAAATAAATTGAACTTACTTAGAGCTAGACTGTCTGTTGGCCTGCACACTGAGCCCTGGTCTACACTAGGGCGTTATTTCAAAATAACTCCCCTTAGGTCGAATTTATAAGTAGAGCATCCGTACTACCAAGCTCATTATGTCAAAATAACAGGCTGCTTATTTTGAAATCTGTACTCCTGTTTTCTCAGGGAATAACACTAATTTCAACATAGTTATTTTAAAATAGCAGAAGTGTGAACACTCCGGTGCTGCTGTTTTGAACTAATTACTCCCTAGTGCTTCCTGGGGCTCTATGTCCAAGGCAGTGCATCCACATTAATGGAGCCTACTTCAGACTAATTTCAATGCTTCCCTATAGTTGGGACACACTATTTTGGTTTTGTTAAATTGGGAGTTATTAAGTCAATGTTAGTAATTTTAAAATAATTTCCTACTGGAGACATGTCCTTTTACAATGGTATAAGGGGGAGTATGAGCTATTTGAACTTGCTGTCTAGATTTGCAAAAATAAGTGAAGACTGCGCTCTTCTATTGCTTCTCTCCCAAACACATAGGTGGGGAGAATCAGTGGATGGCAAAACTGATACTGGCCTGAGAAAGGGAGTATGAACCAGCAAAAAATTACTATGATCCTCTGCATTATAGGGGAACCAGAGTCAGCATCATACCCCAAACAAAGCGAAATCAAAATTAAGTCCCTATTTTTTTCATTTCCAGATCTTTTCTTTCTTTCTTTCTTTCTTTCTTTCTTTGCCATTTGTCACCATTATATGATATCTACTATTGCACAGGATATATGTCTCAAATGACTGACTGCTAAAGTGAATAGCTTATGTTTAAAAGGACTGCGGACTGGGTAATTATCAAGACCATTTCCCTTAAGTTCTGGATACTATGCTACTGTCTCCAGCTTCTTCAGCAGCATCAAGTTGAGTCTCTAGCATGCAAACGTACATGAAGAAAAGACATACTCTTGTAGAGTAGAATTTAACCCTTGAAACTGAGTGCTGTTGATTAAGCCATTGTTCCCACTGGAGCATAAGTACTTATTTGAAATGGAGAGAAGTTGAACATTTTTATCTGGCAATCATGAAATCTGATTGATGGGTTGTATTTTCACTTTGCTTGTCGCTAATAAGCTTCTTTGTATCTGTCTATTTAGAATGATTACATCTTTAAAGCAGGTTAATTTAAAAGGCCACATTATCAGACATTGTGCTATTGATAAAAACCTGTAGTCAACCAATTATGCTTCATTTACTTGGCTCTCTAGTTGTTATCCTATGATTGAACATGTTGCTGTGTTCATATTGGGTGGGAAAGGATGGAGAATAAGTTGTGGTGATGTACTAAAATATACATGTAACATAAAAAGAGAGGACATGCATGGCCCATAAACTAAAACCTCTATGGTATTTGCTCATTACTTAGACAAAAATCCCGTTAATTTTAGGCCTGAGCAGTATATCTGGGATTTGATCTAATGATGCCAGGATTTCACTCTGAATCACCAATGTTTAACAAGCAAGCAAACTTCCACATAAACCAAAGTAAAAGCTCTGAAATATATCTTTGTTAGTTTTAGGGTCAGATGGCCTGCTCCAAAAATCAGTGAAGTAAATTCAACTCCCATTGATCTTTAAAGACTTTGAATCAAGACCCAAATGAACATTCTTTTTTTCTATACTGTTGTATTGAGCCTTCCTTATCTAAACCTGAAATGAATCAAAATGACTTGGAAACAGTTATAATTTGGCATTTAGGCAATGCACCTTATCTCTCTCCTTTTTATATCATTTGACAGGGTTCCAGGATGAGAATGACCCCCATTAAGAAGGAAAAATTGGTCACATCATATGGCGGTGCTCAAAATGTGAACTTCCGTTTACAGCTTCAGCTGGTCCTCTGGTTCCTGCATAGGATTTCTGTTTGGCTCACTATATATTGTCCCATCACAATAAAAAGTGAACCAGCAAGTCATCCCAGTAACTGGATAGCAATACCCATATGTTCCATCAGTGGGATCTGAAGCAAGGACTTATATCACTAACTCACAGTCCTCTATCACGTCTAGTAAAGAAGCAACTCTGTTAGTAGGTAGAGGTAATTATAATCTTGTGCACTAGCCATTAGAGAGAGACATGGTGCAATGTGCTGGGATTGGAAGGGTTTGCTCACAAGGATTTGGGACTCAGAATTTGTAATAGTACTTTGTCCTTGTATTAGCCCTTACCAATGATAATTAATTCTCCCAATATAACTGAAAAAAGTAAGAGATCTAAAGAGATATTTCACCTGCCACTAAAAATGCAGCTACCTCTCGGAAAAGAAGACAATTCATCAGTGCACACTTCCCAATACTTTAGCACATGATGTAAAGATGGATACTGCATCCAATTGAAACAGCAGCAGTAATTTAGATAGACAGATGTAATAACCTGAGCTGGAATTTTGCCGGGATGCAGAAATTAAAACCCATGATTTTTTTTAATGTTTGCAAGAGGCTTAATTCTTAGGGAAAAAGTGCCATACAATTTCATAGGGAGGGTTTTTTTTAAATGGAATTATAATAGAGTTCTATGGAGAATGCTAGAAAATGTAAGTTGGCTGTAGTTGTAGCCATGTAGGTTCCAGGCTATCAGAGAGAAAAGGTGGGTGAGGAAATATACTTCATTGGACTGACATCTGTTGGTGAACAAGACATGATTCTGAGCTATACAGAACCCTTCTTTGGGTCTATACTTAAAATGCAGTTGTGCTGCTGTAGTGCTCAGATGCAGATACTTCCTCGCCAAAGGGAGAGCTTCCCTCATCGTCATAGTTAGTCCGCCTCCATGAGGCTACGTCTACACTGCAGGCTTTTGCTGGCAGAGTATGATAATGAAGCGCTAATTAGCATTTGTGGGGTTGTCATGTGCATATCTCTGCTGATGCTTTTTGCACAAGAGGTTTTGGTGCAAAAACAAGCAGTGTAGACAGGTCCGTTTTGAGCAAAAAAACCCCACCCCTTTTGTGCAAGATCCCTTGTGTCTCAAAAAAAGACTAATTTTGAGGCTTCCCTGCAGTGTAGACATGCTATTTAAAAATTAGCTATTTCAGAATAACTATTCCAGAATAGCTTATTTCAAAATAAATGTGCAGTGTAGACGTACCTATATGTCAATACTTCAGCAGTACCATGGTGAAGAGCAGCACATACGTGCCACTGCGGCATTTTTATTGTATACAAGCCCTAAGTACCTCTCCCAGATCTGAAGATGAGTTCTGTGTAGCCAGTAATGCTGGGACAATTGTTTGGGTGAGAGTGCTGAACTGCACCTCCCTTATCCCCGTCCATGCCCCTCACCCTGTGACGCTGGGCAGGAGCAGAGCCTCAGAAGACCCCGGACCTCAGCACCTCCACCCTAAACATTGTTCTAGCATGTCTAACTTACACAGAGCTCTTCTTCAGGCCTGAAAGAGTATAGACATGTGTTCTCACAGACCTGGGCAGCAGCAGGTCTGGTGGCTGCCACTGTGGGTGTCAGCTGGGCCAGTGGTCAGGATGCTGGCATGGGGCCAACAGTTGAGACATAGGGCATAAAACCTAGAGGTGCTGCCACAACCCCCAGACCTCTACTTTTCACATCTATGTGTGTAACTCAAAAGCGTGTGTCTCTCACCAACAGAAGTTGGTTGAATAAAAGATATCACCTCAAGATATCATCTTGTCTCACTAATGAAAATGGAAAACCTTTACTTCTAGAGAATTCAGTAGCTCTTTTTAAGTTTTTTTATGGAATCATCATTTTCAATTCAATATCATGGGTGTAATGACCTTGCATTCTTTAGTACGGTTAAAAAGCCAAATCTATACAAATACGATTTTCTATTATATTCTATAGGATATCTCCAGAAGATTGGAACTTCAACATCTTCAGCTGCATTCTGTGCCCTACCACAAAGCAGTGTCATTGGTGCAGAAATGATGTAGATGGAGATTTTCCAATCTAAATAAAACTATTAAATTACTATAACTTCTTCCTTCGGCATTGAGGTGTTCTTAGAACTCACATCTGAACCCTGACTTAGCAGCATTTTATTTAACCCAGAATCTTGTAAACAGTTAAACTTGTATGAAAACTATGCACTTGCTAGTTGTCCTATGAAAGTCATAGCTGCAGTTAAAAGTTTGCAAGATTTAAGGCCACAGGTTTTCATCTTTGAGACATGCTCTTATTTTTCTTATCCAATTTCTAATGAAATTGACAGAAAATTCCACAATATTCAGAAGTTTGAGACAATTCAGAAATAAATACAATAGTAAACACACAAATTGAGTTCTGGAATGCAGACTCAGAACATGTCCAACCCAAAGTGCTAAATTCATATAGCCTGGTAATATATTCCATCTTTGAAAGTCAAACTTTAAAGTGAGTTATTATTCATAACATGTGTATCTATTTAATGTATATCTATTTGGAATAAATGCAAGCAAGCAACTTACGTCACTGAGTTAAGGAGAGCTGGCATTGAGCAAAACATGTTCTACAATGTTTAGAACTTCTGAAATTCAGAAATATGTTCAAAACCTGGCTCAAACAGAGATTCCTCAGTGATACAACATACACACAACAGACCATACACAATCCATTCATAGAATACAACTTTCACCACACACACACATTTCAAGTTAGCTCCATAAGATACATGGAAGAAGTAATAATGATATATGTTGTTTGTCATTTCAGGATAAAAGCCACAGTTCTCATTAGTACTAAATCAACATTTCAAACAATGAGCCTAAACTTTGCCCTCATACACGCTAAGAGCACTTCCATACTCAATGAGGCAGGGGTCCTGAGAAGAAAGAATATGGCATTGTGACATTAAAGATTGAATTATAATGTATATTTACAAGGGAGCTAAATTGAGGATGTAGAGACAATCTTAATTTTGGCATTTTCTAAATGTTCAGTGGTTTAGTTTGCAACCTTCATAATATTCTTTCAATGTAGTTTTCTGTGTGTAATTGTAACTAAAACATGAGGTTAGCCTCTGCTTACTGTGAACTATCATCCTTGTTTGATAACATTTATAGCTCTCTCTTCCATCTTGGATATCATAAGTGAAATAGCACTGGTTTTGTTTTATATCAAAACAGACAACTAAGGAAATAAAACTATTTGTTTCAAACATTTTTTTTGCAAAAGAAAAAAAGCTTTATAAAGGTCTTTCATTTTATAACGTTTCACTGAAAGTGATATTTGTTTGAAAACATTTTAGTTCCTGCTTTTCATCTATCTATCTATCTATCTATCTATCTATCTATCTATCTATCTATCTATCTATCTATCTATCTATCTATCTATCTATCTATAATGAATTAATCAGGCAATCATTAATTTTTTTCTCAGTTATCTCCCTATCAGTCTCTTTCCAATTACTGACTTGTCCCAGATAGTCTACAGTTTCTCTTTCTGTCCAATTTCTGTGACAAAATGCCACAATGTGCTACTTCTCCCTGGACTCTTTCTCTCACCCTTGAAATGCTTAAGCTGCTAAAAACTGGTTCTTGGCAGCAGTTGCTGACAACAGTTAAAATTTAATAACCTTTACTTATAATTACAAACTATGCCATGAAGAGAGCTATTGAGAAAAGTGGAGTTTTTTTAATGTCCTGTAAACTGTACAATGTTACCATCCATCCGGGAAGAAATAATGGAATTCTTTCTGTTTCATAATTATGTTCAGTTTGAAATTAGGATATGTCTAATCTATTTCTAGATGACAATTTGGGGCATTGGAATACTTTTTTGACATTTAAAGCTTAGAATCTCTTTATTAAGCTTATATCATCTGTACATTTGGGGTTTTTTTTAAACACATTGCAGGGGATTGTGACTCCCAACTGATGTGTGGTTAATTAATTCATGTTTTTTTTTCCTCTGAAGGCAATTTACACATCAATCATAACATATTTTTAACAATTGGCAAATGGCTGCCACAAGACAATACCAGCTATAAAGAAAAAAAATCTATCTGTGAATAAAAAGAATATAAAAATATTATGACAATTACTGGTATATTACCTAACCAGCAAAGCGACCAGAATGCAAATTCAATAATAGTAGCTTATTTTATGCATACAGGCAGTCCCCGGGTTACATGGATCCGACTTACATCGGATCCCTACTTACAAACGGGGTGAGGCAACCCCGCACTAGCTGCTTCCCCAGCAGACCAGGGAGACGCTGAAGCTAGCACCCCCTCCCAGCAGACCAGGGAGATGTGGAGCGGCTTTTCTCAGCAGACACCTCAGCTTGAGAATAAAGGACTGACGGAACTGAGGTGTGGGAGAATAAAACTGAGCTCTGGAGAAATGTTTGGCTAGAGTTTCCCCTACAATATGTACCAGTTCCGACTTACATACAAATTCAACTTAAGAACAAACCTACAGTCCCTATCTTGTACGTAACCCGGGGACTGCCTGTACTCTGTTAGGAAGAGGAGCACATGTCTTGATATAAAAGGAAATTGAGATTATTCTTTGGTTTCTGTTTTAAATGTAGGTGCTTTGGTCCACTTTTTATTATTCTGGTGCTAGGTGCTTTGGTCCACTTTTTATTATTCTTCCTCAACTTTCTAAAAATAAAATTCAAGATAAAACTGTCCAGATTTAAACAGCATGCCTCTTCTAATGACACTACAAGCAAATCCCACAATGTTCAGAAGTTTTGGAGAATTCAGAAGGAAATACAACAACAAGCACACAAACTGAGTTCTGGAATGCAGACTCAGAACAAATTTCCAGTGACTTTGGGGCAGAATTTGGCCCTCTGTATTTGTTCAGACAATAAAATCTTGGTATCCTGACTTATGCAGTATTCCAGCTAGACCCAAGAGAAGAAAGATTAGGCTCATTGTTTGAAATGTTGATTTAGTACTAATGAGAACTGTGGCATTTATCCTGAAATGACAAACAGAACATATAGCATTATTACTTCTTCCATGTATCTTATGGAGCTAACTTGGAATGTGTGTGTATAGTGAAAGTTGTATTCTATGAATGGAATGTATAGTCGGATGTGTGTATGTTGCATCACTGAGGAATCTCTGTTTGAGCCAGGTTTTGAACATATTTCTGAGTTTCAGAAGTTCTAAACATTGCAGAACATGTTTTGCTCAATGCCGACTCTCCTTAACTCAGTGACATAAGTTGCTTGCTTGCATTTATTCCAAATAGGTATATGTTAAATAGAGACACATGTTATGAATAATAACTCACTTTAAAGTTTGACTTTCAAAGATGAAATATATTACCAGGCTATATGAATTTATTCAAAAATAACTATGCAACTGTCTACACAGTTAGCCCATTATTTCAAAATAATTTCAAAATAATGGGTGACTTATTTTGGTTCTTGTAAACCTCATTCCATGAAGAATAACACCTCTTCCAAAATAGCAATTTTGGAATAGCAGTAGTATGGACGCTCCACTGCTGTTACTTTGAAATAGCTCCTCCTCCAGGCTATTCAAAGTAATTACTGCCCAGTGCTTCCTGGGGCATTAAATCAATAAGCGCATCCACATTAGGGAAGCCTACTTAGGACTAATTTTCAGGCTTCCCCATAGTGTAGATGCGCTATTTAGAGATAAGCTATTTCAGAGTATTTCTTCCAGAGTAGCTTATTCCAGAATAATCGTGTTGTGTAGATGTAACCTAGATGTCCAGATGCCTATCTTCCCCTAAGTCCTAGACTGATTTACAAACCAGGAGAAATGTTCACCTTGACTTAAGTTTGTGGACCAATCCAGTAGGAATACTCAGACGCCACCTACCAGGTCAGGACCTATCTAAAATCTACAGAGAAGAGAGATGAACAAGGTGGTAGTACCAAGTATAACACTTTTATACCAGTGGTTACTGCAATTGTCTGGATCCCCGAGAATGTTGTAAGCTTCTGGAACCTGAGAGGAAGTCCAGACACAGTCCTAATCTTATGGTCTTTGGTTCACTCTTAGGATACTTATCTTCAATTTAACACCCTGTTCCAAGTTTTGTGAGCTGAAGGGATCAGAGCTGGCCCTGCAGGGTTTAGATGGCTGCACAGAGAGTCTAAAGCATAAAGTCGATAGATCAAACAAATTAGTGTGTATTAACTGTTTCACAACTGCTGCCTGCCCCAAAGGAGTTAAACCATAAGTTTCACATCTTTTGGGTAGAGTCCCGGACAAAGTCCAATATTGTGTGTCACAGAGACATTCAGTTACCTATGCCCCTCTCTTGGAACATCCCCATAGCTAGTTCAGACTAGTTTCCAGTCCCTACTAAAGTCAATTATTGACATGGTTAGTAGACAAATGGTGTATGTATGGATAGAAGACTCCCTCCTGTCACCCTCCCCTTCCTATGTTGATTTTTTGTTTGGATTAAGCTTGGGCCCATTCCTGCTTCAGATCCACATGATAGTTTACTGCATTGTGTTAAATTCTGTGTGCCTGGCTGGGTAACTAATGGACAAGCTATAAACTGGGGCCACAGGGGCTTGCAGTTGTCAGCACAGTGATAAGCTAGTGCTTTATCATCAGAAACTAAAGAGTACTTAAATGATACTGGCTATAGTTGTGGTCATAATTTATTGGCCTCCAGAGATTCCTAGCTGCATGGTGTCCCTGCCTTTTCTCTTCTCAGTTTCTGTATTGCTGTTTTTTGCTACTCTATTTGCTGTATTTGGCATTATAAAATCTCAGCAATTCTCTTGTACAAAATCTTTAGCTCCATATTATAGGAAAAAGCCAGAAAAATTACACTGTAGAGAAGTGGAGAGACTAACAATACACTGACAAATTTTATTTAAGGCCTTTATAAAATACCCCTGTAAAAACAGAATGAACACTTTCCTACTCTCATGAAGTACTGTCTTCTACGCATGCTTGTCTAATTTTTTACACTTTTTTTTTCAAATTAGCATTTTATTATGCCTTTTTAAACAATAGAATTAACATTTTCAATACTGCTTAGACACAAGAACTGGACAACAAAAAATGTTGCAGGTGAAAATAATTATGAAAATGAAAATATTTTCATTTTGTATTCTTTGTTGTCAAAAAGCCTCTTTTCATGAATGTATTTTTCAATTATGTTTACCCAGCACCATGCATCTCCCATTGAAATCAGGCCATTTTATTTAGGCACCTAAGTATAAGGTTCTTTTCAGAATCTATGTTTTAATTATGACTTGTACCATGGTAGGACCACCTACTGTAAATAAAGGGCCAGCCTTACTTACAAATCATGAAGGAATTAAAGAATAACTAGGAAATAGTTTGTCATTTTAAAAATAAGCCTGGTGATCATTGTTACTATCAGTTATGTTTGTTGCTATAGTGCATAGGAACTAGCCAAGAACGAGGTCCTATTGAGCTACGCATTGTATAAAAAGAAGAGTAGAAAATTCTATTTCCAAAGAGTTTACAATGGAAACAAACAGAACAGACAAAGGGTGGGAAAAAGAGATATGACATATGAGATTCTATGTGTTGTCCTTTTACCTGGAATTTTGTGAATGGTGTTTAAGTTTAATCATAAAGTCTATTGCTTCCAGTTTCATTGTGAAAGCAAAATAAAGGCATCAGAAATGGTGAAATTTAACCCCTAAGACAAATTTGTGGCAATTTTCACTTGCAGAAAACCTGATCCTTACCCACAGTTTGCATTATGTTATTATTAGTCATGTCCAGAGGACTACTCTAAATTACAATCTGTTTCCAAGGAGCTCTTGGAAGCAGTATGTAACCATACTGCAATGCATTCTAGGCTTGTCTTCATCCTGCAAAATTCGATAGAATTTTCCATAAGGTGAGAATGTCTTAATCAACTGTATTTGTCCTATAGGTCTATCACCAATGGTCTCCCTTATTCAACAAAACACAAATTATATAATATTGTGTGTGTGTGAAAAGATGAGTTCGTTCTACAGAAATTCAGTGTGAATTGTTAGAATTCCTTACAAAAAAAGATAGAGAAGTCTGCATATCATTCTAGAAAGAACATCTTGATGTACACTGGAATTCAAAGTAAACAATTTGGATTTAAAACATCATGTATCCATCCCAAGAGAAGGGAGATTTAGAGTAGATGCTGACTTGAGGATCAGCATCCAAGAGGAATATATCATCACCGTGGCTAATGTAACCAAAGATGGAAACATAAAATGCACAATTTCTCTTCTTTTGCATAAACAATAGCAAGGCCATCTCACACTCATGCACATACTAAGATTAAAGGCATTCTAAAGTTTGTTACAGGATAAATAAAGAAGACCTGAACATTCCAGTATATCATTTCTATTGCTACATAAATCTGATAGTGTTTTTCATGACTCAGATTCCTTGGCCAACAGTCTGTCAGGCTACCTGATTTTCTCTCACATAGATTATAAAGTGAAAATTCAGCCTTTGTTTCCATAGGCTGTATTATTAACTAAGTTCCATTTAAAAGCTTTTTTTGTTTGTAAATGTAATACAAAAAGTAAGCAATTCCATGGGTGGGGGGTTTTTTACAATTATTTTTTTTAGATGAAACTTTGGGAAGCCCATTGACTTACCTACTCCGAAACCCAAATGCCCAATCTACACATAAGTACTGTGAATAAAATACTGTACTTTGTATTCATGTAGTATGAATCTATATCCATTTATGATATTGCTTGTGCATATCCTTCCTCAGAAAATTTATTTAAAGTTGCATACCCAAATCAGCGATTTTACCTTTTAGGAATATTATACTTAATATCAAATTACCTTACCTCTGCTATTACACCAATCTCCATATAATATCTTCCCTTCTGTTCATATAGAGAGTCAGATTTTCAGCTAATGTAAATCAGTGTAGCTCAGCTGAATCCAACAATGAGCCAAAACTGGCTCCTCAGACTTCAGCGAGTCAAAATCAGTCCCTCAGGTTTTAGTGAACCCAAATAACCTAACAAATCTATTAATATAAACATGGGGACAGGAGTAATGCCTGAAGTGGTGGAAACAAAATTCAGGCCTTCCTGGCTCCTAACCTGGCCTCAGTCTACTAACCAACCTGACAGATTTAAAATTTGACAATCAAATATTTTCTTGCTAAGGGACTTTTGTTTTGATTTCCTACACATTTACAAAATATGTCTACCCTATCCAAATGACTTTAAACATTGATTTTTTGGGGGGAGGAGGAGGCTGGGCTGGTTGGGGAATGGGAAAATTATGTAAATGTTTGAAAAAAAACCCATGCCCATCTGTTCTTTGTGGCATAGGATATATATTCTGGTAAATTTTGCTTTTAGACTGGTGATTACATGTCCAAGATGAAAAGCTTCTCTGCATTAAGACCCTTTTAAGATACAAATGAAGATTCCTTGATGCATATTGAATTTGACAAATTAACTCCTGGATGAACTGTTTACAAAGGGAGTTGCTTAAGCCTATTAAGATATACAGTGAAATGCTCAGTGCTATGAGTTAACATTACTCCAAAGTGTCTTTAAAATTAAAAAAAAAAGTCTGGTTTAGCTTAAGTTTCTCTCTTTAATCATGCATACTCCCCCAGGCTGTCAAAAAAGCAGCCATCAGCATTGCGTACTGAAGGCAGCTTAGTGCTGTCAGCCATCTTATCTCCCCTGTTGCATGGACGATAGCTTTTATCTGTGAGTATAAACATTAAAATGGAACCATAATCCTACCTTAGTCCTATAGAAGATTTCTAGCTGCTTCTCAGATGTGAAGAAACTCCTCCTGTTACAGAGAACACACACACACACACACATTTTTGGAGCATAATAAGACAGCTAAAGGCAATATAATTTTGATGAACAGCATAAAACTATTTTGTGGAAAAAATCCCCTCAAACCCTAAAAAACTTTTGAAGCCAGTGTGCTGAACCCGAGTATCAGCCCTGTAAGGAGCACTGACCTTACTTGTACTAGATCATTAAAAATCTCTAAGAATATTAATTTGGCACAGAAGCATGATCCTTTTTAAGCCTTTGCCTTCTTAATACACAGTACTTTTTGTTATTAAAGTGCTTTTTGTACAGTATACTTCAGAGCCTCAGTCTAAACAAAAAACAAGAAAGAGGAGAATAGCAATGATAACTATTATGAAATCTGAATATTAAAAAAGTATAAGTAGGCTTTAGCATAGGAGGAGTCAAAATTTGTAATCTGTTTGAGCAGATAATTCCATAGTTTCAGTATAGGAATTGAAGTCTCTTTTCTACCAAGTAGTTGGCTGATAACAAGGACATTTTCCTAAGCATGCATTTCCTGACCTCAGCAAGATAACTCAAAAGGGGAGAATATATAGGATCTCTCACAGACTTACTCTCTCTCTCTACTGTATAAACTGCTCCCTCTTTATTCAGACCCTGCCTTATCTCTTTCCCTTTCTATAGTCACATCATTCTAAGAGCCTCTGTGGTATAGCAACTGCCATGTGGAGCAGATTCCCCTATATCTTTCTGCTGCAATGATTCCACATCTATTTCAAATCTTACAAGCAAGCTTAGTTACTTTCCCTTAACTTTTCTCTTCCTCTTACATATATTTGGACAACGTTGCAACTGAGGGCATTGTCTTTTCTGTGAGCCTGGCCGGAAGGGATGGAAGAGTGCTGCCTCTGTTTCACTGGGAATTGAGCAGATAGGCAGAGAATGCTGAGCATTAAGAAAGGGTAGAGAACGTGTGATAATTTCTCTTTTGCTATCTCCCCAGCCTCTACTGAAGCCACTGGAAAGACTCCTACTGACTCTTATGGAGCTAGATCTAACCCTAATATTAGGCCTAAATGATGCAAATATTTATGTATCTCTTAACTTTAGGTAGATAAGTAGTTCCATTGAAGTAAATGGGGCTATTCCGCATGCTTAAATTAAACACATGCATGTCCATGGATGGGATTTTCATTGCCATGTAAGGGATTTAGAAACCCATTTGTGAATGGAAATTAGTTGTAACTGGTTAACCAAATACCCTAGGCAGATTTGGAAATCTTAGTTCATGTGTAGTGGGCACTTTTTAAAAGTTCTTCCATTTTTAAAGAGTTGAGTAACCCTAATGATATTCCTTTGCTTAAGAATGAGGAAGTCTGCTGGAAATAATAGAGACTACATTTTCACAGTTTAATGGTGTTAAATGCATATCTACCTGTATAATAGATAGATTGTTATACATTTTATAATATCTGCTAATTTAACAAGCCAGGAACATTTTTCTCTACTGTATGTAGCTAAAAAGTATGTAAGAATATTTTATGCTTAATATGGTTTCTTTCCTTTATTTTAATATATTCCAATAAGCTTTGATTGCAGTAGTTTTTAAGTCTCTGTATGAGCATTTTACATTCCTACCATAGGAGTTGATCCAGAACTATTCACTCAAATCAAAACACTTCCTAACAAAAATCAATAGTTCATACCAACCAGATTAGACCAGATTAAATATACAAACCGCTTCTGGAATCTTAATCATTGTCAACTGCATATAAGTAAAATATTATGACAAGAAAAATATATTATACAACTATTCATTTCTATCTTCTTCTTACTATATATTTTAGAAATGTATATCTGTTTTTCAATCAGTCTATTTGTTCAAGAACTCCTCCTAAATGGGAAGAGCTAGGACCAACAAGTTTGGTATGTAAAATTTGGTTGTGTCAAGCAGTGAGATGTTCCTGGAATCCAATTGCTTCTCATCACATGGAAAGGGAGGGGTCTAGTAAGACAGTTATACTGAAGAATGAGCACAGAGGGGGCAGCAAGGGGCCAGAAATGGAGACCAGGACAGCTGATCCCAAGTTGTAGTGGTGAGAGAGGGCTGGGGTTGTCCTCTCTCCCTGGGGCAGCCTCCCTACTGAACCCCTCATCTCTAGCCCCACCCCAGAACAATAATTTAAATGAAGAAAAACAAAACGTATGTGATTCAAGGACCCCAAACCATGCCAGGTAAATTGTTTAGTTGGAATATAATCCTTTGATGGAAGGAATAGCACTCTACTGAATTACACACACACACACACACACACACATACACACACAGAGGTAGCCTGTGATATTTTTGTTCACTGGCCTTTTAGCCTACCAAGTTGCTTGCCTATGATGCTAATAATATGGTTGTGTTGATTTAGATTAATTTATTAATATATTAATGGGTAGATTTAGTATAGAGGTAATAGTTAAGAGCTGTAATGCAAGAAATCTGCTAGAGGCCATTTGCAAGATCAGCAGAAGCTAAGGTTAGCAGATTTCTGTGGCTGATCTCACCCAGATACAGGTCAGAGCTTATTTAGAGCTTCCCTGGACTGAAAAGGGGAACTTATGTCTGGGGCCTTTCACCCACATAGAATGGAAGGGAAAATACCCCCAGATTCAGTAAATGCATTATTATATAAAAAGTCCAAAAATCACTGGCTCAGGCTGAGCTGAGTAATCAGGACACAGGCTGTGATAAATGACCACAAAGGCCCATGGAAACAAATTGATGTATATGTAAGTTGAGAGCAATGATACATTGACTTATAGGAAAAGGTCACTTCAACGCTAGAAACATTCCCTAAAGAATATGCATCAAACATGTCAGCAGCACATAGTATAAAAGTGGGACCCCAGCATATGGGGTGAAAGGGAGAAGAAGATGTAGTCCTTGGAAGGGCCAGGAAGATGGCTCCTGGTGATGATGGGGAAGGTGAAGGTAATGAGAAAGATGATGGGCTAACACCTAAGATTGTTCTAGAAAGAATGATGTAAGTATATGGTATGGAAATATGGATGTACATTCCCTAGCTTATGAAATTGGGGTGTTTGTGACTCTGCTAACTGTATTAACAAATTATATTTGTAAATATACCAGAGTTTCTATAGTGAGAGTGTAGCAACTATTCACATCAGCAAATGTGCATATGGATTTCCATCCACAGACTAATTGAATACTGGGCCTGGTTCTGTGACAAAGAACCTGTCAACCCTAAAGGTGGTAAGTAGAAATTAAAACAGAATCTTAGATCAGGCAATAGGCTCTACTACAGAACTCCCATATTTCAGTAGGCACTAGATCAGGTTTACGCATACAGTCCCACTGAGGACCATGGGATTCATGGAATAATCTTGCCTATAACATTTAAAAATTATTCTAATACTATCTAAAGCAGTAGTCTCCAACCTTTTTACACCCAAGATCACTTTTAAAATCTCAGAACAGGTGAAGCTCTACCGCCCCGCCCCTTCCTTGAAGCCCCGCCCTCTCTATTCTCCTCCTGTCCATCACTTGCTATCCCCAGCCCTTACTTACACACTCTGATAAACAGTTTATTTTTAAATTATGCGATATATAAAATTAAAATCACGTGTTTATAGTTATGAAATAAATAGGTCTGTTTTTATTCATGCTATTTAAATCTAAAATGAAGCATTTATAATTATACATTTTGTGGGGACAGAGTTCTGCGGCTGGGGGCAGGGAGAGGAACAGGGTGCTGGGAGGGCAGAGGACAGGGTTCTGCAGCAGGGGACAGAGTGCCAGTGGGGACAGGTTTCTGCAGCTGGGGACAGGGTGCCAGTGGGGACAGAGTTCGGGGAGTGGGGACAGGGGAGTGGGGACAGCGTTCTGTGTCTGGGGAGTGGGGGCTGGGGAGTGGGGTGCCAGTGGAGGCAGAGAGTCGCCTGCATCTGCCTCCTCCCAGGATTCCCCCCCCCCCAGAGGGAAACCAGCGTGCCTCCCCGGGCCGACCCTCCTCCCACCCACCCCCGCGGCACAGGGAAGCCCGCGCGTGCCTGCCCTGGGGCCAACCCCGCGCAGGGAAGCCCGCGTGCGCACCTGCCCAGGGGGCTGACCCACGCAGGGAACCTCCACGCGCACTTGCCCCAGCGCCAACCCCCCCACCCTGGCGCAGGGAAACCCCGCGCGCACCTGCCCCGGGGCCGACCCCCCCGTGCGTGCCACCCCCGGGGCTGACTCACCCCTCCTGTGCGGTGCAGGGAGCCGATGCTCCCTCCCGCAGTACACCCGGCAGAGCAGCTAGCGCACTTCCGGAATCTCCGGAAGTGGCGCTAAGCTGCGGGACTTCTGTCCATCGCCGGGAAGCCGACACTACCTCCATTTTCACTTGAGGTAAGTAGTGGGGCTTCTCGGGGGTGGGAGGGAAATGGGGGTGGGGCGGACAGGACGCCTCGCGATCGACTGGTCGAGGCTTCGCGATCGACCAGTCGATCGCGATCAACCTGTTGGTGACCAAGGATCTAAAGCAAAAATAATATGATTCAAATTTAAAAGAGAAAGCTGCTATTTTCAATCAAGCTCAGGGATTTCTTTGTGTTAATTTCTGTTCCATATAAATATGATTAAAATGGGACAAAGTGTTAAAATAGTTCCCAACTTTCTATTGCTACTGAATCAGGAAAAATAATACACTGAAGAGATAATTGGCATATTTAGCTAATCTTTTATTAATGTAGC
Organism: Rafetus swinhoei; assembly: GCA_019425775.1. Taxonomy (NCBI): domain Eukaryota; kingdom Metazoa; phylum Chordata; order Testudines; family Trionychidae; genus Rafetus; species Rafetus swinhoei. The sequence continues at coordinate 121,952,747 of CM033424.1, forward strand.
ACAATTTTAAATACTTCTTGTCTTGGAAAAAAACAGCATGGAACTTTTCATGTTGATATGAAGCAACGCCCCTTTCTCCAGAAGTCACATTTTCACGGCAAAATGAAAATTTTCACCTTTATATATACTGTATTTCATACAGATTTTATTCTGAGGAAAGTGGTTCCTTGATTTGAAAAAAAAAACCCACTAAATACTTGAAATACAGACTTATATTATAGGGAGCTGTACAAAAATTTCAGTGATACATTTTAACCTGAAATTTTGTACTTTATACAGCAGAGATATAATGTACTACTTGATAGCAAATCATGTTATTTTGAAGCATGTGAAAACAGTATATCCTAGAGATTATGGAGGGCCAATTCACTACCAAACAACAGCAGCTTATCCCCACAAAGCTGCATACAAAGGAGTTGTTCTAGCGCTAAGTTCTCCAAGACTTATATCTGCAGTCTTGACCCCTAATACTGTTGTTAGTGTGGTTTAAATATCAAGATCTCACCATGTTAGGCTACGTCTAGACTAGAAAGGTAAGTCGGAAAAAGATATGCAAATTGCAAGCTGCAATTTGTGTATCTTTTCCCGCTTTTCTGTTGAAACAGGCTTTTCCAAAATTTGGCACGTCTACACGGCTCTAAATTTCGGAAAAACTTGCTCTTTTGACACATCCCTTCTTCCTCATAGAATGAGGTTTACAGGGGTGGTGAAAGAGCACATCCACTTTTCTGAATTTTTTTTCAGAAAAGCGAACGCATTCCTTGGAGGTGGCATTGCTTTTCCGGAATACCTCTGGTATCCTGGAAAAGCGCTGCAGTCTAGACATAGCCTTAGTCTGTACCAGGGCTAAAATGGTGCATGCCATAAATTAATAGAAGTGGGATTTTTCATGGGGCATGAAACACCTAATCAAGGTGTCAGGGCAACCAAATCCTATTCATGCAACAGAAAAGGATTCTTCTCCCACCCAGCTTTTATGAGAAAAACAGGGAAAACTATGATAATATCCTGGCATATCCATTCCACTTTCTAACTAGGATTGTGGAACAATCAAAGGCTATGTCTAGAATTTTTGAAAGAGGATATGCATATTCTGTGGGAATTTGCATATCTTCTTCCGATCTCACTTTTGAAAGAGGATCTTTTGAAAGTGAAAGTAGTCTGGATGCATTTTTTTAGGAAAAAAAACTTTTTGAAAAAACCGCTGTTCTTTAAAAAATGAGGTTTATGTGGTTTTTTTCGAAAAAGGGATTTTTCCCCAAGAAAACCACATCGAGACTGCTTTCACTTTTGAAAGCAGAGTGCTTTCTCTTTCAAAAGTGAGATAGGAAGAAGATATGCAAATTCCCGCAGAATTTGCATATCCTCTTTTGAAAAAAAAAAAAAAGTAGTTTAGACATACCCAAAGAGGAGAACATCCTCATAGAATCTGTCTCAGGTTTTAGATTGAGCCCAGTGCATTCTGGGACAGGGTTTGGGCAGGTTACTTAAAAATGCATGTATATTCCTGACCAGTAATAATGCTGATATTACTATACCTCACCAGTAATTTTCAACACTTTAAATTATGAAACGCTCATTACTCAGTGTACTGAAGGATATCACTAATCAAGATACCGTTACTTTAAACAAAGGTTAGTTATTTTCTTGTTGAAAAACTGAGCATTACAGGGCAAAATTCTTCTCACTGAAGGGCTGCATTCATAAGTAGAACTGAGTAAATGATGGCAAAAGAATAATTTATAAACTGAGGTTATATGCTTCTGAAATATCCATTAAGGGTTTATAATTAATTTCAGTTAATAATCTAAGAAAAAGTTGGGATGACTAGCCCATGCAGGCACAAAAGGTCAGAAGCCAACTCAAGAACAGCGCTCAAGCCCCCCCAGCTCACTGCCTTATCTGCCAGACCACACTGTCTCTCTCAGAGCAAAGATTAAGGTGCCAGATCCACCCGTGATGATCAGTGTCTCAGTGGTTTTGTGTGTGCGCGCACCTGTGTTTAATGATTCCTTGTTCTATTTCTCAGCTATTTGATTTATCCTGCTTATTTGTAAGTACTTTACTAATCATTGACAATGATCTGGTGTGAAGCATTAGCCTCACTGAAGTCAATGGCAAAGCTAAATTGACTTCAGTGGGCAAAGTTTTCATATCCAGGTCAATAGGAGATATTATGCTGAAAAGAGTTTATTTACTTACTTATTTAAAATGTAAACAGAATATAGGTTAAGTACTTTTATATATGACCAAAAAATGCAAGGGAATATGACAGTAATGGTTCAAAGCTGTGTGAAATAGCACTAATATTAGAAAACATATGCAATTCAACTTGAGGGGGAGTTTGGGGAATTACCCTTCCTATAATAGAACACTGAGTTTGTATATTTACTTGTTTGTCTATTTTGATTAATTTGGAATTAAATCCAAGCATTTCAGTGTTTTGGCTTTAAAATCCCTATTCCACAAGGCACCTTAATCATGGGCAGAATATGCTAGTAAAGCCACAGGTTTTCCAGGAGAAAAGCAAGAGGTAAATTTCTCAAGTCCCCAGGAAAGAAAGTAGTTAAATGCCTTGAAAGCCATTCTTATGCAGTTAAATCCTGATGGGATTTTCTCCAGAGAACAGGAGAGATGCATAATCCATAGGAAACAATATGGCTGCCCATTATCTGCCCTGTTGTAATGTCAATAAACAGAATTTAAACAGTTTCTTGCCAGGATTAAATTATTTACACTCTTTGTTACTGAATCTCTCTACTCAATTACATGCCATAAAAATGACTGGGAACATGTGTCTCTGTAAATTGGAAAAAAACCCAAAAGATTATGAAACATATCTATTCTCCATCTATCAAGAACAAGTTTCTGCTCTCAATTTGACTGGAGTAAATCTGGTTATATGTAGATTTACTCCAAATCCACATGAGTAGAACTGAGATCAGAATCTGAACCATAGGGTTTACAGAGTTAGATACTGGTAATCTATGGGGTATATGCTCCCTTCTGTTGAGCATGGCAGACTGGCACAAAGGTGTTGAAACCCCACAGGAAAGTTTAGAGCAGATGACTGGAAACTATGAAATGACATTCTTTCTCCCACACCATGTATTTTCCTGTAAACTTTTTATGGCACCAATGTGACCAGAGCTCTATCTGGAAGAGGAGGAAGGATTGGATGGCTTGGTGGGAAAGTGCTGTTATGTTCAGCACATTCATTTTCAGGGCAGTTTAATTAATTACACAACAAGCAGCACAAATCACCTTTCTCCAGCATTTACACACTATAGAGGAGATAGATATATGTGAGTAGCTGGTGTGCAGAGGCAAGGGGGAGAAGCTAGGGGTAAACTGCTATGGTCATACTGACAGTGCTATGGAACAATGCATATGTGATAAAAACCTTCAGGAAATAACTTTGGCTAGAACTGCCCTGGAGCCACAGATCTTCAAAACCTGGGGCCCCTTAGCCCTGCTCCAATCCACCTGTCTGTCCTGAAATTGTGGATAGTGGATGCCCTGGAGTTCCCAAGCCCATGGCAGCTCACCTTGATGGCTATCACAGGGCTACTACCTCTGGAAGCCCATGCTGCTGAGGAGCCAGGTAAGCAAACAGGCAAGAAACCAGTCAGATGTCCCATAAAACACTGCTTGGTTTCCAGGAAAAAAAAAGTTATTGACATTGAATTTTCTCCACACAACGTTTTAATTTTGATGAATCTGTACATTCTAAAACTATTTTGAAGAACTTTTCTGACTAACTCTCCCACTTCATCTGAAAAAAGTGGGTTGTGCTCACGAAAGCTCATAATACCATTTACATTTTTGCTAGTTTCTAAGGTGCTGCAGAACTACTGGTTATTTTTAAAGTTTCTCCTAGAAACATAACTTGCATAGCTTGTAGTCTGCATAGACTCTTATAAATTGGCCCACTGCTAAATTTCCAGTTTTACAGGGTTATAATGCACATAATAAAGGAGCACAGAGTAATGCTGCTTTGACTATACTTACAATCCTAAGGCCAGTAGTCTCCAACCTTTTTAAGCATGAGATCACTTTTGAATGTAAGTGCATTCCAGGATCTACCTCAAACCCAAACACCCTTGCCCTGCTTCCTTCCCTCCCCTTCTCCAAGGCTCCGCCCCTGCTCATTCCATCCTCCCTCCCTCATTCAGATTTGATGCAGATATTTTTGGACCAAAACAAATTAAAAGGAGAAATCTCAGTGTCAAGAGGGTTACAACGATATTGTTAAAATGACTACACTTTTTAAAATTATGTTTACATTACTCCACTCATAATGAAAGCATCTATTTTAAATCCTATGGTCAGAGAGAAATGTGTGCAGTGTGGATTTTACAATTCTGTTTCCCATCTAGTAGATATGTAAATGGTCTGGCATTTGGAAAGTTACTGGAGTCTTCAGGAGCCAAACTGGAACCTTCAATCTAGCAATCTAAAGTTTAGGGCAGGTACTTGTCATACACATTTAAATGAATACATACATTCCAAATCTGCTTGAATTTCAGGCACATTTGCATTAAGATTCCAAAACCACTAAAATATGGATCCAAAACTAAAATGGTATGGATGTGACTTGATTTTTTGATGATAAAAAATTCTCAAAACCAGTGGATTGAATAGGATTTGAAACTTTCAAAGATGCTGTGAAAATCTTGCAAAAATGAACGTTCAATGCCATCGAATTTGAACCAAAACATTGGTCCCAATACATGTTTATATGTGGTCCTTTCTCCAAACCCAACGTGCATTCAGATTCAAACACAATCTCATTGAACTATTGCTATTTAAATCCTGTTCTTTTGAACTTCAGCTATGCAAAATTTTTCAAACACCATAAGTTCCAAACAATCTTTAATCCTGTGGACTACATCATAATCATTGTAGTATTGCTCCTTTTTTGCCACCAACAATGTGCATATGTGCTTTGGATCTGAACCAGACATTCAGAAATATACTTTCTCTTATGTTTAAAAGAAAAGTCATGTGCTTAATTTAAGAGACTTCACACATCAGAATATAGTGTATCATCAGGCATATGTGGGATGCCTGTAATACTAGCCGTTGGATCCTTTGCGAGAAAATTACCCTTTGCACAACTGGCTGCACATGCATTGCATAAATTATCAGGTTTTACAAAATCTTTTCTACTTGTTTTTACTGTGATGCAGGCTGCTGAGTTAACGTAATGTGCTATACTGTTGTGTCTTGCATTTAAGTGTGTATTTGATCAGATTTGTGCTGAAATGCCTTTCGTGCTTTTGTATTTTTCAAGCAAAGTGCCTGAATTTGTACTTGCATATTTTATTAGATTTTTTTCTTTAATCGTGCTTGCAAGCTGCTAGCGACAGACTGTATACAGTGTATTTGATTACGTGGTTAGATGCAGTTTAGTACAATGGCATTTAATCAGAACCACTCACAACAACAACAAAAACTTAGCCTTGATCTTGTAATATTTTTATGACCTGAATGTACAACTTGCCCATTTCAAGAAGTCATTGTGTAGCTGTAGAGGTTTTCATTCTTCTCCCCTTTACTTCTATGTAGAGTAAATAGATTGGAATTAAAAATCAGCTATGTACACATGTTCTCTTTGAGGTATTGGATAGATTAAGAAATGCTTCTCTTTTATATATTTCTCACTGGGTAGATGAAGAAAGTTAGCAGTTCCCAGTGTGAGATTAGAGACTCAAAACTGGTGGTTAGAAAAGGAATCAAATAACTTAAACTAAGGAGGCCTGAGGGATAGCAAGGGGACAATTATTGCTAGGTAAAGTAATTGATCTTTTGGTTAAAAAAATCAGTTTGGGTTGAACCAAATGGGAAATTTAAAAATAATCAGCAAATTGAAATCATCCTTTTGAGGCTGACCTAAAAAAATTTGTTTTCAGAAATTTTTAAAAGGTTAGATTCAGACAATGGCCGGAGAATATATTTTAGAGAGAATATTTTTAGCCAGTAGTTAGGGCACTCACTGGAGAAATGTCACACCCAAGTTCAAGTCATTGCACCAATTAATATTCAACTGGAACAGCTTCACCAGGACAAACAGAGAAAAACCCGTCCTGAATACCCATAGCCCAGTGGTTAGGGCATGCTCTTGCAATGTGGAAGATCATATCCTTTCTTCTCATCTAGTGGGGTGTGAAGAATGAACATCAGGTGTTTCGCATTCTGGCTGAGTGCCCTATCCATTAGTGCAAAAGTTATGAGTACCACCCCTTTTTCCTCCTCCCATCTTTTTGTGAATAAAGCCCTATGACAGAATGTTGAAAGATGGCATTTCAGCCATCTCTGGTCATATTAGCACCTATTACCTTCCTCAGAAGAATGTTTACTTGCATGGGACTGTAAGGGTACATCTACACAGTAGTGTTATTCAGAATAACTGACATTATTCCAAAATAACATAGTCCACATCTACAGAGCAAGCAGTTATTTCGACATCATGACTGATGTCAAAATAATGACTTCTTACTCTGACTGCTGTAACCTTCATTTTATGAGGAGTAAGGGAAGTCAAAGGAAGAGTTCTCTACCTCGGACTTCCGGCTGTGTAGACAGCATCAAAAGCCAAAATAAGCTATTTCGACTTAAGTTCTGCAATTGACATAGCTCAAGTTGTGTAGCTTATTTTGGCTTTAGCCCTGCTGTATAGACGCACTCTAAGAGAGTGATGGTTGTGACAAATTGCAGGTGTCAGAGGCTACGGCTAGACTACATCCCTTTTTCGGTAAAGGGATGTAAATTAGGCATGTCGATATTGCAAATGAAGCCGGGATTTGAATTTCCCGCACTTCATTTGCATAATGGCAGCTGCCACTTTTTTTCGAAATGGGGCTTTTTTGAAATAACCGGCAATTTAGACGGGGCATTTTTGACAGAAATGCCCCATTTTGAAAGATCCTGAGGAGTACAGGATCTTTCAAAATGGGGCATTTCTGTTGAAAATGCCCTGTCTAAACTGCCGGGGGGGGGGGATGTTTGAAAAAGCCTCATTTAGAAAAAAAGCGGCAGCCGCCATTATGTAAATGAAGCACGGGAAATTCAAATCCCGGCTTCATTTGCAATATCAACGTGCCTAATTTACATCCCTTTACTGAAAAAGGGGTGTAGTCTAAACACGGCCAGAGCTATTTATTCAGGAAGGCAAGAGCAGAGGGCTACATGCACTGTCACAAACCATAGGCATGTGTGTGTGTATTTATATAAAAATTCAGGCTGAAAATATCTGGCAGATGTACGTTAAATCCATTAATTTATGTTAGATCCATCCTTGAGGTTGACCCAAAGTGCATTTTTATTAAATAAGCTATTTCTCAAAAAAAAAAAAAAATTCAACTCTAGATTCTGTAGTATACAACTTCAAATTCTGTAGTAATACCATGTGGGGTTTTACAAAATTCTAAAGCCATTTTGTTTTTCATAGTGAGCATTTTCCATTGAACTTAAAGAAGTATTCCAAATGTCTTTGCAGGTTATCTGATCCTCTTTTGTTGGAGTCTTGGTTGTATGTTTTCTTCAAAATATGCTTTGTATGTGGATTTTAGTTTAGTATTTCTTGCTGTAGGCTCTTGTAGAGCTATTTTAATATTTCTGCTCTCCGTCTTGGACAAAAACCAGATTAATTTTAAAAAATGGTCTGAAACACTACATTTTACCATCATTTTGAAGTTTCAGCAAAACTTGAACATTTCAGTATTTGTTCAGTAACTTTCATTAAAAAAATTAAGCAGGGTCTTGCCCACTTGAAATAAAAAGGCCAGATCCCAGGACTCTGTTTCAGCTGCTTTGCTTTCCTCAGCAAGTGCAAAACACTGAAAAGGTCCCATAAAGAGTCAGCCAATATTTTTTAAGACAATTCACACCTTGAGAGGTGTGTGTGAATGATAGATAGCCTGATTCAATCCGTTCCACCCAGATGGGAGCACACCATAGAGCATAGAAAGACAAGCAATGCAGACGGCACCACCACTGGCTAACCCTCAGCTGGTGAAACAGTTCCTAGGCGGTCTTTCCCAGAGAAGCAACTTAGAGTATCTTTCATTAGGTAGAGGCCACATCAGCTCTTGGCATCCCCAGGATCAGGGAAGTTGAAAGGTAGCATAGAGAAACATTCTCTACTTTTGACACTAATAGAATTGCATTGATTTTTTTAACCCAGTATATATATTGCACAATCTACAAAGACATAATTGTAGAGCAGCACAGGACAACTTGTGGTAATGTCCCTAAACTCTAGGCAATTGAGTTCTCACAATAAATTATCTTACTGTTTCTAGGACAGAAATTAAACCAAACAGTACATTTTGTGAAAGTGTTAATGGCCTGTTCAGCAGCTCTCTAGCCTAGTGCTATAAATAGGGATTAACGTGAGAAGATTCTGCCTCTCTCTCGATAGCTGCATTTACTGATCTGGGCCATTTAAAACGCTCTACCATTGCAGTGGCAGCCAGCACTGGTTAGCTTGACTGAAATTTAGAACGCTTTAGGCCTTATCCAAAGCACATTGTCTTCATTCGGCTATGCTTCTGTTCCTTAATACAGTCAGTGCTAAGCATTTCAAATCCCTGCATCTTAAAAACACCACTTCTCCTTCTATTCTGAAAGAGACATGTGAGATTTTTCCAGTTATGTTTCTTAAACTACTAACGTTTTAAACCATAAAATACTCCATTTTCTGGCAATTTCTCAGTGCCCTGTGTTCAACTCAAGAAACAAACTCATGCCACCACACCACCATTTCACAGAGCTAAGAGAAACATGCAAGAACAGTTACTCAGCTGATGTAAATCACTACAGCTCTATTGAATCCAATGGAACCATGCCAGTTTCCAGCAGCTGATGATCTAGTGTGGAATCTTGCCTTCATTGCTGTCAATGGAAGCTTTGCCTCTGCTTTCAGTGGGGCCAGAATTTCAGTCCTAACCCACCACATCTTCCCAGATTGGTCCAACAATCAGGGGTATTAGGTATTTGGTACTTCTTTAGCACAGCTATATTTGTATTTATCTGTCCATTTATTTATTTATAACAATTGAGAAAATGTAATTAATTATGTTAGCATATAATTGTGGAGAGCTCTAACACACAGTTGGTTCAGCCAGCCTTTGTGCTTTTAACATTCTTTCTGAGAATATGCTTGACATCTTGTGTAAATATACAGTCATGATCCAGACAGCCCATATGCTTCCCACCACTTCCCAGAATGGCCTGCTATACCAAATTTGTGAAGTTCCAACTACATAGAGTCTCTCATTTATTTTAGTAACATATTCTCTCTTTGATGCATTATTGGAGCACTCTCAGTTGATGGTATTAAGCCATTTCCTCAGGCACAAGATGCTTTTTTCCAGACTTGTCCCTTTGAGATCTGGGCAGCTCTTTTGGGTGTAATCCACCTCCATCTTCATTGCAGTTTTACTGGAAGCAGCTGTTACCTCTTCTTTAATAGTCTGCAGGTCGCCAGGTAGCCTGAGGGACCCACCATCTGACATCCGTGCTCGATTCTAAATATACACCTGCACATCATGTTTTCTTGGGGCAATAGTATTGCAGTGGGACTCTCACTTCCTTTAGCACAGCTGCACTTTCATCTCTTGCCTAGGAAACTTTATTTAATCCCCACAGTTTCAATTTGTAGTTTAACTATTCTGCCCAAAATAGGACAAAACTATTTTATGGATATCTGTAAAAGTGCTGCAACCCATTTGTCTATGTCTTTGTACAGATAAATATTCAAAACTCAAATCTCCATTCCCCCTTATGTTTCATTCCTATTCAATTGAAAAAAAAAACCAGACTGTTTTGGGGTAAGAGGACAGGAAGTAATACAAGTATGATTCCTGAGTCTCATCTTAAAGCAGTGTGACATTATTTGGGACAGGGGCAGAAAGAACAGATGTAAAATGGTGTTATCAGTGAGAGATTGGCACATAGGCATTTACACCTAATGGTTGGAACAGAAGTGAGTAACCATGAATAGGAACCCACTGTCAGAGTCAGAGCCAGAGGACAGATGTCTAATGGTTATAGCTGGGTTACCAGGAGCAAATGGAAGCAGGCACAGGTCTGGGTGCTAAGCAGATGAGAACATGGTTGTGAAGAAGAAAACACAGGAGCAATGGCAGCCATGGGTAAATGTTTGAACAGCCATGAGTTGCTGCTACTGGGCTTAAGCATAGTCCGCTGACTCCTCCCACCAATCAGGTGGTGTAGCTTATCATATAGCCTACTTCTAGACTGTTGCATTTACTAGATTGCCTGGAAACTTGGATCTGCTTCAGGCCCTGACTCCTGGTAACATTCAACTCTTGTTTTGTGTTCTGTAAGATTAGGCTTGATGGTGGACAACACAGTGAAGACAATAGTGCTATGCAGTCAAACAAGCACAGAGAATTATACATCATATAAGCCCTGAACGCAAGGTGTGTAATTGTCTATAAGAAACTTGTTAAGCCATTTTTAGGCTTTTGTGTGCTACCCCTGATTAAATGCAACGGAAATTACACAGATATTATAGAAATGAGAACGAGAATGAAGGCTAGAGAAATGTATGATGTGGAGAAGGGATATGATTAATTTTTCACACTGCTAAATGAGAACCTCTGGGACACTAAGACCCATGACTCAGTAAAATAAAGTATTCTAAAACAGGGAAAATAAGAATTTGTAGAGCATCTTACTTGAAAATAGTAGTAGCATGGGTGGTGAGTTTAAGAGGCAAGGGAAAATATTCTGGGTACATCTAAACCACACCCCTCTGTCGGCAGAAGGATGTAAATTAGATGTATCAAAAGTGCAAATGAAGCCGGGATTTAAATATCCCACAATTCATTTGCATAATGGCAGCCGCTGCTTTTTTCAAAACGGGGCTTTTCAAAAAAAACAGCGGTTTAGATGGAGCATTTTTGACAGAAATGCCCCGTTTCAAAAGATCCTGTACTCCTCAAAAAATGATCTTTCAAAATGGGGCATTTCTTCGAAAATGCCCTGTCTAAACTGACGGGGTTTTTTCGAAAAGCCCCGTTTCGAAAAAAAGCAGCAGCTGCCATTATACAAATGAAACATGAGATATTTAAATCCCGGCTTCATTTGCACTTTTGATACGTCTAATTTACATCCCTCTGCCGACAGAGGGGTGTAGTTTAGATGTACCCTATCTCCCCTAAGTCTTAGACTATGTCTAGACTGCAGGCTTCTTTCAGAAGAAGCTTTTCTGGAAGGGTGTGTCTAGACTACAGGGTTTTGTCGACAAAAGTGGACTTTTGTTGACAAAACTATACCTGCGTCTACACTACTGCTGAGTTCTGTCGACAGTAAGTCAACAGAACATGGCAGTTTTGTCGGCGGCGGTAAACTTCATTCTCATTTCAAAAGAGAGCGTCTAGACTCTCTGTCGAAAAAGCGGCTTGCTTTGTCAACAGTACTGGCTGTAGTTTAGACGCTCTTTTTCGACAGAGGCTTTGTTGACAGTATCGAGTTTTGTCGACAGAGGCTATGCTTCTGTCCCTTAATACAGTCAGTGCTAGGCATTTCAAATCCCTGCATCTTAAAAACACCACTTCTCCTTCTATTCTGAAAGAGACATGTGAGAGGCAAAGCCTCTGTCGACAAAAGCCTGTAGTCTAGACGTTCCCGAAGAGATCTTCCGAAGAAACTTCTTCTGAAAGAGAGTGTCTACACAGCAAAAGCACATTGAAAAAGTGATCTGCTTTTTCGAAAGATAGCATCTACACTGAATGGATGCTATCCCGCATTCAAGCTGTGATTACTATGGATGGAGTGGCCACCAGGGCACTTGTGCTTTTTCCTCTTTCCTCTTCTTTCGAAAGAACTCCCTCTTCCCTGTCCACACAAGCTTTTTCCAAAAGAGCTCTTTTGGAAAAAGGCTTCTTCCTCATATAAAGAGGTTTACTGATTTTGGAAAAAACCCTCTGTTGTTTCGATTTTTTTCCAAAAGAACATGATTGCAGTGTGGGCGTAAGTGAAGTTTTTTTGGAAAAACGACCTTTTTTCCAAAAAACTTCTGCAGTGTAGACATAGTGCCCAACATCTCACCTCTTCCTAACTCTGCTCTCACTGTTCCTGAAGGATACCACAGCAAGCTGTGGCAGCCTGGTTAGTCTTCCTTCAGATGGGACCTAGTAACTTTTAAGTGAAAAGCCTTCCAGCTGGCCAGACCTATGAGCATAGCACTGAACCTGTGAAAGAGCCATTAAGTGACAATGAAGCCATTTGACAAGCATGTGCCATCCTGAAAGTATTGTCAGTTTCTGAATTAGTGACAAAACAGCCATGCTTTACTCTTATATGTATACAGGACCATAGTTTCATATTTGCTTTAAATATTTCATTAGTTTGTTGCTGAAAATTATAAAATCACATCTCTAAGATAATCCTTGCATAGATTTTTAGATGCACAATTCTGAGTATTCATCTTTAACCTTAACTGCTTGGATCTTCAGACACGGAGTTTTTAAAATGAATTCTTCAGAAAGACTACCCTTATCTAAGGTACAACCCCAAAGTTCAAGAGAGCCCTTAGAGTGACAACATCACTTTTTTCCCAGATAGCTGGAGAAATCAGTTTCTCTTATTCTGTTTCTGACTATTTGATTAACTCGTTTTAAGAGAACCCTGCAGCAAAATCAGCTCCTTAGTAAAATATAAAATCTTTTATTATGCCTAAAACCTTTGGAAACATACTTTAATATAAACATATGGTGACATTTCATAAACATACCTATTGTTAGAGAGATCACACAAAATAAATCAATGCTCTCCTTTTCTAAAAGCAATGAACTTTGTTATGAACCCAGTAAACCACTTTGACTGATTATTTTAAAATAATATCCCTCAGTGCGTTAAATATGTAGTAATCTGGAGCAGTGGTCCCCAACCTTTTGGGGCTGCTGGGCACCCGGGGGCCGGGCTGCACATGCACCGTGTACCCAGGGCAGGGGCCGCGCATGCGCCACGCGCCCGGGGCGGGAGCTGCGCATGCGCCGGGCACCTGGGGCACAAGAATGGCTCAGGCCAGGCCTGGTCACTAAGTGGGCGCACATAAATGCCCTGGCAGACCCCATGGCACCCGTGGGCACCGCGTTGGGTTGCACTGATCTGGAGTGATTACTTTATAAAGGTTTAAGAATACATTTAAAAAACAAAATAAGCTTAGAAATTTAAAAAAAATGTAAACCAGAGAAGAGATGCATCATGTATTTCATAATATTTAATGTTGTATTCAGCAGGACAGATGACTTGCCCTTACTACAAAGTTTTTGCAAATAAATCTCTGACAAACTTCAGGGTATATAAAAACAAACAAACTTGAGACTGACCTTTTGTATTCCCAAACGTAGTGCTCTTAATTAGTTACATTCTGCATGTCCAGTCTTCACAATCTGACCTGCAGTGGAAAAGGTGCTCTATTTTCTTTAGAAAGAAACATCAGAGGAGTGGGCTTTTCCCCCCCGAATCTCATTTGATACATTTGGGTTCAGGGATTTGGCTCATCCCCCTTTTGGAAGGGGGGTGAGCAGCGAGGGGAAGGGAAGGAGGAGAGGGACAGAGGGGACGGGCAGGGGCAGGGCTTGGGCAGAGTGATGGCAGAGCTTGTGGCAGAGCAGAGGTGGAGTATGGGTGGGACCACAGGCTGGGTAGCATGCTTCCCATGCTGCAGCTTCACCTGCCACCCATGAATATCGTTTGTCCAAAAATTACCACCAATCAGCTCTATGCTAGACAATGCTTGGTGGTCTGAATACAGTTTCAACTGGGAACATACTCATGAATTGGAAAAGCAAATCACATGGCCACAACAAATGTGGATACTTGTCAAGCTACTGCTCTCTCTATTTGTGCATGCAGCATTGGGACTGTATATTGGTATCCTGTACATCATCAAAGAAATTAATTAATTGATTGATTGATTGATTGATTGATTGCAGGTACAAATTTGTAGATCCTATCATTTGTGTTAAAGCAGGGTGAAAACTGCAAAAAGTAATTGAACATTCACTCAAATAAAAGCACCTGTCAAGAAATCTTGTTGACATCCCTTCTCCTGTTTATCAAAGATCCAGTCAGCGAACAGAACAAAGCCAGATGGCTTAGTTGACAAATTATACACCACAAAAATAATAGCCAGAGATATAGGCAAAACAAAGTATGAACAACCTGCAAAATCTAAACTAAAACGTAACATGATTTAGACTCTGATCCTTGCATTTCTTTACTCACAGGCTCAAATATTTGCATAATATTGCTGGCCTCATAGTTCTGCAGATACACCAAGGAACAGAGGTTTACTTCTCTGTGTGAGTGAATCCCTTTGTGCAGGAGATTCATTTTTAAAAGCCTAGTTAAGATCAGCTCTGATTTCTGCAATCCTAAAGGCACAAAGCATGCATTACCATCCCTTTGAAAGTTGATCAAGAGCATATCCGATAATACAACAAAATGCTGCAAATGGGACACAAACCAAATTTCCCAGACTGTATTTCAAAATATCTGAAATGAAAGCAATAAGCAATTTTAATATTCACCCTAATTTGTAAATGGAGGAAGCACAAAATGTCACAAACCCATCTTCCATTCAAGCATGACAGACTATACCTTTCAAGAAATTTCCACTAGAGCAATCAAAACAACAAACAAGACTTCAAAGATGAATGACCACAAAGACTTCTATCCTTCTTCATAACCACTGAAAAAACAAAGGTTTTCTGTTTAGTCTCAAGGATCATGTTCTAATGATCTGAAAGACAAAGCAGTGACTAAATAATCACTTTATTCCTTTTTTAATTTATAAAGAGGATTTATCAATTTATAGGATTTTCCTCTGTGTTCACTGTTCATCACTGTAGTATCTTTGCTGCACAAGTTTAACCTCACAAAAGACCTATAACATAGGGAGAATAACTCTGCCTATATTACAATTAGGGAGCTGAGATAATGAAGAGGCTAAGAGTACATCTACACTTCAGTTAAAATCCCATAGCTGGTCCATGCTAGTGGACTTGGCTCATGATACTCAGGCTAAAATGGTGTTTAACTGCACTATAGACATTCAAGCTCATGTTGCCCATTAAGTTTTTCATGACTCAGTATATTCCATAAAGGGATGTTTCTTAAAATAAATAAATAAATAAATAAAACCAACCAATAGTGCTTCTCTACAAATTCAAATTGTCTTCAAAAGTCAGGCTAGCAAGTTGATAAAATCCCAATACCACTCAACAAAAAACAGCCGTGTTTGGATATTAATTATAGACACATATGACAAACTAGGTGTAACTTACCACACCAACAGGTACGGGCCAGAAAAACAATGTAAAGGATAAGTATTTGCAGTGGTGCAAGCTGGGCTGCCACTTCCCACAGCTGTCATTGGCCAGAAACAGCGAGCTGGGAGCGGCTGTACCTGCAGATGTGCAGGTAAATAAGGCATCTGGCAGCCCGCCAGTGGCTAACAATGGCTAACTGTGTCCGGCCCATAAGGCAGTTATTGCCCACCTCTGATTTAGACTCATTATTTGAATTATAATGATAGGGATATACCTGAGCCTAGAAGTTCAGGCGTTAATTCAGATTGGAATTGGAAATTTTTCCAAATTTTACTGTGCTTTTCCATTTTGGGCTCAACTCTAGCTGAAATGAGCATACAAAATGGTATAATTAATTCCAGCATTTGTTGTCAATGATGTTGGTTTTAATAATCTAGTTGATTTTAAAGACTACCAGCATTATATTCACACACTTCATCGTTCTTCATATCTGTCTAAGGTTTTCAATTGATTTGTCCATCCATATGTCAAATGTGTCTTTTCTATTTATTGTCTTTTTTCCCCCAAGAAAATACCATTTAAAACATCTTAAGACAATACATATTATTCACAAGGTAATCTCAGAGTATGTCTACGCTACAGATTTTTTTCGGAAAAATGTCTGGTTTTCCAAAAACCCCTCAATTACGTCCACACTGCAATCGCAGTCTTCTGAAAGAAAATCGAAAGAACAGAGGGGTTTTTCCGACATTGATAATCCTAATTCTAGGAGGAAGAAGCCTTTTCCTGACAGAGCTCTTTCGCAAAAAGGCGTATGTGGACAGGGAAGAGGGAGTTCCTTCGAAAGAAAAGGAAAGCAGAAAAAGCACAGGTGCTCTGGTGGCCATTCTGCCCATAGTAATCACAGCTGAAATGCAAGATAGCGTCCATTCAGTGTGGACACTATCTTTCAAAAAAGCAGATTGCTTTTTCGATGTGCTTTCGCAGTGTGGACGCTCTCTTTTGGAAGAAGTTTTTCTAGAAGTTTTCTTCCTAAAGAAGCCTGCATACTAGACATAGCCTCAGTGAGAAGTAAATGCTCTCATGAGATTAGTTTTGTCTCTTTGGAATAATCTTTCCCTGCAGTTGAACTTTGGGCTTCAGTCTCATAAAAAAGTTATAATGGAAGCATATGAGGGAAAGCCACCTATGCAGCATGATCTTCTACGTGCTTCCCCTGTGCAGCTGTCACCAATCCCCTCTGCAAAATCTTTGTGTTGCAGATAGACGTCACTCAGTGCAACACATTGCTCATGTACGCAGTCCCACAAAGCCTCAGTCCTGTGTAGAACAGCATTATCATTCCCTCCATATTTTGAGATCACCACCAGGGCAGGGCTTTCTGGTGAAAGCTGAAGACACAAAGCCTTTCATAGGATGCATGGATGAGTGTATGCGAACAGCACAGAGCAGTAGTTCTCAAACTGTGGTCCATAGCTGTCTTGCAAGTGGGACTCGGCTTGAGGCTCAGTTCCCTCCATCCTCCACAGTGGGGAGCCCCCTGCGGGGCTCCAGCCCCATGGCCTCACCCTGTGAGGTAGGAGCACCAGCAGCAGCTTTCCATTGCGGGGGAGGGGGAGAGAGAAAGCACCAAAATTACCACAGCATCCAGCCTGCAGGGGGAGCAAGCGAGCGGCTGGGAGAATGGCAGCACACGGATGCACTGCCTGGAGGCCTTTCCCACTGCTTCCACTGGCCTAAATCATGGCCAATCGGATCACCAGGAGTCAGTGCCTGGGAGCAGTGGGAGGGCATGAAGCCTTGTAAGTAGCACCCCTCCACTTACTAAGACCCTATAGCCCCAGCCTGCTCCTTCATCTTTCCTTGCTGCTGCACTCTCCCTCCTGGCCAAACACGGCACCATCCTTGCTCTTGCACCCGCCCTCCTGAGCAGAATCCCTACGTCCACCCTTCACCTGCACCCTCCCTTGCTCCTGCATTCTCCCTCCTAACCAGACACCTACTCCCAGCCTGCTCTATCACCCTACTCCCCACCCAGACTTTGCACCCTCACCCGCACCCCATCTCTATCCCAATCCTTGGGAGCCCCCTCCTGCATACTGAACCCCTCATTTTTGGCCTCACCCTAGACCTGGGGAGCTCACAAAATCTACTAACCCAGGACTCCCGAAGAGTTAACCTGGCCTGTGAGAAGCCCTGTATCTTGGTCCTCTCTTCACCCTCTCCCTCTCCGCCCCACCCCCATGGGGCTAGAGCATCAGGGGAAGGAGGTGTCTTGTTTGGGGGCCACATCAGTGAGAGTTGGAATTTGTGTGGGAGGGTTGCCTCTCACTTTTGCATGGTCTCTAACTGATTTTTTTGGTGGCTCAGTGGTCCCCAACCCAAAAAATATTCTCCACCCCTGCTATAAATAAGGATAAGGTTGAAATCTTTTGTGTTGGACATAAATTAATATTTTACTTTATTTAAAATGAAGCTTGGTAAACTAACATGATAAAGATAAAGCTCTTAATCTGTTTAATTATTTTGATTTTAATTAATATTTCCTTTCTTACCATTTATATACACCCACTTATGTTATAGTTCCAGTAGCCTAATATAACTAATTTAGTATTTAAGGTATTTGGAGATAAGCAAAGGCATTTTGTCATCGGGATGGTTGGCTGGTGGTCCACGAAAAGGTTTGTGTGAGTGGGGTGGGCTGTCGGCCAAGAAGTTTGAGAACCACTGATTTAGAAGGAGTTCTTGAACAGACAAACAGATGCACACACACACACAGACAAACTCTCTCAATTATATAGTAGATATAATATTTGATAGTTTATGTTGTAATTATGAAACATTTTGATAAGACAATTTTGATGTTTCTGAAATTGAAATATCTTTGAATTTCCTTTCCATGGCAAATTTCAATATTTTGACTCTTCATCCTGGGTTAGGAAAAAAGGAAATTTGGACATGTTGGAATTTTCCACAGGACAGAGACTCCATTTTCTGATCATCTTCAATGCTGCTCAGAACTTCTGAAAATTATACCATTAAAGAAAAGTTAATTTTGATGCCTAAATATGTATTTGTGAGCTCAGTTTTAGGCATTCATTTTTGAAAATGCTGGTTTTAATCTAATGTGATGGTATAAAGAGGGGAAAAGAGCTCAGGCAGAAGGAATCTAATGAAAAGCAATGTAGAAAAAATTAAAAACACATTGAAGAAGCATGAATGTTTTCAGTTCCATAGATAAAACATTCCAATCACCAAGATACAAATATGCAAAGTTGTATAACTTAATTTTACATTGGGGACCACAAAGTATTTTCAGAAGATTTAAATTTCTAAACAGTGGTGATATTTTTAGAAAATGTCATCTCTAATCTTTAATGATAACATTTATGAGCACTTAAAACCCTACAATAAAATATATTTGGTGACACTTACTACAACCTACCATTTCAAGACATTGCATAGGCAAATGCATGATGTGTCTATTTACTACACTATATGGATAGACAGAAATATTTGTACCTCTTGAACAATGACAAATAATTGTCATGCAAAAGAGGTGCCAAAGAGTGGGAGAGAAAAATGCTTTATACAGTTCTACTCAGGTGGAGAGAGGCTTAATCCTATTGACTTTCTTATTTTTAGAGGAGATATAAAATGATACATTCCAAGAAAACCTCTCAACACTGATATTACCAAATTATGAAACTTTTTTTATCATTTACAGGATCGGTCGGCAAAGGCTTCCCCAGCCGACAGATCCACTTCTAGACTGCCGCGCTGTGCCGGATCAGCTGATCGTCGGCACAGCGCGCCATGTTTATTTTAATGAAGCGGGGATTATTTAAATCCCTGCTTCTTTGCCTATGCCGGGTAAACTAGTTTACATGGCTCTGTCAACGGAGCCATGTAGTCTAGACATACCCCAAGAGAAAGACCAGTTGATTCTTGCCTGATTTCCTTAGAGATTGAAGTAGATGTGAAGTAACAAGCAAGAAACAGATTGCAGGATAGGGCATGGGGTAATGAAATGGGATAATGTCAACTAAAGAAGACTGTTTTTGTCATGAGTAGCAGAGAGAGAGATTTTTAAATGATCACCACATTGTTTTTTAAGATTTCCATCCTACATCAAGCTCCCTACAGGTAGAACCATCTGCCCGTCTTCAGTCTGCTGGCTTCAGTGGGGATCTGTATGCCCGCACAGAGCTCAATTTAGAGTCAAGGCCTTACTGAATGTCCTAGACGCACCCCAAAATGGCATGCAAGTGAGCTGTCAATCAAATCATGTAATAACATGACATATATGTGAGCTGTCAATCAAATCAAGTAATAACACTGAATGAGTTAAAGCAGTAACAGTTTGAAAGGCTAGTGAGTAGCAGCAGACCCAGTCTAGTAACACAAAACCAATACTATATACAGGACCTGGAACACTGAATTTAGGGAGCAGGACCCAGGAAATAAATAGGAAAATGAAGGAAATACACACACACACCCATCATCCTGGTAGTTTAAGGAGAATCTTGAATAAGGAGAAGAGGGGGGAAAGGCTCCTTTGGGATCAGTGCAGGAGACAGCATGGAAGAAGTAAACAAACTGGCATAGGTGGAACAGAGTGGATAAGATATGATCCAAAAAGGGAATGCAAATATTTAGACTGGGGAGGGCAGAGTGACGGGGCTGGAAGAAACATGTCTATGTAAGTGTATATGTGTGTGTGTGTGTGTGCGAGTGCCTATACATTCACAATATGTAAAAAGTAATTTGCCTTTGTCTAGATTTCAATAAAATAAGGGATTTTTAGGTGTATTTCACACATTCTGCTTTTCTGCGTTAGCCCATGACCTAACTGTCTGAGTCTGAGAACATCTTTGAGTTGGCTAGCTTCAATGCCCAGATACATATGCAGAAATGTGACACCTTGTTTGAGCACTCAGAATCCTCGTAGATGACTCATTCATGTAACACAACTGTCTCAAGTTCTACTATTAGATTTAGAAAGGTTATGCTTTTCTTTAGCAGAAATTGGCAATGAATAGATAAAGTACTTGAAGAATGAGCAACATTCTGAGGACATTTCTTCAGATAAGCAAGTGACTGCTCAGGGGCACTTCATATGGGTGTGGAAGGTTCCACTGAATATAATAGAAATGCATGTACTCAAAAATATTAAAAATATACTCTATTATATTTGCTACAAAATGGATAATAAAGAGATGCACAAGCCAAAAAAGGAAACAAAATACAAACAGTGCTAAGATTAAAGAATGGCAGAGACCTAAACCCAACTATATATCCAGTTAACAAAAATAGATTAAATATGTTGTAGCAGAAATATATTTGTACCAATTTGAAAATTGAAAGTATTCCTTATCATATCTAGAGATATTGACACAATAATGACTGCTGGAATATCTTAAAAAACAAAAACAAAACAAAACAAAACAAAAAAGCTCTTGCTTGCAAGGACCAATCTATAACAGATTTCACCTTTCATAGAAAACCTTTTGTCCAAACTCTGTCTGTTTTGACACACCAATATTGTCTCATATATCTCTATTCCAATACAAAAATAAAGAGTTAGATTCTGAAAAAAGAAAATATCTTTAAAACACACTTTTTAACATTACCTGGTTTACCGGGCATAAAAGAAAACGTGTTAAAGTTCTTGAAAGTGCAAAAGGAGAATAGATGTGAAACACATATTCGTAGTAAATTATACCTTGGAAAGAATATCTGGCAGAACAGCCTCCACAGTCACATTCAGTGACAACGTGTAACTAACACTGCATTGATTTAATTGATGAATACAATACACACCATTCTACTTGATGGGTGGTTAACAGCTGACACTTGGACCAATAACAAATGTGTTCTCTGATACCTGCATCGAGATCTTCAGCCGCATAAAATCCCAAAAGGATGTTCCTTCCTGGAAAATTGGGCACAACCTGGATTATTATAGGTCAAGATGCTGAAAATGGGCTGCTTATATATCCATTTTAAGTCTTGGCAATCTTGTTATGCCACTGAAACTTTTGATGCCCACGGTATCCAGTTATGTAGCAGCTGTCCTTGGTAAACATGTTCCAGGATTTGTTTGGTCTTACATTCTATTATGGCCATTTGAAGACAACTGCCAAAACCAAACCAGCACTGGTGGAGGCTGTTGCTGGGTTCAACTTGTAATATCCTTGTTTCTAATTTTGTCCTGACACTTGATAAGGAGCATTTGTGGAAGATGACGAGAATTAGAATATCAGTCTGATGTTTTTCAGCCTTCTTCTGTGGCTATGCTTCATTTCCACACAAAAGAGATGTTATAACTGTGGTTCTATAGTTTATAGCAAGTTTGATGTCTTGACATCTCCACAAAGGCTACTGAAGGCCCCAAATATGGCAGCAGCAGCTGTTGATGTTTGAGTTACAGTATCTTCTGAGCTATCTGCAGCACTATCCCTGACAACAAGAATATGGCAATTGTCAAATAATTGGACAATGCCCCATTCACATAGGCTGTGTCTACATTGGCACCCTTTTTCGGAAAAGGGATGCTAAAATTACAAATCGCTGGGATTTAAATATCCCCGCGGTATTTATTTACAGCCGCTGCTCGGGGCTTTGCCGGCAAAGCGCCAGTCTAGACGGATCTTGCGAAAATAAACCCTTTTCCGCAAGATCTCTTATGCCTACTTTCAAGGATTACCTTTCAAGTAGGCGAGAGATCTTCGCGGAAAAGGGTTTATTTTCCGCAAGATCCTCGTCAGACTGGCGCTTTTTGCCGGCAAAGCCCCGAGCCGAAAAAGCGGCAGTTATGTAACAAAATACCGCGGGGGATATTTAAATCCCCCGCGGATTTGCAATTGCGCTGTGTCTCATTAGCATCCCTTTTCCGAAAAAGGGTGCCAATGTAGACACAGCCATAGGGTTAATACTGAGCTGGTTATAATCTGGAGCAGGAAGCTGACTAGTTATAATTGACAGGGATTATGTTCAATCTGGATTCATAAAATTTAATACAGTTTGGCCTGATTATTAATGTGACTACTTCTCTGCCAAACAGATTAGCAATCAGCTACAGCAATTCACCAAACTGTGCCTACCGGACAATATCATCTAGGTATCTGAGATCTTGAGGTGGGATGGTGTTCAGCTCAACACCTGTGACAGCTCCCTTGGCACTTGGATGGGATTCTTTCCTTTGTAAAACAGTGCAGGTTATTGTAGGATATTTTCAAGACACTAGCAGGGAACTGCATAAGACTATGCAAATGAATTTGTTTATTTTCCATGGGAGCAGCTAAATAAATAACTGAATTAGGCCACTGAATGTGCCTTTGTGAACTAGACATTTCCAGAAACTTGAGCAGGCTCGGTCTGAAGAGATCATGCAATTAATAAAACATGCAGTATCTTCTTTCCAGACAAACCTGACTCCCCAGGGCTCACACTGCTGCAGTCAAATGATGCAAATGGGCTGGCTTCAGGATGGTGAATTTTCTGTAGTGAGAAAATTGTTGGAATATGTTAGTTTTTTAAAAATAAATAGTCTATACTTCTGTTTAACATCTACTAGCTCTGTTCAAATGACTAATAAACTAGACTAGGATAATGTGTTATGTATTTGTGCCAGATCATCTCTGTCCTAACAAGAAAGCAACCCATTATCTTCTTTTTTTGTGGTTGGTTTCAGATAGGTTATTTATCCTCAGCATGATCCAAGTCCACCGAGACAATGGAAAGACTCCCTTTGGATTAGGTCTTTCCAATTCTAGTTTCCCCAGCTTTAACAAAACAACTACAGGTAACAATGTTGTTTTGATAGCTCAGAGACATAGGCTGATGAGTACAGAATGGAGGGTTCAGCCTGCTGCTGACCCAATTCTGAGGTGTGTATAACTCTTTGCTAAATACCCTTTTTCATTATATACAATAAAAAACTTTATACTGGGTTATGTAACATTTCTACTAGTTATTCATACATAGACCAAGTGTTTCAGGAAGGCACTGACCTCTGAGTCACAGTTCTGCAGTGTGCGTAAGCCTCTCGATAGATTAATGGGGTCCCCTGAAATCCAAGGTTGCCATAGATGCTAAGTTTGTTGCTAAGCAATCTTTTCCAGTAAAGGGAAATCCAATGCAGACACCAGGATTACCTATATCAAAAAAAGATTGCTGAGACCTCTGCTTGAGGAATGTCTTCTTGAAATATCTAGCATCCTTCCCTCCTGCAGAGAGAAGGCCAGAGAAATCTCCGCTAATAGCGGGCCTAATGTTTTCAAACCAGCTTTCACCAGCCATGAAGCATTTACCTTTAATCACTGGTTGCATTTCAAAGTCTTCCCAACTATCTCCAAAATCTCAATGGCAGAAGCTGAAAGGCTTTATCCCAAAGAGGCTTTGCAAACATGCTGATCTTATAAACAATTAAGGTGGACCAAGAAAACAAATTCTTTGCCCAATCCCAAACCAAAGCAATGATCAGATCACAGTCAGGTATAATTTCCAACAATCACCCGATCCCAGGCCAAACACCAGATCCCCAGTATGATCAATTGCATGAATCAAGACAGAAATTATGTGGGCTAGTCCCACTATTGTTAAACTAGCCATGAAAAAGTGAATGAATCTAGGGAAGTTATCACTGAAATCCTCCAGATCAATTATTCTTGGCAACACAACAAACAGTTGAAAGAAAACCTTAATAAAGGGTAGCAGAGAATCCTAGGTACAGAAGGGGGGGAGGCGTTTATACTATAATTAGATCCAGATGAATCTCTCATGATGACTCAATTAAATCTAGCTGGGGATTAGGAGGAATCCCGGCATTTAAGATACAGATACAAAGCCATCTTCCTGATACCATTTTATTTCATATTAGACCATCTGCACTTCTAGAGCCAGTAAATGTCATCTAACTAGGGCTCAGTTGGACATGTAAAGGGCCAGAAACTTAATTAAATAATGGATAGGGGTAACTTGATTGGCCAATGGCTCTGTATTAGACAGCATAATACACCAGTCTACCCATCCATATCGATATGGATCGTGACCCCTTGTTGTGTTGGAAAACTGGAAGACAATTGTATTTAGAGGAGTTAGTGAATCTTCCCAGTTCTCATGCCTGGAAACTAGAAAACAGGCTTTGGCCTGCTGTTAGCAAGGAAAATTCCCAGCTAGCTAGCTCGTTAGAGAGATAGGCCATGCCCAGCATGGCTGAGTTCATTGCATAGTTGAGATAAGCTCTGAGGTAAACAAGCCTGTCTGTGGGAATCTTCTCAAACAGGCAGGTGTTTTGTTTTGTTTTTTTTCTTTCTGCACGTAGTTAGTTGTCGCGTCTAGAATTTTGTGCACAGGCTATATATCGTTTACTGTTGCCAAAGCCCTCTGGACTTCCCTAAGGACCTGGAACTGTACAGAGATGCCTCTTGGACATGGCCCAGGAGTCCATCCTTTGCTGAGTCAGAGTCCCCAGCAAGCAAAAGGGATGTTGTAAGCCTTCTCTTGTCTTTTCCTTTTATATCACCTGTAATATCTAAGGGTATGTCTACACTAGCCCCCTAGTTCGAACTAGGGAGGCTAATGTAGGCATTCGAAGTTGCAAATGAAGCCCGGGATTTAAATGGCCGGGCTTTATTTCATCTTCCCGTCGAGCGCCATTTTTAAATCCCTTAGTCGAACTAACTGCCCGCGGCTACGCGCGGCAGTCAAACATTAACTCGAACTAAGGACTTAGTTCGAGTTAACGTTTGACTGCGGCGTGTAGCCTGCGAGCAGTTAGTTCGACTAAGATTTAAAAATGGCGCCCGACGGAAGATGCAAATAAAGCCCGGGCTATTTAAATCCCGGGCTTCATTTGCAACTTCGAATGCCTACATTAGCCTCCCTAGTTCGAACTAGGGGGCTAGTGTAGACATACCCTAATAAACCTTGCATTTATTCGCATAAAGCAATTTGTTTTTTTGGTTACCCTTCAAACCTGAGAGCAGAGTCTGTCTGGCCCAGCTTCTAAAGTAAGACACCCCTCCATTTGTGAGATCCAAGCAGCCACACAAAAAAAAAAAAGAAGAAGAAGAAGAAAGAATGAAAGACAACAAGGCGACAGGCACTAACAGAATCTTCACTGAGATATTCAAGCAGGGAGGATCATCCCTGCTGTCATAGAATCATAGAGCTGGAAGAGACCTCAGGAGGTCATCAAGTTCAGCCCCCTACCCAATGCCAACTAAATCAACCCAGCCAGGGCTTTGTCAAGCCGAGACTTAAAAACCTTTAGGGATATAGATTCCACCACCTCCCTAGGTAACCCATTCCAGTACTTCACCACCCTCCTAGTGAAATAGTTTTTCCTAATATCCAACCTAGACTTCCCCCACTGTAACTTGAGACCATTGCTCCTCGTTCTGCCATCCGTCACTACTGTGAATAGCCTTTCATCCATCTGGAGACAGAAACCTCACATGCAGCCAGTGCCAGAGAGTGTTCTTTGTCAGAACTGGCCTAATTTCTCATCTACATACTCATCAGTTATAGGCATCCAGGGGGAAATCTTACTTGCTTCGAGGGATCCCAGAGAGAAAGAGAGAGACATCATAACCTAAAGAGCAGGATCCCTGTTTACCAACACCCTGTATTTCTTTGATAAGGCTGATGGCAAAGTTAATGGAATCAAAATTAAACATCTCAACTCAGGCTTGTATCTACTGCATTGCTTTTTCTTTCTCTGCCTTTAGTCAATTGTCAGTAGAGATAAAGAGATGTGCCAGTTTCGAACCACTTAAATAACTATAATGAGAGAAGAAGCCCTATTACTGCCGGAGAGAGGAACTGTTCACCTAGCAAGTGCCTGCCCCAGCAAGCTTCTAGGCTCCATTTCAGAAGAGGCCTGGGTTCTCTAAAGCTGTGAACTGTACTCTGCACTTATATAACCTTTCCCCCTCCCTACATGTTCCTGTTTGTCAAAAGAACCCACATATACAGTTATATATATGGAATCTTTGTCACATCATCTCACACTAATGTTATTTCTGTTCTTCTTCTTCTTCTTCAATACTTAATCGAACTGTTAGCCATAGTGATCATTTGCCATTTGGTCTGTTCCTGAACAGCTGCAAGAGGCTAATGGCCTGAGAGTCCAACATCGGAACAGACATGATGAACTCATATAATAGGGCAACTGTCTCCACCCCTCAGTTAATGGAATTTTATCTCAAATGTTATAAGATTTCCAGAGAATGGCATTGTCCATGTTTTTCTCCCATACAACTGTATGGAGAAGATGCAACTCAAATGGAACCTGAACCTGTTTGCTGTACCAAGATGATGTGGATTCCATCTTTGTTATAATTGCCCCTTGGCTGACACTGTGATGCCAGTTCATTGGAGAAGCTCTGTGACAGAGGTGGAGTAACTGGAAATTATAGAATCCAAAGAGCAAAAGCTGGAGACTGCTTTGAATAATTGTATTATTGAAAGAGAGTGGGGTTGTGGATGGACCTGATCCTGTTGATTTTTCAGCTTTGTCTTTAACCATGAAACATGAAGGCCAATCTTATCCAATCCTTCCTCCATTTTCAAGAGTGCCTCACAAAACCTTTTGAGATTCTACAGTATAAGAACCACACCATCAGCGTAGTCAAGGTCTGAGAGCAAGTGATCACCAATCTTAATGCCTGAATGAATGCTCTATTGTGAAACCCATTACCTGATAAAAGAGTGAACGTGCCAAGACATCACTTTGCCTGACATAAGATACTGATTTAAAAGATGTGGACATCCAATTGCCCAGACATATACATGTAATAATTCCATTGTGCAACTTTCTAATCAAGTCCAGCAGAACAGTAAAGATACCTATGCTCTTTAAGGCCTTCCATAGTGTGACACAATCAACTGGATCAAAAGACTGACATGCCATATTCAGAGGCTTCCTGAACTCACAGTGTATCTCCAACAAAAAAAAACAAGGGGCCAAAATGCCATTTAATGTGGACCTGCTTCTCATAAAGCTTGATTTTTGGGGATGACCCTTCTGCAGTAGCAGATGCAAAGTGATGAGCCTGCAATTCTTACATTCCCTGTGTAGACCTTTGCTCTTATAAGGTTAGGTCATAATATCATCCTTCTAAGGCCACATCTTCACTATGCAAAAGATCAACACTGCTGCAGTTGATTTTCCAGTGTTCCATTTAGTGGGTCTAGTGAAGATTTGCTCAATCAAACTCAGGGGGTGCCCCCATCAGTGTCTGCTCCTCACAAGGAGCAAGGGAAGATGATGGGAGCAAACACTCCTGTTGAACTCCTACTGTGTGGATGGCTCAGAAATACGATTTAAGATACGTTGACTTCAGCTATGTCATGAACATAGCTGGAATTGTGTATTTTAACTTGACCTTCTGCTGTAGCATAGACTGAGTGCAGGTCATTGTCAAGGATCCGGGCCTCCACACAAAACCAAAGTTGGCCAGAAGTGATTCTGCTATTATCTCTGTTGGGATTCCAAAATGGCCCACCCAAAAAACTAAGGAAAAGTGTTTTTTTTAAAATCCTGGTTGTTTTACTACACTACTGTTGAAAAACAAACATTTCCTTAACATTTTGTCAAAATTGTCATCCCCTGTATGTATGAATAGCTACAATTAAGTCATTTGTACAATTAAGAAATTTATAACTGAGAGGGATGTCCTAATTCCTAAAACTAATGAACGGCTTCATTTCCAACTTTCACAAATATTTACTCTCTTCCTTAAGGAAAAGTGATGTACATTTAAATTCAATCAGAATTTGTTCTCATGCTTTGCACTGGTATTTCAACAGTGTAGCTGAAAAATTAAACTCAACTTTAACTATGGAGTAGCTTGCAACACATACATAATATAGGTCACTATTTTTAGAGTTGGACATGTTAACTGAATTATAATAAGATATATCCTATCACAGTGCTACATAAGAGTTAAGCACTGAAAAAAAAACATAATTCACAATGAAATAATAAATTTGAAATAAGCCAGAATCTGTGCAGGTGTGGTGTATTGTATGGTTGCTTTAATTGTCAGTAATTTCATTAAAACTACTCATTACAAAAATATCGTAGGTCTTCCTTAAAAATCTGTTTTACTGTAATGACTTGTTATGAATCACATTTTATGAAAGCAATGATTTTTGTCCTTTTGCTGTTCTTTGCACATGAAGAATTTAGTGGAGAATATCACAATAATTAAATAATACTGCATATACATAACTTTTATTATCAGTATCACTCTATAAAAGTGGAAATCACACTTCCTTTTCTACTATTACAGCACAGAACTGGGAGCACTCTAAAAATAGCTGCTTTATGAGCTTTTTTTTTAAAGGCTTTATTGGCTAATTCCTGGTCACTTTACTCACATGCGTAGTCCTATCTATTTAAGTGGGAATAGTTTCATAGGAAAGACTTGGATGATTTGATCCTATATTTATTTTGCAGCTCTGTCTGTAATGAAGACAACAGGGGACAATCTCTTTTACAATCATGTTCGTTAGCATATTCTAAGCTTGGCGTCTACAGTGTTCCTATTACAGCACCCGTACACAAAGGTGCTCTCCAGATGACAGACATAGTCTATCCAAATCCTAGAGGGCTTCTAAAATAAGAGGTTGTGCTTCATGAAAGCATCCATATTCTGGAGCTAGCACATGCTTAAGTGTCTGCCAAGATGGCACATGAGTAAAGTGCACACGTAGGCTAGTGGTCTAACTTGAGTGGGATTATTCATGCACTTAACATTATACATCTCTGTATTCATGGTCTACATACTTTTGTAATCATCTGTGCATAAAGTATATTTTGTGAAATATTATTTGAAAGCTAATAGCTCATGGATCAATAATACCATGAAGAAATATGTTTAGTAACATTATATATAGCGTTATAAACATACATTGAAATTTGGTCTGAAATATGTTTACCAGACAACTATGGGTAAATCAGTTTGCCAAAGACAAAGAACAAGCTGACAAATCTAGGCAGGTGTCATCATCATTGATTGGCAATCACCTGTCTAATGGCCATTCATCTGCATACTAGCAAACAACAGGGTGATACTTCTTTCACCACAGGACTCCCTGCCTCCAACCTCACATCAGGAATGAAACTTGTCTAATGGTAACCCTCAGGAAAATGCATTTCAAAGAGTAAGTGGACTATAAATTGAGTGACAAAAACACCCCACAGTTGTTCTGTCTGTGGGTATGTCTACACTACAGAGTTTTGTCAGAAAAATGTCCATTTTTCCAACAAAACTTGAGGAACATCTACACTGTAATTGTGTTCTTCTGCAAGAAAATCAAAAGAACAGAGGGGTTTTTCCGCCATTGATGATCCTCATTCTAGGAGGAAGAAGCCTTTTTCCGAAAGAGCTCTTTTGCAAAAAGGCGTGTGTGGACGGGGAAGGCGGAGTTCTTTCAGAAGAAGAGGAAAGAGGAAAAAGCACAGGTGCCTTGGTGGCCACTCCGTCCATAGCAATCACAGCTTACATGAGAGAGAGCATCCAATCAGTCTGGATGCTCTCTTTCAAAAAAGCAGATCGCTTTTTCGATGCACTTTTCATTGTGGACGCTCTCTTTTGGAAGAAGTTTTTTCAGAAGATTCCGAAAGAAGCCTGTAGTCTAGATGTAGTCTGTCTCTCTTTCACCTAAGAATACAAAAGAAATAGAGGATGAACTTTGGGAGCAGATCCTGATCTGAGAATTTGGTCAGCAAAATTACTGGGAACATTTGGTAAGGGGCTTCCTCTTGAAGCAATCTAGTTTGGCAAGTTTTAGTACTAAGAAGTGCATTAGCTTTATTTCTCTTGTATCTATTTCTGGTTTTAATGCTTTATATTAGTACTCATTTAAACCCTCCTCATTAGTATTAATTTAAAATCTCCTTTTAGTTAAATAAACTTTTTTTTCTCTTTTAATAAAAACTAATTCAGTGTTATGAACTGTGTGGGTAATTCCATTTAAAATACCAAACTGTTGTATAGTGATCACCTGAAATGAGCAAGGGACTGGACTGTCCCTTTGGACAGTCCAGGAGAAAGCAGGACAATACAAAACACATACTTTGGGGGAAAAGCCATGACTGGGAGTGTTGATGGAAGCCAGAACATGACTGATGGGGCAGGAAGTCTTCAGTTATACAGACACTCAGGATGTTACCTGCAGGCTGAAAGGCTGTGGGTATGTCTACACTGCAGACTTTTTCAAGAAAAAAAAGGCCATTTTTCTGGAAAAACTACACTTACGTCCACACGACTATTGCGTTCTTGTGACAGAAAGTTGAAAGAACGGACAGGGTTTTCAGACAGCGGTAAACCACTTTCAACGAGGAAGAAGCCTTTTTCCAAAAAAGCTTTTTCAGAAAAAGGTGTGTGTGGATGCAGAAGAGTGTTTTTTTTTTTTTTGAAGGAAGAGGCCTCCAGGAAAAAGCACAAGTGCCCTGGTGGCCACTCTGTCCACAGTAATCACAACTGAAATGCGGGATAGTTTCCAATCAATGTGGACACTATCTTTCAAAAAAGCAGACTGATTTTTCGTTGTGCTTTTGCTGTGTAGACGCTCTCTTTCGGAAGAAGTTTTCCCAGAAGATCTTGTCTAGAAAAGCGTCTTCTGAAAGAAGCCTGCAGTCTAGACATAGCCTGAGTGAGAGTGGCTCAGGTAGGAAACACCCCAGTGTGCATGACAGGGGTCAAACAGTCCCTCTCTGGATTGCACCATGGAATGTTATAATGTGCTCAAATACCTTGCTCTATTAGGACTGGGTAAAGATAAAAGACTCAAGGAAGAAGATGAACTGTAGGCAGATGGGGATCAAAGTTTAATCCATTTGCCCTAGCTCCAGAAATGCAGTCACCAGACCTACATACTTGTATCCCTGGGTTTGTCTAGACTACATGCCTCTGCCAGCAGAGGCATGTAAAATAGGCTACCCGACATAGTCAATGAAGTAGGGATTTAAATATCCCCAGCTTCATTAAAATAAAAATGGCCATCGCGCTGTGCCGGCTCAGCTGATCGTCGGCACAGCGCAGCAGTCAGGACGCGGATCAGTCGAAAGGGAACGCCTTTGTTGACCGCTCCCTTATGCCTTGTGAAAAGTCTAGACATACCCCCACTGCAGAATTAGGTCCCAAGGCAAGGCATAGTATGGGATCAAATCACATTGCCTCATTTGTTATACTGACAGGCGCTTTGTCTCAGTAGTATGTTCAAGACAGTATAGCTGGGAAATTTAGTATAATTTTGTACATAAAGATGCTAAAGCAGTTTTCTTTTAAATGAGGGATCTCTAAAAGTTGCCTTTTGAACCCTGAATTCAATTTAAGTTCAGGCTTTAAAAATATTGATAGCTGAAATCCTTCCCCATCACCTTCTCTCCACTCTGCCTCTTGCTGTTATTCATTTGATTCCTGGATCCTGGAATTCTGAACAGTATATATTCCATAATTGTGACAGATTCATTCTGATGTGGAGTTCAAATAAAATTGGGAAGATATTTAGGCATGTGTAAGGAGAACCTTCTATACATGCATACTTGCAAATTAGAATACTTTTGACCTCAGGCTTCCCAAAGTGCCTAAGGGAGTTAGGTACCTAAATTCAATTAAAATTCAATGAAATTTGAGTCTCTAATTCCCTTAAACTGCTTTGAGAGGAACAAGAATATTTTTTGCTTCAGGGAATTATGGGACAGCTCCTTGAGACATGATACAGAGAAGGGAGTTTAATTTCTCTGAAGCAGATGCACTTCAGAGTCTCGGCTTTGTTAAAATTCAGTGCGTTAGTGCAGCTTTGTAAAAGAAATGCTCAAAAATTCTTGTGTGAACATACCTAATGTGTCACATGCCTTGCAGCCCAAATAAGCTGAAAGGTCAAGTCATTATATATATATATAAAAAGATAGATTGCCCTTACCTTAACTAAATTTTAACCACTCTACAGTTCCAGGAGAATTTTTGGTATCTCAGGGTCCCTTCTTTCTTAACTGTCAACAAAATGACACTCTCCCTTTTTTCTCTCTGATAACATTTATCTTGGGTCTAAATCCAAGCTGTGTACCTAAGTTTGAAACGAGCTACTTGCGTGTTACCACCTTTTGATAAATCATCTTCTCTCTCATCCTTCACAAAGTTTTATCCAAGTGATCCCTCTGACGTTAAGACGATGAAAAACTGATAGCTTTTCTCTTCAAAATCTTTCAGTCCTCACCTCAATCTTGAGTGCATCAGGAAAACAATAAATTCTCTAGAGGTTTCTATTCTTTCAAGCATCGGGACAATTCAAATGTCTCACAGGAATACTGCAGCAACACAGCGATGCAATCCAATCAAACATTAGAGCTCCAGATTTTATGTTTGAGGTGATGTCATTGACACAGACTGCAGTGGACTGAATTGAATGCCACATTAAAAAATGCACAGTGCAGACTTTTAAACCATTGGAAAATCAGAGCCAAAGTCATGCTTGTTAAATGATTATTTATCAGTTAACAACACAGAGAGAATGGGACTGAAGTGTCAAAATATTGGCACGCCAAGAACTGCCTCATTATTCAAGGGCAATTTAAAATATAACTGTCATAATGTGAAACAAGTATATTGCTTCCTTTTTATATCTAATAGAATGTAAAGTGAACTATACAATTTTGGAGGGTTCTCTTTAACTGGCTTAAGCTTGAGTTTATGGTTCTCTTGTTTCTCTTGCAACAAAAAGATAACAGTAGTACTTAAGTAGCACGGTGAGCTGTATTCATGAAGCTGCATTAGATTTAAGGGAGGTCAGGTTTATTATTGGCTCCACAGGGACCAAAACATGAACTCAGGTCTTGACAGATTAGTAAAGGAAGAAATTCTCAAGTCTTTACTATTTTGGTACAGTTAATAGCAAATGTGTCTATTGGTAACTCCAAGGTCTCTAAAAGAGTTATATAAAAAATCTGCAATGAAATTGAAACCACATGAGGGTTGGTTGTGTTTCTGCATCTTGCTGCAGAAATTGCTCTATTTTATTCATAATTAATGCATTTTGTTTACAATCCAAAAGGGAATGCTTTTGTTTAAATCCATTCATAAATAGGCAGACTAAGTCTGATTTACATACATACTCATACCCACACAAAATCAAAACATGGCAGATGTAAAGCTGACCAAATAAAAAAATGTAAACATTTGCACATTTGTAGGGGTTAATTGCAGAGGAACTTTTATGTGACAGTATAGGGGTGGTGAGGCACGCATCCTTCTCCCCACACCCATATCTGATGAACCAGAAGCAAGCCTTCAGGAACACAGACATTTAAGATAGGCGGTGGTGCCATTGTAACGAAAACAAGTTATAGACAAGGGTCGGAGAAAGGGCAGGAACATATAATAATCTTGATTAACCAGATGTATTAATCATGTAAACAAGGTCAAAGGACAAGCAGTACCAGATCGATAGTCAATTGCTAAGCCATACTTTAACAAGTGATAAGTAAGCCCCAGAAAGTTCCAAACTGCAAAACAAGGTGAAAACACTGTATATAAGCTGCACAATAACAGGGCTGGCCCACAACATTTTGGCACCTGAGGCGGGGAGCTCAAATAATGCCCCCATACTCCCTCACTTGGGCCAAAACTTTGAAAGGTCTCAATTCTCTGGGTCCTATTGTCGCCCCCACAGTCTGGCACCTGGGGCGGCCGCCTCAGTTCGCCTCATGGTAAGGCCAGCCCTGCACAACAGTATAGCAATTTGGACTTCACCGATGGACTCTGGTACCGGTGCCTCAGAAGCTTAGACGACCTCCCACTCGTCCGCAGCTGACCGGGGTCCCCAGCTTACAGAAGGGATGTAAGAGCTACTATTCCTATCATGTTGTTCTTTACAGCTGAAATCTGTCAGGAAATAAACTGCCTGTGTTTGACAGATACTGGTGCAGTGTGTTTTGTACTTAGAGAACCCAGTGTTTGACCTGAGAATTACTCTTACCTGCAACAACATGTTCATTTACAAAAGTAGATTCACAAATCTGCAATTTAGAAAGGCCAGGCTCTAGTTATCATTATAAATCCAGAGAGTCTCCATTAATGCCCATGGAGTGACCAAGGTGTAAGTCTTGGCCACATTAAAGCACAGATAGCATGGCACCATCCCCACTTAGAATAGAAGTAATACAGGAGTAATTCAGGAGTAATTCAGGAGTTGCTTTAACTCCTGAAGGGTAATAGTGCCTTCCCTCCACATGGGATGACAGGAGCTCACTTCTCCCTGAAGAGACGGGGGTGACAGAAGAGATTCCTCAGAATTTACACTGAGCGAATGGGATATCTGTTTGGATGAAGGACCTGGCCTACTGCTCTACATGTCTCTTCATGGGGAAATTCATACCTCTCAGAGCTATTATTCCAGGTTGTCTACAGACTCTGGTAGATATCATGTAAATGCTTATGTGGTCACGTTATTCCAAAAAATCAGGCCCCTATGTACAAGCCTATGGAGCCCCCCGAGGAGAAGGAACAAGAATGGTTGTGACTGGTTTTGTTTGCATCTCTTTGTATAATGTTTTAGAAATTGATATGATGAGCACTCAGAGTTAAGGACTGGCATCCTTTTATTTGAAGTTAAAATAAATAAAAAGAAATAATAAATATTTGGATGAAGGTTTTTTGTTTTCATTTGGATTTTTGTTTGTTTGTTTTTTTCCTTTTTCCTTTTGTATTCAGACTGAAGATCCTTTACTTATGGTTCTGACTGTGTGGACATTCTATATAGTATGGTTGTTTTCTTTATATAATAGATAGATGCAGACACAAAATAATGTCATGTGTTGTTTAAATACTTTCAGTCAGATCCTCAGCTGGTGTAAATTGGCATAGCTTTAACACATTCAATGAAGTTATGTTAATTAAATCAAATGAGGATATGGTCCATATTTGCAAGTCCCAGGACATATACATAACATCTAAATATCCTTGTTTTCATGCTGATTTATTCTATGCGCATAGGTAGCACTTCATACTCTGTTGAAAGACTTATACCTTTCCCTCTTGTGTATCTGTCAATCCCTAAGAGACATAATAGTTAATAGCCCTCTTCTATCCTGCATAAATGAGAAGGGGTAAATGAACTGCAGAAATTTTCAGATAAATCAACTCAGCAATTTTTAAAGAAAATT
Organism: Rafetus swinhoei; assembly: GCA_019425775.1. Taxonomy (NCBI): domain Eukaryota; kingdom Metazoa; phylum Chordata; order Testudines; family Trionychidae; genus Rafetus; species Rafetus swinhoei. The sequence continues at coordinate 121,988,243 of CM033424.1, forward strand.
AAATGCTCCCCCAAAAATTCATTTGCTGGAATGAACTGGATGTTTGAACACTATTTCATGGTGTCATTTTATTATCTAAAAAGTATTGCTCTGTTAAGTCAAATGAGGTTCTCAAATGATCTATGTAAATAAGAATTAAACTAATGTAAGTTCTGTGTTCATTCCTAAGGGTCCAGTTTATAACATACAAGAGAGTTTATGTGAAGGAATTGTTCTGAGGGGCACATTGACATGAGATAACATGATTTATGATTCATATCCATCATACTGACAAACTTTGGTCAGATATTGTTTGAGCTAAACTGAGCAAAATAAAGCAAAACATCTTTACCAGATAAATAATATTTCAAGCTCTTTCACAATACACAAAAATGTACTCTATCACGGTACACCCTGGAAACAACAGAAACAGGAGGCAAACTGACCTCCTCATACTGCTAAAGAGGTAAGAGAAGACTGAAATCTTCAAGATTTATCTCATAGAAATTGTTCCATCTAGCAGGAGGGGTCTGATAAGGGGTGGGCCCACACACTTTGGGGATCTATGTATCATACAGACCTACAGATACACCAACTGTTCTATATAAACATCTTCATCTCTATGTGGCTCTGCCAAGACTTCTCTGCCATCCCCTTTGCCTGCCCAGGGGACAGAAAAGAAGGGAAGAACCCAGATGGGGAGCTAATGCTGCTTAAAGCAGCTTTAACTCCCGAGCATATTTCCCACTAGAAAAATCGATAAAATAAATTCAGCCAGGAACAATGCTGCAGAAAGTCACATGTCCCCAGTACCATCTGATACAACCTCTATTGTCACTTTCTGGAACATTGCTGATCCACTGCTATAAAGCCCAACTGGAGAGACTTCAATTGGGACTTCAATGGGAATGAGAGGGAAATGTGCGGTGGAAACTTATCTCCTTCTGTAGAGATTTTCCAGAAGGGATATTCTGTTCTGCATCAATATACTCCTCCCTCCCCCATTATCCCTGTTGATACACACTGTTTTGTTAGGTATATTTTTTCAGTTAAATACAATACTATCAGTAAAACAACACTAAATAAAAATAATGCAATATATCATTATTATTTTGGTCAGAGAAATATGGTGTATATTTTCATAAAAATGGTTAAGGCCAATATTTTCAAAGGAGCATAAATTTCATTGGTATTAAAATATAAATATTTTTGAAAATTGTACCCCTTGTGTGCTTTACTTTTCATTTTCAAAGGGACTGATTTTCAGAAAATATTTCACACCCATCCTCTGAAAATCCAAATGTTATAAGGAATCTCAAACTAGGTACCCAAAACACTGATTCATCCACAGTCCACTAGTTCCTTCTGCAAAGATCCTGAAGGAACTCAAATGTGAAATTGCAGAAATATTGTATTACGTAACCTATCACTTAAATCAGTCTCTACCAAATATGGTGATGCCAATTATTTAAAAAAGCTCCGGAGGTGATCCTGGCAATTGCAGTTTGGTAAGCCTAATTTCAGAACCAGAGAAATTGATTTAAACTGTAGTAAAGAACAGAATTATCAGACATACAGCTGAATATTATTTGTTTGGGAAGTGTCAATATGACTTTCATAAAGGGAAATCATGGCTTACCAATCTATTAGAATTCTGTGAGGGAATCAACAAGTATGCGGACAAGGATGATCCAGTCAATATAGGTACTTCAATTTGAAAAAGTCTTTCACAAAATTCCTCCCGCAAGGTTTGAAGCAAAGTAAAGCACCATTGGATAAGAGGAAGGTCCTTTCATGTATCAGTAACTGGCTAGAAAATAGGAAAGAAAAGGTAAGGAATTGGAAAGAGGTTAAAGCTGGGTGTGCCAAGGATCTGTACTGGCATCAGTGCTGTTCAACATATTCATTAATTATCTGGAAAAAAGACTGGCAAAGATTGTGAGTGGCAAAGTTTGTAGATGGTACAAAATTTTCAAGACAATTACATCCAAAGGTAATTGTAAAGAGTTACAAAGGGATCTCTCAAAACTTGGTGACTGTGCAACCAAATGATAGATGATATTCAGTGTTGATAAAATGCAAAGTAATATGCATTGCAAAACATAATCTCAACTATACCTGCAAAGTGATGGTCACCTGAGGAAATTAATAGGCAGAAAATTTAAAACAAACAATTTAAAATTTTACAAAGAGGAAGTATTTATTCACCTGTGGAACTTCTTGCCAGGAGAGATTGCAAAAATCAAAAGTATAACTGGGTTCCAAAAAGAATTAGATTATTTCATGCAGGAGAGATCCATCACTGGCCTTTGGCGAAGATGGTCAAGGGTGCAACTTCATGTTCTGGGTGCCCTTAAATCTGTGACTGCTAGAAGCATACTGAATGACAAGGCACGGTGCACTTACATTGTATTAGTTGGTAACACCCCTCTGAAGAACTGAGCACCGTTATCAATCAGACGACAGGTAGGGTACATCTACACAGCAACGTTATTTTGAAATAATGCCCGTTTTTCTGAAATAACTATGCGAGTGTCTACACAGCTAGCCCATCATTTTGAAATAATTTTGAAATAATGGGTGGCTTATTTCAGTGTTTATAAACCTCATTCCATGAGGAATTACACCTCTTTCAAAATAGCTATTTCAGAATAGCAGTAGTCTGGACACTCTACTGCTGCTATTTCAAAATAGCTCCCCCCCAGGCAGTTCAAAGTAAGTACTACCCAGTGCCTCCTGGGGCTCTAAATCAAGGCTCTAAATCAAGGTAGCATGTCCACATTAGGGAAGCCTGCCTTGGACTAATTTTCAGATTTCCCTGTAGAGTAGATGCGCTATTTCAAAATAAGATGTTTTGGAGTATTTCTTCTGAAATAGCTTATTCCGAAATAATCATACAGTGTAAACGTAGCCATTCTAGTCAGGATGGTGAATTGTTATGACCCAGTTTTGCCATTCTTATGTTCTTATATACATAATAGTTTCTTTATCTTTGGCAATCTCATAGGTCCTGATACTACAATGAACTCCATGCTGGAGGACTTCAATTTCTCATGTGGTCATTCTGATGTTGCTATGAATGCTACATTCAATTTAAAAAGAAAAGAAGTTTGTTTTCTACTGCTTATTCTGAAAAGGTAAACATTTGAGAGTCTTACCCCCTTTATTTTCATTGGTGTCTTCAAAACATAGAGAGTTTTGTTTGGGAATTTTTTAACCCCAGCAAAAACATGACATTTGATGTAAGACTGCAAGAGAAACCTGGCTGTAATATCACCTTTACAAAAATCCAAAGTGAGAATTGTAAATTGGGAACAGACCTAGTGTTCAGAGATGGAATAATTCTTCCCCACTGTATAAGAGGTAGGTGCACTGGTCCACTGTGACATTAATTTTCAAATTTCCCAGACTTCTCGCAAGTTCCAGCACCTCCAGCTCCCAGAGGGTATGTCTATACTACAGCGTTATTTCGAAATATCTTATTTCAAAATAGTTATTTTGAAATAGCTTATTTCAAAATAACACATCTACACCCAAAATGCATTTAGAAATAGCTTTTTGCTATTTTGAAATAGCGCATCCACACTGATAGGACGCTGAATCGCATTTAAGGCCAGCCGGAACCAGTTCTGGCAGGGCAGCAGGTCAGGAATTACCTTGTGTGGCTACTGAGACCTGTGCTTAAAAGGACCTCCCCCCGACAGCCGGTTCTAAGGTTTCCCTGCTGGCTTGCCTACCTCGCTGAGGGACAGCAAAGCATTTTTTTCTCTGAGTGCTCTGGTTGCCCTCACTCAGGACACCACAGCACTCTGCAGCATACAGCCGGAGCCACCCCGGGCACTCTGGTGCTTCTCCTGGATGTGTTGCTGTGAGCCTGGCAGCACGTTCTGCAGGTAGTAACAGTCTCCCTGGTGTGCCCCACTGGGGGCTTGTGCCTCATTCCTCCCTCACGTCCTTCCACTTACCGCTCCTTAACTCCTCTTCCTGCTGTACAATAAAAGACACATGTGTTCATTACAACAAAGCCTCTTTATTGAACAAAACTGGAGTGGAGGGGGAAATGAAACTGAGGTGAGACTGGGGAAAGAAGGTGTGAGAGGGGAGGGGGAAATCTGGGAGGAGGGAGCTGGCAGGGGGAGGCAAGGGGAGGAAGGGGGAGGAGAATCTCAGGTCTCAGGTTGGGGGTCCCGCTGGCCCAACTGTCTCCCAGCACCGCGAGTGCGGGGGCCTCAGTGTCCCTGGGGGTGTGGGGAGGGTGGGGAGGAAGAAGCAGGAGGGGGCAAAGGAGTGGGAGGAGGAGCGGTAACTGGGGAGGCAGCAGGGGCTGGAGCAGCAGGAGGCAGCAAGCTCTGCCCCAGGGTTGATGACCACCTGGGGGGCACAGACCGTCCTGCCCCTGAGGATGAGGTCCACGGCATCAAAATAGGGGGAGGGGTCTGGGTCTGCCCCTGGTTGGGAGCTGCCCCCTGTGGCCCTGGCATACACCTGCTGCAGCTCCTTTATTTTCAGGCAAACCTACTCCTGGGTTCGCATGTGGCCTTTGGTTGCCAGGCTGGCAGCCATCCGCCTGTAGATGGTTGCGTTCCTCCACTTAGTGCGGAGATCATGGACATTGGAGGCATCCCCCCAAATCTGAATTAGGTCCCCGATCTCCGCACTGGACCAGGCAGGCGCCCGCCTTTTCTGGGCCCTGGCAGACTTCTGGGAGCTGGCAGACTGGTCCTGGGGAGCGGTGGAGGGCTGGCTGGCACTGGCTGCCTGGCTCATGCTAGGGCCACTGGGTCTGGTGCAGCGACTGCTGGCTCTGGGATGGCAGGGTTGGAGCTGGCACAGGCACTGTGGCCAGAGTCTACCCCTTTTATAGGCTCTGGGGATGGGGGGAAGGAGAGGAGTTTTCTTGGTTGTGCCCAGAGTGGCCACCAGGGCACCCTGGGAAGGGCTGGAGGCCCCCCATTTCAAAATAAGTGTCTACACAGCTCTTATTTCGAAATAGCAATTTCGAAATTGGCGCTATTCCTCATGGAATGAGGTTTACCAATTTCGAAATAAGCCCTCCGCTATTTCAATTTAATTTCAAAATAGCGGTTTGGCTGTGTAGACGCTGGTAAAGTTATTTTGAAATAACAGCTGTTATTTTGAAATAACTTTGCAGTGTAGACATACCCATAGACTGCAGTGGTATTCTGGGATAATTAGCACTTCTGAAAAATCAACTCAGTTTTATGTAGGCGTGCCTAACTTTTGGCACCCGACTCGAAAATCATTTTGGACACGGTTTGGACAGAGATGCAAAAGAAAGCAGAAGGGAGTTTCTGCTATACTAGAGCATATACCTTTTGATGCCTGAGTGGGTACATGTGCAGCTCTATTAACTTCAGCTTGTGGAATTTGGCCCTATAATGCTAGGAAGATCTCACAGGGAAAACAATTGCAAAACTAAATATGCAGTGCTTTGATTGCATAAATAGATATTGATATGAGTCATGGATTATGTATATTTCTTTCTTTTAACTACAACTGTTTCTTGGCTTTTAGTGGTGAGGAGGGGACTACACTTCTATTTTAACAACTAGCTAGAAATCAAACCAAGCAGACTTGGCAGTTTCACTGCACAGACACAAACAATGGAACTAATCTGTGTGTGTGTGTGTGTGTGTGTGTATAAAACCATCAATCACTCTGAGCTAAGGACAAAGCAGTACATTATATTCTTTGGAATGGAGTAAGGCTTACATTTCTCAGATTTGGTTGGTTTTAGGCTAAGGGGGAGAATGGATGGAGTAGCTCTGTGTCTATCTACAGACACATGGGACTGGAACAAGCAATCCCTTCATAAGTTTTTCTACTGTATCTTTGTCATATATATATTAAACAGTCAACATTGATCCAAGTGCCTACATACAAACAACCAAACTGATTACATTCTAACCTACTGATCTCAAAGACTGTATCTACACTGCGGAACTATTTTGGGATACCGGAAGTATCCTGAAGTAGCTATTCCGCATCTTTTGAGCAAGCCCGTTATTTTGTTTCAGAACAGCATTCTATTTTGAATTTGGCACTGTGTAGACAGTGCCAAATTTTGAAAGAAGCTATTTCAAAATTAACTTGAAGTAAACTATGCAATTTGTGAAGCTCAAAATGAGTAGCTTATTTCAAGTTCTGGGTGCAGTATAGATGTACTCGAAGATTATAGATTCATAGAATTATAGAAAGGTAGGACTAAGAGGGACCTTGAGAGGTCAAGTGTAACTCCCCTGAACTAAGAAAGTATCAAATAAATCTAGGTGACTCCCGACAGGTGTTTGTCCCCACCCTTGAAGATTTTTAAGTTCAGATTGTGTGTTCAAAATCTCCCGTAAAATTCTATGACAGATCAAGTACATTAGCTATGACACACATATTATTATGAAGTGTTGGTGTTTACAGCAACAACAATAACAAAAGCAGCAGGAGCAGTGAAGTGAGGAAATGGGGCTAGAAGCGAGGAACCTTTAATAACTCTGCTGTAGCTTTGGGATAATAGCCCAGGAACGAAAGCCCTTGTCTATACCCACATTTTGTACTGATACTATTTTATTTAGGGGCATGCAGAGATTTTTAACCCGAAATAGTTCAATCAATGCAGCTGCTAGTGCGACTGTGATTATGCTTGTACAAAATGTTTAGAGCGGAATAGCTTAATAGGAATAAGCAATATTGGCATAAGTGTATCCACACTGAGGATTTTACCATTTTAAATATATCAGTTCCAAGCTGATATAATTGAAGTGCTACCAAAACTCTGTCTAGAAAAAGCCCTTAAACTTGCTTCGTGAAATCCTGACTGTTGGTTTCAGTGAGGCCGGGATTTTTCTCAGATGTACTGTTTCTCCATCCATCAGAGTGCAATGTTTACTTATCTAAATCAAAGGGCAGATTAATTAATGCATATATTTGTACAAAGCTTTGAGAGTGAATAGTGCCTGTTTTTAGGCATTCATACCTTTTGCAAATTTTTAATTTTCAGTATGAAATTTTTCATGCCTTGTCTTTTTCAGGTCAATTTTTAAATCTGAACAAGAGTTACTTGGTTGCTTTCCAGCATGTATAGAGTGCTGTACGTTTACCAAATGGTTTTGTCTAATTATGTTATATCCAGCAGTAAATTGACAATTTTATGAAGAGGCAAACTGCTAAGATCCTTCCTTTTCAGTTTTTACCGACTTTCATCTGAAATTTGGACCACTGAAGTACAAGCAAATATTAATTATGTTAAGAAAATCCAGTACATTACATTAGGTGGATGTGTTTATGTTAATAATACATTAGTCAAAGTGTAAATGAGAGGTTGTTAAAGTAAAGTGATGTACTGGAAGATACACATCTGCACACGTGTGTCTGTGTATTGTTAATGCACATTCATGAAATAAACCACTGAATTAAACAGTGTTCTTTTTCAATACTCGTATCTATTTTTGGCTTTTTTTTCTGCCCTCACATCCCCCACTATTAACCCTGATATTTACCTAGAAAACTAGCAGATACATTTTGCCCTGTTTTTCACCCTTCATCATCCCACCCCCCTTTTTTTAAACAAACACTGATAAACTCCAGGGAAACTTTAAACGAAATAAATAGTGAAAAGGAAGGGCCTTGTGCAGAGCACAGTTAAGTTTTGTCTGGCTGTGGATTACAATTTGTGTTCGGAGATCATGAGGCCAATTTAATTCCAGATGTAACACTATTGAAGACAATGAAATTTCATTGCACCAGGAAAGGAAGAATAAGGATAATCTATCACAGGCCTCTTGTTTTGCCTTGCTCAAGTCATTTAGGCTATGTCCACTCTTAGAGCTGGGAGTGTGATTCTCATCTTGAAGAATTAGCTAGGCTAGCTCTGGTGAAGCTAGCATGCTAAAAATAAGAGTGGACTAGTAAGGAGATAGAAACCAAACTGTGTATGTGCCTAGCATCTCAGACAGGTATTCACAGAAGTTAGTGACAACTCACAACACTGTAACTTCACTCTACTTTTAGGTACTCAGATTTTATGGTAATGGGGGCCAGACAAGCACTTAAGGTAAATAATTATATTTGGTTTACTGTGGATTGGATTAATGTTCTTTTCCTCTTAATAGATCTGATAAACTGTGAGACTTATCTACTGAATAACACATATTGGTATGCCTTTTCTCCCATTATTCACAGCTGCCAAAATACACTTTCCTCCATAAATAAAAAAATAGGCCAGATTTCCAAAAGCACTCAGCACCAGCAGTTTCCACTAAGTAGTATCAAGCAACTACACTGCAATTTATAACAACTGTTATGTCGAGAATAGTGCTGGATGCTAAGAGCTTTTGAAAATCTGTCCCCAAATGCCTGTGTCCATCCTGTGCTATACTTTTAGTTTATTGCTCTGCAGTATATTCTTTACAAAATAGTGTGCCAAGATGACTTAGGAAAGTCAATGAGACTTGTACTCCTGAGTCACTTAGTCGACTTTGAAAATCCTACTCTGTACTCCATAAGCCAGAGGTTTTTAATTTTTTTCAAACTTTTTTTTTTCATGACCCAGTTGAAGAAAATTGTTGATGCCTGTGACCCAACATCATTTGACCAAGAATGTAGGTTCTGGGCTGGGGCTGAGGATGAAAGCTTTGGGGTGTAAGAGGGGACTCTGGCTTTGAGGGGGTCAGGATTGGGGCAGGAGGGGCTTACCTTGAGCAGCCCCAGATCAGCAGTGCAGTGGGAATGCTAAGGCTGGCTTCTAGCTTCTCCTGGCACCACAGATCATGCTATGCCCCAGAAGTAGCCAGCAGCAAGGTCCCAGCCAATAGGAGTACAGAACTAGTGCTCAGGGCAGGGTCAGTGCATGGAGTCCAATGCACTTTCTCCCCCCTTTGTCCTCAGGAGCCAGGCCTTCTGCTGGACACTTCTAGGGCACAGCACAGTCTGCAGTGCCAGGACAGACAGGTAGCTTGCCTTAGCACCCCTCTAGTCACCTGATACTCCTTCAATGAGACCCAGTGCCTGACATTTCATGACCCAGTACTTGGTCACAACCCATAGTTTGAAAACCACTGTCATAAGCCATCAATCCATCTTCACTTTTGCTATTATGAGGGCTAAGAAAGAAGTTTGTAAGGAGCTCAGAAAAGTACAAATGTATGCCAATCCCAGAAAAGTACAAATGTATGCCACTCCACCAGTAAATTTATAGATCTAAAAGAAAACCAGGGAACCAGTAAGACACACACACAGGGTCATGGCTACACAGCAGCTAGGAGGGTGCTTCTCAGTGTGGGCATACAGACTTGCTTGCAGTGCTTGAGCTAGCATTCTGTAAATTGCAGTAAGGTAATATGACATGGATGGTGGCTTAGATAAAACACATGAATACTATTCCACCCTATCCCTGGGTAAATCCTTCTGTGGTGGCTAATCTAAACCCCACCTGTGCTGCTATGGTCACCCTACCATTTCTTGCGCAAGATTTTGAGGCAAGCTAGTACGTGTTCCATGCTGGGAAGCATACTCCAAGCTTTTGTGTAATCATACCTCCAACGTCCGAAGAAAAGTAAAATCCTCAGTGTAACTTTAAAAAAAAAAAAGATTAGAGGATAGAGTTCATGTAAAAATGTAAAGTTTACAGCAATTTCATTGTAGCCCAGGTTACAAAAACAACTATTCTGAGAGACAAAGATAAGGAATTATCTATTCCTGGAAGAGAGGTTCTATAGACTGGTTCTGCTAGCTGTCATTCTTCTATTACTGGGAAGTTGCAGATATTTCTGCAGTAAATACTTGCTGCTATTTAGACTCAATTTGCTCTGAATATGTGAAACACACCTGTTTGGTTCCAAGAGGTGTCTATTGCTATTTAAATGGGCACAGTTTGAAAGACAAAACAGATTTTAAATTTATGGCTATCATTTTATTGCTTTATTTAATGTGTGGGAAAATGTAGAGACATTATTGTTCACCATTCCTATAACCATTCTTGGCAGCTCTAATTTCCCTCTAGCTTACATCAGAAACTGTATTTGTTAGCTAAGCTCTGTTGCAGTTGCCTTGTTTAGGGACTTATACACCATTGGTAATGCCTGTGCAATTCACATGAATGCCAATTAATAGGCACTGGGTGAAAAATAGAGTCCCTTATTGTTTGCTAAATACATTAGTGTAAAAATGAAGGTTGTAAAGTCTGAATATATTTTAAGATACTAAGTTTCTGTTAAGATCAAGTTGACAATAGAAGGCTGAGGTTCAGATTTGTCTGTTGCTCTCTCTCTCTCTCTTTCACTGAATACAACAGTATACAATATGTTAAGGATGGGAATATAAGGCAAAGTCAATGGGCTTCCTCGTGAATTTCAGTGAAATTGTGCCAGGTATGAATTTGGTCCACTGAATCTGATGAAATGAAAAAGCCCCTTAAACTCTGTGGTTTGGGAATGTTCTCAGAGAAACAAGGTGGACTCCTGACCCCACTGAAATCAGTGGGAACTTTGAAGTCTACTGTAGTCATGTGATGGATAGGAGGAGTGCTGGCCAGCACTCAGTGACTAACGGGTTAAAATCAGGTAACTTAGGGTATGTCTACACTAGCTCGTTATTCGAGCTAGGTAGGCAAATCAGGGAACTGGGGTTGCAAATGAAGCCCCGGGATTTAAATATCCCGGGCTTTATTTGCATGTTCCCGTCCGGCCGCCATTTTTAAATCCCCCTTAGTCCGAACGAGGAGTAACAGTTAATCCGAACTAAGGACTTAGTTCGGATTAACTTTAAACTGCCGCGTGTAGCTGCGGGCAGTTCGTTCGGACTAGGGGATTTAAAAATGGCGGCTGGACGGGAACATGCAAATAAAGCACGGGATATTTAAATCCCGGGCTTCATTTGCAACCCCCGTTCCCTGATTTGCCTACCTAGCTCAAAATAACGAGCTAGTGTAGACATACTCTAAGAGTGTTAGGGGGGCCAGAAGAACCAATGGGGACACAGTGCTGAAATTTAAATTGTGTATAGATACCTTGTCTGTGCTCTTTTTGTGTGAGTTTAAGCCAGGAGTTGGGAGACAGAGAATTATTTAAACCCAGGCAGGACTATCATGCCTCCAAGGTATTTGGGGCATGGAAGAGGACAGAACCACGAAGGCATCATAAGTAAATAAGGGACATTGTGTATTTAGTCACGATCAGGATATATTTTCTTTGTTTTGGTTGTTTGGTTAAACTTCTCTGTGTGAATCTATGCCTTCCCTCCCCTCACTCACCATATTCAAGCAGCCCAAAAAGCTATGATTATTTGTGTTTTGATCTGTTCTTTTCTTAGTTGCTCTGTAACACCTAGCAACCAAGTATGCTTTATCAAATATAACTTTTTGTTTTGTTAATAAAATCACCTTTTTTTTAAGGCAATGATTTGATTCTTGTGCCCTGGAAGGTAACAGGTCTCTCTGTGTGTCTGCCTAGCCTTAGAGGTCAGCTATTAGAGGTACAGTTTGTTTTCTGTTGTTTTTTTGTTTGTTTGTTTGTTGGTTGGTTGGTTTTTTTTTTTTTTTTTTTTTTTTGCTTCTTTTTTCAAGCTTTCTAGTGGCAGAGGAGCTTGGGGTACCTCTGGGGAAGGAATTCAAGTGTTCCTTCCTGGCTTTTCAGGGTTTTTTAAAATCACTTCATGGTGGCAGCCTATCTTCCAGAGTCAGTGCATCTGTGACTCTGGGGAGAGGGTTTTTTGTTTTTTTGTTTTTTGTTTTTTAAGAAGCAGAGAGTATATAGGCAAGGTATTTAAGATATTTTGCAAGCCCCCAACTTCTGCACTCAGAGTGCCAGAGTGGGAAACAGCCCTGACAAGTCATGAGGAAGAGAAACGTATAAGAATGATGGATTCTTATTCTCACACTGAAAATCAGAGTCTGAATAAATAAAGCTCCAGAAAGTATCAGCACACAGCTAATACCATCAAACTAATATTGCTTTCTGGCATGCTACAATTCACATCCTGAACAGACATGTTTAATCACCTCTACTCATGGTCATTTTGACAAAATTACTAAATTCTGTGGAAAGCATTTTTGCAGAAAAAAAATCATGCATTCTGGAGACCAAGAAGATGAGGCAAAGTACCAGTATTTGTGTTACAATTCTTTGGAAAGAGTCAAAATCGGGAGTCAGTTCTGAAATTCAATTATATGTTAAAAAAGAAAAAGAAAACCAGTACAATTTGCCTGCTTTCAGGATTTTTCTTTTTTTCTCTCCAAAAAAGGCTTGTTTAAACAAACCATGTTGTTTTTGGAGTTTCCCGTCATATTTGATGGATGAGAATCAGTTTTTTCCTGGTCATAAAGATTCATTATTTGGCTCAGGAGCTTTGGTTATGGGAGGACCTGAGTTTTCCTATGGGCGAGGAGAAATTCAGAGATGAACTTCTGATTCTAATCACCTCTCTCTCCAAAACTTCTGTTGACCTCAATGTTCTTTTTCTTCAGAGTGGAAGCTGAAAATCCCAGATGACAATCTGTCTTTGTGGGCAAATGAGAAGAACAGCATAAGGCACAATTCTGTATGGAGTGTCAGCCTAGATTTTCAGGTTTTACCCAGGATTTCCATGCTTTTGTTGGTTTATGAATGCCTTAAGTGAATGCCTTAATGCTTTATACAATACAGATATTGGTAGTTCAACACCCTCTTTTTAAAAAATGGTTTCTTTTTCTTTTGTAAAAGCAATAATTTTAGCTTGGGAAAAATAAGACAATTAAATGTAAATTCTCCTTTATATCTATTGTGGGCTATTGTTTCAGTTGAAAATTACAGTCTTTAAAATGCTAATTATTTACTCCTTTGTATCCCTTTGTAAACAGTTGTGCTATTAAATTATCCCAGTCTTGTTCAAAATTGGATGTTGTTGGCTACCAGCATATAACCAACTAATAAAATGTGCAGTCTGTGAATTCATACACTAATGGAATATAATGACTCATTTGAAAAAAAACTACACAGAATATTCATTTTGAATTAGTTTTAAAAGTTTAAATTTTGATTGAAGTCAGCGGGCATGAAAATGAAGGACTAAAACAACACTGGCTTTAGGCACATATAACACCTAATATGGCCCTGAGTGAGCTTGTCTTCCTAGCTCTATATCACATATATATATCCAAACTTTTTACTCCCTGTTGATCCAGGCCTCTGCTTCTTCCTGGTACATACCGCTAATTGTATCGGGAAGATCCTCCACTGAGGTAAACTGTCAAGTCAATGGAACTGTATGAAAGAACTTTTCTGTGAATAAAAAATAAGAATATATGAATTTTTATAATTTATATTTAGCTAGGATTGCTGTATTGTCTATACATACACTTACATCAGCTAGTAGGTCTTAAAATCATATTTTCAAACACTTTGTTTTCCTTCATTTTGATTCTTGTAAAAAATTTTTCTGTTTCTGAATTTTTATTTGTCTCGGTTATTTCCATGTCGTGGTGGACTGTGGCTTCAACACGCCTGTCGTCGCCTGGCCGGAGGTCACTACGGAGGAGGAGGAGAACCAGGGACAGCATGAAGAGGAGGAGATGGAAGACATGGCCGCTGTCATGATCTCCTTAGAGCCATTTTTTGTGAGCCTAGACATCTTCCAGGCCTCCTCTGACACTGGGGAGGGATCTTCTGGTGAGTACTCTCAGTTTGTCACACACACAGAGTGGGGGACATGGGCACAGAGGGGGAGAGGTGCGAGCATCGCTCAGACTGCTCGGGTTGGACACTGTGCTGCAGTCGGTGCACGTGGAACCACATACAGCGTTACTGTGCGCTACATGGACTCAGCAGGCAGCCCCTGAGCACCCCAATCTCCTGCTCCCAGGCTCAGGGGAGGCCACACACACACATCTGGGCCTGGGAGGGAGGGGGGATGCCCTGGCCCTGGCAGGCAGAGCTGCGAGGTGCAGGGATGTGTGTGGGCCCCAGGGAGGGCCAGGCTGCTCCTGGCTCCTCTGCCACCCATGGGGGAATCCCACTGTGGCTGGACACTTCCCTTGCCTGCTTGTCCGTGGGCCGGGGGAGTGAGAAGTGGGCACCATGGTTCCCTGGGAACCTCGGGGCCCCTGTGAGACAGAGCCTGCTGTGCAGGCCACAGATGGTCTTGCTCCCGGGACATCCCCCTCCTCTGGCCTGACTATTGTTGGTCACTGCTCACAGAGGAGAGCACAGCCTCAGGGACAGTGTCTGCATGGATGACTGATTGGTCTCTCCCTCTTTGTGTTCTCCACAGCTGGACCAATCAGGACTGAGGGGGGAGCCACACCACCAGCTGCCAGACCCTGGGGCACCTGAAAGCGTGCCAGGGTCCATGAAGACCTGATGCGGCAGCATGTCAGCATCTTGTATGAAATGCAGCAGACCCTGGCACAGAAGATCCAGGAGGACATAGAGTGGCGGAACCAAGCATGGGACCAGCTCATGCAGTGGTGCGATAGCATGTGTGCCATCATGAGTGACATGATGGCACACCCAGCTGCTGTTGCTGCTCCTGCCTACCACCCTCCTGCCTCCCCTGCTATGCCCATTTCCCCTACCCCTACCCCACAAGCGATGCCTGTTCCCCCTCCCCAAGTGATGCCTATGACCCCCCACTCTGTCCCCTGCCATCCCTGACCCTGCTCCAGCCCCCCTTCCTGCCCACCACCCTGTGGTCCCAGGACCCATCCAACCCCAAGTCCGATGAGGTCCCTGCACCCGAGGTGGCACATCCAGCTGCCCCCCACACCACTCTGAGCCCCTCTCCTGCTCCAGGTTATGAGTCCCCCTCCCTCTTTAGGTTACAAGCCCCCTTCCCCTCCAGTTTATGAACCCCCTTTCACTTCCCCCCTTTTTTTCTAAAACACAAATACAAAGTTTGTTTTGTTCAAAACCAAACAGGTGTCTTTATTGAGAGGTCAGGGAAGGAGCGAAGGGAGGGGTTGTGGTGGGAAAGGGATAGTGCAGCAAGCCATAGGCCCCTAGGGGAGAGGCCCTGTGGAGAGTTATTGGAGTGCTTGACAGAAACTCTCCCTCAGGGACTCCCAGATGCGCATCCCCAGCTGATTGGCCTGGTGGATGGCAGCTGTCCGCCGCTGCTTGAAGGGTCTCCCTTTGCTGCTGGTGTCTGTCCCCCACCCCAGCAGAAAGGACTCCCCCTTCCTCTCCACAAGGTTGTGGAGGATACATGTCATGACCACGTTGGGGATGTTGTGCTCTCCCATGTCGAGGTGGGTCAGGAGGCATCTGAAGCATGCCTTGAGGCAGCCAAAGGTGCGCTCCACCTGAATCCTGGCCTGGTTTAGGTGGGCATTAAATTGGTCCCTGCTGGGTTCAAGTGGCCATATCAGCAGGTAGGGGTAGGGCTGGTCTCCCACAATGCACAATGGCATCTGCACATCCCCAACTGCAAAGTCACGGTGGGGGGAGAATATGTCCACCTCCAGCTTCCCGTAGAGGCTGGAATTCCAAAAAATGCGGGCATCATGTGCCCTGCCTGACCACTGAACAAAAATGTCTGTGAACTGATCATTGTGGTCGACCAGGGCCTGTAGCATCATAGAAAAGTAGCTCTTGTGGTTGATGTACTGGGCCACTCCATGTTGAGGTGCATGGATCGGGATGTGGGTCCCATCAATTGTTCCCCTGCCATTTGGGAATCCCAGGGCAGCAAATCCGGCCACGATCAGTCTAGCTCTCCCAGGCAGATGACCCTACTCAGTAGGATGGAATTAATAGCCCTCACAGCCTGCAGAAGGAGACAAACAAACACACAAAACAGAGAATAAGAGACGGGGTGTCTGAGCCCTGGGGGGGTGCCTTCCCCCCCTCCCTTCTCCTCAACCCTGAAACAGCCCAGGAGCCACCCCCTATGAGGCCAACCCCCCAGCAGCAGTGCTGTGTGAAGGAAGGATGGCACAACTCCCTGGGGATGGGGCTTCTCCCCCCACTGCCCCCCCCACTCCCAACCCCCCATTTCCCAAGGTTCCTCCTTTTCCAGGACTTCCCCGCCCCACAGGGACTGCAGCCCCAGAGTGCCTTACCTCCATGAGAAGGGCCCCGACAGTGGACTTCCCCATGCCAAACTGGTTGCCCACCGACCGGTAACTGTCTAGGGTGGTGATCTTCCATACAGTGATAGCGACCCGCTTCTCCAGGGGGATGGCGGACTGCAGGTGGGTGTCACGTCATCAGAGGCAAGGGGCGAGCCAGGCACAGAGCTCCAAAAAGGTGGCCTTCTGCATGGGGAAGTTTTGGAGCCACTACTGGCCATCCCACTGCTCCATGACCAGCTGGTCCGACCAGTTGGAAGTGGTGTCCGGCTTCCAGACACACCTCTCCACAGTGGGTTGCAGTTGCAAGGGTGTTGCTCCCACATGCAGGGAAAGGGTCCCCAGAATGAGCTTGGGGTCGAGCTCGGTCATGACCAGGAAGGTAGCCGGCACAAAGTGCTGCAGAAACTGCAGCGTGGCCGTGTGGGGCCATCGCATACCCAGAGGCAGCTCTGGCTCCATGGTACAAAGGATAAAGCTGTGGCATTCAAAAAAGCTGGGCAACCACAGCAAGTACTGCAAGAGCTTTGATTTCCCTCAAAGAGGTAGGCAAGCATGCAGCAGAAGCAGAGAATGGCTGTCCAGGGGGGTTCCTTTAAGCACATGTCTCTGCTAGGCTCCTGCACCAGCACTCGGACACAGCTAGTGACCTACAGTCCTGCTTGAAGTGGTTCCAGGTGGGCATTTAAGTGAGGTAGTGTCCAATCAGTCTAGATGCTATCTTTCAAAAAGGAAGACTGCTTTTTCGATGTGCTTTGGCAACGTGGACATGCTCTTTCGGAAGTTTTTCCAAAAGATATCTTCCGGAAAAGCTTCTTCTGAAAGAAGCCTGCAGTCTAGATGTAGCCTTAGGGGAAAACCAAGCAGATAGTATAACGAAGTTTTCCTTTATTCACTGTTAATAATTTGCTTTTTTGGTCTCTAGCCAGTGACAACTCATTTTAGATATGAAGCTGAAGAAGAGTGTCAGGGGGATATTTCACAGAAGTGTTTTCATGGATAAGAGAAAGCACAACAAATCATTATCAATTGGATATTTGTCTATATAAGGCATGAGTAAAGTACCCACTGAAGTTGTGTGTCTGAAAAGCTATTAGAATACAAAATGTCAGTCCTACAGAAATCCCCATGGATTTTTACTTTTCTTACTTATAAACAAAAAAGTAAATATGAGTATTTTATTTGTTTTATTTCTATTTCTAAAACTGAACTGTTTGGGGGAAGGAGTTAAGGTTGGAGTGGTGAAGAAGGGGCAGTTAGAGTAAATATGGGGAATATAAAAAGGTTGAGAGAAACTGAGGGGAAAGGACATAAAAAGAGGAAAAGAGAGAAGGGTAGAGACATATCCATTTAAGGGTATGTCTACACTACAAAGATAATTCGAAATAACAGCCGTTATTTCAAATTCACTTTAATAGCGTCTACACATACAAACTGCTATTTTGAAATAAATTCAAAATAGTGGAGCTCTTATTTCGAATTTGGTAAACCTCATTCTATGAGGAATAACACCAAATTCGAAATAGCTAATTCGAAAGAAGTGCTGTGTAGACACTTATTTTGAATTAGGGGGTCTTCAGCCCTTCCCAGTTTCCCCTGGTGGCCACTCTGGGCCAAAGCAGAAAAACTCTTCTCCTCTCCCCCAGCCCCGGGGCCCTTAAAGGGGTAGAGTCTGGCCACTGGGCACGTGCAAGAGCCAGGCCTGCCAGCAGCCACAGACCCTCAGCCAGTGGCCACACAATGGCAGCCAGTGGCAGCCAGCTGTCCCCTGCCCAGTCCCCCAGCACCCAGGGGCCAGCCAGGGGCCAGCCAGGGGCCGTAGATGGCGTGCACCCTCATGGACTAGTGTGGAGATTATGGACCTCATTGAGGTTTGGGTGGAGGCACCCAATGTCCATGATCTCCACACTAGGTGGAGGAACGTGGCCGTCTACGGCCGCATAGCGGCCACCATGGCTAGGAAAGGCCACAGGCACACCCAGGAGTAGGTGCACCTGAAGGTGAAGGAGCTGCGGCAGGCGTATGCCAGGGCCACCAGGGGCGGCGCCGCAGCAGGGGCTGACACCTGCCCCTACTTTCCAGCCCTCGACTGAATCCTGGGGGGGCGGGACGGTCCGCGCCATCCTGGGGAGCAGCGAGCTGGGAGCTGAGGGCCCTGACCCAGGCGCAGCAGAGGGGCCACCACAAGCTGTCCCGGCACAAGAGTCGTCAGGGTCGTCCGGGGAGGCCATATGAGGTAAGTGCCAGCACTGTCCCCTACCCGGGGGGGAGGCGGGGCGGAAGACCAGGTACCACGCACGTGGGCCATGCCTCCCATGGATCACGCAGCCACCCGTGCACGTGCGAGCACGTGCCATGCCACCCTTGGGCAGGTGGCTCCAGCTGTGTGACACCCAGGGGCCGTGGCCCAATAGGCACATGCGTATGTGAAGAGACCTGACACACTCCTGACCCCGGGTCGGGACCCAGCAGGACGCCCTCCCTTCACACGCCCCCTCTACACAGAGACAGGGGACATCTCCCCACTCCCCAGCCGCACTATACACAGCACAGGGGCATGGATGCAGTCTTGGGGCAGCTCCCAGTCCTGGGGAGAGCCAGACATCCTGACCATCGCCTCTGTGCAAGCACATCGGTACTGACAGTGCAGGGCATGGTCTCCCTCACATCACGGGAGGGCTGGGCATCATCCACTGTGTCCCCAGGGAGAACTGACCACTTCTCTTCTTTCTCTACAGCTGCACCAGGTGCTCGTGCAGGGCGCACCACCCCACCCGGGACAAGCTCCCGCACCCGCGGCCTGAGCAGGGCCACCACCACGCAGCAGGGGTACCGGGACCAGCACCTGGGGGCCCTGCGAGCCCTGCACCGCACCATCCAGGCCTGGATGCAGGAGGACCTGCAGCTCCGCCGGGAGAAGCTTGCTCAGGACCGTGCCATGTGCTCAAACCTGCAGGCCCTGCTGCAGAGCGTGCTGCCCCGTGCCGCCCCAGCACCTGCTGCCCCCCCAGGTACTGTTCCTCCTCCCACTCCTGCCCCCCTCCCACCTCTTCCTCCTCAACCTCCTCACCCTGCTCCTCAATCTCCACACTCCCCACCTCAACCTCCACACCCTCCTCCCCATCCCCCTGGGTATGCCGAGGCCCCCGCACCTGCCGTGCTGGGAGACATGGCCCAACAAGACCCCCAGCCCTGAGCCCTGAGCTTCCCACCCCTTCTTCCCTTGCTTCCCCCTTCCAGCTCCCTCCTCCCAGGTTTCCCCTCCCCTCTCCCACCTTCTCTCCTCCCCTCTCCCGCCTCCTTTCCCCCGTCTCCCCAGAGTTTCATTCTCCCTCCCCAGTTGTGTTAAATAAAGACAGTTTCTATTTTTGAAAATACACGTATTTTATTTGACATCAGGAAGGGGGGGGGCTAGGGAAGGGTAAGTGGAAGGACGAGAGGGAGGAATGGGGCACAAGCCCCCAGTGGGGCAGACCGGGGAGACTGTTAGAGCTCCTCAGGGTGGAAGCTCTCCCACAGGGCCCCCTGGATCCTGACAGCCCCTCGATGGTCCTCCTGGATGGCAGCCTGCAGACAGTGCAGCCACAAATGTTTTGCTGTCCCTCAGCGAGGTAGACCAGCAAGCAGAGAAACCTGAGAACTGTCTGTCCGGGATGGGGGGTCGGGTCCCTTTAAGCACAGACCTCGGATAGCCTGAGGCAGCAGCCCCACACACTAAGTCTGACCCTGATGCCCTTTGGCACTGGTTCCGGCCAGCCTTACCTTCGATTCAGGGTCCACTCAATGTGGACGTGCTATTTCGAATTAGAAAAATGCTATTTCGATTTAGTTTTTGTGTCTAGATGCATTATTTCGAATTAGCTTAGTTTGAATTAACTAATTCGAAATAAGTTAATTCGAAATAGCGCTGTAGTGTAGACATACCCTAAGGGATTTAATCCTCATTTTACAGATGATGAAAACTGGAGAAATAATACTAAGGCCAAAATGTCCAGACCTGGAAAACTTAAGAGAAACATCTGAATTCATGGTTAGGCAATTAAATATATCTGATACTCAGGGATACAAGTCAATAGGATTTGTAGGAGTATAAGCAAGTATGAAAAGTGAATCATAGCAATGTAAGGCTGGAAAGACCTTGACAGCACATCTAGTCCTTCCCCACACAGTGAGGCAGAAATAAGCATACCTAGCTCATCCATGAGGGATGTTTGTTTAACTTGGTCTTAAACACATCCAGTGATTATCTAAGACTTGTGCCATGTTCAAAACCACAGAGAGCCACTGCTTTCATTACTCCACTATCTCCCTTCTTCTGCTTTTCATTTCATAGTTTTACCACCCTTGAAACAGTACAATCTCAAAATAAAGGACATTAACATGTAGGCCATGTCTACACTAGGAAACTATTTTGAAGTTACTATATTGGACTAAAGAACTTCCAATTTAACAAATTTGAACCAGTGTGTCCACATTATGGGGAAGCCTCAAAATAGGTCCAAGTAAGGCTCTGTTGATGTGGATGCGACACCTCGGAGTTAGAGGCCCAGGAAGCATTGGGGCTTAATTAGTTCAAATTACTCTGAAGAGTAATTATTTTGAAATAGTGGCACCGGAGCATCCACCCTACCATTATTTAGAAATAACTATTTTGGAATTAGCATTACTCCTGATGAAAAGCAGGAATAAAGATTTTGAATTCCGTGGCCTGTTATTGTGAAAAAATAGGCTTGGTGTTACGGACGCTCCACTTATAAATTTGACCTTGGGGTTGGGGGGTTGGGAGTTATTTTGAAATAAAGTCCTAGTGTAGATCAGGGTGTACTGACCACTTCATATTTGCATACTACTTCTTTTAGTATTAGACAAATTTTTTGTCTTACTAATGTCATGTCTTCCATTGGCATATGGCTTTCAGAGAGCCATATGGAAAGTTTCCTTTCAACCACAAGGGTATTCAAAACAGTTAAATGAAGAAAAGCAGAAAATAGAGCAGAATATGAATATTTCAGGATCCAAATTGGGCATTAAATATAATCTTGCTTCTGTGCAATTATAAAGAAAACTAACCCTTTAGTCATGCCCAGCTGAGGATATTAACTTTCAGAACCGTTTTTAGAGCTGACTATTTTGTTACCTTTATAGAAAAGTGCATGGCATGCACTGCACAGTCTTGGTCTAATCAAAAATAATTTAATTAAAAAAATGCTGCATAGTTCTTTTTCCCCCCTTAGACTACATACGCATTTTAAGTTATCTTTCATTTTTTTCCCTTTGGACTTTAATGCTTACAAATGGAGTTTCATGCTTCATGAAACAAAGATTAGCAGGCCACTTGGGCAAACCACTAGCAGGTAAGGTGATAATGCCAAATTCTGGATCTGTTATGGGACCAAAGATTCCTCAGGCTGAGAGTAAAGGGAAGGCTCTCCTTATGACACACTGTAGTGACCCTCACTTTTGTCACCCCAGGTGAGTAATAACCAGCAACTTTCACCATTTTATCACAAGTCTGATATTTGATAGTTTTTCAAAGCTATAGCTCCTAGACTAATACTGTATTATTATATGAGCATGATTATTTTCATTAAAAAATCCAGTTCTCCAGTGGAGAAAAGCTTGAACCCTAAAGACTCAAAACACAATAGAAAATAAAAGTAATTATTCAAATACACAAAAATCTTAATTTTTTGAATGTTTTGTTTTAGCAATACTGCTAGCACCAGAAACCCATCATACACTGAAGGTTTCACTCTTTTGAGAAGAAAACAAAGAAGATACTTCAGGATCATATACCTAAATATTTCCTCTTTCCTCCTCCCATACAACCAACCATTCATCACCATAGAATCTGGAGGCAAAGTTGCAATGCAGACTTTGACACCAAAGAAAATACATTTACCTTTTATTTCATAGAAGCTCTCCCCAGCCATATCTGTTTATTTCCTCTCACACCAACACAGCACCCTCCCATACCCAATCCACACCATCACTTCATTCCTGATGATAGAATAACTTATGCATAGCAACTTAATCTGAATATTGCATTTCCTGTGAACAAATCTCTCTACTCCATTTAGCAAAGGGGAAAAGTCCTTCAGTGCAGCTGCAAAAAGTCTTTTGAATTTACATTATCCATAAAATATGCAACTAAGTCTGTTCTACAGTCATGCACAACCAATACTGCTGAATTCATTAATACAGCTTCATGTGAGAGGAACACTATAGCAATACTTGTACCCAGCACTTTCAAGTTCTTAGTGGACCACACGAGAGCAATGCATTCAGGATAAAACAGTAATTAAAATCATGTAAATAAGGTAACCCTGCAAGCCTGCAGTCAGAGAGAAAAAAAACCTACTCATACAGATAGGAAGTACAAAGAAGAATGTATCTTGATAGAAGATACACAAAGATCAAGCTCGCCAGGAGACACAGGTATGTGTCTGACATAGCACAGGAATTACTGTATATATTAATGTGTAGGATTCCACAGAATATATATATACCTAAGGTAACATGTTTCATAAGTATCTGTTAGTTTAGTGCCTTGATACTGCTAGTTCTCATCTGGACACTGTCTCATAATATCTGGTATTTCTGGATGGCAACAATGTTGAGAATGTGTTGGCCCACTGGCTAATCTTTCTTACCGATATAACTACACTACCAGTGCTTATCCAATTGATACACCATCACCAGAGCACTTATCTCTTCTCTCTCATAGCCATAATTATTTATTTTTATAGCACCAATGACTTAAGTATACCTTCATAGCTGTCCAAGCCCATGAATTCAGCTTACATTCTCCTCTTTCCCATGCCTTGCTGACAAGAACAACCCAGACCCTAGCCATTTTCCTGTCCAGACAGAAAACATTCCATTGGCTGTCTGCCACCTCTGAGTACCAAAAAATATCACCATGGTGGTGTAGTGGTATCCCCTGGGTGTTAGCACCCAATGCAACAATTTTGCCCATCCATAGAACAAGCTTCAATGTTAACCTCTTGAAGGTCCTAGACACTATCCTATTCATACATGATGATCATTGTTTTTCTTCCATAGCCCTGATCCAATTCCCCCTATTTCCCATTAAGTTCACTTAGTTCATCCTGGAAAGACATCATATCCCTTTTCAGAGTTAATTAGTGGCCCTCAGGCTGACATAATTAAAGCTCTTTTGCCAATGGAGATACATTTTCAAACCAAATGGAAGAATCAAATGGAAGAATCAAATGGAAGGCCACTCATAGCCTTGCTATTCAAGTAGTTAATTTTTCACAGCAGTCAATCCAAGAGACACAACGGGTCCCCTGTTCTTTGCAAACTGCTTGGTTCTCAGTCCTGACAATCTCATTATATTAAACACATGCCTTGAAACATATTTATCTTTAAGAGGTAACATGAAAGTTGTCTTCAAAAAGTTTATCACTTATCAATACTAACTATCACTGTGAGATGCATGGATAGGAATATTTAAGGAATAATGTGACTATGCTGAATGTATACTTTGAAGTCCTGAAGTAAAAGTTAATCACAAGAGGATAATATATCACAGCGGTGGCCCTTTGAAATAGAAGGTAGTTGTCACCCCCTTCCTGGTTAGCCAGTATTGTGATAAGAACATAAGAACATAAGAACGGCCGTACTGGGTCAGACCAAAGGTCCATCTAGCCCAGTATCCTGTCTGCTGACAGTGGCCAGCACCAGGTGCCCCAGAGGGGGGTGGACAGAAGACAATGATCAAGCGATTTGTCTCCTGCCATCCCTCTCCAGCCTCTGACAAACAGAGGCCAAGGATACCATTTTATCCCCTGGCTAATAGCCTTTTATGGACCTAACCTCCATGAAATTATCTAGCTTCTCTTTAAACTCTGTTATATTCCTAGCCTTCACAGCCTCCTCTGGCAAGGAGTTCCACATGCTGACTACACGCTGTGTGAAGAAGAACTTTCTTTTATTAGTTTTAAACCTGCTACCCATTAATTTCATTTGGTGTCCTCTAGTTCTTCTATTATGGGAACTAATAAATAACTTTTCTTTATCCGCCCTCTCCACACCACTTATGATTTTATATACCTCTATCATATCCCCCCCCTCAGTCTCCTCTTTTCTAAACTGAAAAGTCCCAGTCGCTTTAACCTCTCCTCATATGGGACCCGTTCCAAACCCCTAATCATTTTAGTTGCCCTTTTCTGAACCCTTTCCAAGGCCAAAATATCTTTTTTGAGGTGAGGAGACCACATCTGTACACAGTATTCAAGATGTGGGCGTACCATAGTTTTATACAGTGGCAGTAAGATATTCTGAGTCTTATTTTCTATCCCTTTCTTAATAATACCTAGCATCCTATTTGCCTTTTTGACCGCCGCTGCACACTGTGTGGAAGTTTTCAGAGAACTGTCCACGATAACTCCAAGATCTCTTTCCTGATTTGTCGTAGCCAAATTAGCCCCCATCATACTGTACGTATAGTTGGGGTTATTTTTCCCGATGTGCATTACTTTACACTTATCCACATTAAATTTCATTTGCCATTTTGTTGCCCAATCACTCAGTTTGGTGAGAACTCAGTTCTCTAGCCTTGATCCATCTCAATGAAAACCATCAGAGACCACTGGAATTAACTGAAACCATGTGGAAATAAAAAAATAATATTGCAATAAGCAGGAGATTGTCCTATCCATAAATAGACACAAAAGATTGTTTCAGTAATATACAGAGTGGGGGAGAGGCACGCTGTACACATCCATTGAAGAAACAACTTGTGCAATGGGGTATTTTCATGAAAGTTTGGATTTTCCTTTCTGTAAAACACTCAGCTGACCAATGGACTAAACTTTGAGGAGAAATCTACTGTATAAGATAGTAAAAGTAACTATTAATAAATATATTAATATTTATTAATATAATAATAATATTATATTAATTTATATTTATAAATAAAAATATAAATCGACTTGATGACCTCTTGAGGTCCCTTCCAGTCCTAGTATTCTATGATTCTCTGATTCTCTGATAGGACCTCATTCACTTGTTACAATGCTGTTTTACGTTGTAATCATTTGCTTCTGTTACACTCTTGTGTTTTTAGTTGAATCTTTATTCTTAAATAAATCTTCTCTTGTTCAATTACAAGTTCTAAGAGATACACAGGAGCAGTGATATAAGGTAAAATTGGAGACTCTGCTCCTTTGAGGGCAGAGGATCTGAGATTTCTGTGAGTGGCCACTGTGAGGGAATGGATATCACAGAAG
This sequence comes from Rafetus swinhoei, assembly GCA_019425775.1. Classification (NCBI taxonomy): domain Eukaryota; kingdom Metazoa; phylum Chordata; order Testudines; family Trionychidae; genus Rafetus; species Rafetus swinhoei. The sequence continues at coordinate 122,013,530 of CM033424.1, forward strand.
AATGTTTCAAGGGAACTTGGCGATTGGGATGCATGTCCTGTACAAAAATATGCATGGTATAGCTCAGAGGGGAGTGATGATAACAGATTTCTGATGCTAGGGAGCTAACGCCTAGCCAACACAGGCAAGGCCTACCTCTCACTAGAGGCAAGAGGTGTAACAAGGTAGCAGTCCTTGGTATCTCGAGACCATTACAATTAGAATGCTCTGTTTCCATGAATCTTTGATCCACCAGAAACAAGAACAAATCAATCTATCTCAACACAGTTGTTTTTGGTAATCACTATCAATTTTCAGTCTTACTTCAGTGGCAGAGATTTCCTGAAGATGTTTACTGGGAGCATTGCAACATTCCCTCAGAATGAGCAAATTCCAGGTGTCTAGCTTTTTGCTCTCCCAGAAAAGTCTACCGAGTTACTGAAAACGTTCCAAATGGCTTGGATGGCTATGTGGTATTCTCTGAAATAACCAAAGTATTTTCAATAGGAAACAAAACTAGAGCTTCATTAATTTTTTCATCCAATATTTTTTCCTGTGAAAAATGCCGACTTAGTGACACTAAATCATTTGAGTTTCATCAAATTGTCTCTGTTTAGGGACAAAAAAACATATAGAAAATAATTGAAATGTCTCATTTTTATATTTTTGAAATGAAATTATCTGAATTTCAGTTTGAAAAGAATTTATATTTCAAAATTTCCTTCAAATGGGCTTGGTCAGCTCTCTGGATCATAGTGAGATAGCCTAGGAAGTTTTGGATTTCTACCTAAATGTTTCATCCAGTCTTTGTCATAACAAAAAGTAATACTATGGAAGGAATATTGTTGTACAGAAGAAGAACACATACACATCAACAGATTTCTTTTAAATGGCAGAAATCTTATGTACGTGGGGAAAGGTAGGGTGGTGATATCTTAGATATTTGATCAGGTAGTCAAGAAAGTGAGCTGTATGGCAGGTTAAAACTCAGAGGTTTGGGTAGTCTTCAGTATTGAAGCTAATATCTGAAAAATTTCTGGACATTACACAGCCTTTTCTGAAATGGAAAGTGGCAGTTCTATCAAATCTAGGCAGAGAAAGTTATAATACTAAAAAAATAATCATGAGTGTTGTGATCCATACACTAAACCTTCAATTTTCAAATATTACAATAGTCATATTCAATAACGTGTTAACATTTTAACATTAGCATTGTTATCTATTCAGGATTATCTCTCCATTCAATAGAAAATTTCATAAGTCTACCTCAATCTCTTTGTTCCAATGGTCCTTGACACCAGAATCCTCTAAATAATGAGATGAATACATTTTAATTAAAAATCTGCAGAAGATTAATCTATAATTGTTGTTGATCTGGTTATCTTAGGCCAAGGTTGGGGTAGGATGCTGTTATATCGGATATTATTGTTATTCATTCAGCATGTTGTAGTTCCTCCAAATTTGGACCTTTTGCATAAGGAAAACTTGAACTTTGAAGCTAATTAAAAAGTCTTCATTTTTTTTTTCTCTTCCATAAACCTGGTGAAATCATGTAGCTTAATGCTCTCCTTCACTATATAGCCCCATTTATTTCTGAAGCAAGTTTTCCTACATGGCCTTGATGCTTAAAAACAGTCTTCCACTTTTTACATGCTATTTTGTACCCACTAATAATACTGGGTGCAGTTCTGTAGTTGGAAATGATGGCAGTTAGGTCTGCAAGATTGTGCTAGCAAAGAAGTTAGCTAGTGGATCTGGTCTAAAATAAATATTTACATAAAAATTTCCCATCAGAATATGTGATTTTGTTGAAATTTTCCATGGCAAATGTTGCCAGATTTTTTTTCTAATTTTCTGTTGGGAATATTAAAAATTTTAAAAAATGGTTCAACATTTTGAAAAATAATAGAAGTTTCATTTCACTTAACATTTCATTTCAGGTACTTGAAAATGAATTTATCCGTGTTCCATTTTCAATTTTTTGGTTTGAAATTTCATTTTTCCATTTCCCTCTTCTTTCCCTGCCACTGGAATAAGCTGGAAAACAGTGAAAACTGTGGGAAACGAGGCTCCCCTAATTTCTAAGTTTTCTTATTGTTTTCCAAATGGAAAACAGTAACTATGAAAGGTGGAGTTTTCAAATTTGCCTCTGTGTCCTGCATCATTCCAAGTTCTGTGGTAACAATAATCTATTACACTAAATATATTCTAGCAGACTAGTGAAATTCAAAGTATGTCCTATGGACAGCAGTAATCTGACTGCTGATCTCTTATTACTATTTTTAACAAATACAAGATTTGAGAAGGAACAGCAGCTAAGAGAGCACATAAGGACTATAGCCATAGTGAGAAAATACCTTAGTGCTTATATTAAAGTTTGTGGGACAGAGCCTCAACTTTTGTAAATTGCCACATACCAATTGAACTCAATTCATTGACACCAGCTTAGGATCTGCCTCTTATTAGTCATGTTTACTGTGGTGGGGCCTAAGAGCAAACATATAAATGGTACTCCACTGTACTAGCTACTGTACAAATAGAGTAGCAGATGATCCTTGTCCTGAAAAGTTTGCAGCCTAAATAAGCATGAGAACAGCCATACTGAATTAGACCATTTGTTCATCTAGCCCAATATCCTGTCTTCTGACAGTGGCCAAAGCCAGATGCTTCAGAGCAAATGAAAAGCACAGAACAGTTATAGAATGACTCAACCCATCTTCAAGATTGGAGAGACATAGCATAGGGAAAGGGTATGACACCCAACAGAATGAACAATAGAATGTTAAGAAATGTGGTGTAAATGCCACTATTTTGGGGGAGGGTGGTTTATGTAGCACAGGGGTGGAGAACCGTTTTTGGATCTAGGGCCACTGACCCACAGAAAAATCAGTCAGGAGCCACACACAAGTTAGAAGCAAAAAAACAAAATAAAACAAAACAAAAACAACCCACACCTCACTGAGGCAGCCCCCGACTGAGAAGGGGAAAGACACTCCTCACATTCCCCTCATACACCAGAGCCTTGTGGGGCTCAGGTTAGTAGATTTTGCGTCCTCCAGCCTTGTGCTTTGTGGGGAATGGCGGAGGATGGAGCACCAGAATGGGCTCTCCAGAGCTGGGGGGGAGTGTCGAGGGTCTCGTCCCCCCCTTGGCTTCGCCACTAAGTCAATGCCCCTCTATCAGGGTAAATATGATTCTAGCAGCCTAGTCCCAAAGTCAATGCCCCTCTAGCAGGGTAAATGTGGCTCTTGAGGCCTAGCCGCCCAGAGAAGCCTCTCCTGGGTCAGGGGTCGATTGCCCAGGGTAGGGGAAAGGGTGTTGGGGGACCCGGGCCTCCCGCTCCACCGGCTCCCAGCCCAGGGCCCTTGAGGCGGGGAATCCGGCCAATACGCACTGAGCCCCTGCAATACGCACTGAGCCCCTATCGGTCCTGTGCCCTGGGCTGCTTCCTACCGCGCCCTGGTTCCCCCGTAGTCCCCGGCCTCCCGGACCGGTCCTTACCGGGGCTGGCGCTGGGGCTGCAGGCGCGCCTGCCTCCCAGGGGGTGGTGGCTGCTGGCTCTGCTCCAGTGTCGGCCACGGGCAGCGACTCGGGTCTCAGCTGCTGCAGAAACACCAGCGCGGCCTGGCCTCCTCCTCCTTCCCCCACAGCCTCCCTCGCTGCAGGGCTCTCTCTGCTTTTATACCCTGGTTCTGCTGGGAGCTTGCCCTGCAGGACTGGAGGGGCGGGGCCTTCTCAGACAGCTGGGCCTGGGCTACTCCCTGCCCTTCAGTGCGGGGTTTGTCTGCCCCGTCACAGGGAGCCAGAAAGTAGAAGAGTTGGAGCAAACCACCAATCAGTACAGAGCAGAGAAAGCCCTGTCAACACTGAGGCTACGTCTAGACTGCATGCCTTTTTCGACAGAGGCTTTGTCGACAGATACTGTCGATAAAGCCTCTGTCAAAAAAAGAGCATCTAGACTACGATCAGTATTGTCGACAAAGCAAGCTGCTTTTTCGAAATAGAGTCTAGACGCTCTCTTTCGAAAAAGCAGTTTGCATGCAATAGTGCCTTTTTTCGAAAGAGTACTTTCGGAAAAAAGGCATTATTCCTCGTAAAATGAGGTTTACCGCTGTTGACAAAACTGCCGCATTCTGTCAACTTACTGTGGACAGAACTCGGTGGTAGTGTAGATGCAGATATAGGTTTGTCAACAAAAGCCAACTTTTGTCAACAAAACCCTGTAGTCTAGACACATCCTGAATGTCTAAAGGTCCCTACTTAGGCTGTGTCTGCAGCTGCTCCTCACAGCGAGGATTCCTCTCTGTAGTTTGTCCCTAAGGCGATGTGGCAGAGGAGTCCCCACCTGGGGCTTGGGGCCTCTCAATTAGTAGGGAATCTCCCCTTGTGGATTCTTGATTGGACATAGGAGTTGGCCCTGGTTGGGCCCAATTTTATTTTCCCCTCCAACTGCTGCTGCTCTTGACTGAAGCCTCCATGAGTGCAAGAATTATGCAGAAATATAGAAAGACAAAAAATGGTTTACTGCATGGAAACTTTTTAAAAAACATTAAAAAGGTAATAAGTGAATAGGATACAGCCACAGAATGCTGAAAGTACTGAATGACCAGGACATCTATTGTTACCTTCCACATTATGCACACAAAATGCAATTTAAAAATAAATCTAATCTATACTTGATCTGGCATTTTTCCTTCAGATAAATTATTCCTGATTAGGAGTTCTGTGTTTTGGCAGTGCAGAACCACTGTATTCAGTAAGAAATTCAAAAGTTTTTTCTACATTCTCTTATTTTTGATATTCTTCTCTTCAAGCAGCAATCACGCTTGCGAAGATAAGTCACCCACATCACTCAACCTTCAGGTTCCTGAAAGCAGTTTAGGAAATTGACAGTATCTAAGAGTGAACCTCAGATGAGTAGTCTGCAGTAGGGAATGCAATATTGGTTTAAGCTGTGCAAATTCTTATTCATCTGTTCACACAATCTCTATAAAACAGAGAAAAAATATGTGTATAATACTGTTACAAATCTGTGGTCATATAGGACCTGCTAGTAGATCCTAATGCTGGTTGAGCAGAAAATTTAATGAATTATAAGTTCACATATAAGCTCCAAGTAGATGTGGAGAGTCATTATTCCCTAGTTTTAGAGCAATGTAATCTGAAATTATCTGTGAATCCTGAAAGTGTCATAAATGTAGCACAAGTTAAGCTAAAAATTTGCCAGAAGTTATTCTTTTTGTTATTTTAGAGGTTATAAAGGAGTTTCAACCTGGGAACAGAAACAATTCCATGAGTCTTATATAGTCTGATTTGTTCATAAACCAAGTACTGCACTTTTTCACTGAATACATCTGGAGATCACATAAGAAAGTAAAGTATTTGCAGAAATCTTTATGAAATTGCAACTAGTCAAAAGACGGGCTATATTCACAACCAATCTTCTAAATAGTTCAACACATTATAGTGAACAGTGTGCTATATATTAAAACTACTTGAAATTTCATAGTTCTGTAGAAACTGGTTATAGAAATCAGATGCTTCTGCTGTAAGAACACAGCCTCTCTCTATGACTTGAGGAAAAAAAAATCTACTGATTACTAGCAATAAAGAGCATATGACAAACAGATTAGAAGTTCTGATTCTATCCAGCAAGGGGCATTAGTTAGAGCAAAGGCTGAGGCCACATGGGTGTGTATACACAGCAAAGGAAAATCCTCCACTGGCCCTTCCAGTCCTGTTCAGTTCCCTGAACTCATAACAGGATTAAGCGCCATCTAGACAATCTAACCAGCTCTTAAAAATCTCCATAATGGACATTCCACAACCTCCTCAGGCAATTTATTTAAGTGCTTGACCACTCTGACAGTAAGGGAGGTTTTCCTAATGCCCAACCTAAACCCTCAATGCAATTTAGTCCACAGCTTCTTGTTCTATCATCAGAGGTTAAAGGAGAGTGGGTTTTCCTCCCTCCTGCTTGTAACAAACTTTTAGGAATTTGAAGATTATGATGTCCCCTCTCAGTCTTCTCTTTTCTAGACTGAACAAACCCAGTTCTTTCAATCTTCCCTCACAGGTCATGTTTTCTAAGCCTTTAATCATTTTCATTGTTCTTCTATGGACTTTTCTAATTTGTCCACACCTTCCCTGAAATGTGGAGCCTAGAACTAGACATAATGCCCAAGGTGAAACCTAATCAGTGTGGAGTAGAATGGAACAATTTCTTACAACACTGCTACTAATACATCCTAGAAAAATGTTTGTTTGTTTGTTTTGCAACAGTGTCACATTGTTGACTTATATTTAGCTTGTGATCCACTATGACCCCAGATCCCTTTCTGCCGTACTCCTTCCTAGACAATCACTTCCCATTTCGTATATGCCCAACTGATTGTTCCTTCCTAAGAGGAGTACTTTGAATTTGTCCATATTGAATTTCATCCTGTTTTCCTCAGACCATTTCTCTACTTTGTTCAGATAATTTTTAATTATAATCCCATCTTCCAAAGTATTGCAACCCCTCCCAGAGAGCTGTCATCAGTAAAGCATATGTATATACTCTATGCCATTATCTAAATCATTGGTGAAAATATTTTAGAACAGAATAGGAACCAGAACTGATTCCTGTGGAACACCAGTCACTATGTCCTTCCAGCATGAGTGTGAACCATTGATAACCTCTGCATCATTATCCAAACAATTATGAACTCACCTGATAATATCTCCATCTAGTTTGTGTTTTCCTTGTTTCTTAATGAGAAGATCATGAAACACTGTATGAGAAGTCTTACTAAAATGTAGCTATACCATATCTACAAGGCTTGTTACACTGTCAAAGAAAGCTTTGAAGTCAGTTTGACATGATTTTTTCTTGAATAATCCTTGCTATTACTTATCACCTTATTATCTTTTAGGTGTTTGCAAATTATTTGCACCATTATCTTTCCTAATACAGACGTTAATCTAGCTGGTCTGTAATTTTCTGGGTTGTCCTTCTTTCCCTTTTTTAGAGACAGCACTATACTTGCCCTTTCCCATCTCCTGGCATCCCTCCTGTATTCCATGATTTTTCGAAGAAAATAGCTAATGGCTCAGATATGTCCTCAAGAAATTCCCTGAGTAGTTTAGAATGCAGTTCATCAGGATCTGGTGACTTGAACACATCTAATGTATCTAACTTGCTCTTTCTCTATTTTAGCTTCTGATCCTATCCCATTTTCACTGGCATTCACTATGTTAGATTTCCAATTCCAAGCAACTCGGTGAAAACCAAAACAAACAAGTCACTAAACTCCTCTGCCATTTCCACATTTTTTGTTATTGTTTTTCCCTCTTCATTGAGTAATGGTCCTAACTTTGCATGGCCATCTTCTGGCTTTTAATGTATTTGTAGAATGGTTTTTTTTCTTCTTGACTTCTATGTCTCTAGCTACTTTGATTTGTTCTTGTGCCGAGGCCTTTATAATTTCCCCCCTATATGCTTGTGTTATTTGCTTATATTTATATATTTTAATTTGTCCAATTTTCCATTTTTGTAAAACTCCTTTTTGATGTTTTAAATATTCAAGATCCCATAGTTAAGGGTGGTCTCTTGCTACACTGTGGAATAGTTTGCTCATGCACCCTTTAATAATGTCTCTTTAAAAATGAGCCAACTTTCTTCAACTGGTTTTCTGCTTAGACTTGCTTCCCAGGAGCTCTTACCTACCATCTCCCAGAGTTTACTAAAGTCTGCCTTTTGAAATCTATTATCTTTATGTTTCTGTTCTCCCTCCTAATATTCCTTAGAATTTTTAACTGTACCATTTCATAATCACTTTTACACTAGCTGCCTTCCACTTTCAAATTCTCAACCAGTTCCTCCCTAATTGTCAACATGAAATCTCCCCTACTAACTTTATCCACCCTCCTGAAATAAGGGGAAAAAATCTCTCCAATACATTCCAAGAACTTGTTGGATAATCTTTGCCTTGCTGTTCTGTTTTCCCAACAGATGTCTGAGCTGTTGAAGTGCCCCCCATCACCACCCGTGTTCTATGCTTTGGATGATTTTGTTAGTTTAAAAAAAAATCCTCATCTACCTTTTCTTCCCAGTTTGTTCATTTGTAATAGATCCCTAGCATAACATCATTCTTGTTTTTTACCTCTTTCAGCCTTACACAGAGACTTTTAACAAATCATTTTATATTTCCACTTCAACTTATATAAGGTAAAATCTTCTCCCTTTTTCCCCTGCCTGTCCTTCCCAAGCTGTATTCTTCAATACTGATATTCCAGTGACACATATTATCCCACCAAGTCTCTATCAAGGTAATTATGTCATAGATACGTTTATTTACTAGCATTTCAAGTTCTTCCTGCTTATTTCTCCAAACTCCTCCCAATAACATACAGATATCTAAGATACTGACTTGATTTTGCCTCCCAGTTGTGTCTTGTTTTTCATTTGTTTCTGCTATTATAAGCCTGGGGTCCTCCAAATTCCAACCTTCTCTCAGGTCTCCATTTTTTTCTCTTACCTCTGGGCTTTGGTCAACTGCCCTCTTTGCCCTAGTTTAAAGCCCTCCTCAATTAGAGTATGTCTACACTACGATGTTATTTTGAAATATCTTATTTTGAAATAACGCATCAACACACAAAATGCATTTCGAAATAGCACGTCCACACTGAGTGGACTCTGAATCGCATTTAAGGCTGGCTGGAACCAGTTCCAGCAGGGCTTCAGGTCAGGACTTACTGCATGGGGCTGCTGCCTGAGGTTATCTGAGGTCTGTACTTAAAGGACGTCCCCCCCCCCCCCCCCCGGACAGCCAGTTCTCAGGTTTTCCTGCTTGCTTGACTACCTCAATAAGGGACAACAAAGCATTTTGTCTCTGCGTGCTCTGGTTGCCCACACTCGGGATATCACAGCACTCTGCACCATGGAGCCAGAGCTGCCCCTGGACACTCTGATGCTTTTCTTGGATGCTTTGCTGCGAGCCTGGCTGCACTTTCTGCAGGCTGCCATCTGGGAGGTCCATCGGGGGGCTGTCAGTATCCAGAAGGCCTTGCGGGAGAGCTTCCACCCTGAGGAGCACTAAGAGCCTCCCTGGTCTGCCCCACTGGGAGCTTGTGTCTCATTCCTCCCTCACATCCTTTCACTTACCCCTCCCTAACCCCCCTTCCTGATGTCATATAAAATACATGTATTTTCATGAACACAAAGTCTCTTTATTTAACAAAACTGGAGGGGGGGAAATGAAACTCTGGTGAGACTAGGGAAAAGAAGGCAGGAGAGGGGAGAAGAGAGCGTGGGACAGGGGAGGGGGAAACCTGGGAGGAGGGAGCTGGAAGGGGGAAGCAAGGGGAAGAAGGGGGAGGGGAAGCTCAGGTCTCAGGGTTGGGGGTCTCGCCGGACCAACTTGATTTTCATGCGAACCTGCTCCTGGGTTCGCATGTGGCCTTTGGTGACCAGGCTGGCAGCTCTCCTGCCATAGATGGCCACGTTCCTCTGTCTAGTGTGGAGATCATGGCCATTGGGGGCATCCCTCCCAAACCTGAATAAGGTCCATGATTTCCACCCTGGACCAGGAAGGTGCTTGCCTTCTCTGGGCCCTGGCAGGCTCTTGGGAGCTGGCAGACTGCTCCTGGGGAGTGGTGGAGGGCTGGCTGCCAGTGGCTTGCTGACTCATGTTTTGGGCCACTGGGTCAGCGGCAGTAACTGCTGGCTCTGGGCTGGCAGGCTTGGAGCTGGCACAAGCACTGTGGCCAGAGTCTACCCCTTTAAGGGCTCCGGGCGGGGGGGAGGGATAGGAGTGTTCTTGGTTGAGGCTGGAGTGGCCACCAGGGCACCCTGGGAAGGCTGGAGGCCCCCTATTTCGAAATAAGTGTCTACATAGCACTTATTTCGAAATAGCTATTTTGAATTTGGCATTTTTCCTTGTAGAATGAGGTTTACCAAATTTTAAATAAGCACTCCGCTATTTCGAATTTATTTCAAAATAGCGGTTTGGCTGTGTAGATGCTAGGAAAGTTATTTCAAAATAAGGGCTGTTATTTCGAAACAACTTTGCTGTGTAGACATTCCCTAAGGTTTGAAAGATTTGGGGACCAAATATTCAATATGCTCTTTCTCTTCAAGGTGTTTAATTTAAACTAAGTCACTAACACACTTTGTCACTTCCTCTCACCCCAACCTTTTCTTAAACATTTGTACCTCAATTAGGACCTTTATTGAAAACCAAACAAAAAATCTGGCCTGTTCAATACTAAGTGAATATTATGCTGAAAGATACATAATACAAGTTGAACCTTTCTAGACTGGCACTCTTAGGACGTGACTGGTGCCAAACCAGAGAATTTGCTAAGCCACGGGAGGTCAATATTATAGCGGGTGAGTCTCTTTATTTTTATTTCACTGAGGCAAATAAATGGAACAACACTTGCAATCTGCTTAATAATGTATGGCTGTACTGATACACCCTATCTAAGCCTATGCCTAGCCAAGACTTATAAGCTCTCTTCATAACAAAGTATTAGTGTTGTCACATAAGAAGATAAGAATGGTCATACTGGGGCAGACCAAAAGTCCATCTAGGTCAGTATCCTTTCTGCCGATACTGGCCAATACCAGATGCCCCAGAGGGAGGGATCACAACAGGTAATCCACATGTGATCCCTCCCTTGTCACCCACTTCCAGAAAAATAGAGGCTAGGGATTCCATTCCTACCTATCCTGGCTAATAGCCTTCATGAACGTTCATGAATCTAGCTACCTCTTTTTTGAACCCTGTTAAAGTTCTACCCTTCACTGAATCCTCTGGCAAGGAGTTGACTGTGCCCTGAGTAAAGAAAAATGTCTTTTTGTTTGTTTTAAACCTGCTGCCTATTAATTTCATTTGGTGGCCCCTAGTTCTTATATTGTGGGAATAAGTAAATAACTTTTCCTTCTTCACTATTTCCATATGAGTCATGATTTTATAGACCTCAATCATATCCCCCCTTAGTCCCTTCTTTTCTAAGCTGAAAAGCCTTAATCTCTCTTTATATGGGACCCGTTCCCTTATGGCATCACGTTTATTGGCATCACATTAGCTATCTTCCAATCATTAGGTACGGAAGCTGATTTAAAAGATACTTTACAAACCATAGTTAATAGTTCTGCAATTTCCCATTAGAGTTCTTTCAGAACTCTTAGGTGAATGCCATCTGGTCCCGGTGATAATTTTACTGTATTGGCACAAGGAAATAAGTAGATAAAGCATAGAAAACATGAGTAAACTTAGCAGCATTACCAGCACCTCCACTGCTTGCTGGTCTCTTAGAATGCATTTAGGGTTGATTTAGAGCTAAATAATGTCACAGAACACTGAGAGCCAGGACTGGTGGGTATAAACACAAAACTTGATGGGTCTGTGGCAAACTTGACAATACCCATGGTAAGTGGACAACTGAGTAACTAAAATCATTCTGGATCACAAATGTTGCCACTCAAGATGGTATTGGACTAGAGAGGATCAACTAGTAGGACTTTTTTGAAAACAATAAAATGATGATTTTCACAGATTATCATTGCTACAGGTTTGCTCCTGCAAAACTTTGAGACCTTTCAAGAGAAGCTCACCATCTTGTGGGATCAATCCTTAGACAACAAGGTTTCCTCTTAATGGAACTGCACTTTGCATATTGCAATATACTCAGACAAAAGGAGACAGAACTGCCTAGACACCTGATTTCTAATGTTGCCACTGTCACTACATTGTCAAAAACAAAACACAACCAGTGGCAGAGCATCTCAGAGCCCAGTCAACTGACTCAGGCTCACTCTACAGGGCTAAAAATAGAATGGAAGACATTTCCATTTGGGCTGCTGTTTGGGCTTTGCAACCTGCCCTTTTCAGCAGTGTTCAGCATTTGGCAGCAGAGCCAATAGCCTTGCCAGGCTCCTTGCCAAACTCCCAGAAGGGGAGGGCCTGGGCCTAGGCAGCCCTCAGTGCCACTCAGAGAGCACTGAGCCTCACCCATGCAGCCCTCAGTGCTGCTCAGAGTACTGCACTCAGGCAGCAATTTAAAGGACCTGGGGCTCAGTCTGCCATCTCTGTCTTAGTAGCAGCTACCGGGTGCATAGGGCCCTTTTGTATCATTGGGCCCTGGGTAATTGCTTTCTTTGCTGCACCCTGTTGGTAGGACTGGAACCTGGGCTCTGAATAAGTGAGAACAACTACACTGATATATTATTATGGCCCTGTAGCATGAGTGAGTAAGTTCACCCAGACTCTAAGACTCAGGGTTCTATTATTATTTTTATTTTGCTCTGTAGACACGTGCCTCTGGGATAAGTCACTTAATCGGTCTGCGCTTCATTTCCCCTTTATTTAGAAGGATGATCATCATAGAATCATAGAATACTAGGACTGGAAGGGACCTCGAGAGGTCATTAAGTCCAGTCCCCTTCCCCCATGGCAGGACCAAATGCTGTCTAGACCATCCCTGATAGACATTTATCTAACCTACTCTTAAATATCTTAACAGATGGAGATTCCACAACCTCCCTGGGCAATTTATTTCCAGTGTTTAACTACCCTGACAGTTAGGAACTTTTTCCTAATGTCCAACCTAAACCTCCCTTGCTGCAGTTTAAGCCCGTTGCTTCTTGTTCTATCCTCAGAGGCCAAGATGAACAAGTTTTCTCCCTCCTTCTTATGACACCCTTTTAGATACCTGAAAACGGCTATCATGTCCCCCCTCAGTCTTCTCTTTTCTAAACTAAACAAACCCAATTCTTTCAGCCTTCCTTCATAGGTTATGTTCTCTAGACCTTTAATCATTCTTGTTGCTCTTCTCTGGACCCTCTCCAATTTCTCCACATCTTTCTTGAAATGCGGTGCCCAGAACTGGACACAATACTCCAACTGAGGCCTAACCAGCACAGAGTAGAGCGGAAGAATGACTTCTCGTGTCTTGCTCACAACACACCTGTTAATGCATCCCAGAATCATGTTTACTTTTTTGCAACAGCATCACACTACTGGCTCATATTCAGCTTGTGATCCACTATAACCCCTAGATCCCTTTCTGCCATACTCCTTCCTAGACAGTTGCTTCCCATTCTGTATGTGTGAAACTGATTGTTCCTTCCTAAGTGGAGCACTTTGCATTTGTCTTTATTAAACTTCATCCTGTTTACCTCAGACCATTTCTCCAATTTGTCCAGATCATTTTGAATTATGACCCTATCCTCCAGAGCTGTCGCAACCCCTCCCAGCTTGGTATCATCTGCAAACTTAATAAGCGTACTTTCTATGCCAATATCTAAATTGTTGATGAAGATATTGAACAGAGCCAGTCCCAAAACAGACCCCTGCAGAACCCCAGTTGTTATACGTTTCCAGCAGGATTGTGAACCATTAATAACTACTCTCTGAGTACAGTTATCCAATCAGTTATGCACCCAGCTTATAGTAGCCCCATCTAAGGTGTATTTGCCTATTTTATTGATAAGAATATCATGCGAGACCATATCAAACGCCTTGCTAAAGTCTAGGTATACCACATCCACCGCTTCTCCCTTATCCACAAGACTCGTTATCCTATCAAAGAAAGCTATCAGATTGGTTTGACATGATTTATTCTTTACAAATCCATGCTGGCTGTTCCCTATCACCTTGCCACCTTCCAAGTGTTTACAGATGATTTCCTTAATTACTTGAACCATTATCTTCCCTGGCACAGAAGTTAAACTAACTGGTCTGTAGTTTCCTGGGTTGTTCTTATTTCCCTTTTTATAAATGGGCACTACATTTGCCCTTTTCCAGTCTTCTGGAATCTCTCCTGTCTCCCATGATTTTCCAAAGATGAAAGCTAGAGGCTCAGATACCTCCTCTATCAGCTCCTTGAATATTCTAGGATGCATTTCATCAGGCCCTGGTGACTTGCAGGTATCTAACTTTTCTTGGTGATTTTTTTTCCCAATCTTGCTGAAGTGTTTTAAGAGCTCTTGCTAAAAAATTCTGTATATGTTCAAAACATTCATTAATTATTGTAATTAATTTGAAATTTTTGTTTTATTTAATGCAAGTGGAGTATCACTATAACTATGTTTCATTGTATCATTCTCTTTCTTTTGCAAAGAGTGTAATACCCTACATTAACAGCCTTGGGAATTGCTTAGTTTCCATAGTTGTGGGGTCTGCAGAGGTGAAACTGCTGTGGTACAAAATAGCCCTAACACTTTGATCTTTGGGGCATGCTGTAGAGCCCATGCCTTTTCTAAGGTTTTCAGGACAGGCAGCTGTAGTAGCTGGGATTATTTATATATATTTTTTTCCTTTCTGGCTTCTGAGTTTGCTTTTGTTAACACTAGTACAATTACATTTTTAACATATGGCAAGGCATATAGAGCCTTAGATACGAGCTTTGTTTCTAGTACATAAATCTAAATAACTTCTCTTTGTGCTTCCTATTACTGCAGAGATCATAGTCATACCTTGTTTGGCACATGTCACTGAAATGTTTCTGAACTGTAATTTTTAAACAAACTTGAATTTTTCTCCTGTTTGCATCTGCTGTTATCAAATTCCACAGAGGCCTCTGAATGGACCTAAAAAGCCTGGAAGTAGCAGAATCAACAGCAGAAGGTAATGAGAAGGGCTACACTCTGAGCGTTGCTCTATGTATACAATGCGCAACAGATGATCTTGTAATAGCAGGGAGGAAACAATTAGCATACCAAAGAGACCCGTTGTGGTGTCACATTGTATAGTCTTGAGCAACCAAGACCTTAGGCTTGAAATATCTAGACAATGGATTTAAAGGGACATTGGCAACCTGAAATCTAGTCAATAAAATAAAATAAAATAAAATAAAATAAAATAAAAGTCGTTTCAGAGTCTGTAGAAGTCCCCAGACAATTTTGGTTTTCATGTCATTTGACAGCTCAAATAGATTTTGGAGGTGAAAGGACTAACTGGTAGAGGAAATACAGTGAAACACAGGACATTGAGTAGACAGAATTCCTTTTTTGCCTTATTTAGCTGATGATATTGTGTGTTCTGTGAACCAGAGTTACAGGGAACATGAAATGAAACAGCACTAGGTAAGTGATCAGTTGTATGGTATTTAGCAAGTAAGCATGCACTTTCCATTGGCTTCAATCAGATTTGGATGAGGCCTCCACTTTTTTTTAATGGCTTTCCTTTCAGGCATCTAACACCTTAACAGGATTCTCCTGAAATATTACTGTTGGACAGAAAGAAATGAAGGAATATTTCCTTTTCATAATCTTGCATTCGTTGTAGTTGGTAGCTTTATTTAACCAATGCTTCACTTGGTTGTCGTCTAGTCTCAGCAACAAAGACTTTATTTGGAGGCTCAGCAGATTTTTTGTCAGTAGCCCAAAGAGAAATGCTTTTTAAAATTAATGGCCATTTTATTTTTCTTATTGCAATGATCCAATTAAAATAACCAATAAACAATCAAATAGATCTAGCACAATTAAAAGAGGTCAGCTGTAACTACCAGCCAGCAAACTACCTGAGCTCTGCTACCCAGAATGTGAAGCTGCAGAAACCAGTTGTAGAGTGGCTACAGTTCCCTGCAACTCCTTAAAATTGCCAGCTGTCAATATGAGACAACTAATTCAAACTGAGAGGGGCACTTTGGTCAATGCCAACAGTACTGCTTCCATGAGGGGTAAAGGAAGTCGAAGGGAGAATGTTCTTCCTTTGATTTCCTGCAATGTGGGCAGTGTTGAAAATCAAATTAAGGTACTTAGACTTCAACTATGCAATTAACATAGCTGAAATTGCGTATCTTAATTCTACCTTATCCCTTAGTGTAAACATACCCATATAGTGGATGGAGTGATCTTGAACAGGAAGATCAAACTACTAGTGATGGTTGGTGAAGACACCAAAAGCACCAAAAGCAGGCAAATGGCAGATCATGCAAAGCTTATCCAAACTTTACAGAAATGTCATAATTTTTTGTTTCAGGTTCAGTATGAAGGAAAATTAAAAGATTGTTGGGAAATCTTATCTGAAGTGAACCACTTTGTTCATCCCCATGCTAGTTAACTACACTTTTTTTCAGCTAAATTCCCCATACTTTTGCCCTGGAATTAACAATGACCCAAAAGAGATATCACATATATTATTAATAGAACATCGTGTACCTCACTGACCATGATTTAAAGGTTATTATAGAAAAATCCCTAAAGCCATCCAATGCTGCAGGTAGAAGAGGCAATTGGGATAGCATACAAATCTACACACTCACACACACACACACACACACACACACACACTTCCGTGTATTAAGGTATAGCTAGGCATTGTCTAAATTGCCATATTAGGTTTTATTTTACTAAAACATTACAATGCTGGAGAGTACAGAAGGAAAAAGAGATGGGAGAGTTCAGGTTTTTGGAATATTTGTTCTTAAGAAAAAACAGGTTAAATTTATTCCCTTTGGAAAAGAAAAGACTTTGAAGTGACCTATTTAGCTTCACTGGCCTTTGTTACTTGACAATATATGAAATAAGATGGCAAACAGAATAAATGTGTTTAAGACATTTTAATGGACAAAGGGGTTAAAATGATATAGTTACAAAGAAGAAAGGTGAGGTTCAAATAAATCTAAAGAACACAATCTTACTGAAATGTGCCCTTTTCCTGACCAGCAATTCTTTATGCCATAATGGTATTTTTATTAATTGAAATAAAAGAGAACATTTCACATGTGCTAGCTCCTGCAGACGTGTGTAGCATGTAAATTTGTGTTGGGCTAGAAAAATTAAACCTATGTGAATAACTTGCTCAGAATATTGCAAATTTTGCCTTCAGATGTACCACATGATTTCCACAGATTTGTAAGGATGTTGTCAATATCTGAGCACTGATGTGTTCCAGACTATTTGATTCAACCCTAACTCTACCCTAAAAGATTATTACAAGGATGAGGGGAAAAATATTCTCCTTAACCTCTTAGGATACGACAAGAAGCAATGGACTTAAATTGCAGCAGGCAAGGTTTAGGGTCAACATTAGGAACAATTTCCTGTCACGGTGGTTAAACACTGGAGTAAATTGCCTAGGGAGTTTGTGGAATCTCCATCACTGGAGATTTTTAAGAGCAGGTTAGACAAACACCTGTCAGGGATGTGTAGATGGTATTTGGTACTGCCATGAGTTCAGGAATAGACTTTATGATCTATTGAGATTCCTGCCAATTCTTGTACTCTGTGGTTCCAAGATTCTACCCAATTCTCCATTGTATGCAATCATTTCTAGCATTTTCCCAGAAATTTGCATTGTTGGAAATAGCAGTTTTCAGATTTAAAAAAAAAAAAGGTAAAAGAAAGCTAAATGGAAGATTTTCAATGGCACAAAAACCAGCTACATCTAAATCTAAATCTTCAAAAAAATACATGAAATACTAGTGCTTTCCTCTCTTGGGGGGGTGGGGGGCAGGGAAACTACAGTAGGTAAAAGCCATTAAAAGGAAAAGGTGGTAAATAGAAGATATTGCCTGCCTTCTGATCTTATTGTAAGTCCTTGCCTCTTTCTCTGGGTGTTTCACAGCATTCTGCTCATTCATCTGTCAGTCTGCAATAACACCAGTAGCTGTAACGAGAGACTGACTTCAACCTCCATGTATATTGTGAGCAATTCTTTCAAAATGCTTCGTGTATGACTGCTGAGACAGGAGCAAGAGTGGAGTGAATTCTGGAGGCACAAAACTTCACTTTAGCATTAGTGGACACTGTAGTGAAATTTTGTTCCTCTACAGTGCAAAAATGATACTAATCTCACACCAAGCTCAGGAAGGACTTTTGGGTGCTGTCTCAGGAAATTCATGGCAGAGGGTGACATCTAAGAACAACTGGTGTACCCAGCATGTCATGGCCTTTGCCCATGATTTAGAGACACAATCTGTTTACAAACCAGTAAGTTTCCTTCACACATGTAGTTACTGAAAATTATTATACAACATCCTAGGGTGACCAAATAGAAAGTGTGAACAATTGGGTCACATTTTTTTCAGGGCCATATAGTTGCCAATATAAGACAAAGACCCTAATATTAAGATGTTTCTGATAATATCAGGACATCTGGTTAATGGTTAGTTTGTGCCAGGGCTTGGCAAGGCTGAGATCCAGCACTTCTAGTCTTGGTAGTTCATACCACCAGTGGGCTTGCTGCATCAGTTATGAAAATAAAAAAAAAAATCCTTGAGCCATGGCACCCAATTGCTTGTTCCTGATATCTTTTTTCATTAGAAATTAAGCACTATGACTGGGTCACCCTATAATACTCCCCACTAAAAACCTTAAGCAGGATCCCATGAGCATGAGGTACAATGTTTAGATAGGTGAGAGTAGATTCCCAGGGCATGTCTACACTAGGAAATTATTTCAAAATAGCTAAATTTGAAATAATAACCCCCAAAATAACAAAATTGAAATAGCATGTCCCCACTATGGGGGAGCCTCGAAATTAGTCCAAGGTAGGCTCCATTATTGTGGATGCACTACCTCAACTTAGTACCCCAGGAAGAACTGGGGAGTAATTACTTCAAATTACTCTGGGGAGTAGTTATTTTGAAATAGCAACACCAGAACATCCACACTACCACTATTTTAAAATAACTATTTTGAAATTAGCGTTATTCCCCCGAGAAAGCAGGAGTGCATATATTGACATAACCAGCTCATTATTTTGAAATAATGGGCTTGGTAGTGTGGAGATTCTGCTTATTATTTTGAACTAAGGGGGGGGGGGTTATTCCAAAATAACTTCCCGGTGTAGACCAGGTCCCAGGTGGTTTTGGAAGGGGCTAAATCTCAGAAGAGTGTAAGTCTAAGGACTCAACAGAATTTCATCCCAATCCCAAATTTCCATGGAAATTTGAACAGAAACATATTTTACTTTTCTCAGAAACAACTTGAGAAGTTTTCAGGACAAATTTTTCACTTTCCATGAAACTATCTCACCGATCTACTCAAGATTACAGGTGGTGAATAATTTGAGGCAAAACTCAGTTCTTACATGTAATTCTTAAAGGCTATGTTTAGACTACGTTCTATTTTCAAAAGAGGATATGCAAATTCCATGGGAATTCACATGTCTTCTTCCGATCTCACTTTCAAAAGCAGAGCTTTTGAAAGTGAAAGTGGCCTGGACATGGCTTTTTTGGGAAAAAACTCCTTTTATTGAAAAAAAAACTCTCGTCCTTAAAAAATGAGGTTTATGCATTTTTTTCGAAAAAGGGTTTTTTTCCTGAAAAAAAACCACATACAGACTACTTTCACTTTAGAAAGCTCTGCTTTTGAAAGTGAGATTGGAAGAACATATGCAAATTCCAGCAGAATTTGCATATCCTCTTTCAAAAACAGCACATAGTTTAGACGTACCCAAAGTGTGTGTCATGGAGAAAGGCTACTTCTAAATCCCATTCTTTATTTTCTCAAGATCTAAAGTTAAAATAAGTCAAAACACCAAGGATTTTAAGTTAAATTCCATCTAATGAGAATGAATTTTTGGATATTGGAAAAATATTTATTTAGGAGAAATATTACATTTTGATTTTGATTTAAATCCTAGAGGTTTCATGTAGCTGTGGTAAGTGATAATTATCCTAAAAAGTGATGGTGTAAATTTAGACTACAAGGATTTCAAACAAGACAACCCATGGAGATGCTACACTACTGAAATACAATATGCCTGTATAAAATTAAATCAAGTTGATTTTGTACTGTTGTTTGCATCTGATCCATTCCAGATTGGCCTGTGATTTTTTGACTGTTTGAAACAAATTGCCAGGGAAGAAATCTTAATGAGCAGTAGGAAACATTCTGTTGTATTTCCACTAGGGAACAGAGAACTAGCAAATCACGACTGTAGCTTTATTGATCAACAATTCAAATGAGAGGAAGACTAAAGCAATGGAATGGTCTTCCCAGAGGAGAAGGAAACACATTTTAATAAATATAAGTAAACCTTGATTGCACAAACCTTTATTATCCAAATTTCAGTTTATTCATAATTTCAATGAATCATCCATTCCCCCAGTCTGAAACTGAGGCTTTATCTACACTGCCAATAGAACAACACAATTTTGTCATTCATAGGTGCTTATTGCCCTCTTCCCCACCTGAAAGACAAAAGTTTTGCCCTGGCAAGTGACAGCATAAATGGCTCCTTGTTAGGAGCAGCACTCTTCTGTTCACAACACAAACTCCACTCATGGGGGTGAGGAGGAGGGGATGGAATGTTTTTGTCAGCAAAACTGACAATAAAACAGCATTTACACTGCCTATGTTTCAGTGACACAGCTGTGTTGTTTATTGTTTAATCTGAATTCCAATTATTGTATTTGAAACATTGATAATGGGATATCTTAGGTAGCTATGAGCTTATGATACTATAAGGTATAAAATCAGTAACTTCCACTGAGAGAAGAATAATGCCACTTAATATCTACATATCTCCTAGATGTTCTGGGGACTAAGGGGGGGGAGGGGGAGGGATATGAATGAGGTCTATAAAATCATGAGTGATGTGGAGTGAATAAGGACAAGTTATTTGCTTGTTCCCATAATATAAGAACTAGGGGGCCACCAAATGAAATTAATGGGCAGCAGGTTTAAAACAAATAAAAGGAGGTTCTTCTTCACACAGCGCAAAATCAACCTGTGGAACTCCTTGCCTGAGGAGGTTGTGAAGGCTAGGACTATAACAGGGTTTAAAAGAGAACTAGATAAATTCATGGAGGTTAAGTCCATTAATGGCTATTAGCCAGGATGGGTAAGGAATGGTGTCCCTAGCCTCTGTTTGTCAGAGGGTGGAGATGGAGAGAGATGGCTTGATCATTACCTGTTCATTTCATTCCCTCTGGGACACCTGGCATTGGCCACTGTCAGCAGGCAGGATACTGGGCTGGATGGACCTTTGGTCTGACCCAGTATGGCTGTTCTTATGTTCTTATGGCTTTTGAAGAGTTTGTCTTCAAATCTCAGCTGTGTGAATATGATAGACACATACAACTAGATTTCAAGTTAATGTATATCAATGCAATTCCACTGATTTAATGGAGGTACCCCATGTAGACCAGCTACATCAGTTTGCACAAGTGGAAAATTTGGCCCACACTCACTAAAGCCAACCAGTAGTCTGTGGAAGTCTCCATTACTTGGTTAAGTCCACTCTAATAGCTGATCATTGTTAGGCAGATAAAATCTGCACGTTTTTTGGATGTTTCCGAAATTTTCAATTTGTAATCTATCTACTCTGATGTCAGTTAAAATCTGAAATGTTTCATTTAATTGGAATTCAAGTTAGGTATTTTTAGCATGCCATTCGTGATACATATCTCCCCTTTTAGCTTATGCATGCAAGTCCCCAAGCATGATGGGATTTATGATGAAAATGTCAAAAAAGACAAAATGCTGAGACAGATCTTAAGACCCCTGAAGGGCAAATTTCTAGTTCAGCAGTAGAAAGCTGTGGCAAGAATTGGTATTGCTATGCTGAAAAACCTGACAGATATGACTCATGCTTGTCTACTTACTAAAGTGTCTAAACTAAAATGTCAAGAACATTTTATAATATGCACTGATGCAATGTTTTCAACTTACACACATCTAGAAATATATTCTCTACTTTCAGTATGATAAAAAGTTAACATTCACTGTTATTTATGATAAAAAGTTAACATTCACTGTTATTCCCAAACCCTTCATTTACTGGTTTCTAGGATAATCATGAGCTATGTTGTTGCACGGCAATGTGCATGTGTGTCTAAATTATACATATGTATTCACATACTCATATATTTAGAGACAGAGAACAAACACACTATGGGGTATTAAGATTTCACTTATCTGTGTCTGGCTGCAAGTGGCAAAGTGTTTTATTTTAGCTACTGAATTGGTTGTTTTAATAGTCCTTCTCTCCAGACCTTGTTTTAAGGTCCCAGTCCCACTTCCGTTGATTTCAGTGGTGCAAGATCAATCATGAAATTAACAATACCAAAACCTCAGTGTATTCTATTAGCAAAAAACAGCACTCTCCTGAGAATACTGGTAGCTGCAGTACCCCCCCCCCCCCACACACACACACCATAAATAGCAAACTGGACCATTGATTGTGGTTTTAAATTTCAAGACCATCAATGAATTCTTTGTGTGTGTGTGTGTGTGTGTGTGTGTGTGTGTGTGTGTGACCATTCATATACATGTATCTGCATCAGTTATGGTAATTGATCATGCTTTTCTGATATATGAATTTACAGGTTAAGAAAAATATGTGCAGAATGATCTATCACAAAATGTGGACATAAAAATATGTACAGAATTAAATATTCTGTTTCGGTGGAAGGAGAATTAATAATCCTAGTGATTTACCTATTGTAAAGGCCTGAAGCATCATTTTCCACCGTTGTTGTTGTTTTTTTAAAAACAGGAACACAAAGCTATTCAATAGAATGTAGCTTGCAGAGCAAAAAGTCTCCTCCAGGACAGGAAAATATAAGGCTCAAGAAGTACAGCAGCTGCTAATACTAACAACTCTAAGAATCACATGCAGTAAAACAGAATCTGATGATTTTTTAATAGAAATGAAAAGTGAATTGTCATCTGAAACGGATTAACTTAAATCTTTAATCTCTACATTTAGCCAAGTGGAAATGACCACCCAAACAGTTTCTTTAAAAAGTGATGAGGAATCATGGCAATATTTTCCCCCAAAAGATTATTTTTGCAGCATGGTAGCATTATCTTGTAATGGAAGATATTTTAGCAGTATTTTTATGGTTCCATTGTATTCTAATTGTAAATGTACTCACTTCTTTAACTCTTTTGGTGTAGAGGAAAGGGGCATGCAGAAATGGTAGTGTGTTAGCACATTTCCAGCACCTGCCATGCTGTCACAATACTGAGAATACATAAATCCCAAATGACCAGAGCCCTGCAGGCCCATCCTGCAGAAAGGAGTCTGAGTTTTATCCATTAATCATATGAGTCCAGTTCTGCTGCAGGTAGTCTGGCAAGTGCATCTCAGCACAGTAAAAACATTTGGCTGACAAGCTGCAGTTTAAACAAAATGCTTTTTAAAAGCTTTTCCCCACAGTTTCATGATTTTCTGTTAAAATAATCAGAATTTAATACCAAGAGCCAAAAAGATATATGTTATCCTGAACACAAATTAGTTTCATGGACCCTATTTACTCCACAGTGCAGAGGAGACCAAAACTGAGGGCCAAAAAGGACAGAGGCCAAGAGTTTCAAATACCATTCCATAGCACTGTGCAATTGTCAGCCACGCTGTGTCCCTCCATGCTGACTATACATTAAAAAAGCTGCAGAGAGCTATACTCTGCACCAGTGGTTTCCCATACAAAGCAATGTTATTAGAACTACTATTATGCATTATTTATAAATGCAGCAGTGCAAAAAAGCCATGACTAAAATCTGGGACTCATTTTGCTACACACTAAACAAATACATCATGAAAGACAATCCCTGCCCTGAATTTATCTGAGGCAGTGTAGCTCAGAGTGGATTCTAAACTACACTGACTCCTCTAAGGAGTGCTAGATTGTAATCCCTTCTTTGCCACTGAACAATTTTGTGACCTTGGGCAAGTCTTTTCACACCTCCATGATTCAGGTTCCGTGAAATGGGGATACTGATACTGACTCATATTTTGTGATGAGATATGGCTAAAAAAAGCTCCACAAAAACTATTTAGTATTTACTATTTAAAAGAAAAGAAGTGGTTAATCATGGAATAATAAAAATACACAGCTGGAAGGGGTGTCAGGAAGCCATCAAATCCTTTCCCCCTGTACTCAGGTGGGACCAAATAAAACATAGGCCACCCCTGACAGTTGTTTGTCTAACCTGTCCTTAAAACCTTCCAATGGTGAGACTCCCCAGTCCCCTTTGACTGACTAGTCCAGAGCTTAACTATGCTTGTAACTGGAATTTTTTTTCTAATATCTAACCAAATCTTCTTTGCTGCACATGAAGCCCATTTGACATGCCTTCAGTGGCCATGGAGAACAATTGATCACTGACCTCTTTATAACATCCATTAACATATTTGAAATCCGTTATCAGCCCTCCAACCTCAGTATCTTTTCTCAAGATAGAACACGCCCATTGTTAAACTTTTCCTCATAGAGCAGGTTTTCTAAAACTGTTTAACATTTCCGTGCTTCTCCACTGGACTGTCTTCAAACTATTTGCTCATCAGGGCCAATTAGAGCAGGATAATTGACTCCCATATCACAACGCTCGCTTTAATACATTCTAGAATGTTTTTAGCCTTTTTGCACCTCCATCATGTTGTTGACTCCCAGTCAATTTGTGATTCACTATAACCACTGGTGTCTCTTCAGTAGTACTTCCACTTAGCCAGTTACTCCCCATTCTGTAGTTGGGCATTTGATAGTTTCCATCCTAATCAAAGTACATTGCAATTATCTTTATTAAATTTCATCTGATTTCAAATCAATTCTCCAATCTGTCAAGGTTATTTTGAGTTCTAATCCTACTATCAGAGTGCTATCAATCCCTCACAGCTTGTTGTTATCTACAATATTTTAAACATTCTTTCCAATCCATTAGCCAAGGAATCAGTGACAATATTGGATAATATTGTGTCCTGTGAGGTGACAGTAGATAAGCCCTCCTAGTCACACAATGAACCATTTATAACTATTCTTTCAGTATGGTCTTCCAACATGTTGTATACCAATCTTGTTGTAATTTTATGTAGACCACATTTCTCTAATAGTACTATGAAAACTAACACGACACTGGTTTTTAATAGCATTATATATGAAGCTACAGCTTTTTTTCCTTTGATATTACTAGAACATGCTTAAGAGGAGGCAGCCTGCTGTTGATAAACATGATAAATTGGTCTGTCCTGGACTAAAGAATGTAGGTTTACCTCAACTAATATATTACTGGTAAGCAACCACTAGGGTTAATTCTGAACTCAGGAGAGAAAGAATTAACGTGGCTCCTCCACCACAGAGAGAGACAAGAGAGAGAATCCCTAGCAGATCTTCCTGATTTTCCAGACAAAGGCAATTTCTTTGAGGACATAAGGAAGAAAGAGAGCCTCCATCTTTATCCTTCACCTTTACCAGAGAAATAAACCAAGGAATTTTATATGTGTTGTGTCCTGGCCAAGCTGACCAGTAAAAAGCTTGGAAGGCAACTATAGGTGAGAAAAACACTCTAGAATAAAATCTGTCTTGCTATATTAAGCTTTAGGCTTTTAGATGCATGTATTCACTTTTATTTGTTTGTAATCATTTTGATCTTTATCCCTTTTTAATTCTATCAATTCTGCTGATATCACATACTCTTTTGTTTATTAAACTTTGTCTTTACTTTTATTATAAACTAGTTCAGTGCTGTGTTTGAAGGGAAAAGTACATTATAGGTGCTGTGCTTTTCCAATATTGGTACTCTACAACCTTATGGTCTAAAATCAGTGCAAGTTATTAAGGCAGAGGAAGTTTGTTTTCATAATCTGTTAGAGATGGGCCTGAACCAAAACTCTGGATCTGAAATTTGGAGTGTTTGGAATCTGGATCTTAACTTTACAGTTCACTTGCATCTCCATAATTAATCAGATCTTTTGTTTCTACATACAGTTAAGCATCATTCATGCAGTGCCATTCATCTCTCTAAACCTATTGTTTTCCCCTTCAAGCAGTAGCTTTGTTAATAATTCATATGTTAATATTTCAATATTTTTTCAAATTTGTAGTTGAAATTTCCTAAGAATAAGTTTCCTTGAACAATCTTCCAATTTTAAATTCTCTGTTAAACTCACCTTTTAGTATAACCTTCCTCAAAGCCAGAAGGACTTGAATAAACACCAACTGAAGTCAGTGCAAGGACTTACCTTGTCATTAACACCAATGGATTTTGGATTAGCTCTATAGACAAGAAATATTCTGACTGTAGTTATCCTGTGCATCCCTTATGAGTAACATTGTTATATCTCAATGTATACGATCTTCCTTTGAAATTTGTTCAGCATTCCTGTTTCCTAACTATCAGTATCTTTTGATGCCACCTAAATCCAAAGCTGGTTGGAGAAGAAATTTGTTTAAAAAAATCAAAGAAGCAAAATGAGAATTTTCCAAGATCCAGATTCTGCTATTCTTACTCACAGAGTATTTTAGCAGGAATGTTGTAACATTGAAACTTGGACTACATCTTCCGTAGATGTTTTATTCAAAGGGCCAGATTCTGCTCTGGTACACTGCTTTAAATCTAGAGTAACTCTGCTGGTTTTAGGTAAGATACAGTAGTTTTATACCAGTATCACAGAATTTGGCCATAATTACAATCAAAGAAAAAAATATACAATGAAAAGAACGCTGTCACTTGAGGTGTAACTCAGTTTTGTTATATGTCTGTCTTTAGTCACTTTTTAAATCTAAATCCAAGGGCCAATCCATGCATTGTAGAATTTAATTGAAGGAGGCAAGAAAAAACATAAATAAGAATTGAGGCATAATTATGGTGATTTGTGGTCTTATGCAAAATACAATTTTTTCCGGGGCATATGGGAACCAACTTAGAGAGGACAGAATTTCCACTTCATGTAGAGTATTGAGCTGGGATTAATTCATTAGTCTCAGGCGGCCCTATCCCATGCTAGATTCATTGTTATTGCAGGTACTGATAGATCTTCATCCCTCCCATCTTATTTTGCATGTTTCCACTGCAGCATTTTCATTACTTCATTCATAGTGTTATTTCATTATGTTAGCTGTCGGCATTATAATGATGAACCCTGTTTTTCAAGGGTTTATTATTATAACTCATCTTTAAATGTACATTGAGCTAGAGCATACTCTGATATTTCATTCTGAAAGCAGTTTTTTGTACAGGTTTTAAGAGTGTCTTTCTGGCCATGTTTCATAGCAGCTTATACCGTGAGTTGCAATGTGAACAAGAAAGAACTAAGTTAAACGTGAAGCTTTCACTCTGAATATCATTGTGCCATTATTTTCTACCAAAAGACAATCAAATGTAGTTGAACTTCTTCTGCTTAGTTTTGAATCCACTAGAATGGTATGCATTCAGAAACTGAACTGAGCATCTGTTAGGCTGATGTTCCACTTAGGAATACTGGAGACAAGAAGAAGGGAAAGTTGCTGAAGAAAATGAATTAAATATGGGTAAGAATCTGCCCTTGGTAATCTCATTTGTTCTGGACAGAGTAAAATGAGACCATGTTGTGGCTGGAATTCCAGGAGGAATTTTATTCTCCAAGGGCACCCCTGGTATTAGAGATCTGCCACAGATTGCTGAATTGGAGAATCTTAGGAGGCAGAGAGGTACATAGATGAGACTTTCTGGGACTCCATAAAATGGTCCTACCTCTGGTCAGAGAGTGTCCATGCTGCTGAGGACAGTATAAGTCTCTGGGAAAGAGAACATCCACTGGAGCAGAGGGAAATGATCCCATAGTTGGAACCCTCCTTCCTGAGGATGATGTGGTATCCTCTCACACTGATACCTCTCTGGGGGATGAAACTCCAGTTATAAGGAAAAGATAGGTGTTAGTATTGAGGGATTTGGTCATTAGAAACATAGACAGCTGGGATTGTGATGACTGGAACAACCACATGGTTACTTGCCTGCCTGGTGCAAAGATAGTGGAACTCTCAAGGCATCTAGGCCTGGCCTACACTACACCAGAAGGTCAAATTAAGATACACAACTCCAGCTACACTAATGTAGCTGGAGTCGACATATCTTAAATCACATTTCCATGCCATCCACACAGCAGGAAGTCGACAGGAGCAAATGCTTACATCAGTTTCCCTTACACCTCATGAGGAGCAGGTATATATATATACCTCAGAGGGTATATATATATGTGCCTTCTGAGTTCGATTTAGCAAGCCTTCACTAGACCCACTAAATTGAACCCCAGAAAGAGTGTCAATCTTCCGTATAGATAGAAGACTTATCCTTAGACAGATATATGTGTAGTACTGGGGAGGAGCCAGTAGTTGTGGTATAAGACAAAGGGAAGGATAGGAGAGAGGTCCTGGAGACCAAATTCAGGCTTCTAGGTAAAAGATTGAAAGCCAGGACCTCAATGGTAGCATTCTCTGAAATGATTCCAGTTCCACGCGTAGGGGCAGAACTGCAGAGTCTCAAAGCGTGGAATGATGAGCTGATGGTATGAGGAGGATTTATGAGGAACTGGGAAAATATTTGGTAAAATGGGAGCAGGAAGGATGGACTCCACCTAAAATGGAAACAGATTACTGGCACTTGAAAATAAAAAATATTGTAGAACAGTTTTTAAACTAAGGACTGGGGGAAAGTCGACAGGTACAGAGGAGCACATGGATCGGACAGAGACATCTCTGAGGGGGAGATCTATTAATAGAGATTCTCTATACCCTAGTAAAGAGGAAAGAATAGAAGATGATAAAACATGGATAAGATCTGATGAAAAACAGTCAAATGAAAAAGAGTTTCATTCAATCATATTATATAATGGCAGACAGTTAAATAGTGACAAGTTTTTAAAATACTTACGTACAAATGCTAGAAGTCTAAATAATAAGATGGGTGAACTAGAGTGCCTTGTATTGATGGGATATTGGTGATATTGATATAATAGGGTATGTCTACACTAGCTCGTTAATTCGAGTTAGGTAGGCAAATGAGGTGACTGGAGTTGCAAATGAAGCCCAGGATTTAAATATCCCGGGCTTTATTTGCATGTTCCCGTCTGGTCGCTATTTTGAAATTTCACTAGCCCGAGCTCACTGCCGCGTGGCTACATGCGGCAGTGAAATGTTAATTCGAACTAAGTCCTTTCCATGAGGAGTAACAGTTAATTCAAACTAAGGAATTAGTTCAAATTAACGTTTCACTGCCGCATGTAGCCGCGCGGCAGTGAGTTCAGGCTAGTGAAATTTCAAAATGGCAACCGGACGGGAACATACAAATAAAGCCTGGGATATTTAAATCCCGGGCTTCATTTGCAACTCCAGTCACCTCATTTGCCTAAATAACTCGAATTAACGAGCTAGTGTAGACATACCCATAGGCATCACAGAAACTTGGTGGAATAAGGCTAATAACTGTGACACAGTAATACCATATTATAAAAAGTATCAGAAAGACAGAACAGGCATGCTGGTGTGGGAGTGGCTCTATATGTGAAAGAAAGCATGGAATCAAACAAAGTAAAAATCTTAAATGAACAAAATCTTATATGTTCCAGAGAATCTCAATGGATAGCAATTCCATGCTCCAATAATTTGAGTATAGCAGTAAGGGTATATTAGTGACCACCTGACTGGAATGGTGATAGTAACTGAAATTCTAAGGGAGATTAGAGAGGCTATAAAAATAAAAAAACCTCAATAATAATGGGTGATTTAAACTACCCCCACACTGACTGAGTACATGTCACCACAGAATGGGATGCAGAGATAAAGATTCTTGACACTTTAAATGACTGCTTCTTGGAGCAGCTGGTTCTGGAAGCCACACATGGAGAAGTAATTCTTGATTTACTCCTAAGTGGAGTGCAGGATCCGGTCCAAGAGGTGAATATAGCAAAAATTAGGTTAGTTAAACAGAAATTAAAAGGTATAGTGGCAAAATTAAAATCCCTGCAAACTTCAAGGCAACTTTTCAAAGACACCATAATGAAGGCTCAGCTTACATATATACCCCACATTTAAAAAAAAAATAGTAAGAGAACCAAAAAAGTGCCAGAGAACCAAAAAAGTGCCACTATGGCTAAACAATGAAGTGAAAGAAGCAGTGAGAGATAAAAAGGCATTATTAAAAAGTGGAAGTTAAATACTAGTGAGGGAAATAGAAAAGAGCATAAACACTGTCAAATGAAGTGTAAAAATACAATTAGAAGGCCAAAAAGGAATGTGAAGAATAGATAGCCAAAAACTAAAAAAGTAATAGCAAAAAAACAAACACAAAAACATAAAAAACTACATACATCAGAAGCAGGAAGCCTGCTAAACAAGCAGTGGGGCCACTGGATGATCAAGATGCTAAAGGAGCACTTAAGATGATACGGTCATTGCAGATAAATTAAATTAATTCTGTGCATTGGTCTTCATGTATGAGGATGCAAACCTGAGCCATCATTTGGTGACAAATCTGAGGAACTGTCTCAGATTGAGGTGTCATTGGTGGAGGTTTTAGAACACATTGATAAACTAAACAGAAATAAGACACCAGGACCAGGTGGTATTCACCCAAGAGTGCTGAAAGAACTCAAATGTGAAATTGTGGATCTATTAACCGTGGTTTGTAACCTATTCTTCAGAGCATCTTCTGTACCAAATGACTCGAGGTAAGCTAATGTGATGTCAACTTTTAAAAAGGGCTCTAGAGGTCCTCCTGGCAATTACCGGCTGGTAAATTTAACTCCAATACCAGGCAAATTGGTTGAAATTATAGTAAAGAACAGAATTGTAAGACACATAGATGAACATAATTTGTTGGGGAGAAATCAACATGGTTTCTGTAAAGAGAAAGCATGCCTCATCAATCTAAAAGACTTCTTTGAGGGGGCCAACAAGCATGTGGACAGGTGGGGTCCAGTGGATAAAATGTGCTTAGATTTCCAGCTAGAAAGCCTTTGACAAAGTCCCTTACCAAAGGCTCTTAAACAAAGTAAGCTATCATGGGATGAGAGAGAAGGTCATTTCTAACATTCCTGTAATCTTTTTAATCTATGTGTGGGTTTTTCCATCCATGTGTGGAATATTTTTTCCACGTGCACTAAGTCATGTTCAAATGTGCACCACCAGTAGAAACAAAAAATTAACTGTGGGCACTCTGCTAATCACCTAGGCAGAATGTCAATCTCTCCTGAGTGGCCACACAAGTGCACAGCTTACAGGAAACACTATTCCTCTCATGATTTATAAGGTTAAAATATAGGAAACAAAGGGTAGGAATAAATGGTCAGTTTTCAGAATGGTTGGAGATAACTAGTGGTTTCCCCCAAGGTTCTGTACTAGGACCATTCCCATAAAATATAGGGTACGTCTAAACTACTTTTTTTTTCCGAAAGAGGATGTACAAATACGGTGGGAATTTGCATATCTTCTTCTGATCTCACTTTTGAAAGAGGATCTTTTGAAAGTGAAAGTAGTCTGGACGCATTTTTTTCGGGAAAAAAACCCTTTTTTGAAAAAAACCACGTAGACCTCCTCTTTTAAGGAAGAGCAGTTTTTTTGAAAAAGCGTTTTTTTTCTGAAAAAAACGTATCCAAACTACTTTCACTTTTGAAAGATCCTCTTTTGAAAGTGAGATCAGAAGAAGATATGCAAATTCCGATGGGAATTTGCGTATCCTCTTTCTAAAATTCTACGTAGTCTCGACATACCCGTATTAATAATTGATCTGGAGAAAGAAGTAAACAGTGAGATGGCAAAAATTGTTGATAATACTAAACTGCTAAGGATAATTAAGTCCAAAACAAACTGTGAAGAGCTTCAAAAAGATTGCATGAAACTTTGGTGACTGGGCAACAAAAGGCAGATGATTTTAATGTTGATAAATACAAAGCAATGCATATTGGAAAACATAATCTCAATTATACATATGAAATAATGGGAACTAAATTAGCTGTTACCATTCAAGAAAGAGATCTTGGACTCACTGTGGATAATTCAATGTGCAGCAGTAGTATATAAAAAAAAAGGCAAACAACGCTAGAAAAGGGATGAGAATAAGACAGAGAATATCTTAATGCCTCTATACAAATCCATGGTACACTGACATTTTAAATACTGTATGCAGATGTGGTCACCTTATCTCAGAAAAGATATGTTGTCATTGGAAAAAGTTCAGAAAAGGGCAACAAAATGGTTAGAGGTTTGGAACGGCTGCCATATGAGGAGAGATTAAAAAGACTGGGACTTTTTCAGCTTGGAAAAAGAGACAGTTAAGGGGGTATGTGATAGAGGTCTATAAAATCATGACAGGTGTGGAAAAAGTGAGTGAAGAAGAGCTATTTATTCCTTCTCATAACACAAGAACTAGGGGTCACCAAATGAAATGAATAGATAGCGAGTTTAAAACAAACAAAAGGAAGTATTTCTTCACACAACATGCAGACAACCTGTGAAACTCCTTGCCAGATGATGTTATGAAGTCCAAGGTTATAACAGGGTTAAAAAAAGAGGTAGATAAATTCATGGAGGATAGGTCCATCAATGGCTATTAGCCAGGATGGGCAGGAATGGCGCCCCTAGCCTCTGTTTACCAGAAGCAGAGAATGGACGACAGAGAATGGACAACCACATGATGATGACCTATTTTGTTCATTCCCTCTGGAGCACCTGTCATTGGCCACTGTCAAAAGACAGGATGTGGGCTAGATGGACCTTTAATCTGACCCAGTATTGCTGCGCTTATATTCTTATGCCTAAACTACAATACAGACTTTGTTTTACATGGAGAAACATTAATAAATAATAATAATAATAATAATAATACTACATCTAGAGTGTGATCCTGCAGCTCAGGCAGGGGCACCTCATGTTTTTTTATTCCACAGAGCCAAGGTTCAGTTTCTAGAGCTGAGCCAACCATGAGCACTTTTGAAGTCCGTTTCGAGTATCTAATAATCCATTCTGTCCAGAAAATCTATTCATGTCTCTTGAAGGAGAAGCAGGGTTTAAATTAGATTGTGACTGGGGCGGCATTTCCATATCTGAAATTAGTTTTGTGAATCCAAATAATCAATTGACAGGTTCAAGACTCCCTGAACTCCTCATGGTTTGGCCATCTCTAATAAAAACACATCTTACTTTAAACAGACAATAAAAGTATACTTAGATCTATACAAAACAAATAAATGGCTCACAATTTTAAATATCTTATCCCTCATCCCAAATTTAGGGGAAGACCCTTTTGGCTCTTGGAGGACTTTGCTATAGTTCTGGAATTATGAAACATTATAACTACAAAGTAGAAGAGGCTCTGCCTCATAGGAAAATTATGGCTTGCAATTTTTCACAATAAAAAAGCCTCACATGTGAAAGATTTTGAAGTTTTGCTATTTAATATGTGAGTCTGTCTCCATCACTTCATTTACCTGTCAGAGTTGATGCTTGTTTTTCTTTCTTTAAAGCTTTTTTCTTTTCCTACATTTGTTTTTAAGTAAGTGTTTAGCAGTAAAGTGCACAGTCAACCATGGATCAATGTCACCATCCAAGGCTCTATTATACACAATATTACAAACTGTGCAGAACAGACAGTTGATAAGCAACATCTTATGTATGGCTCCATCCTCACAAAATATAAATGTGGGAACAAAGATGCTACTATATAGAAACAATTAATATTTTATGGGGACCAGTTCTCACTGGACAAAATATCACCCTCATATATGTATGGCAACTCCTGCTGCCCTTACCCAGAAGATCACCGTGCTGGATCGTTGTATTTACCCCCTTACAAAGAGACTTCTCCTGGAGTGATAAAGTTATTTCAATCCCCCATCCAGAGTCTTCTGCTGTGGTCTTTCCCATTCTGTGCCCTATTCCCATGAAGGGCATTCCAGGCACCAACTACCCCTGCAGTGAGATTTTAGTCCTTCTCAGAGGTAGAGCCAGGGAAATTTTACCAAAGGTATTTTGAACAATGCCAGAAGCCAGAGACTTTTCTCCAAGGCGAAGAGAAAGAGCAATTGTGTTTGGAGCAGTGCACTGTGGAATTTGGAAGAGAATGGATGTCTCAGCTAACTCCTTAGCTTCTCCTCTTGAAACTCTTGTTGCTGTGGCCCTGGCATAAGGGCCAAGTAACCCTGTGTGTTGTTTGTCAGGAGTTTAGAAGAAGCACCAGACCAAAGACCAAAAGGCCAGATGCTCTTATCAGGTTAGAAGGACTGCCCTATCCAGTCCTGCTCAGAAGTGCCAGAGTCCCAGTCAAATTGAAGTAAAACATGAGTGATTTGAGTAACTTCCAGCAACGGTATAATTTGAATAGATTCCACAGACTAAACTGTATGCAGAGACTCCTTTGTTCCTCAGCAATCTCAATCCTCTAATACTATTTTGTGCATCCCTTCCTTTTACTTACAGCAACTGAACCACTGTCTACAATCTGGTCTACAATCATGCCTTTAAGACTTTATTTGTTTTGTTTTAAATTGGACATGC
This sequence comes from Rafetus swinhoei, assembly GCA_019425775.1. Classification (NCBI taxonomy): domain Eukaryota; kingdom Metazoa; phylum Chordata; order Testudines; family Trionychidae; genus Rafetus; species Rafetus swinhoei. The sequence continues at coordinate 122,047,697 of CM033424.1, forward strand.
ACCCTTAGACCACACATAATATGGACAGGGAGTCTTATTTCTCTCTCCAAATTGTAGTGTGCCATGTAGAGAAACGGAAAGGAGAGGCTGAAAAGGCAATGAGAATACCACATTGATTTAAACGATGGTGAAGATTCAACTGTCATGTGGTGTTCTTAAGAGCCCCAGGAAGAATTCAGGGCTATGCCTTTAAGCCATGAACAGGCTGGCATATTTCAATGTTTTGAAATTAAAGTTATTACATAAATGACATATTTTAAATGAGAAGTGCAACACATTCAAAAAATGACTACATCCATAGATCCTGTCTCCTAGGAAGCCTGTGGTCATAGGTGTATCAAACATAGTCCAATGGATATAAGATTTACTGTTATCATTGTCACCACGCCTTTCATCTCACTCTAGCAAGCTGTAGGCAGTGAAATACTCTGGTTTGTTAAGTTTGTTGCAGGTGTAGCATGAAGTATTTGTAACTGCACTAAGTCAGGCAGAAGGAAAACTGGCAAAGTGATCAGAATTCCACCTGCTGTTCACCCTAAGGATGCCCTTGGGGAGGGGGGAAAATAAGGCTTTTGACCTGGCCATTTGAATTGCTTGCTTCGAGCAGGTTGCAATTACAAGCCACGTGTCATTTCCCCATGCATAAAGATAAAGATTTGGAGTGCAAATATATCTAATGAGAGTTCAGAAGCAGATGTTGACTTTCCCAAGCTAATACAATGCTGGAGTAATTTTCACAGCCAGACTGCATAGCACTTGCTCTAATGTTAATGCATTTTGGAGGCACATATGCCGGGAGGGTAAATGTAGTATTAGAAAGTTCACTTTTTAGTTGAAAATACTAGTGTTGTGTCTGCCAGCTGGTGACCAGGAGCATGGGGTGAAATCCTGAAGTCAGTAGCAAAACTCTTGTTGACGTCAATCTGACTAGATTTGCTTTGGGCATATCTATACCTCAGGGCTAAAGCCGAAATAAGTTACTCAACTTCAGCTACGTCAATTGCTTAGCTTAAGTCGAAATTGCTTATGTCGGCTTTTGGCACTGTCTACATAGCAGGAAGTCCGAGTAGGAGCACTCTTCCACGAACTTCCCTTACTCCTTGTAAAAATGAGGGTTACAGGAGTCAGATTAAGAAGTCCTCCAGCTCAACTTTATTTTGACATTATGTTGAAATAACAGCTTGAAGTGTAGACGTGGACTACATTATTTCAGAATAACATCAGTTATTCCGAAATATCACTGTTGTGTAGACTTACCCTTAAAAAGATAGCTGAGTTCATTTCCAATGTGTGCATCCTGCCCGTGTCCTTATCTCTGATCACGGATGATGTATTGCGCTGGGGAGGTCAGCTCATAGTTCAGAAGTGGACAGGAAGAGACTAAACTACCCCTAGTAGCATGTAGGCAGCATAGCCACATAGAAATAGTTCAGGTCTTCGGTTTTTTTTATAGAAAATTGATTTTTTTTTCCCATGAAGACAGATACTTTTTAGAGCAAATTTTTCAGGTTTAATTTAGATTAAATTAAATTTTCCATTCAGAAAAAAATATTTAATTTGAACATTTTTGGCCAGAAGTCATGTTGAATGTGTCAGGTCATTGACTGAGGGTTGGGTTGTTCCATATATTACATTTTAAGATACGTGAGTTAAGCCAATCTTAGGGACTGTTTTAGGACTGTTTTAGGACTCACATGCTGTTGCTTCTTAGTGAACAGATTCTCATTATGGAAATTATTTTTTCTACTGATTTTATTTTTAACTAAAGAAGTTACTTTTAAAAATCCACATTAAAAGAATATTAAAGTTGAAAAATCCTCAGAAGTCAGGAAATGCTAAAATTTAAGATAATCATAGAGTTTTGATTCTTTCTGTATTTCTAATGACAGCCTTTAATTATGTGATTGCATACTATTATTTACACAGGTCCCCACCATTTCTTTCTATGAGTGAGTTGAACAAGTGTGGACAAGTTACATAGTTATGCAACAAGGCTTAAAATGAACTTTGAAAAATGTTACCAAGAAAGTACATCCAATAGTCTTTAATCAAATATTATTCTCATTACATGAATAAAGAGAACAATTAGCACCAAAGTACGCTGAGGAACCTACTTGAGTTATTAAAGATATATAACTTAGAGATGTTCACCTGAAATTCTTCTTTTAAACCCATTCTTCATTTAAACTTCAGCAGACCAGTCTGAGGGAGTAACAGGCTCCTAAAACTGCTGCTTATTTTGGTGTGCAGAATGAACTGTGATCTGACTCTTAGATATTTTAAGGACAGTCACTGCAGTGTGTTAAGTTCTTTCCTCTTCTCTGCCTCATTTCTAGCCCATTTACAGGCAGTCCCCGGGTTACGTACAAGATAGGGACTGTAGGTTTGTTCTTAAGTTGAATTTGTATGTAAGTCGGAACTGGTACATATTGTAGGGGAAACTCTAGCCAAACATTTCTCCAGAGCTCAGTTTTATTCTCCCACACCTCACTTCCCTCAGTCCTTTATTCTCAAGCTGAGGTGTCTGCTGAGAAAAGCCGCTCCACGTCTCCCTGGTCTGCTGGGGCGGGGGCCAGCAGACCAGGGAGACGCGGAGCGGCTTTTCTCGCCGCGGAGGACGTGGGCGGTGGGACCACGGCGCGTCTCGGCGGTCTGCTGGGGAAGCACAGCTAGTGCGGGGTTGCCTCACACCGTTTGTAAGTAGGGATCCGATGTAAGTCGGATCCATGTAACCCAGGGACTGCCTGTACCCTTTTCCTCCTCAAATCTCTGTTGTCTCCCCTCTTAATTTCATTTTCAAAACCTCTCTTCCTCTTGTTTCCCTTTTTCATTTCATGGTTGGAAGAACAGGGTGCACACATAGGATTCACACTAGGAAAACTAAAATTATCATTATTACTTCATGTCCTATGCAAATTCATTCATAAAAATGACAAATCTATTGGAAATCAGTAAATTGTATTGAAAGCGAATGGTTCACACAACAAGCCAAAACTAAGGAAAACAGACATTTTGTAATTATTAACACAATTGAGCAAAAAGGATGGGTGATTCCATAGATACCTTGCACTGCAGTTTATCCCATTTTCTTTTCCACATGTTCCCCTTTTCTCTATCCATCATTCACCAATATTATTAGGAACAAATAAAATATGCACTGGTCTACTTTCCTCCTCATTCCCTTGCTTCCCCAAGAGTTTTAACAACAATACAATTACAGAAATCAAGGAATGCCTGAACAATCCCACAATAGAAGTTACAATTTCCATCAGCCTTTATATGTGAGGCTGTGTACCTCAAATAAAATGCTGAATACACTGTATGAAATTATAGTGAGGAGACTACCACAGTATCATCCTACAGCCCCAACAGAAAGTATCTGCCATATCCCAAACATCACTGCCTGGAAGCTATTGGCAGATGCTGAATTTTCAAAGGCATCCACTATATATAATCAAGCAAAAAGCTCCATCTGTGCAAACAAATGTGTATCATTTATACTGATTTAGGATCTGGCCCATGATTTCTGTCTATAAAATTGTCCTTTGATTTCACTTCGTAGATTAGCTAGCTTACTTCACTTTTGACCTTGAAAATAATATCCGGCCATTAGATGCTTTTCTTTGGCATTCAGTCTAATCTTACTAAGGATTGTGATGTTCAAACTGGTGACTTTTCCTAGGCTTATATCCTATCTACCTACCAAATACCTTGGAGCCCAGCTCATTGTTTGACACCACTTTATCATTCAGTAAACACATTGATTACATGTCACATAAGATTCCAGACAAACTGAGTTTTTTATGTCAATTTAGATTCTGTCTCACTATTGGTCCAGTCAACACACTTGTAAGTCAAATTTATGTTCCCACATCCAGGCTGTTAGTCTGTGATATATTTTAGTCTGGTTTCTTGGACAGCATTTTAAAACTATTCAGTGTTCATTATAATCAAGCAGCCACAGTTATATGACAATAAGTATTGCCAGCATGAGTTCTAAGATTAGAACTCATCTAGAGATTGGATTATCAGATTGCATTTCTAATTTAACACATTAGAAGGTCTATGGCAGTTGGCAACTTTGTGGTGGTAAAAATATTTTTGTGTGATTGAATGTAGTAAATGAAGAACAACAATAAGAAGGAAAGCACCTCTAATGTGAAAAGAGCAGAAGAGATCTCTTCTAAGCCAACAATTACAAGAGATGTAGGAATCTTTCAGTGTGTCTGGAAGAAATATTTGTAATTGATGGGGAAATAAAGGATAAAGTGCCATTGCTCTCTAAAGTTTGAAGAAATGAAGGGAGAAGAGGGAAAGTCAACATCAAATTGTAAAAAAGGCCTTTTCAGCAGATTTAGGGCAAGGAAGATGGGGTATTCAATTTTTCTGTCCCTTTTGTTCCTTAGAGCCTCCTACTCTCTTCTTTCTCGAGTCCAGAACATTAATCATTATAGTTCTAAAATTTTAGCTAAGTTTGCACATAACTTTTGTTATGAAACTAAAGGAGAAATTCAAACTAACATGTTTCCAAGTTTTGGGCTTACCAGCAAAAACTAATGAACAATAATGTAGAGTTAGCAAAGAGAATGGCTTTGATGAAAGGTTTGGCCATACACTGAGGCTACGTCTACACTACAAGGTTTTTGCACAAAAACAGCCATTTTTGCGCAAAAACTGGCAGAGCGTCCATACCTCAAGCATGTTTTTGCGCAAAAAACCCCCAGTAAATTGACAGGACAGAGGGCTTTTGCCAGTAGAGTTATTCCTCTTCCCACAAGGAATAACTCCTTTCTGTGCTACAGCTCTTGTGCAAAAAGGCATGTGTGGACGCTCAACAGGGGTTTCTTGTTCAAAAAGAGCCTATCAGAAAAAGCACAGGTGCTCTGATGGCCATTCTGTTAATGGCAATCAGAGCTTTCTTATGCAAGAGCATCCATGCAGTGTGGACGCTCTCTTGCACAAAAGCACATCACTTTTGCAATGAGCTTTTGAGGTGAGGATGAGCTTTTGCACAAGAAGGTTTTGCGGAAGATATCTTCCACAAAAAGCTTCTTGTGCAAAAACCCTGCAGTGTAGACAAAGCCAAAGTGTTTCATGTTATAGTTTGGTTACAAAATACCTGAATTCCACCCATTTAATAGCAATAAAGATCTAATTAAGTGGCTCTGTGACAGATGTGTTGAAATTTGCTGGTTTCATTCTAGTTTTGCATGGTGTGTTTGGGTTTCAAGAACATACACACACACACAAAATCACACCAACATAGTGGTTCATAAAACCACAAAGAATAAAACAATTGGAAAGAATGATCAAACCAAAAATGGCTTAGCTCTAATTCTCTACAACCTGTATAATTGTTCTAAATTAGAATTAGAACTGGAAGCACAAACTTTCAAGGTTTCTGACAATCCTGGTTACAATGCAACATAAATGGAACATGTTCTGATCATCACTTGGAAAAAAGCACCATTGCATCACCCATTATTGTTTAATGTGGTAGAGTTAATGATAAGATAAATTAACTAGAGCTGGATAGAAAACTATTTTCCCCACCTGTGATAATAATTGAAATTTTGGAGTTTTTTTCTATCCCAAAGTTTGTTTTACAAATTAGCATTTTCCAACAAACAACAACAAAATGTTTCATCAAATAATTCTTGACCAGCTCTAAAATTTCCTTTCCAACAAACCACCCTCTGTAGTATCAGGCTGAGTTCTAATATGAAGTAGTTTCCCTGATTTTCTTTTTAGAGAAATTAAGCAACCAATAATTCACAGAGATGAGTTCAACTTTTGCTCTATTGAAAGTACTAACAAATAAAATACAAATAAAATAAATAATAATAGCCTTCATACATTTCTTCAATGGAAATACAATGTAGTAAGAGGTGAGTGAAATTCACACAACACAGGTTTGGTTAAATATTCAAAAGAAATACTCCTGATTAATTGCAGTTATTGTTCATGATTAACTCAAAATATCACAATTTTAAAAGTTATCCACAATTAATTGCACTGTTAAACAATACAATACTGATTAAAATTATTAAATATTTTTGATGTCTTTCTACACTTTCAAATATGTATTACAACACATAATACAAAGTGTACAATTCTCACTTTACATTATTTTATTACAAATATTTGCACTGTAAAATGATAAAAGAAATAATATTAATCAATTAACTTCATGCAAGTACTATATGCAATCTCTTTATCATGAAAGCATAACTTACAATGTAGATTTTTTTGTTATGTATCCACACTCAAAAATAAAACAGTATAAGTCCGCTCTGTCCTACTTCTTATTCAACCAATTGCTAAGACAAATAAGTTTGGTTACAATTTGCAGGAGATAATGCTATCTGATTCTTGTTTACAATGTCACATGAAAGAGAATGAAATGTAACTTTTGTGGCCAGCATTGCAAGGTATTTATGTGCCAGATATGCTAAACATCTTTATTCATGCTTTGGCCACCAATCCAGAGGACAGGTTTCCATGCTAATGATGCTTTTTTAACTGCTTGTGGGAGAATTATATGTCTCCTATTGTCTTTTTGAATACTCCTTGCATTTCATGTTATAGTAGTCGTGCATGATGACTCAGCACATGTTCATTTTAGGAATATTTTCAATGCAGATTGTCATCCTTTTGCCAGTGGTATCTGATTTAGATGATGAAAATGAACATGCATAGGTGTGCTCTGCTTTGGATAGTTATCGAGCAGAATACCTCATTACCATGGATGAATGTACTCTGGAATGGTGTTTGAAGCATAAAGGAAAATAAATCTTTAGCACATCTGACACATAAATATCTTGCAATGCCAGCTACAACAGTGGTATATGAATACCTGTTCTTACTTTCAGATGACATTGTAAAGAAGAAGTGGGAAGCATTATCTCCTGCAAATGTAAACAAACATGCTTATCTGAATAATTGGCTGAACAAGAAGTAGGACTGAATGGACTTGTAGGCTCTAAAGTTGTACATTATTTAATTTTTAATTAATTAATTTTTGTACCTAATTCTATATTTGTGAATTCAACTTTCATGACAAAGAGATTGCACTATAGTATTTGTATTAGATGAGCTAAAAAATATCATTTATTTTGTTTGCACAGTGCCAATATTTGTAATTAAAATAAATATAAAGCGAGAGCTGTATACTTTTTATTGTGTTGTAACTGAAATCAATTTAAAGGTTGTACCTCCAAAATCTGGGTCTCTCTGGTCCGGCAACATCCGTGGTCTGGTAGGACCATGGATGCTTCTGGAGCAGGGAATCCAGGAACCTAAAGGCAGGAGGACTAGCTGGGTGAGACAGCAGCTCGGCTGGGAACAGCGCAGAACTGGGGCTGGAGCCCTCCAGCAGCTCCCAGGAACACAGGGCCAGGGCTGGAGCCCGCGCCTTCCCCCAGTTGTGCCAGGCCAAGGCTGGGGCTGTGCAGGACCAGGGTCAGAGTCCCAGCCCTGCGGCTTCTCCTGGCTGCACAGGAACTAAGCCCTGCAGCAGGATCTACAGCCTGTGCTGTCCAGGGAACCAGAAGTAGTTGGGCAAGCAGTCAAGCCAGGTTGGTGAGGGGGGACGGGTGAGGCAGGAGTGCCTGCTGGGGTAGCCTGCAGGCAGAGGATGACAAGCTTGGGGGCTGGTGGCAGGAGACCTCCCCTGATCCGGCAAATTATCTTGTTCAGAACCAGTCAGGTCCTGATGATGCTGGACCAGAGAGGTCCAACCTGTATTTGAAAATGTAGAAAACATCCAAAATATATTAAGAATGCAATTCTATTATTGTTTAACATGTGATTAATCATGATCAGTTTTTTAATTGCTTAACAGCCCTATTCAAAAGACAACCAAATTTAAAGTTCCAACTTGTTAAATTTAAAAGACAGGACCACCCATGGTGATATGGTAGTGAATATGTTCTACATGCGCATTCCTTCCTTTGCCTTTCCCACTAAGATAGTAAACTTTATCCTCTGCTGCTGGGAGTACATAAGCAATTAGAATACTACAGTGATTTCCATGACATTATGTCAAATAATTTGCAAATATGAACGACCTGAATTTCCCAATATGCCTGCTAAATAACATAGGGTATGTCTACACTACAGCACTAATTCGAACTAACTTAATTCGAATTAGTTAATTCAAACGAAGCTAATTCGAATTAGCGCATCTAGACCCAAAAACTAATTCGAATTAGCGTTTTGCTAATTCGAACTAGCACGTCCACACTGATTGGATGCTGGGTTGCATTTAAGGGCAGCTGAAACTGGTTCCAGCAGGGCATCAGGTCAGTAATTACTTTGTGTGGCTGCTGTCTGAGGCTATCTGAGGCTCGTGCTTAAAGGGACCCCCCTGGACAGCCGGTTCTCAGCTTTTCCGCTTGCTTGCCTACCTCGCCAAGGGACAGCAAAGCGTTTTTTCTCTCCGCCTGCCTGTGTCGGTGCTTCCCATTGGGGACGCCACCGCAGTTGGCACCATGGAGCCAGAGCTCACCCTGGGCATGCTGCTCCAGTTTTTGGACTTGCTGCTGCAAGCCTGCCAGCAATGGGTGGAGGCTGCCTTGCACCATCTGGTGCACGTCAGCCCTCTGCCTCTCTCCCTGACCTCCTCGGGGGTCGTGGAGGAGCGGCAGCAGTGCCCGGACGCCAGCGTGCCCCGCCGCATCTGGTGTCTGGACACCAGCAGCAACTGGTGGGACCGCATCGTCCCGGAGCGCTGGGGAGACCAACAGTGGACCCAGAACTTCAGGATGAAGAAGGACACCTTCCTGGAGCTCTGCGAGTGGCTCGCCCCTGCTTTGCAGCGACGGGACACTCGCATGAGGCCCGCCATCCCCCTCCAGAAGCGTGTGGCCATCGCCCTGTGGAAGCTCTCCACGCTGGACAGCTACCGATCCATTGGGAACCGGTTCAGCATGGGGAGATCCACCGTCAGAGCAGTGCTCAGGCAGGTATGGCACCCACCGGCCACTGGGCCGGGAGGGAACGGGGGCTGCAAGGAGGGGATGGGCCGCCCCAGGGAAAATGGGGGGGGGGTGGTGGAGGCGAAAGTGCCCCGCACGGGAGGGTTCGGGCTGTTCCGGCCGTACTACACGCCGCCCGCGGGGGTTGCTTCCGGGAGTGGGGTGCGGGGCAGTTCCAGGGAACGAACACTCCCAGCCACCCGGGCACCCCAGTGATTCGCGGTTTGATGTGTCTCTCTGCAGGTGGTCAAGGCCATCAACCGGGTGCTGCTCCGCAGGGTGGTGCACCTCGCCGACCCGGACACGGTCATCCAGGGGTTCGGCGCCCTCGGTTTTCCCAACTGCGGGGGGCCATTGACGGGACGCACATTCCCATCCGTGCCCCGAAACACCAGGCCTCCCAGTACATCAACTGCAAGAGGTACTTCTCCGTCCTCCTGCAGGCCATGTGTGACCACCGGGGCCAGTTCACGGACATTAATGTGGGCTAGTCTGGCAAGGCACACAACGACACGGTGTTCCGGAACTCCTCCGTGTGCCAAAGGCTGCAGGCCGGGACCTTCTTCCCCGACCGCCACATCAGGGTTGGGGACGTGGACATGCCCGTCTGCCTGGTGGGGGATGCGGCCTACCCCCTACAGCCCTGGCTCATGAAGCCGTACACGGGGCACCTCAACCCCTCCTGGCAGACCTTCAATGCCAGGCTCTCCAGGGCCCGCATCGTGGTCGAGGGGGCCTTCGGACGCCTGAAAGCCCGATTTCGATGCCTCCTCACATGCCTCGACCTCGCCGAGCACAATATCCCTCCCGTGGTGGCAGCATGTTGTGTGTTGCACAATTTATGTGAGTGGAAGGGGGAGGCTTTCCTGCCAGCCTGGATGGCTGAGGCTGAGCGCATGGCTGGCCAGTACGTGCAGCCCCGCACCACTGCCATCCGGGAGGCCCAGCGGGGGGCCGTCCAGATCCGGGAAGCCCTGCGGGAGAGCTTCCAGGTGGAGGAGGAGGACTGAACTCTCCCTGCATGCCCCACTGGGGCCTTCTTCCACCCTCCCCTCCTTCCCCTTTCCCCTTCCTAACCCCCCTTCCTAATGTAAAATAAACACAGCTGTTTTGCCAACAAAAATCTCTCTTTATTGTACATAACTCGGGTGGGGGAGGGAGGAGTGAGGGTGGGAGAGGGGAGGGGGAAACCTGGGAGGAGGGAGCTGGAAGGGGGTGGAAGGGGAGGAAGGGAAGGAAAGCTCAGGGTTGGGGTCCTGCTGTCTCTCCCGTTTTGCAGCACTGCAGGTGCGGGGACGTCGGGGGGGAGTAGGTGTGGAGGATGGGGCAGGAGGGACGGGGGGTGCAGAGGAAGCGGGAGGGGGAGCAGGGGTGGGAGGAGAAGCGAGAGCTGGGGCGACTGCAGGGGCTGGAGCAGGAGGAGGCAGGAACCTGTCCACCAGGGTCTGGAGGTGACCTCTGAGGGCACGGCTCTGCTCCTCCAGTACCTCCAAGCTCCGTTGCCACAGCCGCAGGTCCTCCTGGACCCAGTGCTCCTGGATGCAGAGCTGCTGCTCCAGTAGCCGCAGGTGCTGCCGCTGGTAGTCCTCCAGGTTCCTGGTGCGCCTGCTGGCCCGGGTGCGGGTGGCTGTTGCAGGCGGGGTGGTGCTCCCTGCAGTCCCAGGTGCTGCGGCTGTGGTGAAACAAGAGCAGTGGTCAGTTCTCCCTGGGGACACGGTGGCTGAAACCCAGCCCCCCTCTGCAAGGTGAGGTCGGTGTGTGGGGAACAGGCCAGGGCCCCTGCATGACACCCAGCTGCTGCTCCATGGTGGGCAAGGCCCAGGCGCACGGTCCCTGGGCTTCCTCTCCCCCCACGCCTCCCATACACATAACGGGAGCATGATGGCACTCACATGTGGAGCCCTCCCCAGCCTCGGACGACACAGCCGATGTGCTCTGTGGGGTGTCTCAGGGGTCCTGGGTCCTGGGCAGGCTCCCTGCAGGCTCCTGGTTCTCAGCGTCCTCCTCCTCCGTGTCCAGGACAGGTCCCTCTGCCTCGGGGTCGATCACCACCTGGGGGGCATGGACTGCGTGAGCTCCCAGGATGCGGTCCAGGGCCTCATAATGGGGGCATGCCTCCGGGTCGGCCCCTGGCTGGGAGGCCCTGGAGTAGGCCTGCTGCAGGTCCTTAATTTTGCAGCGGACCTGCTCCCGGGTCCGCATGTGGCCTTTGGTGGCCAGGCTGTCAGCCATGCGGCTGTAGATGGCTGCGTTCCTGTAGCTAGTGCGGAGATCGTGGACGTTGGAGGACTCCCCCCAAACCTCGTTGAGGTCCACGATCTCCGCACTAGACCAGGTGGGTGCCCGCCTCTTGCGGCCCCGGGCAGGCTCCTGTGAGCCGCCAGCCTGGTCCTGGGAAGAGGCGGAGGGCTGGGTGGCAGCGGGTGGCTGGCTCATGCCCTGCCAGGTGCAGGGTCTGCTAGCTGGGTGCTGGCAGGCTTGCAACTGGCACAAGCACTGTAGCCAGACCATGGCCCTTTAAGGGCTCTGGGGCTGGGAGGGGGGCAGAAGAGTTTCCCTGGTTGTGCCCAGAGTGGCCACCAGGGCAAGCTGGGAAGGGCTAGCCTCCAACTAGTTCGAATTAAGTGGTTACACAGCCCTTAATTCGAACTACTTAATTCGAACTAGGCGTTAGTCCTCGTAGAATGAGGTTTACCTAGTTCGAATTAAGCGCTCCACTAGTTCGAATTAAGTTCGAACTAGCGGTTTGCATGTATAGATGCTAAGAAAGTTAATTCGAACTAACGGCTGTTAGTTCGAATTAACTTTGTAGTGTAGACATACCCATAATGATCTTGTTAGTGTGTATGGCCATGTCTACACTACAGATCAGATCGAAGCAGCCACAATCGATCTTCCAGGGTTCAAATTAGTGGGTCTAGTGAAGATATGCTAATTCAAACTGAGAGGATACCACTGTCAATACCGGTAATCTTGCTTCTACAAGGAGTACGGGAAGTTGAAGGGAGCATGTGCTCCCTTTGTCTTCCTACAGTGTAGACAGTGCAAAATCTGAGTTAAGATACTTAGACTTACGCTACATAACTGACATAGCTGAAGTAGTGTATCTTAATTCAAACTTATCCCCTAGTGTAGACCAGGGGTATGTGCACAACTTCTTCTAGTATATATTCGTCACAAACATGTCACAGATTCTACTCTACTAACAGTGCACAAAAATTCTCCCTTTGTCTGTTCTAAGTGTTCACAGTGACATGCAGTGCTATTTCTGGTAGCACTGCAGATGTCACAGTACATTTCATATTTGAAGAATTAGAGACAAATCTGTGCAGAAGTGGTAAAATAAAGGAATATGTTTATGGCAAAGAAAATCAATGCATCGTGAAAAGAAATGTTAGAATCATAGAATCATAGGGCTGCAAGAGACCTCAGGAGGTCATCAAATACAGCCCCCTGCCCAAAGCAGGACCAATCCCAACTAAATCATGCCATCCAGGGCTTTGTCAAGTCGAGACTTAAAAACATCTAGGAATAGAGATTCCACCACTTCCCGAGGTAACCCATTCCAGTATTTCACCCCCTCTTAGTGAAATAGTTTTTCCTACTATCCAACCTAGACCTCCCCCACTGTAATTTGAGCCCATTGCTCCTTGTTCTGCCATCCGTCACTACTGAGAACAGCCTCTCTCCATCCTCTTTGGATCCTTTTTGGAAGTTGAAGGCTGCTATCAAATTCCCCCTCACTCTTCTCTTCTGCAGACTAAATAAGCTCAAATCCCTCAGCCTCTCCTCATAGGTCATGTGCTCCAGCCCCCTAATCATTTTGGTTACCCTCTGCTGGACCCTCTCCAATGCATCCACATCCTTTCCATAGTGGGGTGCTCAGGACTGGACACAATACTTCAGCTGTGGCCTCACCAGAGCTGAATAAAGGGGAATAATCACTTCTCTAGATCCACTGGCAATGCTCCTCCTAAGGCAACCTAATATTCCATTTGCCTTCTTGGCCACAGGGGCACACCGTTGACCTCATATCCAGCTTCTCATCCACTGTAATCCCTAGATTCAGTTCTGCTGAACTGCTACTTAGCCATTCGGTTCCCAGCCTGTAACAATGCTTGGGATTCTTCCGTCCCAAGTGCAGGACTCTACACTTGTCCTTGTTGAACCTCATCAGATTTCTTTTGGCCCAATCCTCTAATCTGTCTAGGTCACTCTGGACCCTATCCCTGCTTTCCAACATATCTACCTCTCCCCCTAGGTTAGTGTCATCCACAAACTTGCTGAGGGTGCAATCCATCCCCTCATCCAGGTAATTAATAAAGATGTTGAAAAAAACCCCACCCCGGAACCGATCCTTAGGACATTCTGCTAGAAACCGACCGCCAACCTGACATAGAGCCGTTGACCACTACCCATTGGGCCCGACAGTCTAGCTAGTTTTCTATTCATTTTACAGTCCATTTATCCAATCCATACTTCCTTAACTTGTTGGCAAGAATATTGTGGGTGACTGTATCAAAAGCTTTGCTAAAGTCAAGGTATATTACATCCACCGACTTTCCCATATCCACAGAGCCAGTTACCTCATCATAGAAGCTAATCAGATTAGTTAGGCATAACTTGCCCTTGGTGAATCCATGTTGACTATTCCTGATCACTTTCCCCTTTTCCAAATGTTTCAAAATGGATTCATAGAATCATAGAATACTAGGACTGGAAGGGACCTCAAGAGGTCATCGAGTCCAGTCCCCTGCCCCCATGGCAGGACCAAATACTGTCTAGACCATCCCTGATAGACATTTATCTAACCTACTCTTAAATATCTCCAGAGATGGGGATTCCACAACCTCCCTGGACAATTTATTCCAGTGTTTGACTACCCTGACAGTTAGGAACTTTTTCCTAATGTCCAACCTAAACCTCCCTTGCTGCAGTTTAAGCCCATTGCTTCTTGTTCTATCCTCAGAGGCCAAGATGAACAAGTTTTCTTCCTCCTTCTTATGACACCCTTTTAGATGTGTGAAAACGGCTATCATGTCCCCCCCTCAGTCTTCTCTTTTCTAAACTAAACAAATTCTTTCAGCCTTCCTTCATAGGTTATGTTCTCTAGACCTTTAATCATTCTTGTTGCTCTTCTCCGGACCCTCTCCAATTTCTCCACATCTTTTTTGAAATGCGGTGCCCAGAACTGGACACAATACTCCAACTGAGGCCTAACCAGCGCAGAGTAGAGCGGAAGAATGACTTCTCGTGTCTTGCTCACAACACACCTGTTAATGCATCCCAGAATCATGTTTGCTTTCTTTGCAACAGCATCACACTGCTGGCTCATATTCAGCTTGTGGTCCACTATAACCCCTAGATCCCTTTCTGCCGTACTCCTTCCTAGACAGTCGCTTCCCATTCTGTATGTGTGAAACTGATTGTTCCTTCCTAAGTGGAGCACTTTACATTTGTCTTTATTAAACTTCATCCTGTTTACCTCAGACCATTTCTCCAATTTGTCCAGATCATTTTGAATTATGACCCTATCCTCCAGAGCTGTCGCAACCCCTCCCATCTTGGTATCATCTGCAAACTTAATACGTGTACTTTCTATGCCAATATCTAAATCGTTGATGAAGATATTGAACAGAGCTGGCCCCAAAACAGACCCCTGCGGAACCCCACTTGTTATACATTTCCAGCAGGATTGAGAACCATTAATAACTACTCTCTGAGTACAGTTATCCAGCCATTTATGCACCCACCTTATGGTAGCCCCATCTAAGTTGTATTTGCCTAGTTTATTGATAAGAATATCATGTGAGACCGTATCAAACGCCTCACTAAAGTCTAGGTATACCACATCCACCGCTTCTCCCTTATCCACAAGACTCATTATCCTACCAAAGAAAGCTATCAGATTTATTCTTTACAAATCCATGCTGGCTGTTCCCTATCACCTTGCCACCTTCCAAGTGTTTACAGATGATTTCCTTAATTACTTGCTCCATTTTCTTCCCTGGAACAGAAGTTAAACTAACTGGTCTGTAGTTTCCTGGGTTGTCCTTCTTCCCTTTTTTAAAGATGGGCACTGCATTTACCTTTTTCCAATCATCCAAAATCTCTCCCTATCTCCATGAGTTTTCAAAGATAATGGCCAAAGGCTCTGCAATGGCATTTGCCAACGCCCTCAGTATCCTCAGATGCATTAAATCCGGACTCATGGATTTGTATATGTCTAGCTTGTTGAATTTTCCAAAAACAAAAAAGGCCAATTTTCTTTGGTTCTATGATTTGCAAATGATCACCTATGACATCTTTGGAAAAGAGAACAGAATTGTTCTCTCATGATTTCCAGTTCTGTGGTTTACCCATGAGACTGTCCTTGTGCGTCTTGAATAGCAAGAGGGCTGCTATTCATGAGGTCAAAAAGCAAGGATACTGTTGTTTCTGTACCACAAAGGATTGTTTTTCATGGCACTTTAATCACAGAAATGAGTTTCTTATTCAGTTATTTATCTGTCTTTAGAAATTAAAAGGGATGAACTGTGGAAATTCTAACTTGTATGGTGAAACCTGGGAAGTTAGAAAACATATTAATATTTGTGTGTACCATCTGGCTAGTATGATAGAAAGCCAACTGAAAGAGTAGAAAACAGAGCCCCACAAACCACCAAACCATACAGTTCAAAAGCACTTTATTGTAAATAAAGCTAGGTAAATAATTATTTATTTGCTTGAAATGTTAACAATCTCACCCAACCACTGCCACCTTTATTGATTGAACCAAAGTTAAGTTCTCAAAATTTTTGGTGTATTGAAGTGTTGACCAAAATTAATGTCAGTTCAAATGAAATATTTTGTTTCAATTGTAAGCATTTTTTTCAAAAAATTTTAAATAAAATATTAAAAGAAATTTAAAATGAAAAGTCATTTCAAATAAAAAATGAGCAAAACATTCATTTCTGAAGAGGAAAAATAAAATATTTCACTCTTCTGAATTCTTAGGGAGTATTTCTCCCATTCAAAACTATTCAATGAATGCTGCATGAATGTTTCAGGTGATGCAAATCTGCGCTGTTCATCCCCGCTGTAAATAAATATTATTAGAAAAAATATGTAGGAAGAAAGGGAGCTTAAATAATTCAGAAAAAAAGATGAACAAGCAAAAGAGACTTGAATACTCAATGCTGTAATTCCCAAAAATGTAATTACTTATATCACAGATTTTTACAAATGTTTAATGTTTATTAATCTTGAATTTATAATAGTTCTGCATCTAAAACTTTGAAAAATCCAGAAGCCATGTAAATGTTACTCAAACAATATTTCATGTGTTGCTTCACATAGCTTACCTTTCTAATTTCATTTTACAATCCTCTCAGCCTGTGGATATTTATTATCTTTGTTAATTCAGCAAATAACCTTACCTGGAATATATAGGTTCTCTTTTGAACTGCTGGTATGCATCAGTGAAATTGAGCTACTTTGCAGACAGGTCTTAAATAAATTCCTTAATAGTGGTAAAAAATAATGATTATTCTAATACAGCAAATTGACTTCATCCATCTGAATTGCAAACCAATTGTAAAGCTCATGGCAACTAATGCTTCTAATGAAAAAAAAAAAAGAGAGTGAAACGACAATCAATGATAATCCATTAGAATAATCTACACTTAGAAACACTCTAGTCTACATCTTTGTGCAATCCTGGTGTTTTAAGAGTTCCCTTGTTCACATTCTGACAATTACACACATGCTTACACTTTTTTTCCTCAGGCACACCAGCACACTTTTCAGGCTGATCTAACATTAAGTAAAATTATATCAAATACAGCCAAGTGCTCTTCTCTAACTACTAGTAATATTTGACTAAAGATTTAAAAAAAAAGATTTAAAGGAACAGCATCTATACTATGCATTCACTTTGAAAGTATTTTACAGTTTATCCTTTTGCATCAACAATAATTTGTCATGGTCACAGAGTATAGAGATGATGAGTTTAATATTGAATGAGGACAAGAGCATTATACATTTCTGGCCAGTAGGAACTGAGAAACTGTGCTGGAGGCAGGAGCAGTATGCGAAGCCACAAAGAACAGCAGCCATTTTGAGCGGAATGGGGCTGCAGCAGTAATGGCGGCTTCCTTGGGATCCTGCAGGGCTGCTGTCTAGGAGCCATGTAGGTGAGTGCCCCCCAGCCAGAGCCTGCCTCTTGCACCTAATCTCCTCCCACACCCCAACTACCTGCCTCAGATCACCACCCAGTCTTGTCCCAGATCAGTACCCAAATCCTTTGCACTCCCTTCCCCCAGGTCCCTGCATCCCCTCCTACAATCCTTCCCCAAGTCAGTATCCTCTCCTGCACCAATACCCATTCCCAATCCCTGTACCCCATTCCCTTCACCCAGAACATAATTACCTCCTTCATCTAAACTCCCTCTCAGACCCCACAACCTCTCCTGCACCCAGTCCCCTACTCTGAGCTCCCTTCTGCACCCACCTCCAATTTACTAGTCGAGTAGTCGATGGAATTTCCATTGACTACTCGACTAGTCGATAGACACTTCCACATTCCTCCTTTGAAATGCAGAAGAGCCCATTGGGGCTCTTGTGCATTTCAAAGGAGGAATGTGGAACTCCATGTGCAGCCTGGGGCCATGGGAAGTCCCGCTGACTCCAGGCTGCACACGGATGTCATCTTTGAAATGTACAAGAGTCCCCATGGAGAGCTCTTGTGCATTTCAAAGCGGAAGCACCCGCATGGAGCCCAGAGTCAGTGGGGGACTCAGAGTCCCCCGCTGACTCCAGGCTCCATACTGCATTGCTGCTTTGAAATGCCATGCAGAGCCCAGGGTCATTTCTGCAGAACCCGGGATCGGCTGGGGACTCCTCAGCCGACCGTGGGTTTCACGCGGCATTTCCCCAGAACCTGGGGTCATCTGAGGACTCCCTAGCTAATCCCATTTCTGCTGATCTGAGGGTATGTCTACACTTGCTCCCTAGTTCGAATTAGGAATGCAAATGTAGCTGACCAAAATTGCTAATAATGAGGAGTAACGTTAGTTCAAGCCAAGGGATTTGATTCTAACTAACGCGTCCCGGAGCGCACTTCCTGGTTTGAATCAGCTGGCGTGCGGAATAGCACATGGGCAAGATTATGATAATGAAGTGCGGGATATTTAAATCCCCGCTTCATTAGCAATTTCGGTTGGCTACATTTGCATCCCTAGTTTGAACTAGAGAGCAAGTGTAGATGCACCCTGATAGAGGCAGCAAGGTGGGTGGAATCGACTAGTTGACTCGACTATCCAATAAACATTTGCTTATCAGATAGTCAACTAGTTCTTAACATCCTTATCCCAGACCCTGTACTTTCTCCTTAGAAAAGTGTAGCCCTTGACCATTTATCAAAAGCTTGGAGTGGCTCCCCATAAAAAATCATTGCCCACCCATGAGGGATCCACAGTGTATACTTACCATACCATGTCACTGGTGGGTGAGTAGAAAGGAGAAAAAAGGTGAAACTCTCAGTTACCACCAGTTGCATAATTCTAATGATCTGGTCTGTGTTGGCTGTCTACCCACAGTTTGGGATCTGACAACTTTTCCTGAGCAGAAGAATAATTCTTATCAGTAGTCTAGTGTCTCCAACTTTGATCTATACTGGTTGTCTTAGGAGCTTGGGTTCAAGAGAATAGTTACTGTTCCCCTGCCATGTAGTTACTTTTCCCTTATCATTATGATACCAAACAGGAAAACTTTCTTCTGCACTCATTTCTAGATTCCTACTACTTTTGTGATTTGAAAACACACATTCTCCCTATGTGTAGCTCCACCAAGAAGAAACTATCTTTCTTCTGTGTCTTGTTCAGCGCCCAACCGCACTGCTAGCCCCTTAAGTAACAATAATCCTGTTCCATGGCTCAAAGAACTGAGGCCCCTGATGGAACAATCAGGGAGGAATTTGTCAAAGGGATCCTCTCAGAGATTTCCTTGCATGTTAGCCCTTTTCTATGGTTAATGCTGAGGGGAAGAAACAGTCTGGTCCAGTAATAACCATGCACTACCCAGTTGCAAGCTACTTGTGCTCTTAAACACAAGAATGGGTATTTACTGTTTTAACTACTGTAACTGCAAGTGCTAGTCTTATGCACACAAGTATTAAATCTCGTACCGCAAGGATATTCAGCTCAACAGCACTCAGCAACAGTGTATATTCCTTGTTTATTCCTTATTAACTAATTCTGAATATAATAGGTTTAAACGTTTTATTTTCATTTTGCATTTATGGTCTCTTTAATTTTAACAAATACCCCCTGTGCATGGTCTAAACATTTCTTCCTCTGGATTCTGTATATAACTTATATAATTTGAAGCATGCTATACATTTAATGAAACCAACAATTATCAGAGGAGGAAACACTTCTAGCTGTGTTTGTGTGTGGTACCTATAGAAAGTACCTGCAGTTACAAAGCCAAAGTGAATATCTTCAGATGATGTATTAGTTAGCATGTATACTCTTAGGGTATGTCTAGATTACATCCCTTTATCGAAAAAGGGATGTCAATTAGACATATCAAAATTGTAAATGAAGGCAGGATTTGAATTTCCTGCCCTTCATTTATGTAATGGTGGCCATGGCTTTTTTTTGAAAAGCTGCTTTCTGGAAAAAAAAAATGATTAAGACTGGGATCTTTTGAAATAAATGCCCCTTTTCAAAAGATCCTGTAAACCTCATTTTTTGAGAATTATAGGATCTTTCAAAAAGGGGCATTTATTTCAAAAGATTCCCGTCTTAACAGCGGGGTTTTTTCAAAAAGCGGCTTTTCAAAAAACAGCCGCAGCTGTCATTGTGTAAATGAAGTATGGGAAATTCAAATCCCGCCTTCATTTACAATTTCAATATGTCTAATTTACATCCTTTTTTCGATAAAAGAGTTGTAATCTAGACACAGCCTTAGACACTGCTCAGCTATAGTATATCTTGACTATTTATATCAAGAGCAAAAATCGTGTGCCTGCTTTTTCATACTCAAGTAAACTGTCTATAGGTAGTTGTAGTGTGAACCTCATTCATTACAGTGATTTGTCACTTATGACTGATTAATCTGCTTTATTTGGCTAAGTTTTCTAGGTAATTAATTTGCTTCTGGACATAATTAAACATGAAACTTTTACAGCAACACCTTTTTTTTTTTTGGTATTTGACTTGAATAGGCTTGTTATGAAGTAGATGAAATACGGAGGACTCCACCCCCAGATGCATGTGCTACCTGCCTAGTATGAGTTCATCTATCGAGTCTCCTCCCTTCAAGTTAATAATTCAATTAATGACATTTTTCTGTACGGTTGCTTGCACAAGCTATGATGGGCCCCTAGTTTTCAAATCTGTCTCAAACCAATGTCCATTTGAAGTAAAAAAAAAAAAAAAATAGGAATTTTACAATAAAATCTTCAAGATAGTGTCTGATTTGTGTTTTGAAGATCTCAGTAAGAGGCCTTTTAGTTCCTCATGATTCGGTTATATTTAAAACTTTCCATGTGGACTCAATCCAGAAAAGCTTAAGTAAGTATTTAAATAAGTGAGTTGTTCCAATAAGGTCAATGGAACTACAACTTACTGCTGGTAGTTAGTCACATGCACAGCTGAATCAGGGCCTGTCATGCAAAATGGATGGTATCAGTGTCTCCCAAATGATATTTTTACTTTACTGATGGTACAATTCTACTACATATACTAAATGAAACGAAAACAAAATTACAATGAAAAAAGGACACAAAATGGAAGACAAATAGAAGGGAAAATAAAGTGTAAAACTTATCAGCATCAATGTATTCAATTAATGGCACTGAAAAAAGGCTAGGAGAAGGCAAAAGTAAAAGGTTAATATGAGGTTCAGGACTGGAAGAACAGAATCAAAGGGATAAATAGCTGTTAGCTGGACACAATAATAAAAGTATAAATGCTAGCAAATATCACCAGGGAAAACATTCATCATGTGCAACCAGATAGCAGGACCAAATACCTTTGAATGTGTTCAGCTTGGTGGAATTTCACAGGAACATTTCAGGATGGAGTATTTCTGCAAGTTTGGAACTTTGCCATTGTTAAAGCCCCATGAATCAGAACTATTTTGCAGCAAAGACTAACCTGTTTCTGAAGTTCATAGCCCTGCTGGATATCCTCTTATATCTCTGGTTCATAGGCAATTTTGTTCTCTTCTATGTATTTTACTTTTTGCAAGGTCAAGGATTCAAGGGCTAGACTGCTATTGAAATTTCAGGAGTAGACCACGAATGATCCTCCTGTGAATTTAAGTGTCCTCCCTCCAGTATATTAATGTTAGCAATCGTGAACATATAATACATAAGAGTACCAACAACCAGGTATTGTAGAACCTGCCCCTGAGAACTCTGCTAATGCACTGTACTGACCCCCAGTAGCCTTTTTTTCCCTTTAATAATGTTCCTCTGCAGAGTAGTGTCCATCATGTTGTTGATTGTGTGCACGTGTGTGTGGCCCTCAGAAATGGAAAGTTAATGCAATAAATACTATGACATCTCAACGAATGGAGTATTGGTGCTACGGTCATCATTTTGGAACTACAGTGAGTTAGTACAGTTATTTACTACATACAATGACTAAAATGTGTACTTTCCTCTCCATGATTAAAATGGTTCTGGTAATCACACCACACACGACAAGATCTCCAAGTAATCTCTGATTCCTCTCAAATTATAGCTAATAGAGCAAATAGTTCACAACCAGGAACTTACATGATGGATTTAGTGTATTTTTCTGGTTACAAAAACCACAGTGAAAAAAATCAGAACTGTCTGTTATTAAAAGTTATCAGTACATTTCTTCAGTGGTCTGCAGGTCCTTTGCAGTTAATTGCAAATGTTCCCAGTTTACCATTGAGACTATGAGGTTATATATATAAATTGTCTCCTAAAATTCCATGTAAAACAGTCATCTTCATTTGGCAAACAGGAAAAGATAAAAAGTTTAACATCCAATTCATCCAGTGATATCAATTCTTGCCAAATTCTGGTTCCTCACTCACTTCTTCCTAGGCTATGTCTACACTGCCGAGAAAAGTCAGGAAAAGATATGCAAATTGCAAATCGCAATTGGCGTATCTTTTTCTGCTTTTTTTTCCGAAAGAGGGTTTTCTGAAATTTGGCCAGGCCAAATTTCAGAAAAAAACCTCCTCTTTTGGAATATCCCTTATTCATCTCACTGAGAGAAATACAGGGATGCTGAAAAAATAAGTTTGCTTTTTCTGACACTGTTCCGAAAAAGTTGACACATTCCTTGGATGCAGCAGAGCTGGTATCCCAGAAAAGCTCTGCAGTCTAGAGATAGCCCTTACGGGGACCCTGTTCCTGTACCTATTCATTCCCCTCCTCCCTCTAAAGGATCTTATCCATACCTGAATGAACCAGTGTCACCAGGCATAAAGTTTTCGATGGACTCCCCAACATTCTGCTGTACAGGGATTGACTTCCCATGCACAAGGTCACAAAACCATTTGACATGGTCATCCCTCCCTCTGGATGAAAGGATAGCCAGGCCAAATTTCAGTGGCATTGTGAATCCTATACTAGGTCACAACACCACTGAAATTTGGTCCAGCTGCCCCTATATACACATGACCAGGAGCTAGGTTAAATTTTAGGAATATTGTGTATATCTACTCAAAGATTTCTAAAAATGGGCTACATAGTTTAGCTGACCCTGGATCATGATCTCAGGTACCATGGTGGAAAAATCTCTGTGTAGTTAGCTCTTATGTGGTGCTTTTTATCAGTAGACGTCAAAGCACTTTGCTAAAGGGATCAAGTAGAGAAACTGAGTAACAGAATGGTCATATGGCTTATCCAAGGTCTTCCAACAGGTCACTAGGATAGTCACCAGATCTTCTTAGAGGCTCATTCCTGTGTTCTATTCACTAGACAACATGGCCTCCATCCACCTCAGAACAAAATGTTTCATTTTGGTTTTTTTTTCTAAATGAAAAATTACATCTTTCCCAAAAGAACATTTGGTTTCTATGAAACATCATGAAATTGTTGTTTGAAATTTTTTAAACTGCCCTAATTGTATAAATAGCTGGGCTTTCTGATGCTTGCATACTACTAATGAAGTGTGATCTCTAAAAATATATTCAATGAAAATCAAATTTTATTTAGAATTTTGTGGTGCGTGTACACTATTATAGCAGTGTCATAAAAAGGTCTGATGTTTCATAGGAACATACCCAAATGATTCTTTCTGCTTTGTACTGAATGCTATGAGATTGCCCTCAGTAGCTACTGGAGAACATCAGGGACTAATTTGGAAATTCATACATGACATCAGCTCACTAGCTGACATAAAGAGCATTGTCTAGATAGTCTCATTCTCTTATTCTGATTTCATAATGGGTGGATGTCACCAGAACTTCACACTAATAAAACAAACTGCAGTGCTTTGTACATAAGTTATACCTATTGATTAGAAAAACTGCATCACTTTTAGTGGAAAATAAGAATGGTCAGCTAGTCTAAATGAAACCTGAGTTTACTCGTAGCTTTGTATGAACTTTCTGTGTTGGCTTGTCCTTCAGAATGTTGCCTCATGCTTGAGAGTACCCTAGAAATTGCTTCTATATATCAGAAGTCTATTGAGATTGTAAATATTCAGGATGTATGTCACTAAGGAATTTAGCACCCATGAAAGGTGCCAGATGGAGGGATCTAGTGAAATCTTCCCTTTATCCACAGAAAAGCTAAATGGCAGAGCAGGTTTCTCTGCACTGGCAGTATGTTTTTATGATACGAATGCTTCTTCACTAGGAATTGGACTGAACTGTTCCCAGGACCACTGATGGGAAGAGTAGGGGTGGCGTGAGGAGCTTGGTAATTTAAAAAGGCCTGGGGTTCCCAGCCACCACCACTACTGTACCTTGGCTGTAGCAGTGACTAGAGTCCCAGGCCCTTTGAATTGCCAGTGGGGGCATGCACTCTCTGCAACCCTGGTGTCTCTGAAGGGCTGACTGGGGGAGGCTAGCCAGAGTCCTACGCCTTCCACCTGACACTTGACCCTTCTGTGGGGCCCAGACCCAGCTGCCCCCAGAACCCGGCAAAGTCTTTTGCCATCTCTGATTGTTCCTGAATTGTTCAAACCAATCCTGCACAAAAAAATGTTAAACTTACAGTCTGGAGATACATTTTCAACTTCTGGGCTGTATGTGGACTGTTGAATTCAGATTATTTGCTACTCATTATAAAGATTGTGCAGTAGGTGACATGGTATTGTT
This sequence comes from Rafetus swinhoei, assembly GCA_019425775.1. Lineage (NCBI taxonomy): Eukaryota > Metazoa > Chordata > Testudines > Trionychidae > Rafetus > Rafetus swinhoei. The sequence continues at coordinate 122,071,972 of CM033424.1, forward strand.
TGTGCTCCATGCCTACATGAGTGAAATCTTCTAAATGGAAAAATAATGAAAAGCAAATACTCTTGTTCATGCATGAGTACCCTTGTTTGCAAGTAAATTCAGAAATTTGTGTAATACTCTATGTCAACCATTCAGAAAACATTAGTAATCTGTCTTCATTCCTTGAATCATATTACTGACAAAAGAGTCCCTATCCACCCCCACTCCAAAAAAGCATTGATTTGCTGATAGGGAAATATTAGCTTACACTTGTTTGTTTTATTTTGGGATGCCCCAGGTATTCATTTGTGAATGTTAGCAAGCTTGTACATTGGATGATACAGATATCAGCATTGTGTTATTTAATGTTTAGAAAAAAGATCAGACAAATATGCAGTTTACTAGCAATGTCGGTTATTTGTTCAAATGATCATACATTATCTTTGGATCACATTAAACAGTCTGATTTTAAAAAAATTTCTGAGCCTACCACAGTATGCAACATTCATGTGACAAAATACTATTTTAAATAATACCTTATTCATCCACTCTACCTTGTATTTTTATATAGGCAAAAGTACATACACAGATGCATATCATGCATATGTGTGTATCTGCATGTATGGATAAATATATTACAAGTTTGCTAAATAAAGATGGACTTAAGGATACGTTTTATGTTAAACCTGTATTTATAGATCTCATATATAAAATCACACACAAACATATATTATATATTAAGAAAACAAAAGTTCTTTTAGGATGTTGGAAGACTTTATATTTCATTTTTTCAATACTCTAATCAATAATGCCGGGAATAGTGTGCCCATTATTTCAAAATCTATTTTGAAATAACGAGCATATGTAAAAGATGTGGAATAGCTATTTTGGGATACCTCCAGTATCTCAAAATAGCTCCGCGGTCTAGACATATCCTCAATGTCTTTTTTCCTTGGGAAAAAAAGTTTTTAAAGGGAAGTAGTTACACACTTAAGCTTTTTGAGCTTCTGCAGGTTTAAACTTCCCAGATACAGGATTGGATTGATTCCAATAAAAAAAAGAAAAAAATCTCTAATTTTATTATCACATATATGTTACACACTTAAAATGAATGAATTATTTTCCTGTTTCTGATTATCTGCCATGGCTTCTGTTCGCAAAAAACCTTAGGAAATAAAACGTGAAAATTGTATTCTTTTGCATCTCTTGCCCCAAAAAGTTGCATGCAAGGCAACTGCTTTGTTACTCTGTAAAAGAATTTAAATTAAATTATCATCTTTGGAAAAAAAAGGAACTATGATTAATCAATTAATTGATTATGCATCAGAGTACTTTAATTATCTCACTAAGATGTCTAGAGCAGAGCCATTAGTAATTGAATAATCTATTATTCTTGTAGAATTTATCAATCACAAATATATACAAATGTATTGAATTTTCTTTATTTTTGGCCAGACATCTTAAGTGATGGTATGTCTACACTGCAGTGTTTTGGGAAAAATGGCCATTTTTCCGAAAAAACTCCAGTTACATCCACACTGCAATTGCATTCTTGCGAAAAAAATCAAAAGAACAGAGGGGTTTTTCTGACAATAATAAACCTCTTTCTATGAGGAAGAAGCCTTTTTCCGAAAGAGCTCATTTGGAAAAAGGCGTTTGTGGACGGGGAAGAGGGAGTTCTTTCAAAAGAAGGGGAAAGAGGAAAAAGCACAGGTGCCCTGGTGGCCATTCCATCCATAGTAATCACAACTTAAATTTGAGAAAGCGTCCATTCAGTGTGGACGCTATCTTTCAAAAAAGTAGATTGCTTTTTCAATGCACTTTGGCACTGTGGACACTCTCTTTTGTTTTTTCAGAAGATCTCTTCCAGAACAGCTTCTTCCGAAAGAAGCCTGCAGTCTAGACATAGCCTGAGTGGGAATCAGAAAGGAAGGACTGGCTTTCAGTTTTCTAAATGACAAGACAGATACCAAAGACCTAATTTTCAAGAAAGAAAGACTAAAACAATATTAGAGAGTAGAAGACAAATTCTATAAATCTAGATTAATGACTTCAAAAGCAATAGACTTACTCCAAATTTATAGTATTATAACTAGGAGAAGACAGACTTTGGCTATATTTTTTCAGCATCCATTTGGCAAAGTAGGTGAGCCTAATTCAGATATCTGCTGTGATGAAAATATATCCCCTACAAACCACGTGAAAAAGCAACGCAGTTTAGCGAGTTCCAGACTACAAACTCTGCACCCTTCATGCTTCCGCTTACCTGGAACAGACAACTGGTTTCTTTAAATTAAGGTCCTGATCCTTTGAAGTTATTGGAAAGACTCCAGTTGGCTTCAGCTCTGAATCAGGTTTTAAGATGTTTTAAGTTTCTTCCCTTAGTCCCTCCTTAAAGCATCCATCTTTTGTACAGTACCATTAATTACTACTCTCATGCTTGTTTTACTGCTAAAACACAACTCACCCAAACCAAAATAAATCTGAAATGCAATATATAAGGTCTCAGATATATCACATACAACATTTCCCCACTGAATTCCTTCACTCACCTTCTTTGACTATTGCCATTGCGTTCTGGGTTATGTCTCATTTGTTTGGAAATTCTTTGGGCAAGGACCAAACTTCCTCAATGGCATTAATGCACTATACACACTTTTGGTGCTGCAGGAGCAATAAACTATGAATCATAAACTCACTCCATGTTTCCTGTGAGGAATGTGAAAATTGGTTAGAATAAAGAATTGACCTGAATCAATCCTTTTTTTCTGAAAGATGACAAAGTTTGGGATAAAAATATTTTCCCTGTTCTTTTTTCTTTAGCTATCCATGGATTAACTTAAAAAAAAAATGAAACTACTGAAATGGAAAGACTGGTATTACAACAGATTCAAACCTACCATAATACAAACATTTAGCCTGAAAGACTTAATCTAGATAAATAACCCTGTGGACATCCAGATATAGCAGGCAAGATACGTCCCATAAGCCAGATCCAGCCCATCACGCCTTTCTATCAGGCTCATGGGCCACCCTGCCAGAACTTCAGTCAGGGAGTAGCCCCAGGGCACAGAGTGACTGGCTGCTCCATCTGCCACTCTGTACCAGAACTAGCCAATGGGAGTTGAGAGAATGTGCTTGGGATGGGGGCAGTTAATGTGAACCAGCCAATGGGAAGCTGACAGACTGTGCTGGGGGAAGGGGCAGTGCATGAAACCTGCCCTCTTCTCTGCTCGCCTCCTTCCCCACCTGTGTGGCACAGAGAGGCACATGGAGTAATCAGATGCTCTGAGCCCGTGGACTGCAGCAGTCAGGGGAACCTGCCTGAGGGTCTCATTGGACTGCTAAACAGAAGCCGCTTAGGTAAGTACCTTCTGGCCATAGCTTAAGACTTGCACCCCACCACCTCCCACACCAGATCACCTCCCAAACCCTCTGCATCCCTCCTCCCTCAGGTCACAATGCTCCCCCCCCCCCCCCAGATCCTACAGTTCCTTCTAGACCTGTTCCCCAGGCCAGATTTCTTTCCTGCACCCATACCCCCTTCCTGACCCTGAATACCAATCTCCTGCTCCAGGTCATCACCCAAACCCTCTGAACCCCATCTTCCTAGGTCACAACTTTGTCCCAGACCCTCCTACACTATTCCCCTGAGCCAGAATCCTCTCCTGGCCCCCTACAGCCTCCCAGACTCTGTACCCCAATCCCCTGCCCCAGGTCACAACCCCCCTCCTTCATCCAAAACCACTTTCAGACCCCACACCACCTCCTGCACCTCAATCTCCTACCCCAATCTCCCTTCTGTACCCAACCTCTTTACTAGACCCTACACCCCATCCATAGAAAAGTGCGGCCCTTGACCACTTACCAAAATCTTGGAGTGACCACCCATCAAAAATTGTTGCCCAACCCTGAGCTATAGTCTGTATGAGAAGCTAGAAACTAAGATGAGGAAGTTGGAGATGCTTTCTAAATTCTTATCTACACCAACCATAGCGAAAAGGGGAGGATTTGCTGTTCTTAGTTCTCCCAAAGGTAATCATTGGATTAATCATGGCTTGCTACCATGTTTTTTAAACACAACATATCCCTCTGTACACTATTGTGCAGAGCCCTGTTAAACATTACATTAACAACACCTTTTCCCAACATGGTCCATTTTCCTGACTGTAGATAGAGGATACAATTTTCAAGAGGGCCGGTGCAAGTTGGATGCCTAAGTCCCATTGACTTTCAGTGCCTTTATTCGGCACTGGTGAGTCTACATATGGAGCACTGCATCCAATTCTGGGGGCCCTCATAACAGAAAGAATGGGGATGCATTGCAGAAAGTCTAGCGGAAGGCAACACAAATGATTAAGAAGCTGGGGCACATGACTTACGAGAAGAAGCTGAGGAATTTGGGCACAGAAGAGAAGAATGTGTGGGGATTTGATAGCAGCCTTTAACTACCTAAAAGGAGATTCCAAAGAGGATATAGAAAGGTTGTTCTCAGTGGTGATAGATGACAGAACGAAGAGCAAAGGTCTCAAGTTGCAGTGGGGGCGGTCTAGGTTGCATATTAGGAAGGACTATTTCACTAGAGGTATGTCTAGCCTACAAGCCTCTTTTGAAAGAGATCGTCTAGACCACCACATGACTTTCGAAAAAGCAATCTGCTTTTTCGAAAGAGAGCACCCAGGCAATCTGGACGCTCTCTTTAGAAAAAGCCCTGTTTGTGTTCAAGAACGCTTTTTTCGAAAGAGCTCTTTTGAAAAAAGGTTTTCTTCCTTGTAAAATGAGGTTTACCTGTCGAAAAAACTGCAATGTTCTTTCGATTTAATTTTGAAAGAATGCGATGGCAGTCGAGACGCAGGTGAAGTTTTTTTCTAAAAAAGGACACTTTTTTTCGAAAAAACCCTGTAGTCTAGACATACCCTTGGAGGGTGGTGAAGCACTGGAATGGGTTACCTAGGGAGGTGGTAGAATTTCCATCCCTAGAGGTTTTTAAGTCACTGGTTGGGATGATTTAAATCTGGGTGGGATGATTTAGTTGGGATTGGTCCTGCTTTGGCCCAATCAATGACTTCCTGAGGTCTCTTCCAACCCTGTGATTCTTATTCTATGATTCTAGGAGACTAAGTGCCTAAGGGCCAGATTTTTAAAAAAGTACTGATGTTCTTAACTGTTACTGAAATCAACAAATACTTTTAAAACCTGTCTCTAAGTCACTTAGGCATTAAACAAAAATTACCCAAAGCCTAAATGAGACATGTAAGGTTTTCTTCTTTCTGTTTCTAAATGGTTAAAGGGTATGTGTGTATATACCTTTATATAAACCCTTTATAATGGTTAAAGGCCCTTATGTTTGGTTGGATTTGTATCTATAAATGCTAGTGCTACTAACCTGATTTTTTTGCTATCCTGTAGAAAACCTGTGTCCGATTCTTCTCTTTTTCTCACTGACAAATAATTTAAAAACTGTGTGTCGAGAGATCAAAAGAAGCTCAGCTTGTGTATCGAGGACAGCACTAGATTAAGAAGAGGAACCTGTATAAGAAATTAATTTTAAAAGCCCCCACTCTGCAATGTATGCCTGGAGCAGAATGGATCATTTGTTTCAATCATTTTTATTTGCTCAAATACAATAGCCTGAGAGGATGTTCATATTCATGTGAATTATTACTCTTCTTAGATATCATAGTCCCTCTTGACTCACTTTACAAGACTCAAGACTGTTGATTCTTGAGAGTGATTCACCATCGTGGCTTCTTTCTGCTGGGTTTATTATATAGCTGGAGATTATGGTAAATGTATATACTAGTTAAAAAACTCTGGACATTAAAGGGGTGGTTTTGTGAGATGCAATAGATTCAATATGGAAACAAATGTTTTCTATTCCTATTCATTGTATTGGTGAACTATTGCTTATCATACTAGTCAGTATTTCAATTGCTAATGTGAAGAGCAGAGGAGAGAGTCAATTCCCTTGCTTAAAGCTCAAAAGTTTGTGAATGTAAGTCATTCTGTTCACTGTGCAATTTATCAGACTTGGCCATCCCAGCAAGGCGTTCAGTAAATAGTGCTTGATCCCAATCCTGCAGTCATCAGGCTACTCAGCTGGCTGCTTTTAACTGCCCTTGGAATGTACCAAGGGAACAAATAAATACTCTATGTACTGTGGAATATATTTTCAAAGAGATGCATGTGGAGTTGCTGTATGTGCACAGCTTGTTATTGTCAACGGGATTTGTGTGCATAAGTCCCCCCAGCTCCCTTTACTGCTCTGTAAATGTAAGCCAGTGCAGAGAATGGTTACATAGAAACAGCATGGATTGTACAGGAAGGTGACCTTCTACTTCAGGCAATAGATAATCATGCGTGTCTACTTCTTTCCTTTATTTTTTTAAAACTAAGAATAACCTTACTTTAAAACAAAAGCAAAACTGTAAGGAAACTGATTCCCACTAAAAAATACTTTATTAAGGGAAAATGAGGAACTGAAAACTCGTAGGGAAAAACAAACTCAGAAAGGCAAAATAACATTGGCTACGTCTACACTGTTGTTCTTGTGCAAAAACTTGCGGAGTGTCTACACTGCACACGTGTTCTTGCACAAGTAAGTTTACAGTAAAGCATCAGAAGACAGGGCTTCTTGCACAAGAGTTATTCCTCTCTCCATGAGGAATAAGCCCTCTTATGCAAGAGCTCTTGCGCAAGAAGGCAGTGTGGACAGAAACAAGGGTTTCTTGTGCAAGAAACCCCTCTGACTAAAATGGCCATCAGAGCTTTCTTGCACAAGAGAGTGTCCACACTGCCATGGATGCTCTTGTGCAAAAGCACATGGTAGTGTGGACACTCTCTTGCACAAGAACTTTTGCGCAAAAACTCTGGCGCAAAAAGTTCTTGCACAAGAAGCCTGCAGTGTAGACGTAGCCATTAAGTTTTGATTTTCAAAGAAAGGAAAACTATTTTCATATGAGGCCAGGATGATTTTTAAAGCTGTGAATTCCAATTTTTAAAAGTGTTTCTCAATGGAACCAATGTCTTCTAAATAAACATCCTGACGTTTCTATTTCAGGTCCTTTGTTGTACTCGCCAGGACCTGAACTAGCCCTCCTGAGCTGATTAATACTTATGTGTTGCGAGTGAATTTATTTCCATGGATTTAACAACTTCAGCTGCCTGCCACTGGCAATAGATATGGATGACCCTCATTCAACTAATTAACCAAATGCAAACTTGTTTCTGTGTCATTAATGAATCTTCCACTCTGAGATGAAAGTAAAATTAATCTTCTTGGATTAACTGATTGGGTGCTTAGCTTAAGGAGTCTAACCAGTGCATGGCAGGACATTGTAGTTACATCATGATTTACTGCAAAGTTCCCATTTGGAGAACTGTAAGAAACATTGATACCTCTTCCTGCAGTACAGCATGTGTTAAGAAATAAAAAAAGGAAAGAGGAAAAATCAATTTCACCATGGAAGAGAAGTACACAGAGACCCATAAGTCCGCTGTATGGCAAAAGAGTTAATTGGTGTCATAAGTGAAATTAGTGCAGAGCCTCCTATTCTTTCCTAAGTCTCCCGTTTAGCAAATAACTTAAGTACAGATTTAACTTTAAAGATATGATTAAATAGTATGCACTGAAGCACATGTTTAAATGCTTTGCTGAATAAGGATAGACTTAAGCAGTGTTTCTTAAACTTTTTAAGACCGAGGAACATCAAGGATTTTTTGTTGAGCCAAAAAAAAAAAAAGGTTGGGGGGGGGCCGGAGGAAGGGTCGGGGGAAAGTTATTGAGAAAAAAAGATCACCTGCCCCTTTAAGGGCAGACATTTTGAATTCCATTGGTCACCGCCGCACACCTCCGCGGAACATAGTTTAAGAAACACTGGACTTAAGTGTGTGTTGTTGCTTTGCTGATTGGGACGCCTAACCCAGTACATGCCAGGGAAAATGTTAACAGTTTTCAAACAATCTTGGTTTAATCCCTAGAATTTCTGTCCTTGGCATCTGTGACATGGTGCTAGATAGACACCTGTGGGATGTCACAGGGCACCAAAATAGCAAAATAAATCTAAAGACAAAGAAAAGAAATAAGACTAGAAAGACTAGAATTAGTTCTCTCCTTCCTCTCCCCTCCATGGCCACAACTAAAGTAAGTAATGAATGAACAAACCAGTTTAAATGATGCAAGATCCCCTGCTCATGCCCACAACCTCATGCCCAAAAGGTCTTATTGAATCCCCTGAAAAACATCCCTAATTTTTGCAAGTTCTGGTAAGTGTGTGGATATGTTAAAAATACATAAAATCGCCCAGCTCTTACATTGAGCTTTTCACTAATTGATCTCAAAATGTTTCAAAGAGTCTTTTTGGATTTGTTTTTCTTTATAGTAATTTAAAAATATTTTAAACTATTGTATATTTATAACATTTTATAGCAGAGACTTCACTATGTGGTTTACAGGGATGTAAGGGGCCATCTAGCTTCAGGCTGCCAACACCTTTGTGTAGAGATATCACGCTATTAACACATTCTCTATTATATCTTACTTCTTATATCATCATACAGCATTACTTGTGCTTAATATTTCATCAAGTGAGTTCTGTGTTATTGCAGAGATACTTTGCTTTCTATTGTTCTGGGAAAGCTGACTACCCGCACAGTAAGAAAAATCAGTAATGTACAGTACTGCAGTAAAAGTATAAATGGCAACACAGCTTTTTTGTTCAGCTGCATCACAATCAGGATCATTTTTCAAGGAACATGCTAATTCAAGGCAAATCTATGGGCGTTTAATATGATAGATGGCTCTTGGAGAATAAACATAATCTCTTCACAGTAAAGAGTGATTATGATGTTTCTTCAACTCTGGAGAACATTCTTAACATTGCCTGTGAGTTATAGGTCTTTTATACATGTGGAAAAAAGATAATGGCTACAATAATCCTTCTAGTAATACCACAAGCTGAATTTCAACTTTCAGCCCTCTCTCTAAAGTTAAAAGTAAGCTTCCAAAGCTTTTAGGAGGATGCTGCCCTTTTCAAACTACATTTCAGGTGCATCACTCTTCCTGATTTATTCATGCTAAATGTTATGCTTCTTCTCTTTGCGTGTAAAGCTAGAGAAGGCTGTATAGCTTCACTCTGCATCCTGGCTCCCTGCTCAGATGAAGCTTGGATGTACTGTGAATCCATCTTTTGGCTAGTTAGGAGAATATTAGTTATGGCCCTAACTGAGCATATCCACAGACACATAAAATAGAGGAAAACTCTTTTTCTCCCCTGCGTAGTTGGAAAATTCTATTGCCCCATAGACCAAAACCATGGTGACATAACTTAAGTTACTTTTCCTGACCAGAAGGCAGCTGCAGGGGCAAGAACAGGAGGGGGGCAGTAAGGCCATGTTTACACTAGAAAACCATTTCAAAACAACTAAATTTGACTTAATAACTCCCGATTTCACAAAATCAACATAGTGTGTGCCCACTATGGGGAAGCCTTGGAATTAGTCCAAGGCAAGCTCCATTATTGTGGATGTGCTACCTCAGCTTAGAGCCCCAGGAATCACTGGGGAGTAATTTCTTCAAAATAGCAGCACCAGAGCATCCACAGGAATGCTATTTCAAAATAACTATTTTGAAATAAGCATTATTCCCCTAGAAAAGCAAGAGTACAGATTTCAAAATAACCAGCCCATTATTTCAAAATAACGGGCTTGGTAGTGTGGGCACTCTGCTTATTATTTCAAAGTAAGGGGGGTTATTTTGAAATAAAGCCCTTCTGTAGATCCGGCCTTTAGGAGCTAGATCTGAAGAAATTCAATGCAGTGATTTAACAGTTTAAAGATATATAGAGTGGACTAAATCCCTTCCTAAGATTACTCAGGTGATTGGATTAGGATTGCTTGGGGGTACAGGTGTGCCTGAACAATACGCAAAACATAAAAGTGACAATTAAATAGAGCTTTACTGAGAGGCACATGGAGCCCTGCAGCTTTTTTACAGGAGGCCACTGCAGCTCAGAACCATGTTGAAACAGAAAAATAAGTTGCCTATACAAAATGAGAGCTTCAACAATGTCTGCCTCTTAGGGTATGGCTACACTACACACTAAAATCAGGTTTTTACCCCAGTTTAAGCCAAGCCCTACTTCCATCCTCACTCAAATCAGTGTGACTTTGGTCAGCAAGCATCCAAGGGTATGTCTACACTGCAGCGTTTTTCTGGAATAATGGCCATTATTCCAGAAAAACAATACTTGCATTCACACTGCAATTGCATTTGTTTGACAAAAAGTCAAAAGAATGGAGGGTTTTTTCTGATGGTGGTAAACCTCTTTCTAAGAGGAAGAAGGCTTTTTTTGAAAAAGCTTTTTTGGAAAAAGGCATGTGTGGACGCGGAAGAGGGAGTTCTGTCAAAAAAAAGAGGCCTCCAGCAAATAACACAGGTGCTCTGATGGCTACTCCATCTAAACTCATCACAACTCTATAGTTCCTGTCTCCTGCCAGCTCTTAAAACTGAGGATAGCCAGGACAAAGCTTGTGGCAGGAAGCTGGCCCTGGGAGCTGCCCCTCAGACTGCCACACTTTTCCTGAGCCATGGCCCAGCCTCAATACCCCCAAGAGCCCACTAGCCCTCACAGGGAGCATGCCCAGGACTCCCAGGATCCTGCCAGAAGCACCAAAATACATGCACCATCATAGTCTAAGGTGCAGATCCTGGCCCTCCTGGAGGTATGGGGTGAGGAGGAGACCCTCCAGGATCTCTGCAATGCTGACATCTATGGCCAGAAGGCTGAGGCCCTGGCCACGAGGGGCCACCACCCCAGGAGCCTCGAGCAGGTCAGAAGCAAAGTGAAGAAGCTGCGGCAGGGCTACACCAGGGCCAGGGAAAGCAGCTCTTGCTCAGTGGCAGGATCCCACTCCTGCCCCTACTTCAATGAGCTGCACCACATCCTGGGTCCGGGGCAGCCCCTTTCCCACCTCTGGTGTTGGACTCAGGGCTGGAAAGCATTGTCCCCTCGGCACCTCTGGACCCCTGTGAGGCAGGGCCTGCTTTGCAGGTCACACATGGCCTTGCTCCCAGGACGTCACCATCCTGTGCCCCGAGGAATGTTGCTTGCACCTCAGAGGAGGGCAAGGCCTCAGGGACAGTGTCTGCATGGATGACTGACCACCTCGCCCTCTTTATTCTCCATAGCTGGACCTGCTGTGACTGAGGGGCAATCACCACCAGCTGAGGCAGCTGGCTGACCCCGGGGGAGCCGCAAGCACTGGAGGGGCCATGAGCAGTTCATGAGGGAGCATGTGGCCGTCCTCTGGGACATGCAGCAAACCCTGGCACAGAAGGCGCGGGATGACGCCCAATGGCGGATCCAAATGTGGACCGAGCTGGTGCAGCAGGGCTGCAACATGTGTGTCACCATTCGGGAGATGATGGCATACCTGGCTCCTGTCCCTGCTCCTGTCCCTGCCCCCACTCCCTCTGCCATGCCTGTCCCTTCCCCCTTGCCGTGCTATGCCAGCTCCCCCTCCTCCTGCCATGCCTGACCCCACTCTAGCCCCCCTCCTGCCTATCCCCTATAGTCCCTGCCCTCCCCCACACCTGAGTTTGCCGAGGTCCCTGGACCCAAGGCAGAACTTCCAGCTGCACCACGTGCCACTCCCAGCCCTGAGCCCCCCTCCTCCCTGCCTCTTTCCAGGTTCTGAGCCCCCCTCGTCCCCAATTATTTTTATTATGAAAAAAATGCAAAGACAAAACTGGTGTCTTTATTGACTCTACAAGGAAGGAGGGATGGGAGGGGTTGTGCTGGGGAAGTCATAGGGGGGCAAGGCACAGGCCCCTAATGGGGAGGTCCTGGAGAGATTGTTACTGGGGTGCTTGAAAGAAACTCTCCCTCAGGGTCTCCTGGATGCGCACCCCCATCTGATGGGCCTGCCAGATGGTAGCTGTGCACAGCTGCTCAAAGGCCCATCCCTCCTGGCCAGTCTCTGCCCCCCACTCTGGTAGAAAGTCCTCCCCCTTCCTCTTCACAATGTTGTAGAGAACACAACAGGCCGATATCACCTCGGAGATGTTGTGCTGCCCAACATCCAGGTGGGTCAGGAGGCACCTGAACCTCACCTTCAAACGTCCAAAGGTGCATTCCACCTGGATGCAGGCCCTGCCCAACCAGGCATTGAAACGGTCCCTGTTCAGGTCCAGGTGACCAGTGTATGGCTTTATCAGCCACCACATGAGGGGGTAGGTCGTATCCCCCAAGATGCACAGTGGCATCTGAATGTCCACAACCATGATGTTGTGGTGAGGGAAAATGTGCCAGCCTCCAGCTTGTGGTAGAGGCTGGAATTCCTGAAAATGATGGCTTGGCAGCATGGTCTAGCTAATAGCCCGGATTCCGAAAGCCTGGATTCCATTCTCTGTCTGTCACTGACCTGCTGTCCCATATATTAATTTGGACAAATCCCTTGTACAACGCTCCATGCTTCTTTCCCCTCTCAGGGTATGTCTACACAGCATAGTTATTTTGAAATAACAGCCCTTATTTTGAAATAACTTTACTGGTGTCTACACAGCCAAACCGCTATTTTGAAATTAAATCAAAATAGCAGAGGGCTTGTTTTGAAATTGGTAAACCTCATTCCACGAGGAATAGTGCCAATTTCAAAATTGCTATTTCGAAATAAGCGTTGTGTAGATACTTATTTCAAAATCGGGGGGCCTCCAGCCCTTCCCAGGTGCCCTGGTGGCCACTCTGGGCAGTGGTGGCCCATCAATACAGGCGCCTAGGGTGCCAAAATAAATGGCCATTGAGGGCTTTGGAGGTGGGGGTCCGATCACACGTTTCGCCTAGGGCGCCAGTTGCCGGCAGCTCTTCTAGGGCCGCTCCTGACTTTGGGCACAAAGAAGAAAACTCCTCTCCCTCCCCCTCTCCCCGGATCCCTTAAAGGCTGGTCGCTGCACCTGACCCAGTGGCCCCAGCATGAGCCAGGCAGACAGTGCCAGCTAGCCCTCCACCGCTCCCCAGGACGAGTTTGCCAGCTCCCAGGAGCCTGCCAGGGGCCGGAAAAGGCGGGCGCCTGCCTGGTCCAGTGCGGAGATCAGGGACCTAATTCAGGTTTGGGGGGATGCCTCCAATGTCCATGATCTCTGCACTAAATGGAAGAACGCAACTGTCTACAGGCGGATGGCTGCCAGCCTGGCCACCAAAGGCCACATGCGAACCCAGGAGCAGGTTCACATGAAAATAAAGGAGCTGCAGCAGGTGTATGCCAGGGCCACAGGGGGCAGCTCCCGACTAGGGGCAGACCCAGACCCCTGCCCCATTTTGATACTGTGGACAGCATCCTGGGGGGCAAGACAGTCCATGCCCCCCAGGTGGCCATTGACCCTGGGGCAGAGCTTGCTGCCTCCTGCTGCTCCAGCCCCTGCTGCCTCCTCAAAGGTGGTCTGCTCCAGCCCCTGCTGCCTCCCCCTACCGCTCCTCCTCTCACTCTTTCTCCCCCTCCTGCGTCTTCCTCCCCACCCTCCCCACGCCCCCAGGGATGCCGAGGCCTCCACACCATGGTGCTGGGAGACAGTTGGGCCGGCGAGACCCCCTGAGCTTCTCCTCCCCCTTCCTCCCCTTGCCTCCCCCTGCCAGCTCCCTCCTCCCGGGTTTCTCCCCTCCCCTCTCCCACCCTCTCTCCTTCCCTCTCCCACCTTATTTCCCCAGTCTCACCTCAGTTTCATTCCCCCCCACTCCAGTTTTGTTCAATAAAGAGGCTTTGTTGTAACGAACACGTGTATTTTTTTGCATAGCAGGAAGGCGGGTTAAGGAGCGGTAAGTGGAAGCACGTGAGGGAGGAATGAGGCACAAGCCCCCAGTGGGGCACACCAGGGGAGACTGTTACTGGCTGAAGAACGTGCTGCCAGGCTCGCAGCAACATGTCCAGGAGAAGCACCAGAGTGCCCAGGGGCGGCTCCGGCTCCATGCTGCAGAGTGCTGTGGTGCCCTGAGTGAGGGCAACCAGAGCATGCAGAGACAAAATGCTTTGCTGTCCCTCAGCGAGGTAGGCAAGCAAGCAGGGAAACCTTGGAACTGGCTGTCCGGGATGGGGGGAAGGGGCATCTCTTTAAGCACAGGTCTCAGATAGCCTCAGGCAGCAGCCACACAAGGTAACTCCTGACCTGATGCCCTGCCAGAACCGGTTCCAGCCAGCCTTAAATGCGATTCAGCGTCCTATCAGTTTGGACGCACTATTTTGAAATAGCAAAATGCTATTTTGAAATGCATTTTGTGTATAGCTGTGTTATTTCAAAATAAGCTATTTCGAAATAACTATTTCGAAATAAGATATTTTGAAATAACGCTGTAGTGTAGACATACCCTCAGCTTTTTTCTGTCTTCCTTATGTTAATTGTACATGTGTAGGGGTGGGAACTGTCTCTTACAACACATTTGTACAACACCTAGATCAATAAGGACCCACTCTTGCTTGAGGCATGCAGGCTGCTCATGTAATACCAACAGTAAATAAAATGGTTAATTAGCTAGGACAATATTGGTATAACATCTAGTGCATTCCATGGAGAAAGAAACTGTAACAGGATGCAGTCACAGATGACCCCTTGAGGGTGCCTCCTGGGGTGCTGACACGGCCTCTGCCACTCGCCTTCCCACTTTCTGGGGCTCCTCACCACCTGGTCCTGCTGAGCCAGCTCCACTGGTCTCCCGGAGCCAAGACTCTGAGCTGAGATCCCAGCCCCCACGGAGAAGAAGTACAGACACTGAACCTCTTCAGATCCAAGGAAAGTGCAGTTTAGGGCCCAGCTTCCTGGAATACCACTCCCCAGATGGGATCAGACCCCAAAGAAGTAGGTAAGCCCCCTTTAACAATGAAAGGGGGAATGTACATGCTGGTTGCCCCCGAATGCAATTACTTTCACTGGGTTTGATAGAAAATAAAAATGGTTTTATTAAGTGGAAGCAGTAGGATTTAAGTGATAATAAGTGAGAACAAGCAGAGCAAAGTAGGTTACAAATCAAAAGAAACAAAAATGCTTGGCTAATTCTACACTGAAATCTCAGTACAAACTTACTCAAACTCACCTAAAACCTCTTTTCCGGATGCCCCTTCCCCACCCTGGGGTCTTCGGCTCCTTCCTTCAGGTGCAGCCCAGCCAAAAGGGCAAGACCTCTGCTTTCCTATTCTTTTTGTTAAAGAATTGAGGCCACTCCCTACCAACCACTGCTCGGACTTAAGCACAAAAGAGAATTGCTCATCAAAACTTTGAGGGTAACACCCTCCATGTCTCTCATTCACACATTTGAAACCCACAAAGTATTCCCCACTCCATATGTCTAATGATACCCAAATGATACATACATCAACGTAAGATAAACAAACCAGTGGATTGTGACATGAAGACTGATGGGTTACACAAAATAATTTGTTCAACGCACCTTTGGGTGACATAAATTCATATCCATAAGTCAATTTCATAAAGCATGGAGGGGCGGGCCGTCACAACCAACAACAAATAAAATGGCTAATTAGCTAGGACAATATTGGTGTAACATCTAGTGCATTCCATGGAGGAAGAATTTGACATTTTAGGATGTGAATGAACTCATTTAGCTCCCATAGTGTTTCCTGGGAGGAAAAGTGTGCAACACCTCATAGGTTTGGCCCCACCCTGGCAGGCAGTTAGCCCTTCTGGTCCTGAGTCAACAACCGTGCTATCAAAAAAATAACTAAGGAAAGTATTTAGCAGAATAAACTTGACTGTTTGTCCATACCTATGGCCATGTTAATACTCAGAACCAGCTTGAATGTCTAGAAACAGCCTCATTCTGCAAAGTGGCTGAGGTTGGAGTATTATAGCAGTGACATGCATAACAAGCAAGGAATTTATGTACAAAGCAAATCTTATTGGCCACTTTACTTAGTGGCATTGATTGGCTCTGAAAGGAGCATCAATTCTATCATGTCCAGGTTTATTGTAAATCAGAGTCTGCAATTCAGAGAGCTGTGGTGGAAGAGACTGGAAGAGGTTACTAAAAGGGATCATTGTTAGGTTTCCTAGCACTTGATTTTGATCAGGAGACAACCATCTTTCTGTCAGTACTAAAACTGGTTTTTATTTAAGAATGTCCACAGCATACCGGAGTTATAGTAATCTCTTTCTCAACTATGAGCTGAGGACAATAAAATCCTGGAGTAATGCAAAGTAGCTTTAGTAAATACAATATCTTGAGAGGCAAAGAGTGAGTCCTTTCCTATTTGTAGCCTCCACCTTTGATTTGTTTTCTACACTTTGAGGACTCAGTCCCCATTTAAGTCAATAGATTTTCCCCCTGTAATAATTGCAGGGCTGTCAAAGCAGGGGTTGCTCCTTTTATGTGTTTATACAGTGCCAAGAACAAAGAAGCCCTGATCCCCATTCAGGTCTTTCTTTGGATGCTATCATGTATTAAGTATTTAACATAAGAATGGCCAAAGGTCCATCTAGCCCATTATCCTGTCATCTGACAGTGGCCAATTCCAGATGTCCCAGAGAGAGTGAATAGAACAGGGAATCATCAAGTGATCCCTCCCCTGTCATTAATTTACAGCATCTGACAAACAGTGGCTAGGTACATCATTCCTACCCATCCTGGTCCATAAGCATTGATGGACTTAACCTCCATGAATGTATCTAGTTCTTTTTCAAACCCTGCTAAAGTCCTGGTCTTCACAACATCTTCTGGCAAGGAGTTCCACAGGTTGACAGTGCAAGAAGTACTTAATTTTGTTTCTCTTGGAAACTTTTACAGGTGGACTGTGTGGTACTGTTCTTCCAAATCTCAGAACTAGGTCCTTGGTTAAACAAGAACAGCTGAGATCTTTGCTATCCCTGATTTTGAGTGACAGACCTCCCCCCTCTCCCTCAACTCTAGCCCTCCACAGTTTTCTTTCATGTAGAAGTTAATACCTACATTGCATAAAGCACAACATAAATAATATGCAATTCCTTAAAATAGCAGCCAAAAATGAAAGGGGGTAAGCTTGACGAAGAGAGTTGTTTTTTTAAGCCCTTTTAGCACATTCTAGGACAAAGTCCCAGTCAAAAGGAATAGACATTTTTGGACAAGCGAGCACATTCCTCAAATGGAAAATCCCAACCAACCGTGAAATCAAAGAGAAAACAAGTTCCTTCTACAAAAACACTTTAGTAATTATACTGCTTGGGATCAGTATTCTCTCCCTTTTGCCCTCCCACAGACATTCTTTCTTGTGATCTTTCATCAGATCCTTATTCAAGAAAGACTATCAGATAAAAAAAAAATAGACACATATGCACACACAAATGCAACACCTATCTCACTGAAGCTGACCTACAAAATGAACATTATTTTAGTTTCACAGATGAAAATCTCCTCTGACTGAGAAAGTAACAAAATAACATTTCAGATCAAAGAACTGCCAAAGAACACATAGTCTCAGCACCAATTAATAAAATGACACAGTCAGCAACCATCCACCCTGACACACTGATTAGGCCCCATATTCTCTTGTCAGTTATGGACTGTACATTCTGGTTTTGTTATAATTTTAGTAGAGAGCTAATGCAACCCCTTTTCAACCACAAATGTAGTGTTGTGTAAAGAAATGTGTAGTGATACAATATGAAATATCTTGAAATAGGATCTTTTCTTCTTTTGGAATATGTTGTTCACTGAGTGCACAAAAGTCTATTTAATACTGCAAATATAGTGAATGTATAACATCAGTAAATGAACTTAAAATAGACTCAGCTCCAAACAGTAACCTCAAACACAGGGTGGAATGGTTACATACCAATAAGGTGTGAACTGAAATAGTATTATATCAGTAAGTAAAGACTGCACTGTATCTCAAATCATTTAGCAAAGACATGGATTCATATTAGAACAATCCATGCCAACCCAAAGGACTGCAGACCATTCTCTTCTCAGCTGATAAAATAATATTGTTTTTATTATTTGCATCACGATCACCTTGAGGCCCCAGCAGAGATAAGTGCCTTACTGGGCTAGGTGCTATACAAACACAGTAAAAGATAGTCCCTGCACCAACCTATTACAATCTCAAAAGGCAAGACAGTTTGAATGCTGGGGGAAAAGAAGGAATATCATTTCCATTTCACAAATGAAAAACTGAGACACAGCGAGATTAAGAGAAGTGATTTGCCAAAGGGATGCTCGAATTCTGCGGTTGAAAATTATCTCTGATCTCCTGAATCCTAGTCCAGTAACTTAACACAAGTTCATCCTTTATCTCTAAGGCTATGTCTACACAGCAGCATTATTTCAGAATAACTGACACTTCCAAAATAACAAAGTCCGTGTCTACACACAAGTAGTTATTTCAACATAATGTTGACATAATGTTTAGCTGGAGGACTTCTTACTCCGACTCCTGTACCTCTCATTGTACAAGGAGTAAAGGAAGTTGGGGGAAGAGTGCTCTATCTCGAAAAAACTGCTGTGCAGACAGCACCAAAAGTTGAAATAAGCTATTTCGACTTAAGCTACGCAATTGGCATAACTGAAGTTGCATAGCTCATTTCAAGGTTAGCCCTGCTGTGTAGACATACCCTAACTTATCTTTTATTGCATAAAAGCATTTGTGATGGAATTTGGTGTTTCATGTATTTATTCTTCAACATACATTTCATTTTTCAAGATGGATATATCCTTTGACTACGCTGGTCCAAGTAGAGCTAGACTTAAGATTGAAGAGCTTGGTTTTTGTTTTTGTTTGTTTGTTTGTTTAAGTTTACATTTGCTTACCAGCTCGGCATGTGTGTGTAGTCATATGATATGCTACATGTCATGTGAGATGCATGTCATCCTTCTGCCTCTCTCATGTCCCTGTGTGATCAATAGTGAACTTTAGAATAAGATTGTAAGAAACTGATGCTGTGATTCATTTTCACAACATGTGGATATTGAAGGGAAATGTTCCCTATGTGAGACTCAGATGGCTGAATCCTGCACCATCCTAGAAAAATGTACCTCTGTTTGGGTGGAAACTTAGCTTATCTAGACAGCAAGCTTATATAAGGGTTGACGAGCTGAACTTTTATACTCACATCTGATATTAAACAGGCTGTGTCCGATGACAAGTTAAAATATTTTAAAGTTACAGCTGGTTTTTCTCAGATTTATGCCAAATAAAGAGTACAGCATTCCTGATGTTAGCAATACTCACATTACCAGTATCAGAACCAAAGTATCAGGTCCAAATAGCTTTCCTTTCTCAGGGCTGACCCTGGACTCAGTGGTAGATTTGCCATTTATTTATCATAGATACTTATATGGCCCCCATTTCTGAGCATCTTCAAGAGATGACTTAATTACAGTTTCTAGGTCACTCTCGGCATCTTTGGGCTGTTCAAATTTTAGTAGGGGTGTGTGATTCGTGCATGTTATAGTTGGGGAGGGAAAAAGTGACTTTAGGGGGCTACTTTATTGCTTTCAGGCACATCCCTTTGTAAAAGGCATATACATGATTGTACTATTGCAGAAACACCTTTGGGCAGACATTAATTTAGGCCTATAATGTACAATCCATCTGTCTGAGAGACTTCAGACTTATCTATACAAATATTTACTTTGTGGCAAGCTGGGGTGCAAATCTATCCCATAGCAGCTTGTCACCTACTGAGTCGACATGGACCCTGCTGACATGCACGGACAGTTCCTTACTATGCTTTGATCTACTCCTGCTTCAAAGCAGAGTAAATCAAAGCTTCTAGGGAACTGTTAGTATCCATCAGCAGGGTCCACGTGAACTGTGTGCATCAGGTTAACACAGGATATCTTGCTACAAAATGGGTGTTCATATATACAAGGTCTAACACACATGAGGAATCCCATTGGTTTCAGCTGAACTGCTCCCAAGTGTTAGAAAATCTAGCCAGAAAATCATAATTCCTTTCTTAATTCCTCCTTTGCCTCAAAAGGAAAATTAAGGTTGAACCTCCCAAATCCAGGACTCTGATCCAGCAGGGCCACAAAAGTTGTGTGATGAAAGAGCACTGGAGGAGGCAGTGGGAGACAATGTGGGAGCTAGGAAGCTCAGGCTGGACCGACAGCAGCTGCACCAGACAGCAGCTGGGGAGCTCCTGACCTGGCTGGGGAAACCCCAACATCAACGGGGCCAGGTGGCTGAGGAGTCCCAGCCACAGCTGAGAAACCCCTGGTTGCAAAGGGGCTGCCAGTGGTGAGAGGCCCAGTCAGGGAACCTTCAGCAGCAGCAGGGCTGCCAGCAGCCAGGAGGCCCCGCCGAAACCCTGGAAAAACCCCGGTGGCAGAAGGGCTGGGTGACTGGCAGTGCTGGCCGAGAGCGTCCCAGCTGAAGCAGGTCTGGTGGAGGCAGGCAGCCCTGCCAGGGAACACCTGGGAATTACTGGCTCCAATGGGGGCTGTCCATAAAAGAAGTGTGGGGTGGCTGGGTGGCCCCTTCCAGGGAATCCTGGGGATCACCTGACAGCAGCAGCCAGGTGTCCTGGCTGGAAGCCCTAGAAAATGCTGAGGAAGTCTGCAGGTGCCTAGCATTAGAGGAGCCAGGACAGGGCAGACAGCACCAAGGAGAGGAGCCCAGGAGTGACTAGCAAGCAGAGGAACAATGACCTCCCCCAGTCTGGCAAACTCCCTGTTTCAGGACAGCTCAGGTCCCAAGGGCACCAGACCAGG
This sequence comes from Rafetus swinhoei, assembly GCA_019425775.1. Lineage (NCBI taxonomy): Eukaryota > Metazoa > Chordata > Testudines > Trionychidae > Rafetus > Rafetus swinhoei. The sequence continues at coordinate 122,092,644 of CM033424.1, forward strand.
GAGGTCCAACCTATACTAAGGATGTTAAATATCGGGTAATTTACTAGTCAAGTAGTCGATGGAATTTCTACTCGACTAGTCAATAGGCACTTCCATATTCCTCCTTTGAAATATAGAAGAGCCCCAACAGGAGGAATGCGGAACTCTGTGTGCAGCCCAAGGCCAGCGGGAAGTCCCGCTGACTCAGAGCTGCACACGGGTGTGCCAGCTTTGAAATGTACAAGAGTTTCCAGCGGGGACTGCCCAGCTGACTGTGGATTCTGTGCGGCATTTCCCCAGAACGTGGGGCCAGCTGGGGAGTCCCCAGCTGACCCCAGGCTCCACCCGGCAGCTGCCCCTTTGAAATGCCGAAGTGGCATTTAAAGGGGCAGCGCTGCACAGCTGAGCCGGGGATTAGCTCTGCGGCACTGCCCCTTTGAACACCACCTCGGCATTTCAAAGGGGCAGTGCTGCACAGATGATCCCGGGCTCAGTTGTGCGGCACTGCCGCTTTAAAGTTCGCCTTCTTCCCCCACATGGGAGGGAGGGATTGACTAGTCGACTAGTCCTTAACATCCTTAACTTGTGCCTGTAATTTCAAAAAGCCCTAAAAAATGAAAATTACTTAGCTCATTTCACAGGCTGGCACACAGGAAACACAGGAGGAAACCAAGGCTCTAACCATTCTCCAAATCCTCAAAGCCACCTCTGTGCTCAGAGGGGGAGAGCAGCACAGTGTACATGAGTGATACCTTATAGCCAATAGCTCATTGAGTAAGATATCCAGGCTACGTCTACACTGCATAGTTATTTCAGAATAAACTATTCCAGAATAGTTATTCCAAAATAGCCTTTTTTGAAATAGCACGTCTACACTACAGGGAAGCCTCTAAATTAGTCCAAGGCAGACTTCCCTAATGTAGACGTGCTATCTCAATTTAGAGCCCCAGGAGGAAGAACTTAGAATGGCCCTGGTGAGGGGCTATTTCGAAATAGCAGAAGTGGAGCAGCTACACATGCCTTATTTCGAAATAGTTATTTCGGAATAGGTGTTATTCTTCATAGAATGAGGTTTACAGAAGTCAGAATAAACCGTCCGTTTATTTCAAAATTATTTTGAAATGACGGAATTGCTGTGTAGATGCTTACATTGTTATTTAGGAATAACGACCGTTATTCCAAAATAACATTGCTGTGTAGACACACCGGATGAGGGAGACCCAGCTTCAAATCTTCCCTCTAGAACAGCAATTGGAAACCCAGTGTTGCCCTCCCATGTTAGTGCCCTGACCACCAGGCTAACAACATTCTCTCTCTTTCACTTACTCAATTACTTTTTAAAAATGTATACCAAGTGGAATAGCTTCAAGATAAGAAAACAGGAGAATTTGAAATGCCAAGGACTGAATTTTTAAATGTCATGAAGGATACCTCCAGCCTCAGGGTATGCTCTTTTTTGACTGTCATACAAATAAAATACATAAATGCAAACATCCAAGGTGTTGGAAAGGAAATATATAAATAAATAATTATCTCAGTGTTGTTTCCACACACTTTTTTTCTGTATTCTGCACTTTCTACTAATGCTCTGAAAATTATACTGCAGCCTACAGTATTCCAGCCTATTGACACAGACACATATGAAATTCTTGGAAATTCTTCAGAGGACCTAAGGTCCTCTGGTAATTCTGCTATTGATTTCCTTGAATGTCATGATCAGCCCCCAAATAATGTATTTGTTAGAGAAAAAAACACACTGTCCAATTTTTTTTAATACAAACTGCAGTGTTGCAGTTAGCTTTTTTTGGATTTGGCAACAGATTGTTAGCCCTTTATCTTGTGGTCCTGCATCTCTCATGAACATGTGCCAGCATCACACAATATCTAGAAATCGAGACTACGGTCTGGTAGTTAGGCTCAGCAATATCTGCTATTTATAGATAAACTGATCTGCTGATTTTCCTATGTAAATGGTTAGGTCCTGTTGCATTGTCTCCTCAACATGAATAAAATAAAATCATGTGGAATAAATATGGGGTTTTATTTGTTTGACTTTCCCTAAAATTACAGGTGTTTTAGGCTGTATTTAATCATTGTTGTGTTGAAGGTAGAACCGGATTTCAAAGGATAAAGTTTGACACAATAGGATACAACCAAAATTCAGAACAATAAACTTCACTCTTCTTTTCATTGGTGTACCTCTGGATTAAATCACAATCCCAAAGAAATTACCCTGAATTTCCACCATTGTGATTGAGAGCAGAATTTAGCTGGGAAATACCCATGAAGTGAAGGATTAAGAATGAAAAGAAATAAGTGAATTTATTTTCCCCTTCATTTCATTTGCCCCTTTTACTTTCTTCTCACTCTGAAGGGCTCATTATACTCTTCCTTTTTCATTGTGCTGGATGTAGAAATTACTAAGTAGAATTGTGCTGGGTTGTATTATGTAGGAAGTGAAACAAGATGATCATAACAGTCCCTAACAGCCTTAAAAATATACAATTCCTTCCAGGTAGAACTAGATTTGATTTAACATGAACACTGCTACTGTATCTGATTTGGGGCAGGGGTAGTTAGGTAGCTCCCTCCTCACCGTAAACTTCTGGTCTAGGAATTGCAGAAGGAACTTGTGACATACAATAGTTTCCAAGAGAAATCATTTGCAAAAGCAGACTATGCGGGCACCATGCTTTCCACCAACAATGAAGGCTCTTATTAAAGTATGAAAAAAAGAAATAAACCCACCCATGGCTGGCAAGCAACATATCGATTTGAGACATAACAAGTATCTTGATTGTCAAATAATGCCAGCAGCCAAAATAATCACAACGATGGAAACTCTTTTTGATATATTTAATAGATTCTGCCATGTTAATAGCAGCACATCATGAAGAATTAGCTATTGGACTGGCTCGCAGAAAAAAGACAACTTATCATATAGCTTAACAACCTGGTCACTGCATCACAATTTGATAACAGGATCACTCACTACACCTTGAAAATGACCTTCTGCAGCAACACTGCATGTTGTGATCAAACTCCGGCCTATCTCGGAGTGCAGAGTCCACAAATGTAGCTGACAAGATGAAGACAAGGATCAACCTGGTCCAGAGACTGGCAAGCACAAGGTGAAGAGCATCAGCACGTTGTGTACTCTTTAGCTGAGTACTGTGCTCTGGTATGGACCGGAAATACCCATACTCAACTTGTTGATGTTGAACTAAACACTGCAACGTGGCACATCACCTTGGCTGATGTTTCTTCCCCATCCATTCACTGAAATGCTGCAATACTTCAGGAATCCCAGAGTATACCTTTTCATCCACCAGGGCCTGAACATCATCCCTCACCACCAAAGTCATGTGTGCCCTTTTGGATCCAGGCATTTAACCTTCAACCACACAACTTCACCCTCCAAACCTCAATCTCGCATTCCCATGCCACAGCCTCCTTCCCTGCCCCTGCCCCTGCCCCACATCCCCAAGGCCCTGCCTGATTCATGCACCCCCCACACCACCAGGTCCCTGCCCTTAAAGACCCAGGCAAAGCCGGCTAAGTCTTCTGTGCTTTTATAGCCCTGATTCAGGAAAGTAATTAAGAATGTGCTTTATTTTAAGCATGGATTGAAGTTCCATTGACTGGTGCAAAATTTAGCAATGCTTAACAGCTTTCCTGAATGAGGACCAAAGAGCCTGAAACACCTTTCACATTAAGGATTTTTTGACATTGGGGAAGACCATACAATGTTTGTGGCTGAAGCAGAAGCCAGTGTTTCCCTACATACCAGAGCTATCATTTTTTTCTCAGTGGAGGATACTTTTTAGTGTATTAAAATCCATACAATCGAGAAAAAAAGAAAAGCATTTTTTGAAATGGATGCTGTGTGCAGTCTTACTGCTTATTTTCTCACTTCAGAAATGCCAGGCAGCTAATGCCTGGCTATCCTTTTGGCAATGAGGGATCAAACTCCGGTTGTGTTTAAAGCTTTTCTGGCTTGCAATCTTTACTGACTGGAATAACAGACAATGTTTATTGCTCTATGCTCTTCATAACAACAACAACAACAACAACAACAAAATCCTCTCTCTCTAAACCTGCTCTCCATCATACCACCTCAATCCTAACCTGTATAAATGATAACAGGTTCTTTAAAAGCTCTACAGTTCTCTGTGACAGCTCTAATAGTGCTGTGCCAAATGTCTGAAATGTCCACAATACCAGGCAGTTGCAGTGCAGTGACCTCCGGGGTTTCCCATTCAGTAGAAATAGCTGGTGATGTAAACATAATTATAGTGCATTCCACTTACAATGGGCATAATTATAATATAGCAAATAAAAGCATTTGCAAAGCTAAATACATTAATAACTTTTTTCTTTATAATAGACACTCTCTGAATATTATTAGCACCTCTAAAAAAGTGAACTGCTAAGGTGATGAGAGTGAATATGTCTGAGGTAGAAGACCAGTTGTAGTTTGCATTAATTTCCACACAAGTCTGGTAAAACTTTGAGTTAAAATATTTAAAAGGCAAAAAAAAAAAATCATTTTTCACTAACCCATTGCAACAGCAAATTGTATATATTTTTACTGTCCAGAGGCCTCGACAACAGGATCAAGCCTTAGGGAAACTGGCATCCCTGACCCCCACTGCATCTCCAGGCTCTCCATCCCTTCATCGGCTCTTGTTTATGGATCGTTACACCCCAGGCCTGCCCCACCCTCTGCTTTTTGACCATGGCACCCCCTGCTGACCATAGCATCCTGAGCAGCTGCTCACATCACCCATCTATAAGCCCAAACAGCTAAAGAGTGCTGGTTTCTCTTTTTTACATTTGAGAAGCAAACTTGGCGTAAAATATCATGTTCCTGCCTTCAGAATTAATTGAAACAAGTGTGCAGAAATATGTTTAAAGTAGGCAGCCTAAAAAAAAAATCACTGCCAGGAAAGGAAAAATAAAACACCTTCACAAGGAAAAGTGTCATTGTACTATTCACTTAAAAATACATGTACTGATATATAAATCTGAGGATCTGACCCCAGGCTCAGCTCATTATTCTTGCTATGGCTGCTTTACACTTTTCTGGTGATGCAAAAGAAGGTGGTCCACTTTCCCTGGTGCAGGGGGATCTTCACATGTTGTCTAACCATCACCCCCACCTTATCTGCTACTGATGCATGGAATGTGGCTAGAGAGAAGAGGTTGAAGCTATCTCTGATCCTGGTTGCTGTCCCTGAACCCCAGGGCTGAGAGCAGCTTGGCATGGGTTAGAGCAACATTAGAGCAACATTCAGACTTTGAACGAAATGGATGTCAAAGGCAATGTAAATTAATGCTATTAAAATGAGAGATGGACTGAGGAAGAGGTGGTTGGACACAACTTTGGATGAAATGTGTGCATGTGTATAAAAGGTACGGCAGTGAAATAATGAACAACGGAAAGATACAGTGTTACACTTAATGATCCATATTCAGTGCTAGTGGATGGATCCCACGTGTAATTCTGCCTAGAACAGAATTTTGATGGATCCATCACCTCATCTCAGTTGAAGGACAAACAACTTCCCCCCTTTTATCTACTTTTCGGGTTGCACTGGCCCAGAGTAGTCAGTCCATGCACCAATTCAGCTTATCCCCTACGTATTTTCTTCTTCTCTATGCAGCCTCATTTGAGAGTTACAGCTGCCCTTACCTAGGGTCACCCTCAGAAATTGGTGGCAGTTCAAACACAATGTGGCTTGTTTCCTGCTGCATCCCTCTATGCATTTTATTTCATCCAGTAAGGATTCTGTTATGTTCCAGATGCATCAGTGTTTTCTCAGAGAAACTCCTACATCCATACTTCTAAATAGTCACTTAAAAAAAAAAGGTTTTGAACATAGATAGCTACTTTCAGCATGGGAGCCTTTTCATCTCATCTCAGTCCCAGACAATGACGTGGTGCAGACCTCTTTGCCTCACTAATTTTACTATCTTCCTAATATCCTGAATCAGAAGGGTGCCAAAGGGTCATTCCCCTCCCCCTCCCAGCTATCTGGCTCATTACACAAAGCATTCACAAGTGACCTACTAACCTCTATTCTCCAGACCATGAATCTCTCTCACATGCCACTAGGGCATTTCCCCTCTTCTCCCCCCGCCCTCTCTCCCGGGTAACAATTTGTTCTTTGTCAGTCTGCAGTGACTCACTCAATGCAATTATTCCCTATTTAGACCAGGGTAACTGAGAGCAGGATCTGGTCCCTTACATTGTGTTAAACAATCAAAAACACAAATGGTTCTCAATAATGATTTTTTGTGTGTGTGTGAACAATTTCAATGATTATGTCTAATGCTGGATTGACATCCCTGGGGATCATCATATATTTTTTCCTGAAAGTCAAAGGGACAGGCAGGTTGATAGCATGAATAGTCACAAGAGCAAACTCTCTCATGCTGCTTGTCCTGGAGGGACTATCTAAAGAACAGTATAAGGGTAGTTCAGAGTTGATTCCCATTAAGGAGAGGATCCTTCAAAGAGCTGAACATCTTCAACTCCCGTTGTTATATCTTGCAGTATCATGCCCTCAGTCTGTGGCCTTTGACAAGATCAACCAGGGTTCTAGCTGTTATTGTGGTTTCTGTAATATGGATAATGGTCTATTTGGAAGTGGGCTGAGACCACAAACTCATTCCATAACCTACCAAATACCTGATAATACATTTTAATTCCAATTCACATTTTTCCTTAGACCCCAAGATAGATAGATATTCAAAAGCCAAAGTACAAGAGAAATGCTGTAGACAGATTGATCACTCTAAAATAAAAATAACTTTTAATAATCAGAACTGTCATCAGTTATCCTGCTCCCATGGACAACTCTGAATTCTTTGGAAGAGTTACATTTTGGAGGAAAAAGCTTTTTAAAAATACATCAATAATCTTTTATTTAATGTATATGCCCACAGCTGTCAACTGCCCCCAATCCCTGTTAGTGCAGTGATATGGAAACACTTTTACTGAAAACTTGTTAAGAATACCTCAGAGAGTTCACATTCATATCCATTTAAGCGAGTAGATGAACAGAATCTACCTAACCTAATTGGGAAAAAATCAATATAGTTTGCTTTCTGCTTATCAGCTGTATCCCATTTCTTGCTGGTTATTGCTTGCACTATAAGCTATTTGGAGGAAACCTTTGTTTAGACTTTAATTTGTTCTGTTCATTCCATGGTCACATCCACTTGTTCAGTTCAATAATAAAGGAATAGCACATGGGAATAACACATTCTAGAGGATGTGTTATTGCTGATACAGTATAGATCTTGCATGCACATTTTTATTTTATGACTGCAAATCCTAAAATATTTTATACCAATGGGAACATTTTAACTCTTTTGTTTAGTTAATAAATGTATTAGAGTGCAGCAGGGATAAAATGTAATGGTATGTAATACAACAATATTAAAAATTAAGTGATTTTGGTTACTATGGTTTGAATCCAGTTTATTCTCAGCATACAACAAATTAACCTGTGTGTGTATTGTGCCTTTCTTCCTAAAGGATTCCAAATGTACATGACAACATGGGTCCTGATTCTGCAATCCTTATTCAAATAAGGGATAAAATCTCAGACAGATACACCAATTATTGTCTTGATGCACAATAGGTGAATTCTTGGGCCTACATGGAGCCCATGATGTCAGTAGGGCTTGATGTAGATTTAGGGGTGCATTTGCATGGGGCTGGTTTCAGGATCAGGGACTAAACATAAAGGATTTGAAAGACGAATAGGTGCTTATGTTTTTGTCTTGCTGAATCTCCTTGTTACAACTTCTCTGGAACTATCTGCTAGTGGAGAGTTGCCCTAAACTGCACAAAGTAATCCATAAATCCCCTAGGGTCTAAAGGAAACCTTAGGCCTCTACACAGCCAGCTGACTATACCAGCATTCTATTGCCCATTACTAACACTGCTCCTGTAAGAATCACACTACTGGCATTTTCTTTGTGAGGCCCTGTCTCAGGGAGCAGTCATGGAAGACAACTCCATGGTATCAAGAAGGAAGTTATACAAGTTACTTTAGACTCAGTCTGGAGTTGTGTACCCTGGACTAAACCACAGTTTTGGGTCAGGAGCAGGCATCAATTCACTGTCTGCCCTGCCAAAGGAAGATTGTCCAAAAGTCATAGACAAGCCACAGAAGTGGCATTCACCCTTTCAATGACTCCATAGGCCAGATTCATAGGTGCAGACTCCCTTAAACTCATGAAAGTAGGGAGAACCATGGGGCTCACAGGCATGATACAATCTATAAATAGAAGTTGCATGACTATTACAGTCTGGAAGACAGTATACTACAAGTTTAATAGACGTACTAGTTCAAGGAACTCATTATTAAACCCAGAAATCTAGTACATGAAAGGGGAGAGACCTAGCTCATATTCTAAACTAGATTCCTGTAGGGAGGGAGAAAACTCTGATATTCTAACCCAGATGATGTCTTTGCCACCAAAGATATTAGTGATCCAGCTACAGTTGAGGTATAGTAGCAAGTGTCCTGAATATTTCTACAGATCTTTATCTCTCAGGGTATGTCTATGCTACAGCATTATTTCAAAATATCTTCTTTTGAAATAGTTAATTCGAAATGAGTTATTTCAAAATAACGTGTCTACACACAACATGCATTTCGAAATAGCGTTTTGCTATTTCGAAATAGCGCATCCACACTGAGTGGACTCTGAATCGCATTTAAGGCCGGCCAGAACCAGGTCCGGCAGGGCATCAGGTCAGGAGTTACTCGGTGTGGCTGCTGCCTGAGGCTATCTGAGGCCTGTGCTTAAAGGGACCCCCTGGAAAGCTCTTAAAGGGACTTCCCAGACAGCCAGTTCTCAGGTTTTCCTGCTTGCTTGACTACCTCAATAAGGGACAGCAAAGCATTTTGTCTCTGCGTGCTCTGGTTGCCCTCACTCGGGACACCACAGCACTCTGCAACTTGGAGCCAGAGCTGCCCCTGGGCACTCTGGTGCATCTCGTGGACGTGTTGCTGTGAGCCTGGCTGCACTTTCTGCAGGCTGCCATCCGGGAGGGCCATCGTGGGGCTATCAGTATCCAGGAGGCCCTGTGGAAGAGCTTCCATCCTGAGGAGCCCTTAGAGCTACCGTGGTCTGCCCCACTGGGGGCTTGTGCCTCATTCCTCCCTCGCATCCTTTCACTTACCCCTTCCTAACCCCCCTTCCTGATGTCAAATAAAATACACGTATTTTCATGAACACAAACTCTCTTTATTTAACAAAACTGGGGGGGAAGAAATGAAACTCTGGTGAGACTGGGGAAAGGAGGTGGGAGAGGGGAGCAGAGAGAGTGGGAGAGGGGAGGGGGAAACCTGGGAGGAGGGAACTGGAAGGGGAAGCAAGAGGAAGAAGGGGGAGGGGAAGCTCAGGACTCAGGGTTGGGGGTCTCGCCGGACCAACTTGATTGTCATGCGAACCTGCTCCTGGGTTTGCATGTGGCCTTTTATGGCCAGGCTGGCAGCTATCCTGCCATAGACGGCCGCGTTCCTCCATCTAGTGCGGAGATCATGGATGTTGGGGGCATCCCCCCCAAACCTAAATAAGGTCCATGATCTCCACTCTGGACCAGAAAGGCTGCCAGCGGCTTGCTGGCTCATGTTTTGGGGCCATTGGGTCAGGGGCAGTGACTGCTGGCTCTGGGCTGGCAGGCTTGGAGCTGGCACAGGCACTGTGGCCAGAGTCAACCCCTTTAAGGTCTCTGGGGATAGGGAGGGAGAGGAGGGTTCTTGGTTGAGGTTAGAGTGGCCACCAGGGCACCCTGGGAAGGCTGGAGGCCCCCTATTTCAATATAATTGTCTATACAGCACTTATTTCAAAATAGCTATTTCGAATTTAGCGTTATTCCTCATGGAATGAGGTTTACCAAATTTGAAATAAGCTCTCCGCTATTTCGAATTAATTTCAAAATAGCGGTTTGGCTGTGTAGATGCTAGTAATTTCGAAATAACTTTGCTGTGTAGACATACCCTTATAGTGTACCACTAAAGACTCTAGTGCATATATGTTAGCTTTACAAGTTACACACTTTTCCCAGTGTGAGATGAGAGGAAGGAAAACATGGACAAATGTTTGTGAATTGTGCAGCTGTGCAAGTGCTGAACTGCCAGGCTGCTTAGTTGCATTTTATGCATTTTAATTATAAAGGCATTTATTTGTGCTTGACTCTTGTATTTAAAGCAGAAATTTTTTCACCCATTCTGAGATTTATAAAAGGAATATCCATCACACCAGAGCAATATATAATTATTATTCTCAGTGTTCCAACTAAGAGTTAAGGTGATCAGTGCTTGTATCCACCTCAACTCCTCTAGTGTTGCCTGGATACAAATGGCTGTTCCCCTCCCTGTTTTTATTTTTAATTGAAAGCAGGTAGAAGCAATTCCCAGAATAATAAATTACAACCTTATTCCCTCATTGGTTATTCCTATAATTCAAAAAAGGACAGTCTGTCTGACTTTAATTAAATTTATTCATAATTTCCTGCGATGACAGCTGATAGGAACAGAATGTTTTTAGGGGTCAAACAGTGCTAGAGTGTAAAGGTTAAGAATTTGCAAACACAATATACTTTCACCCCAATTTTGAAAATAGGATACATTGCAATCTGATTTCATGACATTAAAAGAAGGCTACATATAACTCTTCATGACTGACAAGGCATTTTAGTTAAAAGGGCCTAAATGGGTCTCAATACTATTACATTTCTGAAAGACCTGTATTGTTAGCTCACATAGGACACTGCTTATAAAGTATCCTGAACAATCCCCTATTTTTACACTAATTTAATTGCTATTGTGCAGGTCTGAGCTCTGCATCAGAAGCATGGACTCCAGGGCACTGGTAGCACTGCTAATTCTTTGAAAGGCTTGGCTGTTAAAGTTACTTGTTCATACTATCTGCATAATGAATTGTCCTCCTCAAGGTGATAAATTATTTATCAGAGTAATGAACAGATCAATCAGTGGAGCCTGGTAACTGAAACACACAGCTTTTGGCAAAGCCTGGTCTGCATGTTTGCATTTTTCACAGGAAAGCCTTGACTTTGATGTAGACCTTTGAGAACATTTATTAATCATGATCTCATTACAATTTTGGGGGGAACTAATGTCTTTTTATTTGGTAGTGCCTTTGTCCATATTTTTGCTGTTTAGCATATATATATATGCTAAACAGCATTATATATGTTATAGCATTATAGCTCTATAACTCTCAGGTATGATATTTGAAAACATCTGGTGGATTAGGAGCTGCATACAGCAGTGACTCATTGTAAAACTGAGACTACTACTCTGGGAAAAGGTCCAGTTCCCGCAGAATATGGCAGTCAGCTGCTAAATGTGAAGAAATGCATATTATGTACAATGAGTATCTTTTAATGTTTATTGGTGAGAGATTTTAGGATTTAGACTAGAATGTGCTCTAAAAGTAATCTGAATACACATCTACTGAAGGGTGAAATGGCACATTCTGTACCCCATGCAAATACTAAGTGTGAATTGGTTTCTGAACTATGGTCCTACAAGTTATTCAGATCAGGTTTGGCAGAGCACTTGATCATAAAGGGAGCACATTGAGAGTCACGTAAGGATTTTGCCACAGCTGCCATTACAATCAGCTGGACTCTTGCTATTTTGAAAGTTTGCTTCTGCTCTGTCCAATTAAAAATGATAGATTGCAAACTTATTTTCCTTATTTAACTTTCTATTGGTATCTCTGTAGACCCACTGTCATAGGGACCTCCAAATATGTCTCTACAAAATGCTGTTACAAAAGATGATCTTGGAAGACTAAAAATGTATGAAGAAAATAGGTGAGAACTTTTGATCTTTCTGTCCATCAAGTATTCAGCATAACTTAACTGCATGTCCAATTGATGTATCAAGTTGGTTAATTGTGAGAAAGATATATATTAATCATGAGAAACGAGCTCTATTAATGCATTCTACTTTCCCAGTCTATCTCTATTTTTAGTTTTAATAGAGAAGGCCAATAAGTTTGAACACAGTTGACCATACAAATCATTCATTACAAACCAACCAAGCGTTAAAAATGATGGATCTAAACATTAAATGATCCTTGTGGCACATATGTTATCAATGATACAGAGCACTGATAGGTACCTGATAGCCACTAACTGCACTGGATATGTAGAACAATTTGCTTCCTTCATGATATCCTATGCTGAATTTCAAATTAATATACGTGTTACATTGGAAAGAGGCTATCCAATGTGAGTTCCTGGGCAAGGCACTGTCAAAAGTTAAATGTCAGAATGAAGCATTGATCAATGAACTGACTGTTCCTCCTTAAAAAAACAAAAGTCCTGAAGCAAAATATGCACTCTGTGATAGTGGCATGTACTCACACTTTTTTTTGAATCCCACTTTAAACTGAATAAAATATATATAAAAAAAACTTTTTAAAAAGACAATCTTTCTAAAAGCGCACCAAAAGAATAAAAATAAAGTTTTCAGCTACCAATTTAGGAGAAAGGTTGGATGGCTAAGTATGATTGAAGGTAGTTGCAAACTGTTCGCCATCCCATCTTTCTCCTATATATATATATATATATATATGTCTTTTTGGTCTTAAATATAGTGCGGTTTCCACTAAAAAAATTGAGAAAAACACTGTCTGGATTTGATCCAATAAAGCTCTGGCGCTATTGTCACAATGGCTCTGAGGCTGCCCAACCCATTCTGGGGCTATTTTCCCCTCTGGCTCCAGAGCTGCTGTTCCCCCAGCTTTGGGGCTGCAGTCCTCCCCCCACCTCTGGGGCAGCTGTTTCCCCCTCACACTCTGGGACTGCTGTCTCTCTCCCGCCCCCCCCGACAGGGCTGCTGCTCCCCCATTCTGAGACTGCTGTCTCCCCCTCCATACACACACTCTGGGGGTGCTGCCCTCCTGGTTTTGGGGCTACTGCCCCCCCGGCTCTGGAGCTGCTGCCCTTCCTCCAACTCTGGGGCCATTGCCCTCCTGGCTTTGGGGCTGCTGCCCCCCCTTGGTCTTGGTCTGCTGCTGGGAGGCCGGGAGCCACGCAGCACGGCACGGAGGCAGGCAGGCCGCCTGTAGGAGCTGGAGGGGGTGGCCTGGCCGGGAGCCGGAGCAGTCAGGGGCAGCCTGCCATGTCAGCAGCCTGCTGGGGGAGGGGGGGCGGGATGTGGAATTGACGGGGGCATACTGCCAAGGGGGCCAGGAGCCAGAGCTGTCAGCACAAAGCCAGGTGGAGCTGACGCTGGCAGGGGTGGCCTGCCACATCGGCCACAGCAGGAGCCAAGTGGCAGAGCATGCGCAGAGCATGCCTGCAGGAGCTGGAGGGGGTGGCTGCGTTGGTGCGTGTGCAGGAGGGGCAACTTGAAAATCCCGTGAGAGACAGACAAGAACAGTGGTGGCTTAATAGAAAGATTGTCTAATAAAAAGTAGATCAGATTTATATGAAGGTACAAGTCTGCACCTTGTCCCCAATCTTTGCAAGCAATGGAGACCTGACTTCAGTAGGGGCAGGATTTGACCTATAAAGCGTAACAAGAAAATTTCTTTGCTCGCTATTTTCAGAAAGTTTAAAACATATTTAACTATTTCCCCTGTTCCGGTGCAGAAGATGGCTGTGTGAATGCTTGCATATTGTCCTTCTGTACAGAAGTACAACGAGAAGGGAGATACATGTTCATGGGTAAATATTGGGATGCTTTGAAAGAAAAATGGTATAACAAAAACAATATTTCCTTTTCATTCTTATTTTGCTTCTCCCTTCTGTCCATCTCGGACACCAAATTAAGTCTTCACTTTTGGCACAGCTGTATTCAGGACTGAAATTAAAGTGCATTCCGGATGTAATATCATTCTCATGTTATCAACACAAGTGCCAAAATACTTACAGGAAATACTTCAGAAACTAGTGATTGGCTCTTTCCTTTCACTCAATTGTATATTGTGTTCCCTTTAATAAAATAGAAGGCCTTTTTATTATCTGCATTAATAGCTTGTTTAGTCCCCAGGAAACAATCCCTGACTGAAGAGCTTAGAGTCTAAATGGATACAAGCTGGTAAAAAAGAAGAAATACCTTCCAGAGTTCAGAGATGGAGAACTGATGTGCAGAGAGGTTAAGCGACTTGCCCACGGTCAAAGTTGGTAGCATAGCTTACATGACTCTAGCTCTCCTGAGTCCAACATCTGTTCCTTCCACTCGTTAAAAATATATTGTACTATTCCACTTTGATTTTCAGAGATGCTGAGTACCCAAAACTCAAAATCAGCAGGAGCTGCAGCATTCTCTGAAAATCAAGCACCACCAACAATCAGGTTGACAATGGATAACTGCAGGTTGCGGCACAACTGTTTCACTTTCCAATTCTTGCACACAACAAAGACTCGAACTTACTTCAGATTTCAGACTTCACCTTTGAAAACCCCTAATGAGACATCACACCATCCTTTTGCCCTTTATTATCTCATGCTGCAGTCACTTTATCCATTTAATACCCTCATCTTTGCAAGCTACTACAAAGAGGATTAAATAGGAGGATATGAGATGGAAAGAATAACACTTGTTTACAGTCCTGATTCTGGGCTTCATATAATCTGTGCGTAAATATTACAGTTATAATTAATGTTAGTGCTCTTATTAGAAGCAAGTACTTCTTTGGACCATAACCTTTTCTGATGTTTAATTTGAGCATATTTTGTTTCTGCTTCCTGTTTGTTTGTTTATGAAACACTTGGAAAGCATGAACAATGTGTAAAATAAGTGTTTTGTCCTTAGTCAATGTGCTTATCTAAGAGAGCTGAAAAAATGGATTTAAAAGGATTTGCTTACTTCTTTTTCTTGCACTCTCCCATTCTTTGCCATATCAGGGATTTTTCCTCTGAGTAATCAGGAGATTCTTTTCTTCTCTGGTAGAGATAGTCTTCTTTGTGGTTCTTTTGCCTATAAACACACATTATTAAGCATATTGCCCATGGTAAATATGTTGATTTTTTTCCCCTTGGAGCATACAGTAAGATAATAGAATGATAGAACTATAAGGGACCTCTAGAAGTCATCAAGTCCAGTACCCAGCACTCATGGCAGAACCATCTACATCGTCCCTAACAGGTGTTTGTCTAACCTCCTCTTAAAAATCACCAATGATTCCGCAACCTCCCTAGGCAATTTATTCCAGTGCTTAACCACCCTGACAGGAAGTTTTTCCTAACGTCCAACCTAAACCTCCCTTGCTGCAATTTAAAATTATTGCTTCCTGTCCTATCTGCAGAGGTTAAGCAAACCAAGTTTTTCTCCCTCCTTCTTATAACCTTTTAGGGACTTGAAAATTGTTACCATGCCCCCTCTCGGTTTTCACTTTTCAAGACTAAACAAACCGAATTCTTTCAGTCTTCCCTACTAGGTCATGCTTTTTAGGCCTTTACTCATTTGTGTTGTTTTTCTCTGGAATTTCACTGATTTGTTGGCATCTTTCCTGAAATGTGGCACCCAGAACTGGACACAGTATACATTTTGAATTTTAATCCTGTCCTCCAAAGTCCTTGCAACCCTTCTTGGGTTGGTGTCATATGCAAACTTTATAAGCATATTCTTTATGCTATTATTTAAATCATTGATGAAGATATTGAACAGAACCTGTCCTAGAAATGATCCCTGTGGAAGCCCACTCATTATGCCCTTCCAGCATAACAGTGAACCACAGATAGCTACTCTCTGGGAATGGTTTTCCAACCAGCTACAGCTGACTCAGTTGGGCTATGGGGAGTGGGGCTGGAACCGATGTGCAGCTGAGTTGGGCTGAGTGGGGGAGGAGCTGCCTCATGACTCAGTTGGGCTACGGGGGAGGGGGAGAGACAGTGCATGGCTCAGCTGCACTGTGGGGGGCAGGGAACTGGTGTGAGGCTCAGCTAGGCTGCGGGGTGTAAGGGGGGAGAGCCAGGAGGCCCAGTGGGGGGCCCATGAGGGACCAGGAAGCAGGGGGCCTGAATTGATTTACCTGGTCTGTAGAAATCCCTCATCTGGGACCAGTCAGGTCCTGAGGATGCTGAACCAGGGGAGCTGTTTCTCTCTCTTCACTGAGAAAAGGGGCTACCCCATCCTTGGTCTTTTTCTTGCTTCTAATGTATTTGTAGAATGTTTTCTTGTCACTTCATACTTGTAGCTATGTTAAGCTTATTTCTGTGCTTTGACCTTTCTCATTTTGCCTCTACATACTTTGGAATTTGACCTAGTTACCACTTTTTGTAGGACTCTTTTTATTATCATTATTAATGTATTTATTAATTATTAGTATTAGTATTATTTCAGATCTGTTGAGTTAACCAGGGTGGTCTCTTGCCATATAGCCTCTCTTTCTTATGCAGTGGAATTGGTTGCTCTTGTGAAATTAATAATGTCTCTTTGAAAAACTGCCAACTGTCTTCAATTTTCCTCTTACAATTCCTTCCCATGGGTCTTTACGTACCAACTCCTGGAGTTTTGTAAAGGCTGCCTTCTTGAAATCCATTGCCCTTATTCTGATGTTTTCTGTCTATCATTTCTTAGAAGGATTAACTGTATCATTCCATGATCACTGGTTGCTTAGCCTATGTTTTTTAAATCCTCCTCTTCTTCAGTGACCCCTACCCCCCTGTTAACCACACAAGGGGAGGGCAATCACAAGGCTGATTCAGGCTGAGGAAAGATGATCAAGGGTAATCAAGGTCACAAAGGCTCAAACAGTCCCTAGAGACGCAATCCCAACTGCCCCACTAACTGAAATAACTGAAGTAATCCCAGGGTTAGCACTCATATCTTGTTCATTCTGCACAAAGATCTCCTCCTCTCCCCGTCAAACTCCCCTGTTTGCCGTCCCCTGTTTGCCAGATTCCACATTATGTAGTAAAGGAAAGTATTGTAGCCGAACTAAAATATTTATTCTTAGTTTTTAATTTACTTAAATTTTGCAATAATACTTAACTATAAAATACATCCAAACATCTCAAAGCACTTTACAAAACATTATTGTAATTATGCAGGTGGAGAAATTGAGAAACAAAATGCAAAGTGACTTGCTCAAAGTGACACAGCAAGTCAATGAAAGACCTATGAATAGTACCTGGACCTTTTTCTTCCCATTCCAGTGACAAATCTACTGGAAAACTCTGCTTCCCTTATGAACCTCCTTTGCTTAAATGCTTGGCAAACAAACATACTTCATCTTGCAGTTCTGTTCTCAGACAAAATTACCATTGCCTTCAACAAAAGACTTTGCTATAAATAACTGAATTCAGGTTTAACATACAAGGACCATTTGGTCCATCATTGAAACACGGCCACACATGAAGTGAAATGTAGCAGCTGCTTAACATTGCATAGCAATGCCATGGAGATAAAGCAACTAGAAAAATTATAATTACATGAATGGGCACTGGAACAATAGATAAACAAGGTATGGTCAAGGAAAGATACAATGCTTTTAAAATATACATAATTATCCACAAAAAACAATTACTTTTATTGCAAGAATATAATAAAATGGCTGCACCAAGATTATTAGCATATTGTAGTATTACTCGTAGAAGAACTGATTTCAGTAGTTGTAAATTCATGATGCAAAAGAAGGAGGACGATATAATGCACCCAGATTTAAGGTGGGCATTTGCAGGAAATGGAATACCCATGATCCAATGTTTGAGTTGTCTCCCTGTGAAAAAGCACTGTTCTAGTGAAAATACCCAGCAGTTAAATAGGTGTAATACTCATACACACATTGTTAACACTCTTGCATCTGAAAGATGAACAGTGATTTCGGCAGGCTATGTTTAAGGTGGTTGAGGTTTGATGCACTTGTAACAGAAACACATCCCAGCTGACTAGTATGAAAGGAGACAAGGGGTGAGCCAGGGAATGGCTTTTATTGGATCAGATTCTGTTGGTGAGAGAGGTAAGCTTTCACAGAGATCTTCTTCAGATAATATATTCCACTAAGTAAAGACAAGCCAACACTCTGATTCTGCAAACAGTTGGAATTTAAGGATTTAAGGCTTTTTGCATGTGAGTAATCCTACTGAACCCAATATTCCTACTCACATATGGAAAATTATCCATATTCATAGAGTCCCTGGCCAGAAGAGTCTACTGTGATCATTTAGTCTGACCTACTGTATGACACTAACCATAGAACTTCTCCAAAATAATTCCTATGCCAAGTCTTAAAAAGACAATCTTGGTTTTAAATTATCCAGTAATAATCCATCATGACTCTTGGTAAATTGTTCCAATGCTTAATTGATCTCACTGTCTAAGATGTAGAGCTTATTTCCAGTCTGACTTTGTCTAACTTCAACTCCCTGCCATCAGATTGCATCATATCTTCCTCTGCTAGACCAAAGATCCCATTGTTCAATGCATTTACAGGATCAGGACCTAATAATTCACCAAGCCATTGCATAAATAGGTTGGCAACAGACAGAGATACTACAGTTTGTTGCTGTTGGGCAGAATGTCACAGACAAAAAATGGTGCACTCCAGTTCTTAATACTTTTTATTAAAGTTACTCAACACCACTATTGTGATAACAACTATAATGAAAAAGTCTGTGTGTTAAATTAGCCACTAGGAAAGTGTTAAGAACCAAGATTATTTTGGATAATTTGGTTGGGGAATCAGAAATTAGGTAGTAGAAATCTACCAGAACGTTTTTTTAAAAAGTAATTACATTTTTAACCCACAGTAAAGTAGGAAGTGCCTTATGATTTCAATATATTGACCTGAGAATCTCAATGCTTGGAAAAATCAATAATACAGCTATGGTGTGAGCCTTGGTTAATATTTGTATTATTAAAACTTGATCAGGAGAGTAATGGAATAAGAAGTGCAGTTAAAGAACTCTACCTTTTAAATAAACAATCCACTGCTCTACATATCATTTTTGGCTATAAAAATTCCAGCTCAGACTAATAATCAACACACCATATCCTTTAGTGACCATGGATGGCCCAGAGGGACCTTATGAGGGTTATAGAAGCGATGCTGTGGAGTCTGCGGAGCCAGAAATTCTGATCAGTATCATAAAGGAAATAGGGTATGGAGCTTATTTTTAAATAAACTGATTTCTCCTCCTTCTCTAAAGTCCCTAATATTTAGGGGAAGGGGGAAATGCTTTCTCCTGAAATTCCCCATCATTTATGCTCCACTTTGCACACTTTCTCAAACAATCAAATTCATATGATCTCTTTAAAGTGGACTGTTTGATGACTCAAGGGTTCATCATGCCTGATGAAAGCTTAATTATCCATGGAACATATGAAGGACTATTTGCAAAATTTGTTATACAGTTCCTTATTTACCGGATTTTAGATTCTGCACACTTCTTTCCATGATTAAATACGATCAGTATTACTTCCTAATCCAGTGGTATAATATATATATTATATACATTTTTCATAATTAAATATTAGAAATTATATAGACAAATGTGTACATGCATTTCCATATGTATGTTTGATATAAATGACTAAGAATCCATA
This sequence comes from Rafetus swinhoei, assembly GCA_019425775.1. NCBI lineage: Eukaryota > Metazoa > Chordata > Testudines > Trionychidae > Rafetus > Rafetus swinhoei. The sequence goes on from CM033424.1 coordinate 122,112,179, forward strand.
AGCTTCAGAGGGGTGGCCGAGTTACTCTGTAACTGGAAAAACTTAAAAAACAACAAATATTCTAGTAGCACTTTATAGACTAACAAAACATGTAGATGGTATCATGAGCTTTCATGGGCACAGCCCACTTCTTCAGAATCCACAGTAATTCTACTAGCATTGCCTCTTCCATTAGCTCACTTCCCTCTCTGCATAAAAATCCTATGGAATGAGGTTTTGAAGGAGGAAAATATCTACACTGATTGCCTTGGGGAAATCTAGAGATCTGGGATATACTCCCATGCACACAGAAGAGGCCATGGGAACCACTCCCATGCTTAATTCCCCAGGAATGAAGGGAAGAGGGCCATAAGGCTGTCAAGAGAAATGTGGGGCACGGTACGTAGTGTTTACTGAGGCCAATCTGCTCCCATTTCACCTCAGCTGCAGATATATTGCACCTCCTGTGACATTATCTGACAAAATGGAGCCATATAGATCATTGTTGCAACCTCTGTTCTATGTTTGCATACATTTTGTACAAAGTGTGTCGTGAAAAGCTATAAAAGTGTGCTATGAAAAGCTTATAATTCGCTGGTTATGATTATGCCATTTGTATGTGTATATCATTTTTGCATGTAAAGTGACGAGTATTGGTTACGTACTTGTATTTAAAATGTTTGCTTTGGGGAGACACCAGCAGGAGGATTGGCTAGCCTATTGTGAAGGGACTATTTCAGGTGGAACAGAACAACTTGATTGACATTGGTCCTTCAAATGTGCCAATCCCCATGTAATAAGCTTTCCTGTGAATGTTCAAAATAGCATGGAAGCAATGGCTTCCACCTGTAAATAACTGAGTCACTCATGGACAGGTGACTTGCTCAAGTGACAAATTCCATCTTGGGGTAGGCTTTTCCACAGTAGGAATTGTGAGATTTCCTCCACATGGCTGAGGATAGACAAGCTCTGGAAACTCCTCCGTGTTGTCTTCAGTCCTGCTTATTATCCTGGAGGATCTTTGCTATAAACTGAAAGTCTAAACAAAGGACTGAATGACCCATCGATGCTGTGGATGTGCTCCAGAGATTTGATATAGACCAGTAGTTTATTCTATTTCTGTTACAAGCCTGAACCAAGAACTTTGCAATTGTTGTGGATATTTAATGTCTTTAACCAGTTCTACTCTCACCTTTTCTTGCTTGCTTGCTTGCTTGCTTGTTAAAACCTTTAGATTTTAAATGATAAAGGAGTGGCACGCGTGTGTTCTTTGGATAAGATTTTTCATTATCAATTGCCCTGGGAATGTGGCTGTTTCTTTGGGATTGAAAGAAATTTTTTTTATTTGATGAGATTGGTTTTCTTAACCTCTCATCTACATGAGGAGTTTTATGGGTGGTACATGAGAACTGGAGTGCTTGAGGGAACTGCTTCTATGACTTCTTAGAACACTTGTTAGCCAGTGTGGTGAAAGAGAAGTTCTCTTTGGTTTGGTGTGCCTTAGAGTGGAGGAACTCCAGTCTTGAGCTGTGGCAGCCTGATCTCTTAGCAATTTGCTCTGAACTGATACTTTCAGCAGTGTCCCTCTCAGGATCCCCTTGTTATACCTCCCTGCAAGTTTAAGTTCACTGTACATTTGTCCCCCTTGTCTCCTGGGCCTATCTACAAAGGAAGCTTTGTGCCTTAGGATGACCGAGTATCTGGTTTTCATTACCCACTGTCTGTCTGTCTGGCAGCACCACTCAGTGGGGCTAGTAGACCCTCTACAAGCCTCCATGCTGCATGGATTCTGGGAAAGAGCCAGCATGTCCCCTCTCGAGCTCCTCTGTGTAAGGGCAGCTCCGGGGTTCTGCAAGCTGTACTACCCAAGTGCCAGCTCTGCAGCTCCCTTTGGGGCCTCCACATAGGCAGCAGGGCCAACAGCTTCACCGGGCTCCTGGCCAAAGTGGTGGGTGCTCTACTCAGCACACCTGGAAGCTGGGGCCTTGAGCAGAGGGGGTGGGGCAGAAGCTAGGCCACCCTTAGTGCCACCCAGAGAGTTATGCACAGCACTCCAGCAGCAGTTTAAAGGGCCCAGTGCTGTAGCCACTGACACTGCTGCAGTAGCGGTGGCAGTGGCTGGGAGCTCTGGGCCTTTTTTTGTTGCCAGGACCCGAGGCAGTTGCCCCCTTTACTCTCTCCCTCCCCCCTTGGCAGGCCTGCATATAGAAATCAAAGGTGGGACATATTGGTTGCATCTAGGAGCTGCTTAAGGTAAGCGCTGCTTGGAGTCTGTACCTCTGAGACCCCCAGCCCTCAGAGCCTGCCCCAGCCTTGATCTCCCTCCCACCCTCTGAACCCTTCGATGCCAGCCCAGAGCACCCTCCTGCACCCCAATCCCTCATCCTCAGCCCCACCCAGAGGATGCACATCCACACTCCCTCTCATCCATAAACTTCTTCCCACCCTCCAAACCCCTCAGTTCCAGTCCAGAGTCCCCCTTTTCACTCTTCAAGCCCCTCATTCACAGACCCATCCCAGAGTCTTCACCCCAAGCCAAAGTCATCACCTTCCCTCACAACCCCGTGCCCCAGCCCTGGTCTCTCTCCCACCCTCTCAGCCCCTTAGTCTCAGCCTGGAGTGGCCTCCTACACACCAAACCTCTAATCCCCAGCCCCAACCCAGCTTTGCATCCTGGCCTACCTGCCCATAACACTTCAGGGCCCTCCTCATGCCCCAGTCCTTGTCCTGCTCCGCCTGTTTGCTTGGTGCTGCAGCTGGGGAACAGGGTCGAGGCACTTAACCTCTGCCCACTATCATTGCCCATCCACACAAAGTCAGGGCCCGCCAAGTGGGTCCTCCTGGATAGCTAACTGCTCCATAGTAAAATAGGCATATGTTCCAGAAGGCAAGTAGATAATGCTGGGCAGATGCTGAGTCCCTCTTGAGTGCTAAGGAAAGATCTACCTACAGACCTATTTGATGCAATAATAGATCCAGGCCATGAAAACTGTTCTTCACAAGAACAGCCCTTATTTGCCTGTGGAATTTCACTGACTATGCTGAGACATGAGTAAAGACTATTTGCATAAGGGATTGAGTGATGATAGCTTATACAAGTAATGATTTGCAGCACTATACCTTTATTACTTGCTTGAAAAGGGGAATACAGAGACACCTTAACCCCTTTGGGCCAGATCTGGACTTGGTGTAAATTGGCATATCTACATTAAATTCAATGGTGCTATACAGACTAAAGATCTGACTTACAATAACATGTCTTTTAGTGACAACATCCCTAATGTGCAGGACACTCAACTTGGTTTAAAATACACTGACCTTCAACACTGATTTTTAAATGGGAAAGGCAGGAATTTGTGCAAGGAAAAATATACTTTTAGTAAACTCTGAAATCTTTCATTCAATCACACAGGTTTTCTTTCCTTTCCCCCTCTTTGGTTGGTTGCTTTTTAGGGTTTTTTTTTAATCACTCTGGAAGTATCAGCTCCTACAGGAATTATGTCCTGCTGACAACCTGATTCACTTAACCTGCTATCCATAGAAAGTAAACAAGACTAGCCTTCATCTAAGGGTTTGAACTGCTATTTGAAGAACAGGAGGCTGCGATCTTGTAAGCCTGTGGATTTTTCCTGTCTCAGTGTGCTTAGGTAAACAGCACCAAACTGTTTGCTTTGTCTGAGAAATGGAAGGACTGCAGAAATGCTTTAAACTCTGTTTGGAATTCATCCAAACTGAAGAAATAAAGTTTCTGTCTGTAGCAAAACTGACTTTTCTTCCCTAAGACCTTCTCTGAAATGCCAGCAAGAGCATCCCTCCCTCACCCTCTGGAATTTTATTAGTGCAGTTATCAGAACTGCCTTCATTTGTAGATGCCTGATAAATCCTGTGGAGGAGGAGGAATACACACACTGCTTATAAGCTGCCATTCATGAGAGTTGATGTGCAACTCATAAAAGTAACAAATTCTCATGCACTCCTACACCTTGAAAAATGGTTCTTTTTTGCACCATTTCCTTGCCCCATTCCTCCACGCCTTTGTTCACCATAAGAATCCTAGGCTTTATTCTACCACAATATAGTAGATGAAACAGTAACAGCATACATAGATTAACTTTTTTTTAAACATAAAGCAATTGTATAATATCTAAAACAGCCAGCAGGTTTTCAGAAGGCTTTAAAATAATAAAAATGACACAAACAATTGCAGACCCTCTTGTCAAGATGCAAATTGAAGAACTATAGTATTTGAGCTGTTGAGTTAAAGTAGGCACATTGTAAAGACCAATGTTTCAAAGAGCTCCCAGTTCATATTGGGGACAAAGCAATGTAAAAACAGCAGAATAGTACCAATAGTACATAGAGTGGAACCAAAATTCTTCCTACCCTTTAACCACTTTCCAGAGAGCTGGTCACCCAGAACACCCATAAGCACAGGGTTGCTAATTCTCGCATGTAGTAACGTACAAGTATGTGTGTGTTTGAGTCCATGTCCCTCACCGCCCCATGCATTCGTGTAAGCAATAGTCACACCTAGCTCTTTTATTTGTCCATGAATCACCACTGGTTGTTGGGTGATAGGAAACTCTAAAATGAAAAGAGGGGGACAGCTCTCTACTGTGCCAGACCTTTGTTCCATGTAAGAGAGAGAGGAATATATGAGGGAAGCAGTTATGACTTCCTGATTGCAGGCCTAGTCACAGCCCCAATGCAGTTGTGAAGCTGGTCTACACTGGACCATTGGTGTAGGGAGCACTGGGTACTGAAAAAGGGTCACAACACAGTACAGAGTCTGACCCCATGCTTTAATGAACAACTTGAAAAAAAAGGGTAACCATGTTAATACCTATTAAAACATGCATCCTCTCTTAAATCAAGTAGCCCACTTTGCTGTGGATTTAAATAGGTCTGAATTGTCTCACTTTTTTCCTCCTTTGTATTACTGTGGCATCATTCATGTGCACTGTGTGGCCAACAATGTGCCAGCATTGTCATTATAAAGCACTCTCTCCGGGGATTTAATATTCAGCCATGAAAATTAATTTCAGGCAAAAGCTTCGCATCTAAGGCCTTAGCATAGAAGATTAGAAAAAAAACAATAATTAATCTATACATTTTAAAGTTATTCATCAAAAAATAAATTGTCCAGTCTCAGGAAACACTCTTAAACACAGTTTTTGTATCTTATAGTGGGAGGACAGAAAAAAGTACAGTAGGAACATTTTAAAGTTTCATTCTAACACTATGTCTACACTACAGTGCTATTTTGAATTAACTTAATTCGAAATCGTTAATTCGAACTAAGCTAATTCGAAATAATGCATCTATACACAAAAACTATTTCAAAATAGCACGTCCACACTGAGTGGACCCTGAACCAAAGTTAAGGCTGGCTGGAACCAGTGCCAGCAGGGCATCAGGTTAGGACTTAGTGTGTGGGGCTGCTGCCTGAGGCTAACTGAACTCCGTGCTTAAAGGAACCCTACCCCCACCCCAGACAGGCAGTTCTCAGGGTTCCCCGCTTGCTTGTCTACCTCGATGAGGGACAGCAAAGCAGTCCTGTCTTGGAGTGCCCTGAGTGCCCGCACTCGGGACACCACAGCACTCGGCCATATGGAGCCAGAGCTGCCCCGGGCACGCTGGTGCATCTTGTGGGGTCGTTGCCATCAGCCCGGCTGCACTTGCTGCAGGCTGCCATCCGGAGGGTCTATCGGGAGGCTGTCAGGATCCGGGAGGCCCTGAGGGAGAGCATCCACCCCGAGAAGCCCTCAGAGCCTCCCTTGTCCTCCCCACTGGGGGCTCGTGCCCCATTCCTCCCTCACGTCCTTCCACTTACCCCTCCCTAGCCCCCCTTCCTGATGTCAAATAAAAGACAAGCATGTTCAAAAATAGAAACTGGGTTTATTGAACAAAACTGGGGGAGATGAACCTCTGGGGAGACTGGGAAAAGGAGGTGGGAGAGGGGAAGAGAGAGGGTTGAAGAGGGAAGGGGGAAACCTGGGTGGAGGGAGCTGGAAGGGGAAAGCAAGGGGAAGAAGGGGGGGGGAGCTCAGGGCTCAGGGTTGAGGGTCTCGCCGGACCAACCTGACTTTCATGCTAACCTGCTCCTGGGTTTGCATGTGGCCTTTGGTGGCCAGGCTGGCAGCTATCCTGCCATAGAAGGCCGCATTCCTCCATCTAGTGCGGAGATCATGGAAGTTGGGGGCATCCCCCCCCAAACCTGAATAAGGTCCATGATCTCCACCCTGGACCAGGAAGACACCTGCCTTCTCCAGCCCCTGTCAGGCTCCTGGGAGCTGGCAGACTGCTCCTGGGGAGCGGTGGAGGGCTGGCAGCCAGTGCCTTGCTGGCTCATGTTTTGGGGCCACTGGGTCAGGGGCCCCGGTGGCCACTGCTGGATCTGGGCTGGCAGGCTTTGAGCTGGCACAGGCACTGTGGCCAGGGTCTACCCCTTTAATGTCTCCAGGGATGGGGGGAGAGGAGAATAAGCTTTCCTGGTTGTGCCTGGAGTGGCCACAAGGGCTCCCTGGGAAGGGCTGGAGGCCCCCTATTTCGAATTTGGTGTTACTCCTCGTAGAATGAGGTTTACCAAATTCGAAATAAGGGCTCCACTATTTTGAATTTATTTCGAAATAGCGGTTTGCCTGTGTAGACGCTATTAAAGTTAATTCGAAATAACTGCTGTTATTTCGAATTAACTTTGTAGTGTAGACATACCCACAGATATTATTAATTCTTATTGTATTTCCTATTGTAAGTATAGGGAATATCACCAGTAATTTCTTTCAACAGAATAAATATTTTAAGTACATCTTCTGTAGGTACCATGTGGCTGACTGTCAGTTGACAGTCCCATAGAAGCACAGAGTGTGACTTACACATCTATGTCCCCCACCCCTCGGAATTGTGAATTATTTTTGTGCTTGACAGAAACAGTATGTTGAAGAAAAAAAAAAAGACTGGCACTGGGAGAACTGAGACACTTTCACCTATAATGCAAGTTTTTAAATTGAACTTTTGAGGAAGGTGTTAACTGAATTATGATTTAGTTTGCTGAACGGTGCTGAGACACAATTCTTGTGATTAACATTTTTTAGCTACAGAACAGGTACCGGATGATCAGTGGCTATGCAAACATCCCTCAGACTTCCTCAGTGATATACATCAGGCCTATTCTGCAGTAAGAGGCTAGCTCAGTTCTAGCTGCTCTAATAAGCCGGCCAACAAAGATAATCAATTCCATGTAGCGTGGCAAAAATTTGAGAAGCTGATAGTCCAATTCATACTGAGAAGGTGAGATGAAGAGTTTCAAGGGGTTAATTTTTAAAAGAGGTGCATGTGCAAACATTCAGTCTGCATGCAAAACAACATTAGCATATGTCTACACTGCATTCCTCTTTCGAGAGAGGAATGCAAATGAAGCTGAGCAAAATTGCAAATGAAGTGTGGATTTGAATTTCCCGTGCATCATTTGCATAATCATGTCCGGCTGCTATTTTGAAATACCCAATTTCGAGGTAAAAAACGCCGTGTAGACGTGGTTATTTTGAAAGAACACCCTTCTTTCAAAATAACCATTAAACCTCATTGTTTAAGAGGAGTTTCTTTCAAAATAAGAAGGGGATAAAAATTAAAGGGTTTAAGTACTCATTCTCCAGATACTTAATGATGCTCTGTCTCCCACCCCCCTCCCTTTTTCTTTCTTTCCCACCTCCCCTTCCCCTCTCCTATTTATTTTGAGTTTTCATATCCCCAAATCATAACTCCGGTCATCTGAGGAAGTGGGCTGTGCCCACGAAAGCTCATGAAACCATTTACATGTTTTGTTAGTCTATAAAGTGCTATCAGACCATTTGTTATTTTTTTCTGTAACAGACTAACTCGGCTACTCCCTGAAGCTTGTTATCATTCTTCGTGTCTTCTTTCCCGGCCAGGATCTCGACAATCACATTTTCCTGAATCCATTTATTGGGGTGATGGTAGTTGTTACCTGGTGAGACAAACATGTCTGGCAAACATTTTCCTCCAACAGATTGCAATTCTGGTTTTATTTCATATGATTGCACATATCTAAGCAGCACAGCAGAGCACAGAAGATGTCACTTAGTCTGGATGCAGAAAAGAATAGGAACGGAGGAATGGATGGGTGATAAACAGTGAATAAAATGCCTTTTTTACTAAGACTGTTCAAAGACCTTCTCCTCTGTGAATTGCACCCCAATGTAAATCTGAAGAGCCTGGCTTTGGAAACAAATGATCCACTGCTGATTTCAGTTTCTCTGACATATGCGAGAAATAACTCCACCACCCATCGATGTATACCAATGAAGTAAGATCAGCAGCACCAGATCTTATTGACAGTAAATGCTAAGGAAATAGAATAGCTAAAGTTCCCTTTGCACTCCTACTCTGTTGTTGGCACTGATGTAGCTGGGTTTTTTCCTTCATTTTTCAGCCTCATCTCAAATATATTTATGAATAATAAAACTTAGCACTTATATTGTATTTTTCATCCATAAACCTTAAACACTTCACACAGAATACTATCATCCCCAATTTACAGCTGGGAAAATTGAGGCAGAGAGAATGTTGAAATTATTTGCTTAAGGTAGCAACCAAGCCTGTAGACTCCCAGTTAGTGCCTTAACCAATGGGCCATACTTGACTCAAATTCAAGTTGCAAATATCCTTGAGTTCATTATTCCTGAATCACAGAAGTTTTAGAAACTTATTTTGCAAGTATGTTTGTTTGCTACTCATCTGATATTTCTCAATCTTCTCTTTCAAAGATTCACTCACCCAATCAGGGACTAAAAATTAAAAAGCATTGGAACCAAACACCACCAAGAAATAATGAATAAATGACATAAGTGATTTTTAGCATACCGTTTAACAAATAATAAAGACAACTGACACAAATCTGGAGAATACTGTGAATCAAAGACAAATGTATGGAATTTTTGCTCTGGTGAACACTATCTCTAAAATCTGATCATTTTTGTCATTTTGTCTTAGAAGGGACTCTGCAGAAACTGATGTCCATCTCCCACAATAATTCTCAGGAACTTGCTTTTAATAATACAAATTAGCCAGTTTTATACCTCACACACAGGCTGAGGCTTTCCTTTCCACCTGCAATTGCAAAAAATCATATGGCTTGCTTGTGACTTCTGGCATATTTTGTACAGTAATGGGCACTCAGGCACATTTTTTAATTTAAGTCTGAAATTGGGGATGCTTAGCGCTTGTATAAACTGAGCACAGGGGGTAGATTTTCTGCTGGTGCAAATTTTTTTCCCCTCTCCCTGCTGAGGATGAGGCTTAGTTTAAAAACTGTCAGTGCCTTCACAAATATTAACATGAATCAGGATTTAGCTTTGGAAACTTGACCCCATTCACTTCTTTGAAAGCTGCTGTGTATAGAAATGTGATTTTTCTACTTTTTTTCAAGAACGTTCTTGCTTTTGCCTGCCAGCTCTTAAAGAGGAGAAAAAAGTCATGAAAAAGTAGGAAATTCCTTCCTAAAGTTGTCATGTTATCTTTTTGACCACCTGGCCTGAAATTCTGACACAACAGAGAACATCTCAGTTTAGTATTCAAAAGTGAACATATCAAGGTAATGCAGGACCTTTTAATTTTTATTAGGGGATTCAAAGGGGGCAGTATCTCATAGTTAAGCTCCAGGAATAAGTAATTGAATGAAGACAAGCAATTACTCTGACCTTGACTGTGCATTTCATTAACAGTGAACTATTTTCAGTTCAGATGCCTTTTCATATCAAAGGAGCAGGTCATGCTGAACATAAAACCCCATGCTGATATGCAGACAACATTTCACGGACTTGTCATTCCTTACTAAATATGACTTTTGAGAGTTAGTTTTGTTTCTTCAGGGTAGATAAGAATTTCACATTAGTAACACCAATGTATGGTAAGGCTAAAGAAACAGACCTTTTATCTTAGTTCATTAAGGAGTTGCAAAAAAAATGGACACTGATTTAGGGATATTTACTTTCACTGGACATAGTTCTGTTCTCACCCTGGTTTTACGATGACTTTAGTGGAGTTACTCTTGATTTACACTCATGTAAGGAAGAGGAGAAACAGTCCTCTATTGTTTTAAAACAACAAAATATTTTTCCATTTTCCCAGTGTTACTTCTCTGTATCGACAGGCTGATGAAGCTTATTCTCTCTTTGTTTGAAATAATGTGTTTTGAAGCAAGTCACATATAAGACCAGTTTTTTGATCTTTGCTACAATGGGGTAAATTTCCAATGTAAGCACCTGATCAATTTGAGTTAAGTATTTCCAGTGGCTCAGGCCTTTAGCCTTCTGAAATCAATAGAGTTACTTTGCATATTTCCCAGTGTAAGAGTGTCTCTAGACTACAGGATTTTTCGAAAAAAAGTGGCCTTTTTTCAAAATAACTTCCCCTGCGTCTAGACTGCTGCCGCATTCTTTCGAAAGTAAATCGAAAGAACATGGCAGTTTTTTCGACCGCAGAAAACCTCGTTTTACGAGGAAGAATACCTTTTTTCAAAATTGCTCTTTCAAAAAAAGGCGCTATGTAATACAAACTGTGCTTTTTCGAAAGAGAGCATCCAGACTGCCTGCTTGCTTTTTTGAAAGTACTGGTTGTAGTCTAGATGCTCTTTTTTTAAAGAAGATTTTTGAAAGTATCTTTCAAAAAAGCCTCTTTCGAAAGAGGCTTGCAGTCCAGACATAGCCTAAGAGATTACATTTTGCTCCAATAGCTCCAGCCCATAAAGATTTCCCGACTGCTCACCACTCCTACCTCTCTGACTAATAGTGAGTAAGGTGCTATTGTGCCAGCATTCTGCCTGTTTGTTAAATTTTGGCTGTCTGCCTGAAAAAAAATCTCAAATGCATACTTTTTCTGAAACTACGTGCAAATAATATGGATAGTACAATTAAAATTGAATTTAAAACCATTCTCATTTCCCACACAATTAGCTGAAAAAGAAACATTCAAAATATTCAAGAGGTTGATGTAAAAGTCTGATATAAACTGTTCAGACTCAGAGTATGATGTCCTTAATACTTACCAAAATGTAATTGTACCATAAATTGTTCTACAAACCAGGGCTATAATTAAAAGGTGATCCCAGACAATTTTTTGGTAATTGGTTTTCTCAGGTTTGGGGCATGAATATCCCTGAAATGGTTGTTTCATTTGTCTCAGACAGAAGAACTCCTACTAAAAGAGATAGTTTCTTCTACAATGTTAAACACTGTCCTGGTAATTGGAGAACCAGCAGCATTAAAAAGTTACACTCCTGCATTAGTCAGAATGTAAAGGGAAAAATAAGTGAATGGGATTTCAATTAGAATTCTTTCAACCTAGCTAATCAAAAGGAAGACAAGTGTGAAGCTATCCACTCTGCAAAATGGGCATTTCCTCGAAGAGCCTGTATGCTGCCATTCTTAAATTTGAATATGTGGGACTTGTTTATACTTTCAGAACACTAGAGGAGGCTCAGGAGTCAGGATTATTTTTCAGTTAGGCTGAACAAATTAAAAAAGACCTATTGGACGAGTCTCTAAATGACTCTATATAAAGTTCTGTAAAACTATTCAGGGCCAGGTTAATTCTTGATGTAACTCCAAAGCCTTCATCAGACCTCTGTCCAGCCTTGTCTGATTGTACTCTGATAGCGAAGATTTAAGGAGTTTGATTACTGAGTTGGAAAAAACCCTTTCATTTCCTGGCTTGCTGGTTTTGTGGGGTTGGAATTTTTAAAAATATAGTCTTAATTATAGTTTTGATTATGGATTCCTTTCCATCTCCAGGTGGCCATGTCTCTGTAAGAGATCCTAGAATGCTGATACCTGCCTTCTAAATATTAGAATGTACATATGAAGTCAAAAGAGCAAAGTCTGAGTGATGCTGGTGCACATTTCTAATAACTCCGCTGATTTCAATGGGATTGCTCCCAATTTACATCCTTGTCAATCACCTCATTTTCACTCATATAACTCTTGTATTCTGACAGAGAACAGTGTTTCACAAGAGTCTTTCTTTGATAATATTTGAGCTCTCACTCATTATGTACTCTATTCTTGGTATTACTGTGGAATTTTAGCTTATTGATATGGCTTGATTTCTTGGAGTTTTAGTTGTTTGATTTTAGTCAGTTAAATATAATCGTTGTGGTAACTACACAGAACTCAGTAGTTACACCAGTGTAAAACTACAGTGACACAGGAGTGAATTAGTACACAAGAGGTGGAGAGGAGATGTGATAAGACCATAACATTTTATTAAGGTTGCTGTACACTTCCCATGTTAAGATCTTGGTTTTGATTCTTTATAACTTTAACCATTTGGGCAAAATTTTTCCATGAATGATGTCTGCTTCAAGCAGATTTTTTTCCTTGAAAACAGTTCAGCCATTTTCAGGAATAAGACTATAGAAAATACATTGTTTTGTGAAAGTTATATACATTCTTATAACCTTTTCTTCAAAAAATGGTATTGCCCCATTCTTTGGAACAGGGATTTACAAAAGAGTTTCACTGTTAGGAAGTTGCCTTTTTTCCCCATTCTTCTGAAAGACCACTTTCATTTAGCCAAGTTCTAAGCCTTTGAAAAACTGTAGTTTGTACATGCTCAGATGAGACTTGTTAGATTTTATCAGCTAAATTCCTCAAAGATTCAATCCACATTGGGCATGCTACAGCCCAGGACTGAGCAGGATTTTCCCTACAATTACCGCTTTACTGGGTTGGGCTGAAATGAGAGCATGGATTTTATTCCTCCTTTCATAGGAGACAGAATGAGTCCTCTGCTAGAGTCAGGCACTGTGAAGGAAGAACCTGCCTGAATCCAATGCAGAAGGGACAAAAAACAGAGTTTAACAATGTTTTTATTATAAGGGGTTTTTTTTCATGTAAAATATACGTAAAATTAATTTAAAAATTAAAAATCACTTTAAACAAACAGAAGTCACCTGCTTTCTCCCTTTACTGAAATATAGATATCCTCCCCTCTTTCCCAAAGTTATTTTCTAGTTTAATTGAAAATGGCATCCTCCAGGCTTTCATGTGTATTTATATATTATATATACCATATATGTCTATGTATATCCATGCAAATATCAAAACAGTTTTAAAATATGAGATCAAATTATTCTGAAATATTTAAAAAACACTGGTATTTTCCTTTCAATTGTATTACCAAACCCATTTGAAAATCGTCAATCAGTCTGATTTAAAAGTCATGAGTTTTTAAAAATAATATATTTGGGGGGTCATTTGAACCTTTAGGGTTCATTTTTTCACACTTTTCTCCATAACCAACATAGCTAGAAAGACTTTTTTCTTTTGTTTTTTAAGAACGCAAACTCAATTTTTCATCTAATAACCTGTGGGCTGATGAGCGTTTAAGAGAAACAACAAGTACTGTCAGAGATGGCAACACTGTTTCAACATAGAAACTGAGAAGCAATTTGAGTTTAAGAAATTAAGATCCTGAAAAGACATTCACGGGTGCTTAACTTTAAAGCATAGAATACTTAGCAATGAAGTAATAGTAGACTACCTCACCAAACAGATGGAAAGCGTAATTTTGAAGGCTACTGAACATTATGAATCTTCCAATGTATCTCAATTACAGAAACACCTGTGTTAAATAACTTTGAGCTGATTCTTTATGAAAATACACAGTGATCAATAGCCCTTAGAATAAAAAGCATTGCCAACAAGCCACAGGTGTACACCACAGGAACACATGATAATGTAATTGTGAAGGATGTGATGACAGTTCTTGATCCATAATACATTCATCCCAAGATGCACTCATGCATCTATTATATATTTACTTATTTTGTAACTGGTAGCTTTAGATTTATTTAAGCAGGCAACAGCAATTCCTAAAGGACTATTAAATAGGAAATAAGTAACAAAATAGTGTTTGGCTTAGGTTTAAAACTGATTGAAGCCAATCCAAATAAGGAAAACAAAGTTTAACCCTTTTAAATAAAGAAGCGATTTCAATATTTATGGCTTCTAAATTGAAAGCCTGCTGAGTTTATTTCTTGTGGGAAATCCCAGAGAATTTAATAGGCAATAAATCTTTTTGTAGGATTTTTTAGACCAATGTATAGAACACTATAGCAGAGTTATAAATGTGTCTAATTCTACAGATTAAACATTCAGTAGAAATTGTATCATTATCTATTCAATTTGATAGTGTTTTAGAATAATTTTTGTAGAAAGTATTCATTTTCTATACACTCATACTTGCTATTAAGATCAGGGTCATAACTAATGGAGAATGATCAAAGGGATTGGTGGGTAAACATCCTGTTTGCTCTGAAATTGAACATGGGAATTTTGACTCATGCTTTAATGTGTATCTACAATTGTAGCTATTTACAGGAATCAAAGGTTTGTTGCTAATTGCATTAAACCCAGGGATGCAACCTACAGTTAAACACAGCCAGGCACAAACATTTGTATACTGTCTACACTAGAGAGTACAATTGTTTTAATCATCGTGTGGTAAAATATAACGGATTGAAAATTCATGTAGAGCCATACTCCAGGTAGATAGGAAACTGTGATGATCTTAAACTAGAACATTCAGAAATACAGCCAAAACTTTGTCTTGAACTTTTCAGTATGCTAAAAGACTGAATAAACCCAGCCTCCTTGAGGCAGCTGTTAAAGATCCCTATGTGGGGTGTTGGTCCATTTGATCCTTATAAGTGGATCCTATAGCCTTCTCCCCCACATTACATCTAATGCACCATTATGGATTAGTCTAAGTAAGCCTAATATAAACCTTCCTCCACAAAATATGGGTGATACCAAGTTCTACCTCCTTAGGTACCTCTCCTTCTCCCCACCCCTGCCACAATACTACAATATAGAAGATAATATTTGTAGCTTAATTCTCATGGAGTGCATCTACTCTGCACCATAGCTCAAAATAAGATACACAATTTGATCTACACAAATTGTGTATCTTATTTCAAAATAGCTTATTTCGTACTTTGGCGCGGTCTACACAGCACCAAATTTTGAAATAACCTGCTATTCCAAAACATACCTTTCTCCTTGTGGAATGAGGTTTACAGCGATGTCAGACTAGCAAGCCCGTTATATTTCAAAATAACGGGCTTGCTGTGAAAACACGGGATATTTATTTTGGGATACTCTGGAATCCTGAAATATCATTGCAGTGTAGACGTAGCCATGGAGTCCCTGGCATTGCCCCTAACGCATACACTAGGTTTCTGAACAATAGATTATTTTCCAAGTTACAAAGACAATATATTATCTAAAGTATTACAGTGAGCACTAGGGACAAAACTGGAGACCTTCAGAACTAAAAACATGAGTCTTTAGAGCTTGAGTAAAAGAGTCAGTTCCTTTAGCTGAGAGGCATAACAGAGTCATATTCTCAGTGGTTCAAGCAAAGAGAACACCAAACACACTGCTTGGAAGCTTACACAATCACCTCCCTATATAAGTAAAGGGAATTAATGTGAGAATTAATACAACAACATGGTAATTGTTGGAAAATACTTACTTTTAATAGGGATTGCAATACCTATGCAATAACATTAATTTAAAGCACAATAACTATTCCAGAATAACTCCATGAGTAGTTAAGCCCTATGATATAACCTATTTTGTTTATTTTAAACCAGGGCTCTATAACTACTATAATATCCTCAGATAGGACCTGATAGAGAAGGGGGCTGAGCACTTCCACTGGGAGAAAAAGGTTTTCAATATGTTCAGAGAATAGATGGTGCTCATCTATGTTCCCTCTAAGCTGGGCAGCTGCACAACTTCGCAGCTATTTTCTGAGACCATTCAGAGGTTCAGAGCTCCCACTCAGGCAGGGAACTCAGCTGACCTGCACGGGGAAGGGGGGACAACAGGGCTTCGCTGCTTGAACTGAAGAGCTCCCAGAGCGGATAAGCAGGTGAGATAAGGAGGTAATAAGTGGCTGGGGGAAGGGAAGGAGTAATTAATTGGCTTGGGGGAAATCAGAGGGGAGTGGAGGGGAGTTTGGGGAGTGTGCATGTGTATGTTTTGTTTGTATTGGTGGTGCACATCCACACACTACCTCGATATTGGTGTTGCACATAAGAAATTTCAACCTGCTCAAAAGATAATTCAACCTGCCCTAGGACAGAAAATGTTAAAGGGAACACTGGTGCTCATGTACCTTTCAGAATTGAATGCACCATTCGCCCTTGTTTAATACTTTATAAATACATTTTTCAGGGAAATGCCCAGGTGATTTTGTGTGATACGACTTTACTTGCCTATTCCCTTTCACGGTAAAGTAAATTTGAACAAAAATAATATTTACTCACACAAATGGTAGATATTTTTGTCTGTTCTTTGTTCCTGTTGATATTTTTGTTTAATACTATCTCCCTCCCAGCCCAGCTTCTACTTCTGCTTGATTTTGCAATCACATGAGACTCCTGTTCTTATGAACACCAGAATGCAGTTGATTCAGTATTATCCCTTCACTGCCAAGTCTCAGAGAAAGCATGGATAGCTTTGATAATACTATTAAACCTGGCAAACAATAAATGAAAATGACAATACATGTTAATATTTACATCTAATTACTTATACTGCATGGAGTTTCTGATTAATTACAAATGCAATACTGCATTGCAGTCCTAAACAAATTAATGCCCAGGACCCAGTCCTGCAAGCAGCTATTCTTCATGTTTAAATTCACAGGGGGTAGTCCCTTTACTTGAACACTACTCCTCATACTATGTAATGTTATATATATATATATAAACTGATGGGGTTAAAATTAGCTATTACCACTCAAAAGAGATCTTGGAGTCATTGTAGGTAGTTCTCTGAAAATATCGACTTAATGTGCAGCAGCAGTCAAAAAAGCAAATAGAATGTTGGGAATCATTAAGAAAGGGATAGATAACAAGAAAGACAATATCATATTGGCAATGCAGTATGGACTACTAATGTAAATTCATGGTAAACCCACATCTTGAATACTGAATGCAGAAGTGGTCACTCCATATCAAAAATTATATTGGAACAGGAAAAGGTTCAGAAGAGAGCAACAGAAATGATTAGGTATATGGAACAACTCCCATTTTAGAAAAAAAAGATGATGGGAGGGAGGATATAATAGATATCTATGAAATCATGGCTGGTGTGGTGAAAGGTGTTATTTAGTTTTCTCATACCACAAGAACTAGGGGATCATCAAATGAAATTAATAGACAGCAGATTTAAAACAAACAAAAGGAAATATTTTTTTCACTCCACACACAGTCAACCTATGGAACTTTTTGTCAGAGGATTTTGTGAAGGCCAGTAGTACCACATGGTTCAAAAAAGAAATAGATACGTTCATGGAGGATAAGGCAGGGATCATGTCTCTAGCCTCTGTTTACCATAAAGTGGGAATTGGCAATGAAGTATGGACTACTTGCTGATTACCTCGTCTGTTCATTCACTGTGGGGAACTTACCATTGGCCACTGTTGGAAGACAGAATACTGGGCTACAATGATCCATATGTTGTTATATTATGGAAAAATGAGGACGAATGACCAATCTCAGTGGATTAACACCACTGTAAAACCAATGAGAGTGAGTGGAGAATCAGGCCAGAGGAATATTTTTTTAGCTTGCAAATCTATTGCCCAGTGAAATAGTTACCACAGAGATATAGTTGCAGTATCCTGCAGTAAGAAGAGATGGGCTAAGCCAGTACTTGACTTGGATCTGATCCAATTAAGTTTATACTAGTGCCTTATGGGCAGGGGGGAGGGGGAGGCTGAAGAGTGAATCAGAGCTAGAGTTTGGATTAAACAATGTGGTACTTGGATTATTTGCTCCAAATATCAAAAATATCAAATAAAGCTGTAAGATATTTCCCGTCAATGGTGGGAATCTTACAAATGCCAGTGACTTTTTCAAGATGTAGACTGCATTGGTGTCACAGGCCAGGCTTTTCTAATTTCGTATCCAAATCAGACTCAAAACAAGACAATTTTAGTCTGGATTACCTCTTCTGACTACTCCTATATCACATGTGATTTCAGATTTCACCAGGCCCACTGACAGTGGAGCAAACTGCACAATTCTCCTGGGACCAGGTGCTCCCGCCACCATTGTGGTGGCAGTGATGGTGGCAGGATTCCTGAGCCCTTTAAATTGCTACCAGAGTGCTTGGGGCAATGGGGCCAGTGCCATGCTCTGGTCAATGCTGAGGGCTGGTTGGCCCTGGCCCCACCCCTTCCACCTGAGGCCCTGCTCCTTCTGGGACCAAGAGCCATACTCACCTGCCTTACCCAGGGGTTGGTAGAGGCTGTTGGTTCCCCTGGATTTGAATATATAGTAAAAAGTACTCAATAAAAAGAAAAATGTATATTTTTCAAACAGGCATTTTATAGACCACACACATGTAAATATCAAATGAACACATTTGATAGTCAATATATTTATCAGTTAGATTGAAAATAGTATTTGTCAATTAAGTTTCACAATAGATTGACATTTTATACATCTCAATAGCTGTGTTATGATCAAGGGTGACATGCCATTTCTATGGAAACAGATGCTAACGGCTTTACTGTTCTTGCCTCATTGTTGAATTCAGTTAATGGATGTTCTTACCTCATTTCAACAAAAATAGGAAAGTTCACATGCTAGAGAAGATACAAGTGTGGTGAGAACTGAAGATTGTGTGAAGAGAGCGAAGAAGCAGGAAATCGCTCTGCCTGTAGCCTTTGGTGCACAAATCCAGCATATTATCCCTTTTTTTAACCTTCGTAAACAAAGAGGATAATTTACAATTTAAAAAGTCCTGGGCTTTTTCTGATTGTTTCCTTAATGAGTTTTTAAAACAAATGGTCATGCTGATGTAAAAGGTAGAGATTTGGAGGGTAGGGTGAGATTCATGCAGTATGAATATGCATTGACAGTTATTTTGTTCCTACTGTTAACTGAACAATACTTTGGTTTGAAGAAGGCTGACAATAGTAAATACAGCACTGATCAGAAATTCCTGAATGGAAGAATGATCAATATCCAAATGCAATTGGATCTGCTGGGCCAACATGCTTGATGCACAGTGTGCATTCATCATAGGGCCTTCTGTCCCACATCATACACAGAAAAACTATTCATTCCAGCCTCCCGTTATCTTCCATGGGAGTCCACCTAAAGAAACTGTGCAATCAGTCCATGTGAAAGCATCATTCCATTTTTTGGGCCCAAATTTGGGTCAAATTCCTGAGCAGCATAAACTGTCACGGCTACATTGATTTCAATGGTGCTTCACCAATTTCAACAGCAAGAATTTGGCCCATCTTTTCCAGAACTGGGCAACACAGCATTCCCAAAGTTTTTTCAGCATTATTAGAGTAAATGTGTAACCTCCCATTAAAACTTATCATGGATTCTTTCTATTCTGCAAAATCAACTCTGATTGGGGACTCATTTGTAACCTATCCTGGTTAGGGATACAGTGGTGACTAAGCATAGCTGCTCTGTCACAATGTATGACTCTATCATGTTGACATGGTTATCGAGATGTTTACTGTATGAATACATTGATTTTCTTCAGTAAGGAGCTATAAGGAAAAGCAAGAAGGAAGAAAATAGAATGGCTCAAGATAAGCCACTTTTCTGCAAACAACTGAGGACAGGTAATACGACAATACTGAATCTGTTAGCTTGGAAGATTTTACCTCTTCCCCAACCAATCTGCAAGACTAGTTTTAACAAGAAGGGCAAATCTGGGAACATAAGAACATAAGGCCTGTAGTGGTTTTAGCAGGTCTCTCTCTGAAGAGATGGGGGGTGTTGTTTAGGGGAACCACAGTGACACACAGGAGCCTACTGGGGAATTGAAGAAGCCAGCCCTCCCTTTGTTACTAGCAGGGCCCTATAGGACATTAGATAAGATAGACACATGCATTGACTGTTATTTTGTTCCTACTGTTAGCTGAACAATACTTTGCTTTGAAGAAGTCTGTCAATATTTTATACACCACTGATCAGAGATTCCTGAATAGAAGAACGGTCAATATCCAAGTGCAATTGGATCTGCTGGCCAACATGCTTGATCCACAGGGTGTAGTAACCAAGATCCTGGTCTAATCCTGGGAGAACTGCAGACTTTCAGTCCTGGATAGATAAAGATACATGGCATCATATCTAAGAGATACCCTCAGAGAAACCAGAAAGGGGACAGATGGGCCACTGTGACCATGACAGCAGTTTAAAACAATTTAATTCACACTACATGATATAACTAATTATGTTAACTGGATTCCATGACATGGTTATGTAGTCCCCTTACTAAAGGTGTCTTTGCTTATTTTCTGGGAGGATCCTGTGTGCTGCAATCTAGCCCCAGAGACTATAATTCCCATGAGCCCTTGAGGAAACCAGGAAGGAAGTTTGTTTTGTTTGGGTCTGGGTCTCTCCATGTGTGTGGAGAGAGACTCTCAGCAGTCTGTGGACTCTTCCCTTTGTTTTTGGAAAAAAGAAGCCAGGCTGCTGTGGAGGAGTTTTATCCAGTCCAGGGGCTGTTAGGTTGCAGCTACAGACTTGGATTCAGAGCCTTTGAGACTGAAATCTAGCAGGCTGCTTCTGATTACCCTTGGGCTGTACCCGTGGCTAGAAGTACTACCCTGTACCCAGCACACAGAAGGAGACTAGAATCATCCACTCCAGCTGCAAAATCTTCAAGAGCGCCCATGCAAGCAAGTGTATGGTAGTGTGAGTCCTGAGGAGTGCACACTCTGGAGTGCGATAAACGGTGGCAGTGCAAATGCCAAATAGATACATTCCTATTATTTCTATGTACTTTGTTAGTGTTATTCACTGTTAATCTGTTAAACTCTGTTTCTTTAAGTTGTTAAGTAAAGGTTGTTCTTTCTACTGTAATCTATCAGATGTATACTATTTATGATTTGTAATTGTTGTTCTGGAGCTACATCCAGATTATTGCAGGAATAATTTTATTCCTGGAGGCTCCTAAGGCACACCATTAAGTGTGTACAGGGCCAGCCAGGTGGAGGCACTGCCATTATATGTTCTTTATGAGCAAGGGACAGCAGCAAGGGTGGATAGGGTTTTCCCAACTAAACAACATCACCATTGGGGTACTCAGGATCTCCTTTTATGTTAAAACCATCAGGTGCCCAGGCACACCTGTGAGTGTGACCTGCTCCTGAGTAACCCGGGGAGGAAAACAGGGGTAACAGTTACATTTTGTAATGTAAACATTCAGGCTATATCTACACTGCCGTTATTTTTTTTCACCAGAAGATATGCAAATCACACTCTCATTTGCATATCTTCTGCCTATCTTTTTTGCGGAAGAGGTTTTGCCGCTAAAAAGGCCCATGTAGATGGGGCCATTTGTTGGGAAAAAAACCTTTTTTGCAAGATCCTGTAAACCTCATTTTTTAAGGAATAAGGGATCTTGCAAAAAAGAGTTTTTTTCTGACAAATGACCCTGTCTACACGGGGCTTTTTAGCGGCAAGACCTCTTCTGCAAAAAGGATAGGCAGAAGATATGCAAATGAGAGTGTGATTTGCATATCTTCTGGCAAAAAAAACGGCAGTGTAGCCATAGCCTCAGACTCATCTTTAATTCAGTAATTCTGATTTCTCTTTCCCTCCCCATTGGATCTACAGCTAAAAGTAAATAGGAATGTGTCCTTCATTCCATTGTAAATCACCTCAGTTTGGTTTAACACTGTTCCTGAAATATCATTTTTCAAAGAAGTGCCACTGTTTTAACATGCCTGCTCCTGTTAGAGTGTTTACTGCTGTTTCTGAATGCAAAAAAGAAAAGAAAAAAAAAAGGCACATGGGATGTGAATAATATTATGTTGGCAGTGTGCCTAATATTTATCAGTAATACCCAAAAGATTGCTTCTCAGGATTTCCCTCTTTGTCTGTTTTCCTGAGCAGTTTGTGATCTGAGATAGGAAGAACGGTGCACCCACCTGGTGTGGTGGGGCTGGAGGTTAATGTACTTGCCTTACATTCTTGTGATCTGAGTTCAATTCCTGTAAGTGAAAATGAATTTGATGGTTTCTCATGTTAGTCTTCATTTGAAGATATCACAAAACCACCACGGTTGGCTGATTCTTCCCAACAGATGTCCAAGACTAGAATAGCAGGAGGCTGTGTAGGTCAGGGCTGAAATATAGAGATGCAGCTGGGTAGGGAAGTTTACAGTGTGCTAGCACTTATAGCTGCCTTAAACTAGTGTTATTATTTCCTCCTTTTCATGAGCTCTATATTCACACACACACATAATCATATACACATTTATTTTTTTATAAAAGGGAGAGACAGAGACTCAACAAGGGGAAAAAAATCTCTCTTGTTGCTCTACAGACTTACATGCACATGTTTTGACCATAGTGAATTGTTGTAAAATAGCAAGAAGCATTTTGTTTCCACAGGATATTCTTTTGCACGCTAACTCTAACTGTAACTCATGGCAGCAACAGTTACACACTTAATCCTATGGATTTAAATTCTTCCGTCCATATCACCCCTGTAAATATACACTGAATTATTTTCCTTTATAAAAGCATGACAAGAGAAATTCCAGAGAGAGAAGGGACAGTCCTTTGTTTAGGGCACTACCTGGAACTCAGGGGACCCATTCAATTCTCTGCTCTGCCCTAGCCATCTTGTGTGACCTTGGGTAAGTCTCTGTGTGCCTCAATTCTCCATCTATAAAATGGGGATAACAGCATTTCCCTACCTATGAACTGTAGCGAAGATAAATACATTAAAGATTGGGAGGTATTCAGGTACTATCATAACTACTTTAGATAGTAGAAACATTCCACTACAATATCACATAAATCTGTTTACCACTTTTGCCTCCGGCTACTGTTCTATAAAAATAGTATATTGAAGTATGTATGTCATAGGGATGTAAGTGACTAGACGACTATCATGACAGTCATGTAGTGACTTGACTAGTTGCTTCCCTCCTCTCCCTTGATACCTCTATCAGAGAGAGCCAGCAAGGGAGGGAGCAGCTCCCCAGCACAATCTCCAGGGTGTCTTTTGCCCCCATTGCTACCTCTATCAAAGGCAGCAGGGAGGGATAGGGGATGCTGCTGTGAAGCAGCCCCTGTCTAGAGAGATCCCAGTGGGGAGCTGGGTCCTCCCACAGACGTGAGCTGTTGCAACCCCTGTTCGCAGGCAGCCCTGGATGCCATGAACAGGAGATGTTTGGCAGCACCAGCCCCTGTTCCTGGTTGTCCGCCACAAACAGGGGCTGCTGGACTCAGCATGAGCCGTGACCCAGTAATCCTGACTCACGCTGATTGCTGCACCTCTGCATTTTACATGTAGCAAGAGCCCAACGGCTCTTACTACATGTAAAATGCAGAGCCACAGCCAGGTGACTCCAGAGCTGGCAGGAGCCAGGACTGCTCAGTCCCAGCTTGAGTTGGCTCCTACCCCTGTTGCAGGAGCTACCCCTGCAGGAGCTATCTCTGAGTTGGAGCTATCCCTGCTGCAGCTCTGCGGAGCAGTGCTTATCGACTAATCAAATTGTATTGACTATATGATTAGCCAGATAATCACATTTTAACATCCTTAGTATTGCATATCTGCCCGATGCCATTTTATAAAGTCAAGTGATGCGGAAGGTTTCAAAGACAACACACTGTGCTCTCTCACTTTTCTTTTGCCCTTCTTGTTTTCCCTCAGTCTAAAAGAAAAAGAAATTCAAAACAGATGTATATGTCTGGTCCTTGTATGTGGAAAACGATAACATGTATCATGGTAACATTCATGTAATCTGTATGTGTCAGGAGATTGAATGCAATTTTCGTGATGATCTTGTAATGTGATGGTTTTGTCTTGCTGTCTTCTTAGAAGCAAATGGTTTATAGCTGTAAGATCTCTTGGTGTTAATGACATTATGTTATTTACTGGCCACAGAACAAGTAAACACAGGACCATTTTAAGTATATCTACTTTAGTCACTTTTAAAGACTTCATAGTGCTAAACACATTAGGCTCAGTCATGTGAAGGTATTTTGAGCTCAAATGTGTACAATAAGTAGATTGTAGTTTTTGATAGATACTGAAAAAAGCGTCAATATTTTCCTGTTAGCTCTGTAATTATCTAAGGACTTAATCCAGTGAATGTACTAAGTCGAGAACGTCCTTGTTAAAGCCCAACCCCCTGTTAAACATAAGACAGAACTGCTACAATTCTCAGGAATTCCAATTTTCTTTATATATTTGTTGCACCAAATGATTCTGGTCTTCATGAATATTATGGTTACTCCCCTGATTAATATTGTAGGAAATGTATAAATCCTGAAAACATTAGCTAAGCTTCAAAAGTTTATTCATTCATCCAAACCTTAAGAATTATTCTTTTCTCTCCGCAGTCGCACCCCCATTTTATTGCTTACGTGCTTTATATTTTCACAATAGGAAGGGTTTAAAAAGTTAGGAAAGAGAAGGAATATTTTGATTGTCCAGTGTAATGAAGCAGGCCAAGATAAAACTGAGGCTTTCAGGGCCTATTTCCTAAAATGAAGTCCAGTGTTTCACTCTTGTCACAGGTGACTACATTCCTTTGGTGTGTGAAACTGAACGACCTTTGTGTATATAATTGCACTTTGCAGTTGTGTGAAGTATTCTGAAGTTTGTGAAAGATTCAATACAAATTCAAACACATTAGCACATCATACTGCAACAATCACCCTCAAAATAGGATAGAAACTCCATTTCTGAGGCATTTCAATGTATACAAGACAAAAACACTTAATGTTTTATAAGTATCTATCCTATTTTAGGAATAGACAAAATGACCTGATAGGTTATTTCTACACTTAATTTCTTAGGGTATGTTATTTCAAAATAACACAGTCGGCATCTACACACCAGGCAGTCATTACGAAATACTTTCAAGCTAGAGGACTTCTTACTCTGACTACTGTAACCCTCATTGTACAAGGAGTAAGGGAAGTCAGAGGAAGACTGCTCTATTTCTAAATAAGTGCTGTGTAGACGCTCTCTATTTTAACGTAGCTCAATTTGTGTAACTTATTTTGAGTTAGGTCCTGTTGTGTAACTTATTTTGAGTGAAGCCCTTAGGTTTCAAGTATTGACTATGTGGCCAAACATTGCCCTCTCTGGTTTCTGAAATTTTAAGACCACCCTGAGTAAACAGCAATTTATCCTTAGTTAAGATTTATCAATTATTGGACTTGAGGCATTATGCATGAGTTGACTAGACAGGAAAGCAGTCTGGATGACCAGACAGTAACCATTGATAGAAGTTCAACACCTAAAATTGAGAAATGGGTGAAGAATTTGGAGATATGGCTTATATTCGTGGCACAGAGGTCCATTTGTACCAGGGAAATCTGAACTTCTAGAGAATATGAAAAATTATTCATATATCACATCTGCATAGACCCATGGCCTTAAAGTTATTGCAGTTTTTCAAACCTTGTATTTCCCTAGCAATTAAAATTAAAAAAAAAAGCCTCAGGGACAAATCAGAATCTATTCTACCTCTAACCTGTATATATGAGATCATGGTATTTTTCACAGATTTTTTAAAGTTATTTTTTCCCCAAGGAGTCACTCACCTGATAATATATTTAAATGGTTTGTCTGTCAACCACCTTAAAGGAATACCAAGTAAATAAAGAAAATAAAATTTCTAGCATTTTAAACAAGATTCCCGAGGTGCTCCCAAATACATGCAAATGGATGCTAATATTAAAAAAGGTTAGGATGATGGAAGGAAAGTTTCCAGGCAGCACAAGGTAATGAATGTTCAGGAAGTAATCTCAAAAATATGAGAAGTTCTTAATATTTGGAAAATAAGAAAGAAATAACAACTAGATTTAAATGGCAAAGAAAGATGAAGAACAATGAAAACTTAAAACTCTCTTGATTCACTCCCTTCCCTGACACACACATAATTTCAGAAGCTGAAACAGTTATTTGGATAGCACAGTGCACTGAGGGTATGTCTACACTACAGTGTTTTGTCAGAAAAAGGGCCGTTTTTTCTCACAAAACTTGCGGAACGTCCACACTGCAATCGCGTTCTTTCAAAAGTAAATTGAAAGAACAGAGGGCTTTTTCCAACATTGGTAATCCTTTCTATGAGGAAGAACACCTTTTCCGAAAGAGCTCTTTCAGAAAAGGCATGTGTGAACAGGGAGGAGGGGTTTTTTCGAAAGAAGAGGCCTCCAAGAAATACCACAGGTGCCCTGGTGGCCACACCATACAAAGTAATCACAACTCTATAGTTCGTGTTTCCTGGCCCTCTTGAAGCTGCAGGAATGCTGGACAAGCCTTGTGACAGGAAGCTGGCCGTGGAGCAGCAACTCACCACGTGGCTCTCCTTGCCACAGGCCTTGTCAACCCTGGCCCTTGCAGGGAGAAGTCGAGTCCCTGGCAGAGTGTGGTCACCCACCCCGGACCTTGGAAGAGGTCAGGAGTAAGGTGAAGGAGCTCCACCAGGGATATGTCCAGGGCATGTTGCTCGGGCTGCTTGGGCTGGACATAGTGCTGAGGTCTGTGCCCGTGCAACCGCTCCCGTAGACAGCACTGCAAGTCTCACCTGTGTGTGCGGACACCAGGGAGGGCCAGGCTGCTCCCAGCTCCTCTGCCACCCATGAGGGGAGCCCACTTCCTTTGCCTGCTTGTTCGTGGGTTGGGGGTTGGAGGTAGGAAATGGGCAGCACGGTCCTTTGGGCATGTTGGTGTCCTTGTGAGGCATGGCCCGCTGTGCAGGCCAGAAAGGGCCTTGCTCCCGGGACATCCCCCTCCT
The DNA here is from genome assembly GCA_019425775.1 of Rafetus swinhoei. Lineage (NCBI taxonomy): Eukaryota > Metazoa > Chordata > Testudines > Trionychidae > Rafetus > Rafetus swinhoei. The sequence goes on from CM033424.1 coordinate 122,138,995, forward strand.
CTGCCCTGAGGACTGTTGGTCGCTGCTCACAGAGGAGGGCACGGCCTCAGGGACAGTGTCTGCAGGGATGACCTGACTGCCTCTCTCTCTCTCTGTGTTCTGCACAGCTGGACCAGCCAGGACTGAGGGAGGAGCCACACCACCGCAGCCACCCACCAGAGCCCAGGGAACCTGAAGGTGCGCCAGGGTCCAAGGAGACCTCATGCGCCAGCACATCAGCATCCTGCACTACATGCCACAGACCCTGGTGCACAAGGTCTGCGAGGACTTGGAGTAGAGGAACCGCACATGGGACAAGCTGATACAGCAGTGTGACAACATGTGTGCTGTCATATCACGCATGATGGCACATCCTCCCAATGCTGCTACTCCTGGCTTCCACCGTCCTGCCCCCCCACTATGCCCATTCCCACTCCGCCTGCCCACCCTGCTATGCCTCTACTCTCTCCCTATGTGATGCCCATGCCCCCTCCCCTAACAATGCCCATGCCCCCTCTCCAAGTGATGCCTATGCCCCCTTCCCCTGCCCCCTGCCAACTCTGATCCCGGTTCAGCCTCCCCCTCCTATCCACCTCCCTGTGTTCCCCAAACCCACCCAACCCCAACTCCGATGAGGTCCCCACACCCGAGGTGGCACATCGAGCCGCCCCCATGCCCTTCACAGCCCTGAGCCCCCCCCAGGTTATGAGCCCTCTCCCCCTGCCCACCTTTTCTTAATGTTACGTCAATACGGACTTTGTTTTTTTCAAAACCAAACAGGTGTGTTTATTGAGAGGTCAGGGAAGGGTTGAAGGGAGGGAGTAAGGTGGGGAAGGGTTAGGGCTGCAAGCCAGAGGTCCCTGTGGGGGAGGTCCTGGGGAGAGTTACTGGGTTCCTTCAGAGAACTTCTCCCACAGGGTCTCCCGGATGTGCACCCCGGCCTGATGGGTCTGGCGGATGGCAGTTGTCCTCAGCTACTCAAACTCTCGCCCCTTGCCACAAAGAACAAAGCTGTGGTGTCCAAAAAAGAAGAGGGCAACCACAGCAGGCACTGCAAGAGTTTTGCTGTCCCTTGAAGAGGTAGGCAAGCACGCAGCAGAAGCAGAGAAATGGCTGTCCAGGGAGGGTCCCTTTAAGCGCATGTTTCTGCAAGGCTCTGGCACCAGCACTCGGAAGCAACTGGTGACCTAAAGCTCTGCCTGAAATGTTTCTGGGTGGCCTTTTATGCAAGAGCACGTCCAATGAGTCTGGACTCTCTCTTTCACAAAAGCACATCGCTTTTTCAATGCACTTTTGTGTGTGGACACGCTCTTTCGGAAGAAGTTTTTTCGGAAGAGCTCTTCTGAAAAAAGCTTCTTCCGAAAGAAGCCTATGGTCTAGACGTAGCCTGAGTGGTTTAACTTCAGAACTAACTAGTTCTGTATACTGCAATCAGATCAAAGAATAAAAATGTCATGCACTTCATGCATGAAGTCCCTACATAACTTTTCTGCTTAGAGTAAACAGGAGGAGGAAGACAATATGACAGTTACCTTAGGGAAGATTAGCAAGACAAAAGCCTTCTTAGTCACAGGATCAATAAACTGAGACAACAATAATTAAAGAAGACAGGGCTACAAAGCATACTCTTGAATTGAACTACTGAAATATATGACTCAAGCCAAGCACTTGCATGTTAGAGAGGTTATTCATGAAAGGTGAAAGTTTAACTTTATTTTTGGTCGGGAACTATTCATTTACTTTAATCTGTCATTTGCAACTGACTCATGGTTACTGATTTTAGAGCCTTAAATTGTTCAAGCGGCATGGGGGGTGGGGGAGCAAGGGTTTGCTTTTCTTTGCTTTTTTTTTGTTTTGGCAACATTCTTTTCCCTCCATTCTGATCTGAAGTTTCTTGGTTCAGTTGCATTCATCCAGGAATGTATTGACTTAATTGGTGCGGCAGCTGAGTGTAACAAGAGGCCGGGTTTGTTTGTAGTTAAAACACAATGAACAAAGTAGACATTTCTGATTCTGACACAATTTTCCCAAAGATATGTTTCTACCTAGATCACTCTCTTTTTTTCAGTTGCTATACCATCCATAAGAAGAAACAATATTAAATAATCCATCTTCTACTTTCTATAAAAGTTCTATAAAAAAAATCAAGTTCCTGAACAGTTGCCACAGTAAAAACAGAAAAAATCTGCAAACCAAGAATGAGTTCTGATCACACAAAAGACAATAAACTAGTAGCAGATTAGATATTGGTGATATCTCCATGCACTGCGAATCTTTGGAGTTATGCCAATTTACACCTGCAGAGAATCTGACCCCTGGGTTTTATCTTTATATAAATAAATGTATTAATTCTCACCAGTGTAAACTCTTTGTAATAGATGAGTGAGCTGGTTTAGCTTGCTGGATGAAGCTTGGACTCCAGGCCAATTTTTGAGGTCTTATAGATTCCTAAAGGGATTGAAGTCTGTAGTTTTATCAAATTCCCTAGTGGACAGAATTGAATAGCACAAAACTCCATAAGTAACTGACCAAATTTCTCTGTCAAGTCCAACATTGTAGACTGAATTATCTTTCACTCAGAGAAAGAAGACAATCCCTATAGATCAGATTTGAATCATGGACAGAATAGAGATGTACTGAAGCTGCCTGCTGGCAGTACTAAGCCCATGGATGTATATAAGAATTCCATGTCCAGTAATTTTGTAGTAGCAGGGATGCAACATGGTTTTAAAAAAATCACATTTTAAAATAATAATGGACACACGTGTTACAAGTCTGACTTATTAGCTCAGCCCAAATTTCATGGTAAAATTTTAAAATGAAAGCGAGGAACAAACATACTATTCAAATACACTTCAGGGTAGGAAAGATAGTTTTGTGGTTAAGCTTGAGAATTAAGAGACCCAGAAATTATTTCTCACTGTGCAACAGATTTCCTGTGTGATCTTGAGCAAATTATTTTATTTCTGTGCCTTAACTTTCTTATCTGTAAAACTAGTAAAAAGAGTGGAGTTCCTCAAATTATATTTTTCAGGTTTTCTTTACATTATATTTGTCTATACTTTCCTTGTTATAATAAAGAACTGAAATCCAGTGCTGAAAATATTTAAAGAAAAACTGACATATAAACAAAGTTGTATTTTCCATCAAAAACCCAGAAAAATTAAATGCAAACAATGTTTTTATTAACACTTTCATTGGCTGACAATTTATCAGACTTTACTATAGTATATATACCTTACTCCTGAAGTATAAATCAGACCCACTTGGTCTTCTTGGTGACTAGGGTATCTAAGGGTATGTCAACACTAGCTCGTTAGTTCGAGCTAGGTAGGCAAATGAGGGCAACCGGAGTTGCAAATGAAGCCCAGGATTTAAATATCCCGGGCTTCATTTGCATGTCCCTTGGTGCCGCCATTTTTAAATCCCCCTTAGTCCGAACTCCGTGCCCGCGTCTACATGCGGCACGGAGTAGGTAGTTGGAATTAGAGATCCTAATTCGAACTACCATTACTCCTCATTCCACAAGGAGTAACGGTAGTTTGAATTAGGATCTCTAATTCAAACTACCTAGTCCGTGCCGCGTGTAGCCGCGTGCACGGAGTTCGGACTAAGGGGGATTTAAAAATGGCGGTGCCCGGGAACATGCAAATAAAGCCTGGGATATTTAAATCCTGGGCTTCATTTGCAACTCCGGTTGACCTCATTTGCCTACCTAGCTCAAACTAACGAGCTAGTGTAGACATACCCTAAGATTGATGGCACAGGCTTAACTAAACAGCATGGACTTTTTTTTAGACTGTAGAGGCTTACATATTAAGATCTGCAGATCTCAGATTTCATCTCCACTATTTAGAACTCACCTTTTCATGACAATTGTAAATCTTTATATATTTTTACCTGAGTTCATGAAAGTGCCAACATGGTATTTTTAGACCTGAATATAACAGCAAGCAAGTTCAACTTTAATGAGCAAGCAAAGTAAGTGAGATGTAAGAAGCAACAGGGAAAAAAAAGATATTTAGATTGGCAGGAGCAAATCTGTATATGGCAAGACAAAAAGTGAAGTCCAAGGAAGAGGGCAGTGGTAAGTGGAACAAGGGGGAAAGGTGATAGAGAAAAATAATGAATTAAAAAAATCTTGCAAAGATTTGAATGTCAAACCTGTAAAAGTTCAAAGTCAGAGGACACTCTGCATCCAACAAAGGCTTAAGAAAGAATCTTAAGTAGTTTTGGAGCACTGTAATTCCAAATATGGAAAGTGACAGAGCAAACAAAAGTCCTTAAAGATAGGGGCAATGAAATGAGAGTGGGAAAGGCAATGGCAGTAGAAAGCCGGTGTTCTTCTATTCAGAGAGGAAAGAAGACCTAAAAAGTGGAAGAAGTGCAGTAACAAGACAAATAATCACAAAATTGTGTAAACGCAAAAAATGACATGAGGAAATGTCTCCATTTTGTGTCCATGCCTTCAACCTTTCTTCCAAGCCTGTTGGAAAAAGAGAGGAAAGGAGGGCAGGAAGAAACAAGGGAGTTATGGGAGGAAACCTATCTGTGGGGGCCTGAAGAGTCACTCCCTACACATACTTTACATAGCTATTGAAAAAGTGAAATTGGCCCTAGTGTGAGGACCCTACAGAAGGCCTAGTGGTAATGCCTCAACAGTGCTCAGTGGGTAATGCCTCAACAGTGAGATTCATTGTCAGGCAATGCTGTGCCTGCTCATGAAAACTCAGGCCTTTTTTTTAAACTGGAAAGTAACATTAACACTTCTGAAATTTCACACCCAGAGCAGAACTGCGGGCAGTCTAAAATAGTTATTCCTTTGGGTTGATATTCTTTTGGGCATGAAAAAAATGTGCACAACACATTTTCAAAGTGGTACTTCAGAAAGTTATAAGGATCACTTTAAAAGATTGTCAGTCTGCAGGGGGATATTATGCGTTGTGCCTCCAGAAAGTACAGCAGAGAAGGAGCTCTTCAGAGGGTTTTGCATGAGGAAGGGAACAGGGTAGCAGGCAGCAAAGAGGGCAGGGGAGCACAAACATGGCTTTTGCATGCCTTTGCATCCTCTTCCTTTTGTGTCTCCCTGCCTGATTGACACGGGCTTTGCTTGAGCTAGTCGGATGATGCCAAAGTTCAGACAGGCCAACTGGACTCCCACCTCCAGGGGGTTGGGTAAGATTAGAGTTGGTGGCTAGTCAAAGCTTCTGCCCCTTCTAGAAGAGTGAAGCCAGCACCTCCCCATTCCCCCCCAACACATACACCTTGCCCAAGGGCCTGTGGAGGTTTTCGGCAACCCTGCATACTATCATAGTTCAGGACAACTGCTCCCGTAATCCATCTTCAAGGTCTAGTAGATACCAGCTTGAAGGGCTTGTCTCCCCATCCAGTGCAAGTGTGTCTACTGAGGCTGAGACGTGCTCCCAGCTGCAGCATAGACATAACCTAAAATGTACTTGCTCACTTTCAAGCTGTTCCACGGTTGTAGGAGATGAGGCAGAGGGCAGGCAATCCACTCTCCTTCCGTTAGGATAGCACAGATTGCTGCCTCCAGTGCCCTGGCCACATTCAGGTGAATGAAAGGGTAAAGGGAGCAACAAGCCTGTTCTTATCTCCAACTAACCCTCCCCTGCTCTGTTTGGAGTCCTGCATTCAGAAGAGAAGGGGAATGGGGCATCTCTCAGACCACAGGAAGTTTGAAGTAGCTTCTTCTTTAACACCTTAGTGAATCTGCAGATGCCATTCATGATTAGAACTATCTAGTCTGCAGATTCCTAAACCACTTCTCCTTTCAGCAAGATTTTGTACCCTAGAACTTATCTAGTGGCATGGATAGTAGGTTTATCGTGAGTGAAACGGAACTAAATTAACCTTCTAATTATTCACGTCAAAAACAAAAATAAGAAGCGCCAACCTCAGATACCTCTGTGGCACTACTTTCCTTTTAAGCACTTTCCAAGTTCTTTTTTTAATTGAATCTCTCTAGCAGTTGACTCGGGTTAACTTAATCTTGATGTTGCAATGAAAGGGTTTTCCTAATGGAGTTGAACTGTGGTAATTATATTATCAGCCTCAGATAGTATAATTATAGTAGCTTGGTTAAAAAAGCTCATTTCTGCCGTAGTAGATTTTAGAAATGTTCGTTTTTGCACAGGGATTGAAATGAGTCATATCCCCAAACATTCAATGAACATGATGCATTAGTGTAGAATCCCTCTCTCACCTCCCCAGTTTAAGAGTTTGTCTTGCTGGTCAGGTTTGTTTCATTGACGGGTTGTTGTGGCAAGCACTTACCGCAGGGGCTCATCACGAAACCACAATTGTGTCACTCTAAGTTGCCTTTATCAGTGATGCTTGTATACAGTGAGCCGTGGCTCTTCAAGGACCTAAGTTATTTAATAAAGGCCAAACACAGTATGCCATCACTTGTTAACTTAACTATTGTGGGAAGAGGAGGAGTAGGATTATCTTAGGCAGCCTACCTGCTACACAAGGCCCTCCTCTTCCATCCAGGCTTTTCACCAGTAAGGCCATCTTGACCTGAGATCTTCCACTGGAGTCAGGCTTCTCAGGGAATGGTTTCCTTCCTAGACTCTGCAGCTCTGGAGTGTTGTATACTTATCCAGTGACACAGAACTGCCATTGTTATCTGCTTATATCCTTTTGCTTTGACTAAGCTTCCCTAGGGCTTTGCCCTTGCCCCTCATAGCCCTTTCTGATTCTTTCCCTACATCTCCTTTTCTGGTTAGCTTTCTAACCAGCTCCCCTAAAAAGTCCCTCTCTCTTTCAGCTGTCTCTCTGTGTTGTGGAACCAGCTACATGGTGACATAGTTACTTTATTTTTTCCATTATTTCTTTAATAATACTGATTTAGGTGCTTTCATTTGGCCTGGTTAGTTGAATCCAAGAAGGTTTTATTAGTAGTAGAGTCTATTGGAAATTTTTGGAAGGAAGTTTTCTGCTGGAAAATGCAACTTTTTAAGCCCTGAAATATTTTATGAGAACACATTGACTATAATGAAATTTTCTCTGGGAACAAGTTTAAATTATTAGACTTTCCCTACCTATTCAATAATATTGATATATTCTGGTTATTTTTACTTTTATATATATTGAATATTGATTGTAACATTATAGCTATATATTACACTTATTATAAAATATATAAATTATATGCAATAATTTCTGTTACACTGTAATTTTTATACATTATTTAAAAATCATTTTATAATCCATTTTACAGTACAATTTATATTTTTTTAATGTTCACATTACAGAAAATTTCAAAATTTCAGCTTTTTGTTCAAAAAAGAAAAAAAAAGAAGTCCAAGTGTTGGATTCTCCTAGGAAGCCAGAATTCTGGTTTCCAACTAGTCCAATTAGAAGCAATGTGGGAACCTCAAAATATTCAGTGTCAGTTGCATACCAATGAGTTTCCATTTTTTAACTCATAATTACATGTTACATTTAACCCTTTGGGGTTAGCTCTAAGATAAGAAGTAGGAGTGCATAACGCTAACATTTCCAGTAGCCTTTAAAGTAGAGTCTGTTTTTTTTCTTGCCTTGCAGTTTGTGTATGATCTTGCACTTGGATAGAGAGAGTGCACAGCTGGGGTAAAAATATCAGTATTTTGATCCATTATTGTTTAACTTTTATTGGGTGCTGTTTTAAAATATGCACTTCACCCACTGCTCATTTGTGCTTTGCACACATGAAATGGTGACATGAGATACAAGGCAATGGAGAATTAGATCCTGTGATTTTGATGCACTGAACATGCTATAACACTGAAGAAAATAAAAACAAGTATCTCCAAAGTCCTTCTGACATGCCAGCACAAGTTTAATAACTAAAACAAAATATACACATTTGTTAAAGGCAGTAATTTGGGCTCAGTCTGCTCCAGTGAAGCACCAATGAGACAGGCAGACAGCTCCCCAATGATATAATCCCTGATTGCACAAGCTCAACTCACACAAAAACATATGTTGTTATCTTGCCACCTTCAGATGAAGCTCAAAGACAGGGTTATCTGCCAAATGGCACGGTCCCTGATAGCGCAGGCTCAACTAAAATGAAAACTCACTTTTTTCATGTTGTTCTTTCCACTACTCAAGAAAGAGATGTTTTCTCAGAGTTAGAGCCTCATAAAGCACAAATGGAAAAAATAATTTTAGCAAGAGCCCCCTACCAAGCAAAAACTGAAGATGCTGCAGCAGAATGCCCAGGACTGGTGGTATGTTCTCAGACCAAAGAAAGAATCTGAAATTTGAGGAGTTTCTCCAAAGCAAGCTGTACCTTCTGACTCTTTTGAGGTTCACCTATTGTTTAGTTTCCTTGAGTTTGAGGGATGTGGTTTTGTCTTTCCCACAGTGAACACCCATAAGTATTCCCAATCTAAGGGTATGTCTAGACTGCACCCCTCTGCCGGCAGAGGGATGCAGATTAGGCTGGGTGAAATTGTTAATGAACCGGGGATTTAAATATTGCGCACTTCATTAGCATAAAAATGGCCGTCACGTTTTTCCAGCACGGAGCTTTGTCAGAGAAAAGTGTCAGTATAGAGGCTGATCTATCACTAAATGAAGCCTTTTCTGATAGATCCCTTGTGCTTCGTAAAATGAGGTATACAGGATCTATCGGAAAAGGCTTTCTTTAGCGATAGATCAGCCTCTAGACTGCCGCTTTTCTCCGACAAAGCTCCATGCCAGAAAAAAGAGGTGGCCATTTTTATGCTAATGAAGCACGGGATATTTAAATCCCAGTTTCATTAGCAATTTTGCCCAGCCTAATCTTCATCCCCCTGCCGGCAGAGGGGTGCAGTCTAGACATACCCTAAGACTCCTGAATTCAGCATAAGGAAAATAATCAAATCCCAGAAACATGAGGATATTTGCATCATGGGAGAACATCAAATTTGCTTTGGATAAATACAAGTAATTTTTTCACTTTCATTGGAACCTTTTTGAGACACCAGAAGTTGAATGACTGACAGGGAAAATATGCAAAAGTAGTCCCTGATTTGAAGCTGATTGCTCCCTCTTTTTTGGTTCCATCTGAAAGTGGTGAGATAGGAGAGAATAAAGAGAAAAAAATGGCCCCAATCCTGCAAAGACTTATCCACATGAGTAGTTCTAAATGTAAATAGGACAGAGATGGGTAATAAACTGGAGACAATTTGCCAAGGTTAGCCCTTGGCAAGCTGTCACTGCTTTATTTATCTGCATCTCTGCAGGTACGGGCACTTGCAGTTCCTGTTAGCCACAGATTGCCATTCCCGGCTAATGGAAGCTGTGGGAAGCAGTGTTCCAGTCCACGTTGCTTCCCGCAGCTCCCATTGGCTGATAATGGTGATCCATGACCAAGGAGAGCTGCACGCACCTGTACTTGTGGAAGTGCAAGTAAATAAAGCAGCAGCAGCAGCCCACCATGGGCTAACCCTGGCAAACTGTTTGCCCACCAGTGGAACAGAACCAGTGACTTCACAAAGTTGCTCATCTATATAAGATTTCACACATTGAGAGCCTAAACTTTTAAAAGGTTAACAATCCCTTCTGAAAACTTAAAATGAAGTTCAGTTTCAAGTTTGTAACAATTTATTTTATCTAATCCCAACCCTAAATGCATCTAGATTTACCTGAGCCTCTATGGTCTCTAAATTATGTAGATAATATTGTAATGACTTCTTCTTCTTTTTTCTTTTTTTTTTTTTTTGCTAAGGACTTCTATTACTTTGACCTACCCCTCCAATGACGCTTAGCTCTGGAAAAATTAAATTAGTTTAAATAATAATTTATTTGGTCAAAAACTAACAATGAACCAAGCATATATAGTATTGGAATTACTGTCAAAAAGTCTGTCCTTAATGCATAGACCCCTCCAGCAACTATCAATGTGAGGATCATGAGTCTGGATGAGAACATGACCTCAAGAACCCTGACTCTTTTGTCCATCTCTGGATCAACAACTTGATTATTCTAAATAGCAAAAAGATGGGTTTTATTCTCAACCAGGTTAAGAATGTTCCAGCAAACATAGACTGCTATTCTTGGGGATTTCAGTGCTTCTGCAGGTAAGAATTGGAGGTAGTAGGGACACATCACTTGCCCAGGTAGCCTCAGTGAAAGTGGCCAGCATGTTCTTGGGCTTTATGCCTCTTGTGAGGTGATAAACTTGACCACCTATTTAGCTGGCAGGAGTCATGGCACGGTCACACGGAGGCACCCTGGATTAAGAAACTGGTATCATCTTGACTTCATCCTGTGTGTCACAGAAACATTCACTGTGCTTTCATGCTTGATGAATGCATAGAGCTGACTGTGATACTGATTGTGCTGTTGTTAGAGGAAAGCTCCAATTATATATTTAAAAGTTCAGTTATGCAAAGCTACAAGGCAAACCTCACCTCAACATCACTAACATGAAGGACTGACACTTGTCCAAAGTTTCAGCATGCACTCAAGTGTTTTTAAAAATGATCATCCTGATTCTCTTGAATCTGACACCCTGTAGGAAAATGTTAAGAACAAGACACTGACTACTGTCACAGAGGTCTTTGGAACAACAAAGAAAAAAACATCATGAGTGGTTCTCAGCAGCTGAACATCTGCTGCTCCCACTTATAAAAAAAGAAAAAAAGCAAGCTTCATTTAATTCTACTTCAACAACCATTCAACGTCAGAACTCTCAAGTTTAAAGAGGCTAAGGCTGCATTTCAGAATGCCATCACACAATGTGCCCAGAAGTACTGGCAAGACCTGAAAGATACAGAACTGATTTAAAAGAGGGGACCTTCATGGTACCTGCAATGGAATAAAAGAGAAGTTGGTCTAAATTGTAAAAAACTGCAAATCTGAAATCAAAAGATGGTACCAAAGTAGTGGGCTGTGCCCACAAAAGCTCATGATACCATCTATATGTTTTGTTAGTCTATAAAGCGCTACCAGACCATTTGTTGTTTTTTTAGATTATCCTGTACAGACTAACTCGACTACCCCCTGAAGCTTTTGACCAATGAAGTGAGCATTACAAAAACTTATATTCAGAGAAAGCCATCAACTGTGACACTGCTTTAGTTTCCATTTCCCATATTCCAGTGATGCAGGAGCTGGACCAAACACCAGTTCTTGAAGATGTAGAGAAATCTATTGAAGAGATTGCTCCCGAGAAAGCAGCAGGCAAGATAGCTCCAGAGCTTCCAAAGGCAGGGGAAGAGGGAGCTTGTAAGTGACACTATGGACTTCTCTGCACCTGTTGCAAAGAAAGCCACATACCCCAGGATGCAAAGATAATTACATAAAAATAAAGGGGACAGAGCAGACTGTGTAGCAAATATTTGGGGATATCTTGGCTCAGCATGGCCAGCAAGGTGCTTGCAAGGGTCCTTCTGTAAAGACTCCAAGCCCTTGGTAAAAGAATCTGTCCTGAGAGCCAGTGTGGGTTCAGAGTTGGACAGTCCATGACTAACATGTTCTTCACACTGTGCTTGTTGCAAGAAGAAAGCCACAAACAACAGGCACCTCTCTACATAGCATTTGTTGACTAACAAAAGGCCTTCAACACAGTCAGCAGCAATGTCATTTATACCTGTTGAAAACTGGCTATCCACAAAAGATGCTTTCCCTAAGGAGTTCTACCAGGGAAGGAAGACAACCATTATATGAGTTTAGCATTGATACTGGAATGAAGCAAGTCTGTGTCTTAATGCCCATCAGCTTTGGCATCTTCTTCTCTATTCTCCTTAAGTATTCCTTTGGAAATGATCAATCTGATGTATTAATTGAATTGAAGAGGGACATCTGCTTGTTTAATATCAGATTACTGCACAGAAGACATGTCAATATTCAGCATCTGCTTTTCTCAAATGATGCTGCATGCCTTTCTAATCCATTTGATGACTTGTAGGTCATAAGGAACAAATTCTGTGATGTGGGCACCAAGTTTAGCATAGTAATCACAAAATACCAACATTTCACCTAAAATCTATGTTAATAATGAAGCTCTGGATAACTTTTGCTATCTTGGCTCAATTCTTACTAGCTCACTTACCCTTGAGACAAAACTTAAGGCTAGAATTGGAAAGCTTCTGTTTTGGAAAATTTAATAATTTATTTGGAACAACAAGTTGCTAATCCATCTATCAATCTTGTGTCCTTAGTACTTTCCTTTATGGTTTTGAAAGCTGGGTTACATACTGCAAGCGGGAGTGGAAAATGAACAGTAGCTATCTCTGCTGTCTTAGAAAAACCTTTGGAGTTACTTGGGACCAATGGATCACTGATGATTAAATCCTTGAGAGAACTAACCAACAGTCTATGCAGATTCTTCTGGACATTCATAGGCTTCACTGGTTGGGACATATGGAGCACATAGCTCAAGATCATTTGCCAAAGGCTGTGTTTTATGGCTAACTTAATAACTGCCAGCAACTCAAAAAAAGGCCAAAGCTTTGTTACAGTGACAAGGTCAAGCAAGATCAAAAGAAATTCAGCATTCCCACTGACAACTAGGAAAATCTTACCCACAGTCACTCTGTCTGGAGAAACTAGTTTAAAGATGGTTCCATCAGTGAGGAGAGCCATCAGAGAGCCCTGGCTAAGGAGTGCAAGCAAGCCAAGAAGCAAAGTATGCTTCAATTTTCATCTGTCCATTGGGAAGGCTTGCCATTTGCACAAAGGACTCTGTTCCTATACCATTGCTAAGTACCACCGATAGACTGACTTTGTCACATTTCCTTTCGTGTGTCAAGATGTTTGATGGCCATGGAGTAAAGTAACTATGGTGAGCTTGTCCTAAGCTAGCAGTATTTCCAAAATGAAGTCTGAGTTTTGCTATTGACATCCTTAGAAACTGTATCCAACATGGAGGAGGAGTATATACACTTGTCAGAAAACATGCTCCTTAACTAAATAATTTGTAATTTAATGAAGTGTTTGAATTATATTTCAAAGAAGAGGAGGGCAGACCCTGTTAGATTGTATTTTTAATTAAAATTCTTAGTCTCTATTTTATTTCAGTGTCAAATGGATTATTTACATTTCCAATACAATTTCCTTTAACATACAAACGTATGAAACATTTAATGAAAGTATTTAAATAACTTTTTAATGGAAAAATGAAACAAGGTATATAGTATCAAGTCTAATTTGCATAACTTTCAACATGTGTATGGACTATTGTATGAACTAGGGAACATTTCTTGAACTTTATTGATTACGAATTATATTCCTCAGCATATATTCAAATTTAATTAATCTTCTTAGTAATCTTCAACATAATTCTAATGCATCCATGCAAATATTTTAGATGCCCTGAAGTGGGCAAAATCATACCTCTAAATTCCCAGGTTGTGTAACAAAAAGCTCCAGAGCCTACAGTAGTAAATAAAGCACATGATACATTTCAAAGTAAAGTATTAAAATCGTGTTTAGGTGGTTGGCTTTTTTTAAAAATATTCCCCCTCCATACAAACATGGTTGTAGTCCTTTAATTCTTATCACCATCAGGAAAAACAGTAGAGAAATATATCTCTCCCAATTCATTTTGTATATTAAAAGCTCACATTTGAGAAAAAAACACATGCAGTGATTGGACTAAGAATGTATTATCTACCAAAGCTGACACATTACCACATGAGAAAACAGTTAGAGTTTTTAATGGCCTAGATAGAAGAGTCATAATTAGAAATAACTCAGTTTTCTTGTCAGTTCAGAAATAATCTCATAGCAGGAGGCTAAGTTAGGCCTAATTGCATTTTTTTTTAATAGTTAACCATCTAAACAATGCTCTCATTTCTAAAGTGTTTTAAAAAGATATCATACCTTTGTAGGACAGAATTCTTAATAAATGTTTTAAATTATGGATTATGATCAGTATTTCCATACCTTAATACTGTTCTTGGGAGCAAGAGGAGGTAAATGGAAAAGAAGACCGCATAATAGAATTAATTCATTCGTAAGAGCATTTTTTTCTAAATCAGAGAACACTCTACTATTTACGCAGTACACACTATATACTGATATTCCCTATAGATTATGTGGCACACTATATAGTTATATATTGTATTATACTCCACTTTTTTCCATACACTAAAGTGTTAGTATGTTTGAAATGTATCTAGAGCTCATTAGTAAGAGTTCACACCCAGTACAATTCACAAAGGCTTTGTCTACACTGCACAGTTATTTCAGAATAAGGTATTCTGGAATAGTTATTCTGAAATAGCTTATTTCAAAAAAGCACATTAGGGAAGCCTCAAAATTATTCCGAGGCAGGCTTCCCTAATGTAGACGTGCTATCTCAAGTTAGAGCCCTAGGAGGAATAACTTAGAATGGCCCTGGTGAGGGGCTATTTTGAAATAGCAGAAGTGGAGCATCTGCACAGCCCCTATTCCAAAATAACTATTTAGGAATAGGCATTATTCCTCGTAGAATGAGGTTTACAGAAGTCAGAATAAGCCGTCCGCTATTTTGAAATTATTTTGAAATAACGGAATTGCTGTGTAGACACTCGCATAGTTATTTTGGAATAACAGCTGTTATGCCAAAATAACTTTGCTGTGTAGACACACCCTAACATTTTCAGGCTATCTTCACATAAACCACATAATTCCAAATGAATGGCAATGTGAACAAGTTTCATCCTGTTTTGGATATTCCATCACAGTGCAATGCATTCTGAGATGTATTAGATGCAGGTAAATAGCTTTTGAAATGCCTATAGCAAGACTGTAGTTTCTCTTTTCCTTTGGTTGCTTGATGGGTAGCTGAGCAGACTGATGACCTATTACATGAAGGTATTTGGTACTTATTTATATGTGTGATAGTAGGGCTAATGGATAAAACTTTCAATCAGTTCACCTCAATCTGTTATGAGTGGAAGAAAAATGAAATTTTCAAGAAAAACTTTTTTTTTTAGTTTAGGCTGACTAAAATATTGTGCACATTTGTGTAGCTTTTGATTATTTTTTTTGTAATTTCCTCTTCCAATAAAAAAATTTGGAAAAGTCCAAACATTTTGTTTAGATATTTTTAAAAGAAATGTTTGCACTTCTATATTCAAAACAACTCTTTATTTGAACATTTCCATTAATTACATTTATTTTTAATAAGGAAAATGAAACATGGCATTAAAATAAAATGTTCTATTTCAGGTCAAACCAATTTTGGGATTTGCCAAAAAAATTGAAAAACAAAGTTTAGGATCAATAAAATCAATTTCCATCCCTCAATATTTGAAAATTACCAGCAAGCAAAAATATTTTCACAGCTCTATGTAAAAACATAAGACCTATTCATTTTCAGTGGGTGGTAGGTTCCTAAGTGGGGTAGGTGCTTTTGACAATTTTACCTCATTGGATTATAAAAGGTGGCCCTTGAAGATTCCAGGCGGTGGAAGAGATCCATCTAGATGCTCCTACAGAGCTGTGAGTAGAGCATGGCTTTCAAGCCACACTCCAAGAAGCTGGGAAACCTGTAGTATGAAATCATTGAATCTGTATGATTTATTTCATAATGTGAATAAAACCCTACAAAACTGGAAAAAAGAATGTAAAGTCAGCAGAATGTGCAAATCCCTCTGTAGCATCAAACTTCTTCTAATGAAACTGCTCTCCAAAGTCATGTCAGACAAACACAAACTCCATAGTGTTATGTTCTTCACACACAGAGTGAAAAACACACAGTACTCTTTATGAAGGCTGCAATATAACGTATTTTATTTTTGGAAGGCAAAATAACACCATAGAGCCCCCAAATGAAAGGTACCAAGCAGTCTGCTCACTAAGGGTATGTCTACACTACAGAGTTAATTCGAAATAACAGTAGTTATTTCGAATTAACAGTAATAGCTGTCTACACATACAAACCGCTATTTCAAAATAAATTCGAAATAGCGGAGCCCTTATTTAGAATTAGGTAAACCTCATTCTACGAGGAATGACACCTAATTCGAAATAGCTAATTTGAAATAAGTGCTGTATAGACACTTAATTCGAAATAGGGGGCCTCCAGCCTTCCCAAATTAACTTAATTTGAAATAGTGTTGTAGTCTAGACATACCCTAAGGTAGAGAGGAACAACTCATCCACCTTGCTCTAAGACGGCACTCTGCAGGGACACTGCTCACCCAGAATGTACAGTTCCCTACACACCCCCTAGTCTGTAGGCAGGACTAGGAAACCACTTACAAACTTAAACTGATAGTTTATCATTTTAGTCATTTTCAACATCTCACACAAAAATGTCAAAGAATTGAAAAAAATAAATTATATCAATTGCAGCATATTCCGTACCTGCAGTTCCATCTTTCCACCTTCTTTCCAGCTATTACCTTCTACATTCTTTTCTGTCAGGGGATTGTCAAAAGCATTATCAGAGTTCAGAGACTTATCCATTCTACAAGTGGAAGCAGGATTTATTTTGTTTGGGGAGAACCATATTTTAAGCTAGATACAGTTTTTACTTGCAGAACATTCAGAGTCTGTGGTTTTCATGCCCCCAATCTCACTGAGCCCAGTCAGCAGGCTAGCTCCTAATTTCTTTCTTCAGTTTTTCAATTGGTCATTTATAAGACTTTCTGTTGTAAAACTGACTAAATGAAATATGAAAATGAGTAGTCTTGCGGTACCTTAGAGATTGACGATACATTGTTAGTCTCTAAGGGTATGTCTAGACTACAGTCTTTTGTCGACAGAGGCTTTGTCGACAGATACTGGGGTTAAGCCCCAATGAGGGTTTAAAGTTGTAAATTTATTAAGATGATCGGGGAAGCTTAAAACAATTTTCTGTGAAGTTAGTTTAACAATGCATTAGCACATTTCCTTTTTGTGTCTTTGCAATAGAAAAGGATGGAAACAATTACTTCATCCGGACTACTCCTCATGGCTTGTTCTCACCACATCAGTAATGGGTTTCAGGATCATACCCTAAAACTAGAACAGACATACTATTAGCCAACTGTTCTCCATTGCTGTTTCATAGTTATAATTCTCAAAGCAATTTACTAATAATATTCCATACCTGGTCATCATTTAACAAGTCCCACTCAAAATTGCTTTAATAAGCCACTATTGTTGTTGTTACCCCTACATTTCCCATATGTTAGCATTTATTTTTTTTGCTGATATTAAAAAGACTAAGATAATAAACCTTCTGAAAAAAGACTGAAGTGGGATAGTGTAACTTTCCCACTGATTTTTTTTTAAAAAAATGTTTAAATAAACAATTTACTGTGTGTAATCAGATGTAGAGTTTGCCACAGGAAAATTATATATGTGAGGGTGGCATTTACTATAAACTCATACCTTTCAGGATTAAATTTTCCAGAGCTGATCTCTGACCAAAGAAAATTAAAAATCTCAGCAAACTCTGATCAGATATTTTTTAGTTCTGTATGCCATCAGTACTTGTGAAGAACTTTGAGGTCATTAGATAACAGGCACTGTGTGAGTATAAAGTATTATTTTTATTATGAAGACACCTCAGGTTCAATTTACCCAATGGGAATTTAACTGGAATAAAGCATGTAGGATAGATAAAATTCTTTTGATCCCTTTGTTTGATCATATCCACTATGTAACCCATTCACGTAGGCCCTCATCCTGCACTGAAATAAAAGGGAGTTTTGCTCTTGATTTTAGTGGGAGCAAGTTTATATCCTTTATTACCAAACATTGAGCAAAACTATTCCATATTAAAATGCTGTGATTACACAAATGTTCTTTGATGTGGTTAAGGCTCTGGTATAAGAAAACTGTGTCAAAGCAAATGAGTATTTACATCAAAGACAGAGATTTTACTGAGGCAAGAGGAGTCAAAGAAAAGAAAAAAAAATCTTTTGAATAAAAAGACAAATGCTTCCATTTAACTGTTTATATTAGTGAGAGTTTTATCAGCTTTGTAAAATCATACTTGTACTAGCAGTTGCACAAAACAATGCAGGTTTGCATATGAAGTTTATTTTTAACGCTTAATTTCATCTGAGCTGAGATAAGTTCCTGCCAGCCACTTTGGAAGATTTCTATTAAATGTCAGGCATAATTATATGAAACTTGTAAAAATTTATAATCATCATACTTTTGGAAGCTTTCAAGATTTTGGAGAACCTCTTAAGTATTACTAGTCTCATACTTAGCTTTCCTGTTAAGCATCCAGCTGCCTTGGATGTCATTAAAAATGTTTATCATTCATTTCCCAAGTAATCAATTTAAACTTGAATAAAAATATTGAATTGACTATGAAGAAATATGACTGCTACTTTTGTAGTAAAGATGGTATTTTGACATGCTTTCTCTAGTTAAGGTATTTTAAGAAAATGGCTTATTGCAAAAAAAATAATGAGAACCATAATTTTTTAATTGGCTTTGTACAAAGAGAATCTTCAGCTAACCCCTGATGTGAGGATGTCTGCCAAGGGGATGCATTGGTGGGGTTGTAAGTGGCTGAGAAGCCCAATTCATGAGTTGCAACTTTTCCCAAAGAGACGACAGGCATAATGTGGGAGGAGACATAGTTGTTGGCTGGACTGTGGTTCCCTTTCTTTCCTCCTTCGTTGCTTCTCTGTCTCATGAGTCTGTGAATAACAAGAAGCCAATATACACAGTTCTTAGAAAAATGGACCAATAGTTTTGCCAATGTGTTACTGATTTAAATGCACATTTATGCACATGAAATTGTAGCCATTCATTCCACTCCTTTCCTTGTAAAAATTCTACAGGAGTTCTGTAGTGTTCACCATTCTTAAGCATGGCTACAAAGTTCCAATACAAAGTGTTCTTATAGCTGAGAGAGTTCTTGCAGTGGAAAGTGCAGTAGGAAGCATGTAGCCCTGAAGCCTTCCACTTTCCTACCATATCAGCACATTAACCTAACAATTCAGATGAAAGAGAACTAGAATTCCGCATTGGTGTCAGTACAAATATTTTAACCTTGCCTGATATACTGTGAGTAAGGACCATAAAGACCATATTAAATCTGAAGATTTTTTTTAAATGAATATATCCAATTTTAGAGTATTTGTTAAATGCAGGGGGAAGGGAGAAACTATGATTAAGAGTAGCACCAAGACTCAGGTCTCTGGAAATGTGTTACTGTAGCTATAGCAGTCTTGTAAATCACATAAGTGTTATTCAGGTAGTAGGTTCAGCTGTGTAATCCTTCACTTCCTTTCACAGGAGGTCTGAAATGGGATTACATCAATGTTAACTAGGTATCCTTCTAGTGCACTTTGCTGGCATTGTGCTTAGAGAGCACTAGGATTTTTCAATACCTAGGCACTCAACAGTGTTGTTAGGAATAAAAAAAACTCTCAACACCTGTTTGCAAATACCCCTTGAGACATTATGAGTCAAAGACATATTTTTTCATACATACAATTTCACAAGCATATGCCACAGATTGGTTTTGTATTGTGCCTCTTCCATTTCTGTTTGGAGACTGGCCACTTTCAGAATGAACATGTTGTAAGACACAACCTCTGTGAGGCTTCCCATTAACAACAGATTTTGGAAATCAAATCCTCGTCCAAATGAAATTGATGGCAAAACAAGGGCCAAGTTTTCATTCATGGATATTAGGGTTCAGATCAGGAGTGTCTAATGTCCATTGAAATGAATGGCACCTAAATACCCATAAGGATCTGAGCCTAGCTGAGTAGGTTCTCCCCTAGGCAATACTATGGGAAATTGTGGACAGTAATTTCTCCCTTCTGGCCTCATCCTCCACTCCTTACTTATGTGAGTAATCATTGAAGCCATGTGACTGCCCAATTGAAGGCAATAACATTATTAGCATGAAATAGAATCGCAGAATCAGGCCCCATATTTAGGAAGTGCTACTTCCTCACAATACAAACTCTATGAAGAGTGGCTAGTAAATGTATGAAACAATAACACAGTAGAACCACAGAGTTATGAACACCAGAATTATGAACTGACCAGTCAACCATACACCTCGTTTGGAACCAAAATACACAGTCAGCCAGCAGCAGAGATAAAATAAAATAAAGCAAATACAAAGAGTGTGTTAAACGTAAACTCCTAAAATAATGTTAAAAATATCTGAAAAATGAGAAAACTCTGTACTTGTTTCATGTAAAGATGGTTGAAAGCAGCATTTTTCTTTTGAATAGTAAAGTTTCAAACCTGTAATGAGTCAGGGTTTAGTTGTAACTTTTGAAAGAACAGCCAGCATAATGTTTTGTTCAGAGATACAAACTTTTCAGAGTTACAAAAAAAAAAAAATCTTTTCTCAAGGTGTTTGTAATTTTGAGGTTCTTCTGAAATACAATGCATATGTCAATCCTCATAATCAGTACCTTCCCGTGCACCATCACAAATGTATTGTGGCTGTATAAAAGCTGAGTAGCCTATATTTCCTCTTTGGGAAAGGCTGGTGATCTTCTCAGAGAGTAGTTACTAACGGTTCACAAACATGCTGGAAGAACATAACAAGTGGGGTTCCGCAGGGTCAGTTCTGGGACCAGTTCTGTTCAATATCTTCATCAACAATTTAGATATTGACATAGAGAATACGCTTATTAAGTTTGCAGATAATACCAATCTGGGAGGGGTTGCAAGTGCTTTGGAGGATTGGGTCAAAATTCCAAATGATCCGGACAAACTAGAGAAATGGTCTGAGGTAAACAGGATAAAGTTTAATAGGAAAAATGCAAAGTACTCCACTTAGGAAGGAACAATCCGTTTCACACATACAAAATGTAAAATGTCTAGGAAGGAGTGCTGCAGAAAGAGATCTAGGGGTCATAATGGACCACAAGCTAAATATGAGTCAATGGTGTGACACTGTTGCAAAAAAAGCAAACATGAATCTGGGATGCATTAACAGTAGTGTTGTAAGCAAGACATAAGTCATTCTTCTGCTCTACTCTGTGCTGATTAGGCCCCAGTTAGAGCATTGTGTCCAGTTCTGTGCACCACATTTCAAGAAAGATGTGGAGAAACTGGAGAAGGTCCAGAGAAGAGCAACAACAATGATTAAAGGTCTAGAAAATGTGACCTATGAGGGAAGACTGAAATAATTCAGCTTGTTTAGTTTAGAAAAGAGAAGACTGAGAAGGAGACGTGACATCAGTTTTCAAGTATCTAAAAGGGTGTTATAAAGAGGAGAGAGAAAAATTGTTCTCCTTGGCCTTTGGGGCTAGGACAAGAAGCAACAGGCTTAAATTGCAGCAAAGGTGATTTAGGTTGGACATTAGGAAGAACATCCTAACTGTCAGGATGGTTAAACCCTGGAATAAATAGCCTATGGGGGTTGTAGAGTCTCCATCACTGGAGATATTTAAGAGCATATTGGATAGACATCTACCAGGGATGGTCTAGATGGTGCTTGGTCCTGCCGTGATGGCAGGGGACTAGACTTGGTGTCCTCTCGAGGTCCTTCCAGTACTAGTATTCTAGGATTCTATGACTCTATGATTCTATGTTTCTAACTGTGGCTCCTTTAGGAGGTAATGAGCTTCTTAGGGTATGGGGAGAACCCCAAGGAGCCTTCCAAAGTTTGCAGTATAGGGGTTCCAAATTTCTTATCTATTTAGACCTTCAAATCATTGAGGGGAGGACCTTTGCCATACACAATTTTTTGAGAGTTTTGGACCTGTTCAAGTTTGAACATTTGTTGTCTCTATGCTGGTGGTCACTATATTGTGACTGTGACTCATTGCAACCTTAACTCTTTAGTTTTCTTGAGAGGCGATATATACTCTGAATTCTGACATGAGCTTGCAGCCTTAGCTCTGCCCTCACAAAACTTTTTTTGGACAGAGGATAATTATTTTTGTTAATTGTAAAACATAGTTATAATAGAACTCACATTCCAGTCACTGGTTTGAGAAATCTTGTTCTGTTCCATAGCACTGCCATTCAAAATCGTGCTGAAACATATGTCAATGTGATGTTTTCACTTACTTCATGCTAAAAATACAACTACAGCCTTGACCTATCTTCCATATGTTTATCTATATCATCATCATCACCATACCAAGCTGTTGGGCAATAATACAAACCAGAAGGGAGCATGAAATGTGCAGGTGCTACTTATACTTCAAAAGCTGCAAGTTGAACTTTCATAAGATAGGGCTACAGATTTAGAAATCCCAGCTTCTATTCCATTAAAATAATGATTCCTAGTCAGTTTTGCCAGCAATTTCATCACCTGACTTCAAGTGCAGAAATTGGCTGTTTCTTGGGAATATCACATTATATGTCAATGTAAATTCAAAACAGAATAAAAGAGGGTTTAGATGTGTGTAAAGCAGATTAACATCCTATAAAATTAAGCATGGGGGTTCCAATAATATGCACAAAGATTTCAGCTAGCAACTTGTTTTTGAGGGAAAAGTTTGTTTTCTGAAATTTCATTGCCACTAGTAGATTAAATATCCAGACTATACAAGATCCTAAAACTGAGCACCAGTAGCAAGTATGTCCAGTGGTGCCAGAAAAGAAGGGACATTCAGTACTGTCTTGCTGAACTTCTCAAGTTTTCTATTTGAGCCTAGGGGAATTCCAAAGTGTCCTTACCTCCAATGGTACACTGCTCACACATTTTCAGTCTGCTTGACATCTGCAAAACATTCAGGCTATGTACAGGCTATTTGGAGACAGAATCATATTAAATCTGAAAGCAAATTCGATCTCTTCCCAATTTTGGAGTTATGTTGAATCATAATATGCCATGTGGAATCACAGTATGCCACTTCATGTCAGTTTGTTGTGTGATATAATTCCAAATAACCATGCACTTCATAGCTGAAGTCAATTACACTGACTGTTTACATACAAAGCAAGAAACATACCAGTCGTACATCAGCTGCCATGCATCCAGCACTCATAGGGAAGAACTGTAGGGGAAAAAAGGCAAAAGGTGACAAGGGAAAGAGAAATATTGGGTTGGGGCACAATTTTGTTAGAATCAATACTGTGGCAAGGGCCCCTCTTCCCCAAGCCACTACTGGGGAGGCCTCCTCCCCTTAGCCCCCCCCCATTAGGGGTTTTGCAGCGGGTCTCAATGGTAGGGAGCCCGGGCCACGTGCCCACAGGCTCCCTCCTTAGCTGCCTTTACCTAATGCTGGTCAAAATTGTTCTCTCTGGTCTCTTCCTCTCTGCCTCTCCACCACCTTCCTTTGTCCTCTCCTCTCCTCTCCAGCCTCCAACTGCTGAGGCTTTTAAAGGCCCTCAGACAGACAGCAGAGAAGTCAGCTGGCCCCAATTAGCCTGAGCCAGCTCCCTCCCAGCTGCATCTAATTGGGCTGCAGTTCTCTGCTTCTCTCACAGGGGTTTTTCCCTTTTGGGCTGCCTTTTCCCCCTCTCTGCAGCAGCTCCCTGGCCTGACCCTGTCACACATCCTCCCCTCTGCTCAACCCCATGGGGTTGGGTTACTTGGGTCGGACAACAATGCACCCTTGACAACCCGTCTGCATTCCCATGCTGGGTTCCTGATCTGTGTTGCACATGGAAGTGGAAGGGCTGCAGGGACAGGAACCACCGGGTAACCCTCGAATTTCTGTCCTTGTTTCGTGCATCCACTGCAGAGGTGCATGATCAGTGACCAGGGTAAACTTCCGCCCAAGAAGGTAGTAGCGAAGGCTTTCCATGGCCCACTTTACCGCGAGACATTCCCTTTCTACCACGGCGTAGTTTCGTTCCCTCGGCAGAAGCTTCCTGCTGAGGTACAGGATTGGGTGCTCCTCTTCTCCAACCATTTGAGATAATACGCTCCCAGTCCTACCTCGGAGGCATCGGTCTGCAAGATAAACTCCTTCTTAAAATCAGGGGCTATGAGAACTGGATCACCGCAGATGGCATTCTTGAGATCTTTAAAAGCTTCTTCCGTCTCCATGGTCCACTTTACAATGTCGGGACCACGTGCTCTAGTCAGGTTGGTCAGAGGGCAGGCCCTGGAGGCAAAGTTGGGGATGAATCTGCGGTAATATCCAACCAACCCTAAGAATGCCCTGACCTGCTTTTTCCGGGTTGGTGGGGCCAATTCTGTATTGCATCCACTTTGTTGAGCTGGGGCCTCACTATCCCCCTTCCCACGATATACCCGAGATATTTGGCCTCGCCAGCCCAATCGTACACTTTGCAGGGTTCGCCGTAAGTCCCGCTCTCCTTAATGTCTCCAATACTGCCTCTACTTTTTCAATGTGTGTGTCCCAGTCAGGACTGTGGACAACAACATCATCCAAATAGGCAGCTGCGTGATTTGGCATGGGGCCGCAACAGCTTGTCCATGAGCCTTTGAAACGTTGCAGGAGCCCCATGCAAACCAAAAGGGAGGACCGTGTATTGAAAGAGACCCCTGGAGTCGAAAAGGCTGTCTTTCTTTGGCCCCTGGTGCTAGGGGATCTGCCAGTACCCTTGGTCAAATCAAGGGTGGATAGAAATCGGGCCTTGCCCAGTTGGTCAATGAGTTCATCCACCCTTGGCATGGGATAGGCATCGAATTTGGATACTTCTTTAACTTTCGAAAGTCATTGCAAAAGCGTAGGCTTCCATCTGGCTTGGGCACCATAACAATAGGGCTAGACCACTGGCTATGGACTCTTCAATGACTCCGAGCTTCAGCATTTTTTCAACTTCAGCTTGGACCTCTTTTCGTTTTGCCTCAGGTATCCGGTATGGCTTAACGTGCACCTTCACCCTGGGGTCTGTGATGATGTCATGGTAAACCTCCGTAGTTCTACCCGGTTCTGTCGAAAACAC
Source organism: Rafetus swinhoei (assembly GCA_019425775.1). Taxonomy (NCBI): domain Eukaryota; kingdom Metazoa; phylum Chordata; order Testudines; family Trionychidae; genus Rafetus; species Rafetus swinhoei. Next base: position 122,163,697 of record CM033424.1, read on the forward strand.
ATCCCGATTCCGCTCAATCATGTCGGCTGCTTCAGCCTGTTGGTCCGGAGTCAGCTCAGGAGATATTCCCACCTGCCTTGGTGGGTTTTCCCCTTGGGGTGGTGGCCCCAGCACAACCAAGGCCACTTCTCCTGTCCAGACCCCAAGGTCTTTTGCCCGTCCCGGTCGCTCTTCCGCCTCCTTTCTTCCTGTCTGGACTCGGTCAGAAACTTCAGGGGCACGGGTCCTTGGGGTGAAGGCGGACCTTCTGCTCTGCTGCGCCTCGACTCTGGGGCTGCGGGAAAGTCCCTTAGCTGTCAATCGTCTCTCAACGAGCCACAAGCTCATCAAACGTCGTGGGTCATTCTGGCCCACCCATTCCCGAAGGTCTGGGGTAAACCTCATGTACCGGTCCAGAACGATCACCTCGATAATCTTTTCGGGCTGTGGATGTCGGGCCGCAGCCACTTCGGGCCAGATGGACCAGATCGAACAACTGAGTTCTGGGGCCCTGGTCATCTCGATATCGCCAGTCGTGAAATCTCTGGGCTCTCACTGTGACCGTGACCCCAGCCCGTGCCAGGATCTCAGCTTTCAGCTGGGGGTAGTCGGATGCAGCTTCCTCTGCCATGTCAAGGTATGCCTTCTGGGCTTCCCCGCTCAGAAAAGGCCAAAATGCTGGCCCACTGAGCTTGAGGCCAGGCCTCCCGCAAAGCTGTCCTTCAAGGCCAAGAGATAGGCCTCAACCTCATCGTCTTTTGTCATTTTCTGTAAGTAGAAATTGGCCCGTAAGGGTCGGGCCGCATCTTGATCACGCCTGGACTGTCAGGGCTTTCAGCTGGTTCACCACCTCCTGCAGGGTGGCCCTGTCCTGGGCTACCTGGCTCATCAACAACTGGTTGGTTTCTTGTTGGATCCACCGACTCCGCTGGGCAGCTGCTTGCACCCGAGTAGCCTCTTGTTGGGCAGCCGTGGCCTGCACCAGTGCTTTACCAGGTCCTCCATGGGTACTTTTGCTTTGCGAGGGGTCAACTTGGCTAGATTTGGGTTGCTGTGAGGCCTCACAGCCACGATCCCACTCCTGGCACCACGTGTGGCAAGGGCCCCTCTTCCCAAGCCACTACTGGGAGGCCTCCTCCTTAGCCCCCGTTAGGGGTTTTGCAGCGGGTCTCAATGGTAGGGAGCCCGGCCACGTGCCCACAGGCTCCCTCCTTAGCTGCCTTTACCTAATGCTGGTCAAAATTGTTCTCTCTGGTCTCTTCCTCTCTGCCTCCACCACCTTCCTTTTGTCCTCTCCTCTCCTCTCCAGCCTCCAACTGCTGAGGCTTTTAAAGGCCCTCAGACAGACAGCAGAGAAGTCAGCTGGCCCCAATTAGCCTGAGCCAGCTCCCTCCCAGCTGCATCTAATTGGGCTGCAGTTCTCTGCTTCTCTCACAGGGGTTTTTCCCTTTTGGGCTGCCTTTTCCCCTCTCTGCAGCAGCTCCCTGGCCTGACCCTGTCACAATACCTTTTGCAGGAACATAACTTTAACAAAAATTATGATTGGAAAAAATCAAAACATGTTATTTTGACTGTGTCGTTTCCTTTAAATAATGTCAAAATGTTTTATTGGGATAATGGAGATTCATTTTAGTTTGGCTTGTGCATTACATTAGAGTATTAAATTTTTTATTGTACTTAATATTTTAATGTACTATAAAAGTTAAAACAAAATTAATTATTGTTATTAAATTAAAAGCATTTGACATTATTGACACAATATTTTTGTGAATAATTTTTTAAATTTGCATTTCAAAGGAATATTTGAAATTTTGGCTTTTTAATTCTCATTGGGAAAATGTAGAAATTTTAATTTCACAATTTCTTGATGATCAGAAAATCCTGTTTCTAACTAGCACCAATGAAAACATTTGCAGAGTGCTTAGTGTAAAATGTTGTAAAGAAGTTTATGTACCATTAGAAAATATTTGGTTGTCTTTAGTTTGATTAAACTGGAAACAACAGATCTAGGTTAGTTCATATGTATTTCACAAATGGTTTGCTCATCTATGACATCAAGAGATACACTCAAATTTCTCTATGTCCATCATTTTCCTTTTTTGCAACTCTGAATTCTGAAATTCACACAGGTTCAGCCATCAATAAATAAAAAAAAATCCTGAATTTTGCTTTGAGGTTTGAGTTTACTCTGAAGACCAGACTCTGAAATTGGTGAAAGTTACCCTAAAAAGGAACGATAATGAAGGACTACATGCCTTGAAATAAGGGACACAATGGCTATGTCTAGACTACAGGCTTCTTACGCAAGAAGCTTTTTTTGGAAGAGATCTTCTGGAAAAACTTTTTGCGCAAGAAAGCGTCCACACTGCAAAAGCACATCGAAAAAGCAATGCACTTTTTTGAAAGACAGCATACAGACTGCCTGGATGCTATCTCACATGTAAGCAGTGATTGCTATGGACAGAATGGCCCCCAGGGCACCTGTGCTTTTTCCTCTTCCCTCTTCTTCCAGAAAAACTCACTCTTCCCTGTTCACACACGCCTTTTTGCGAAAGAGGTCTTTCTCAAAAAGGCTTCTTCCTCATAGAAAGAGGAATACCAATTGAGCAAAAACTCCTCTGTTCTTTTGATTTACTCTCAAAAGAATGCGCTTGCAGTGTGGAAGTTCTGTGAGTTTTGGCCAAAAAAAAGGCTGTTTTTCTGACAAAACTCTGTAGTCTAGACATACCCAATGTGATAAACCTTTTTAAACAAATGAGCACACTGTTATATATCTAACAGATATGATAATATCCAGAATGAACCTTAGTGAATTTAAGATTTACTGAATTAAATTTAAGTATGTTTAGGAATTTACTGTATTTAAAGACAAATAAATATGTACTCTTGAGGAACTGTATTCATTTCCATGGGGTTGGAGGAATACAGTCCTTCAGTAACTACGGATAGTGAGGGGTAGTTAGGCAAATTCATGAAGGTTGTAAACCTCCAGAGAATTATGCCCAACTGGAGAGAGGCTGGTTCTGAATCAATTCTCCATAAATCAACCGATAAACAAAGGACTTCTGATTGTATAACCTCAGTTAAAACTGACTCAGGGTTTTACTTCTGATCCAGCAAACAGATAGGACCTTTGAGGCAAGTGGGAAAGGGAAACATTCAAAAGGTTTTGGCCAACATAACTCCCAATATGAAGTCAGTGCTTGTTCTGAGCTGAAGCTGTGATGAACTTTTGTTAGAGTTAGGGAAAGGGAATATGACGTGGTAGTCTTCATACCATGTGTATATGTTCATTTATGGGTATTAATATGTTTTCTCTGTAATGCCTTTCCCTTAAGAATAAATGTGATTGCTTATAAAGAGTTGTGCACGGTAACTTTAAACTGTGAGCAATTACACTCTCTGTGGTACCTGAGGAGAAAAGTAAAACAGATCTGCTTATACAGTCTGTCTTTTCACAGGGGTAGCACAGGGGTAGCACAGTCAATAATTTGTGCAGCCTGGAATTAACTCTCTTAGGGTATGTCTAAACTAGCTCCCTAGATCAATCTAGGGAGGCTAATGAGTGTGACCGAAATTGCAAGTGAAGCACGGGGATTTAAATATCCCGTGCTTCATTAGCATGTTCCCGGCCGGCTGCCATTTTAGAAATTGACTAGCCCGAAGTAACTGCCCGCGTCTACACACACAGCAGTGAAACGGGATTCCGAATTAAAGTCCTAAATCGAATTAGCTGTTATTCCTCCTGGAATGAGGTTTACCAGCTAATTCGATTTAAGGGCTTTAATTCGGAATCCCGTTTCACTGCCACGTGTAGATGCAGGCAGTTACTTCGGGCTAGTCAATTTCTAAAATGGTGACCGGCCAGGAACATGCTAATGAAGTGCGGGATATTTAAATCCCGCGCTGCATTTGCAATTTTGGTCGCCCTCATTAGCCTCCCTAGATCAAACTAGGGGGGCTAGTGTAGACATGCCTTTAGGAAGAAGAGAGATTTATGTCTCCACCCAAGAGAAAGGACAGCTGAGGAGAATGCAGCTTAGGGCAGGTCTACCCATGGGATAAACTAAATTATGCAACTTCAGGTATGTGAATAATATACCCTACATTGATGTCATATGTTGTATACATTGCAGTGGATCAACAAGAGAAACTCTCTGATCCACTTTCCTTAAGCTTCTCATTCTGGTGGAGTATTGGAGTTGATGGGAGCAGTTGATTCAACGGGTCTTCACTAGACTCTCTAACTCAACCCCCGGAGATCAATTGCCGTAGCTTCAATCCACTGGTAGTTGGAGACAAGCCCTTAGAGTGGGTTATCTACTAGACCTTGAAGATGGATTACAGGTGTAGTTGCCCTGAACTGTGACAGCATTCAAGGATGGTGACAACCTCCGTGGGCCCCTGGGCAAGGTGTGTGTGTGTGTGGGGGGGGGGGGAGCTGGCTCCATGCTTCCAGAAGAGGCGAGGCCTTGGGTGGAAGTGGCAGGGGCAGCAGACGCCAATCCCGAGCACCACCCAGTGAGTACCATGCTGACCCCCAGGCAGCCCTCAGTGCTGCATGGCAGGCTTTGCGCCCCCCCGCCCCCCCTGCCCCAGGCTTCAGAGCTGCATGGAGGGCATGGCAGAGCACTCTAGCAGTGATTTAAAAGACCCAGGAATCAGGCTGCTGCTCTACCGCAGTAGTGGCAGCAGTAGTCAGGAGCCCCAGGCCCCTTTGGATAGCCAGGCCCCAGGGCAACTGTCCCCCCATCCTTCCTGTCAGTGGGCCTGACAGTATGTAAACACATCCCAATAGCCTAGAACGTATTATAACAGAATTAGACAAGGATTCCCATTCCTTTTTAAACCTCCTTTTCTAAAGCCAAAGCAGTAAGTGTCTGAAGAGAACACTTGGGAGACATTAGGAGTGAATACAGAGGTACCTTAGGCTGTGCCACTGCTGCTGCTGCTGCCATCACCTCCAGCCGCTGAGCTTTGTTGCTGACACTTCTCTGAATGAAGCTATGATGATGCTGCCAGAATATTATATGCTTGGGATGTACCAACACATATCTCTGGAGGAGCAGGGGAATATTAGTTAGTTAGTCCCTCTCACACACTATACAATAGACTGATCATTATGATACCTAGCTGTGTGGTGTCCCTTGTGGAGACACTGAGGATTGGTAATTTCCCACTCCCCATACTCTCTCTCTCTCTCTCTCGTGTGGTGGTATCACCAGGACTTTGCAATGGCAATGAGAACCCTGGGGCAACTTTAAAAACCATCGTCAGATGTGGCATGTGCCACGCAAAGCCATCCATGCTTGAGAGGTGTTGGTCTGAGCTCTAGTGCACCACTATTTTCAAATGAAACTCATTCCAAAAAAATGCTCTTTCATTAGTCCTTGGGTCAAATCTAAGGGAAATGTTATATTTTTAAGGTTTTGTTGGTATCTGTGAACTGAAACGTATTTGCTTGGAAGGTTGGCATACCTTTATAGTGTGTCACACTAGCAGCATTATTGATGAAAATCTACTAATGCTGATTAAACTAATTGAGTACTACTGGTTTGTTCCTTCCCGCCCCCCTTCCCCTCCAGAATTGCTGAGTTTGTTTGTTTGTTTTTTCTTCAAAGAAATCTGTCAGATCACATGAGTTACCTGTGGTAAGTTACATTATTTTTTGCTTTGGCATCTACTTCCTCATAATTATTTATGTAAAATGTTCAGTATTATGTATGTTTCTGTAAATGGAAAAGTTTTGATTTTATTTTTTTTACCTTTTACACATCTAATCACATGAATACACACACACACAAAACCAGCCAAAATAAAATAAAACAAAAAAAGACAGCATCAGATATAAAGATTCTAAAGTGCTTTCCGTTTTCTATGACTCAAGCAATTATGGAGATGGTGTTCAAGTGTATGGCTATATTTAAGAGTGACCGGTGACCTGTGATGCCCATGAACTCTTCAGTGCAGACATGTTTCCTAAACCTTTTGTTCCATTTAATCTGCCTCAGTTCTTCTACAAAGATTTCCCCTGACAGAATGGCATCAAAAGAAACAATGGCCTTTTCCTAAATAAAAAGGATGCAGCTTTGGGCGGTCTGCCTTTACAAGAGCCAACAACATTTCTTTCAAAGACACCTGCTGTTACACATCAACCAGAGCTTGAAAAGGACAGAGACAATGACAGCTTTCTTTTTTTTTCCACTGTGTGAAACAAGAGTCATGAATTCTATTTAGGCAGCTTTAATTTACGGTGTGCATGCAAGCACTTGCTTCCTTAACCTTCTAAATCATGAATCATAAACATTACCAAAGAGGGTGAGGGAAACAAGTCATTTCTATAGAAATAACCTTAAAAAGAGCTTTGCTTTGAAAACATTCAGAGTTTCACATGTGTGTAGCTGGGCATGAAGCATCAAGTTAAACACCCACACAGAGCATATACAGCTTATCCTCCATTAACACATTTGTGTATTCCTAATTTATACGGGGTTAAGGCTATTGCCTTTTTTAAGGGTGAACACAGCATGACTGAAAAAGGAGAAAAATACACCATGGTATTGCTCTTAAATAATGCCAATGTCCATGACAGCAAGAAGTAGTGACTGAAAAAACCCCCACAAACTGAGAAGACTCTCAGCAGTTCTGCTGGCAAACTTTAGGGTCATTACCCAAGTGAGCCAGAGAGTAAGAATTGCATTTCATGCAAATTTGGGGGGTTTCAATATGTGTTTTCATTTGCAACACAACTATGATTTAGTTGGGGTTGGTCCTGCTTAGAGCATGGGGTTGGACTAGAATAGGGCTACTCAACTATGGAACCTTGGGGGCCACAATGATACTCACAGCACATGCTGAGGGCTGCAATTTAAGTGTGGTTTCATATACATGCAAATATATATGCAAATATGTGCAAATAGCTTCTTTCACACTGATGGGCATGAATACAAAGATTAAGGCAAGACTACCAACACCAGGCCCCATTTAAGTCAGTTCTGCTGATATTAATAAAATGCAATATTTATCCAATTTCCACCAATGTGACAGCACTTTTAATGAGCAATGACAGTCCAGGAATTTAACTACTAAAACGCGTATCAACAGAAGACCATTATACTGACTCATCATTGTGGAGTGTGTTCCCAGTGGAGGCCATGTTCAAAGGATCCCACCTGTGGGCCACGTGTTGAGCTTCACGTAAACCCAAACTGCACTGCGGGCTGCAAATAAGTGGGCCGTGGACCACATGCAGTCCATGGGCCGCGTGTTGAGTAGCCCTGGACCAGATGATCTCCTGATGTCTCGTCAAACCATAATCTTCTGTGATTCTATGATAATCTTTAAAGTGTTCACAAAACCTATTTGTGGTAAAATATCTGTTTTCAGATAAAAAACCTGTGCCTTTCAATTCAGATTTGAAGTCTCTCTCACATACGAGCCTTCTGATCAGAAGAAACCAAAGAGCCCTGGATCAAAATACTCTCCCTGAAGAAAACTTATTGAAGCCAATACATCCCCACTAAATGTTTTGACTTCCATGAAATGGTATGTTTTGGTGAAATTTCAGGTAGTTAAAAAGATCTGATGAGATGATTACTATATATTACTATTGCTTGTATAGGGCCAAATTCTGAACCCCATTCTTATGCTGAGAAGAACTTTATTCGTTGAGTAGTCTCATTAAATATAATGTGGAGTGAAGTACTTCTCACAATGAAAAAAATGTATCAGACTCTAGGTCATAATTCTGTGGATGTGTAGAGAGCTCAACATAAGAAAAAAAAGTGGTGTCCTTGTGTTGCAACCGTCTGGCTAAGATTTTTGAAACACAGGAGTCTCTCTTTAGGCTCCTAACTCTATATTTAAACACCTAAATAAATTTTAAAATGCTGAGCACCTGTCATTTACCATTGCATGCACCTTGAAGGTCATTCACGGTCTTCGAGGGTTTGGTTGTTTTTTTTTAAGGATATTGTTTTTGATTTTTTAGTTGGCAAACAAGGTCAGGCTGTTAGGAAATTGTGAGGGTAACTTGAATGCCTTGCCCTCTGGATGCTATTTTCTCTTTAAACTCTTCACTGATCCTGAAAACTGTATATACTTGTCTGTCTTTGAATAAGCATTTCTCTTAAGCCCTCTTGAGAGAAAGATTCTTTCTTTAGATAGCGTAGAGCTGCCAAAAGTTTACAGCATAAATTCATGTTCTGACCCATCAGACCACCCACCAGAAACATACACATCGGTCTCTTAGAGTGCCAAGATTGGGTATGCTTTGTATCTTTCTTTGTGAATGAGCAGAAAAGTGAAGTCTTTCTGCCCCCTATTAAGAACATATTTTCTCTTTCCTACCTCAGAAAGAATATCTTTCAAGATAGATTCCCCCATATCGTTAGGAAACAATATTCAGGCTGTAAATAAGAAGCACATGTTTAACAGTGAGAATAATTAACCATTGGGAAAATTTACCAAGGTTGACCCTCTATACTTGACAATTTAAAAAACAAGATTGTAGGTTTTTTCTAAAATATCCTTGTGCAAAAAGAAAAGGCAGAAAATATGCTAATGATGTTCTGACTTCTGCCAATGAGTCCCTCATTAGCATATTTTCTGCTGAAAAAAATGTAGTGTAGACATAGCCTGGGGAAAAACTTAATAATTAAGATAGACTGATTATTTAGCATTCTTAAGGTTATATTATATAACTCAGAAATACATGGAATAACTTGATTTACAGTAATTATTATATAAATATACCTTTTTGTTTTGTTATTCAGAAGTTGGATTTGTGTATATGATTGTAGAAAAAATTATCCAAAGAGAGCTATTTTTTACCTTGGGTGTTCTCTTTGTAGTTTTAAGCATTATGCAGCACAAATGTAGTTTGTTTTTTAACTTAGAAGGGAAGTTTTCATTTTAAGTTTCATGGTCCTCTGCAAAGTTTAGATGAGTCATTTGTTGCAAATAGTTTTGTTTTCTTTCAATGGCTCATTTATCCAATTTTCAAAATGAATAAAATAATTTCTGTAAATTTTGAATTATCATGAAGGGAAAAGAGTAAAATCTATTTTTAGAATTTGTTCAAAAATTAATCTAAAGTGCCAGTTTAAAATTTAAATCAAGTTATGAAACTAGATGAAACTTCCTAAATGAGGGAGCACTTTGTTATATTTGAAAACAATTAGCTTGGTTATTTACAAGTTAGAAATATTTCTGCACAGGGCTGCTGGAATAATTTGTGTAGTTGGGCTGCCTGAGAGCCATTGAATCAAACTGCAAACCCTGTACATAATGAAAACCACTTCAAGCCAAAGGATGCGGCAACACCTTCAGAATGCCTAGTTCTCCCATCTGTTTGTACATTATATTCACAAATAGGTCCAGCATGTGACTCCCTTATTTCTTGATAATTGAGGGCCCCTATGTAGGAAAACAAGCCTCTTCAAGAAAGCACTCAAGCACCATACTTAACTTTTAGTACATGCTTAGGTTCTACTGAAGTCAGTGAGATATAAGCACATGCAACCTGAAATAGGGCTTGTCTTACCCTCTATGATAACACTGCTCTACAGCCAAAATGTTTCTGAAATAAATGTAGTCAAACTTTACTAATTCTGGATCACTGAGAACGAAAATGATGCTTAAAATTGTTGATTGGCTCTAGTTTTCAAGATATGCTATTGGGTCAGTATATACAACCCTTGACTTAGGAATGGCAGAGGATAAGTGAGTTATAAAGGGAAGGGATCTTAATTTAAACCAGAAATGACTAAAATACATCTTTGACTGGATCTATGAATAAATCTATGACTGGGTTTGGACAGTACTTGCTTTTTAGGCAAAACAATGAATGATGCAATCTGAAGCTGGTATTGCGTCATACATGATATGAATTGCATCATGTTATTCCTAGAAGTCATGGATGATGCAATCATAACGAAGCTTACATCACTCTGCTGAACAAATCGCCCTATATCAGCTCTAGAAATCATACAGTGTCGTGCTCTCTTATTTGTCAGTGTTTGATTTTGCAAAGGGACACATTTCTGTTTAGCCAAAGTGAGCAGAGTTGCCTCGTACTTGTGTGAACAGTGCAGATAACTTCTGCTATGTTTGTGGTGAAGTGACTTTTGCATCACAAAAGTGCAGTATAACCACTATGGTTAAGAAAGCCTATCACCTTTATTTTGGCTGCAAAATTGGAGATCAGGACAAGAGGTGGGCCCCACCCATATGCTGCAACACTTGTGCAACAAATCTTCGCCAGTGGTTGAACAGGAAAAGGAAATCTATGCCTTTTGCAGTGCCAATGATTTGAGAGCCAACAGATCATACCAGCAATTGTTACTTCTGCATGGTGCCTCCAGTTGGGAAAGGTGTGTCAAAGAAGAAAAAGTGGACTGTGCATTATCCAAACATTCCATCAGCTATACGCCCAGTACCCCATGGAAAAGGACTGCCGGTTCCTGATGCACCAGAATCATTCTCACTTGAGTCAGACGAGGAAGAGGAAGAGGCTGAAACTTCTGGTCCTGAACCATCAATGTCACAGGACCCACATTTTCTCCCATCCTCCTCCTCTGAACCACACCTCATAACACAAGGTGCACTGAATGACCTTGTCAGGGATTTGGAACTACCCAAGAGTAAGGCAGAGCTGTTGGGCTCCAGACTACAGCAGTGGAATCTCCTGGCAGGTGATGTTAGGGTTTCCATGTTCCGTGACTGTCAAAAGGATCTTGTCCCATTCTTCTTCATGGAAGGTGATCTTGTAGCCTGCAACAACATCGATGGTGTGATGGCAGCCCTCAACATCGTTCACGATCCAGATGAGTGGAGACTATTCATTGGTTCATCGAAGACGAGTCTTAAAGCTGTTTTGCTGCATAATGGCAATGTTTTGCCATCAATTCCAGTTGGTCATGCAGTCCATATGAAGGAAACCTATGACAACATGAAACAACTTTTGAGGTGCATAAACTATGACCAACATCAGTGGCAGCTTTGTGGCGATTTGAAGGTTGTTGCTCTCTTGCTTGGTCTGCAGACTGGATACACAAAGTACTGCCATTTTCTCTGCGAATGGGATAGTCGTGCAAGAGATTCCCACTACATCAAGATAGATTGGCCACTCCGACAGTCATTGGAGCCTGGGAGGAAAAGTATTCAGCATCCACCACTTGTTGAATCAAGGAAGATTTTGTTACCACCTTTACACATCAAGCTGGGTCTGATGAAGAACTTTGTCATGTCCATGGACAACACACAAGCAGCTTTCCAGTACCTCTGTGGAAAATTTCCAAGGTTAAGTGAAGCTAAGATAAAGGAAGGTGTCTTTGTTGGTCCTCAGATTCGTGAACTTCTTCGAGATGATGCATTTGACCATGCACTGCGTGGCAAGGAAAAGACGGCATGGAAAGCCTTCCAGTTAGTGGCAATAAATTTTCTCGGAAACAACAAGGCAGACAACTACAGGTTGTTGGTGGAAAACCTCCTCAAGGCACACAAAAGCCTTGGTTGCAACATGTCACTAAAGATACATTTTTTGCACTCTCATCTAGATTTTTTTCCACCGAACTGCGGAGCAGTGAGCGACGAGCACGGCGAGCGATTTCACCAGGACATTGCAACAATGGAGAAACGCTATCAGGGCAAATGGAGCCCATCAATGCTTGCAGACTATTGCTGGACAGTGACAAGAGATGCTCCATTTAATTAATACAAGAGACAAGCCAAGAAGCGCCGAGTAGACACTGAATAGGACTAAACTATGTACATAATAGTTTTTTGCCTTTTGTTTCATAATAAATTTTATTTATATAACCCTTTGCTGATTTTTAAAGTGTTACATAAACAGGACAGGTGAAAGATTATCATGTAAAGCAACCATAAACACATGAAAAGACCTAGGTTTACAATTTATGATTAAAACTCTACTATCTACACAATATACATAGACGTAAAATGTAAAAACTTAAATATCTTGGAAACAGTAGCCAATCAGTTGTTTTAATTGTCATATTTGAATTCAGCTCATCAAAATACATAATAAATAGCACATTTTATCTCTGAAGCAGACGACTTCTAAAAAATTGTAGACCAGTGTAATTGATACAAACTTGTGGGGGGAAAAACCCTGTGCAGTAAAATGAGGACAATTGTTTCTAAAATTTAAAGATAATCAGACCTGGACCCAGATGCAATTTTTAAAAATTGTAACAATCTATATTCTGAAATGGACCATGGAGAAAATTAGAATACCTGGTTCAAAGTGGGCTTAGATTTGGATCTGAGCATCATGATTCAAACTAAACTGTATAAATAAGGACAATATTATGGCTACATCTACACTGCTGAGCTATTTTGGGATACTTCCAGTATTCCAAAATAGTTATTCCACATCTTTTGAGTAAGACCGTTATTTAGAAATATTACAAGCTTGCTATTCTGACATCCCTGTAAACCTCATTCCACAAGGAGTAATGGACATTTTGGAACAGTGCTCTATTCTGAAATTTGGCACTGTGTAGACAGTGCCAAATTTGGAAATAAGCTATTTCAAAATTAACTCAAAATAAGCTACTCAATTTGTGTAGCTTATTTCAAGCTCTGGGTGCAGTGTAGACATACCCTATGTGTCCTCAGAAACTTAACTGCACAATTCAGTATTGGCACAAAATTACATTTACCAACAGAGACTGCAAACAGTGGGAAAGCAAGCTATTACATCTGTAATGCAAAATGATTTTTTCCACACTGGTCTACACAGTTCCATTTCTGTGCACAGTTGTGTCTGTCATTGTGAACAGCTGCATAAACAGTGGAAGTAGGTTGCTGACATTAATTAAAACAGTTATCCCTACTGATTTACTGGCATTGTTCCATTATTTGGTCAAGCAATGCTGGTAGACAAAATCTTGTACTAATGTGAAATTGTACATTTGGATTGTTTTGGTTATACATAAAGGAACAAATTCATCCCTAATGTAATTCTATTAAAGTCATTAAGGTTGCATGGGATAAATTTGTTCCATCTATCACTTTAGGTTATTTACTATAATGTATCTTACATTAGACCTTATAATTTATATAATGTTCTTTAATCTATCTATATATTTTAGAAATGTGTGTCTGTCTATCTATCTGTCTATGAGTCTGTTTGCTGAAGAACATCTCCTTAACAGTAAGGGACAGAACCACCAAACTTGATATGCTGCTTCCTCTTTTCCTAACCTAAAGCAATGCCAGGGATGGGTTGTACCAGGAAAATAGGAAGTGCCTGGAATGGGATTGTTTCCCCTAACATGGAAAGGGAGGGGGCTGACCAGAGGAAGAACTATATGCAAAGTTATATGCAGAGTGACTACTGAGAGCAGTGAGTGTAGTGGATAGCTATACTGGGGGCAGCCACACCAGCAGGAGAGTAGGCAAGTGGGAATGGGGCTCCACATGGCTGGCCACTGGAGCAAGAAAATGATCTCCCTCTTTCAAATCCCTCCCCCAGCCCAAAGCTGCAGCACAAGATGGGGGGAGGGGGTGCTGCCAGACAGCAGCCCCACTGTGCCCCCACCACCAGGACAACTCCCAGGGCTGGGCAGTGCAGCCCCAACCACTCTTACCCCCAGGACATGTGAGGTATGGCCACAAACCAGAACCAGTGCCCTTCTGGCCCCCAGGACATGCTGTGGGGGGACCCAAAAAGTACAGCCCAGTCACCCCTACACCCCTCAGACATGCCAAGGGGGGCCACGAACCATGGCCCATCACCCCCACACACACCCAAGAGATGCCAGAGGGAAACACAAACCACAGCCTGATGCCTCCCCCAACCACAGGAGACCCCAAGAGAGGATGAAGTGGTGCATTTAATCTGCTTATTTTTCTCTATATTTGAATCCATGGATTATCAGCATACTGTCCTTTGCAGTGTCCGAGGAGGCCTTGTTCATTGATTAGCATAAATCTCGTACAAGAAAGAATTCTGCCAAGATGTAACATGTGAAAAAGTGATTGAAAGAGGCTTTGGACTTAATTGGACAGATCACACACGGATGACACTACTGTGACAGTTGCTGTGGAAAGCTGACTTGACCTAATTAATAACAAAGAACTAGAAATACGAAAGGAAAACATTGAGAAATGAATCCAAAATGGTATGGAGTCTTCACTTAGCCAACATGACCGAGTCAAAATATAGGTCATAGGTTGAATCTGGAACAGGAAAAGGAGATGGAAGTGTTCCAGATAAGACAATCTACCAAATTCCAGATACATGTATTTACCCCAAACCTGACTTCATGAAGAAGTGGTGTCGCAGTCCATTGCAACAATGGAAATTGAGACATTCTGAAGAGAGAAAAAAATCATAGGACAGTTTAATTCAACATTTTGTCAATTTTTAAATGACCTGTATTCTTGCCCTGGCAAATGCCTAGTTGTAGCATACTTGGATTGTTTTGGTTGGCAATTCATGAAGTACTAGATGCTTACAAAAAGCAAATATATTTGTGGAAATGTATCAGTATCAGATACTGATGGGCAGATACAATAGTGTTGCAGGCTAACTAGTTATGCACTCAATTATTATGTATTATACACACAGCAGGGGGTGTCAAACCAAAGGCACAGAGTCCAGATGCGACCCTGGCTTGCCTGGATCTGACCCCTGATGTTCAGGGTTTTCTCCCAGCATTGGGGAGCCTGCACTGGTGTTCCAGCCCTCTTGTGTGTCCCCCCCCCCGTCCCCCCCCCCAGCTCATGGGGGTGGAGAACCAAAATCTACTAGCCTGGGCCTGGTGTGCTTCTTACTTGTGTGCCGCCCCCTTGACTGATTTTTCAAGTCAGTGTCCCCTGACCCAAAAAAGGTGCCCCACCCCTGACATACAGTATAGAAAGTTGATCATTTTGGACAACAAATGGGATGACTTTTTTATGTTGGGAGAATAAACATACTTATGAAATGAATTACATACTATGACATTTGTTTTTCATTAAAGAAAATATTTGAGTTTTTACACCAAGGTTGGTCTCTCCTGCCATAAGGTATGTATTGTTTTTTACTTCCCTAAGTGCCTGCCTGCTTCTAGCTGCTCTGGTTCCTTTCTGCATCTGTCCTATCCTCTGATAGAGGTCCACCACTCATCCAGCTTCTTTTCTCTGCTTGGCTTCTGTAAGAACCAAAAGAATATGGGGATAATATTTTACGTAAGCAGTGAAGTCCACATGTGACGAAGCTGTTCTGCACTGCATTTACATTTTGGGGGCATATTCTGGCATGTTACCATAATTATGGTTTTCTTGGGTTCATTCTAAACAATCAAATAATTATATCAGTTTTTCCTTTATATCACACTTTACTTATTACAAGCCTCTCACATAATGCTTTCTTAGATTTCCTTTCTGGAAAGTTTATTCACATTCTAGAAGGGAAGGATAACAACTTAGAAACAGCCACAGACACCAGCCATGTTCAACAGACATTTACCATTCCCTTCATTCTGCTAATTAACAAACTGACGTGGTCAAATTCTCTTCTCTTTTGCACTAGTTCAGCTCTACTGAATCAAGAGAGATAAGTGCATAGCCAGGGATGGTACTTGGTCCTGCTGTGAGGGTAGGGGACTAGACTTGACGACCTCTCAAGGTCCCTTCCAGTTCTATGAGATAGTTATATCTCCATATATATGTAAATCAGAAAAAAAAATTGGCCCCATGTGCCTGTGGCTGTTTCTGTGTCCGTACAAGTAAATAATAAATCATTTGAAAAAATCATCAGAACAGTATTAATCTTTTTATTATGTTCTAAAAAGGGACAAACTTTTTAAGGAACCTCTGTTCATTAATTATGATGATGATCTATTATTTATGTGGTTCACAGTGTGTTAGCCATAGAATTACACTAGATAATGTGGCCTATGAGCCAGGTACAAGGCCACTTCTCTTTAGGAAAAGGAAAGCATAAAAACTACAGAAATGCAGTAGACATGACCAGAAAAATTTACTTCCAGTCAGGTATTACTATTGATTTTTATAGTGTTTGCTCTGCCAGGATTTTGTAGTCAGTCCTGGCAGCAATTCAAAATCTGCATTTAAAAAGAATTTTTTAAGTGGTGATCCTGAGCCATTTTCTCTGTGTCAGAAATAAAAGTGTATTCTTAATGAAAAAGGCACTCTAGATATAAAATATTTAAAGGCTGCATGCTAGAATACTTACTGCTTTTTCTATAGGGGGACCCTCACATTTGCTTTTGTGTACCAATGCCAAGCAGCATCTTGATCAGGATGAGAGTTAAAATTGGTGCTGCACCTTCATCCATCAGACCCATATCTCTTATTGAGGTTGATGTCTGAAAATTATTGATGAGTCAAGGTGGAGAGTCTGTATAAGCTTTAAGATTCTAGCTCACATGATGAGAAAATCACCTCAAAGCTGGCTGTTCATTGATTTTTTTTTCCAAGAGAACTATTAGCTGTTAGTGGGCCTTGCTGCTGACGGTGTGCTAAACAAGAGATACAGCCAGCTTACTAGAACTATCAAGCTTTATTGTTAAATATAATCTTTATTTCTCTGCTCTCCAAATATCAGAGCTTTGCACAGGCTTCTCTTAAACTTTCTTTCATGTCCCTTCTTATACATTTCCCCCTCTTTGGCAGTTCTACTAGCCACCTTGACTCATCAAGAGGAACTCAAAAAAGTCATTTTGCAGACCTGCTTGTAATATTTGTGTCCAGTTTGGGGTTCCATGACAAGAGGTTCAAGCTAAAAACTCAATTCAGATTTGTCCAGAGATTGATTTATTGTTTCAAAGCAAACCAAGATGGAGGGATACTAAAACACTGCATGATCTGATTGTACTCTCACCTAAATATAACACTTATGGGGTGTTGCAGATAATAGAGTAGGAAATGGGGGGATTTATAGTCATATGTTTGGCCTACAGATAACTGGGATAAATTCAGATTACTGAGGCTCTCTCTATCTGCTAATTTAGCATTGATATATAGGAGGAAGGACCTTAGTTGAGTTCCTTCTCTGAGCACAAAAAGAAGTGATTCTTCTTTCTAGCTGGAGTACGAGATAGGGGTGAGAGATATGCATTTTCATCTCTAAACAGTTCATCCTTCTCTCCTTCATCCTCCTTCCACCTAGCCCCTACCCACCTCCAAGTACTCCAGTTCCTCTCTGAAAACACCCCAATAGAAATTTATCCTTAAATATCCCAATGACCTAAACAAACATACAAACTCAGGAGACCCTTAAAACCTGTAGCTGCTGGAGAACTTTTATGGAAAAAGGCCTTCAAATTCTGGGGTAAAGTCAGAAGCATTAACAATCTGGTTGGTTTAGCTCCCTACTCTATTAGGGATCCAGACTCTGACATCACTATCATCTTCCTCTTTCTCTACCAGGATGCTCATTTTTATTTGCTAATGTTAATGTTGAGACTGTTCTGCCAGACACTATTTTGTGTAAACAAATCTTGGAAAGAGTAAAATACCACATATCTATACTGGCTGTGAATTTCAGAAAGCAGCCAATGCAAGAAACAGTGGTACCTGAAGTGTTGCCAAAACTCAACACAGCCATCCAAGCCAATTTTACTTCTAAGCACTACTGTAACTGAAGGTTCCTGGGCTCCAGAATATGACATCTTCACACATAAAACAGCCACCGTTTTTTCTGAATCTCTTAATTTAGATGAGAAGAGATGATAAAACAAGAAAGAAAATAAAAGATTCCGTGAGAGGTACAGTATGTAGTACTTTTCCAACTTGCTGCATCAGGTCTGCCTCACAAAATACCAGCTGCCCTTGGAAAATGGCCAAACCTTTAAGAATTTAGAGCTACAGAGAAAATAAAGGAACCCTGATTCATAGATTCCAAGGGCAGCAGGGACCACTGTAATCATCTTGTCTGACCTCCTGTATACCTCAGGCCAGAGAAATGTCCCCAAATAATTCCTAGAGCAGAACCTTAAGAAAAACATCCAGTCTTGATTTAAAATTTGTAAAAGTTAGAAATTCAACCACAAACTTTGGTAAATTGTTCCAATAGTTAATTATTCTCACTGCTAAAAATTTGTTTTTTATTTCCAGTCTGAATATGTCTAGCTTCATTTTCCAGGCACTGGATTGTATTATACTTTTATCTGCTAGACTGAAGAATTAATTGTCAAATATGTATTCCCAGTGTAGAGACTTCCACATTGTAATCAGGTTGCTCCCTCGCCTTGACTTTGTTAAGCTAAATAGATTGAGCTCTTTGACACACTATAAGGTATGGTTTCTGATCAGGATTCCCTTTTTTATGTGCCCCCTCAAATTGAATTTTAGCCATAATGCAACATTGGAAGCTCATGTTCAGCTGATTATCCACCATGATCCCAAAATCATTTTCAGACCTTTTGTGCCCCAGGACAGAATCCCTCATCCAGTAAATATGGTCTTCATTCTTTGTTTCTAGATGTATACATTTGTATGTAACTGTATTACAATGTATATTATTTGCTTGGACACAGTTTACTAAGCAATGGAGATTGCTCTAAATAAGTTTTTCATGATGTACCACTTCTTCAATTTTGGTGTCATCTGCATATTTTATTAATGACGGTTTTGTTTTCTTCCAGCCCATTGACAAAAATTATAAAAAGCATAGAACTAGAACCATTCCTTGCAGGATCGAACAGGAAATTGTCACTGGATGATAATTCCCCATTTATTATTACATTTTGAGACCTATCAGTTAACCAGTTTTTAATCCATTTAATATGTGCCAAATTAAAATACAGAATAATATAAAATTAATCAAAATTTTATGTTATATCAAAGCAAAAGTCTAATTAAATTACATCGATACTATTACCTTTAGCAACCTAAATCATCATCTCATTACAAAAAGATAAATTAGTTTGACATGATCTATTTTCCATAAACACATGTTGACTTACATTAATTACATTACCCTCCTTTTTTTTTTAATTACTCACGTTCCTTATCAGCGGCTCAATTATCTTACCCTAAATGAATATTGGTTAACAGGCCTACAGTTAACTAAAATCATCCTGTTAACCTTTTTTAAAAAAAATTGGCACATTAGCTTTCATTCAGAATTCTGAAGCTTGTCCAAAATCAACATTAACAGTTCAGCACGTTCCTCAGCCAGCTCTTCTAAAATATTTGTATGCATTTCATGAGGACATGCTGATTTAAAACTCTACGGCTATGTCTACACTACATGGAAGATTAATACTGCCGCGGTCTATCTTCTGGGGTTTGATTTAGAGGGTCTAGTGAAGACCTGCTAAATTGAACTCTGTCAGCACTGATACTCCTGCTCCTCACAAGGAGTAAGGGAAGCTGACAAGAGTATTTGCTCCCAATGGGATCCCTTTGTGTGGAAGGCATGGAAACTCAGTTTAAGATACGTCAACTTCAGTTATGTAATTAAAGTTATTAACCTATCTTAATTAGACCTTCCACTTTAATATAGACCAGGCCTAACTTTGGTAGTTTCTGTTTAACATGCTCCAGAGTTACTAGAGGAATAGAAAAAAATGTGATCTTCACCACAGAATAAGACTATATAGTCTGTTCTAACTGCAGATACAGAACAGAAATATTTATTGAACATGTCTATCTTTTCTGCGGTATTATTGATAATTCTACCATTTCCATCTAATAATGTACCAACACAATGTAAGGATTCACCATGTTCCCATATATTTTTTTTACAAATCCTTTTTATTGTTGTCAGCTGTGTTATACATAGATTTCTCTTTGTATCCCTTGGCTACGAATATCAATTTTCTATAATTCTCGGTTTCTGATTTATATTCATTACTATCACTTCTCTTTTCTCCCAGTTATACACACTCTCACACACACACACACACTCACACACACACACACACACACTCTTCTTTATAACTGCCTCCATTTCCTCTCCTATCATAGTCTTCTTCCTCATTTGTAGGATTGTGGCCTTTGGGCATCTAGTAATACATTCTTAAATGATTCCCAATTACCTTTGATATTTTGCTAATTAAATCCTTCTGAATTAGCTCATAATTGTTTTCAGTTTTGTGAAATTGGCCCTATTAAAGCAGCAATAATATATATTTGTGGTATGGACTTTATTCTGTTAGTACAGTACAAATGTGATCAAGTCAGGATACTTGTACCTAGGCTACCCATTTAGGCTACAATATGTTTTAAATTAGGAAATTGCCATCTCTGATGTTTAGAAATTCCAAGGATGTTTTATTACTGACAATATGAAACCTATACTCCAGTATGTGTCACTCAGTTCCCATGACAATGCAGGGTTTGGGGCGGGGGGTTGGACACATTATATACAGGTACATATGGAGTCAGTCATCCTGTTTTGTAATCGGTAGTCTGTAACACACACTAACTGCTATCACATCTTGTAGTTTTGGCCATCCCTAGGAGGGTGCAGGGCCTGTGGCAACCCTCTGCCCCAGGCTCCACTCCCTACTCCTGTTCCACCATGCCCTGTGCCATTCTCCCGTTTTGCCTACTTGAGCTTTCCAATATAGATTATAAACATTTATTTTAACATTCCAATAATGCAAATCATCCCACCAGGTTTTGTTAATACCACTTCAACTGAATTCATGCTAATACATGAGCAATTCTAATTCCTTTTGTTTGTTACCCAGGTACCTAGCATAAGTGCTTAGATAATTCAAGATTTTTTTCTGTCCTTGTCCCTTGGTTTCTTGATTTATTTTGTTCTCAACAACTCGGTTTTGTGCTAAGTGTTCATATCTTCCCTCTTTTTATCTTTCCTGTTTCTTATTTGTTAGACCTGCTCCTGGCTACGTTAGCTTGCCACAATGGAAACTGATCCCCTTCTACTAAGGTAGAACCCTTCTAAACTATACTGTTCCCTATCCCCGTAGAAGATGGACAAATGTCCTACAAAGCTTTGTACCCCTATACCTCTTACCCATCCAGCAGTTCACTACCAGAAGCTACTGCCTCCTGCTTTCCTTTACACTTCTGAGTTGCCTGTAGTCATCTACTATCTGCTGCCCCACCAGACAATGTAATTAGTGTTCATATCCATTCACCCATCACCAATGGATCTTGGCTCACTGGCTTCAGGAGACCATCCAATTGTGTCTCGGTTCTAGGAAAGCAGCACACTATCCTTTTGTCTATCTATCTCTTGCATAATGTTCTTTTGGTTCTTCTGACCACTGAATTTCCAACAAGGATTGTCTGTCTTCCTAGAATGCTACCTTAGTAGATGGGGACCAATGTCTATTAGGGCAAGCTGGCTAGAGTAGCTACGAGTGGGTCTACAGTTGCTGGACCCAAGTATCAGAGTTGAGCTAACACATCCATACCGAGCTATATTGACCTTCTAACTCATCCCTGAAGCTTGAGGTGTGTCCACACTGCAAAATGACAGATCCTGGACTCATCGTGAATTACAGCAGAACCTAGGGCCTGACTCAAACCTCTAGCAGGCTCCTAGGACCTGGGTCCTGGCTTGAATTCTTGCTGAACTAAGTCCGACCAATTTATGTGTGGCTGAAAGTAAGACTTGGGCTCAAACATGAGTCAGAACCCCAGGCTACCTTGATGTCCAGACATGCTCATTGGGGCCTATGTGTGAAGCTACCTATATATTAAAAGTCAAGCATGTGCATGTATTTTTGCAGGATTGGGACCTAAAGTGTCCACATAGAGATTTTCACTTGTTTAGATAGACTGATTTAAAAAACAATTTTAGTCACAGCAATAAAACAGCAAGTCTTCACTTTTTACTGTTTGCAGTGTGACATTTTGCCTGAGTGAGGCTTTCAGAATTTGGCTGTACTTGCTTAGAGAAAGAGAAATCTATCATTCTCCACAAGGCTCAGTAACTAAATTTAAACTCTTTTTTTATTCCACCTCCCCTCCCCACACACACTTCTATTATGTCCCCATGCAAAATTATGCATATCTTTCTCCAGGAGATGGTAGAGTAAGGAGATTGTGTTAGAACTAATGACATGGTCATAATTACTATTATTTGCAATCTTACTGTTTATTTGAGATATGTGCATTGGTCAGCCTGTCTGTCTGTCTGTGAGTTCATTTGTTCAAGAACTCTTAAACGATAAGAGTGAGGACCAGCAAATGTGGTATGCAGCTTCCTCCTACCATAACTTAAAGTAAGGTAAGGTTTGGTTTTGCCAAGACAATGTGATGTTCCTGGAATCTGATTGTGTATCATACAATGGAAAGGAAGGGGTCTGGTCAAAGGGAATTATACTGTAGAATGACCATGGAGGGCATCAAGGGGCCAGAGATGAGACCAGGACAGCTATAACTCTGTTGGAACAATAGGGGGTAGAGGTAGTGAAAGGGACAGCTGTCAACTATGTATTTCAGAGAGTTTCTCTGTATGTCTATTTGTCTGTGTGTCTATCTGTTCCCCAGCTGGGGGACATGCACCCCTTCCCCAGCTGTGCCTGCTGGAACTACTATGGACAGGTGCTTCTCACCTGGCCCCAAGCTGCTGTGGTCGGAAAAGGCTGGGGTTGACCTCTCTCCTCAGGGGAGTCTGTATATGGAACCCTCAACCCCAGCCCCACTCCAGAACAATGATTTAAATGAAAAAAAAAAAAAAAGAAAACTTATTTGAGTTTAGGACCCAAGAAGCTCCAGGTAAATCTTCTAGTGTGCTATATTTAAAACTCCTATGCACAACTTGCAATAGGCTTTGGACTTGTACTCTTGTCAGGTGGCTTAGTGGAGCACAAGGGAGGGCAAGAAAGATGTACTGTTCAATGTCACTGTTTTCTCACTTTGACACTCAACACTGATAACATGGTTTTTTTCCTCAGTAGGTGGTATCTTTTATGCCAAACAATGTAGTAGTGGCAGTGTGATACACAAGCAGCAGTGGTCCTTTCAAGGGTTGGGTAATGTTAGATGGCCTGCAGCTGTGATGTCTGTAGAAGTATATTTTCGGCCTTAAACAGTAAACAGCAAAGATGTGCTCAAAACTGAGGGGAAAAAAAATCAATGAAAATGTTTTTCAGGCTGTTTGGGAAGGGGCAGTGGGGCACAAAATGTATTTATTATTTAGTTTTATTGTGGTTACAACTAGGAATCCCAGACTTGCACTAGGACCCCCACCGTACAAGGTGCTGTACAAATAGAAAACAAAAAGACTGTCCTTATCCTGAAGCAATTGCAATCAAAGTTCTGAATAAATATTAATGCCTTCTGTCTAAGGATCCCATAGTGCCTTGAAAATACAAGTGAATCAAGCTGTTGAGTGTTCAGATTTTAATAAGAAGACTACAGAATGTCAACAAACCCGGCTCTTTTGGAATTTATTAATCAAAGATTGTTTGTCAAATATGTATAGGGCATAGTCTAGAAAATAAGGTAATACTTGCCAAACCAGGCTGGAGAAATGACTTCCCAATTCAATTCATTCCCAGATAATACTCAGGAATTCTTCCCCTTATATAACATAGGAAAAAGAGAGAAAGTAAATGACCCATGGGGTTCTTTTCATGATATCTAGTTTACCTAACTAAGGGCGTTGACACAGGCATAACATGATGCACACACATGTACTTTGGCCACCTTGTCAGATTTATCCTATGATATTAACACTACCACTTGGGGGACAGAATCCCAGGTTTCTGTGCATCACAGAGTGACACTCTACTAACTGCCTTTTGTGTGTTGTTCATGCTATCGTCTGCATTCGCCCGTCTACTAATGGTAGTTCTTGCGTATGTCTCATCAACGATGGGCAAGTGAATATGTGAACTGAAAATTGGTCATGTTCTCTAAGGCTTAGTTGATGACAGAGGCATATTCAGGAATACCAGTGTGAGAAAAATGGGAAAGGCTGACCAACAATTGTTATATGTATTTAATTCCTTTAACAATATCTATCTATCTACCTTCCTTCCTTCCTTCCTTCCTTCCTTCCTTCCTTCCTAGTAAACCTTTAGATTTTAAAAAAACACTGAAGAAGTGGGTTGTGCCCACTTAACAGATGCTGGTAAGACACGGTTATTTTGAGAGAAAACCCTTCTCTCAAAATAACCCTTATTCCTCATACAATGAGGTTTACCAGTTATTTCGAGAGAAGGGTTTTCTCTTGAAACAACCATGTCTTAACAGCGTCTGTTATTTCGAAATAGCGCTATTTCGAAATAGCACCATAATGAAAATATGCAAATGAAGCGTGGGATATTTAAATCCCGGCTTCATTTGCAATTTCAAATGTCTTCATTTGCATCCCTCTCTCGAAAGAGGGTACAAGTATAAACATACCCAGAGGAACATACTGCAACTTTATTTAGCTCCATCCAGTTTCAGATAAGCATGGCAAACTCCTCACCTCTCTATTGCAAAGGGACACCACACTGTGTTTATCTAACTTCCAGACCAGATCCTTCTCCCATTTCCCCTGGATTGTGTTGGATGGCTTGGAGCAGGAACAGACTAGACCACCAGGAACAGGAGCGATAAGCAACAATCCTGTACCTAAGTAGGACCTTTCCAAGCTTGCCACCTTCCTTGTGCTGGTCCATATGGCCCCTGAACTATTGTTGCCTGCTTGCAAAATTAATTTCATTGTCATACGAGCATCTTGGCTTAATGGCATAGCTGATCTCTTTTTTGCAGGTCAACAGGCTCAAAGCACTAACACCAGAGGTCAAGGGAGTGCCAGAAAATATGCTGACAGTATTTGTGAATCATGTTTGCTAACAGTTATATCCATAGACAAGGGTGCACTTGCAACAAGAGCATTTATAGCTTATACACTGGTGTTTGACCAGAATTCCAAAACTGTGGCTATGTCTAAACTACAAAGATTTTTCGAAAGAGGATATGCAAATTCCCCAGGAATTTGCATATTTTCTTCCGATCACATTTTGGAAAGAGGATCTTTCAAAAGTGAAAGTAGTCTGATGCGGGGGGTTTTTTTGAAAAAACCCTTTTTTGGAAAAAACCCCACTCTTCCTAAAAAAAGGTTTACGTGGTTTTTCCAAAAAAACCACATCCAGACTACTTTCACTTTCGAAAGATCCTCTTTCAAAAATGTGATCGGAAGAATTTGCATATCCTCTTTCGAAATAAAAACGTATGAATGGAGTTCATCTGAAGAAGTGGGTTGTGCCCACAAAAGCTCATGATACCAGCTACATTTTTTGTTAGTCTCTGAGGTGCTGCAAGACTATTAGTTGTTTTTTAAGTTTTACTTGACAGGAAAATGATGTATAATTTGACTAATAAAATTGTGGCCTGGTTAAAATCCATACCATGTGTCTTTACCTTCTTCCACACACTGGGCACACTAGACAATCTTTAGTGGAAACCTATCTGCTTCACAATAGAACAAATATGCAAAACAAATCTGGTTTCATGCAGTTTCAGAATGTCACCACTTTGAATAGCAAATAGCTGTGATCTGGATGTCTCCACAATAAATCTCCACTAAAGATTTATTTTTTTAGATGCTTTGATCTCATAACATTAAAATGACACACACACTATGGAAAAACCAGGAATGCTCACTTTACATATCTCGTTTATCTCTCTGGATGAAATTTCTTATTTCTTTGAAGCTTTTGCTCTGTACTTTATGTATTACAAGAGTAACAGTCCAAAGCCTATTGCAATTCTTGTACAGGTGTATAATATACAACACACTAGCACATTTACATGGCATTGCTCAGGCCCTTAAGGAAGAGCTCAGAGCTGGGGGAAGTACCGGAGTCAGGGTTGTGTGGTAAGGAGAGGCTCTAGGCAGAGGATTGTGTGTTTGTGTGTGTGTAGGAAGGTGGTCAAGGAGGGCAGAAGGGCTGAAGTCCCCCCCTCCGAGATTCATACCAGCGGCTGCTTGCTCTTCCCCTTCCTGTCCCTGCCCCTGTTAGGCAGTGAGAGCAAATTTCATAGCTTGTCTGTCCCCTGCTCCACAGCTAGAGTGAGGAATCCAGCAAATTGTGCACTTTCCCCTCACTCCCTGATGAAGGAGAAGTCATCAATGTCCCCATATGAATCGGGGGAGGAAGGGGGGAAGACCAGGGACTTCAGGCCCCTTTCTACTCTCCCCAAAGGACACCTGGGAGATGGCAGGCTTGGGGACTAGGGAAGTCGCCGACAGATGGATCATTTGGTGATTGTCTCCTTTCTATATGGTTTTATGAGAAGCAATCCCATTCCAGGCACATCCCATATACTTGGCACAACCACATCTTTACATTGCTTTAAGTTCTGATAAGTGGAAGCTGTATACTGAATTTGGTGGTTCCACCTATTGCCATTTAGGACAAATATCTGAACAGGCAGACAGACAAAAAGACAAACTCTCCCAAATGTATAGTAGATCAATCATTTTTCTTGTGGATGGTCAACAGCTAATTCTTATTTTATAGAGTATTTTGTGACATTAAAAGGCAGGTAGGGTCAGACATTATAATCAAGGTATCTCTTCATTTGCAGCACTGAACAGGAAAATAAACTACCCAGAAAGCACAATTTGATAGGTGTATTAAAGACTCACTAAGATGGTGCTTAATAGGAAATGAAGCTTTATGCTTTTTAATCTTTTGATTTTAAACAAGCATAATTGAAATTCTCTGTCTGGAATACAAACAGACCATGTTTTACCTCAGTAAGCAGACATGATTACTGCTGTTCTGCCAAAGCCCTGTTGCTTAAACTGTCTTGGGCTTTCAAATCAAATTATACATCCTCTCCCTCCACTGTACTGAAAGACGATAAAATAAATAAGGCAGTAGCAAAACACTGTCTCATTTTTTTCCTTATTGGTCAAGTAGAATCAAGGGAAGATAAGGTAGAAAAAGACAGTGGATAAATCCCCTCTGGACTCTTTGTATTAGATAAAGCAACCTAACAGAGAGAAAAGTGATCACTTTACAGCAGAGATGAACTCTTTGCAGGAAGTTTGATAAATTGACATCATTCCAGGCAATTTGAGGTAATACAATCTTCATGTCTGAACAGTGTAATTACTAGATATGTTTCCAGCTCTCAGAAACACTCTATATCAATCACTATGAACAGCGTTAGCAAGATCTACAACCATTTGCCTCAGGAAAAAAAAAAGAGAGAAAGCTAGTGAGAGGGAAAAATGCTAAGCATTGAGTTAACAGTCTTGCAGTATTAAACAAAGAGCACAATTAGAGAAAGACTACAAACATTGTCTCTAATTTTTTCCTCCATTTAATGCAGTGAGAGAAGACCCAAAGTCAGTGGGTCTGGTTCAGCAGAAACAGTACATATCTGGGCTGGAGGAAAACAGTTGTGCCCTATTGCAGCATAAGCGCTGCTCATTTCCTTGGACAGATTGCAATAGACAATACTGTTGATACTGTCAGTGGTATGTGAGACTGTTTTCTCTGACAGTCAATTAAAAGTCTTCCATTGAAGCTGTGGGGACTTTGGTCAGTGGGCTGTGAGGACAGTAGGGATTCACACCGCATAAGAGAGCTCTGGTGCGATGGCAGAAAGGAGAAGGATGCTGTGGGAGGCTGTTGTGGAAATACTGCTGCCAAATGTAGTTGTCCCAAGAGCTGGTGTCTTGGAAAACTCTGCTCACTGCCTTCATGCAGCGTGGGTCATATGCAGTATGGGTGGGAGTGGAGAAAAGCCCAGGGATGGGGGTTGTAAAAAAAATGTGTAATCTTCCAAGGGAGAAAGGACTGCCAGGACTAAATTTTCCTCATAAAATATGCTCCCTTACACTTCCTGTATCTAACTCCCTTATACCTCAACCCCAACCATTCCTTGTATTTTCCTTTTTAAGGGGACAATAAGATCAGGGTGAAAGGGAGGGGGTGGGGAAACACTGAATCTATATAAACTCTCAAAGAACAAAGACAGCTGTTACTAACGTAAGACAGACAGCTATCAGTTTCTGCAATTGCCCTAACCTCAGCTGAAATCTTTCTAACCCTGCCACTTCCCTTTGCTTAGTCCACATGGTCCCAAGACCATCTCAGACCACCTGCTGGCCAAGAAATGCACAGTTGCAGGGCCACAATGATTATAAATGTATAATCTGATTGATATAAAAAATAGTGGTTTATGGGAAATTAGTATAGTCTCTGACTGCTGAAAATGATACAGTCAACAGAACACAGTGATGCCACACCATACACCAGGACGCTTAGAGGAGAACAGAATGGAATAAAATAATATATACAACTTTTAAACTTTTCAGAAGTAACAACCAGAGCTGTTTTTTATTACTGCTGATGTTCATATTGGTCTTAACACCCCTACCTTTGGTAGAGGCAATTAGGAACTAATTGGGTATTTATGGATTCATGACTGAATGAATTTTCAAAATTTTCTGTGTCTACAATGTACTGTTAGAAAAATGAGGTAACTACTTTTTTCCAATTCTATCCTATTTTCAAAATGGATCTTCTTTCGGGATCTTACTTAAGAATGCAAAGTACTTGGCCATATTGCTATTCAGGAAGACAGAATATAGGATAAGAAGCAATATTCATTGTTTCATCCAATCATTGCAAACCTTTTACAGTGAATGGAACAAATTACTATCATTGGGCCAGATTATCTTTCCCTTGCCACATTAAAACTAATATCAGAGGCTCAAAAAAAGGAAAACTGCAAAATATACTCTTGTGGCTTATGTAAAGATAGTATGGGTTACATGACAGTCCAATCTTTGTTATGGCACCATAGCCATCTTTTCCAAAGGACAGGAGACACACAGCTCAATGTATTCAGCATGTTACCATTTGAAAGCTCATCAGATTATTTTAAAGCTGTTTAAAACATGACAGAAAACTTTCTTTGGTGGAGGAGAGGGAGAAGAGGAATTGAGAATAGATAGATAAAATACCCATTGTGATGCTGAAAAAGTATGCTAAGCTATTACTTCAACTCTATTACTCTGCCACAGGCCTATTATGATGGCGCGTCTTTGTGGAGCTGATAAAATGCTTCCAACTTGACTTCACTTAAAAGTTTAGAGATTTAACCTTAACATACACAAAAATCAGGGAAGGAAAATTTCAATAAAGGCACAAAATATGTTCGAATTGTCACCTGAATTATCCCATTGTTAATCTCTGCAAACATAATCAAATTAAACATTGGGAAGAGTGGGAAGTCATGGAAAAATGTTCTCTCTTATATTTATATCAGGCAGGCTTATCGTTTACCTTTCCATCTTTACAGAATAAGTAGCATACAAGAGCAAACCACAGAAAAGATTTAATGTGGTCTAAGAATGTCTATGATACACGTATTCCTGGAACAAGTGAGCCAATCCACACTGATGTTGATCTCTTGATATTAAAATATACATCATCTTTCTTCTACTCTCAACACCTTAGGCAATATTACACAGAATACGTAGCATTCTTCACATTCTGGAAGAGAGGTGTGAAAATGAATAACAAGTGTGCTCTGATAGGAGGCAATGTTCACATATTTCACACAAAGTACAGAGAAAGTCTCCACAATTAAACTACAGCCATTCTAAAGGTGTAGAAAGAAAGCTTTGGAGTCAATTGATTAAATGTAGCTTGCAAGACACAATGTGTGAATTGGAAAACCAGAGCAGAAATTAAAAGTTAATTATTTTCCTATGTCCAAATGAATGTGTGGATGTGTGCACGCACAAACACCCACATACTCTGAACAAATATTCTAAATGTATATAAAATATAATAAAATATAAGCTACTTCATAAACTTACATATTAGATGGCACTTACCTACTTTGCAACTTGTGTAATTACAAGAATAACATTAGAATTGCACTATTGGATTGTCTTTTTCTGTGGTTATGCAAAATGTTTCACTGTAACAAAATGGTAATATGTATATACTCCAGTCTTAAAGGATTAGCATTTTTGAAAGCAAGTATACTACATCACATGAATAGACTTAGATTGCAAAACTTGCCTATGGATTTTCACATCAAAATCCCTTAGGCACCATTGCAAAACTCAGCTCCAGCATCTAATGTTTAAGAGAAAATGTAAGATTTCTTATGGGATGTTTCTGTTTACATTGTGAAAAATAGATATATAGATATGCATATATGCAAAAGTTATTCGAGTCTGCAAAAAAGGTATAGCTAGGAACATGTAAAACTTTAGACTTTTGCTTGCAGCTGATTATTTCTATTGTTAAGGGACTATAAGCCTGATTTTGATTCCCTCTTTAATTTTGATAAATCCCAACCAATGTGCCATCTCAGTTTGTATGTGCATTTATCTGTCTCAAGAGAAGTATGATTTATGGGGATGAGGGAAGCTCAGGTAAAACACTGATGAGACATAATAGTCTGAACACTATTTTAACTCTCCTTGGAACTTTCGTGTTTTTTAGCTAAAATTTCCACACAATCCTCGAAATTTGCTGGCTTTATTTTTCATTTTATTAATCTTTTAAACACATATTATGTAGGGCATTCTGTGATGCTCCTCCTAAAATTCCTCATAGTTCTGTGGCACCATGAGGAAACTTTTCCTGTGCCTGCCAGGGGTCAGCTACCAAACTCTACTAGCAACACAAACACTTCTGTCTACGTTCACAATAGTTGCGGCCCAACCCAAAATTCCCATGAGCACCTCACTGGAGCATTCAGCTGCTGAGCTACCAGACGTGCACAATATTCATAGATTTTCTGCTTCCAAAGTACTCCCCAGCTTACTAGTTTCACCTCAGATCAACACTCTTTTTAACACATAGAACTTAGACATGTTGAGAGTGAAATCGGTTAGAAATCTATTAACAGTGCACAGAGATTCAGAACAAATAGTAAGGATAAGTATTAAAAACAAATCATAACACATTCTATAGACTAGACTTAATTAACTAGGTACTATCACATCTATGAGTGGGCATTGCTCACCTAAAGCACTTGAAGTTCTTTATATCCAGGGTTGGCTGTGATTCCTTTTCAGAGACAGACATGCTCTCAGTTTGCCACCTAGGTGAATGACACTATGTGTTTCTTTGCTTCCAAAGGTATACAAGTCCCAGCTTTTGTCTTCATTCATAAACAGGACACTGCTGTCCTTGCAGTTCTTATGTTTCTTCCCAAAGATATTTTTTCTTGTACACTTCACAACCTTTTGACTGGCACCTAGCTGAATATATAAATAGGCCTCCTCTGTGAGGAAAACAATACACATATGATCAGAGAAGGAGATAAAGCATGCCCAAACTTAACTTCAAGATCTTAACATACTTTTTAGTATCATATATAACTATTTAAATATTATTTGTGCATACATTTTGCAACGATTATGACTATTGGCTCTTAGTAAAGATTTTAAATGCCACCTGAAATATGCATAATTCTGGCCCAGGGAATTCCTTCCTGTATGCCCTTTTTTTCTGCCACTTGGTATCAACAGGTTATTGGGTCATGAGCCTTGTAAAATATAAACATATGCAAAATGAGAGCAAAGTGATTTGTTTGGGGAATAAAAAGTTTAACATTTAACAGATATCACAGCAAATGATAAAAGGCTGGTTTTATTCCTACTTTTTTTTTCAAATGTACAGTGTTCATCCTTAAATAAATTGTTAAAATGCTCAAAAATATAATTATGTTTTTCAGACTGTTAAGCAATTATTACCAGTCTTAATACTTTACAACTGTACCATGCCTCAGGCACATACTCTCTGTGTTCATGAATATTAGAAAGAGAAAGTCATAAATCTATAATCTGAACATAAACATCTTCCAAGTTGCCTGTAGTCATGGGGTTTCACTAGTAGTCACATATATTTTAATCTGTGAACTGCTGTGTTTATTTGCCTCCCTCCAACTTTTTGTCTGTCTACATGGTATTTCTACCTGCTGTCAGTCTACCAACCCATTACTTTCCTAATTAGTAAAGATTATTGTTGATGACAGAGAAATGATGAGAACACCCACTGTTCAATGTCACTCAGTGAAATAGCTACAGAGTAGATAGTGTCATGCTCTTGCCAATGACCCTTAAAAGGTTCAAAGCACAAAATAAACTCCACCCTTGCTATTCTGTGCAGGAGTCATGGACAGTTGCAGCTCTTATGCTTTCCTGGGTGCCAGCCACAGCACCCAAACACAACTCCAGTACTATCATCTGAAGAAGTGGGTTGTGCCCTGGAAAGCTCATGATACCATCTACATTTTTTGTTAGTCTTTAAGGCGCTGCTAGACTATTCGTTGTTTTTTAAGTTTTTCCACAGACTAACTCGGCTACCCCTCTGAAGTGTCTGATACTATCTGCAGCATTAAGCAGAAGAATAGCAGACAGGCCAGGAAAAACGATCCCTGTCACTAGAGCAGGCACAAAATTCTGGCCTTTCAAGATAATACAAGGTAAAGAAACATCCTAGGTGCATGTGTCCTACATAAGAAAACACAAAGCCTTTTACCCAAAAGTCTCCACAAAAGAGTTGAACAAAATAAAGGAGATTGCAGGTGGCATGGTCATGAATACTGTAATAATTGTTTCAGCCAATTTCTATGACTCCCAGGACACCAGAAACACAGGAGTAGTTGCTGAAATTAACTACAATGCTTTGAACAAGTTTCTGCGGTTCTCACATACCCCTTAGAAAACCGTAGGGAAGAGAAGGAGAGGACAAGGACTCTCTAGAATCTTTCTCCAAGTGTGTAAGTGGAGTAATAGTAGTCATATTTGAAGTTAAGGCCATTGCTGGAGATGACAATCTAGGGACGGCAGATTGGACTTAGGGTTGGTGGAATTTTTAATACCCATTCAAATATTTTAAAAGATAACATCAAATGGATTTTAGGGAGGGTGGTAATGTGGTGGGAACAGTCAAAGTATCTCTTCCTAGACTTGGTGAGAGCCACCCTATTGGTCAAGGGAGATGTTGCCATTCTGGCTGTGACTGATACCAGCTGTGAAACAGCAGCTTGCACTGCACTCTTGGTGACTCAGCTCAGTTCAATGGCAACAGCTTAAGTGGGGCCTGAACTCAGCTGAGCCATGGTAGTTGCTGAGTGGCACAGATGGGAATCACTGGAACAACCAAACCAAGGGCGCAGTGCAGCAACACTAAACAAGACTCTGAGCCTGCCTAGCAATATTTTAACATTACTTTTATAGTTTCATAAGGACTGGGCTGGTGGGGAGGCAGCAGCTGTTCCAGGTCTGGAATAATCAGGAGGCTTGGATTTTGGAAAAGATGTGGGAGGCAGCAGGGATCTGGCTCTGATTCAGGCTTGGAATGGAGGGTGCCCAGTCCAGGATGGCTGGTGGGAAGGGAGGCTTTGGGGCAATTGCTCCCTGAGAGTGAAACTGGTTTGTGGTCGAATAGGGGCAATCCACAAGATTCGGGCTGGGTTTTGTGGGTGTGAGGGACACTTGGGGAGGAGAGGTCCTCATGACTGTCAGGTAGATATGAGTGCCCCTGTCCTAAAGAGGATTGTGTTTTCACATACAGCAGTCCACTAAGATGCTGGTCCATTTTCGGATAACCTCCCACCCATGCCTAGCCCCAAGTCTATTTTTAAATGTTTTTTTCTCTCTTCTCCCATCCCCTTTTTAATCCTAGTATGATGTATGACCATTCAGGCCTGATCTACATTAGCAAATTCAGTCAGTATAACAATGTCACTCATGAGTGTAAAAAATCCATACTCCTGACCATTGAGTTCAGAATATTACACGCTTTCATAAAAGAGCTTACTTGACATATTTATACACAGAAACATTAATTGCAATCAGTTAATTCAATGATTTACTCTTTGGGGTTCATATATCTTGATCAAGGGGTTCATACCATGTGAATTTGTTGCTTATTCAGTATTAGGACTGCACCTTGGACAGGAAGGCTATATAGAGCCTGGAGGGAATCTGCAAAAATGAATCCTTAATTCAAGTATGAATGTCAGCACTGGGATAAATCATATATATGAAGGAAAAGATCTCTGCATGACCATCACCAGGAATCATCTGGAAAGACTATGTACTAGAACTTGCAGAGGGCATTGCAGGATGCAAACATAAATAAAACTGAGATGCACAGCATACTTCTTTGTGGAAGCATTCATTCAAAGTTTAAAATCTTTTGCAAGGTGCCTTCAGTAAACATCTGGTAAATAAATGGGTGAACCTAGAACTTGCAGTAGCATATCAAGGAGATGTACAATCTGACCATGGACAGAAATGTATTCTGCTCTCTTAAAAGGTTGAAAAATGGCCTCACTCGGCCATACACCAGAGAACTCAGTACATCTCTGTGATGATAACCATAGAACTTCTCTGTTTCTCAATTTACCTATCTGTAAAAGGGATATAATATAATACCTCTATGTAAAGTGGAAAAGTATTATAAAATCATAAATGACTATTTGAAAAGTGATAGGGGAGCCTCACTTGAAAGGTTACATGCCAGCAAAAAGTAGCTTATTTTTCATTTAGCATCAACAATACCAACTTCAGTAGTAACACAAACCAAAAAAAACCCCAAATATATAAAGAGAAAAACTCATTCTCAGATTCTTTTGTATTAAGATACAGTTGTTCAAGAAAAGAACCATAAACTATTGAAATGCACCAGCAGTGAAGTCATGGAACAATTAAAGTTGTATGACTATCCAGGAAGCTAGATCGGCGCTGAGAAGACTATCAAGAATGATGTTAACAAGAGATTTGTTTTAGCTACAAGTGCTTCACAGAAGTTGATGAAATTATGGACTGATAAAAACATTGCCGTCTTTTCGTGAATATACCCTGCACCCAAATATACCCTACACACAAATATACCCCACGGTTTTTGCCGTTTGAGTTTAGAAATCCCTGTATACCCCGTGCACAAGTATAGCCCACGGGGACGGGGTTTATTCGGGTGTGGATATATTCCTGCCTGCCCCCGCTCCTGTGCACCATGGCCGCCTGCAGCCTCCTGCTGCTGGCCGCCAAGCCCTGTGCCCGCAACTGCTCCGAGGTGTGGCAAGGGGGCTACAAGGATGGTTTGCAAGGGGGCGCAGGGGAGA
This sequence comes from Rafetus swinhoei, assembly GCA_019425775.1. NCBI lineage: Eukaryota > Metazoa > Chordata > Testudines > Trionychidae > Rafetus > Rafetus swinhoei. The sequence continues at coordinate 122,198,698 of CM033424.1, forward strand.
TTGCAAGCGGGTTGGAGGGGGAGGCCTTGCCAGGGGGCACGGGTGGTTTGCAGCAATCCACGGCGCGGGACACCTGCCGCCCGGGACAGGGCTCCAGGCTCCTTCCCTTTGTCAGCCCAGGCTGGGAGCCTCCCGCCTTGCCCCTCTGCTGGGGATGCCTCTGCCCCCGGCAATGGAGCGTTCCCGGCGAGTGAACCGGGCTCCCGGGCAGACATTGCCCCCCGCCCCTCCTTCTGGGAGAGCCATGCAGGGAAAAAGTTACTGAGCTGCGCCCCCCCCCACACTTGTAAGTTTCCCCGCGTTGTTCAGCCGCGGGCTGTTCAATCTGGCCCCGGCTCTCTGAGGGGGCAAAGGTGTTTGCAGCTTTCAACCCCAGCATGGCAAAGGCTCAGCCGGGAGGGGCTCTCAGAGCGGGGGGGGGTGCATTCTCCGAGGCATGTGCTGCATGGCCTGCCCAGCACTTTGCCCCGTGACGCCTGCCTGTGAGCTTGATCCGGGAGGGGGAGCACTCACCCCCCCTCCCCCGGTAGCTTTCGGAGGCCAAGCCTCCCGGCGGGGGAAATGTTCACCGCCCGGTTCCCGCGCAGCAACACTCACCCCCAGGTGAGTAAAAAAAGTTTTGTATACCCCGCACCCGAGTATACCCCACGGGGAAAGGGGGGTGCGGGGTTTGTAAAAATGAATATAACCCATGGGTTATATTCGCTAAAATATGGTAAGTTTGGTATCAAAGTGCAAATGTATCAAACTAATGTACTAGCAGTATTTCTCCATGGTCTTGAAACAGCTGCATAGCATGAAACAGACATCAGAGGGCTGCAGGCAGTGCAGATGAGAGTTCTTTGGAAAGCGAAAGGTGTAAAGTGAAATGATTTTAAGATAAATGACGAAGTTCAAAGGAGAGTGGGGTGTGACATGAGGGAATGTGAGTATCGGCAAATGAACAGATGATGATGGTGAGGTGACTGCAGAAGACAAACATGACAAAGTGCCAAAGAAAATAAGGCAAAGTCAAATCAGACCTAGAGGCTGAAGACCAATGGAATGGTGGGACATGGTACATTGGCTAGGCTAGACTTAGTGGAGGAAAATGTCATGGAGAGTAATGAACAGTGACACTGTACTGCTCCTCATGCTTGTAAGGATTCTTTGAGATGACATGAAGAAGAAAAAGTATAAGGCGACAGTTGTATGCTTTTTAAACTGCTTAGCACCTGTTTTATTTATGAATTTATTATTACTATCGCAGATGCCTACGAGCCCTAGTTATAGACCAGAACCACATTGTGCAAGGCCAAACAAAATTTCCCTTCCCTAAAATGCTTACAGCTTAAGTAAAATATTTACAGTCAGAATAGTGTATCATTAAAGCAATATTTTGGCAAAAAGCTATTTGTAAATTTTATAAGCCCACAGAGTTTTTTCAGGGTGTCTATTTCTCATGCAGGTCAGAAAACAGGCTTTCTTTTGTCTAAGACAGAAGACCAGTTAGCACGGAAGAAATGAGTGGCTCATTATAATTCAGGAGTCCAAGCAGATAAATGATTCACTCAAACACAAATGCAGGCATAAATAACTATCATATTTTAGAAGTGGAAAGAATGGTGAACAAAAAAAGAGGAGAGTCTCTTAATCCACATTCAGAGCTCACCTGTCCCACAGGGAAAAAAGAATTCTCTCTTCTACTTCATTTTAATAGCCCTGTTTCCCACAAACACATGCACCTTATTTGTCCCCCCCACTGTGGATCTGGAGTTCTGTTCTTATGCTGGGGTTAGGGAGTGTGGTTGCACTCCCCTACCTCTCAGGAGCTAAGGTGGGCTAACGTACAACATTATTATTTAATTGAAAAATAACTACCTCAAGCTGCATAACCTTTTCTCTCCTCTATGCAATGTACACACTCTTATGGAGGAGCCAGCACAACCTGTGAAGAAATTCTGGTGCTGCATCTAGAGAAAACCTACTGATAGTGAAATGGGAAGATCCACCAGAGATTTTAGTGAAGCCACAGAGCCTCCTATCAGAAGACACTGTTCTCCCAGAGATACATGGGCTAAACCTCATATGTTTTATGGAGAGTAAGTTGAGATTAATGTCAAAGTCTGCCTCTTGCAGTTCTCCCCAGCAGAAATATTTAAAGGAAACTGACAAGAAAAAACTCAAGGAAATGTTCTCTTCCTATGTTCCATCACCCTGGTCTACCTCTGTAGCAACCAAGCAAAATCCCACCTCACAATGTATTTAAAGAAGGTGAATACTTTCATTTAGTTTCCATATGGAATATATTAATGCCTTAGAGTAAACAAAATCAGTTTATAAAGCAAGTATTTACATGCTATCAACTATGTGAATTTAAGATGACCTATGAATATATTTCCATTAACTACAGGATCTCTGTTCAAGGACTGTCTTCCAGCTCCACTGGAATGAGTTTCTCTGAATGTCAGCAACAATTGTGAGTAAGAAACTCACCTATGGCAAATAAAAGGAAGAGACACTGGGATTTATGTGATTTTAAATGATTTGTAATAAACATATAGATAGTTTATAGTCCACACATGAAAACCCTCATTGAACTTGGACAAGCTCAATAGTGCCATTTGACCAATGAAATGTGACATATTGACACTTAATAGTTCAATTCACCACCTATGAAAAATTGAAGCTGATCTTGGTATGCCAGTTATGCCTCTAATAAAACTATTTATTTGTTTAAAAATATACAGATTCATTCTATATAATGTTTTGTTTGCTCCCTGGCATTATAAAGGGCTTTATGAATGAAAAACTTGTAATTCAATGAATGTGCGCAAATACCTCAGCTGTTACATCTGCAGCCTTGGATATCAGAACTTTGTCTAGTGCAGATAAAACAAAAACCATTGTATGTTTTTTCTGTACATAAAAAACAACCTGTTATATCATATCTGAATTTTAGATTTAAAGAAATAGCACAACAGGAAAGAACAAAAATAAAGTTACAATAAGGGCGCAAAAGGTGTTGCTCTTTTGTAACATGCTACAGGTTGAACCTCCCTGGTCTGGCACCCTTGGGACCTGACTGATCCCAGACAAGGGATTTTGCCAGACCAGGGGAGGACTTATCTGACTCCCTCTGCTACTTCCGCTCAGCCTTGGACTGGCCACCAGCCTCCAGGCTAGCTCCCATCACCCCCACTGCTGCCAGCCCCACTGCCCTGCTGGTCCCCGGCCCCTCTTCTCAGCTAAGCCAAGTAGCTCAGCTCCAGCCCAGTTCCTAGAGCATTAGGCTCCTGTCTCTGCTGGGCAGCCCCACTGCTGTGCAACAGGCTATGGCCCCGCTGGGTCGGACTAGGCAGCCCAGGTCTGGTGAGCCAAGAGCCAGGCATCTCAGCTGGGAGTCCAGCTGCCAGCCCTCCACCAATACTTTCTGGTCCTAGAACATCTGTGGTCCTTCCAGAGAATGCAAATTGCTGGACCAAAGAGTCCCGGTTTACCAAGGTTCAACCTGTACATCAGCTCTGCCTCACAGAACACCAGCTGCCTCTCTGAAAAGGGGATTGATAGAAATGGAATAGTGCTGTCATAATAACCAGCATATACTTTTAGTATGTCGATATCAGATGACCATTTTATAAACACAAAATTTTTTGAAATTTGATTTTTTTTCATAGAAGTTCCTTCCTTACTTCTAGAAACCCAAGTTGACTCTTATCCTTTCTGTGTCTTCTTTTATTTTTATCATCACCTATCCCATTTCCCTCATTAATTCTTACCTTGTTTCAGAGGCCAGGAGTCCAGTTATCCTTTCCATATCTGGTGTCCTTTTTCTGAGGCAACCATTAGCTATTCCTTTTCTCAATCAGTTTCCAGGACACAACCAGTTGGTCAAATGATTCCTCCTCCTTTTGATTGCAGTAAGAAGTGCTGTTTTTCCATCCTCATCTGGGGGCTGGCTGGTAGGCCCGCTTTTGTTGAAATCCCTAGTGCAGATCAACTTTAAAAAGCCTTGCTGAAACCTGCTGCTGTTCCTACTTAATATGCTCTAGGATTAAAAAGCCAGAGAGACCAAGAAACTATTTGGCAATAGTCAATCTTGTTGTGTTTCACCCTCTGCTTACTCTGGGGCCCAAATTTTCAATGGATTTTTAACTGATGTTCACATCAAATTTGCAGACGCAAGTGCATCAACTATATGCACAATCAGTACTTTAGAGTATAGAATACTGAGAACAATAACATATATTAATCAAATGTTATCATAGCTTCATGTACATAGTACCTCTATGGCTAGACTTTGCAAAAGGAGAGGCGGACATGGGAATTTTAAGTTATTATTGGAACAGGGTACTTCAAATGTCAGCTGGAGGGGAGGATGTGTGTCAGACAGAGAAGCTGGCAAATCTCTCTGCAAAGGACGTTTATTCCATCTGTTTTATCTGTTCTGGGAGAACATGGTGTTCTGTTGCTTTCAAAGCTGCTTTTTGGCTGGACAGCATAGGACTGTCTTTTCAGGCTGCATGTCAGACACATCATCCCTATGCCAGGTTACAATAACAAGTGCTATTTACATGTGTAAGTGCTTAGCATTCTCTTCCCAACCAAATGGCATTCTGTACTGGTGAATTAGAAACTGGATGAGGAAAAAAAGTCCCCACTTTCCCTTCTTTGATTTAAGATATATAGAATTTAATTCTGCTGTTATGATATGCTTTAAAAAAAATAAGGGTGTGTGTGAGAGAGAAAGTGCTTTATATAAAAAGGTCATGTGTATGTTAATGCTTTCAAACTATTAAAACTGCATCCTGAAAACCTTAGGCATCCTATATTCCCATTGAAATTATGGGAAGTTTTGAGTATGCAACAAAATTAAGGATTTGGACATTACAAGATAAACATAATGATGTTTATATTTTAAGGTTCAAGCCTCAAAATTTAGATCTGAAAATTTGGTTCTGAATGTTTGTAAATTCAGGTTTTGACTTTCATTCTAGCTTTCAAAAGTCTAAGTGTTTGAAGGTGCCTCGACCCCTTGTAAGAGGACATGCTAGTTCTTTTGGACAGATTCCAGATCAAGATCTCACAGGCCACAAGAATGCTCGGAAATCCCAAAGGGACCATGTGATTATTCGCTACAGCAAGAGCTACTATAAAATGGGGCAAGGATATTGTTAATTTGGACCCAGCAGAGACAGAGATAGATACAGAGTGGATAGAAACACAGGTGCCTGCATACAGTGGCAGCTTTATGGTTCAGACTGCAAAACTGAAGCCAATATGAAAATGAGGCTTTGCACTGGGGAGGGACAAGAGCTCAAACAATTACAGGGACCGTACGTCACCTTCCTCCACCTTACTTTTGAAAATTTCCAATATATATATATACACATTATTATATGACTAACATGAAATGCTTTATAACTTAACTAAGTTGCATGTGGACTACTACAGACTTTCAGTTTGTAAGGGATTTTTCTGCTCTGGAATAGCAGCCCACTAGGGGTGTGTCTAGACTACAGGGTTTTGTCAGCAAAAGTGGACTTTTGTCAACAAAACTATACCTGCGTCTACATTACCGCTGAGTTCTGTCGACAGTAAGTCGACAGAACACGACAGTTTTGTCGACGGCGGTAAATCTCATTCTACAAGGAATAACGCCTTTTTTTGACAGTTATGTCGAAAAAAGGCGCTATTGCATCCACACAGTGCTTTTTCAAAAGAGAGCGTCTAGACTCTCTGTCAAAAAAGCGGCTTGCTTTGTCAACAAAACTGGCTGTAGTCTAGATGCTCTTTTTTGACAGAGGCTTTGTCGATGGTATTTATCGACAAAGCCTCTGTCGACAAAAGCCTGTAGTCTAGATGTACCCTAACTTAACATATTTTTAAGTTAAGGCTCACAATTCTTTTTTGCAATCTTGTGATAATGTAGTGATAAGATGGTGTACTGAATATCAGGAACAGTTGTTGGGGTGGCAAGGAATCAACTAGACCTGATAGCAAAGTTTCTTCCACAAAATAATCCAAATTAGGAGTTCTAATAGAACCTTTAATCAGAGGAACAGAATTTCCTATTAGAACATCTCTAAACCCATGTTCTTGTGATGACTGAACTGGACCACATGTGGTTTCCATAACATACCATTGGATAGTTCTACTGCAAACAAAACAGTATGGCTGCAACTCCACAACCATAGTTGCAAGTTCAAGTATTCCACTTGAAAAGAATGATAGAATCTCAGACTGATCTGTTGCATAGCTTGGGATTGGGCTACATGTGAGTTAGCACGAGAGCAAAGATTGCTTCCAAAACCTGAAACTGAAGCAATTTGGAAATGATCACTCACATTCCAATAAGACGCAACTGTGATCCATAGATAAATCTCATTTATAGGCCATGAATGGTGTAAAGTGGGGATTCTAAACAATTCAAAAAATGTTCTCTGTTGAACCATTCCTTTCAAAAGAGAAAGCACGGTAATTTTCCTTAGTGGTATGTTTATTAGTGGTTGTGCTTATGAGGGGTAAACTAGCTATCAAATTCAGATTAAACAAACTGCAATGTTTCTTCAGGTTGACAGGAGATTGGATATGACAGACATTTGGCTCATCAGCATTGATGTGCTGGCTGAGTTCCCTTACAGAAATTAATAGTATAGGGCTCAGGATGAGAGTTTTGGGACGTAGAAGGGGGCTCAGGCTTTGGGGGACTCAGGTCTGGGAGCAGGATCTTATGTTGAGTGGCTCCTAATCAGAAGTGCAGGGGGGTAGGTAAGACCATGATGCATCCCAGAAGTAGCCAGCAACAGGTTCCTAGCAGTTAGAAGTGCAGAGCTAGTGCTCAGGGCAGGGGCAGTGCACCCCATGAGCATTTCTCCTACACACACACATCTTGGAGCCAGGCCAGTTGCTGGCAGTTTCTGGGGTGCAGCACAGTCTGCAAATCCAGGACAATCAGGTGGCCTGTCTCAGCACCCCCACGGGTCTCCTGATCGCCCTGCAGCAATTAGACCTAGTGTCTGACATTCCATATCACAATATTGGGTTCCAACCTTAGTTTGAAAACCACTCGTCTAGTCCACTCTGTTCTAACAATTGTGAGACCGTATCCAAACTTTGAAACTGATCTGTTTGATTCTTTCCTGTAATCAGTTTGTCATCTGAATAGCACTGAACTTCGCCTAGTCCCTTCAGAATTTCATAACTGGCTTTCCAAATAAAGGACAGGAGTTGATGTGATACCAAAAAGCATCATGTTGTAACAAAATAAACCTTCTTGCATATTGATTTTGAGATATTTGTGAGATGATGGATCATTCTCTATTTGTACATATGGGTTGAGCAAATCCAATGTACTGAATCAATGTCTACCTCTAAGAGCATCAAACTAATATTAAGAACATAAGAACATAAGAATGGCCATACTGGGTCAGACCAAAGGTCCATCTAGTCCAGTATCCTGTCTGCTGACAGTGACCAGTGCCAGGTGCCCCAAAGGGGGTAGACCGAAGACAATGATCAAGCGATTTGTGTCCTGCCATCCATCTCCAGCCTTTGACAAACAGGCCAGGGACACCATTCCTTACCCCCTGGCTAATAGCCTTTTATGGACCTAACCTCCATGAATTTATCTAGCTCTTTTTTAAACTCTGTTAAAATCCTAGCTTTCACAGCCTCTTCTGGCAAGGAGTTCCACAGGTTGATGGTGTGCTGTGTGAAGAAGAACTTTCTTTCATTAGTTTTAAACCTGCTACCCATTAATTTCATTTGCTGTCCTCTAGTTCTTATATTATGGGAACAAGTAAATAACTTTTCTTTATTGACCCTCTCCACACCACTCATGATTTTATATACCTCTATCACATCCCCCCTCAGCCTCCTCTTTTCTAAACTGAAAAGTTCAAGTCTCTTTAGCCTCTCCTTATATGGGACCCATTCCAAACCCCTAATAATTTTAGTTGCCCTTTTCTGAATCTTTTCTAATACCAAAATATCTTTTTTGAGGTGAAGAGTACACATCTGTATGCAGTATTCAAGTTGTGGGCATACCATACTTTTATATAGGGGCAGTAAGATATTCTGTGTCTTATTTTCTATCCCTTTTTTAATAATTCCTAGAATCCTATTTGCTTTTTTGCCTGCTGCTGCACACTGCATGGATGTTTTCAGAGAACTATCCACAATAACTCCAAGATCTCTTTGCTGATTAGTTGTAGCTAAATTAGTCCCCCTGATATTGTATGTATAGTTAGGGTTATTTTTTTCTAGTGTGCATTATTTTTTTCTAGTGTGCATTACTTTACACTTATCCACATTAAATTTCATTTGCCATTTTGTTGCCCAATCACTCAGTTTGGTGAGCTCTTTTTGAAGTTCTTCACAGTCTGCTTTGGTCTTGACTATCTTGAACAGTTTAGTATCATCTGCACACTTTGCCACCTCACTGCTTACCCCTTTCTCTATCATTTATGAATAAGTTGAATAGGATTGGTCCTAAGACTGACTCTTGGGGAACACTACTAGTTACCCCTCTCTATTCTGAAAATTTACCATTTATTCCTACCCTTTGTTTCTTGTCTTTTAACCAGTTCTCAATCCATGAAAGGATCTTCCCTCTTATCCCATGACAACCTAATTTACACAAGAGCCTTTGGTGAGGGACCTTGTCAAAGGCTTTCTGGAAATCTAAGTATACTGTATCTACTGGATTCCCCTTGTCCGCATGTTTGTTAACCCCTTCAGAGAACTCTAATGGATTAGTAAGACATGATTTCCCTTTACAAAAACCATGTTGACTTTTGCCCAACAAATTATGTTCTTCTACGTGTCTGACAATTTTATTCTTTACTATTGTTTCAACTAATTTGCCCGGTACTGACGTTAGACTTACCGGTCTGTAATTGCCAGAGTTGCCTCTGGAGCCCTTTTGAAATATTTGTGTTATGTTAGCTGTCTTCCAGTCCTTGGGTACAGAAGCTGATTTAAAGGATAGGTTACAAACCACAGTTAATAGTTCCGTAATTTCACATTTGAGTTCTTTCAGAACCTTTGGGTGAATGCCATCTGGTCCCAATGATTTGTTACTGTTAAGTTTTTCTTTTTGTTCCAAAACCTCTTCTAATGACACTTCAATCCGGGACAGTTCCTTAGATTCATCACCCACAAAATATTCCATACATGGTAGTGGATGCTGGTCTGTACAGAATTATCTTCTTCTTGTGAATAAATGACAAGATTCTGATGTTCACTAAACAGGGCCAAATCCGTTTCCTCCAGAATCTTCAGAGTATAAAGGCACACATTTAGACATCCAATATTTTGGTTGATTGTAAGATTTAACAATCTGTTTCATTGACACACTGCTCATTTTTGCTAGTTATTTTTCAAAACATTTGGAATGACTCCAATAATTCTGGAAAATTTCAAGGTGTCTTTGTGATTTCCTTTATCTTGGTTCAAACTTGGTTTGAGCTTTGCAAACCAAGATCTATCAGATAATGGTAGATACTTTTCTTCAATCACATACAAGGGTAAAATTATTGTTCATATGGTTGAACTTTCACCTGGAGTATTTCTACTGAGACTACTTTTCTTGAGTACAGTTCCTTAAAACTGTGGTGGTTTCTTCCAGAAGAAATTTGTGATTGACACTGGATTTGCCATCTCACTGATTTCTGCACATATCTATCAGCAGAATCAAGAAACATTCTTGTAGAAACTCCTTTAATCAAAGGTGTGATCCAGATGCCATTTCTGACTTCTGATAGCATATGTGCTAGGTCTTGATCAGTTTCACTAGAGCTCATCTTTTTTCACAATATAAATTCCTGATTTCTGCCCTTTGTTAGGTTCAGTCTTCTAAGCGGCCTCTTGAATGTATGATTACAGTATTTTGTATTGCTGGTTACCTATCACTGTCAGCAAGGTAGAAACTCTTTGTCCATCTGGAATGGAGTTGCAAGTTACAAATTGCTGAAAATATTTGGGTTGTGTAACTCTGTGACCTATGATTTTTACTGGACTCACCTATGTTGCCCACAAAATTACATTTCTCTGTTTTCCTGTTGGACTTCACACTTCCTGATCACCTTCTCTTCAATATGGGAACACCCCTCCCCATTATATATTACTATACACTTTGCCTCTTCTGGCTGTGTGATTATACTACAGGATTCTTCCTTTGACCGCACTTGGGCTCCCTTGGCTAGATATAGAATCTAGTGCAGACTCTGGGCTGTTTCTTCATGCCTACTTGCATGTAATTGGGCAAGATAGCTGCTTGCTTCCCTCTCACTGCTTTGTTTAAAGACCTCTGGCAGTAATTGCAGAACCCATATAATTTATTCTATTTATTTGCCTACTTCCCCCTCTCTAACTGGCTCTCTCACATTGTCCTTGCAACAAAAACAGAAGTGAGTTACCTTATTCCTCTAGGCAAACTTTCCTCAGGCATCCTGTCCTAGTCCTTTTATTAATTATTATATTATTATTATTATAATTTTGCTAATTGTTCTCAGATTATTCATTCTTGTTTTTCAAACAACAGGGCACATTTTTGGGATATATATTTCTTGTCACCAGTATATTCTAGTTGAATGCAATAAATAAGGACAAAGAGGGATCTAATAGAAATAGTTGCCTGCTGTGCTGGTAGTTTCAGCTTTCATGAACAATAACATGAAAATGAGGCTTTTCTTTAGGAACCAGGGAGTCTTCAAACATTTACGGGCCAGGACATCATTGCTGTGATAAGGCACTGCCTCTTAGGGTATGGCTAGACTACAAGTTTTTGTCAGAAAAAGGTACACAAATTGTGCTACGCATTTTGCGTACCTTTTTCCAATTATTTTGTCAGAAGAGGTTTTTCCAACATTTGGCCCATCTAGCCTGGGCCAAATGTTGGAAAACCCTCCTCTTTTGGAAGCCCCCTTCTTCCTCATAGAACAAGGAATACAGGAGCTTCCGAAAGAGCGTGTTTGCTCTTCCACAAAAAAAGCAGAAGCGCAAACACGTTCCCTGGATGCGGCGGAGTTATCCTGAAACCCCCCCGCAGTCTACCATACCCTCAGAGAAGGTGGAAATAGAAAAGAATCAGCTTTATCTCTTGGAGTCTTTTTTGAAAGAAACCAGAAAGGATCTAAGTTGATCTAAAGCCACATGGATATGGTAAAGGAGGCAGGAAATTGTTAGCCTGGTGAAAGAGGCATTGCAGATTGAGAGAGTGGGATTTTGTGCATCCTGTAGGCAAAACACTATAGTGGGGACCATGAGACTAGTTCTGCCTCAGGAAAAATGCCTTGTGGGGACTCAGCCAGTGCACGGGTGTAGCCAGACATCCTGGGGAGAGAGAATCCTTGAGAGCGAAACTCTGTCTTCAAAGGCTCCAGGGCCTCCAGAGGTGCTAGAATAACAATGGCCCTGGATGCTAGACAGGAACCAGATAACAGCAGCAATTGGGCCAGCAGGTGGTCGGGGGGGGAGGCCTTGGGCTACCTATGGCTGGTACCAGTATTATTTCACCTACTCACAGCATCCCAGAAGAGGAATCTGCCGCCCCATCAGAAAAAGGATGTCTGGCCCTAATGATTTAGTTACCTACACCTCACAGGTGCAAATTAAGCTTTGGACCCCCTGTGGGAATGGGCGTCACAAAGACTTCCAACTTAATTGGCATTTTAATGACAAGAGAAGCGTCTACGTGACCACAGGGGTATAAAGTAGGGCCCTGTGCCCCACTCTAATTGGAGATCCACCCACATACCTTCTGGTCAGGCGGTCTTGGACCCCTGAGACTTTAGGGACTCCTTAGTCTCGTACTGACTACTTCCCATTGGGATTGAGAGGAACCTGGCTTCACCAGAGTAAGGCTTGCAGGGGTAAGAATATACCTGCTAGGTGTTTGGTTTTGCACGCATTTAATAATAGCTCAGAGAACCAAAAGGGTTTCATGGTACCTGTAAGTGACTTTTTAGTGTAATTTCTGTCTTGTCCTTTTTGTAGTGGCTGTGTTATCTGTAACACAGCAGTAACATTTAACAGCTAAGCTTGCCTTGTAACAATAAAATTGTAACTGTTTAAGCTTTGACCTGACTCCTTCAATTGCTGTAACAGAACCAGACACAATCAAAAGAACATAGCCGGTCAGGTGTAGACGCAGTGAGAGTTGGGCGTTGGGGCTCTGCCGCCTCCACGGGGGCAGACCCTTGGGGCACCCGTCAGCCTCCCCTGGCTGCCCGCTGTGAAGGGACCCCGTCCTAGCAGCTAAAGACTCGGGTGTAATAAGCTCTCCCTGCGAACTCTTGGGGCACACGTCAGCCTCCCCTGGCCGCCCACTGTGAAGGGACCCCGTCCTAACAGCTAAAGACTCGGGTGTAAAACTTTGGGGCACCCGTGAGCCTTCCTGGCTGCCTGCTGCGAAGGGACCCCGCCCTAGCAGTTGAAGACTCGGGGTGTTTAATAGGGCTCACAGACCACTCACTGCCCCGACCACCGGCTGACAACGGGTTACTGCATAATTGCTACACCTTTCAAAAGGTTTGGCATACTTCTTCCCAGCTTCCCACATACGTGCTGACTTCCCTTCATGATTGAGCCATTCTCCTCTCTCCACATCAAAGCCCCTTTTCCTACCTGACCCTTTCTAATGATTTGTTCTCTGAAAGGAGCAAAGACTAGGCAGTGTGTGCTCACAGATGCTGCTAATCGGAAACATTGCTAATACAATGTTGGATTCATTGTGCAAGTAGTGGCAGAGAGATTGCTTTTCAGGGCTCCATCCTGTGCACTGCCCAAGGCATAGCACACTCTTGCTCACAGCTGATATATCCTGCATTATTATATTAGTATAATGCCACAGGTGGACAGACTGAAAGTAGCAGTGGCCTTCTTTTGGTTTTCAAAAGCAACCCGAAAAAGTCCATTGTTATTCTGAATTAGAGTATCTGCATGGGAAGTTATACCAGTATAATTATACTTGTGTAGTAATGCTAGTATATTTCCCCATGAGGACAATCCCCAAGCTGCCTAGTTCAAGTTGATTTTGCCACAGTACCTTCAGCAGAGACAAGGTATTTTAATAGAATATTTTGTCCTCTCTGCTATAGCAAACATAGCATAGAATTTTTTAGTAGCCTCCATGGTACTTACAGCAGAATTACAGATGCTCTCAGTAGCAGCCCATGCAACAGAGCTCTGTCTAAGCTGCAAATAAAATCTACCAACCTCCTGTTAGTATAGCTGAGAGATAGAGCTCCCGATAACTATATTGCAGTGATTCAAAAATTATAAATGAAGAGTGTAACACCATGATCACCCTTTCCAAACAGTAAATTTGCAGCTTATTGTGTAGAGCCTCTGCAGCAAATATTTAAGGGTAGGAATCCTGGCTAGGATTTAAAGCATCAGACCAGAAATCAGGAGACCTAGGCTTTGTTCTCAGGTCTTCTGGTGATTTCTTCAATAATCTTAGACAAGTTTTTTGAGACTGAGTTTTCCTGTCCATTCAATAGGGATAACATTACCTGCTTCCGGCTACATCTAGACTGCAGGCTTCTTTTGGAAGAAGCTTTTCTGGAAGAGATCTTCCGAAAGAGAGCATCTACACAGCAAAAGCGCATCGAAAAAGTGAACGGCTTTTTCGAAAGATAGTGTCCACACTGAATGGATGCTATTTTGCATTTAAGCTGAGATTACTATGGATGGAGAGGTCATCAGGGCACTTGTTCTTTTTCCTCTTTCCTCTTCTTGCGAAAGAACTCCCTTTTCCCCGTCCACACACACCTTTTTCTGAAAGAGCTCTTTCAGAAAAAGGCTTCTTCCTGGTAGAAAGAGGTTTACCAATGTTGGAAAAACCCCTCTGTTTTTTCAATTTTTTTCCAAAAGAATGCTACTGCAGTGTGGATGTAAGTGAAGTTTTTCAGAAAAATGGTTGTTTTTCTGAAAAAAACTCTGCACTGTAGACATACCCTCAGATAGATATTGTGAAGTTTAATTCATAAATAAAAGTTGCTGTAGAAATCCAAAATAATACTGACCATCTCCATTATGCAGAGCATAGCTGTTCTTGATTCACGGAATATCTTCCTCAGCCTCTTGATTTTTATACCATGATCACTTTTCTGGATCAGGACTGAGCAGTTTGCAGAAACAAACACATTTTTGATCAAATGTACAGCCTTGCTGCTTTCACAACTGCCATGTCACTGCTCTGCTCACTACACTCATCATATCCTTGTATTGCTCTCTGTCTGATCCACCCATTGACATAGCCTGTAAAAACGATTATTTTTTTAATGGATGTGCACACTTAAAGCTTGTGGAAGGTCCCATGCTGAGTGACCACCCTGAAGTCTAAAGCTCTCTATTTAATCAAAACAGCAGCAGTGGCACAAGCTTTCCTGCCCCTCTCCAAAACATAACTCAAGCTCAGATCGGAGGTTATCACTTGAAAAACTGAGAGAATGGTTCCCTCAGTGTGCCCTTTATGTAATCTCTTTATGTAAACTCTTTATGTAATCCCACCCCCAAAAAGTCCTCCAATGAGAACAATTTGTGTTTACTGACAATTTAGAATGAAACTGAATCAATAACCTAAATTCAAAAAGCTATGAATCCCATTATCAATCCACTGGCACTCTTTAAATGTCATGACAGGTACCTACATTTCCCATTGAAAGAGCTGCTTTTTTTTTGTCTGTCAGTTTTACCATCACTGAAGCTTGATCACACTATAGTTACAGTAGCTGAGTAGGCCCTCAAAACAGGAATCAATAGACCTAAGTTGTTTCTCCTCCCAGCTCTGCTAGTGTCCTGCTGTTTGCAGTATTGTTGTAGCAAGGCGGGTCCCAAGATATCAGAGACAAAGTGTGTTGGTAAATCAGAGACAATGTTCTGTTGGTAAATGACCAGATGGATGACATTAGGTAAGTCACTTCACCTCTGTGCTTCACTTCCCCATCTGCAAAATGGAGATAAAGATCCTTCAGCTGTAAAGTGTTTTGAGATATACTGATATAAAGTGTCATATAAGAGCTAGGTATTATCATTACTATTCTTGATTTCTTGTTTTTTCTTAAGATAATAGGTTGACTTTACTGGATGCCTCATTTCAGGAATCTGTCCTCTTTCATTTTGCCTCACCAGCTTTCATTCTTCTAGTCTATTTCTTTGATTGCATGTCCGTATATATTAAGACAGTGTTACCTGTTTTTTAAGACAGCAAATGGGGAAATGCAGAAGCCAATGAAAAATTGTGTGTTCTACTTTATTTTTTTTTAAACAGTTTATTTACTTTCTGAGCTTGACAAAGGCTGTGTCCCAGCCACTAGAATTGTCCTAGTGTCAGGGGGAAAAGAGTGCAGAAGCTTCCTTCATTCTCCCCAACATAAGGAGACCATTCTTATGCATAAGTGTTTGCAGGATTAAGGATTTGTCTTGTACTTATCATAAAAGCTGTACTGATATCAGACTATATCTTCCCAGCTGCCATTGCTATTAATGAGAGTTAGCCTTGTATTTTTGAGGACAGAACACGGTTGCACCTTGTTTTGCTGTCTTTTAAGGGATAGGTAAGAAGACATTATGGAGTACAAGGAAATACAAAATTCCAAACACTTAGGAAATGAATACAGACTTAGGAAAGGAATACAGACTTGTAGGCATGTAAGAAAAGTTAGATGGACAAAGAATGAAATAAAGATTTTTGTTTCAAATGGGAAAACATCATAATAACTGCATAGAAGTTTCAGAGATCACAAACACTTACATAACGTTGGCAATGGGTGTATTTATATGGAAGGTGAGGTGTCACACAATCTTAAACTAACAGGTGGAATATTAAACTCATTCTTTCACAGAGTTCAAAGAGAAAGCTAAGTAGTTTCAGTGGGAATTAAAAAAATGGAGTCTGATGAAGCAGCTGAAATGAGTGAGGATTTTCTGGATAAGCACAGTTAATTGATGGATTTTTTCAAAGGATTTGCTACTGCCATATATTCCACAAAAACTGAGGTCACAGAGGAAAACTTAAAGTTTTGAGAATATACTGGTGTTTGATCATAAAAGGGCAGGGGAAACAACGCAGTACAACTTGGGAAGGAAACCAATATTGAGCAACATGGGAACAAATACAAAGGATAGGCTTAAAAGTAATGTGTTTGGATTGGTACATTAAGAGAATGAAAGATTATGCAAAATGTCGGAGTTAGATTTCAGCTTTCAAAGAGAAGAACCATGCTAATTAGAGACAGATTAATTCCAAGAAATGGATATTAAGGGTTGGATTCACAAATAACAGATCTTGGCTTTATTTGATAAGTGAATGAAAATTTAGTGCCATCTGCTACTACTATTAATATTATTTATCACCTGATGTTTCCATACCTTGAATGGACCCTCATTGTCCTTGGTCATATACAAAATTATCAAATCTGTCCTCGCCCACAAAATCTTACAATTCAACCTTACAAGATAAACACAGGAAGGTATTATTATCCTCATTTCACAGCTGGGAAATCAAGGCACAGAGGTTAAGTAACTAATAATTTATGAAAATAGGACAGAGGACCCTAAGTCATGTAGGTCCTTCTGAAAAATACGTTAGGACCATAGGAGTTTGCATAGTGCTGAAACAATAGTGTGTGGAGAAAATATTGTTCCTTTGGATGTGTTCTTCAACACTGGGAGTTACCCTGAGAAGATGGCAGAATTTCTCTGGTGCTTTACTCCTGAAACAGACATCATTAAATGCTTATACTTCCATCACAACTGTGTGTATGATGATAAGGGGGTCAGAGGGCAGGGAACTTAACATGAGAGAGCAGGTACAAAATATTCCTTAGGAGTTAGGTTAAAATTAGGTCATACTTCTTTAACTCAGGTGCATCTTGGACATTCAAGGGAGCTACTTGGTGTTGGAAAGGATCACTTGTGATGGACTGACCATCAAAGAATTTAGGTGTACAATTAAACACTTGGAATAGAAGTCCCCTTTGCAATCAGGTCACCAGAATTAAATAATTCCTCTTTTGTCCTTAACCATGGATAAATTCTGCGTAACAGAGATATTAGAGACAAGGCAGCCATTAAAGCAAATATCCTTCTGGTCTGACGGTGAAAATATCTGATAGTGAAAAAATTTTGCTCTTGAATTTCATACTAGCTGCAATATATTGCCAAGGAGAAGTTTTCAGGAAGCGTCAAATTGGTCTTCCAAAAACTGGAAGGCCTCCACCTTTTCTGCCCACCTAAAGAAAAACCTGTAGGTCTGCACACTTCATCTATAAAGAGGATAGAATTAGATATCTCCCTTGCTTTGGTATAGCAAGAACAGAGAGAAATGGCAGAAGGCCATTAAGAGTAACATTAAGAGTTTACAAGGATTAAGAGTAACATTTTCAAAATGGCCTAAGTGACTTAGAAACTGAAGCACCATTACAAATATTTTAGTGCTTAGGATTCTAAGCTTTTAAGGAGTCTTAAGACAAGCTTTTAAGACTATGTCTAGACTGCAGAGCTTTTCCAGGATACCGGAAGTATCCCAGAAAAGCTCTACTGCGTCCAAGGAATGCTTCCGCTTTTTTGGAACAGTTTCCGAAAAAAGAGGGCGTGTTCTTTTGGCATCCCTGTATTCCTGTAAGTGAGAGGAATAAGGTATGTTCCAAAAGAGCAGTTTTTTCCAAAATTTGGCTCTATGTAGACGGACCAAAGTTTGGAAAAGCCTCTTTTGGGAAAAAAAAAAAAAGCGGAAAAAGATACACAAATTGCGGTTTGCAATTTGAGTATCTTTTTCTGACTTTTCCTGGCAGTGTAGACATAGCCTAAGTATTTGTCTGCACAGCAAAGAAAAACAGGTGGCTGGCACAGATTTTTCTTTGCTGTGCAGATCTACCCTTTGTACCCAAGGTTTTATAGAAAATTATGCACTTTATGAAAATGTTGTTGTGAGTATGACACTGTTAGCATTTATAAAAATATTTTACCTAATATTATTTTCAAGTAATACCTAAAATTTCTATAAAACAAAGATCAACAAAAGAGACTTTTTCTGGTTTACTTTGAACATTTGACAGTTCTTTGTGTATAAATACTGAAGAAGTACACTGTTCAGATATAACAGAACTTGTACAAATGGGATGTAATACATTACATTAAGGTAGATATTCATATATAGCAAGGTGTGCATTGATTTATATGAAAAGGGCCTCAAAATACAAGGCACACCTAAGTGAAAACCATTGGATTTATAAATCTATAAATTTGTCTAGGTTTACTGAAAAGGTTTTCAAAGACTGGAAAATTTTTAAATGAGCCTGATTTTAGTTTCAAGTTTGAATGAAACCATGTCATTTTTGCATATTTTGGGTTTGACTATATGTGGAGGAGAATTAGGCAATCAAATAGGAACAAATAGTATGCTGTACTTTGTGAAGTGCTTCTTCTATGTATGGCTGGATAGTCATGATAAAAATAGTACTGTAGAGTTCAATTTTTAATGTCTGCCAATAATTCAAGTCAAATTTGCTCAGCTTATGAGTTAAAAAAAGTTTCCTTTGTAAATTCTAGCTCTAAAAACCTAGCTTGGGATAGGAGAGTCAAATGTGGACCTTTGTGTCTGACACATCATCACCAATAATACAGGCATGTGGGGTTTTTCCCAGTGATAACCCTAAAACATAGGCAGATAAGCCAGGGAGAATGAAGTGGAACACACATAGCAAGAGAAGGAAGAGAAATTATATAAATCAATGTCAATGTTGTTCAAAGAGAAGCAGACAAGTACTAAGCGGGTTTCCTTTTCTCTTCCCTTTGGATACAGTTGCAGCAATCAAATATGGGAGTTCAGGAGCCATCAGAAAAAAATGCTAAAGGAAAAAATCATGGAGTCTCAGAACTGTGATGCTATTAAATACCAGGAAAAATATTTAGCTGGTTATATTCATGCTTACTGTGATTGTTATAGATCCAGATGGTAGTGATTGTATTCCTCTCCCTACGTCCTTTTCATTATATTTGTATTTGAGTACACTTTTTGGATCAGGGATCAAGTCGTTATGTATATTTTTACAGAAGATTTCCCCTTTAGTTTTCCATCCTCTTCTGTTCATCCCTTCTTCTGCCTGTCCTTTGCACAAATCCTACTTGTTTTTTCCAGGACTATGCTCTCCCATTCTTATTAGCATCAATGGACATGTTCTACATTTCATCAGAAGATGGCTTTGGCATACTGGCCCCTATGCGTTAATGATTTGTCCATATATGTTAAACACGTAAGAATTGTAATTAACTTCTGTCAGTGCAGATTTGTTAGCAAAAGAACAAGCGGGCTAGATATATGGCAGTATAAAACTAAATTGGGAGAGGGTTTAGAGCACAGGAATACATTTGAAGAGTAATGTATTTTGCTAGAAATATTGGGGTTGACAGATCTGACATCTGCTCTGGACATGTTTAAATATAACAGAAACTGACTTGTGGAGTCAGCCACATATACAAGATCTTCCCTGATTGCTACATGCCAAGTATGTTTAGAGCATTTTGGATTAAAAACCACATATTTGTCACATATTTGTTACACTCCATCTTCAAAGCTAATTTCCTAACATTGTTACACTTACTGTAAATTGTTAAACATGGATCAAGGCAACTCGATATCTGAAATACTCTCACTGTGGCTATATCAATGCTGAAGAGCTAGTCTACATTTGCAATTTCTGTAATAACCATGGCAATTACAATTCAAAGTCATCTCCTCTTATGGTTACTGAGACCACATAGACATAATTGAAGCAAGGGCCTTAGAAATAGCCAAAGATCAAATTGAGTAGTGTAGGTTATAGTGCTTTTAGAATCAGAGTGTGAGTACACTATTAGTTTGATCCATCTTATCTAGCTATCTATCTCTTAGCAAGAGTTTAGGCACTGTTTCAGCTATTCAGACTGCTTAATTTTTCCTTTAGTTGTAAAGCTTGAAAAACTAGTGTGTGGGGAAGAAGGATTTATAATGAAAGTGACTGGGGCACAAGTCCCTTTCAATGTTAATGCTGTTATGGTAATATTTAATGCATGCATATGGAATCCTGTTCCCTATAACAGTAGCAATGAGAGTTGATACAGGTAGTCCCTCCTGCATGTTCTTGTCCCACTTAACTCCTCAAGAAGGACAGGTTTAAGACCACCACTTTGCTATTCTGGGCTTTTGCAATGATTTTCAATAGACAAAGATGAGTGGGTAGAGTCCCACTTAGGGTTTTTGGGAGAAGAAAAGTGAATTTTTAGTGTTCTTTCCCAAATATTCTTTTTAGGGCTATTAATTAATCATGGTTAACACAAGTGATTAGCTCAAAAAATTAATTGTGATTAATCGTAGTATTAAACTGTACAATACAAATTGAAATTAATATTTTGGATGTTTTTCTACATTTTCAAATATATTGATTACTATTTCAACACAGAATATGGTACCCAGTTAATATTTTTATTATAAATAATTGCATTGTAAAATGATAAAAAAGAAATAATATTTTAATTCACCTCATACAAATATTATGCTGCAAACTCTTTATCGTGACAGTGCAACTGAAAAATATAAAATTTTGGGGTTAAATAACTGCACTCAAAACCAAAACAATGTAAAATTTTAGAGCCCATAAGTCCATTGAGTCTTATTTTTTGTTCACCCAATCACTAAAACAATTAAGTTTGTTTACATTTATTGGAGACAATGCTGCCTGCTTCTTTATTGACAATATCACCTAAAAGTAGGAACATATGTTCACATGACACTTTTGTACTATCATTGCAAGATATTTACATGCCAGATATGTTAAATATTCATATGCCCCTTCATACTTCAACCACCATTACAGAGAACATGCTTCCATGCTGTTGATTCTCATTTAAAAAATTACATTTTTTACCTTACATTTCTGATTGAACTTCTTGGGGGAGAACTATGTGTTTCCTGTTCTGTTTTACCCTCATTCTGTCATATCTAATATATAAGGGAGAATGTTTGTATGTTTGTGCTCTAATAACTTGGACACTATAAGAGCTACCACAACCAAACTTTGCATGGGATAACCTTTCTTCCAGGAGAAGGTTTTAAGGTACTTTTGGACCCGATCAGGCCCAATCTCAACCTGTAAAAATAAAAAATAACCCACCGCGCTGTGCTGCAGGGGCAGCCCCGCCCACCCTATGTCACGTGCCCGCCGCCTGCGGCCCCCAGCTCCATCTGGGACTCGCCCCACCCCCAGCCACACAATGGCTCAGGCACCCACCCTGCCCCCCGTGGCTACGGTTACCAGGTAGTCTAAAAAAACCCCGGACACACTTGATTGGGGGGGGGAGGAACCAGCTGGGATGGGAGGGGAGTGGAGCTGGCTGAGAGGAAGGAGGGGGGCAGGAAGCAGAGCTGGCGGGGAGAGCCGGGGCAGAGGGCTGGCTGGGGGAGATCTGGGAGGCGGCCAGCGGGAAGCAGAGCTGGCTGGGGATGAGTTGGGGGCAGCAGGGCTGGCCAGGGAGATGGGGAGGCGGCCAGTGGGAAGCAGAGCTGGTCAGGGGAAGGGTTGGGGGCAGCGGGGCTGGCCGGGAGATCGGAGGCGGCCGGTGGGAAGCAGAGCTGGTCGGGGAGATTGGGGTGGGGCGGCCGGCGGGAGCGGGGCTGGCCGACGGGAGCGGGGCTGGCCGGGGAGATCGGGAGGAGGAGAACCGGCTAGCAGGAAGCAAGGCTGGCTGGGGGGGGGGGAGAGGGGGGAAAGAGAATCGGCCAGCAGGGAGCAGGACCGAGCAACACCAGGTAACTCCAGCTAGTATTTCATATAATAGCAGTTTCAGATGATGACCCAGCATGTTTTGTTTTAAGAACACTTTCATGCCAGATTTAACAAAATGCAAAGAAGGTACCAATGTAAGATTTTCTAAAAATAACTACAGTACTCAACCTAAGGCTTAAGAATCTGAAATGCCTTCCAAAATCTGAGAGGGAGGAGGTGTGGAACATGCTTTCAGAAGTCTTAGAAGAGCAATACTCTGAAGTGGAAACTATAGAATTGAACAACCAAAAAAAAATCAACCTCCTGTTGGTGGCATCTTGACTCAGATGATGAAAATAATCATGAGTCATTCCACTCCACTTTGGATCATTATCAAGCAGAACCCATCATCAGCATGGATGCATGTTCTCTGGAATGGTGGTTGAAGCATGAAGGAACTCATGCATCTTTAGCACATCTGGCACATAGATATCTTGTGATGCTGGCTACCACCTGCCATCCTTTCAAGGAGATATACCTGTTCTCACTTCCATGTGGCATTGTAAACAAGTAGCATTATCTCCTGAAAATTGTAACCAAACTTGTTTATTTGAGCAATTGTCTGAACAAGAGGTAGGATGGATTCGACTTGTGGGCTCGAAAGTTTTACATTGCTTTATATTTGAATGCAGTTATTTTTGTATATAATTCTATATTTGTAAGTTCAACTTTCATGACAAAGTTATTGCAATACAGTACTTGTATTAGGTGAATTGAAAAATACGGTTTCATAGAATCATAGGACTGGAAGAGACCTCAGGAGGTCATCAAGTCCAGCCCCCTACCCAAAGCAGGACCAATCCCAACCAAATCAACCCAGCCAGGGCTTTGTCAAGCCAAGACTTAAAAACCTCTAGGGATGGAGTTTCCACAATCTCCCTAGGTAACCTATTCCAGTACTTCACCACCCTCCTAGTGAAATAGTTTTTCCTAATAGCCAACCTAGATCTCCCCCACTGTAACTTGATACCATTGTTCCTTGTTCTACCATCCGTGTTTCTTTTGTTTCTTTACAGAGCAAGTACTTGTATCCAAAAGTAAATGTAAAGTGAGGACTATGAACTTTGTATTCTTTGTTCTAAAAGTAAATCAATATATTTGAAAATCTAAAAAACATCCAAAATACTAAACATAAATGGTACTTTATTATTATTTAACAGCATGATTAATCACAATTTTAAATTTTTTAAAATTTTTAAATTGTGTGATTGTTCGTGATTAATCATTTTAATCACTTGACAGGCCTAATTCCCTTGTTTTGGAGGAAGAGGATTTGGATGTAGGGTACTGTATTTTGTTCACCATTTGAACCCAGGTATAAAATTCTTCTTTGTCTTGAAACTATACAATCAATAGAGAGCTGTAGAGCCAGGAGAGTCATTTTAACTCATTGTTCAAATAGCATCAGTTTTATTATCCACTGACCTGCAATTAACACAAGAACTGAAGAACAGTGCATTCCCAAGTGTTGTTTAATGAAACAAAAAGATCTGAGCTTAAACATCTTAGCATGGGTTTTTTGCCTATAGCACAGTTAGTGAACAAAAGTTATTATTTTCCCTCATCTACCCAGGCCTTTTATCACAGTGTGCTCTTGCAACCTCCCCACCAAATACTGTGTCACCAGCATGCACTACATTGTTCTATTCCTAAGGGACACTGCTATTTAGTTGCCCAATATGAAGCTTACAGTACATCCTGATTATCAATGCCCAGTTCCCAAATAGCTCGGACCAACATCCACCAAAATAGTAAAGACGAACCAAAAAGCACCTCATTCTACCCCCAATCCATTACCTTCCCTACCCCATGTTCCTTCCAGAATATTTAACCTACCCATTCTAAACTACCTCCAAACAAACATATGGGTGCTACCCCCAGGTCTTTCTGGGTATCTTATGCTTACTTCAGGAGGTGCTGAGATAGTATTGCAAATACTTGGATTTAGTTCAGCAACAAAAACAGCAATAAAGGCAGACCTTATGTAAGCTATTATCAAGACTGTTTATCTATGCTACTATAGTTGGCTGAAGCCAGCCACATCCTTTGAGATCTTTATCTCATTGTCTCCATTTTCATGGTTACACATGCTTCTAAGCTACTGAACAATATAATCAGATAAGAAATCAATAACTGTGAAAAAAGATGTATTAAATTTGCATATGTATTCTAACAAGCAGCTTGTAGAAAAGATATAACATAACACCTGGAACATGGATATCATTTGTTCTGGGGAATTTTGAAGTTTTCTATCATCTTTACTTTTTACCCTTCATTTATAGTTAATATATTACCATAAAATACATCTAGATAAGAAAATAATTGTTTCATTCTTGTTAGATCTTATAAAGGATCACTGCCTAAGGGAAAAAAATATAGAAACCTAAATGTCTCTGCAGTTCCAACAAGATCAAAATAAGACTGCGTAGCAGATAGTGTATCTGCAAGTCTAAAATCTTCATTTGTTACAAAAGTGTGACTGATGCAGCACTTAAGATCACAACAATACATACACATTAAGAAACTCCATCTGTTTCCAAAATCTTGTGCATCACTCTACAGCATGAAGAAATGAAAATGTGTTAGAAAGTTAACAGAAATGGTGGGGAGCTTATTAAAAGGATAGTAAAAAATGTGGAAAGTGCAGTATCTAAAGTTTCCATCACAAAAACAACCAAAAAGTATCCAAGTGAAGATGTTGTAACAATACCATTCCACAGTAGTCTTCAAGACTGCATTGTTATTTAAGAATTTATTCTAAACAGAACCATATTAGTCATTTGTTCTCTCCCCCCCTCCCCACTCCTTTTTTTCTTGTTTTCCTTGTGTGATGCCAACAAGAATTTAGGGCAAGGGGAAAGTAGAGAGACTGTATGCTGCATTAATCGGCAGGATATAGTTTTACTTTATAGTAGTATCTTTCAAGCAAAACCTGGGAACCAAAGTTGTAAAAACATGTCTCGCAGGGTACGTCTACACTAGCTCGTTAGTTCGAGCTAGGTAGGGTAATTAGGGCAAGCGGAGTTGCAAATGAAGCCCGGGATTTAAATATCCCGGACTTCATTTGCATGTTCGGCGCCGCCATTTTAAATCTTAGTCGAAGTTACACGCCGCACGGAGTAGTAGTTCGAATTAAAGATCCTAACTACCGCTTACTCCTCATTCCACGAGGAGTAACGGTAGTTCAATTAGGATCTTTAATTCAAATACTACTCCGCACGCGTGTAGCCGCGGGCACAGTGTTCGGACTAAGGGGATTTAAAAATGGTGGCAGCGGGAACATGAAATGAAGCCCGGGATATTTAAATCCCGGGCTTCATTTGCAACTCCGCTTGCCCTAATTACCCTACCTAGCTCGAACTAACGAGCTAGTGTAGACGTACCCTTACTGCCTTTGAACTGGCAATACTTCCTCAGGCCAACCTCTTGACTTTTTTCATAGCATGAAATCCTTTCACCCATGTAACACACCCATCGGGTGTGATAGCTCTTTGTAGAACACTGTCAAAGAGAAGAGAAAGACTTTACATACTGTTTCTATCACTCAATCCCTTTCTTTTTATTTTATTTATTTAGTTATTTATTTATTGACTAATATGTCATAGATTAGGGGTCCTGTAAAATGCATGGTGCGGCCTGCCCCTGAAAGCCATTGCAACTGGTACGTTACAGATATATGTCCTTATAAAGCTGCAGAGCATTCTCCTGTCCCACTGTCAGAGAACACAAGCTAGTAGGTTTGCTGTAGCCTCTCTGACCTTCTCTATCCATTTCTTCTGTGAAATCAATTCATCTTTTTTCCATGAAGCCTGCAAGAAGGACATTACTGAGCCAGTTGAATGATGTCAAGAATGTCCCTAGCTAGCTACACCCTTGCTCTTTTCTCAGTGCTGTCACCACAGAGAAATGACTGTATGACAAGGAAAAACTTATATTTTGTGATGAGGGGTACAAATGGAATAGAAAAAGAAAAATGTACAGGTGTATGTGTGTATTTGCAATGAAAATATTTTCAATGTACAGCAGGTCAATATGAGCTCTTATCTTTAAACTGTGCAAATTAAGATTGGTGTATGAATATACATTATTCTATGCCAATACATTACAACCTTCAAAGTAATATTGTAATTGTGTGGGCCTTGGCAGGTTTTAATAGTAGTGTTTTTGCAGCAAAATTAGATTGTTATATTGGCTAGACATGGGGCTATAGCTGTTAGGAAATGTGCTACACATAAATGGTACTGGAAACAGAAAATATTTAGATAAAGTATATTGCTTACATATGATAAACAGTCAAGCAGCAGGCAGGACACGATAAATTATAAAGAGTGTAGCAAGCTTCAACTGAGAATCAGCAGTCTAGAATTAGAGCTCTGTTTTCTAAAACAAACTTTGATGGTATGCACTGTGTGGTATATTCCATATATTTTTTGTTTCGGGGTAAGCTATAGATTCAGATTTCAATTTACTAAGAAAATGGTATGAAAGTTTGCAGAGTGTGTGTAGATATTTGCAACCAGGAGGTCAATTTGTAGATGTGTGCAATAAACCCTCTAACTGCATGACAGACTAAAGGGCTCTTTAATGCAGTTCCTTGTCAAGCATCTCAAAAAGCTGCCCTGGAAATGCACCATGCTTGGTCAATGTTTGTTCAGGAGAATAAGATTCTGTTAATCATGTCCTCAGTAATTACCCTAATACCAGGGCTGAACACATAACTGATTTCAAGAGGGCTTCAGTTTCTTCCATCTTGAGATGCTGTTTTGAGAAGAATGATAGCATCCTATATAGTACCTACCTACAGTAAAACTCCAATAGTCCAGCATCCAATTGCACGGCATTCCCAAAAGTCTGGCATCAAAATGGCAAGAGCCTCGTGAGTGAGCTTCGGCCAAAAACAAGTCACAAGGCAGCAGCGGCAACAGCTGAACCGAGTGAAACCGTATGGGACCAAGTCAGTCTGCCACTGGCATTGTGTGATGCTGGACCGTGTTTGTGCTACAATAAAAAGGGTTAAAAACACTTTATATACAGTATATACTATATATATAACCAGCTTATAGTACCTCCTGATTGTCTGGCATATCTGATAATCCTGGCACCACCTCGGTCCCAAAGATTCCAGATTAACAGAAGTCTACTGTATTTAAAAAAAGAAGAACTATGTACAAATCAGGGAATCATAAACCAATCATCTTATCTGTAATATATAGAAAACAATGAAGAATAAAATAAAACAACCGATATTTAAGCACCTAGAAGTTAAAATGATAAGTAACAGTCAACATAGATTTGTCAAGAACATGTCAGCTCATCTGAAACAAACCTGATATCCTTCTTTGACAAGGTAACAAGCCTTCCAGATTGGGAGAAAATGGATATTACTTACTGTAACTGGGATGTATCTTCCATATCTGTATTCTACACATGGATATGAATGTGTGCCATGTACATCGACCTACACAAGCTTTCACACAGTTTGGAATGTCCCATCACTGAGAATGCCTAACTCAGGGCAGACTGTCAGAAAACAGGGAAGACACCCAAACTGGTGGTATGCTCTATGATTTATTTCACCAATGCAGTAACAAATGTGAACTTATGGATCACAGTACCATGTAGTCACGTACAGATCCCTTTGACTCTCCAATGCATCTTGCCACCAAGAGAAACTTTATTTTGTGATTGGTCACTTACACCAAAAATTATACTATACTAGGTTGTACCTAGTACCAACACTCCAGTCAGTCACTTTCCCCAGATCAATTAGTAACTCTAGATCTTACATCAAAGACATGACTGGTAGTCAATTCTATAGTAAACTAAGACTAGTTAAGAAAAAGAAATGAGAACATAAGAACAGCCATATTAGATCAGATCAAAAGTCCATCTACCCCAGTATCCCGTCTTCCGATAGTGGCCAATGCTAAAGATGACCCCAGAGGGAATGAACAGAACAGGTAATCTCAAGAGATCCCGCTACTATCACCCATTCCCAGCCTTTGACCAAGAGGCTAGGGACACCATTCATACCAATCCTGGCTAATAGCCGTTGATGGACCCTGTAAAAGTCCTGTTCTTCATAACATCCTCTGGCAAGGAGTTTCACAAATTGACTTTGTGTTGTGTGAAGATGTACTTCCTTTTGTGTGTTTTAATTCTGCAACATATTAATTTCATTTGGTGACTCCTAGTTCTTATGTTATGAGAACAAGTAAAATGTTTTTCCTTATTCACTTTCTCTACACCAGTCATGATTTTATAGGCCTCTATCTTATCCCTCTTAGTCTCTTCTTTTCCAAATTGAAAAATCCCAGTCTTTTTAATTTCTCTTCATATGG
Source organism: Rafetus swinhoei (assembly GCA_019425775.1). NCBI lineage: Eukaryota > Metazoa > Chordata > Testudines > Trionychidae > Rafetus > Rafetus swinhoei. The sequence goes on from CM033424.1 coordinate 122,226,830, forward strand.
CAGCTGTTTCAAACCCCTAATCATTTTGTTGCCCTTTTCTGAACATTTTGAAATGCTAAGATACTTTTTTAAGAAGAGGCTACCACATCTTTTTGTAGCATTCAAGATATGGGCATACCATGGATTTATTCAGAGGAAATAAAATATTCTCAGTCTTATTCTCAATCTCTTTTAAAATTATTCCTTACATTCTGTTTCGGTTTTTTGGTTTTTTGTTTTTGACTTCTGCTGCACATTAAGTGGATGTTTTCAGAGCATTATCCACAATAACTCCAAGGTCTCTCTCTTGAATGATAATAGCTAATTAAGTCCCTATAATTTTGTATGTATGAATAGTTGGTATTATGTTTTCCAATGTGAATTTCTTTGCATTTATCAACATTAAAATTCATTTGCCATTTTGTTGCCCACTCATCTAGTTTTGTGAGATCCTTGTGAAACTCTTCATAGTACTCTTTGGTCTTAATTATCTTGAGCAGTGGTCACATGCTTTGAAATTAGCACTTTTCTTCATTTTCATTACACAAGGCTTCTTTTGGTTGATGTCTTGTTTAATAGCTTTTATTAGCTACAGGTGCATACACAAAGTGTTTGATATTATATTATTACATGATCCAGACAAGTAAAAACAATGTATGCAGCATTCCATTAGTTTTCATGAAGAAACACCAGGTAAACTCATATATTCAACTACTAGCAGATTTACCTGGTGTTGCTTGGATCCTTTATCATTTTTTAAATAAAAGGAAAATATACATGCTTTATTGAAATAATTGTATTTTTTATTTTTATGAAGTTAATTATTATTTCAGATTTCTTAAAAAAAGAATTGCCAAAATATGTCAGTTGACATATTTGTAGTATTCTTTTAATGCAAAGTCCATCAACTGTATTTTTTATTCATCCCTATAAATTCGTATTATTCACTATGTTTTAACAAGAAAGGGCTACTGCCAATTTAGTTGCCAATAACATTGTCTTTTAGTTTTCAAATCTTGAGCATTGATTTAGTTGTGGCAAAACAGAGCACAACTCCAAATTTCTCCACTTTATCTCTTTTCTGTAAGGTTTATTGAGAAGCAATGCTGTTCCAGGTTCATCCTATTTTTCTGACTCATCTTGGTTCAGTCTCTTTCAACATTCAGCTCAGTTATGTCAATTTTGAGAACTGTACTTGCTTTGGTGATTGTCTCTTTTCTGTTTGATTTTATGAGCAGCAATCCCATTTCAGGGACACCTCATTTCCCTGGTACAACCAAATCCTTATGTTGCTTTCAGTTACGATAAAAGGAAGCTATAGTCCGACTTTCGTAATCCTAGCTCTTACCATCTTACCATTTAGGAGGAGTTCTTGATCAAACAGACAAGCTTTCCCAAATATATAGTAGATTACTTTTCTCTATACTACTATACAAGTGAACTGACCTAGGGTTTTGGCATGAGCTGGCACCTCCTGGTCTGCACACAAGCACAGGATCTTCCTGTGTGTGTTATTGGCCAAGGTTATAAGGGACAAAGTGGGTCAATGCCTCTCCAGTTCCTCCTCTTGCTGCAATGTGGTAAGATTTAATGCAAAGGGGGAGGAGCGTACAGTGGATGGGACACAATACACTACTCCGATTTTTCCCTAATCCGTTGTTGCCTCTGGGGCACTTAATCACATTACATGAACAAGGATACATACATGTTCTGTATACACAGGATAGCATACTTACACACAAAAATAACCACTAGTGTAACAAGAGAAACTCGAGTGCAAAATCCACCATACACAGAAAATAGAACTAATAGCTTCTAATATATTGGAGGTCTTTTCCTATTAGTCAGGAAGGAAAAAAATAGTTTTAAATCTGGGGTATACCTAAGGGGAAAAAAAACCTGAAGAAAGGAAAAGGATTAAAATGTACTAATAAGATTCCTTGGATCTGCTTTTCTCCTGCTATTTTTTCCTTCCAGGAGCCGAAAGAAGAAAAGTCCCTATCAATTGTTTCCATTCCTGCTGTTAATAAGAGTTACATGAAGAAACAGAATCCCTTGCACTTGATTTTAGTGATCAGTCATAAAACTAAAAAATCAAATCATTCAAAGGAATAGTGACAGTGCCCAGTGCACTGGTGACTAACTCATGGGATTAATTTTGTTCTCAAATACTTGGACAATTTTGAAAAACCCAAAAACTGATAAAAATCACAATCTATTCATGGACAATTCATAAATAACAAAGAAAGACTAAAGTAGACAAATTTTGCTCCAAATACTTTTCCCTGTATCTATTCCATAAAGTGAATTTATACTTGAAGACTAACAATGGAGTTAGTTAAGGCAGTAGGATATAATGATTCCCTTCTTGCAATGCTGTTGACTTTAATTGACTACTAAGGAAACTTTGGGGTGAGGGAGGAATTTATCCAACTATATAATTTCTATATTATTTTATGTAATTTCCCCTTATTCATTAAGTCAGATCCATTCTTTTTTTTCCACTTTGTGGACATAATAAACACATGTTTAAGAATATTAAAAATAAAAATAACTAATGCTGACATGTCTTTTTAAATTAAAGGCCCGATCCTTTAAAAATATATGCACTTGATTAAGAGAGGCATAAAGAGTCCCCAAATCCCTTGATCACAAATAAGAGAGGACAGGCACTGCAGACATAGATATAAGCGTGTTTTCTTAAGTTTCCCTCACAATCCCCAGTGTAGACAGTATGTCAGGGTCAGGGACACAGCACCCTGTACTGCAGAAATTCTGGGTGACACTGCAGCTCATAGTATTTAAGGCTACCTATATTACTCTAGACGCAGACGCAGGAGGATTGAAGAGTGGTTTAAAGCCAGCTTTAACCACCATTTTTTCCCCACTGGGTTAGACCCGGGCAGGCCCCACCTCCATGTTTACCCGCACCTCCACGGGTACTGGAGGATCGCAGCTCTCGACCCAGTCCACAATGCTTTCCGCCACTTGCATTGGTCACAAACAGCAATTCACAACCAACCAGACCTGCGATCTTCTGCTATCTGCCAAGGTGCAGGTAAACATAACGGCAGGGCCCCCCCAAGAACTAATCCTGTGGGCTGCCATTTTTTCATCGCCAACCCCTGAATTAGAGTCACAGAACAGAATCAGACCAAATGACTGCCTATAAGGGTATGTCTAGACTACATGCCTCTGCCGACAGAGGCATGTAAATTAGACATACCGACATAGTCAATGAAGCGGGGATTTAAATATCCCTCGCTTCATTAGAATAAAAATGGCCACCGCGTTGTACCGGCTCAGCTGTTTGTTGGCACAAACCGGCAGTCAAGACGGGGATCGGTCGACAAGGAAAGCCTTTGTCGACCGATCCCTTATGCCTCGTGAAATGAGGTTTACAGGATCGGTCGACAAAGGCTTTCCTTGTCGACCAATCCCCGTCTTGACTGCCACTTTGTGCCGACAAACAGCTGAGCCGGCACAATGTGGCGGCCATTTTTATTCTAATGAAGCAGGGGATATTTAAATCCCCGCTTCGTTGACTATGTCGGTATGTCGAATTTACATGCCTCTGTCGGCAGAGGCATGTAGTCTAGACGTACCCTAAGATTCCCATGTTTCAGTGCTTTCCTGAACTGAAATGAAAGTGCATCAATTTAAGCATGTGCATTTGTATTTTCAGAACTGGGGCCTGTTACTGTAAATTCAAACTACATAGAATAGTGGCATGTAAGCATATAAACAGTACTACTGGCATATAAACACTTTGGTGGGTTGACACATTTTCTGTCTGAACTCTTCTGTCGTAGAAAATTGGATTTTTGAGTAAATGACTTTTTTCATGAAAGGTGCCACTTTCCATGGACAACTTCTATATTTGGTTAAACAAGCAAGCAAACAAACAAACAAGAAGCCCCCAAGCTAAAATATTTTGATTTTGGTAAACTGTTGTGGTGACTCATGGGAGCTGTAGTTTGCTGTCTCAAGTCCATGGGTGGCCAGTACTATAGGCAAGGGAAGGCATAGCCTTCCCCAAATTGCCTACATGCCTACAGTGTGGCAACAGATTCCCCAGCCGCTCCGGAAGGCTGGGACTGTGCCGTAGCAGACCTGCTCTCTGGCTGCTGGGGAGGGCTGAGGCCCCGGGTCAGGGCCACAGCATGGCAGCCCTGACCCCTCCAGGACTACGTTGAGATGGCAGGCTTTTTGCACAAGAAGCTTTTGTCAGAAGAGATCTTCGGCAAAAACTTCTTGTGCAAGACCGTGTCCACACTGCAAAAGCATATCGGAAAAGCAATTTGCTTTTGTGAAAGAGAGTGTCCAGACTGCCTGGATGCTCTCTTGTAAGTAAGCAGTGATTGCTATGGACAGAATGGCCACTAGGGCTTTTTCCTCTTTCCTCTTCTTGTACAAAAAAACCCTTTTCCTTGTCCACACATGCCTTTTTGTGCAAGAGCTCTTCCTCATAGAATGAGGATTACCAATTGCACAAAAACCTCTCTGATCTTTCAATGTACTTGCACAAAAATGTGCTTGAGATGTGGACACGCTGAGAGTATTTGCAGAAAATCTTCCGTTTTTCCACAAAAACTCTGTAGTGTAGACATAGCCCAGGTGGTCAGGGAGGATTGGGCTGGGGGTAGGCAGGGCTTGGTTCCAGGGGAGGGCCTTGTGTGGAAGGAGCAGGTCTAAGGCTTGCCTTCCCCAGCTTCCTCCCATACTCTTTTCCACATTCTTTTGTATAAGTGGAGCTCACTAGCCACACTAACTTTGTAATAACTCATCATGCCCAGATGATGTGTAAGGGGAAATATAGTCTGAGCCGGGAACAAGGTCCATAGGGTATAATGGAAACATGAGGCACTTCAGCAGTATATCTGAATCAATAGCAGGGTTTTTTTTCAAACTCTGATTTTTCAATATTTGATTTTTTGCTCAACATCTGAAATTTTCCATGAAAAAAATCAACATTTTCTGACCAGTTCTAATAAACTCATTTCACTTTAACATAAAGTCATTTCCAGACCTAAAAGAGAGCTCTGTGTAGCCTGAAATCTTATCTTTCTCCCCAACAGAAGCTGGTCCAATAAAAGATTTTTTTTAACCCATCTTGTCTCTCTAAAGTCATTCTAACTCACTCAGAATCACCACTGGCTCCTACTATTGTTGGGCTTTGTTGAGCCGACACGTGGGAGCATATGGAGACTGGAGTCTTCAGTTACAAGGTTACCATTTATTGTAGCAGGGACACTAGAGTCAGAAGCAAAAGCAAAGCATTCTGGGGAGTGAGCCCCATGGTCCTTTTGTATTTCCCTTTTATTGCAATCATCAGCCCCTTCTCCCCAACTGGGCTGTTCTGGTCTCAAGTCTTGGCCCAATCATCACCCTCTAATTTTCCTGCTAAGTCCCCCTTTCCTATTAATGTGTACCCCCGCCATGGGTTTTATTGTGATATAATTTGCTCTTTTTGAGCACCTTGTTGTCTCTTTCAGGGAATGCCTGTAGCCCTGTGATTCTCCATATGCATCTGCCGCCTGAAACTTACCAGCATCAGATAGAACCAGCCACCCACAAGCTCCTTTGACTTTGATATTGAATTTGATTCATGCAGCTAAAACAGGGAGTGCAAGCCAGGACAGCAAGTTAATTAATTTTAGTATTCCTATACATTATTTTAAAATGTATTATTTTTCATTTTTATTGGGAAAACACATACAATCCAGATTCTCAAACCTGGCTCCAACTTTTTTTCTCTTTCCCCTGCCAGGTCCAGGAGAATGGAAATGTGGCTACAACTCTCTTCCCCTTTATTTTCCTGAGATGCATATGAGGAGAACCCAGAGCAGCTGAGGACGCAGCCCTGTTACTCAACAAAGACATTTATTTGCCAGGTTTTAGCCTGAAGCATATACAGAGATCTATCAACTGGGGCTCTAAATAAAAGCACAGAAACTACAAACATTTCTGATTGCTTTTCTATTCTTAATCATTATATTGCCATGTAGTAATTAAAAAAGCTTTGCTCAGTAAATGTCACACACTGAAACAGATGATATTTTAAGCTTCAAACACCTGGTGATCCTGTTTCCTAGCTGTATGTTAGATACTGTCAAGGTTTAAACAACTGAAGAAGACAGAGGGAGTCCCAAAATATAAGAGAAACTCTAGGTCATGTATTTAAAATATTTCAATCAAGTATTTTTACTTCTTATACACTCTGCTGTAAAGCCTTTTATGCATTTTGCATAGATGTCCTTCCAAAACTAACATGTACAATAAATTATAGTAACTATGTCTCTCTCTGGAAAGTATTTACTGTTTGTGTAAATATTGGAATGAAATGTCTATTGCATTAACTTCCTCCATCACATAGAAAGTGATCTGAGGTACAGATCTAAGAGGAAACTAGCTATCAAATATGATTTTAGCAAAAATAAGAGAACATATTTACACCTACCAAAGAGTAAGTGAACAATTTGCAGACAATCATTTCAAATGGAGACAGCAGGAAAGGACTGAAGAGTAGAAAAAAGGTTATAAGTTGTAGTTATATTACACTGCATCATCATGAAGTTCTCAAATAATAAATTATATACTTTTGTTTTTATATTTAGATCCATTTCAGATGGTTTCTGAAATGGTCACTTTATATACGTATTCACACACCCAAATTTAAACTTAAAGGCAGAGTCAATGACTAAGGCTTGGTTTACACTTAAAAAATGACATAGGTATAGCTGAACATCCCTGTAGCTCTTTAGTGTAGAAACGTACTACAACAATGGAAAAGGCTCTCCCTTTGCTATAAATAATCCATCTCTCTATGAGGTAGTAAAGAGGTTGATGGAAGAATTCTGCCATTCATGCAGCACTGTCTGCACTGAGGTTTAGACTGCTTTAACTACATTTCTCCCACAAGACACTAATATGCAGATGTAACTTTCAAGTGCAGACCAGACCAAGGTCAATAGGATTTAACGATATATTCCATTCCCGGGGGGGCAGGGGAGAACCTTCAAAAACAGACTGCAATAAGAAACTGCTATGCTGGAATTCATATGCCAATATGACACTCTGAGAAAAGGTTTAAATAGAAAAATGGAGTGGTTCTCACATTACGATAGGTAATTTCCCATGCAGGTACTCTCACCTTCTCATCACTGTTGGAGATAAGCCACATCCACTCTCATTTCAATAGCACTGATGTCACACTTCCATCTCTGTATCTCTCCTTTCTTCTTTTCTCTTCAGTCATCTGAGGAAGTGAGTGGTAGCTCATGAAAGCTTATGCCCTAATAGTCTTTAAAGTGCCACTGGAGTCCTTATTGTTTTTATACATATAAGGCATTTTATAATATATACACACAGGCTGTGTCTACATTGGCAAGATTTTGCGCAAAAGCGCGCAAAATCTTGCCACCTGTCTACACTGGCCGCGAGTATTTGCGCAAGAACACTGACTTTGTAATGTACAAAATCAGTGGTTCTTGCGCAAATACTCTGACGCTCCTACTCAGGGATAAGCCCTCTTGTGCAAGTATTCTTGCGCAAGAGGGCCAGTGTAGATAGCAACGTTAATTTCTTGCACAAGAAAGCCCGATGGCTAAAATGGCCATCGGAGCTTTCTTGCGCAAGAGAGCATCTACACTGGCACGGATGCTTTTGCGTAAAAGCAAATCTTTTGCGCAAAGGCACATGCCAGTATAGACGCTCTCTTGTGCAAATACTTTTAACGGAAAAACTTTTCCATTAAAAGTATTTGCGCAAAATCATTCCAGTCTAGACGCAGCCACTGTGTTTATTACTATGAAAGCTACTAAATTATATAAAAACATAACAATGAGAGATTAAAATGTGTGAAGTACTAGGCTGGATTGCTATCAATGGAGAAGAACTGGGTCCATGGAGTATAAAGAAGTCCATGACAAGTGCCATCCAAAAACTATTTTTCTTTTCTAAAAATCACATTCTTCTTAAAATACAACTGGAGTTCTCTTAACATGAGAACATTTTTCACCACTAGTGATGATATCTAATAGTGAATTTGCAACCCAGATACCTTGATGGGGTATGAGAACAAACAAGGAAATTATCAAACGTTCAGCTAATATGGGTACCCAGAATTAATTTGTAAGCACGCGGATGAAAAATAGTGATAAGTAACAGTCAACATGGCTTTGTCAAGAACAAATCATGTCAAACCAAAACATGACCCACAAGGAAATACTAAAATATGGGTTTATTTAGTCTAGAGAAGAAAACTTGGAGGGGTCGGGTGGGAGACAGCACAAGGTAACTCTTCAAGTACTTAAAAAGATAGTTATACAGATAATAATACGAAAATGCCCTTACTGGGTCAGACCAATGGTGCTTCTAGCCCAGTATCCTGTCTTCAGCTAGTAGCCAATGCTAGGGAATGACACAGAAGTGAATCGTCAAGTGATGCAACTCTTGTTCTTCACTGCCAGGTTCTGACAATAAGGGCTAGGAACATCCAGAGCAAGGGGTTGCATCCCTGACCATTTTGGCTAGTAGCCGTTCTCTTCCATGAGCTTACCCAATTCTGTTTTGCTCCCTGATATAGTTTTGTCCCTCACAACATCCCATGGCAACAAGTTCCATGATTTGTTTGTGAATTGTGAGAAGTTCTTTCTTCTGATTATTTTAATCCTGATGCCTGTTAATTTCATTGGGTAACTTCTGATTCTTGCATTATAGGAAAAAATAAATGGCACACACTTCCTGATGCACTTTCTCTACTCCAGTCACAGTTTTATAGATCTGTATCATATCCCCTCTTAGCCCTCTCTCCAAGCTGAAAAGTCCTAGTCTTTAAAAGAAGAGTGATTAATTGTTCTTCTTCACCTCAGAGGACAGGACAAGAAGTAATGGGTTTAAATTGCACCAGGGAGAGTAAGTAAGTATTTCCTACTATCTAAGCTAACTGTAAGAGTAATTGCACACTGGAACAAATTACCTAGAGTGGTTATGGAATCTCAGTTGATGGAGAATCTTAAGAGTAGGTTAGACAAACACCTGTCAGGGATGATCTAGATAATACTTAGTCCTACCTCTGTACAGATGACTGGACTTGATGACCCATCAAAATCACTTCTAGTCCTACGTGACTATGACTTATGGTGTTTGGCATACTAAATATAATGTATATATAGAGGCCGTGACTCAGCAAAGCACTCAAGCAAGCATTTAAACATGTACCTAAACTTGTATCTTTCCCCAACAGAAATTGGCCTATTAAAGGATATTACCTAATGCACCTTGTCTCTATCATTTTAACTCATGTGAGCTGAAACTAAGCAAGTTTTGAAGAGGCCTGTTTAAAAAATCTATATTCTTTGTACCTGCAATGCATTAAACAACAGTCCTATTTCCCAATAAACTGGTAAAAGTGTAATATCAGTATAATTATTCCAAGAGAAGCAGCACTGAATTTTACAAAAACAAAGTATTTAAAAAAAGTTATATGTTTGGAAAATGGCTCTTTTACTTCCACATATAAATTACATATAGTAAATCTTCCTAGAATATTTTTCAGGCTCAGTCTGAGATGTATAGCCCATCCACTTGATGGTAAAGAACAATATCCAATGTATATATGTATGGGTATGTCTAGACTGCATCCCTCTGTCAGCAGAGGGATGCAGATTAGGCAGGTCAACATTGCAAATGAGTCAGGGATTTAAATATCCCGTGTCTAATTTGCATAAAAATGGCCTCCACGTTTTGCCGACTCAGCACTTTGTCGGCAAAAAGCAGCAGTCTAGAGGGGGATCTGTCGAGAAAGAAAGCCTTTTTCGACAGATCCCTTATGCCTCCTGCAAGGAGGTTTACAGGATCTGTCGAAAAAGCTTTCTTTCTCGACAGATCCCCCTCTAGACTGCTGCTTTTTACCGACAAAATGCTGAGTCTGCAAAACGGGGTGGCCATTTTTATGCAAATTAGGCACGGGATATTTAAATCCCTGCCTCATTTGCAATGTCAACCTGCCTAATCTGCATCCCTCTGCTGACAGAGGGATGCAGTCTAGACATACCCTATGATATAGAGTCATTGCCATCTATGATTAAGCTCCCATCTTGCAAGAGCTTTGCAGATGTATTAGTGGCCACCTACATAAAGCTCCATTCAGAATTTGGCCCTTATGTTACACTAACATCTCAAATCTTTCTGAACACAAAGCCAGAGGTACCCCTTGACTCAAAGACTAAATTATCTAAAAAGATATCTGCTGTATGTTAGCATGTGGCACACAAATCACATTCTGTCTTTGCAGCAACTTCTTTTTGACCTTTTTCACAACATGTGGAATTCTTAACACTACAAACGACATTGCAATGATTAAGTAACATTAAAATAAGCTGTTAGATACTTTCCATCAAACAGACTTGATGCAAGGGTCTGACATAAACTTTATTGTGACAAAGGCATTATGCCAAAAGCAATGCACATTCGCTGTCCCAGTGTCAAGTAAGATACATATTCTTACAAGAATTCTGTCCAGTTTCCTGGCATTTGAAAAATAGTGGGAAAAGTTCAATGTGTCTTTTGAGTCACCCAGTAATATTTTATGATTGGTGATGTTTAGTTCAGATTAGATAACCACCAAAAAGTTCAGTTGCTTGTGTAAAGTTTGCTGGAATCTCAAGCAAGCAGTTTGAGGGCTCCCTTTACTTTTCTCTCCTCTGATCATTTGTCACCTCTGTACAGCTCCTTCTTTCTCCAACATCCTTTGCCAAACTCCATATTTTCCTTTCCTTCCCCCCCCCCCACCTTAAGCCTTAATCAAATTGGTCTCTTGACCATTTTCTCCTCCCAGTCCATAACAGGGCCTTCTAATATTCTGATTTTTCCTTCATTAACTGAAACAGCCTATCTTACTTTTGACAAGAATGAATCAGAATGCCCAGGACAGATCATCACCTGCTGTAAAAATTGTTATTTTTTCACTGACTTTATGCCAGCTGAAAAGCTGCCCTATCAGATATGATCAATTGTTCTAGTAAAATCCTGCTAAGCCTCCTGGGAGTCACAATACAATGCCACTTCCCTAAAATCAGGGACGTCCCATCTCTAGATGTGCTGAGTCACTACACATAGTTTAAATGACATTAGGGGAAATTATTCTCATCCCAAGAAAAAAACAGTTTGTTACCTTCATAATTGTTGTGCTTTGAGATGTGTTGCTCATCTCTAATCCATGTAGGTGTGCATACTGAGTGCAAGTGTTGTTGGAAGTCTTTTCCCTTATCAGTACCTGTTGGGGCAGCAGGGGAGCCCTTTGGAATGGCGCTGCCATATTGGCTAATATATACCCCTGCTGGCCCTCTACTCCCTAGGTTCCTTTGGCCTCTGAGACAGTGAAGTATTCAGAAACTGTCCAAGATGGTGCCGTTGTGGTGGCAGCAAGCGACCTATGTCTGGGGGAATGCCTAGCCGTAGATTCGAGCTTCCTGTGGTGCTGAGGAGAGGCGGTGGCATAGGGAGCCCCAGTGGCTGGCCCGGTGGCAAAGGTGGTGCTGTGTGCCTTGCCAGAGTTGGCAGCGGTGTCGTGGAGGGCCCAGGTACGGGCACTAGTGTTATTATTGCCGAATTCTGCACAGGGGTCAATGCCGGTGTTGGCACCACCGGAGCTGGTGCCAGGGGTGGGACTTGGAATGGCACCGAGAATGGTGCCTGGGCCACTGGCAGAGGCGGTACTGGTGTAGAAGTTGAGGGCACTGGGGCAGATCTGTGATGCTCCTTTGGGGCTAGGACTGGAGTATTCCCCTGTGCCACCAAGAGTCCTTCTCTCCCCAGAAGGTTGACACTTGGGTCGGGGCTGAAGTTAGCTCGATTAGGTCCCTCGTGGCCTCAAAGGTTGATGGCTCTGGGGGGGAGGGGGCGGTGTCTTTTGCCGGGCTGGAGTCCCGGCACGGGCTTCAGTGAAGTTACCCAACCTTGAAGGTCCAGGTGCCGAGCCGGCCGGTGCCCTGTGCCCTGTCCCCCCACCTGAGGGCGCACTGTCAGCATGTGCTGCGATAGAGACCGGCCCCTGCTCAGCCTCCATTTCTTCTGTGGCTCTGGGGATTGAGAGTGGTTCTGCCACTGTCTCAGTGTCGGGGAGGCTCTGGGCGCCTCACGCACTGAGGCCGATGCGCTCTGTGTGGCCAGTGCGGGGTCTAAAGCTGGTGCCAGATGGAGAGCCACCTCCGTAAGTAGGATTTTAAGGTGAGACTCCCACTCCCACTTGGTTCACTGCTTGAATCCTCTATAAATAATGCAGGACTCTGAAAGGAGGGCCTCCCCAAGGCACTTTAGGCAGGCTTTGTGGGAATCCCCACAGTTCATAGGCTTTGAGTACCTGACACAGGGGCCTGGGCATAATCAGGAAGCAAAAGAGCTCTGGCCCTGGATATACTAGAGACAGAAGGAGGAAATAAAAATGAGAAGAATGGCATAAGTGTCTGAAAAGAGATATGGTGTATTGTATAGTGGCTACAGCAAGAAAATAGAACAATGATTTACACACTTCTGTGTCACTGTATTGTGCTCAACATAAACTGATGTGATAGGTGATCTTATATTTTCTTGTGTTGTTTAATTGTAATTCCTACTTTGATAGCACTTTAAAGCTATTAAAGTATCAGAAGTTTTCATTTTTTGAAATAATATTGGGAGGTTAAATAGTATTGTAAGTAGTTAATCTGTGCTGTGTTTGAGAGAGAGGGAGGGAGAGGGAGAGAAAACTGTTTTCCCTGTTCTGCAAAATCTCACATAGAGGCCCTTACTTTACATCCACATAGCACTGATTGAAATTACTGGGGGTCCAACTGTGCAGATTTAGTAACATACTGGATGCAATCATTTCAACATTTATAACCAAGCTTTAACAAAGGTTTTTGAGCAGTTTTAGGCACGTAAATTAGATTAATTTGAACTGCTCTAACATGTGATTCACTGTCAGAAGGGAGGGAGTCTAGCTTACTCTATTTTAGGCATCACTTCTGAATTTGATTCAGTCTATCAAGTCCAAATCATGTTAACAAGAAAAAAAAACCCAGGGGTTTTTCTTACAGTATGCAATCTTTTTTGGTTTAGGGGTGAGCAGGGAGTAAGATAATCCTTTAACCCTGGAGGTTTGCTCTATAGCAGCATTGAATACTCTATAATTAATCCTCTCAGTAGACATGAAGTCAGAGAAGAGTTGCATTTCAGTATTGAACTCTTATATCAACTTATCAGAGGAACAAGGTACTCAGAAGTTAATAGTTATTTGTTTGGTTTTTTTTTAGTTTACATGATAATTAATATAATCCAGAACTTGGTAGAGAAAGGTGACATGCTGGTAAAGGGAGGTAAGATGAAAATTAGTGAAAAAGGTTAAAATGAGAAAAATGTGAGATGTGAGCTTCAAGATCTCTAGAGTGAAGGGGCTTAAAAATTAAAAAAATTTTTAAAATGAGCTTGAGGTAGAACTGAAAGACACGAGAGTGAGCTGCTAAAAACAACATGGTGAGGGCAATCTGGCAGTAGCGTCAAGCCTGTCGGTAAGTCCTGGGCTACACAACACAGTTAGTTGGATGTAAGGCAGATTACGTCAGCCAAATAGTTTGTGCGTCTATATTCACACTGGTCTCCCACTGCTTGAGTGGCCTGTTAGGCTTATACTGAAACACCACCTCCCCAACTGGGACTGAACCATGGTTGACATACTGGGATCGATACAATGTGAGTGCAGATACTGTGTTCCTTATGTCAACCCTAACTGTCCATTGCAGTTCAGGAATCCCAATGCTGCAAAACCATCTATTATGTGCAGCACATTGCCTCATCATGGGCACAGGATTTGGGACAGGGGGGAGGTGGAAAAGGAGGCATTTCTCTTCCAAACAGATCTGGCTTATGTATGGGTGACCACCCAGGGCACCATGTGTCAAGGGGCATCCGTGATCAGGGGAATGAGACTTGGTGCATTTAACTTAATGCAGTAGGCTGGGCCTTGCCAGAAGGCCCTGACCTGACTACTTCCTCCTTCTTCACCTCATCATCCCCCAGCCACCCAGAGTGCTGGCTTTTTGTCAGTCCCAGAGTTTCCTGGGCTGCCACATGTCTTTGTGCCATGTGGCAGTGAAGTGGAAACCCCATGAAATACAGTCGGGGCTGCAGCAGTCCCAGCCGGAATGTGGCCACATCAGCACATGTAGGAACCAGAAAAGTGGCGCTATCAAGTCCGGTACCAGAGTGGCCAAAGCTGTTGCACTCAAGTCATCACAGTGGACGACAGCAGCTGGGCCTCCCTAATTAATCCCGACCAGCAGCAGTAGCTCCAATAATGCAGGGACAGCGAGGGACAGGAGCTCCCATTACCCCAGGCAGTGGGGGGAGAGCCAGTGAATGAGAGGAACTGGCTTCAGCCTGTACAGGATGTGCCATATGAATGCACACATGGCTGGATCAGCCCTCTCAGTCTTCACATTTCTTTCACCATCACGGAAAGGGACCAGGACAAATACACAGATACACACGCACAGTTCCACTCAGCTATCCTGTCTTGGCATGACAAGCGACACCCACATAACCACACAGGAACAAAGATTAAGTGTTCAAGGTTCCTGTGTGAGGCCTGGAGAAACAGTGGGAATGTCAACTACCCCAACTCCCCCGGGACAGCAGTAACCCCATGGTAGGCCCAGTCCTCTGGCAAGCATAGAATTTGCAACCCACAAGTGGAGCTGACGTCCTGGCTGGGTCTGTCCCTCACCACAAATATAGCTGTCAGAGTTCACCCATGATTAATTGCCTGCACAACAGCTCTCCTCTCAGGTGAATTTTCTGACTCCAAATTGATTCCTGTTCGACCAGTGGCAACCTGGGGCAACCATTTGCAGCTGCTCTGTGAATGTCACTATTGAATTGGTTCTTGCTATGTCCCACTGAGATCTGCCTTCCAAGAAATCATCATGTTTCCCTCACATTTGGTTCTTCTTTAGTTCTACAAACACTCCAGGGTTATGTGTCTCCATGTTTGTAGTATAGATGTGGCCTGAGTGACATGCAGTCTGTGTGATAGGGAAGGCTTCTTATTGCTTATGCTAAAATGAAAAAAAAGAGACAGACAAGATAAAGACTTCAGACAACGAACACCAATTTATTCCAGAATTTGTAGTCCAGTGGTGAAGCCAATATGAATATGATCACATCTGACTAAAATGGTCAGACTTACTTCTGACAATTGCTAAATGATGGCTTTTGAAAAAGGGAATTTAACTGTAGCAATAACTATCTGTAATAATAATAATTTAACCTAAGCACAATTGTACTTTAGCGTTTATTTAGCTGAGAATGAAATTAAAGACACTGCATCACCAAAATGGAAGACATTAAAGAAAACATTCTAATTGTTATCTACTTAGCACCAACTGTTCATAGCAGATGGAAGTGAAGTTTTTTAAATAGAATTTTTGAAATGTGAGAGAGGGAAAAACCTTAAACATTTCTAAGTTTCTAACTGTTCTAGGTTTTAGCAAAAAAAACATAAATGAAAAAAAAAAAACCCCACAGAATCATCAAAATATATGCATGCAGCACATAGGTAGAGTGATCTTTCAAGATTCTTATTCTTTATTACCCTTTCTAGGATTCCTTGAGATCAAAGCATAAAATATTTAACATAATTGCTATGGATTTCTTCCATTGTCTCCTTCTCTGTTTTCATTTCTGAAAATTTTCCTTCCCTCTAACCCTTTTTTCCTTTTTTTCCCCCAAGCATTTTCCCCCATCTTTCTGCATAGTAGCTTCTCTTTTTGGGTTTCAGTGTTCTGATATTAAACACATTTGCAAAGCTCTCTCTCCCTCCAATTTTTCTGCTTGATACTGAGAATGGGAGCCACCAGGGATGGAGAGTATGGGACTGTTAACTAGAGGCCAGGTTTGGGGGGTGACACAGACTGGATAATCATCTGGGAGTGAGTGACTGGCATTTGGATACTTGGGTCATGATGACAAGCTCAGGGAGCAAACAGTGGGACTGGCTAGATAATGAGAATGGAATTGTGATAAGAAGAGAGGTATGAAAAAGAGACAGGATGGAGCAGATGGGTTAGAAGTGACAAGGCAGAACAGTTTGTGCCCACTGGAGAACACTCCCCTTCAGAGCCTGGAATTGAACCTTAGATTATTGAGTATCACTATTGCTCTGCTGTCAGCAAACATCTGTGATACACACAGGCAAAAGAGTGTCCCACTTCCTTCTAGTGATGGTGCTTATAGAGGACCAACACTACCAATAACATCACTAGTTCAAGTCAAGTCAACATATTTCCACATTAAAAAACTAACAAATCTCTCTCTCTTTCTCTCTCTCACACACACAGAATTAAAAAACCAACCATTATTAAAGTTGAAAAGTCAATCACCCGGGAGTTAGAAAGTGCCAGAATTAAGATTATCTGTGAGACCTTAATTAAATCCCGTAGAATATATATGGTATAATATGGTCTTTAATGACACGATCACATACTATTTTTTCCCACAAGATCCCTGTGTAACAGGCATGGCAATTTCCTACAATATCTTAGAAAAATATTACTGAGTCAAGTCAAACCATTTTGAATTAAGTTTATGTATCTTAGGACCTCACAGCATTAGACATGGAAATGTTTATGGGTGATTTATGCAACTTGTCTTGAAGATGTATTCATCCCAAACTTATGAAGTATTATGAGCTTCAAAGGACATTTTGAAATAATTGGCTCTAACAAGAATGATATGTTAGTTCCTAGGAAATATTTGGAAGGAGGGGAATACAAATGCCCATCTCTGGACCTTACCATTTTAAGTTTTGTCTTTCAAAAGGAAGGGATCTTTGGTTTATTAATTATCCATTACCAGGATCAAAAGTTCCAAATAGAATGAAGGAAATATCTCTACAATGCATAGTGGTTCATGTTCTGAGAAAAAGGAATTATGAACTTCTAACACAGGAAAACAATATACTGTTTGAAGGACTGTTCGTAGGCCGGAGCCCTTACTAGAGATAACCCCAATTCCAGTAAGTTTATTAGAATGAACTGTGTGGTAACTTAACAGTGGCAATTACTCTGTTTACTGTTGTGGGGGAGAAAAGATTAGCAGGCCTCCTTAGGCAGTCTACCCCGTTGGGGAATTCACTGCCAGAAAATAGCTTGCAGCCCTGGAAATACCTTTTCTCCTGGGAAGAATCACAGAATTGGAAGAGATCTCAGGAATTTGTCAAGTTCAACCCCTTGCTAAAAGCAGGACCAATCCCATCTAAATCATCCCAGTCAGGGCTGGGTCAAACTGGGACTTAAAAACCTCTAGGGATGGAGATTCCACCACCTCCCCTAGTAACCTATTCTGGTGTGTCAGCACCTTCCTATTGATACAGTTTTTCCTACTATTCTTCCCCGCTGTAACTTGAGACCATTGCTCCTTGTTCTGTCACCACTGAGAACAGCCTCTTTCCATCCTCTTTGGAATGCCCCTTCAGGTATTTGAGGCCCCCCTCACTCTTTTTTTCCGTAGACTAAAAAAAACCAAATCCCTCAGCCTCTCCTCATAAGTCATGCATTCCAGCCCCCTAACTATTTTTGTTTCCCTCTGTTGGACTCTCTCCAATGTGTCCACATCCTTTCTGTAATGAAGGGTCATTGGGTGCAATGCTCCAGATGTGGCCTCACCAGTGCTGAATGAAGGGGAATAATCACTTTGCTAGATCTACTGTCAATGCTCTTCCTGATGCACCCTAATATGACATTAGCCTTCTTGGCTGCAAGAGGTGCTGTTGACTCATATCCAACTTCCCATCCACTATAATCCCCAAGTCCTTTTCGGCTGTACTGTTGGTTTGCCAGTTGGTCCCCAGCCTGTAGCAGTGTTTGGGATTTTTCCATCGGGGGGTGTAGGACTCTACACTTGTCCTTTTTGAGCCTCATCCAATTTTTTTTTTTGGCCAGTCCTTCAATTTGTCTATGTCACTCTGTATCTTATACCTACCCTCCAGTGTATCTTCCTTTCACCCTAGTTTAGTGTCATCTGCAAACTTGCTGAGGATGCAATCCATCCCTTCATCCACGTCATTAATAAAGATGTTGATCAAAACCTGCCCCAAAACCAACCCTTGGGGCACTACATGTGATACCAACTGCCAACCAGACATTGAGCCTTTGATCAATATCCTTTGAGCCAGATTATCTAGCCAGTTTTCTATCCATCTCACAGTCCATTTATCCAGTTCATACTCTTTTAACTTGCTGACAAGAATATTGTGGGAGACGGTATCAAAAGTTTTGCTAAAGTCAAGGAATATCACATCCACTGCCTTCCCCATATCCACAGATAAATTACCTTGTCATAGAAGGCAATCAGGTTTGTCAGGCATGACTTGCCCTTGGTGAATCCATGTTGACTATTCCTGATCCCTTTCCTATCTTCCAACTACTTCAGAATGGATTCCTTGAGGATCCCCTCTATGATTTTTCCAGGGACTGAAAATAATCATGTGCATGGACTTTCAAAAGCTTGTTCTTATTTCAAAAGGTGTTCTTTTGGGTTCTTTTGGCATTCTGTCCTTTGGAAGATAGGCAGTGGTAACTGAATTTTTACTAGATTGGCACGAATTGATTTCCTTGTGATTCTGCCTCCTAAAGATGCTATATAATGCTATCTGCTTGTTTTTTCTCTCCCTGCTAATCTCATTACGTTAGATGTTTCAGATAAGATCAGTGCACTCCTGTTTGAGGCCTATAAATCAAAAAAGGTCTTACAAGAAAGAAGAGGGCCTGTTTTCACTTCCAATAGTCTAAACCCAGCAGCATCTGCTCAGTGTTTACAGGGTTTAAGTAAATAACCATTTAAGCCTGTGACAGGCTTTATATAACAACATGTTAAATTATAGCAGCTATCATACAATGGTTTCTATGGTTTTGGAATTTTCATTACTCTAGCTAAACTTACTTGGACTATGGGAAGATTACAGCATGGTTTTGCATTCTTACTTTTTGCTCAAAACTGTTATTGATCCTCTTCCTTATCTAATTACATATTTCCCATTCCAAATTGAGGTATGCATGTGCATATTTATAACTGCATATGTATCTATATCTACCTGCCATTGGATTTAATTTTTCATTCATTCATTTTACACACAATGTGAAATTATTGCTGAAACACTTCACTTTAAAAAGATAAACCAGAATTCCCTTGAAATAATTGCTACACTGTCTCACTGTAATTTATCACTGCCAGCTAAATTAGCCAAAAAGAATATGCTGCAGATATTCAGGATTGCCTTCAGTTGATACCTAATGACGACTGCTGGTTGAAAGTGCAAAACGGTAGCATTAAGTGCTCCATCCCTCTTTCTTTATCTGCTGTTTGTATTAATGATGGTATCACTAGGAAAGATATGAGTCTCATATACAGTAATTTTATGAAGTTAATATACATTATTAAAGCACTTCTAATAATAACACCTGAAGGAGATATCTAGTTCCTCTTGCAGTTCACACCCTTTTCTTCATGGAGATTAAGGAAATATCCATTTAAGCTGCTCCTGAATATCCTATTATGGACCAAAGTTTATGATCTAAGACCAGATTTTCCTCTCAGGATACTTTGTGCTACCCTGCTAATGAAGTCTGGCCCCAATACTAAGGGAATAACTCCAGTATAAGGATTAACTCAGAGATTTGTTGGTCTCTCAGGACTGGCCTACACTTACTGGTGCTGTCGATCTACTTCAGCTACGCAAACAGAGTACCTAAAGTCAACATAATCACCACAGCATCTTGTGTGTGGTAAAGTTAATGGGGGCTGCTCTCCTGTCAATGCTGATTTTTCTTCTCATATTGGTGGAGTACCAGCATCAACGGCAGTGTGCTCAGAGACCAATTTATCACATCTAAGCAGACACAATAAATCAACTGCTGGTAGATTGATTGCTGCAATGTCAATTCACTGTATAGTGTAGACAAGACCTTACTTGACTCCCTCCTCTGCCACCTGTTCCAATACTGCACAGAAGGACTAGCCTGACACTGAACAAACCTGGGGACACCAATGGTGAGCTTTCAGTCACCTTTGCACATACATTACCTCTGCTCTTTGCAGATCAGCTGCAGCCAAGAACTTAGTCTGTGTTCTCCACTTTCAACAGAGAAGAGAGTGCCATTTGTCACTGGCTATTGCCGGCATAGTAAAATAACAAAATTAACTTGCTCTTATATACTGTAGCAGGCATGCATAGTGTACAGTAAAGCTAAGTTGGATTTTCAAATTCCTTTTAAATTCCCATCCTTTTCCAATTACATATATAACCTCATTGTAACAAAATGCCTTCAGAATCAAGATTACAACCAATCCAAAGATAATTATTTTTAAGTTTGAACACCAAGTCAAGATCAGTATCATTCATAATGGATACACAGAATTTTCTGAACATGGCAAA
Source organism: Rafetus swinhoei (assembly GCA_019425775.1). Taxonomy (NCBI): domain Eukaryota; kingdom Metazoa; phylum Chordata; order Testudines; family Trionychidae; genus Rafetus; species Rafetus swinhoei. The sequence goes on from CM033424.1 coordinate 122,247,279, forward strand.
CAGGCCGATTTGCTTTCCCCACTAGCTACCAGATCTTTTTTGGATAAATAAATTGAAAGTTCAAGAATTACAGATGTTTAAAATACAGGTGGAAGAATATCCTTGTCAGACTCTTGTATTCTGAGTAGAGCTGAATGCATTTTTTTTTAACTAACAGTTCACCAGGAAAACCCCCCCACATTTTCCATTGATCCCAAGCTATTTGCAAATTTAAACTAAGCTTCAGTTGGGAAGAAAAGATGCTCAGGGTTAGCTTCAGAAAAGTGTGTGTTTGTATGTGTATAAATACTTCAAAATTTATTTGCATGGGGACTGAAATTAGAGAATCTTGTTATTAGCCAGGTAAGTACTCTAGCCAACAACCTAATTTGTTCTCAGTCTCTTCCATTGAAGCTGTTCCACTTTATATAAATACACAGCTATTCATTGGTGGAAAAGGAGCTTCAGGGGGTAGCCGAGTTAGTCTGTTACAGAAAAAAACAGCAAGCAAATGGTCTGGTAGCACTTTATAGACTTACAAAACATGATACCATCTACATGTTTTGTTAGTCTATAAAGTGCTACCAGACCATTTGATTGGTGGAAAAGACACAGAGACAGTGACTTTCTAGTCTGGTGATTAAGGAACTCTCCTGGGAGTTAGGGGATATTAATTCAAATCTTCTCTCTCTCTCTCAGATTTAGTGGAAGGATCTGATTCCACATCTGTTTCCTTCCATCTGAATGCCTTAATCACCACTCTATGTCTCTTTGGCCTAGTGAATATTTATACAGTATGGAACAGCTTCACCAGGAAAAACTGACAGTAACCTACTCCAGAAGAATTAAAACAAGAATTATTTTAAGCAACTTCTACAGCTGTGTTATACAGGAGGTTAGACGACATTATCTCAGTGGTCCTTTTTGGCCTCGGATTCAATGAGTAGCTTATATCTTAGTGGTTAGGATATTCACTTAAGAGGGGAGATCTAGTTTCAGAGTTGAAATTCAACCCCGAGTGAGGTTATAAAAGGAAACACGTACATGTGTATTTTCTGCAGCTGCCACTAAAAGACTGTTTGACATTTCTTTCCACACATTTCTTTCCACACATTTCTGGAACCAAACCAAACCAAATTTGTTCCATTAATTTTTGGTTTGCTGGCAGAACTGAGAACAAATATTCACCCAGCTTTAATTCTGGAGACTTCTTCATTGACTGTCAGAAGATGGTTCAGTGGCATACTCATTCCCCATCTTCTTGAAAAGGGACAATAACAAAGGAGCTTGGAGGGAGACACACATGAGATCAGTAGAATCACATTTCTCTTCCCTATGAGAACAAATATCCAAACTTTATTATTTAGTGTGAGAAAAGAAAGCTATGTGTGGAAGGGAGAGTAATGGAATGAATAATAAAATGTATTTTTTGTAAATCAAATTTAAAAAATACCCCAAAATCAGAATGAGAAGATGGTTAAGTCTTTCTGAAGGGCAAGGAAGAATTATGAGATTGAGAGAACCAGGCTGGGATCAATGAATAGACTGGAGAGAGGGATAAAACGATGAGGCTGCTGTATTGTTTGTCCCTTACATGGAACTGGGGTATTCTAATGGCTGATTTGCAACAAAGTGAAGGATATTTACACAATACACAATTATTAATAACTGTGCTGTTATAGGACACAAGTTCCCTTCACTTTAACAGAATCTAACCATTCATTCAGTTTCAATATAATTTCAATTATTTGTGTGCATATTTCCCTATTGCTATGGCTCTTTTTTTTTTCAGGTTCTCTAAGGCATGGATTGACTCCTTTTTTTGTACAGTATCTAGCACAATGACCCTTTTATGACTGAGGCTTTGAAGAACTAACACAGCACAAACATATAATAAGGGTAGTTAAATACTAAACTTTATTCCCAAGGTAACAAAATGAGATTAGCCTATTAAGGCATACTGATCATTAAGCCAATTTTTCATAGAAAACAAGGCAAAACACAGTAAGACTCCATACTAGGATGTGAGTAAAATCTTCATATTATTGCTTCTTTGAAGTTGAAAAAGTTGTTTTACTTTACCGCCTTTGTGAGAAAACATCCTGTATTTTGGTTAGTCTATTTTTTTCCAAAGATGCTTTAAGACATAGAATGCACTTTGACTCCAAAGTCCTAAAGCTCAGTTTTTTTTTATATTAATTCTAGACAAGTGTGATGTCCACCCATACTTATGGGAACTGCCTCGTCAATATGACTATACATATCTAAAAATGCTTTATGAAAAACAGGTCATGTTACTTATCAATTTTACAGTTACAATCTGCTGGATATGTATATCCTATTTTTGTGTTCATGTATCATTCTTGTTTGTGAAGTTAGAAATATGAAGCATGAAACTATGTACAGTTTTAAATGTGCTAATGAGAGCCATTAGTGGTGCCCCAGAAGCCTAATGATTTAATGGTCAACTCAACGACTTATGAACAGCCTTGCTTGTCTTCTAAGCCCAAATGGTGGTTGGTGCTAGAAAGATATGTGACCATAAAACCTGGTATTGAAATCCATTTTGAACCTGGTATTTTTGCATGGAAAGGGGAGGTGGGGTGATGAAAAACAAAGGATTCCCACCCTGGGGAAAAGTCTGTTTAAGCAATAGGAAGCAATAGGAAGCAATCCCCTTTTGTCTTCCTCTGGCTTTTGAAACTGCCTGGCATACTCTAAGAGGAAACAAAGAACTCTGAAGGGCTGGAGACATGGATCCAATTGGGAATAAAAGACCAACTTTCATTTAAACTGAAATAAGACCAGCTGTTTAGGATAAGAATTTTCATGTAACAAGTTTCTTAGGGTACATCTACACAGCCGTATTATTTTGGAATAACTAACATTATTCCAAAATAACATAGGCCGCGTCTAACCTACAATCGGTTATTTCAACTTAATGTCAAAATAATGTTGAACTGGAAGACTTCTTACTCCAACTCATATAACCCTTATTTTATGAGGAGTAAGGGAAGTCATAAGAACATAAGAACATAAGAACGGCCGTACTGGGTCAGACCAAAGGTCCATCTAGCCCAGTATCCTGTCTGCCAACAGTGGCCAGCACCAGGTGCCCCAGAGTGGGTGGACCGAAGACAATGATCAAGCGATTTGTCTCCTGCCATCCTTCTCCAGCCTCTGACAAACAGAGGCCAAGGATACCATTTTATCCCCTGGCTAATAGCCTTTTATGGACCTAACCTCCATGAAATTATCTAGCTTCTCTTTAAACTCTATTATAGTCCTAGCCTTCACAGCCTCCTCTGTCAAGGAGTTCCACAGGTTGACTACATGCTGTGTGAAGAAGAACTTTCTTTTTTCATTTTAAACCTGCTACCCATTAATTTCATTTGGTGTCCTCTAGTTCTTCTATTTAGGGAACTAATAAATAACTTTTCTTTATCGGCCCTCTCCACACCACTCACGATTTTATACACCTCTATCATATCCCCCCTCAGTCTCCTCTTTTCTAAACTGAAAAGTCCCAGTCGCTTTAACCTCTCCTCATATGGGACCCGTTCCAAACCCCTAATCATTTTAGTTGCCCTTTTCTGAACCCTTTCCAAGGCCAAAATATCTTTTTGAGGTGAGAGACCACATCTGTACACAGTATTCAAGATGTGGGCGTACCATAGTTTATACAGGGGCAGTAAGATATTCTGGGTCTTATTTTCTATCCCTTTCTTAATAATTCCTAGCATCCTATTTGCCTTTTTGACCGCCACTGCACACTGTGTGGAAGTTTTCAGAGAACTGTCACATGACTCCAAGATCTCTTTCCTGATTTGTCATAGCCAAATTAGCCCCCATCATACTGTGCATTATAGTTGGGGTTATTTTTCCCGATGTGCATTACTTTACACTTATCCACATTAAATTTCATTTGCCATTTTGTTGCCCAATCACTCAGTTTGGTGAGATCTTCTTGGAGTCCCTCACAGTCTGATTCTGTCTTGACTATCCTAAACAGTTTGGTATCATCTGCAAACTTTACCACCTCACTGCTTACCCCTTTCTCCAGATCATTTATGAATAAGTTGAACAGGATTGGTCCTAGGACTGACCCTTGGGGACACCACTAGTTACCCTCTCCATTCTGAAAATTTACCATTTATTCCTACCCTTTGTTTCCTGTCTTTTAACCAGTTCTCAATCCAAGAAAGGACCTTCCCTCTTATCCCATGGCCATGTAATTTACACAAGAGCCTTTGGTGAGGACCTTGTCAAAACTTTCTGAAAATCTAAGTATACTATATCTACTGGATTCCCCTTGTCGCATGTTTGTTAACCCCTTCAAAGAACTCTAATAGATTAGTAAGACAGGATTTCCCTTTACAGAAACCATGTTGACTTTTGTCCAAAAATTATGTTCTTCTACATGCTTCACAATTTTATTCTTTACTATTGTTTGACTAATTTGCCCGGTACTGAAGTTAGACTTATCGGTCTGTAATTGCCAGGATCGCCTCTAGAGCCCTTTTTAAAATATTGGTGTCACATTGGCTACCTTCCAGTCATTAGATGCAGCCGATTTAAGGGATAGGTTACAAACCACAGATAAAAGTTCAACAATTTCCCATTTGAGTTCTTTTAGAACCGTTGGATGAATGCCATCCAGTCCCGGAGATTTGTTAACATTAAGTTTTTCTATTTGTTCCAAAACCTCCTCTAATGACACTTCAATCGGGACAGTTCCTCAGATTCATCACCCACAAAGGGCAGTGCAGATTTGGGAATCTCCCCAACGTCCTCAGCCGTGAAGACTGAAGCAAAGAAATCATTTAGTTTCTCCGCAATGGCTTTATCGTCCTTGATTGCGCCTTTTATAGTTCGATCGTCTAGGGGACCCACAGGTTTTTAGCAGGCTTCCTGCTTCTAATGTACTTAAAAACATTTTGTTATTTCTTTTTGAGTTTTTGGCTAGCTGTTCCTCAAAATCTTTTTGCTTTTCTTATTACATTTTTACACTTGATTTGACAGTGTTTATGTTCCTTTCTATTTATCTCACTAGGATTGGACTTCCACTTCTTAAAAGATGCCTTTTTGTCCCTCACTGCTTCTTTTACATGGTGGTTAAGCCAGTGACTCTTTTAGGTCTCTTGCTATGTTTTTAATTTGGGGTATACATTTAAGTTGAGCCTCTATTATGGTGTCTTTAAAAAATTTCCATGCAGCTTGCAGGGATTTGGCTCTAGTCACTGTGCCTTTTAATTTCTGTTTAACTAACCTCCTCATTTTTGTATAATTCCCCTTTTTGAAATTAAATGCCAGGGTGCTGGACTGCTGAGGTGTTCTTCCCACCACAGGAATATTGAATGTTATTATATTATGGTCACTATTCCCAAGCGGTCCTGTAACGGTTATTTCCTGGACCTGATCCTGCGCTCCACTCAGGACTAAACTGAGAATTGCCTCTCCCTTGTGGGTTCCTGCACCAGCTGCTCCAAGAAGCAGTCATTTTAAGCCATTGAGAAATTTTATCTCGCTTCTCTTCCTGAGGTGACATGTATCCAGTCAATATGGGGTAATTAAAATCCCCATTATTATAGAGTTCTTTATTTTGGTAGCCTCTCTAATCTCCTCAGCATTCAATGTCAGCATTCGCTGTCCCGGTCAGGTGGTCGGTAATATATCCCTACTGCTAATTTCTTATTATTGGAGCATGGAATTACTATCCATAGCGATTCTATTGAACATGTTGATTCACTTAATATTTTTATTTCATTTGATTCTACATTATCTTTCACATACAGTGCCACTCCGCCACCCACCCGGCCTGCTCTATCCTTTCAATATATTTTATCAGAGGAAAGTCGGAGGAAGAATGCTCATTCTTGGACTTCCTACTGTGTAGACAGCACCAAAACCCCAAATAAGCTATTTCAACTTAAGGTATGCAATTGATGTAGCTCAAATTGCGTAGCTTATTTTGGCTTTAACCCTGCTGTGTAGAAGTGACCTTAGAGAATTAGAACTAGCTATGCATTTCAATTAATTTTAATTTACTAACTTTCTTTAATCTGTCTCTTTTCACTTGCAACCACTTAAATCCTACTGTTTGTATTTAATAAGAACACTGTTGTTTCCCATCATGCCCAGTGTAAATTATTTGTTTCCTGGGGGTGGGGAGCAACCACTATGCATGTCTCTTTCATTGATAAAGGAGATTACCTGATGAACTTCCACTGGCTACATCTAGACTACAGGCTTCTTTCAGAAGAAGCATTTTTTGGAAGAGATCTTCTGGAAAAACTTCTTCTGAAAGAGAGCGTCCACATTGCAAAAATGCATCGAAAAAGCAATCTGCTTTTTCGGAAGAGAGCATCAAGACTGAATGGACATACTCTTGCATGTAAACTGTGATTGCTATGAACGGAATGGCCACCAGGGCACCTGTGCTTTTTCCTCTTTCCTCTTTTTCCGAAAGAACTCCTTTTTCCCCATCCACACACGCCTTTTTGTGAAAGAGCTCTTGGAATGAAGATTACCAATGCTGGAAAAACCCCTCCATTCTTTCAATTTTCTTGTGGAAGAACTCAATTTCAGTGTGGACTTTCCTCAAGTTTTGTCGGCAAAATGGCCGGTTTTCCAACAAAACTCTGTAGTGTAGACATACCCACTATGTAAAAGTTTTACATAGAAAAAGATGCATTTATTTGGATTTTGATTTCTTTTGGGAACCCAACTTTCCTGGATTCTATGCCCTAGAATTGTGTCCTTCCAGAGCTGAAGTAATTTAATGCCTGCATTGCTCTGCAAGGAGGTAGTTACCCCAACTCTGTGCATTGTTTGGGAGAAACCAGAGGATCTGGCCCAGCAGGACAGGATGGTGGGGATTCCCAGAGAGCAAGAAGGCAGGCTTCAGTGCCATGATCAGTACACTAAAGAATAATCCAAAGGGGTCTTCTGTGACTGCACCCTATCAGAACAAGATTCTCAAAAGTAGAATGCTAAATCCTGAGTTCTATTTCTAAATAAGAGAGGTTGATTTTGAGATGTGCTGCATATCCATCAGTTCTCACTGATGTTACCCTGGATGAGCTATGGTGTGCTGCAGAAAAACAATGCAGCTATGGGGTTCTGGTAACTTTATAAACTATCCAAGCTTCATTTGTGATGCCAGAACCACTACTAAATGTTTTTTTCCCTGATACTCTTGTGCAAGCATAGAATCTAAGATTAAAAAAGAAGAAATAAATATTTAATAGATGTATAGGTTTTAAGGGCAGAGAAAACCATTTGAGCATATAATCTGACTTCCTGCATAACATATACCATATAATTTTGCCAAATGATTCTGACATCAAAGGTCAGTGATGCTGGAACATATCTTTTGGAAATATACCTAATCTTGATTAAAAGATTTCACATGACAGAGAATATACAACGTGCCAAAGTAAATTGTTCCAATGATTTCATTACTCACAGTGATAAAAACTGTACCTTAATTCTAATCCATATTTTTCTAGATTCAGCTTCCAGCCAATCTTTTTGTGTCTTTGCTGGACATCCTATGTGTAGACTACATTCGATTTTTGAAATTGGATATGCAAATTCTGTGGGAATTTGCATATCTTCTTCCGATCTCACTTTTGAAAGCAGATCTTTCGAAAGTGAAAGTAGTCTGGACGCAGGTTTTTTTGGAAAAAAAACCTTTTTCGACTGTGCTAGGAATTCCCACATTAGGAAATGATTCCACGTGTATAAATGCTTATTGAGTCTGATCACTTAGTTGTAAACATGTTGAATGAGCTGACTTTGTACAGTGCTAATTTCTTCATCAAAATGTCATGCAGTCTTAAGTCAATTCCTCACTTAAGACCAAGGACTAGATTCACATCAGGATTTTGCCTAAATGCCAGAAAAGTTCTCATTCAGCTACCTTTGAACCCTGGAGGTGCCCAAACTCATTCAGCACCTAAAAAATATTATTTTAAATGGACAGTTGCCTTTTTAAAACAAAACTAACCTCCAATAAAATTATAACTTTTATTTCATAAGATCTAGTTTCCACAAAAAAACCACATTGAATGGAATTAATTATACCACAATCCGTTTTTTCTCCCCAGTATCAGTGTCTAGCTAACAAGCCTATAGTTACCCAGTTCATCCACTTTACAATTATTAATACTGGAACAACATTAGTTTTTCTCCCCAGTCCTCTGGAATTTCCTCACTGTTCATGGATCCTCAAATTCACGTATTGAATTTTGATCCTCAAAGACACATTTGTATTGCATTTTCTTCCTAAAGAATTTCAAAACATGGGTGTGGAAATTGTTCCTCAAAAAGGTTGTAAGAGAATCTTAAGAGGACAAATAGGTTTTTGATACATACCAGAACTGTCCTGTCCATCAAAATGGTTGGGGCAATGCCCCCAGAATCTATGTTTTGGTTGGGCCCCACAGAGCTCATGGCAGTCTGGGTGACTAGCGGGGGGCCTGGCACTGGCAGGAGTCATCAGGCTTATACTTTCACTCAATGGCAGCAGTAGGAAGTGGAGTGACCCAGCTCAGCTCACTCTGTTCCCCCAGCTCCCAGACATGTCACGGGGATTATGGAGGTGGAGAAGGGATGGAATCACCTCTCCTCCAGCAATGACTGGAAATAGGAAATGGAGTAACGTGGTTGGGAGCCGTCAGAGTGGAACAGGCTGATGTTGGGTCACTTCACTTCCTGCCACCACCAGTGTGTGTACAGGTAGGTCCAATCCCTGCTGCAGGTGCCAGGTCCCACACTAATCCCCTGGCTACATCACTTGGGGGAAGGGACTTAGGGAAAGAGAAGGAGTGGTATAGGGCAGGAGTGGAAGAGGGGCAAGGGCAGGAAGAGATGGGTGGGAGGGAGCCTGAGGCAGAGAAAGGGTTGTCCTGGGCCACACACTTCCCCTAGGGGTAGCTCTGTATGTACTATTAGGGTTTTTTTTCCCAAAATATTTTTCAAAATATTTACTATACTACGTAATTGATAGTGCCTATAGGTCACTACTCTCATAAAATCTCTCAGTTGATGATTGAATACTGCAAAAAGTGCTCATGCCTTTTCATTTGAATTCAATTTTACTAGGTGGTGGACTCATTTTATTTGTGTTTCACAAAAACTCAGCTAAGTGGGATTTGTTCATACAGAGGGGTGTTCCTTGTATAAATACCTGTATTCTCAAGTGAACAAGGATATTTATGAATACGTTTCACCTAAATTAGTCACAATTTACAATGAATTACTGTCCTCTTTAAAAAGTTTCACTCCTCAAAACCACAGGGATCTGATTCCTATCATTCTCAGAAGAGATTCCTCCCACACCAACCCAACCCACCCAGAGACAGACTGAGGCAGCTTGTTATTAATACAGCCAGTATAGCAGAAGGGCAATGGCAATATATATGTGAGATGGGGTAGGAAGATAACAAGTATTTATGGAGTGGGAAATGACTATGCAAATGAGGGGTGGGATAGAGGACTATTTTATACATGGAATACTACATGTATCACTGAATAACTTAGGAAATTTGGGTAGGAAATTATGTCACAAAACTCTTCCACACTCTGCTTGGAAGGATTTGTATAGTTCTCAGGGTGTTGTTGGTCATACAGGCAATGTCTACACTACAGAAAAGATTGAAGTTGCTGCAGTTGATCTTCCGGGGTTTGAATTAGCAGGTCTAGTGAAAACACACTAATTCCTACTGAGAGGGTGCTCCCGTCGATGCCAGTAATCCTGCTCCTATGAGAAGTAAGGAAGTCAAATGGAGAATGCCTCTTCGACTTCCTACACTGTGGACAGCGCCAAAATTCAATTTAAGATACTTTGACTCAAGCTACACAATTAATGTAGCTAGAGATGTATATCTTAATTTGAACTTATCTTCTATGTAGACCTAGCCACAGGTAGTGATGCACGTAAACTGAGAAGTGCAAATAACCTTGAGCAAGAATTGTTTTCATGGAAATGTGCTAGTTACCTGTCTACCATAGTCATCTTTCTTAGGAAACTTAATACAGATCCTCTAAGTCAGAGATTCACAAACTGTGGTCCATGGTCAATCAGTGGTTCATGAACTCCAGTCACGTAGTCCATGGATCATAAAATCAAAGAACACAGGAACTGGAAGGAACCTGAGAGATCATCAAGTCCAGTCCCCTGCCCTCACAGCAGGACCAAGCACTAACTAGATCATCCCTGAATGATGTCTATCCAACCTGCTCTTAAATATCTCCAGTGATAGAGATTCCACAACCTGCCTAGACATTTTATTCCAATGTTTAACTACCCTGTGGTTGGAAGTTTTTCCTAATGTCCAATCTAAACCTCCTTTGCTGCAATTTAAGCCCATTGTTTCTTGCCCTATCATCAGAAGCCAAAGAGAACAATTTTTCTCCCTGCTCCTTGTAACACCATTTTAGATACTTGAAAATTGCTATCATGTCCCCCCACAGTCTTCAATTTTCTAAACTAAACAAGCCCGAATCTTTCAGTCTTCCCTCATAGGTCATGTTTTCTAGACCTTTAATTATTTATATTGTTCTTCTCTGGACCTTCTCCAATTTCTCCACATCTTACTTGAAATGTGGTGCCCAGAACTGGACAAAATACTCCAACTGGGGCCTAATTAGCCAGAGTAAAGCAGAAGAATGACTTCTGATGTCTTGCTCCCAACACTCTTGTTAATGCATCCCAGAATCATGTTTGCTTTTTTTGCAACAGTGTCACACTGTTGACTCATATTTAGCTTGTGATCCACTACGACCCCCAACTCCCTTTCAGCAGTACTACTTCCTAGACAATCGTGTCCCATTTTGTATGTGTGAAACTGATGGTTCCTTATTAAATGGAGTACTTTGCATTTGTCATTGTTAAACTGTATCCTGTTTACCTCAGACCATTTCTCCTAGTTTGTCAGATCATTTTGAATTTTGACCCTATTTTCCAAAACTCATGCAACTCCTCTCAGGTTGGTATCTTCTACAAACTTAATAAGCGTACTCTCTATACCATTATCTAAATTGTTGATGAAGTTATTGAATAGAACCAGTCCCAAAACAGACTCTTGTGGTACCCCACTTGTTATGCCCTTCTATCATGATTGTGAACTGTTAATAACTACTATCTGAGAATAGTTATCCAGCCAGTTATGCAACCACCTTAGGGTATGTCTACACTACAGTGTTATTTCGAAATAGCCTATTTCGAAATAATGCGTCTACACACAAAATGCATTTTGAAATAGCATTTTTCTATTTTGAAATAGCGCATCCACACTGGGTAGACTTCCCCACTGGGGGCTTGTGCCTCATTCCTCCCTCACGTCCTTCCACTTACCCCTCCCTAACCCCCCTTCCTGATGTAAAATAAAATACACGTATTTTCATGAACACAAACTCTCTTTATTTAACAAAACTGGGGGGGAGGGAATAAAACTCTGGTTAGACTGGGGAAAGGAGGCGGGAGAGGGGAGACGAGAGGGTGGGAGAGGAAAGGGAGAACCTGGGAGGAGGGAGCTGGAAGGAGGAAGCAAGGGGAGGAAGGGGGAAGGGAAGCTCAGGGCTCAGGGTTGCGGGTCTCTCCTGACCAATTTGATTGTTATGCAAACCTGCTCCTGGGTTCGCATGTGGCCTTTGGTAGCCAGGCTGGCAGCTATCCTGCCATAGATGGCCATGTTCCTCTGTCTAGTGTGGAGATCATGGATGTTGGGGGCATCCCCCCCAAACCTGAATAAGGTCCATGATCTCCATCCTGGACCAGGAAGGTGCCCGCCTTCTCCGGGCCCTGGCAGGCTCTTGGGAGCTGGCAGACTGCTCCTGGGGAGTGGTGGAGGGCTGACTGCCAGTGGCTTGCTGGCTCATGTTTTGGGGCCACTGGGTCGGGGCAGTGACTGCTGGCTCTGGGCTGGCAGGCTTAGAGCTGGCACAGGCACTGTGGCCAGAGTCTGCCCCTTTAAGGGCTCCAGGGGGAAGGGGGAAAGGAGAGAAGTGTTCTTGGTTGAGGCTGGAGTGGCCACCAGGGCACCCTGGGAAGGCTGGAGGCCCCCTATTTCGAAATAAGTGTCTACACAGTACTTATTTCGAAATAGCTATTTCAAATTTGGTGTTATTCCTCATAGAATGAGGTTTACCAAATTTGAAATAAGCGCTCCGCTTATTTATTTGGCTGGGTAGATGCTAGGAAAATTATTTTAAAATAAGGGCTGTTATTTCAAAATAACTTTGCTGTGTAGGCATACCCTTATAGTAGCCCCAAGTAGGTTGTATTTCCCTAGTTTATTGATAAGAATATTGTGCAAGACCATGGCAAATGCCTTACTAAAGTCTAGGTATAACATGTCCTCCACTTCTCCCTTATCCACAAGACTCGTTATCCTATCAAAGAAAGTTATCAGATTGGTTTGACATGATTTGTTCTTTACAAATGCATGCTAGCTGTTACTTATCACCTTATTATCTTCCAGATGTTTGCAGATGGATTCCTTAATTACTTGCTCCATTATGTTCCCTGACACAGAAGTTAAACTGATTGGTTTGTAGTTTCCTAGGTTGTTCTTATTTCCCTTTTTTATAGATGGGCACTATATTTGCCCTTTTCCAGCTTCTGGAATCTCTCCTGACTTTCATGATTTTTCAAAGTTGATAGCTAAAGTTTCAGATACCTCCTCTATAAGCTTCTTGAGTATTCTAGGATGCATTTTATCAGGCCCTGGTGATTTTCAGACATCTAACTTTTCTAAGTAATTTTTAACTTGTTCTTAGAAGGATAGTCCCCTGTAAGGTACACACCTGGGTGCCTGCACTCAAAGGAATGAAGGGATGCCCACCTTATTAGTGGAGATGCATAGGCATTGCTCCACTAATTAGGTGCCCGGATCATGAAGAAGATGCACATATAAGATGAGCTGGTGACCTTGGGAGGGAATAGGAGAGTAGGTGAGAGGGTAAAGTGGGTTGGGGGGGGTGGGAAATAGCAGGTTGGGAGCGCAGTCGGGTGAGAAGATGAAGTATGGGGAATTTTGGATGTGTAGAGACACGATTGCCAGAGAGAGGCAACATTACCCAGCTCCAGGTCTGTGGCTGCCAGAGAGGCCCCGCATCGCCTTCCCAGTCTCAGCTTGAGGGCAACCAAAGGATGGAGAGATCCTCCTTTCCCAGCCCCACCTCGGTAACTGCTGGGGAGGGGGGAAGAGACAGCTCTCTCTAAAATTACTGATGAAATTTAATTGAAATCACTTGTCCAGACAAGTGATTTCTATTATGGTTGAGGAGAGGTATGGAAACCATCAAGGCAGATCTTTATCTGGTATAATTCTGGCTTTTCAGAGTAGTCCCATTGACTCTTAAGTAGCAAGCAGTTCTAGATTTGGTGGGAGTGCTGCTAGGTATTTCATAGAATAAAGACCTTATTTGCAAGCTCTTTGAAGCAGAGATCTATGCAAACTCCAAGCCATGTGTTAATGTGCTCCAGGGCATATAAAAACTCAATTCCACTGTACGTTTTTGAGTATTGATATTAAAATATGAGTTATATGCTTTTAATTGTAGAACCAACATCTTAATTAATAAGGTTTTTTTATATAAGTTCTTTAAAATAGTTGGAAAGATCATTAAGTGGACTCCTGAGACCCTCAGCAATTTTCAAGTGGTCCATAAAAAAAGAAGACTGAGAACCACTGCTCTAAATAATAATAAATATAAGTTCTCCTGGACATACATTTTTGTGGCACTTTTGGGTAGCAGACAACATTTGGAACCCTAGGACAAAAATGCTCCCTCTGTATTCTCATCTTATAACAACTGCCAGTTCCTTCTGAATTATAAGATCGTTCCCGCTATTTCAAAATAAAGGGGGAAAAAATGAACTAATAAAATTCCCCAGTCACCTCCAGAAAACAAACCAAAAAAAAATGTACATTTTTGGTGTGTGAAAAAATTAGGGATCTGAGAACGTGAATTCAAAAGCTGAAAAATCATATTAAGTTTCCTTCTGTAATCCAAACATACTTTGGACTATATCTATTATTACTAAGCTGCAACTATACTAGACATTGATGATAACTGTGCTTAGATGAGCAGCAAACTATAATGGTGGGCTACATGAAGCAACACTCCAAGTTGTTCTCTTTTTAAAAATAATCAATAGTTGTTACTATTTAGCATTTGTATTGTTGTAGCGACTGCAGAGGAAACCCAAGGTAAGGACATCATTGTTTTAGAAACTGTACATGCATATGCTAAGAAACAATCCCTACACCAAAGGAATTGCAATCTAATAGCCAATATAGTTTTAAAGAGTGGAGAAAAGAAAGTATTCAATGTTTTATTCTCATTGTAGTACCTAGAATGATGAATAAGGCACATGATATATATTAGATAGGGGCTACCACAATACAAAAACTATTACTTCTACTACTACTTTAAGGAAAATCATTTACAAACTGAAACATACTAATCTTATTCCTGGAAAATCATGTATGCCACCAGCAAACAGGCAAGAGCAGAATTGCTGTAGTCTTAAATAATACTAACACAGCACTAATAAGGTGTTCTTGATTTTGGTTACATTTCAAGTTAAAACATAAAAATTAAGTGTCAAAAGGAATGTGCGTTACAATATACACTGTGCTACTGAACTGATGAAGTGCAATTATGCCATGGTGCTCCATTTTGCAAAGGTGAAACTATGGGAATACTTGAAAATGACAGTCTTTGTGTGACTGTACACGGTCTAATGCTTCCCTGTGTTCAGCTGACTGACTCTAGAATGATCACATTATGTAGGTCAGGGAAATATGCCATGGATGATTAAGTAATAATATGATCATCATCATGGAGTACATTTTATTCACATCCATAATTAATAAAGTCAAAGAAGGAAGTAAAGAAATGTTTGTGTATTAAGATGCATGAAAATGGTATCTTCCAGGAATGTGGATGGTTTGCATGATTAATTTCTGATCATCAATAGCTTAAGTTTATATTTTATTTAATTGGATGGGAATACTGGGTAATGGATTGTCCATAGTTAAAGTGCCCTCTAATATCAGCCTCAATTTTGAGTATCACAAAGTAGTCAGAGACACTCACAGTTATTACCTTAATGTTCTTTCTTCCTGAAACTCCCTTACTGTCTCTTCTAGGGCGTAAAGGTTACATTTCAAAAGTGACTTGCTAACAAAGCCTGGTTGTACCATTTTTTTCTATCTTGTTTTTCTGACTTTAAAAAGCTACTATAGTATCTGGAAATCACTGAAAAATACAAGCGATTTAACTTTCCCTCATAGGATTTCAGTGTTTCTCTTGATACCTATATATTATCGTGTTTTGACAACAAACGCTATAAAAATGAAATAGCTAGGGAGAATTCCTGATACACAATTTTGTTTAAAGGAAACCAAAGTGAATTAAGATATTTGTCTGTTTATAAAAAGTTTGCATAAATTCAAAGGTAGGTCACTGTGTAGGGATTCCAGGGAAGATCCTCAGTAGATCTTCAACTTCAAAGCCTGAAGAAAATACAGATATGACAATTTGCACCAGCTGTATGTTTTGCCTTCCCACTTTTAGTCCCCATGATGAATTCTCTACAGGAATAAATTATACAGCACTCCAGCACAGTTTGTACTGTAATCATTGTAGTAGGTTTTTTCATCCTCGTTTGCTAGTTTATCCCAATTTCCACCACCCTGCGTGAGGTATGCAAAACCCCAGCGAGGCCCCAAATCTAGTTGTTTTCCATGACCTTTGGAAATACAGGAATTTCTCACAATGACAACACAGATCTATCCCAATGCTTTTAACAATCACGACTATGACAAGTGATGACAATAGGGAATAGAGTTACAATAAAATTATACAATTTATTTAGCTATGCAAGTGTCTTGATGCTGTCTATTGATGAAGGCATATTTTTTTCAATTTCAAGCTATGTTGCTAATAATTTGGATTCATGAAGGGAGTTCAAGAGGTGTAGAGGAAATGGTTCTGAGAATAAACAAGTTCTTCAAAAAAAGACTCTCTGGTTTATATTTTAAACTAAATACGTGAACCATGGCGATGGTTGCAAAAAGAATAGGAGTCTCCAGTCATTTTATGAAACCAAAATTTTTGAAATGGCCAGGCGATCTAATGCCCAAAGGCCTACAAATCAAAATGAATACAATTCAGAGTGCAATTTGCAACACTAACAACTTCATCTCTGCTCTCATTTCTTCTAGTTGTCATTTCATGCATCATGCACTGAGAAACATAGTAATGTTTAGAAAACTACTATGTCTAGTATCCTGTTATAAGCACACCAGAATTTACCATCTCATTTTCTTTTGCCAGATGAAAATCTGGGAACTATTAGTGTTTTGAGTATTCTGCATTTCACTGGTGCATTGGTGTCAATATCACTGAAAATATACTGTACATTGGCATAGACTCATAGAATAGTAGAACTGGAAGGGACCTTGAGAGGTCATCAAGCCCAATCCCCTGCATTCATGGCAGGACCAAGCACTATCTAGGTCATCCCAGATAGATGTCTATCTAACCTGCTCTTAAATATCTCCAGTGATGGAGATTCCACAATCTCCCTAGGCAACTTATTACAGTGCTTAACTACCTTGTCAGTAAGGGATTTTTTTCTTAATGTACAACCTAAACCTCCTTTGCTGAAATTTAAGAACATTGCTTCTTATTCTATTATCAGAAATTAAGGAAAATAATTTTTTCCTTTCTCCTTGAAACACCCTTTTAGAAAAAAAAGCTGTCCCCTTTTAGTCTTCTCTTTTCCAAACTAAACAAACCCAATTCTTTCAGTCTTCCCTCAGATGTCATGTTTATTAGAACTTTAATAATTTGTATTGCTCTTTTCTGGGCTTTCTCCAATTTGTCCACATCCTTCTAGAAATGTGGTGATCAGAACAGGACAATACTCCAAATGGGGCTTAATCAGTGCAGAGTACAGCAGAATAATTACTTCTTGTGACTTGCTTACAACACTAATGTTAATGCATCCCAGAATCACATTTGCTTTTCTTGCAACTGTCTCACACTGTTAACTCATGTTTAGCTTATGGTGCACTATGACCTCTAGCTCTCTTTCTGCTGCACTCCTTCCTAGACAATCATTTCCCATTCTCTACGGGTATGTCTCCACTACAGTGTTATTTCAAAATATCTTATTTAGAAATAGTTAATTCGAAATAAGTTATTTCAAAATAACGCGTCTACACACAAAATGCATTTCGAAATAGCATTTTGCTATTTCAAAATACCGTGTCCACACTGAGTGGACACTGATTCGGAGTTAAGGCTGGCCGGAACCAGGTCAGGGTTAGGGCATCAGGTAAGAAGTGTCTTTGTGTGGCTGTTGCCTGAGGCTATCTGAGGCCCGTGCTTAAAGGGACACCCTCCCTCCCCGGGCAGCCGGTTCTCAGGTGTCCCTGCTTGCTTGCCTGCCTTCCACATACCCCTCCCTAGCCCCTCTCCCTGATGTAAAATAAAATACACGTATTTTCAAAAATATAAACTCTCTTTATTTAACAAAACTGGGGGAGATGAAACTCTGGTGAGACTGGGGAAAGGAGGCGGGAGAGGGGAGGAGAGAGGGTGGGAGAGGGGAGGGGGAAACTGGGAGGAGGGAGCTGGAAGGGGGAAGCAAGGGGAGGAAGGGGGAAGGGAATCTCAGGGCTCAGGGGTGGGGGTCTCACCGGGCCAACTGTCTCCCAGCACAGTGGGTGTGGGGGCCTCGGCATCCCTGGGGGGATGGGCAGGAGGGTGTGGAGGTTGAGGAGGGAGTGGTGGGAGGGGGAGAAGGAGTGGGAGGAGGAGCGGGAGCTGGGGAGGCAGCAGGCTCTGGAGCAGCACGAGGCAGCACGCTCTGCACCAGGGTCTGCAGATGGGCACAGATGGCATGACCCTGGGCAAGCAGCTCCCGCTGGAACTCCTGTTCTTCCTGGACCCATACCTGGATCCAGTGTCACTTGTCTCGGTACCCCTGCAGTGTTGCGGTGGACCTGCTGAGCCCTTGGGTGCGGGAGGATGTCCCAGGTGGGGTGGTGCACCCTGCACGCTAAGCTGGTGTAGGTGTGGAGAAAGAAGAGAAGTGGTCAGTTCTCCCTGGGGACACAGTGGGTGAAGCCCAGCCCCACTCTGCGAGGTGAGGATGACGGTGCCCTGCACCGTCAGAGCTGCTGTGCTTGCACAGAGGTCATGGTCGGAATGTCCAGCTATCCCCGGGAGTGAGAGCTGCCCCGAGACCACACCCAGGCCCCTGTGCTGTGTATAGTGCGGCCGAGGTGGGGGGGAGATTTTAGAGGGGGCTTGTGGAGGGAGGGCATCCTGCTGTGTCCTGCCCTGGGGTCAGGAGCATGTCAAGTCTCTTCATATACGCGTGTGTCTATCAGGCCACGGCCCCTGTGTGGCAGGCAGCTGGAGCCACCTGCCCAGGGGTGGCACGGCACGTGCTTGCACATGCACAGGTTGCTGCATGATGCGTGGTAAGCAAGGGCCATGCGCGCGGTCCCTGGTCTCCCTTCCCGTGCCCCCCCGGGTTGGGGACAGTGACGGCACTTACATGGTGTGGCCTCCCTGGACGACCCTGCTGACTCCTCTCCTGGGACTGCTCGGGGGTCCTGCTGGCTTGGCAGCTCCTCCTCCGCGCCCTGGTCAGGGCCCTCCGATCCCTCACTGTCCCCCAGGATGGCACAGACCACATCACCCCCCAGGATGCAGTCCAGGGCGGTGAAGTGCCCCTGCTGCGGAGCTGCCCCGAGT
Organism: Rafetus swinhoei; assembly: GCA_019425775.1. Taxonomy (NCBI): domain Eukaryota; kingdom Metazoa; phylum Chordata; order Testudines; family Trionychidae; genus Rafetus; species Rafetus swinhoei. The sequence continues at coordinate 122,266,050 of CM033424.1, forward strand.
GGCCCTGGCGTATGCCTGCCGCAGCTCTTTTATCTTGAGGTGCACCTGCTCCTGGGTGTGCCTGTGGCCTTTCTTGCCCATGGTGGCAGCTATGCAGCTGTAGACAGCCGCGTTCCTCCATCTAGCGCGGAGATCATGGACATTGGGGGCCTGACCCCAAACCTCAATGAGGTCCATGATCTCCACACTAGTCCAGGAGGATGCCCACCGTCTACAGCCCCTGGCAGGCTCCTGGGTGCTGGGGGACTGGGCAGAGGACCGCTGGCTGGCTCTGGTACATGCAGTGTGGCCAGAGTCTATCCCTTTAAGGGTTCTGGGGCTGGGGGAGAGGAGAAGAGTTTTCCTGATTTGGCCCACAGTGGCCACCAGGGGAAACTGGGAAGGGCTGGAGGCCCCCTATTTCAAAATAAGTGTCTACACAGCACTTATTTCGAATTAGCTATTTTGAATTTGGCGTTATTACTCGTAGAATGAGGTTTAACTAATTTGAATTAAGCAACCCGCTATTTTCATTTTATTTCAAAATAATTGTTTGCCTGTATAGACGCTATTAAAGTTAATTCGAAATAATGGCTGTTATTTCGAATTAACTTTGCTGTGTAGACATACCCATATATGCGTGAAACTGATTGTTCCTTCTTAAGTGGAGTACTTTGCATATGTTCTTATTGAATTTCATCCTATTTATCTCAGACCATTTCTTCAATTTGTCCAGATCATTTTGAGTTATGACCTTATTCTCGAAAGCCCTCGCAACTACTCACAGCTTGGTATCATCCGCAATCTTTATAAGCATACTCTCTATACCATTCTCTAAATTGTTGATGAAGATATTGAACAGAATCAATTCCAGAACTGATCCCTGTGGAACCCTACTTGTTATGCCCTTGCAGCATGACAGTGAACCATTGATAACTACTCTTTGAGGCTATGTCTACACTACCAGGTTATTTTGAAATAAGTTATTTCAAAATAGTAACTCCTGAAATAACTATTATGAAATAAGCATATTCTTCTTCACAAGTAGGAGTTATTATTTCAAAATAACAAGCCCATTATTTCGAAATGACCGGCTTGGTAGTGTGGATGCTCGCCTTGATATTTTGAAATAAGGGGAGTTGGGGAAATGAAGAGTAGAAGTATTAAGGGACTTGTTCAAGGTGACATGAAATAGAACTCAGGTTTATGCCTTCCAAATTCAGGCTCACTTCATTGACTCAGAAGGTTTTTGTTGAAGTGGCCTAAATTTCTAAGGTGTCTATTCTCTTTCCACTATTATTTATTTATTTATTTATTTATTTATTTGAAATATTTTTACCTCACCTCTCTATTTAAAATATTCGAGGTGGCTTACAATTTTTTAAAACACACAGATATAGATATAGATAAAGATATAGATAATGTAAAATACAGGACCCCAAAGGGAGGGCATACAACCAGCTAAAACTCCTCAAAAGGAGGGACACACACACGTGCGCGCACACACACACACACTCATATATATGCACACACAACTAAACACCAATAAAATCACAGGTAAAAAGTGTGGCTTTAGCCTGGCACAGAAACAATGCGAAGTTTGGTGCCGGGAGAATGTCCTGGGAGAGAGAATTTCATAGCTTAGGGCAGGGATGGGCAAATGGCCTCTGCGGGCCTGAAGGCAGGGGGAAGTGCACAAAGTTTCCTCCGCCCTGACCCCGCCCTACCAGGAGCACACAGCACTTAGAAGCGCCACCTGCTCCTGACAGGGCGAAAAGAGACTTCACATGCTCCCCCGGCCCCAAGCCCTGATTTGTCTGGGGCCAGAAGGGAAAGTGCACAAAGTCTCCTCCCACTGCCAGGGCCATGGGCACCTAGGAGGAACCTCGGGGGTGAGGGGGGGCAAAGACTTCATGCACTCCCCCACCACTAGACCAATAATGGTCTGTGGGTGGGGAAGCAGGGAAGTATCCTGGCTCCACCACTTCCGCCTGAGGCCCTGCCCCTTCAAAAATTTCTAAAGTGGCCCTGGTAAAAAATTATTGTCCACCCCTGGCCTAAGGGCAAAGGCTTGAGAAGGCTCTCCTCTGCATAGATGTCAACCTTATCTCCATAACTAGGAGCAGAGGCTCCCCAACTGATCTCAGTCCCTGAGCAGGTTTGTATGGCAGGAGATGGTCCTTCAAATACCCTGGTCCTAACCCATTTAGGACTTTATAAGTCATAACCAAGACCTTGAATTGTGCCCAGAAACATACCGGAAGCCAGTGTAGCTGCTATAGCATTGGCATAATGTGCTCTGTATAACAAGTGTTACTTAAAACTCAAGCAGCCACATTCTGGACCAGTTGAAGCTTCCAAAAACTCTTCAAAGGCAGCCTCACATAGAACACATTACAATAATCCAGTTGGGATGTTACAAGAGCATAAATCAACATAGCCAGGTCATTCTTATTCAGGAAGGTTTGCAGCTGGCGGATCAGCTGAAGCTGCCCAAAAGCACTCCTGTCCACCAAGTAAATCTGGTTCTCAAATGTTAGAAAAGAGTCCAGAATGACTCCCAAGCTGTGTGTACCTGTTCTTTCAGGGGGAGTATGACTCCGTCCAGAATAGGTAACACAGCACATTCCCAGACAGATGGCTTCCTGATCCACAGGACCTCGGTCTTTTCTGATTTCAGCTTTAGACTATTCAACCTCGTCCCGTTCATCACTGGTTCATCTACTTCATCACCTGCAGACACTGGTTTAGATCAGTCATTGCCATACCTGGATCCAATGTCACAGAGAAATAGAGTTGGGTGTCATCTACATATTGATGGGACCATCCTCCAAATCTCCTTACGACCTTTCCCAGCTGATTCATGTAGATGTTGAACAGCATAGGGGACAAGATGGAGCCTTGCAGGACCCTGTAGCACAATTGCCACAGGGCTGAGCAGCAACCCCCTACCCCCACCTTCTGAAAGCATCCTGACAGCTAAGACTGGAGACACCCCAAAACAGTGTCTCTGAACCACCAGGTGCTCCAGAAGGATATCATGGTCAATGGTATTGAAAGCTGCTGAGAGGTCCAAGAGAATCAACAGGGATGTACTCCCCCGTCTATCTCCTGGCATATGTCATCTATACCAGGGTTTCTGTTCCAAAGAAGGTTTCTGTTCCAAAACCAGGCCTGAAACTGGATTGAAATGGACCTAGATAATCTGTTTCTTCCAAGAAAGCTTGGAGTTGCAATGCCACCTCTCACTCGAGTACCTTGCCCGAGAAGGGAATATTAGCAACTGGGCGATAGTTATTCACATTGCATGGGTCCAGGGAAGACTTCTTTAGGAATGGTTTTCTCACTACCTCTTTCAAGGTGGCTGGAACTGTCCCAGAACTAGAAGACACATTAATAATCCCTTGGACCCAACCACATCCCTTCTCGGCTTGATTGAATAAGACACAAAAGGCAGGGTCGAGTGACTGCGTGGTCAGTCACACTGTTACAAACACCTTGTCCACACCCTCAGTCTGCAAAAGCTGAAACTGATCCAAAGAAAAATGACTGGGCAGAGCACTCAAAAAATTCCGTACCCTGCTTACATGACAGCCAGAGTCCAAATCAGACCGTATGTAAATAATCTTATCTGCAAAGTGCTTTGCAAATGAGTCACAGTGGATTGCAGAGGACTCCTCCATTTCATCACGAGGGCCAGGCTGTCAGAGGTTCTGCACCACTCAAAACAATTCCACTGGAAGGCACTATGCAGACGCGATGTGGGCAGAGAAGTAACTTTTCTTTGCCATCAGCAGTGCCACAGAATAGGTTTGAAATTTGTCTTTAACCTGTAATTGACTGGACTCAGCTTGAGTTCTCCTCCAGCAGCAATCTAGCCATTGGGCAGACTGTTTCACCTGCAACTCTCCAGAAAATCAGGGAGCCAACTTGATTTGATTAGCCTGAAAAGGGCACTTAGAAGTAAGCATGTCAATTGCCTAGGCTACCTTGGTGTTCCATAATATTGACCAGGGCATTGATAGGACCACTAGCTATAATGGCCGAACAATCGCTCAGAGATATCAGGAAACCCTCTGGATCCATCAGCCTCTGAGGGTGAAACAACTTAATTGGTCCCCCCCGCTTCTGTGGAGGGGAAGGTTAGCAAATAGTTTTAATTTGACTAGGTAGTGTTAGGTCCATGACATAGAGAATATAACCACATCCCTATCTCAAAATCTCTATCACCCTTAGTCCAAAAGATCAAGTGTATGACCTGCCACATGTGTGGGGGCAATTATTTCTTGGAATAGTCCTATGGTCATCATGATGGCCATAAAGTCTCAAGCTGGACCAGAGAGGACAGCATTGGTGTGAACAATGAAGTCCCCCAAGACCAAAAGATTCAGGGTCCTCAATGGCATGTCCAAGATCACCTCGGTCAGCTCGAGCAGACCATCTGCCATCCAGCGAGGTTGGCAGTACACAAGCAGAACACCTAACTTATCCTTACCAGCCAACACCAGGCACAGACACTCAAATCTAGTGCTATGTTGGACCAGGACCCTGGCCAGTGAGATGGTATCCCGATAGACAATCACCACCTCCCTCCCCAGCTGTCAAGATGAGGCTGGTGCTGAACCAAGAACTCAGCCGGGCACAACTGGGAGAGGTCAATGCCTCCCTCTACCCCCAGGCAGGTCTCAGTGATACAGGCCAGGTAGGCCCCTTCATCCAGGATTAAATTCTGGATGTAAACTGTCTTGTGGGAGACCGACCTAGCATTCAACAACAGCACCATAAGGCCTGACAGCCAGCTGTTAATATTCCCAAGGTCACTGACGTGGGAAACAGGGCCAGAGTGAGGAATAGCCTGTAACTGTCTAAACCATGTTCCCCCCAGCTGGCCTGTCCTGAGCTTACCGACATATTGTCCCCTGCCCGTCACAACTTCCACTATGCCATCTGAACCCTCCCTCTCAGTCACCCTGACCATGCTGCAACACAACGGGGAGGGGAGGGAGGAAAAAAAAGTCCAAAGCACACTTACACCCCTTCCTTGACTTTCAGTACAGGCAGGTAGGGGTAACCTTCTCTCACCAAGAACCCTCCCCAGCCCTCCCTGTTCTCAGCAGGCACTGAATAAGCCACCACACAAATAACAAATGTGCTGCTCTCACCAGCACAAAACAATAATAATAATGAGAAGCTACACCATGCACATAAAACCCATCACCACAGTCCAACATGCCTCCTCAGTCTCCCCCAAATAGTTGCCCCAAAGTGTAGCCCCTTTTGGAGCAGCCCGCTGCCAGCGGTGGCTTCCTGGGTTTAAGCACACCCCTGGTAATGGCTGAGGCAAAACCTACAGCAAATGATCTTAGTCTTAAAGGGGCAGGCCTCTCACCCAGGCAATGGTGCAGCAGCAACAGCAGGGCAAACAACATTACCTTTTGTACTGCAATCCCGTCAGATTTCACTGGTAGGAGTTAGTCTTTGAATGAAAATATAGTATATACATTCTGTAGGAGCTAGTGCTAATAGTGAAGTATGTAATTCTCTTTCACCATGTCCTTGCCAGTTTCCATTTTGAATAACTCTGTTCTTACAAGCCACCATAATTCCACATCTACAGCTAAATATATGAGTTGTCCTAAGTTTTTTAATAGCATTATTATGTACCTATAGAAATTCCCATGTTTCATTCAGTGATTGACCAAGTTTGCTTAACAGTTTACATTTGTTAAAGCTTTGGAATCTTTGAAAAAAGAGACATTATATAATAGAAGTTATCTACCTCTCCCATATGTAGAAGTCCCCAGGGGACCATAAGAAGGATTTCCAAAGCTATTGACGTTTTTGCATAGAATTCTGTGGAGTTGTGGCCTCTAATTTTGAGATAACCTGCAAAGTACTTCAAGGAATGCAGACATTAAAAAATGACTGCTTCCATCATTCTCCCAGAAAAGTGCTAACAATTAGCAGGAGAAACCTTTAAAAATAGCAACTATAGAATAATGGAAAGCAATGCAAAAAAAAAAAAAAAAAGAAGAAAGAAAAATGATTTTTTAAATTAAAAAACAATGAATTGCATACAATGGAACTAAATTTATCTTTTAAAATTAAATTTCTGATCATCAGAGAGAAAACCATTAGTATAATGAAATAATTTTTCCACTATATTTTATTATAAAAGGAATCTCAATATTGTGAATCACTGTATTAATTATGATTGGAGCAGATAAAAAGTTTCAAAATAAATATATTAGAACTCATTATATGAATATTCACCCCATTATTTTTTTGTAATTATTATAAAATGAATCACATTGTCTGCCTGTGAACTTCGGCTTCTAATGAAATGTGCAGCGTAGCCTTTGATTTCATGGACTGATATCACAAGCAAAATTGTACAACCCCTTCAACCAAACAATAAAATATTTCAAAAAAGTTTAATCATAATAGTGATATCATAAACATTCTGAACAATTTAGAGATAATTGAAAGAAAATTGAAAAAAAAAAAACCCCAACCCTGGAAGCTTTGCTGTTCTAATGGACATATGGCATTATCAGTGTCTGAACTTCTGTGTGTGTGCGCGCGTGCGTATGTGATCAGATCGTAAGCAGTAATTATATATTCAATAGCAGGACAATAATTATAAATATTGTGCAGTGATGTTAAATCATTGTGCTCTTTCTTATACTTGCAGACCTTTAGTACACAAATGATTTTTTGTGACATTCAAGAAATGTGTTACATTTTCTATTTATTTCTTTTATTTTGATCTTCATTTTGATTTTTAGAGTGTAGTGGACCTTTATGTGGGGATAAGGAGTTGTATGTTGGAAGAGAGGGACACAAGAAAATTGGGAATATGGCATTAGAGTCTGGAGATGATGAATTGTGGACAGAGAAGCATGAGTCAGGGCAACAGCGGGTGAAATCCCAGCCCCATTGAAGATCATGGGAATTTTCCCATTTACAACAACATCCATTAAATTCAACTTTAAAATGTAACCAATAAAAATACACATACCCGTATTAATTCTTCCTGGTCTCTGCATGTACATTGTGTCCCTTTCCCCTACTCTTTGCTCATTGTAACTCTTCAGGTATGGAATCCTTTCTTCCTTTTTGTTCAGAAAGTATCCTGTACCAGGCAGTTATTATCTAAATCAAAATAATTAATATAATTTGAAGTGTCCACTCCTCTACCCCTGTGTGCATATTGGTCCACAGGGAACTGTACTAAGATTAGGTTGACCATATTTCCCTGTGCTGAATATAGGATACATGGCTGAATTACTCATATTCAAGCATAATCAACAGCAATCAATTAGAACTATGCAGTTCAAACTTTCACATTGACAGCAAGCTGATTGAGACCTTATTAAAAAGAAATACTGCATATTATATACCTTCTTCTTAAAGCTTTAGGGTTCACATAAGGAGAGGTTTTTCTCTCACACACACACACATAGGGTATGTCTACACTAGCCCCCTAGTTCGAACTAAGGAGGCTAATGAGGGTGACCGAAATTGCTAATGAAGTGTGGGATTTAAATATCCTGCGCTTGATTAGCATATTCCCAGCCAGTCGCCATTTTGGAAACTGACTAGCCCTAAGTAACTGCCCGCGTCCATACGTGGAAGAGAAGCGGGATTCCGAGATAAACCCCTTAGTTCAAATTAACTGTTAAACCTCATTCCACGAGGAATAACAGTTAATTTGAACTAAGGGTTTATCTCGAATCCGCTTCTCTGCCGCGATAGACACGGGCAGTTACTTCGGCTAGTCAGTTTCCAAAATGGCGACATCGGTTAGAATATGCTAACTGGCGTGGATATTTAAATCCCGCGCTTCATTAGCAATTTCGGTCACCCTCATTAGCCTCCCTAGTTCGAATTAGGGGGCTAGTGTAGACGTACCCATACACACACACCAGAACATGCCAGTAGCAGTCTTTTGGAACTTTGCAGAAAGGAAGTGATGGGATCTGCTTCCCACCACAGTGGAGGAGAAGGGATGACTTTGCCCATGTCTTTGTACAGCTCATCTCCCCTCCTCCACATGCCATGGCTGGAAGCAGCTTTTCCTTCCTGCAGTGAACAGTGTAGTTAGGAGGATTTACTGCTGTGGTGTCCTCACAGGTCTCTGGCTCCCTTGATGATGACAACCAGAAGGCTGCTTGAGTGTGTGCTCAATGATGTGGGCACAATGACCACAGCAGACCCCAAGGGGGCCCCCAAAGACCACAAACCAGATAAGGATTAAAGGTGTCAGGCCAAGTTTATTGTAGAGTGAAGTACAGTAATAGTTGTCAGTAGACTCTACTGAACCACTACGCATATGTACTTGCCACAATGGAATGACTCAATCAGTGGGAAATTTCCAAAGCCCCCTAGGTCATACAAAGGCTGTCCCCCCAAGACACCACTTTATATACAGGTACAAACAACTCACACCTCACTGCTGACAGATCAGGTTGCTACCCTCTGACATTGTCAGGTTACACTCTGACGCTACTTAGATGCCATCCATCACCCTGTACCTTGTGGTTTAATTAGATCATCTCTATCCATCATGCTATCATTTTATACCCATGCTGAACCTGGGTCTGTATCTGTGAAGAGTGGGTACCAAGGTCTTTTTTAATGAGCTGGTGGTACCATGAGATTTCAACTTATGACCTGTATCAGTTATTGTTCTGCACCTGGGCCTATTACCTTTTAGTGTTTTGCACTCTCAGCACTGCTTGTGCTAAGTTCTGTGAGCAGGGGACTGTCTCTTACTTACAGCGTAGCTTTGCTTTATGGTAGCCATGTTTTGTCCATTGTTAGCTAGGCCTCAGACCCAGGCCTGTGATGCATGGTCTGTTTTAGGCACTCACCAGCCACTGCCACTTTGTTTGCAGCCTGCGCTGGCTGGAAATGGGATGGGGCAGAACTGAAGGCAAATACACAATGGGAGCTTCAGGGAGAGAAGCCATCCCTATGTACTACATCTTCGTTCAGCTGTATGCCTTGCACACATACCCTCATCATCTTCCACTGGACCCCCACACATTTACTGCTGGCAGGCAGATGGCAAGCAGGGATTATGCTAGCAGCAGGACCAGACAGTACTGATGGGGTGCAGACAGCAAATACAGGACTATTTCCCCTTTTTTGAGAAAAAATCAGGACACTTGCGGGAAGGCTTAAATAAGGGATTATCCCTTTAAAAATAGGACATCTGGTCACCAAAACCAGAACCATTAAAATGATTTCAGCTAGTGTGATACTTCTCCACAGTGTCTAGTTTGTGAAGCACATTGTTGTTACCTGCCCTTAGTGTGATGAAACCTTGTGCCCACTTGTAGGTCAGTTTCCCAACTCTGCCAGCCTCTGGAAACACAAACAATGCCTTCCAGACCTCCACAGGCCCACATCTCTTTTCTCTACATAAAGGTTAATGATACATCCATTCTAGCCCTCAAGCTTTCCAAGGAAATGGCTAGCTCCTGATCCACTAGACTCCTCACAGAATTTCCAGATTCTCTCCTTCCAAAGTAATGGTGTGCCCCAGCTTACTAGCTACACCTTTGGCACAGAGAAGTTTGAGACTAAATATACTGTCAGTTTACTGCCTAGGTGAAGGAACCAGAATGAATTCCTGTACATGTAAGCAGGGGCTGAATTACTGCTTGCTATCAGCCAGCTAAAAGGAGAGAGCTGCGCTGGGGGTGGGTATGCTCACTCCAATTGTTTAGCTCTGCAAGATAATTAACTGTTAACTGTTCAAATGTAAATACAGCTCATGCCAGGAGGGGGAAGGAATCCCAGATGTGGTTATGTAAATCCAATTCAGCCAGGGCTGATGGAGGATCAGTGTTAGAATGAAATGTGATGTATTGTAATTAATTTAGGGCTGTTGTGGGGGTCACAAATCATGCTATCCCTAAATGTGGGAACTGTAAAATATGACACCAGTGCTTGCAGGAGAGACACCATCATTGTAAGAGGTCTCAGAGGAACAAACCTCCCCCTTTCCAGAGTTGAGTGAACTGAGTTGGGGGGGGAAGGGCTAAAGGGCTTGAGTCAGCCTGCTTCATGCCTGCCAGGTGTGAGCTGTAAGACTGGCTCAACCTGCCTCTTTCCCCCTTGTTTTAAGGATAGACCTACAGCAGACTCCATGGCTGTGTCTACACTGGCGCGATCTTGCGCAAAAGCTGCTGCTCTTGCGCAAAAACTTGCTGCCTGTCTACACTGGCCGCGTGTTCTTGCGCAAGTAAACTGACGTTCTAATGTATGAAATCAGGGCTTCTTGCACCAGAACTCTGACGCTCCCGCTCAGGAATAAGCCTTTTTGCACAATTGTTCTTGCGCAAGAGGCCAGTGTAGACAGGCAACATGAATTTCTTGTGCAAGAAGCCCTATGGTTAAAATGGCCAGCAGAGCTTTCTTGCACAAGATAGCGTCTACACTGCCATGGATGCTCTTGTGCAAAAGCACATCTCTTGCGCAAAAGCACATGCCAGTGTAGACGCTCTCTTCTGGAAGAGTTTTTGCACAAGGACTCTTCCGCAAAAGAGTTCTTGAGCAAGAAGCTGCCAGTGTAGACGTAGCCCATGAGGAGTCTTTTTGCTAGTCCAGTGGAAGCTGGAATCTTTTGCCAGCCTAGGTGGTGGCTAAAGAGTTGAAATCACTAAGAGCTGAAGTCACTGGTTTGGCCTGGAGCCAGACCTATTGCAGCCAGCGGAGTGGCTGGTGGGATCAACCGGCGGGCGGCCGGTAGGAGCAGCGGCAGGCAGCCAGCGGAGCGGCTGTTGGGAATGACCGGAGGGCAGCAGGGGCAGCACACAGGTGGCATCACATCAGGCTCTATGAAGGAAGTCATCAGGGTGATGTGTCTGGGTCTGCACTGACTGGACAGAGCTGTAAGTGGGGCATTTGAAGTGGGGTACGGGGAAAGTTTGGGTAAGCGAATGGAACCCTTACCTTGTTGGACTAGTGAATGTGAGAGGCCAAGGACATTGCTCAATCCATTTGAGCTGGGACGGTTACTCGTGGGGAGTTATGAACTCTGTTCATGGAATTTTCCCAAGTTAATGCCATGTCACTTCTCTCTCTCTCTTTCATTAAAAGTTTCTTTTCTACACTCAGACTCTGTGCTTGCAAGTGGGGAAGCATTGCCTCTCAGAGGCGCCCAGGGGTGTGTGAATTTCCCAGGCTACTGGGTGCGGGCTCGAGCCGGTTCTGTGTGAGATGGACCCCCTAGATATTGAACCTCGTCCTGGTTGCTGCCGGCCCTATCCGGCAGAAGGGTTACATACATGCAGTTAGAATACAAAAACCCATTTTCTTCACTTGCATACATGACTCTCCTATTGGTTTATTTTTTCCTGTAAATTCTCTCAAAGATTTCATAATTCATTCATTAGCATTTTGTGGGTATGTCTACACTACAAGGGTATTTTAAAATAAGTTATTATGGAATACTAGCTCCCAAAATAACTATTTTGAAATAGCACATCCACACTATAGGGAAGGCTTAAAATCAGTCTGAGCCAGGCTCCCCAATGTGGATGCACTACCTCAATTTGGAATCCCAGGAGGAACTGGGGAGTAGGTACTTTGAATGGCCCTGGAGAGGAGCTATTTTGAAATAGCAGCAATGGAGCATCCATACGAAAGCTATTTCAAAATAAGCATTAATCCTCATGAAATGAGGGTTTATTATTTCAAAACAAGAAGCTTGTTATTTTGAAAATATTTTGAAATAACAGGCTTGCTGTGTGGATGATCACCTTGTTATTTCAAAATATCATGTAGACATGTAGACATGCCCTAAATGGGTGTCTGTTGTGTATCGCATAATACTAAATTTACACGTAACCAGGCAGATAAAAATCTCTTGTCCAAAAGAAACTTATTCATCATCTTTTCATGATCCCTCCCAAATGACAGAAATTAATTTTCAGTATATATACACACAGTTCCTTACAAATCCGTACATTCACTGCACTGTGATTATGAGGACTAGTATGAACCAGTCTTTCAGTAGAGAGCTTGCGTGATGCTCTTTGGTGATTGAATATGTAGATACTAGATACTAATATCTAACATATAGATACAAGAGCCAGGGGATCACCGTAATCCTAAGGCACCCCTATACCTTCTTACTGCTCTAAAGAGGTCCCTGAATCACAAATAGGCCACTGAACAAGTCATTAAATTGATCAAAATTTTCAACCACTACCAAATCAAGATTAGAGTGAATCAGTTCTTTAGAACGACAGTGTAGATATCAGTTTGCACAAAAACATACCCCCATCACAAAAAAGGGGACAATAGTCTGAGAGGAACTTCCAGGGGAAGTTCAAAGGGAGTCCTGGAGAGACTGTGGAAAAGTGAAGCTCAGAAACAAAAGGTCCGGGAGAAATTAAACAGGGAAGAGGACAACATAGAAGTCCTTCAGAGGAGTTTAGAGAGATGCTTGTGTAACACAGAGAGGCAGAACCCAACCTGGGACCTCTCGAGCCTAGTGCATGAGCCTCTACAGCTTGAGCTAAAAGACAGATGGCTCAGCTAAGACTATAGAGCAAACTCATTGTCTCTCTTTCTATAAGTGGTCTAAGTGCCAGTACATAGGACAATACGCCACACCCAGTAGTTATGTGGATTACACTTGCAGTGATGGGGAGGGAAGTAAAACCAATGTCATTATATTGTAGAATATGCTGAGACACCAGTGACTAGATCAACTCAGTAATTAACAGCTGACAAACTGTTGAGATTTGTCTGATCTTCTTGTTAATATAAAAAGTCCATTCACTTTATGGAATTTTTAAAACTGATTTTAATAAGGAAATAGATAATGAAATATACAAAGAGATAAATAACGTTCAGCTTGTTTATGATTCAAACATTGCATGCATCACGGGAACTCCAATAGAATTGTGAAATCATAAAATTGAACAACTTTGTCAAAGTTGAAAGACCACATAATTCAAAATCAAATCATGCTACATAGACATAACATGTTAAGGTAGGAACAACAACAAGAAAATGGGAGAAGACATGCGTCAAATGTGAAGACAAAAGGAGACTGAAAGAGTGGAGAGAAAAATGAGGAGTTAAGTGGAAGAGAGGTCTAGTATTCTAAATTTTATCCAATGTATCTAGAAACAGGGTCCAAATTCTTTAGAAATTTTGTTACTCTCTGGCAAGTATGGAGTGAACACCCAGTATATGCACTATTGTAGGCAAGAACAAAGATGCTCCTGAAAAGTAATGTAGCCTCACTCATTTTTGTTTTCAGAGCCCTTCTCAGTTTTGTGTTCTCTACAGACATGACGAGTGTCTTTGATGTATATGCTCTCTCTCCCTCACTGCAGCCTTAAGGGTGGGCGCGGGGGAACAGTTTTAAAAGTTATCTGCAGAAACTCTCATGCTTTCCAATGAGGTAAGCTCAGCATTCTTGTACATGTTTGCAAATGTGTAATGTAATAACTTAAACTGTCCTATTATATCATTTGGTTATCTGAAAAATTAAAATAAAGGTATGTCTGCTCAAAGATTGTATTATCCCCAAAGAAAGTAGAATTGATGTGAACAGGAATAAGTTAAAAGCTTATAGACCTGACCAAGCATAATTCACGTAGCAAACTGTTAACATCAAAATACAAGTCTCAGAAGGGTAGGTGCATTAGTATTTGCAAAAACAGTAAGGAGTCCTGTGGCACCTTGGGCTACGTCTAGACTGCAAGCCTCTTTCGAAAAAGCCTTTCAAAAAAGAGCATCTAGACTACAACCAGTACTTTCAAAAAAGCAAGCCACTTTTTCAAAAGAGAGCACCCAGGCAGTCTGGATGCTCTCTTTTGGAAAAGCACAGTTTGCATTACATAGTGCCTTTTTTCGAAAGAGCACTTTCGAAAAAAAGGCATTCTTCCTCATAAAACGAGGTTTTCCACAGTCGAAAAAACTGCCGCGTTCTTTCGATTTACTTTTGAAAGAACACGGCAGCAGTCTAGACTCAGGGGAAGTTTTTTTGAAAAAAGGCAATTTTTTTCGAAAAACCCTGTAGTCTAGACACACTCTTAAAGACTAAGACCATGTCTACACTGCAGGCTTCTTGTGCAAGAACAGCTGTTCTTGCACAACAACTTGTGGAGCGTCCACACTACAAGCCCGTTCTTGCGCAAGAAAGTTTACAGTAGATTGTCAGAAGAGAGGGCTTTTTGTGCAAGAGTTATTCCTCTCACCACGAGAAATAAGACTTTTGCACAAGAGTTCTTGAGGGGTTTCTTGCGCAAGAAACTCCTATGGCTAAAATGGCCATCAGAGCTTTCTTGTGCAAGAGTGCATCCACACTGCCATGGATGCTCTTGCGCAAAAGCACATGGCAGAGTGGACGCGCTCTTGCGCAAGAATTTTGCTGTGTAGACATAGCCCATGGGTATGTCTACACTGCAGAGTTTTTCTGGAAAAACATCTGTTTTTCTGGAAAAAAACTACACTTATGTCCACACTGCTATTGTGTTCTTTCAACAAAAAGTCAAAAGAATGGAGGGGTTTTTCTGACAGCAGTAAACCTCCGTCTACATGGAAGAAGCCTTTTTCCAAAAAAGCTTTTTCAGAAAAAGGCATGTGTGGACACGGAGGAGTATTTTTTCGAAAGAAGAGGCTTCCAGGAAAAAGCACAGGTACCCTGGTGGCCACTCCATCCATAGTAATCACAACTGAAATGCGAGATAGCGTCCCATAAATGTGAACGCTATCTTTCGAAAAAGCAGATTGTATTTCATTGTGCTTTTGCTGTGTAGACGTGCTCTTTCAAAAAAAAGTGTTTCCGGAAGATCTCTTTTGGAAAAGCTTCTTCTGAAAGAAGCTTGCAGTCTAGATGTAGCATAACAGATTTATTTGGGCATAAACTTTTATAGGTAAAACCCACTTCATCAGATGTATCTACAAAGTGCGATGGGTTTTTGTCAGATACATGTGATAAAGTGTGGTGTGTTCTACCCACAGAAGCTTATGCCCAGATAAATGTATTTCTTGTCTGAGTACTTCCCTTCAGGAGAGAGGGGACTCTAGGGAAAAAGAAGAGATGAGGACAAAAATGTTCTACAGTTTTGTAAACGTGCCAATACTCATTTGTTTCATGGTTACTCTCTGCAGTTTGATTATAATTTATTATCAAAACTTCATTCAGCATTATGAGTTGCAAAAGATAGGAAGGGGCCATTTAAAGCCTTTTTCAGCTTGTTTGAAGTATAACTCAAGTTGTATGAGATGTGTTTCAAGGAGCCTTTTCTTCAATTTTTACATTATCTGTCTTTCTAATATACATAGCTTTTTCTCATAAGATTCATACATTTTTTCTTGCATTAAAAAAACAAATATGCACACACATATGCTCTCTAACCCACCCACAAAGTTAACCATCAGTCCTAAATTCCCTCTCCCATTTGGCATACGGCATAAGGGATGGGATTTTCAAAAGCATTTAAGCAATTTACATGCACGAGTCACAATGAAAGCCTGGGGATTTATGCCTCTAATTGATAGTTTTGAAAATTTCAGCTAAAAATCCTTAACAGAAGACCAACAATATCAAAGTGAAAGCAAATCAACCAATACAGAACATTTCATTAATCTATAAATAGCTTTCATATTTACACAGGGAAAAAAATGAGCTAAGGAAAAAAGTGCATACCTGTTGCATTGACCTGGATATGAAACATCTTCCAACAATTTTCAAGATTGAAAAGTCAAAATCTTGATTTTTTTTTCAATTTAGAAAAAAATCAGAGTTAATAAATTTTTTCAATAATTTTGAAATGTTTCATTTAATTATTGACTATAATTAAATTTAATTATTGACTATAATAATTTGAAATGTGAAAGAAGGACATGATAATTTCTATACTTTTTCCCTCGGAAATATTCTTGAAACCGGTCCTTTTCTGTGAACAATTTATTTCTAACCAAAAAGAAACCTTTTGACTGAAAAATTCCTGACCAGCTGAACCCAACAGATAGAGATATGCTCCTTTTCCCTTTGCTTACATTTTCCCATACTTTAAGTATAAAACTTATTTGCAGCCAGGAAAAAAGCCTTATTTTTTGCAGAAGAGCAAACACGCTGTTTCAGAAGCCCCTGTATTCCTCGTTCTACAAGGAAGAAGGAGACTTCCGAAAGAGGGTTTTTTTCTGACATTTGGCCCAGTCTAGATGGGCCAAATGTTGGAAAAGCCTCTTCCAACAAAAGAATTGGAAAAAGGTATACAAAATGCGGAGCGCATTTTGCGTACCTGTTTCTGACAAAAACTTGTAGTCTAGCCGTACCCTAACTGGAAAAACTTAAAAAGCAATGAATAGTCTAGCAGCACCTTAAAGACCAACGAAACATGTAGATGGTATCATGAGCTTTCGTGGGTACAACCCACTTCTTTAGATGACTGGAGTATTAAAAGTCCAGATCCAAGAATAAATAAGGGAAGGAGGTGGAAGGAGAAGGAAGGGGAAGAAAAAAAGAGAAAAAAATAGTAAATTGGATTGTTCAAGTAACAAGAGGCTGATAAGAACAATTTTCACGTCTGTGAGTACCCATTGTTTGCTTGGTTGGTTAAATCATTAGGATGTGGAAGATACTGTGCGAGCCAGCCAATATCCTTGTTCATTCCATTCTGATAAGAATCAAACTTGTAAATGAAGTTAAGTTCCAACCCTTCCCTGTGTATTTGGCTTGTGGAATTGGCCTGAAATAACACTGTGACTTTCAGATCCATTAATGAGTTCCCCAGGCAGGTTAAAGTGTTCTCCAACAGGTTTCTGTGTGTTTCCTTTTCGGATATCTGATTTGTGTCCATTAATTCTTTCCCGTAGAGACTGTCCAGTTTGGCCAGTATACATGTCAGAGGGAGATTGCTGGCATTTGATGGCATAGATCACATTAATGAATGTGCAGTTAAATGAGCCCCTGATGTAGTGGCTGATATGGTTGGGTCCAGGGATGAAATCGCTTGTGTAGATGTGTGGACAGAGTTGGCACTGGGGCTGATTGCAGGGGTGGGTTCCTGGATGATTATGATGGAGGTGTCTTGCTTGGTTACTGGAAAGAATTTGTTTGAGGCTCGGGGGGGGTTGTCTGTAGACAAGTACTGGCTTTCCCCCCGAGCCCTGTGAGAGGAGGGGTCATTTTCCATCATAGGTTGTAGATTGTTGATAATGTGTTGCAGGGGTTTAAGTTTGAACTGTAGGTGATGACAAGTGGAATTCTGTTGTTTTCTCTTCTTGGCCTGTCTTGAAGTAGTTTATGTCTGGGTATTCTTCTGGCTCTGTCAATCTGTTTTTTCACTTCTCCAGGTGAGTATTTCAGTTTTAAGAATGCTCTATATAGCTCCTGTAGGTGTTTGTCTCTGCCTGTGGGATTGGAGCAAATCCGGTTGTATCTTAGGGCTTGGCTGTAACCAGTAAATTCAGAAATGTGTCTGAGATGGAAGCTAGAGGCATGAAGGTAAGTGTGGCAGTTGGTAGATTTCCGGTATAGGGTGGTGGAATTTTGTCGATCATTTAATTGTACTGTGGTGTCAAGGAAGTGGATTTCTCATGTGGACTGGTCCAGGCTGAGGTTGATGGTGGGGTGGAAGTTTCTTGAAATCCTTGTGAAATTCATCAAGTCTCTTTTCCATGTGTCCATATGATGAAGAGGTCATCGATGTAGTGTAAGTAGAGTAAAGGTGTTAGGGGGCGAGAGCTAAGGAAACATTGTTCAAGGTCAGCCATAAAGATTTTGGCATATTGTGGTGCCATGTGGCTGCCCATGGCTGTGCCACTGACTTGAAGATACAAATTGTCTCTGAATCAGAAGTAGTTGTGGTTGAGGACAAAGTTACAGAGCTCTGTAACCAGGTGTGCAGTGGTGTCATAAGGGATAGTGTTCCTGATAGCCTGTAATCCATCTTCATGTGGAATGTTGGTGTAAGGAGCTTCAACGTCCATGGTGGCAAGGATGGCATTTTCAGGAAGATTGCTGATGTTTTGTAGTTTCCTCAGGAAGTCAATCGGTGGTATTTTGAAGATAGCTAGGAGTGCTGGTAGCATAGGATCTGAGGAGAGAGTCAATATAGCCAGATAATCCTCTTGTAAGTGTGCCAATGCTTGAGATGATGGGTCGTCCGGGATTTCCACGTTTGTGTATCTTGAGTAGCAGATAAAAAACTCCTGGTCAGGTGTTAGGGGAGTGTTGGTCGCCCTCCTGTTCATAATTTGTTCTGTCCATGATGACTACAGGGTCCCTTTGTCAGCCTCTTTGATGATGATGTTAGGATTGCTTTTGAGGCTGTGTATAGCATTGTGTTCTGCATGACTCAGGTTATATGTTATATGTTGTTGTTTAATGACAATGTCAGTCTGCGCACGTTTGCGGAAGCAGTCAATGTAGAAGTTAAGACTCTCATAAGACCATTAGTAGGGGTCCACATAGAAGCCTTCCTCTTGTGGGATTGGCGGCAGGGGGAGCTGCAAGGTCAGTGTGTTGTGCATCGGTGTGTTGGAAATATTCCTTTAGGTGGAGGCAGCAAAAATAGGCCTCCAGATCTCCACAGAACTGAATTAAAATAATTTAGTCATAGATTCTATTTAAAAAGAAAAATAACAGAGTAATTATCTGACAAATACACCATTTCTCAATTGTCGTGTTACTTAAAAAAAAACAACAAATCAAACCAAACAAACGAACAAAAACCTTTGTAAGCTTCACGACTACAAAAAGCTCAAAAAAGAGATAGTCAGGGACTACGCCTGAGCTTGTGTTTCCGCAGAACCTAACTGATCATGAAACAGATCAGGCTCTGTCATAGTAAAATAATTTAAGACTCAGTTTCTGAACTATCTAATGATCAATTTCCTAAAAAAGGGACGATTGCCCAGAGGGCCAAGCAATTTAAAATGGGCCAGGTGCCCCCAGCCACTGCCAGCAGCACAGCACAGGCATAGGCTTCCTGCCTGCTCTCACCCTGTGCCGCTCCTGGAAGTGACCGCCATGGCCCTGAGGCCCTGGGGGGGACAGAAGGGCTCCACATGTTGTCCCCACCCTGAGCATTGACTCTGCAACTCCAACTGGCTGGTAATTGCAGCCACTAAGAGGTATGGGGGTGGTGCCAGTAGGCTCAGTCTCCTTTTATCTATATTTTACCAAACTTAATGGATCTCTACCGATTTCATCCGTAAAATCATTTCGGAAGATACATTTAATTGTGCTCTAAACCCTGCATGGAGATAGATCATTCCCAGCACACTTAACCTCAGGTTTCTATTTCCTGCTACAAAAATCAGTCTAGAAAGATCATTATTGTGGCAGAAATTCATTTTGCCACTTCAGTGGTGAAATATGACAGACCTCTGGATTATAGTAGTTGTGCTAGTGCATGAAAAAGAGTGGTTTAAAAATTAAAAAAATATTGTCCACAGTGAAAAAATACGTATTGTAGTATTCTTGTGCTAGGAGCTACAATAAAAGCATGAAAGGCACATGACTTTAACCTGAAAAAAATATATTTGAACTAGTTCAAACAACTTCAAAGTGACTGTAACAGTTACTGAACCATCATTTCATTAGGGCCTGAGCTGGGACCAGACTGCAGAGTTACAAAATATTGATGAACCCAGAGTAGAACTGAACCAAAAATTTTATTGGTTCAGCCTCCTGGCATTAAACTCACTTTGCAACCTAATAAAAGAACTAGACCTAACAGAAACCTGACAGCAATGCTGAAGCAGAAATTATACCTGTTCCTCTATTGCAAACTAGCCCTGTGTGTATGTGCACAGTATAAACCTCCGCCCTGTTCTGAATGTGATAGTACAAGTCAACTGCTAATACTCCTCTCTCTGCAATGGATATTGCTGTGTGACCTTGAGCAAAACATTTGAAGATGTTTAGGTGTCTAAGTCATTCAAGAGTTCGGTGCCTATTTATCTTTAAAAGTATTTAAAAGTTTGTCTGTATATGTCTACACTGCAGAGTTTTTCCAGAAAAACTACACTTATGTCCACGCTGCAGTTGCATTCTTTTGACAGAAAGTTGAAAGAATGCAGGGGTTTTTCCGACAGTGGTAAATCTCTTTCTACGAGGAAGAAGCCTTTTTCCGAAAGAGCTCTTTCGGAAAAAGGCGTGTGTGGACAGGGAAGTGTTTTTTTTTTCTAAAGACGAGGCCTCCAGGAAAAAGCACAGGTGCCTTGGTGGCCATTCTGTCCATAGTAATCACAACTTAAATGTGAGATAGCGTCCAATCAATGTGGATACTATCTTTTGAAAAAGCAGATCGCTTTTTCGATGCATTTTTGCTGTGTGGATGCTCTCTTTCGAAAGAATTTTTTCTGGAATATCTCTTCTGGAAAAGCTTCTTCTGAAAGAAGCCTGCAGTCTAGACATAGCCTAAATGGGGATAAAAATATTTCCTCGCCTCATAGGTTTCTTTAATTCTTAATTAACATTTGTCAAGCACCTGGATGCTATGATGGTGGAGAAATATATTAAAAGACAGTACAAGAGCAATAGTCAACATTTTGCTTTCAAAACAGAATGAAATAAACAGATCAGAAGTCTCTACTAACCTTTTTGGAACCTTTCAATGAATCATAGAATCATAGAGCTGGAAGAGACCTCAGGAGGTCATCAAGTCCAGCCCCTTCATCTCACCACAACAATGAGGAATTTCTAGTTAGGGGCCAAATAATTCTTTCTGAAAACAAAGTCACTGCTTTCTCAGAGAATTTGGAATGCAAGCAATAGATGGTTATTGAGACCCTGGGTCCATTAAAGCAAAAAGACTGCTTCTGTGCTTAAATTTAAAGATGTTTAAGCACTTAAGCATATGCTGTCCTGGATCAAAGTCTTAGAACACAGAAAATTCTGATAAGTATTTAATAAACATCTAAAAAAGCCTCTCCAGAATCAAATATGTAATCCCCTGTGTGGTGCACCCATATATCCTTGTTTCAGAACAAATCCTCCATAGGTGTAAAGTAACCATTCTAGTACTGCTAAAAGGGAAGCAGGGATTTATCCCAATGTACATTGCACAAAGACATCTTCATTTTAGTAGCAGATTATAAAAATATGCACCAATAAAAATACTGGTTGCCCAACCACACAAGTAAATTACCTCATGCTTCAGAACCAAAACAGGGAAACTAAAATCTCACTATAGCAGGCATGTCAAACTCGAAGCCTACTGAGGGCCGCACAAACGAAAACTGATAGCTTTCAAGGCCACCAAAGAAAATATACTTCTATCAGAAAGTCGTAATTATTTATTATTATAGATTATGTTTAGGTATATTTTATAATATTTTGTCAGGTCTGTTTGAATATAATACAATAATTTGATGTGTAAAATTGTTATTTGCATCCATGAAGACTTGAGTTTAAGGTGCTTCAGCCTCCCCTGCCCCCGCTCTAACCCAATGTCTTCCCCCGCCCGCAGAGCCAGGCACCCCCAGCTCCTCCACTCTAACCCAATCCTCCTCCTCTCCCCCAGAGCCAGGCATCCCCAGGTCCCCATCACCGCCCCCCCCAACCTAATGTCTGTGTCCCAGAGCTGCCGCCGCCACACGCTTCTCCCTCCAGGCTATGGGACTGGTGTGCAGAGCAGCCGGCTATGAGTAATCCTGGTGCGCAGCTCAGAACCAATAGTAGCTACATTTCTTTAATCAAAGAGCTGCATGCGGCTTGAGAGCTGTGGGTTGGCCACCCCTGTTATAAACAATGTCATCAGGTGGGCCGCACTTAGATAATTTAAAAAGATGTAGTCGTGGGCCGCTAAAAATTTCAATCGGGTCGCATGTTTGACATGACTGGACTATATGCACCCAAATGATATATTTGGCAAATGGCCTTTTTGATCTATTACTGGATGGAGAAAAAAGCTTTTGGCAGGGGGGCTGGACATATCTGTTTGCAGTGCTAGAACACATGAGCTATAAATATCAATTTTATGGATTAAATCTCTTTATGTTAAGACCCTTCATCCAAAAGTCCAGACAAGTGGCTTAAATTCAAAACCTTGTCAGCCGTACAATGAAACCAGACAATGGTGCCTTACCCCCACTATTTTTTTTCCACTAGCAATCAAATCACTTGCCATTATGCAGTACAATGACTCACACATATAAAACACAGATTGTAGAAGGATGTGGCAAGTGGCTGTGTTCAGTCCTCTTGAATCTCCAAAAAGTGATCTATCTTCAAGGGGCAAAGGTGGAGGTAGAAGAGTTACAACAAATTCCTCATCTCAAGAGAACTCTGCATTGGTTCAAGAACAGGAGCAGAAAACATTAACAGCTGCCTAAACCCTCAGTCTTTGAGGAGGTCAGACCAATAATCCAAATGAGATATTCTAAGGTGAACCATGTAATGTTCAAATCTAATAGGAGGTTTTCCTGGAAAGATTCCCCATTTTATCTTTTTCTGTGTAAAGTTCTGATCTTGTAAATCCCCTTGAACAAAGAGTGGATACCTTTATTACATCAGGCCCTACTAGAAACTCAGCAGTCTTCTTTTGGCTTGACTATACCAGAGGAATGATTTCATAGATCATAGTTTCCATTCTGGGTACATCTAGACTGCAATCTTATTTCGGAAAACGCTATTCTGGAACATATCTTCCAGAAAAGCTTATTTCTAAATAGAGCGTCCACACTACAGGGAAGCCTCAAAATTAGTCCGAGGCAGGCCCACCTAATGTGGATGTGCTATCTTGATTTAAAGCCCCAGAAAGCACTGGGGAGGAATAACTTAGAATGACCCTGGTGAGGAGCATTTTGACATAGCAGCTGTGGAGTGTACACACACACCTTCTTCCGAAAGAGCTTTTTCGGAAGAGGGGTTATTCCTCATGGAATGAGGTTTACCAACGTCAGAAAAAGCCATCCATTATTTTGATTTTCTTTTGAAATAACGCAATTGCTGTGTGGACGCTAGTATTGTTTTTCTGGAATAACTGTTGTTATTCCAGAATAACGGTGCAGTGTAGACTCACCCTCTGATTTACAAAATGAAATCTGCCTTACCAGCCATGCAACAAGTATATTTCTTATTGTGGTCCTGTGATTATGCATGCCATTGCCATCTGGAATGTTCTTTGTTTTCCAGAAGTCTCATGCATTTCTATCACAAGGGAAAAGAAAATTATTTTTTTTTCCTGTAGGAAGAAAACATTTTGCACATCACAAATCTCAAACATATCAATGACCCCAGGCTTATATCTAAGATAAAAATTCAGCTTAATCTTTGGTTCCCAATAAGACTTTTCAGGAGTTTCCCCATCAATATGATCTTCCAATGGGAAAAGGCAATTCTCACAAAAATCAAAATTTTCAGAGCATCAACTGTGTCTGCATTGCAGTGGAGGGAGATTTTACTCTTTGAGAGATCTTGGATCAAAATATGGAAATATTTCATTCAGATGTTTCTGAATAAAAATGTTCAGTTTCCATTCTGCAAAAAAATATGACTTTTCCCTTTTCCTCCCCATTTCAGGATGAAAACAAATGTTGAAATGTCATAAATTCCTGAGGGAAAAATACTAAATTTTGCTCAGCTCTAATAAATATGTCCTTGGCCAGGGATTCCTACCTTCAGAAATAATGTTCCTGAGTTTTGAAAAAATAATTTCCAAATACATTTGAACAACTATAAATCTGAATATAGATATGCAAGTGGATAAAATTTACCACACAGTATTAATTTTTTAAAATATTTAAAAAAGATTATTAATTAGGCCTCTAACCCTGAAATTGTTATATGCAGTCTAGTTATAGCCATGTCCGTCCAAGGATTTCACTCCACCTTGTGTCTCTGGGTATGTCTACACAGCACCATAAACTTGAAATAAGATATGTAATTTGCGTTAATCAAATTGCCTACCTTATTTCAATTCTATTTTGAAATAGCTTATTTTGAAATTTGGTGCAGCTATATAGTACTAAATTTTGAAACAGTGTATTATTTAAGACATCCCTTAACCCTTGTGGAATGAGGGTCACAGGGTTGCCAAAGCAGCATGCCCATTATTTCGAAAAACACTTCAAAATAACGGGAGGCTTGTTAAGATGCAGGTAGCTATTTCAGGATACCTCCAGTATCCCAAAATAGCTGCCCAGTGTAGACATACCCAGATCTAACTATAAAAGAACAGGTAAGAACCACTGAAACACATTTATTGACATATTTTATTTTTGCATTCACCTCTCAACTACCTCATTTCATGACACATATATAGAGGTTGATAGGGCATTGCAGCCAACATCACAAACATGCTTCTAAAAGACAGAAGAAGATTCTTGGACATGTTATGCTGTTCACCGTTCACACATTACCCTTCTTACCATCATGACAAGAAGAATTTTGGCTAAAAGTAATCACAAATATGCTTCATCTGTACCACAATGTTTTCACATAAAACTAATAACTCATCCAGGATCAATCTTTGCTCCATGGACAGTAGGCCACTAATTCACACCTGAGACTCTTCAGTGTACATTTCAAAATAAGACCATCCTGTAAGACATACCCTTAAATATACAAAAAAAGCAAAAAATATATGGATTCAGAACACCAATAATACAAGCAAGAAAATATTATCACCATAGAATGTCTCAGAAGAGAAAGCAGTCACTGGGACTAAACAATTGAAATGCTTCAGGAGGTAGTCATATTTGTCTCTTTCAGCAAAAGCAATAAGGAGTCCTATGACATCTTAAAATCAAACAAACTTATTTGGGCATAAGTTTTCATGGGCTAGAACACACTTCATCAGATGCATGACTAATTAAAAGGAATAGGGGATATGGAATCAAGAGTAGTTTGAATTGAATTGAATTGTTTTAAGAAAGATTGGAGGAGAGTGCAGCCCTAGCCAATAAATACACACACCCATAAAACTCCAAAGATAATAATGACCTCAAACTCTATTACATTTAAGAAGATGACAATTGTTTATATTGGATTTTTATCAAAATGCATTCTGAGTATTTTAATGAATGTACACGGCTATGTGTTGCAAGAATAATATATATATATACAAATAACTCCTACAGATACAGTAGTGGTAGAGCCATCCTGATAAAAGCCATCCTGTTCTTTCCTCTCTATAAACTCTGTACCAGTTATTTGCAGAGCTCTCCACTTATGTTCAACACATTCCTTTGTATATTCTTAAACAGAATGGAATTGTTCCAATTACCCTTGGACCTGTTGTTATGTGCACCTGACTCTAAATATCCTTATAAACAATTTTAAAAATAGATTTCACTTCTCCTGGTTTCAGTCTATTCTGAGATTTTAAACATTTTAGATGAGAAAGGTTTCCTTTTGCTCACACTAGTCCACTGTAGAAGCAAATCCTTTTTAAATGTGTGAGTTTAGACCAGCGATTTTCTTGTATTTATGGCTAGAATTATTTTCTATGTAGAAGAAAGCTTTGATGAAACCAACTACAAAATAGAAAATTGCCCAAAGCCCCCTTTTCAAACTTCAGTGGAAGCTCTGGAAGGATGAGAATATAAACTTTGTACTCTGTAATACTTAGCCTGGGAAATAAAACTAAACTTGAGTTCCACTATATTTGGGATACTGATGTTTTGACAATATGTTTCATGCCTCATTTGCCACAAAAGTTATTAGATCTCATTCAAGGCCCAAAGAGCAAATCCACATATTTCATGCCAAATGGGCAGAATAATTTGCTTTAACCATAGATTTGCTGGTTATTTATCCTTACTGGGTTGGCACATTCTAATCTGAATCACTAGCTGTTGCAGGATATGTAGATATTTCAATAAAAGCAGTTGGTGTTTTAACTTAGCCTCCATCTGATCAAATAATATCCCACTTTGCCAGTGAAATCAGTGCAGGCAAGGAATATCCATGAGCATTTATTTCAACCTAGGGGAAAAAAAATGGGACTGAAAATACTCATCAGAAATGTCAGAAATGCTGAATACTCACAACACCGACTGAAATTAATGAGAGCTGTGGGAATCAGAATAAAAAAAAAAAAAAGGAAAAGAAAAGCTGGTTGGGATTATGTGACCTAAAATTTGTGCACTCAATTAATGAATAATACAAAAATTGCCAAAACATTCAATATGAAATTAGTTCACTGGCTTGACTATAAAATCTCCAAACCCTGGTCTACACTTAGGGTATGTCTACACTACAGCGTTATTTCGAAATAGCTTATTTCGAAATAGTTATTTCGAAATAGCTTATTTCGAAATAACGTGTCTACACACAAAATGCATTTTGAAATAGCATTTTGCTATTTCGTAAGAGTGCATCCACACTGAGTAGACTCTGAATCACACTTAAGGCTGGCCAGAACCAGTTCCGGCAGGGCACCAGGTCAGGACTTACTGTGTGGGGCTGCTGTCTGAGGCTATCTGAGGTCTGTGCTTAAAGGGACCGTCCCCCTGGACAGCCAGTTCTCAGGTTTCCCTGCTTGCTTGTCTACCTCGATGAGGGACAGCAAAGCATTTTGTCTCTGCGTGCTCTGATTGCCCTCACTTGGGACACCACAGCACTCTGCAACATGGAACCAGAGCTGCCCCGGGCACTCTGGTGCTTCTTGCAGACGTGTTGCTGCGAGCCTGGCTGCACTTTCTGCAGGCTGCCATCCAGGAGGTCCATCAGGGGGTTGTCAGTATCCAGGAGGCCCTGCGGAAGAACTTCCACCCTGAGGAGCACTAAGAGCCTCCCTGGTCTGCCCTACTGGGGTCTTGTGCCTCATTCCTCCCTCACTTACCCCTCCTTAACTCCCCTTCCTGATGTCAAATAAAATACACGTATTTTCATGAACACAAACTTGCTTTATTTCACAAAACTGGGGGAGGTGGGAATGAAACTGGTGAGACTGGGGAAAGGAGGCGGGAGAGGGAGACGAGAGGGTGGGAGAGGAGAGAGGGAACGTGGGAGGAGGGAGCTGGAAGGGGGAAGCAAGGGGAGGAAGGGGGAAGGGAAGCTCAGGGATGCGGGTCTCGCCAGACCAACTTGATTGTCATGCAAGCCTGCTCCTGGGTTCACATGTGGCCTTTGGTAGCCAGACTGGCAGCTATCCTGCCATAGATGGCCGCATTCCTCTGTCTAGTGTGGAGATCATGGACGTTGGGGGCATCCCCCCCAAACCTGAATAAGGTCCATGATCTCCACCCTGGACCAGGAAGGTGCCCGCCTTCTCCGGGCCCTGGCAGGCTCTTGGGAGCTGGCAGACTGCTTCTGGGGAGCGGTGGAGGGCTGACTGCCAGTGGCTTGCTAGCTTATGTTTTGGGGCCACTGGGTTGGGGCAGTGACTGCTGGCTCTGGGCTGGCAGGCTTGGAGCTGGCACAGGCACTGTGGCCAGAGTCTACCCCTTTAAGGGCTCCGGGGGGGGTGGGGGCCGGGAAGGAGAGAAGTGTTCTTGGGTGAGGCTGGAGTGGCCACCAGGGCACCCTGGGAAGGCTGGAGGCCCCCTATTTCGAAATAAGTGTCTACACAGTACTTATTTCAAAATAGATATTTCAAATTTGGCATTATTCCTCGTAGAATGAGGTTTACCAAATTCGAAATAAGCGCTCCGCTATTTCGAATTAATTTCAAAATAGCGGTTTGGCTGTGTAGATGCTAGGAAAGTTATTTCAAAATAAGGGCTGTTATTTTGAAATAACTTTGCTGTGTAGACATACCCTCAGGGACTTTATTTTGAAATAACCCCCCTAACATAAGAGGTTTATAAGCAGAGAGTTCATACTACCAAGCCCATTTTTTTCAAATAATGGGCTGTTTAATTTGAAATCTGTACTCCTGCTTTTCATCAGGAACAATACTAATTCTGAAATAATGATAACGTGGACGCACCGGTGTGACACACCAGGACACACCGGTGCTCAAAATAATTGGTCTCCAGAGGCCTTTTGCACCAGGCATCTCCACTGCTCTCCTCCTCCTGCGAAGCTCTCAAAGTCCCAGCAAGAGGAGAAGGGATTCTCACATGCGGCCAGCTTTGCAAGCCCTGTGCAAGAGACCAGGATCCAAGGCAGAGATGAGTGACCTCAATGCTACCTCTGATGGCTGCCAGCACTTCTGTTGCTCCCACCGTTTCCTCTGCCCAGGGACACAGGAGAGCTCTAGCCTGGGCTGGTGTGGAGATGCTGGACCTCATCAAAGCCTGGGGGGAAGAGACCAACCTCCAGGATCTCCACACCAGAAGAAGAAATGAGGATATCTATGGCCGAATCACCACCAGCCTACCCAAGAAAGGTCACACCAGGACACTTAATCAGCGCCACATGAAAATAAAAGAGCTGCAGCAGGTCTACCACATAGCCAGGGAACAGAGCGAATGCTCTTGGGCAGCACCGCATACCTGCCGCTACAATGACCAGCTCAATGCCACCTGGGAGGGGGACCGGTCACCTCCCCTACTGTCGTTGTTGAATTTGGCAAGGATATGCCTGGTGTCAGTCTGCAGGAGGGCAGGGTAGCAGAAGAGGAGGAGGCCAGCCAGGTGACCATACCCACCAGCCAGGAGCTGATCCTCACTTTAGAGCTAATCCCCCTCCCAGGGTGTCTCCCAGGCTTCAAAGGGACCCAGGGAAGGCACTTCAGGTGAGTTCTCTCACTTTCCCTGTCTACAAGAGGGGGCAGGCAATGGGCCGTGAGGGGCTGTGAACTCCTCTCTTGGCCTACTCGGCCTGGGGGTCACACAACAACTTGTTCATGTGTATGTACATGGAGTACCAGTCCAGAGCATATAGCTCCATGATGCTCTCACACAGGATCCCCATTGGTCCTTGTAGTCGGTTTGCCTGCCCGGAGGGGTTCCTCCTCCTCTGGCTCAGTGGGCGGCCACTCTGACCCACTGCGCTGTCCCTTTAAGGCCGGCCCCGTTAGTTCACAGGGAGCGGTCCAGCCCTTAGTTCAGGGTGTGACAGCAACAAACCACCACCGTCAGTTTATAAGGGGTTGTCAGGCCCTCAGTTCAGGGCGTGGCAACAAACAAACACAGGCAGTTATAAGCAGGGGCCAGGCCCTCAGTTCAGGGCATGGCAACAAACCGTCAGTTTATAGGGAGTGGCCAGGCCCTCAATTCAGGGCGTGGCAGCCAGCAAACACAGGTAGTTCATAAGGAGTGGCCAGGCCCTTAGTTCAGGGCGTGGCCGCAAACAAACACCTGTAGTTCATAAGGAGTAGCCAGGCCCTTGGTTCAGGGCATGGCAGCAAACACACACAGTCAGGGAGCTCCTTGTTCAGGAGGGGTGCAGGCGGATCGCCTGAGGCAGTGGCGAGGGGGGAGACTGCCACTCAATAGGTGGGTGGCAGGGGGGGCACAGGCCCACCCACTCCACTGCGCCCCGGCCCAGGGCCCTAGGGCAGCAGTGCAGGCTGCTTCAGCTCAGCGGGGGCTCCAGCCCGAAACGCACCGGCCTAGGGGCCTTTAACAGACCCCACTACCCCGGGCCACTTCCATTCTCCCCCTCGGGCAGTACCTGGGTGTCGGGCAGTGGAGGCAGGGAGTCCAGGAGGGTCTCGTCCCACCGGGGCGGTCCAGCCCAGTCCTCTGCCGCTTGCAGGTCACTGGGGCTCAGCTGGGCTCCAGGTGCCGGCAGTGTTGGGCGGTTGAGCCAGGCCTCTGGGTCAGGGTCCGTGGAAGTCCCCGGTGGTGCCTCCGGTCGAGGTAGCTGGGGCCGTAGCTGGGGCCACTTCTCCCGGTCCCGGGGCAGGCACTGGGGCACAGGCTCGGGCTGGCCCTGTGGCTCCGCCGTTGCATCTGGGCAGGTAGGCTGGCTGCAGGGAGCCGGTAGTCTTCCTCTGGGCCCTGGCAGGCAGGAGGCCCTGGCCAGGCCTCAGTCCCCACTCTCCAGGCTAGGAGTCCAGGGAAGGCCTCTAGCCTCTTGGCAGGCCCAGCCCTGAGTGAGGCTGCTGCCTGGGCTTTTATAGTCCTGGGCCCACCCCTTGGCTTCCGGTCAGGTGACAGGGTGGGATTAGCTTCAGCCCAACATGGTGTCTGGAGGGGTTCCTCCTCCTCCAGCTCAGTGGGCGGCCACTCCGACCCACTACAGTCCTTCTCACAAATTTCCTGGAGAGACCTGTCTTATTCTGGCCTCTGTGGTGGGATACCTTCCCATGCCAAACCACCACTACGTAATCTGGGATCATGGAACCACACAGCAATGCTGCACACAGCACAGGGTCATGCCCACAGTCAGGCAGCATTCATTCCCATTCAAGGGTAATGATGCAGATGAGACTGATCCCCTCCATGGGAATCTACCAGAAGGAGGCAGAGGAGGGAAATCCATTAGAAATCTCTCTGGCAAGCAGCCTCTGCCACTCACACACACCTCCCCCAACTCTTCACCCCCCTCCATCTAGTGGACAGTGATGGAAGGGCTCTCTCTGTGGGACACTGCCAGTGCTGGACCCGGCATATGTGGGACACAGAAGGAAGATGAGCCTCCCCATCTCCCCTTCCTGCCTGCAGGTACCTGCTGTCTTGGCAACATATGGGCTTGCTTGAAGCACATCAACATCATCTGAACCGAGACCTTCAGTGTCAGTGCAGAGATGAGGGCCAGGCTTCATACACTGTGTCACCTGGGATTACTGCCCTTGTAACTTTTCTTCATAGCTGGGACAGCTGCGAGATTGGTGCATGTCCCACTTCCCATTCCATCTACCTGACTGAGTGAGATCCGCAGACAGAAATGCACCTGGGAGAAACTCATGAGGGAGCAGATGGCCTGCCTGCAGTCCCTCATCCAGGTACTTGAGGAAAGTGCCAGGAGCAGGCTGCCGACCAGGAAGAGTGCCAGACCAACCAGAAGGAGTGCTGGGATGACCAGGAACAGGGAAAGCCCACCTGGGATGAGTTGGCATGCCAGCTTGATGCCATGTTCACTACCCTCAACTTGATGCTGGAGCACATGGTGTTGTTCATGGAGTGGGCCACTAGCTACCTCCCTGCCTGCCTGCCTGATGGTTTCCCCTCCAAAGCTCCTCAGAGGCCGCTGGGGATGGGGAAGTGGACCCTCTAGGGTGGCCAGAGTTTCCAGGCCACCCAGAGGCAGGTGCCACTCCCAGGCTTCTCCCACTTCCCCCGGAGCCCTCCTTCCCTATTCCAGGTTCTTTTCCTATTCCCTCCCCTATTGTATGTCCCCCAAATAAAGTGTCCTATTTTTTAAAATGCAATGGCTTTATTGTTTGCTCTGCTGGGGAGGGAGGGAAGGTGGGATGGGAGGGCAGGTGAAGAGTGTAGTGGGGGATGAAAGGCACACAGGGAATGCAGGTCCTCCTTGTGGAGAGCCACAGGGGAGAGTCTCAGAACTGGCCTTGCGTGAAACTCACCTTCAATATCTCTCTATTGAGCACTGCTTCTTGCTGTGCTCTCCTGATGGTGCTGGTGTCTGATTGCTCAAACTCCCTGGCAAGCCATTCAACCTCAGCCCCTGCCCCCTGCCCCCATGCTGGCAGAAAAGGCTTCCCCTTACTTTTGCACAGGTTGTGGAGTACACAACGGCCACCACGATGAAGGGGATGTTGCACTTGCTGAGGTCCATATAAGTGAAGAGACTCCTGAATCTCCCTGAATGCACATTACATGACAATGCGGCACCTGCCAAGCCTGGTGTTGAACTCTTCCTTGCTGGGATCCAGGCTGCCTGTGTAGGGCTTCATGAGCTAGAGGAGCAAGGGGCAGGCTGTCATGCCCAGGATCACTATGGGCATGTCCACCTCCTCAACTCTGATGGTGCAGTTGGTGGAAAAAAAGTGCTTGTGTGTGTCTTTCAGAAGAGGCAAGAATTCTTGAAGATGTGGGTGTCATGTGCCTTTCCTGACCATCTGACATTGATGCCTGCAGCACCATGGAGAAGTACCTCTTCCTGTTAATAACATCTGAAGCATGGTGGTCAGGATGGGGATATGCATGAGGATGGCCCCCAACTGTGGATTTCCCTATTCCGAACTGGTTCCCGACTGAGTGGTAGCTGTCTGGCGTGGCGAGCTTCCACGGTGCAATGGCAATGTGCTTCAGCATGGGGATAGCAGGTCTCATTGTCTGGGGATAGCAGGTCTCATTGCAGTGCTCCAGGAAGGTGGCCTTCCACATGCGAAAGTTCTGCAGCCATTGCTGGTCATCCCATCCCTGCAGGACGATGAGGTCCCACCAATCTGAGATCAAAAGTGACATTCCACAGTGTCCAGGGGATTGAGGGGCATGCATAGCAGCAGGAGCATCAGGACCTGGCTGAACAGGGCCTGCAGGCCAGGCTAGGTGGGGGGGAATTGTCCTGCTGGTCCTCATCCTCGTCCTGCTGAAGCAGCACGTGGTCAGTCTGGAACTACTGCACCATGAGGCACAGCATGAGGCCAGGGAACCTGCCACTGCTTTGCAGCAGCTCTGGTTCCATGCTGTGAGTGCTGTGGCATCCACAAGGGCAACTAGAGTACAAGAAGGTGCATGTCCACTGCATCCCTTTTCTGTCCCACAAGGGGGGAGGCAGTGGAGGAGTGGCTTGTGAGATGTGGCTGTAGAGAGGCGTCTCTGAAAGCAGATGTCACAGCTTGCCTAACCAAGTAGCTACAGGAAGTATCCACCCTCCAGGGGCCCTCCCCAGAGTGCTTCCGGGGCTCTAATTCCAAGACAGGCTCCGTTCAACGGGGATGCACTATTTCAGACTAATTTGAACTAAATTCAATGCTTCCCTGTAGAAAGAAACAATAGTTCAAATTTGTTAAATCAGGAGGTATTAAGTTGAAATGTTCTAATTTTGAAATAGTTTCCTAGTGTAGACATTACCCTACTGAATAGCACCTCTGAAAATAAGGCCTCTTTGATTTGGGAGTCTAACTATAGATTTAAAAGCCAAACTCAGGTTTAAAAATGTTGGAAAAAGTCCTCCAAAATGATACAGTATATGTCAATGTCAGTGGTAAAGGGATGCTTCCAGTAACACTTGGTAACGTTTTTAAAAATGGTTAACTGAAGCCTAAATCTCATTGCTTAAGGGCTGGAGCACCCACAGAAAAAAAATAGTGGATACTTTGCACCCATCAGCAACCAGCTGCCCATTCCCTCTCCAGCACCTCCCGCCCACCTGTGCCTTACTGATTAACTCCTCACCCTACCTCCCAGCACCTGCCTGCCACAATCCATTGGAGGAGGAAGTATGGGAATGGGGCATGCTCAGGGGAGAGGCAGAACAGGGCAGGAAGAGGCAGGGTGTGGGTGGAGTCTAGAGTAGAGCAGGAAGCAGTGGGGTGGGACCAGGGAAGAGCAAAGGGTTGAGCACTCTGAGGCTGGGTGGAGGATAGCACCTGTGTATCACTCCATCAAGCTTCCGTAATGCCTGTTTTTTCATAAGAACATAAGAACATAAGAACGGCCGTAGCGGGTCAGACCAAAGGTCCATCTAGCCCAGTATCCTGTCTGTCGACAGTGGCCAGCACCAGGTGCCCCAGAGGGGGTGGACCGAAGGCAATGATCAAGCGATTTGTCTCCTGCCATCCCTCTCCGGCCTCTGACAAACAGAGGCCAAGGACACCATTTTATCCCCTGGCTAATAGCCTTTTATGGACCTAACCTCCATGAAATTATCTAGCTTCTCTTTAAACTCTGTTATATTCCTAGCCTTCACAGCCTCCTCTGGCAAGGAGTTCCACAGGCTGACTACACGCTGTGTGAAGAAGAACTTTCTTTTATTAGTTTTAAACCTGCTACCCATTAAATATCCTCATTTAATAATATCAGGCATATAAGCTCACCCATCTTAGCTTTTAGACTTCTAGCATTTGTATAGACGCACTTACCAAATTTGTCACTTTGCAGTTGCCCTCTATTATGTGAAGTAACTAAATGAGGATTTTTTATTTTACTATTTCTCTTCAATTCTTACAGGCATTTTAGCTCCTCCTTACTAGGATATGGCGAATCCTCATTAATAGATTGTCCCCTAAGGGAGGACATATGTTGAAGGTTCATAAACTAAAAGAAAATTTGCTGCTAGAGGAAAAAGAAATCTGAAAGACAGAAAGGGAGGGCAAAGATTTTCTAAAACCCCTTCATCCCAACATACACTGAAGAATATTTGAGGTATGTGCTTCTGAGATGAGAGAACAGAGCAAAGGAAGAAAGTGCAATTTTAGTTACCAGAGGAAATTTTTTTAACAAATGTAAAAGGGGTCCCAAGAGATAGTTTTCCTTTCCATGAAACTGAGAGTTCTCTCTCAAGGTTAATTTTCTCTCTCAAGGTTAATTACTTTGAAAGTAACTTTATTAAGCATGAGTTAAGTAGCTCACTGGCCCCTTAAGTTGATAGCATCTGATTCTATTTAAAATGTTGTCAATTTTTGTAAAATCTTTGCTAGAAATCAGCAATATGATCAAGCTAAGAGTTTAAAATGAAATTTGATTTACTATGCTATTATTGCTATGCCTGAAATTGAATTCCTATTATATATTCATTTTAATATATTGTGCACCCTGAATACAACTCTAAAGTTTCTCTACCCTTTTTTACTTCTCTCAGGGCTGTTGATCCTTATGTGAAATCTCTACTTTGGTCATTTAAAAATACATCTTGAAATGTTAAGTCAAATGTTTTTTAAAAAAGAAAAAAGAGGAGCAAAATGATTCATCTGCTTTTAGAAAGTGGGGATTGTCTCTGGAAGAGGCAATTTCTCAATCTCTGATTCAGCAACATTTCTTAGTTAATCTAACCTACATTTCTGAACCAAGAACTCCAATTTGAAGAATATTTTTCATATATAGCCAATATACTTTTAGCATGGAATATTAGGTTTCTTGGAGGCACAATAATTTCACTGATTTTTTTAATTGGGGTAGAAATTTTTTGTTTTGTGCCAAGAAATATATTAACCCTCAGTACCATTAAAGATTATTGTACATATTGTTAGTGAATAATATATTACTTGGAGATATATATATATATATATATATATATATATATCCAATATATAAAGGATAATCTTTGTAAGTTTGTGTGCTAATAACTTGGATACTATAAGAGCTACCGCAACCAAACTTTGCATGGGATAACCTTTCAGCCAGGAGAAGGTTTTAAGGTACTTTTGGACCTAATTGGGCCCGAGCCCAAGCTGTAAAAATCAAAAAGTAACCCGCCATGCTGCGCTGCAGGGGCCTCCCCGCCTACCCTAGGTCCCATCCCCGCCCACCCCAGTGCCATCTGGGACTCACCCCCTCCCACCCATGAGGTTACATAAGTGACCCTCTTTCCCCTCCCCCATGCCGGCACACAGTGCCCCGACCCCCATGCGCACAATGTCTTGGGCACCTGCCCTACCCCCCGCAGCACCTGCAGCTCCAGGAACAAGCTGGGGCACCCCTCCCGCATGTAACCTCCCCTCCACCCGAGTCGCACCTCCCCCGCCTCCGGGGATGACGCGGACCTAAATCTTAATCGCTATAGCAATCAGTGCAACTTTTCTACAATTCAAAAAAAGATAATGGACTACTGTTTTTCTACATTTTGTTCCTCTGGTTTCCCAAGCAACGCCGGGTAACTCCAGCTAGTATATAGATATAGATATAGATATATACACACTCAATTAGTATATAGTTATTCAACTGAATCAAAAGATGCTATAGGGCTTCTTTTCACCAAACTGCATGAGCCACTTTACTGAATGAAAGCCATAGATATCAAATTAGTGGCAGAAATATCAACAGAAGTTGAAAACTGCATAGCTTTGTATGAGTATTTTGGTTCAGAATGTGTCCCATAGTAGGACTTTTTTACAGAGAAATATTCACCGAGTTTGATAGGAATTTTGATTTATAGATCAGTTGCACAATATGGAGCCAAGGATCTCTTCAAAGATATATATATGTGTAGTTTTCTGGCATAAATTGCTTGTGTCACAATAAATTCATTACTGTAAAGTGTTGTGCTGTATATTTTCACGAAGTATATCTTAATAATAACTAATAATAACTCAAGGTAAACCTGGTTTTTTCTCCCCCTTCTTCATTTAATATAAGCCTGTAGGCAGATAAAAGTTCAACATTATGGTATGTATGAGAAGGTAATGTCAAAAGTGCAATCATATTAAAAAATAGAATGCAGGTGGAGCATAAAAAACCCTTCAACCACCTACTGATCAAATAATTACTAGGCAAGTGCTGTTATTATAAAGTGGTTGAAAAAAAAGAATCAGACTTCAGGTGATTATTTAAAAAGTTACTATTATGCGTCCTGTAATTAGAGGAAACATTGGATGGCTCATTTCTGATCAAGTCTATTTCTACCTTTTGAGCTATAAGCTATGGGTAAGTCTAGGCCCTTGTGTGGGAAAAAAGTCAGTCCAAGCAGTTGAACCTTTCTGTAAGGAAGCAAATTTTGGAAAAATCTCCTCTTTCAGCACATCCCTTATTCCTTGTAAAATGAGGTTTACAGCGATGGCGAAAGAACACGTCTTCTTTTCTGAAATTTTTTTTCAGAAAAGTGGACGTGTTCCTTGGAAAAGCGCTGCACTCTAGATATAGCCTTAAAAGCAGGAGAAGGTTTTGAAACACAGGCATGAGAGAGTTAATAAAGCAAATGCAATATATAGCAAGCAATGCCAAATTTTACACCTTTATAAATCCATGTTCTTAATGGAACTAGTTGATTTACAATGAATATGTCTAAAAAAGTACGGATAAGAGAGTAAGGATATCCTTTATTCATTCTTCTAATACAAAAGGAGTCAATGAAATGAAAAATGACCCGTTTCAAAACTCATATCAATGCAGGGGAAAGCTTTCATAAAATATGCTGTAGAACTCCTTGCCACACAATATCATTCAGGCTAAGAATTTAGCAGGATTAAAAATCAGGATTAGGATAGAGATCAGAATACAAACTTTAGAAAAGGAATATTTGGGACATAAACCAACCTTATTGGGAAACAGGACAGGAAGGAGGAGAATAAAGCTTTCACTGGTAGCAAGTTGTCCCATCGCTACTACTTACAGGATATCTATCTCTAAAGCATCTTCTGCTAGCCACTGTAAGATAGGATACTGGACCAGATGAACTACTAGTGTGATACTATATTCCTAGAACAGGGGTGGCCAAACCGTTACAGACGAAGAGCCAAAATAGTGGTGGATACTGTGCAAAGAGCCAAGGGAAAAAAGCCCCGGCTGCTGCCCTTTTAAGAGCAGAGCAGGCATTGCCCTTTTAAGGCAGCCATTTTGAAGTCTGCATGGGACGCTGCAACTCCAGCTCTGTCTCTTTCAGACCGAAACACGCTGCACCTTACAGAGCCATGAGACGCAGGTGTGGGTGCGGGAGCAACAATTTTTTCTTTGAAGAGCCACATGTGGCTCATGAGCCATGGGTTGGCCACCCCTGTCCTAGAAGAACTGGTCCCACTTTACTGTAGGATTTCCAGAAAAGGTGATGAAATAATGTAGATTTAGAAAAAAAATTACAGATAGAGAGAAAAAGAGAGAAAGAGAAATATCAGGATTTTTATTCTATATCACTATTTGAAAAATGAAGGGTAGTTTCTTAACAAATTATTATACAGATGAGCTGACAACACAATCATTCAAATTATGGATATTTCTCTATAAAATAACCCAATATATTAGTATTTCCACACAAGTCATATTCATAACCATTTCACGTTTACTCTCTTATTTAATCTGAATGAATTAATATAATATCTAACTTCTTTAGCCATGAATAACACAAAAGCAACTTGTTTAGAAGATCTAGTCAATAGTCTGCTGCAAGGTAGTTTCAATACTTTGAGAAACAGCATTGCATACTTAGGTCTAATAAGCTGCAGTTTAACACCTTCTTAAATCTAAGTGCTATGATTAGAGGACATCATTGTTTTCTCTGGAAACACTGATATGGATTACATAGACTCATTTTTACACAGGATGGATGGTACTAAAATATTAAATCCAAAACTTGTATGCCTTTTTTGGGGTGGGGGCATAAGTTTGACAAAACAAGGTGAACTTGACTCAAATGGTACCCAAGGTTATTAAAGAAAAAGCAAAAGATTGAGTTATTCTGAAGTATAAACAAAAAAGTAAAACATGTTCCAGAGCTTGTCTTCAGAGGATGTTGAACATCCCAAATCTTATTAGCAAAAGCTAGAAAGGAAAAGAAAAATCACAATGGGAAAAAGAATCTAGCCTTTCAAATATACAGTGATATAAATTGACAAACCAAATAATAGGTTTGTGTGCTCACTACTGTTTGTTCCTGAAGATTGCAGGTTATTCACAATCTCCTCTGTAGCTCCCCAGAGCTGTCTGTTACATGTTGTGAAAACTATGGCTCTCACTACTTGAGCAGACCCTAGGTTAATTGTGGCTTTTGTGGTGCCTCTAACAGCACTTAAGACCACCAAAATCTCCCTCCTAATTGGCCTCCAACAGATTCCAGTGCCTCAAGGGACAGTTCAACTGTATTAGAAGCAGTGTGAACTAAGTGAACTATACACAGTGCTGAAAACAAGTAACTCCTGCATTCATCCAATTTCCCTTGTAACATTATGCAAGTTAATTTTAGTCTGTTTTATTTTCCTCATCTGCAAGGCAGATAATAAAGGCCTTCCCCATATATGAGAGGGAAGAACACTGGTTGTTAACTAGATGACTCTTGATAAACACTATGCATGCTAAAATGCAACACAATAGATAGAAATAAGTTAAATGAATGACCAATTTTTAGCATAGCAGAAAGTTAATATAGGGTGCCCCAAAGTTCCAAATAGGAATAAAAAGGATGTACAGTAAAACTGCAACATTTGAAATTGACCATTTAAATTTAGGCTGGTCAAGCCCTGAGGGATCTGACAAAGCTTGTGATTGAGCAACACCATGGCAAATGAAAAAAATGTTGACAAATGTAAAGTAACACATTACTGAGTTCGAAATTAACTGTAGCTTTTTCAGGGTGTTTGTGCAGAGAGCACACTGAAAACTTCTGTTCTATGTGGAGCAATAGTCAAAATAGCAAACAAAATATTAAAATGTGTGAAGGAATTGATCAATATTGTAATATACATCTATAGTGCACGTTCATCTTAAAAAGTTCATTCAGCTTAACACCCACCATCACAAAGAAAAACAGAACAAAACAAGTAGGAGGAATTCACAAAGGAGAGATGACAAAAAAAGCATGTAATCACCTCTGTAAGGGGGGAAGGAGGAAAAGAAAATTATGGCAGTTTAGAGAGGTGACAAATTAGAGGGGAAACAACATTCTGCTTTTGGGTAGTGTTCCATAAAAAAAAGCTGAACTTGAAGGAATGGAAAAAATTAGAGAAATAGAAAGAGTACCACTAATAGAAAGCGTATAATTAGTTATCTATCTCTTTTTTTTTTTCAAAATAGGAGGGAAAACCAATAAAAAATGAAGGGAATGAAATTTAAAACTGAAAAAAATATATAAAGACAATGTTGAGGAACTCACTACTAGGAGTTTAGTATGATTCAGGAGGGGAGAAAATGACACATGTTTATTGGAGACCTCCACAGTGACATTAGACTGGTTCTTGACATAACAAAGCCCTCCAGGTTCAGGACACAATGCAGCTAAACGACGGGGCAAAGAAGAACTTTCCCCATAGGCTGCTTATTTCATGGCTTAATGCATCTTGCTCAGAAACACTTTGGTCTCTAAGCTTCAACTTCACATGACCAGTTCAATCCCACAAATTGATACAATATATAAACACATTAGCATCTAAGCTATTTCAGTAAGCTTCCTAAGACACCCAAGCTTGGCCCAAACCTCATTCTTCACTTACGCTTACATAGTTTTTTACAAACACATTGCTCTCTCTGCATAGGTAGAAATACTACTTCTGTTTTCACAACTGCTTTTCCCATCACTCTTCACCAGTATAAATGACCACCCAAGGTGCAAAGCAATAGAGAATCAACTCTGGGTGTCAGTATTTGTTAAGTGCGATAGAATAAAAGAAAAATCAAATGGAGCTTCTGCAGGCCTATGCCAGTGAATTTCCTCTTCTCTCGCTGTTGGGAAGCTGGTGTCCCTGTGTTTAGTTTCACTGGTGACAGATTGCCAAGAAAATAACTTATCGTTTGTCATCCACTTTTAAGAGCTGTACACATACTGTCAGTGGGTACAATTTATTGACCTCTTCAGTGCTTTAGAAAAATCATATCCTTTCACCTTCCTTATAAAAAAGAGGAAGGAAAGACTCCCCCCCCTCCCCGCCCTCCAGCAGTGTGGTGAGACTTGCCTGAATCATTTTAATCTTTAACTCTATCACCAAAGGCCAGGAAAGGCCAATTGTGCCTTGACAATAATTCCCTCTTCCCTGAAAACATGAATCTTTTCTAGGGTTGAAAATGAAATTCTTTCCTGTTCCTCACTTATCATATTGATTCCTTTACTTCATGAAAGCAACCATATTCTTTTTGATTCATTTGGAAAATAGTTTGATAGAAAAAAAATAAAGAAGCGTCAGTTTTTGAAATGGGAATGAACTGGAGCACAGAATACGAATGTGCTGGCAGAACATTTTATTTTAAGGAAACCTTTGCACATTAAACTTTGAAGGTGGCATGGACAGCAACTTCTGTCTGGTAGGCTGGAGCATGGGGACACCACTCTCCCTTTTTTCTTGCACATGCTGACACCTGTGACTTGTTTGTCTGCTCAGATCAAACCCTCTTTCAGTTAACTTACAGGTCCCCAGATCTTCAGATGTTTACCCTTATTTTACCACCTCTTATTTATGAGATGTTGTCACCCACAAATATGACATTTCTCTTAACTCTCCACACTTGAAGGAATAAACAGTCCCATGGCTGCCTCAAAATGGAGCAGGTCCTAATTTTTTTCTTGGAGTTAGGTACCCTTAGCTTATCTGCCATGGAAATTCCTGTTACATGAATAATTTGAAACATTGAGAGTCTTGTAAGCTTATTAATTTTCATTTGGAACATTTTGCTCAAGG
This sequence comes from Rafetus swinhoei, assembly GCA_019425775.1. Taxonomy (NCBI): domain Eukaryota; kingdom Metazoa; phylum Chordata; order Testudines; family Trionychidae; genus Rafetus; species Rafetus swinhoei. Next base: position 122,307,020 of record CM033424.1, read on the forward strand.
TCATCCTGCATCATATTTATTTATTTTTTCCATGCGTGAAACTAAACCATTTTGATTATGTAAGATTTTCTCCTCCTCCCTACCTCACCAGATTAGAAGTTTTTTTTTCAGTAGAGAGAAAGTTTTGATTTCTGCCAGATGGGCTTTTGAATAACAATCACATCCTATTATACATGCACGTTGATTCAGAGAACATTGAGATCCTGCTTCACAAGTATTTTCAATAAAAACCAACAACTTTCTCCATTAAAAAAACCCAACAGTTTCTTTTGTTAGAGAATCTTTTGTTTGTTCTTCACACACACAAGAAGGGCTAACATTCAACGTAAGCCTACCCATGTGCAGATATTCTGGAGTAGTGATTCTCAACCATTCCAAACTACTGTATCCCTTTCAGGTGTCTGATATTTCATGAAAACTCCACATTTCACCTCACTTAAAATACTTGGTTACAAAATCAGACCCAAATATATAAGTGTCACAGAACACTGATTTTGAAAATTCATACTTTGATTTTACTATATATTTCTAAAAGAAATTGGAATATTAAATATTATATTTCTATAATACACTGAAATGCAACAGTGTGTGAAATAAGTCGCTGTATGAAATTTAACTTGTACTGACTTTGCTGATGTTTGATGTAGCCTCTTGTAAAAATAGGAAAATATCTAGATGGTGTTGGAGTTAATGTGTCCCTTGGAAGATCTCTACGTTCATCCCCAAGGACACACATATGTAAGCGGGGGAATGGTCCCGCTATTGTGGGGAGCTTTCCTGGCTTCTACACTACCCCGGTGAAATGTACCAATGAAAGGATCTGAGTCACCACTCCCACTTCCTTTACCCAATGGCCTCCCTGATCCTGAGGGCTCCCCTTCCACACTCCTGAGTAGCAGAGTCCTTGAAATCCCAACAAGGCTGGGCCCAGGTTTCCTGGGGCTTAATCCCCGACCTTGTAGTCACTCCATTGCTCTGTTGCTAATGGCCCTTCGCCATCACCTTCTGGTGCCACCTGCCACTGTGACCTCTGAGAGTTGGTCTCTTGAGGTTCCACCCAGCTCTCAAGGTATGTCTACACTGCCACCCTAGTTCGAACTAGGGTAGCTAATGTAGGCATTCGAACTTGCAAATGAGGCCCGGGATTTAAATATCCTGGGCTTTATTTGCATGTTCCCGGGCGCCGCCATTTTTAAATGCCGGCACGGCTACATGCGGCACGGACTAGGTAGTTCGAATTAAAGCTCCTAATTCAAACCACCGTTACTCCTCCTGCAATGAGGAGTAACGGTAGTTCGAATTAGGAGCTTTAATTCCAACTTCCTAGTCCGTGCTGCGTCTTGCCGCGGGCCGGTAGTTCGAACTACGGGGCATTTAAAAATGGCGGCGCCCGGGAACATGCAAATAAAGCCCGGGATATTTAAATCCCAGGCCTCATTTGCAAGTTTGAATGCCTACATTAACCACCCTAGTTCGAACTAGGGTGGCAGTGTAGACATACCCTCAGTGATTTCAGCTGAGCTCTCAGTGGGGGAACCTCGCTGCTAGTGCAGTTTGGGCTGTCTCTTACACAAAAACACTATAGTCACAGGAACACTGTCCCCACAGCAGGACTAAGCACTTAGACCTCATTATCAGTGATTTCAGCTGTAGTGGTCACTTAACAAAACTAAAGGCTATATATGTAAGCGGGGGAATGATCCTGCTATTGTGGGGAACTTTCCTGGCTTCTATTCTACCCCGGTGAAATGGACCAACAAAAGGATCTGAGTCCCCGCTCCCACTTCCTTTACCCAACGGCCTCACTGACCCTGAGGACTCCCCTTCCACTCTCCTGAGTAGCAGAGTCCTCAAAATCCCAACAAGGATGGGCCCAGGATTCCTGGGGCTTAATCCCCAACCTTGTAGTCACTTGGGGCAGGGGCTAGGGTGTCCCCACTCCGGGGTGCTCTCTTCACACTGCATGCTTTCTTGACCCAGTGATCATTTCATACAGTTCAAAGCAAATACAATTTATTAAACATCAACTGATTAAAGAGAAAAGAATAAGAAAAAATGAGAAAGATTAAATGAGAACACACAGTCCTGCTCTGTAGCATGGGGACATCCCAAACAGCAGTCTGCAGAGTGTAAGGACAGTTCACAGTCTGTTCCTTATAGGTCCCAGGGCTCTCTCTCAGGCCCTGGCTGTGCTGCAGGGGGGCTGCAGGCTGGACACGCTTGCTCTGGCTGTGACCACATGGCCTCAGGCTCTAGGTGGCAGGACCCCTCTCCCAGTCTGGCCTGCAGGGCCTCTTGGCTGGTGGTGTCTCCCTGACTGGAGCCTTTCCCCCCACTTTGTTGGTCCCAGCTGCTCACCACACCCAGCTGCAGACTGTGCTGCTTTGTCAGTCTCCAGCTCCTTGTGTTGCTTCTCTGTCCCCTTTGGCTCTCTGATCACTAAAGTCTGCTGCTCAACACAGGGTCTGCGCTCCTTGGGCTGTGTGTGCCTGTCTCTGTTGCTGCAGGACTGCTCCTTAGCACAGGGTCTGGGCTCCTTGGGCTCTGGTACTGCAGGTCTGTCTCTCATACAGCTTGCTCTTCTTGCTACTCTTCTTACTCTCAGAGAGACCCAGAAAATCCCAGTTCACACGGAGGACCGGACCTGGCCTCTTAATTTTCTCACTGGCCTGTCCAACCTGTCAATCAGGCTGAGCTGGAGTGTTGGCTGCTTTCCATTATCTCTGGGGTCTGTCCGTCTCAGGGCCCTGATTTCTCATGGACCCTTCCCCTTTTGGTACTGGGAGCTGGCCAATCAAAAACTCCAACTGAGTTTTAGTAAGGGGCTAACAGTCCCCTTACACATAGCACTGGTTGAGAACCACTGATCTGGAGGAGAGACACACACCCAAGGAACTGGAATAACTGAGTGTCTGGGGCCAAGTGCTAGCTACGTTTGTTCTCTATTCACGATCCTGATCCCGATCCACTTCTGCTGTGATGGCTATGTGAAGCCTTTAAAAGAGTGAAGCAGAGCAAGAACACATGACCTTGCAAACAGGATTGGGCACAAAGCAAGCAAGTAAACAATTTCTTTAAACCGCACATTTCAAGAGAGAGAAAACTAAGGGTGCATCTACGCTGCACCATTAGTTCAAGATAACAAGCATTATTTTGAAATATGAATGCAGGCGTCTACACAGTCATTCAGTTATTTTGAAATAATTCTGAAATAATTGACGGCTTAATCCAAAATCTGTAAACCTCATTCTCCAAGAAATAAGGCCGATTCCAAAATAGCTATTTCAAAATAAGGCATGTGTAGATGCTCCACTTCTGCTATTTTTAAAAACCCCTCACCAGGGCCATTCTAAGTTATTCCTCCCCAGGCCTCTAAATTGAGATAACACGTCTACATTAGTGAAGCCTGCCTCAGACTCATTTTGACACTTCCCTGCAGCATAGATGTGCTATTTCAAAATAAACTATTCTGGAATAAATATTTCGGAGTAGTTTATTTCAAAATAAGCATGCAGTGTAGACATACCAATGGATGGAAATGTGTCTGTGACAGACGAACTTGGTGAGAACAGGAAAGAAACCTCTAATGTGGAAGGTAATGTTGTGTTATGCTTAGCACAGAGGCCTAGGTATCTAACGGGAGATTAGATGTCTACTGCCAGCTCTAAACAGGATTCTGTATGACATCAAGCAAATGATTTAATCTGGCTGTGCCTCAGAGATGATAATATTTGTTCACCTTTATGAATTGCTTTGAGAGCTTCAGATAAAAGGCACCATATAAAAATGCCAAGTTGTTGTTTTTTTAAGTATGAAGTGTTGTCTCTTCCTCTAAACTGAAAGATGAAGTGGTTGCTATGAAGAACATGGCAGGGCACTGTCATGGGGGTTCAGAGACAGCCAAACTTTCTATCTCCTTAAATGAACCTGCAGAATTGAAGGGCAGCAAGGATCCCTCAGTGGAAGGGAGACCTAGCTTTTGGGTAGCATCCCATGAAAAGCTTAGCTGACCAATGCAATCTGGCTTTGTGGAGGCACAAGACCTCCATGAGGGGCTTCAGCTCAACATAAGTGGAAATGCACCATTCTTGTCACCCTGCTTATCTGCCCAGGCATGTATAAACTTTCTTTTGTGGTGTATTATTGTGTGAAGGGGGAAGATAGATAGAGGGGCATTCCAAAACCAGTATAATCTATCGGTTTATTGAACTCATACACTGGGAAGATATAGATTGGCAAGAAGCAGGAAAAACGTGCCATGCTTAGGAACATTAACTCTTTTAGCTTGAGGACAAAGACACTCCCAGCTATAAAGAAGGCATAATTATGGTATCTTGGCTAAGCCAACTTCAAAGGACAAAAGAGACAGTGGGGAATTAATTACATCTTGAAAGAGACAGAGACAAGATATGACTATTAATGCAATCTATTTATATAGACCCAATCACCATAGAATCTGTACACCTTGTAAACAACAGATCTATTTCCACAATACACTTCAGTGTTCCCATTTTCAGTAAGGGGGACGCTAAGGTACAAGCAGTGAAATCATATGCCCATAACCACACAGGAAGTTTATTGAAGAAAGTTCTGAATAGACTCTACTTGCTGCGAGTCCTCATCTAATGATTTAATGAGAACACCATTTTCCTACTTTCAATCTAAAATGTGAACATGATATATTTCAAAAGTAACCAATGAAAATGTAAAGCAAAGACATCTGTTAAAATTGTATACTCTTGGAAGAAGAGAATGCAGGGCCGTTGAATAAAATTTTATTTTGTTCTCCCTGAAGACTCCTGTAAGTATAAAGCTGGTTGTTGTATTCATCAGGATGAGATAGTGGCATAAATGCAGCAGCTAATCATGGCTGTTATCAGCTCAATGAAAAATGTGACTGATTAGTTAATAGGGTTTAAAATTCAAGAATAGGCTTTCATTTGGTGTTCCTTTTTTTCCTACTGTTCTCTGAAATGGTTTTGACCATCCAAACATATTGCTTTATCATAGCTTTGTTGACTTCAGTGGGGTTACACAGCATGTATGTCAGAGCAGATTTTAACCATATAAAAAATCACTAAATACAATTATATACCTGGATATAGATCTGTGTTAGAATGGAGCAAAGAGCAAATGCTGATAGAAAGTGAAAGGTGATAAACCTAAATGTGTAAGGCAAGTCTACAATACAGAAAAGCAAAAAGCCAAAAAGTGAAAACTTTTGAAAAAAACTAAAGCTACCCCTGGTTTTGTTTATCTCTAATTTGTATACCTGTTTTCAAAGGAGTGGTGGAAGGAAGGAAATAAATTAAAATGGATTAATCAACATCTCTGTGTTGCTAGATAGGTAGGACTGCCCTCCCCCCAAAAAGCGGATAAGAATGCATGATATATATTTTAGTGGAAAATATATGTATAGTCTATGAAAACGACCAGAGTTTCAATATGAAATCACAGAAACAAAAGTCTTGCCTGGAGGTATCAGAAAGAAAAATTGGGAATTGTAAAGTGAGCCCTGAGGCACACTTTAAAGGAGATGAACATAACTGAATGGCAACAGTTTCCCCATTAACGGTCTCTCTAAGCCTAATAAATGCTATATTGTTGCAGTCATCTGAGAATGACATATCAGATATTCAAACCAGATGGCTCAATAAAAGGATGTCATGAGTACAGTTACCAATCTTTAGGGTACACATCTGGGGTTCAACTCATTGGAAGATCACAGCCAAAAGGATGTCTGTGCTGAAGTTAAGGAGACACCATGAATGTTAAGGAATCTGCTTGCTTGGATTCCATTATAGGCCTGAGGTACCACTTCCTAAATCTGAATCAGAAGCATGAAAAAAAAATTGGCCATTAGGTTCAGAGCAGTCAATGTATTAACATTTGTTGAAATTACTAACATTTTTCATATGCATAGCATGAATATAACTCTGTCATTGAATGAATATTACCTTCTCCATGAGGCAGTGTAAACATGAGGAAGTATGGGTATTACTGTACTTGTAGACATTTCTATAATGCTTACCTCAAATATGTTAAAGCATTTAGAGTCACAACACTCCTGCAAGGTAATTATCTCCCTTTTACAGGGGAACTGATTTTGCTCAAGGTCAGACAAAGTTTGCTGTAGAACCCAGATCTCCAGTATTCCTATCCAGTATCACAGCATATCAGCCTTTCTTTCACATACCAAACTTGGATTAGTACATGCCAGTGAAGATACCGGGGAAAGTGTTACTGCTGACAGCATTAATGGTTCCAAGATGACGATGCTTTCTTGCCTGCTAACACTAATATCACACATTTGATTTAACACAGATTATCTTTTAAAATTTCTATGCCTCTGGCTTCAAATATAAGGAATATACTCAGGAGTTGTTCATTAAAAACAAACAAACAGAGAGGTACATGATTGAACTTCTTGGAGTAATAAAAATAGCAGCCACAGCTTGAATCTGACAATAGGCACGAATCGTGTACAAAACTTCCTCACACTGCCCTGACAGCATGACTCAGTCCTGACCTTCAAGACATCTGCTAGTCCAGTGTTAGGGACTCTGTAGAGCAAAGCTTGTCAATCATGCCCTTTTGCAACACATGTTTGGTTTGTTATGTGTACAAATGGGGAACAGAATGAGATCAGTGAACATGCAAGTTGAACCAAGAATTAAATCCAGGTCTCTTGAAATGAAAAGCTAATGCACAAGCCAACTAACCCCTATGATCGCTGTGGAAACAACTAGCATGAATACATATTTTACAAGCTTAAAGATAGTTATAGATATCTCAGGTAAAGCACAAATATTGCAAGACAATACCTGTTGATGAATTTCAAATATTTTAACTTGAATATTATCTGTATTCTCACTATTTTCTTCATTTATAAATCAGAGTATATTTAAAAAACCACAACCAACCACATTGAACCAAATCCCTCTATTTAAATAAACCATCCACAATGAGAGGTGGGAGCACATCTCTCTCTGACTTAGGACTGTCTACACTGGTGCTTCTGTAGGTGTCACATAGGATGGTCAGGAGGGAGTTTTTTCCTTATACCACTGACATAAGCTATAGAAAAACAAAAAAATTACTAGTATAGGCAGGGCCAGAGTCTTAGTTTTAGAACCTATGTCACTGAGGGTATGTCTACACTGCAGCTTTTTTCCAGAATAATGGCCATTATTCTGGAAAAACAATACTTGCGTCCACACTGCAATTGCGTTCTTTTGACAAAAAGTCAAAAGAATGGAGGGATTTTTCTGACAGCGGTAAACCTCTTTCTACGAGGAAGAAGGAATTCCAAAACAGCTTTTTCAGAAAAAGGCACGTGTGGAAGCGGAAGAGGTAGTTTTTTTTCAAAAAAGAGGCCTCTGGGAAATAGCACATGTACCCTGGTGGTTACTTCATCACAATTCTATAGTTCCTGTCTCCTGCCAGCTCTTAAAGCTGGAGGCACCCGGGACAAGCATTGAGGCAGGAGGTCGGCCCTGGGAGCTGCACCTCACTGTGCAGCTCACCCTGCCACACATTTTGGGACCCATGACCCTGCCACAAGCCCCCTGAAACTCTTCTGGCAATCAAGAGAAGCATGACCAGGGCTCTCAGGGCCCAACCAGGGGCCAGAAGAGGCATGCGCTGTTGTGGTCTGGGACAGAGATCCTGGCCCTCCTGGAGGTGTGATGTGAGAAGGAGACCCTCCAGGATCTCCGCTCCCAACGGCACAATGCAGACATCTACGGCTAGATGGCCGAGACCCTGGCCACAAGGGGCCACCACCCCAGGAGCCTCGAACAGGTGCAGCAAAGTGTAAGAGCTGTGGCAGGGCTATGCCAGGGCAAAGGAATGCAGCTCTCGCTCTGGAGAAGGATCCCACTCCTGCCCCTACCACACAGAGCTGCACCGCATCCTGGGGAGTGGTTCAACCCCTTCCCCACCCATACTGGTGGACTTGGGGCTGGAGACACCCTTCGTAGCCCACCTGGGGCTCCCTGGCCAGGAGGAGGAGGACACTGATGATGAGTTAGAGGAGGAGGAGGAGGAGGAGATAGCCAGCACGGTGACCCTCACCCTGGAGCCAGTACCCCAGGGTCTGGATGTCTCCCAGGCATCCACTGAGGCCGGGGGGGGGGGAGGGAATCAGCAGGTGAGTGCTCTTAGGTTTTCACACACACAGGGCGGGGGAGGTGGGTGCTGAGGGCATGGGGGTGCGATTGTCACTCAGCCTTCTCAGCATGGACATCATGATGCAGTCCATGCCATGCGGCTCCACAAGAAAGCCCTGGAGCACCCCCTGGTTCCTGCTCACAGGCTCTGGGGAGGCCACACACACATCTGACCTCTGTGGGAGATGCCCTCCCACCAATAGCCACCACTGAAAACAGGCTGGGGACAAGGCCACACGCACACCTACACACAGACTCTGTAGTGCTGGACACGGGCATGCCTGCACATGCGAGGCACCGACCGCTCCAGCAGATAGTGCTGCCAGGTGCAGGTGTGTGTGTGGACCCCATGGAAGCCTAGGCTGCTCTAGGCCCCTCTCCCATCCATGGGATCCCAGTGTGTATGGACACGTCCCTTGCTTGCTTGTCCGTGGGACGGAGGGGGGGGGGGGGCGGGAAGAGTGGGAAGCATGGTCCCTTGGGCACCTCAGGGCCCCTGTGAGGCAGGGTCCACTGTCCAGGCCACACATGGCCTTGCTCCTGGGACATAACTGTCCTAGCTCAGAGAGGAGGAAAAAAGGACAGTGTCTGCATGGATGACTGACCACCTCTTCCTTTTTATTCTCCACAGCCAGACCAGCCATGACTGAGAAGTGATCACCACCAGTCAAGGCAGCCACCTGAACCTGGGGAAGCTGCAAGCACTGGAGCATCCAGGAGTACCTCATGAGGGAGCATGTGGGCGTCCTCTGGGACATGCAGGAGACCCTGGCTCTGAAGGTCTGGGATGATGCCCAGTGCCAGACTCAAATGTGGGCTGACTTGGTGCATATGGCCTTGCTCCTGGGACATCACTGTCCTGTGGCCTGAGGACTGTTATTCGCATCTATGGCCCCTCCACAACTGGGGAAGCCCAGGGCGGCAAATCCAGCCACAATGGGGTCCAGGTCTCCCAGGTGGGTGACCCTGCACAGCAGGATGAAGTTGATGGCCCTCACCACCTGCAGGAGACAAAGAAATACACAAAACAGAGAATGAGAGGGGGTGCCTCAGCCCTTGGGAGGTCCCCGAATCCCGCCCTCCCTCCCCGCCTCAAACACCCCAGGAGCCACCCCCTGTAAGGCTGCCTCTTCCCCATCGTAGGACTGTGTGAAGGTGGGATGGCAGAACCCCTGAGGATAAGGCTTGCCCCCCACTCCCCTTCTTGTCTGCTCAGCTTAGGGTACGGCTACACTAGCTCGTTAGTTCGAGCTAGGTAGGGTAATGAGGGCAGCGGAATTGCAAATGAAGCTCGGGATTTAAATATCCCGGGCTTCATTTGCATGTTCAGCGCTGCCATTTTTAAATCTTAGTCGAACTCTGTGCCGCGTCTACGCGCACGGACTAGTAGTTCGAATTAAAGATCCTAATTTGAACTACCATTACTCCTCGTGGAATGAGGAGTAACGGTAGTTCGAATTAGGATCTTTAATTCGAACTACCTAGTCCGTGCCGCGTGTAGACGCGGGCACAGAGTTCGGACTAAGGGGGATTTAAAAATGGCGGCGCCCGGGAACATGCAAATGAAGCCCGGGATATTTAAATCCTGAGCTTCATTTGCAATTCCGCTTGCCCTCATTACCCTACCTAGCTCGAACTAACGAGCTAGTGTAGCCGTACCCTTAGATAGGAACTGTTTGATCCTTCTCACGAGGTTTTTGGGGAGGCCAGCCTGATCCCTTCCTCAGTGACAGGACACCTTCCCATGTCAAGCCACGAGTAAATGGTCTGGTGTCATTGTACCACAAAACATTGAGGCATAAGGCCCAGGTTTATGGCCACATTCAGTCAGCATCTGCTCCCAATCACCCAATGTGTGGCAACCTGGAGGGAGAAAGAGGGAAACCTATTAACACTCTCCCCAGGAGGCTGTGTGTGCCAGACACAAACCCTTTCCCCTGTAGGCAGGAAAGGAAGCAGTATCCCTGGGAGGCTGCGTGTGCTCAGCCCGGCATGCGCCAGACATGGTGGAAGGCTGCCCTCTGCCGCCATCCCTCTCCCACCTGCAGGCTCCTGCACTGGCTGGCCTCTTACCATGCCTGCCTGCCTCCAGACCGAGAGCATCCCAATGCTCCCCTGAGAAGTCTGAACACCTGCTTTAAAGTGACGAGGAGTCCTGTGGCACCTGATAGACTAACAGATTTATGGGAGCATAAGCTTTCGTGGGCAAAGGCCCACTTTGTCAGATGCATGTAGTGGAAATTCCAGAGGCAGGTATAAATATACAGGCATAAGAAAAGAGTACTTCATTTTTTGAGGAATACAGGATCTGTCAAAAAAGGGTTTATTTTCAACAGATCTGTACCTAGACTGCCATTTTTTTCACAAAAACTCCGTTTTGAAAAAAAGCGGCAGCCATGTTTATGCTAATGAGGCACAGAATATTTAAATCACTTCTTCATTAGCAATTTTGATGTGCTTGATTTGCATCCCTCTGTCGACAGAGGGATGCAGTCTAGACGTAGCCCAAGAGAGGAGAAACTGCTTTTGTAGTTGGCTAGCCATTCATTAATTAGGGAATGGCTACAAAAGCAGTTTCTCCTCTCTTGGTGTTCACACCTCCACATCAGCTGCTAGAAGTGGGCCTCATCCTCCCTGACTGAAATGACTTCGTTATCTCTAGCCTTACTCTTGATTGGTACTCTTTTCTTATGCCTTTATATTTATACCTGCCTCTGGAATTGCCACTACATGCATCTGACAAAGTGGGTCTTGGCCCACGAAAGCTTATGCTCTATAAATCTGTTAGCCTATAAGGTGTCACAGGACCCCTCGTTGCTTCTGCAGATTCAGACTAACACAGCTATCCCTCTGATACTTGACTGCTTTAAAGTGCTCACTTTAAAGCAAACATTTGACCTTGCATGGAACACATCTCCATTATCTTTACAGAGACCTTCGGTGTAGGCTAACATATAAGGGACAGGCTTCAAACAATGTATCTCCTGTAATGTCTGCCCATGTAACTTTTCTTTGCATCTGGGACAATAGCCAGCATGTCCCGAACTCCCCCTCTCCCAGCATCTGTCCACCTGGTGCAGATCTGCAGGTGAAAGTGGACAAAGGAGGAGAGAAGATGTTCTGCAAACAGATAGACTACATACACCCCCTTGTGGAGGAGAGAAGGGCTGAATGGTTGGACTGGATCACCAAGAACCAAAAGAGATGAGCTGCCAGGGAACAGCAGGCCAGACAGAGGCAGAAACCATGTTCACCTCCCTGACTGCTGTTATTAAGTGCCTAGTAGCATGCATAGAGAGGGCCACCTTCCTGAACCCTGCATGCTCTGATGTTACCTCAGGTCCCTCCCACCCCAGCCCTGTGACTGCCACCCTCATGATACCCAAGGTCTGTCAGAGCCCCAGGATACTGTGTGGGGGGAGACATCAAGGACAGTCAGATCCTCCAGGACCTCGGGAGCCAGAAGGCAATCCCATGGCATTCCTGAACCCCCACCTACCCTCTTCAGTTTCCCACTTCATTCCTTCCCCTGCAGTTTTCCCCAAATATAAGCTCCTGATCTTTAAACAAAGGTCTCTTTATTGCTTTAACTACTGGGGTGAGGTGGCAGATTAAAGGCACACACAAAGAATGCAGGGGCAACTTGTTGAGAGCCACCAGGAAGAATATCAAAACTGCCTTTGCATAAAAATGTCCAAGACATCTCTGATTTGTGCTTCCCTGTGCTGGGTTCTCCTTATGGCGCTGGTGTCTGGCTGCTCAAAGTCTCTGGCTAGATGCTCTGCATCAGCCCCCTACCCTAGTTCGAACTAGGGAGGCAAATGTAGGCATTCGAAGTTGCAAATGAAGCCCGGGATTTAAATATCCCGGGCTTTATTTGCATCTTCCCGTCCAGGTGCCATTTTTAAATCCCCTTAGTCCGAACTAACTGCCCGTGGCTACACGCGGCAATCAAACGAACTAAGGACTTAGTTCGAGTTAACTGTTATACCTCATTCCACGAGGTGAATTAGTTCTAAGGACTTAGTTCGAGTTAATGTTTGACTGCCGCGTATAGCCGCAGTCAGTTAGTTCGGACTAAGGGGATTTAAAAATGGCGCCCGGATGGGAAGATGCAAATAAAGCCCGGGATATTTAAATCCCGGGCTTCATTTGCAACTTTGAATGCCTACATTTGCCTCCCTAGTTTGAACTAGGGGGCTAGTGTAGACATACCCTAACTGTGTTTTTCCTATTGGGGAAAAAAGTTCTGGCATGCATCTTTCAGAAGAGGCAGAGGATCTGAAAGATGTGGGCATCATGCACCTTTCCTGGCTATCCCACATTAATGTCAATGGAATGGCCTTAGAGATCCTGCAGTTCCATGGAGAAGTATCCCTTCTGGTTGATATGCCAATGTTCAGGGGCCAGGATGGGAATGCGCTTTGTCCATGATGCCACTGCAGTTAGGGAAGTCCATGATGGCAATGCCATCCACTATGGTGCCCACATTTCACAGAGTCACAACCCTCCTTGGCAGAAGGGTATTGATGGCCTCGACTATGTATATGACAACAGCCCCCCACTGTAGTTTTCCCCACTCTGAATTGATTCCCGAATGACCAGTACCTGTCTGGCCTGGCAAGTTTCCATAGGGCAATTGCCACACACTTCTCTATGGTCAGAGCACACTTCTCTGTGGTCTCATGCGGGTGTCCTGGAGTCTGAGTACAGAAGAAAGCCATTCGCACAGTTCCACAAATGTGGTCACGCATATGCAGAAGTTTTGCAGCCACTGCTGACCATCCCACATCTGCATCACAATGCATTCCCAACATTCTGAGCTTGTCTCATAATGTCAGAGCTGGTGTTGCACTGTGCCCCAGAGGGTTGACCTGAAGGTGTTCTAGCATGAGCGCCAGGCCTTCCATGAGCAGGGCCTCCATGTTATGCTGAGCTTTGTCCTTTTCTTCCTGGAAAGACACCATGCATACGCTCTCTAATGCTCTCCAAGTACTGTGCCTGAGGTGCACCACTGCACAATGAATATGGTTTGCTGCAAACTGGGCTCCATGCTTGCAATGCTCTGGCATCTGTGCGGGTGACTAGGGCACAAAAAGGCACTATACTGCCTCCCCTTTCTCTCATGTGAGGGGGGAGGGAGTAGAGGAGTGCATTATGGGACATTGAGGACACTGGACACGCATGCTGCCCAGTTTTGGTCCCAGTGACCATCGGAAGCATAGCCCAGACTGCAAAACAACTCATGGTGCATCACTCTCTGAGTCAAAGGCAGGCTCCCTAATAGGGATGTGCTACTTCGGACAACAGTCGATTCTTCCCTGCAGTGAGTGACTTCTCAAAATCGGGTGGTAAGAAATCAACCTTATTAGATTAGACCTTACCTCTTAGTCTAGATGTGACCTAAGAGTATAGAAAACAATTTGGGTACTTCACAGAAGATATTTGCCATGGGTAAAAGTCTCACTTTTTAAAATTATAATTTTACCAACAAAAAAATTGAATCTTTTTTTAGATTTTCACTGTGCAACTGCAAAAATGTGGTTACTGTGTATAAGGGCATCTCCTTATTTTTTCCCATCACCTCTTTTTATTAGATAGCTAATCACTTAATCCCTGATCCTACAAACCCGTATTTACTTGAAGTTGATCAGGAACTTTTTTGCGGGAATAGCACTTAGCTACAAATGGACATGAGAGATTTACTTGTCAAAAGATATTGTAGGGTAAATCAAAGTACATTTACTGCCCTTTCATCTGACATTCAGCAAATGTCCCAAGCAACCAGATAGAAGTCTTTTTTTAATTCCAAGTTTTAACCTTTCCTATTATGACGACTAATTTTTGGAAAAGGAAAAAATATAGCATATCTGTTGATACAGATCAAAAATTTTTTTTACACACAAATTAGAAGCTGGACAAAAAAATGCCACCAACTATCCTTCTGTATGAGCCATTTAAAAATAGAAAGTGCATTGGAGAATCCCTTATTGACTTTTATATGTATAGTTATCTAGTCACTGAAGTTAGCTCTGAGCAACTATTATTTTTGCTTGAGGGAAACAACTAGACAAGAAATCACAAATAAAGAAAGTGTCATGAGATTGCCCCATATATAATTCCTCTATAACAGGGTGTATCAAACCTGCCTCACAAAATTAGAGCTTCCCCTGAAAACAGACAAACTATTTGGAAGTATAAATGTACAATACAGAGAAAACACAATTAACAATGTATAGGCAAGTGGTGGACTAGAAGATATAAACCTATATTTACCACTGTTTCATAGGCAGGACATATGGAAATTTTAACACACTATCCCCATGGTCTTTCCTTAGGTAAAAGTGCATTGAAGGGCACAAACTAATTCAAGACTTAGGAACCTCACAAAAACAACAAGGAGTCCTGTAACACCTTAAAAATTAACAAATTTATTTGGGTATAAGCTTTCATGGGCTGGAACCCCCTTTATCAAATACATCATGAGGCAACATGGAGGGTGACTTATTTGGGGCTTTTCAGCAATGCTATCAGGCCATGTTCCTGTTGGTTTCCTGACTCCCAGCTACAACTGTGACTTTTCAGATTGGAAAGGGCATGTCACACAGTAATAATCCTGACTGTACATCCTAATACTATTTACTTTATGGCTTCCCTTCCATGTGTAGTATGGAATTGGTTTAGAGTGAAATATGGTTATTCACGCAGCCCTGGTCTACACTAGCATCTTATTCTGAAATAACCCCGCAAAGTTTGAATTTATAAGTGGTGCGTCAACACTACCAACCCTGTTTTGAAATAATAGGCTGCAGAATTCAAACTCTGAACTCCTGCTTTTCACAAGGAGTAACGCTAATTCCAAAATAGTAATTTAAAAATAACATTTGTGTGGATGCTCTGGTACTGCTTATTCAAAACTTTTTGGCCTCCAGGAGGCCTCCTACAGCTCCCCAGAGTGCTTCCTAGGGGTCTAATTATGAGACAGCACATCCATGTTAAGGGAGCCTTCCTTGGACTAATTTCAATGCTTCCCTGTAGTGAGGATACACTAAATTGGAAATTCCTATGTTGAATTTAGCAATTACAAAACAGTTTCCTAGTGTAGACATGGCCACATAGAATGGCTGTTCCCTAATTACGTCTCTCTATAGCCCACCAAAGCATCTTGTGAAAGTAGCATCTTACGTATTCATCTTTCTTCTCCACACACTACTTCCCTGTTTTAGTCTCTATGGGAGGGAGCAGAGTACTATATAAGAGCATCCATTTTTAGGGAAGAGGTTAATCTTTACTTATTTTGGAAAGCTCAGGCAATAGAGGAGGATTATTTTAGTACAGTTCGCTAAAGCAATATGTAAAACTACGATATCCGGCCAGCCAAAACAACAACAAACAAAACAGGTACTAATATTGTGGCTCTTTTGTTGTTGAGAAGATGCTTTACCATCACCTTTTGACCCAAATGGTTAGTTGAAATTCACAGTTCTGGAGATATACCTGTTGGGACTAAAGTTGATGATGAAGTCTTGCTTATTTATAAAGGTGTGAACAAACTTTGAGCTTCTGTGAATGCAGGAAGAATCAGAAGCAAAATAAGCAGTTTTAGTTTACAGGGCCAAGCTTCTTTCAACCAGAACTCCCCCAACCAAGAATCAGTCTCATCTCTAGACTTCACCTAGTGTCACAGCATGCTTAAAAGTTGCTGGTTCATTCTTTCTGCTTTAGCAGAAACCTTTCACTTCCCAAACACTTCACCCATATGATGCTTGTCTCTGGACAGACTATTAGGTCATGTGGTAGATGTGACTATTTAACCATCTCTTTCAACAATCTTATGCATAGATTGCATTCATATATCAGTTTTCAGTGTCTTCTGCAGTATCAGCTGTTGTGGCAATTTTATTTCACTCTCAAATTGAAAACGAGCACATTGTTGGTGGTAAAATTCTAAAGAATCCCATACTGAAACAGAGCTGCAGGTTCTCAGCTGGTTTAAAGGAGCACACGAGGTTTACATAAGCTGAAGACAGGACCAAAAATAGCTGCTATATTACTGCTTGTAAGTGAAACACTATTTTATAAATACCCATCATAGAACCACTCATATTTTCAAATACAGTTTACCAGAATAAAGGCCAACTTCTACTCATGTAAATGAAGAAGAAAATCATATTGGAGTCAAGGCTGCTGCACCCATTTGCAGAGGCAGATATCTTGCCCCGGTATTTCTCTAAATCTAGACTCTTTCATGGCCATCAGAAAGAGAATTTTTTTTTTATTTGAAAATCTGAATTTAAGATTCACACACAATTTTACTGATGGTTAGTGTATACTACAGACAGGGTGCCAACAAACTTACCGGGTTCCTGGGCAAGGCAGGGGAAGGCAGCTCTGTGTTCCCAGAAGGGGTAGGACCTCAGGCAGAAGGGGCGGGGGTTGGGGGCCAGCAGCCCTCAGAGCTTCCCAGAGCTCACAACACAGTATTCTAGTGGTTATTTAAAGGGCCTGGTGCTCGGGCTGCCACCACCCTTTTGAATCACTGGGCCTTGAGGCAACTAACCACCTTGCTCCCGCCATCAGTGGGCCTGACTACATAGTGAGACTGACAAAGGCAGCTTATATTGACCTACTTATGTCAGGCTACATCTACACTGCAGCCTTCTTGCACAAGAACTGTTTTGCGCAAGAGTTCTTGCACAAAAGGTCCTGTGCAAGAGCGGGTCCACACTGCCATATACTTTTGCGCAAGAGATGTGCTTTTGTGCAAGAGCGTCCATGGCAGTTCTTGTGCAAAAAGCCTGCAGTGTAGATGTAGCCTCAGTGTCTACACTGCAGCCTTCCTCCCACTGATGTAAGTGCCCTGGTATACCTTCATAATAACTCCACCTCTAAAAGAATCATAATAGTTATGTTGCTGTAGTTAAGGCAAAGTAGTTTCTGTTCAGCCACTGCATCTCTTACATTGACTCTCTTATCAATTTCACGGCAAGAGCTGTAAAATTGACAAGAAAGCTCCAGTTCCCATCCAAGAGACTTCTGACCCTTCCCCTGGTTGGGAGCCATGCTGTCTTCTCAGTTTCACTGCTCAGCAAGCCATGAAATTGACAAGGCTGTACAGTTTCAGCTGGTTGGGGGTTGTCAGTCTGTCAGGACTCTGGGAGTCTGGGGAGCAGCCAGGCTCCTCATATGGTTCTGCCAGTGGAGCTGAGAAGGAGGGCTCTCAGGTCCCTACACTGCCCTACTTGGATTGGTGGAAGTACTCCTGGTGAGGATGTGTACCACCAACCCATGATTAGTGCAGATGTGCACCACGACAGTTATTACTGCAGTGGCAATAAGGGTATTCCTATACTATATCTTGAGTTAGGCAGTTTAAACAATGGAATCTAAGACACTTCTCCTGGGTTGGAGAAAAAAAAGTTAATTTGCCATTACTATCAATGTTTTATTAATTCATTTGTGCCTTTAGTGATACATTTTATTTCAATGATCATTTTATTTCAATGATCATCTCTACATTCCTCTTATAAAGCTTTCATTAAAAAGAATCACATTTCGATGTCTTGACTGTATGCTTGTCACAGCCCCCAAGAAAGATCTAAGCGAATGGTTTCCTTTGATATTTGGCTCTTATGCTATTGTGCCATACATATCTAACAGTATGAAAATAAACTAGACAACATGCTCTGAGTCATATTCATACATTGGAATTAAATCCAAATACAGTAAAACTCCAATAGTCCGGCACCCAATTGTCCGGCACTCCCAATAGTCCGGCATCAAAACAGCAAGCGCTCCTGATGGAACCAGGACAAAACCCAGAACTGTTCAGGTCAGCCTCTCTCACGTGGGTTAGAGCAGGGAAGGGAGGTGTTTGGCTCTGGGGAACGGGAGGGGAAGGGAGAGGGATTGGGTTACACACAGCGTCCCGGCCAGCTCATTGAAAAGCCAGCCACTCAGCGCACGTGCCCCAGCGCCTGGAGGGAGACATGCAGCTGTACCGGGACCCAAGCATAAGGTTGGGAGGGAGGAGTGGGATCAGGTTACAGCAGAGAGGGGAGGTGTTTGGCTCTGGGGAAGGGGAAGGGGAGGGGGATTGGGTTACGCATGGTGTCCCGGCCAGCTCATTGAAAAGCCGGCCACTCAGCTCATGTGCCCCAGAGCCTGGAGGGAGATGCGCATCTGTACCGGCGGCTCCGGGACCCGAGCATAAGGTTGGGGGGAGAGGGGAAAGAGGGATTGGGTTGGGAGTATTCAGTACCTCCTGATACTCCAGCATATCCGATAATCCGGCACCACCTAGGTCCCAAAGGTGCCGGATTATTGGAAGTCTACTGTATTTCAATTAAAGTTGTATATTAATTTGAAATTAGGCAAGGAATCTTTGCATTTCTGGTAAGGAAATGAGAAACTCTAGGCCAACTAAAACAGACATTGGTATAAATTAGATGAACATCAATAATCCTCACCCTTGTTGAAGAGGCATCCCATATTACTGCACTACTGAGCCAATACAATATCCAGAGCACCTGCAAAATGATCATATGATCAGGTTATGCTATAAGCTACAGTAAGATGCAAGGAAGGGTGGTATCTGTCCATCCCTCTTCCCCATCTTCAATCAGCTCTACTGACTTGCTAACACACACACCTGTGGTACTAAAGCTCAGTCTCAGGTACAGTTAAAAAAAGTGCATGAACTTCATGCTTCCTCCAGTTTGTTGAGAAGGCATCATTTGGCATCTTGAGCCCAATCACACATTTTCCATTAAGTCAGTGGTAGCTTTCTCTGGATAAAAAGAGTGCATGATACAGCTCTATAAACAGTGTCTCCTTACCCTTTATGAATGACGGGAAAGAGCTTCTCCAGTATCACTTCCACTCTTAGAATGTAGATAGTTGATGAAAAACATACCATGGCTCTTGAATTTTCTCCCCGGAAAGGGGTTTAAAGGATTAACAACTATTTGATGTGTCCCCATTATGGTAGGCACTGTACAAATGAAACAACAAGTTGAGTTATGGAAGCATAAAGCCTCGCTCCATAATGAAGACTGTGACCCGGCTTCTGTCATGTGGAAACCTTACTCTCAGCCCAACTAACTTTGAGAAAGCCAGTTATTTATGTGTTCCATAGGAAAGATATTTTCCTAGCCCCAGTCAGTTGGCATTTCTCCATAAGCATGTATGTTTTGTTTTAAAAAGCACATTCTCAAATCATTCCACTACCACCCCACCACCACTTGTACTTCAAGAAATGCTCATTTTAAAAATCTTACAAATTCTCAGATATTTAGAGGTTTATGGGCACTTGTTCTTAGGATGATCTGAGGTGACCCATCTGGAGTTCTGTGTGCATTAACATTAAGTAATCGATTTGCTATTGTTTTTTTGCCTGTGAAAATGCAGCCTACAAGTAGAACACAAGCGTTAATATTTTCACATCAAGTTGCCAGTGAAGAGATGTTATGCATGTGACACTCTTCTTTGAATTTGTAATACTGAAGTTTAATTCCACTTACCAAAAGGTACGCAGTAGATCAGTCTTCTGCTGTCAGAGAAGAACCATCCTAATAGAACCACTGTGCTTATGAAGAAGAGTGAGGAAAATAAAACTGCCATTCACCAATTAAGATTTGAAAAGAAAAGTCTGACAAAAGTGGTGCCACAGAGCTAACACTAAATTTAAAGTGTGCTTAGCCTAATAGTAAGAAACACTACAAAAATCAGAAGGTAACTGACAGATATTGCACCTATATTCAGAGATTTTTGGGGCCATGTCATATTACAGCTGTGAATGGTTTATATAGGATAGTGTTACACTTCATGAGGAGGTGGGTATTAAGGTGAATCGCTGAGACTACATAATTATAAGAGGCATCACCCCTTTGAGTGGTTCACATCTGCTGTGTGAGCTAGGTTTTCCAGAGACATATGAAAGGACTGTCAGTGTATAAGGATGAGATTGAACTGACTCGGGGACTTCTTGCTGATCCAGCAAACAGACAAGATCTTCATCTAAGGCTGCTGCTTCTCCCTCTGCACCCTCTGCCGTATAGAAGATTTGGAAAGTACTATTAGGGCCCCCAGTTCCGGGAATATTGAGTGTGTGTTTATGGTTTTATGTTTTTCTTCTGTAATGCTTTTAACTTGTAACTGCGGTCAATACACTGTTCACAGCTCTCAGTGAGAAAGAAAAATGCAGGCACTGGCTGTTAAGAAGACAGGGCTGCTGGAGTAATGGTAACATTAGGCAGGGAGCTGTGCATCCGTAACACCCTTCTGTCAGAAAAGAATGGAATAAAGTCCCCTATCTAGACTTAGGAGATGGCTGGGTCTTCATGAAGTGGACTAAGTAGTGGGTAATGCAGGTGTAAGTTTCTCTGAAACTGACAGTTTTGCGTCTAATTTCATGTTTAATAAAAAAAAAGTGGAGGGAAGAGTGATATGTTAAAGCAGGGTGTAGTTTAACAATGTGGGTATCATAACTGACGCAATTACCGATGTACTCTCTATTGTCAAACTTCAGGTTGTATAAACATCCTCACAACCAGTTAGGCAGCTAAATAAGTGTCCTAATGATCAGATGGGTTTCTGTATTCATTAAATATCAGTTCAACTCAGTGCCATAGGCTACTTATCTGGAACAAAACCTAATGGAGACAAACTACTTTAAAAAAAAGAAAAGAAAAGAACAAAGAAAGATACCTATTTCATGGTCACAGCCTCTGCTATTACTACTAATTGCACAGCCTATGCAGGTTCTGGTTCATAGAGTTATGTTACAGAAGCATGATGTGGGCAACCACTGCTGTGGCATGCTGCTTGGGAACCATCCAAAGAAAAAAGCCAGTCTCCTGAAGAAAAAAAAAAAGCATGGTATCTGTGCTGCATCTAAAGATAGCAATGCATATTGCAAGCTAAGATAATAAATTATTTTGTAATGAATAGAATAACCCAGAGACACGCAATGCAATCCAAATGGGAAATACCTACGAACAAATACATGTGGCACTACAGATAAAGAGAACAGGGATACAGGTCTCATCTCTTGTTCTGATGGATATAACATCTGACCATCACTGTAAGGAAAACATCATTGTTCAAATACTTACAATGCCTTCTACTGCCCAATTTATCACTTTGTCTCAGTTGGACTAAACTGCTGCCTCAAGGCCCCATTTGGGGATCATAACTAGATCAGGTCAGGAAAAGATTTTCCAACCTCATGACAATTTGACACTGAATGTTTCCTGCACATAATCAGGATGAAAAGTTAGTATCTTGAGCGTTTTCCCAAAATGAAATTCCAAAATATGACCAGATATTTTTTTTGGACAATTTCAAAACATTGCTGCAATTTAAGCCTATTAATTTATACAACAAAAAGTTTAGAATTTAAATTAAAATTTTGGTTCAAGTTGATATTTGAAAAGTGAAACTTTGTATCTTGAAGATTTTGAGAGATGCCTCAAATCCTCCCTTTTTCCCCATGAAGAGTTTGGGGTTTAGCCAATCAGATTTTTCTCTAATAAAAAGCATTTATTGAGAAAGTTTCAAATCAGCTCTCTTTGGAATTTTTTGTGCTAGGTGCTGCAGACACACATAATAAATAGAGACACTCCTCTCCAAAAAGACCACAGTAGGAGAAAAAGAAAATAGAATAGGAAAAGTAACATCATAGTTAAATTAATGGTTTAACATAACTTCAGTTTCCATCTCACACACTAGCCACTGCAAGGTACTGACGTCTGCAGTTCATTGGTAAAACAAGTCCCCCTACCTCCTCCAGAAACACAAGTACACACAGACCAAATCTCACTACTGCAACTTCCCACAGCAGCTGTATTCCTGAAGAACTACCAAATGGTCAGCTACAAGAATTAGATTTCCAAGTATGAATGGCAGCACTCAACAATCACTCAGGAGGAAGTGATAACAAATATTATTAGGACACAAAACTACTAGCATTTCTTCAATTTACCTTTAAAACAATGTCACGAAACAGTTAGTAAGATAGGAAATCTGGATAGAAATAGCTATCCCTATTCATTTTATCCTTACAATTCTTAAGGCCCTCCATACCTTAATGTTTGGAGGACCGTTAGGGTACATCTACACAGCAGGGCTAAAGTTGAATTAATGCAACTTCAGCTATGTCAATTGTGTAGTTTAAGTTGAAATAGCTTCATTTGGCTTTTGGTGCTGTCTACACAGCAGAAACTCGAAGGAAGAACACTCTTCCTTTGACTCCCCTTACTCCTTGTAAAATGAGGGTTATGGGAATTAGAGTAAGACATCCTCCAGCTCGCCACTATTTCAAAATAATGGCTTGCAATGTAGACACTCTCTTTGTTATTTCAAAAGAATGTCAGTTATTCTGAAATAACGCTGCTGTGTACACATAGCCTTAATGACTAAATAACACAGACAGCTGAGTAATGCGCATTTTCCTGTGCCTTCTATCAGTGTTTTCCCCAGGAATTGAAATTAGGGGAGGGTGTTCGAATTTACAGTGGGGGCGGGGAGAGGGAGGGTGTAAGGGCCGATGAGGGGTGAGACTGTGAGGGTGAAGGTGGGCTGTATGGCACCATAGTAAAAACTGAAAAATGTTTCATGTCCATTTTATTAGATTTAACTCATTTATGAGAGAGAGAATGGCAATAGTCTTCTCTGAATGTAGTAGCAAAAGTAATCCACCAGCCTCACTACTTAGAGCCATCTCATCTTGGTAGATACTTTCCAAAGCCAGTAATAACGTTTAACATAAGGATAATGCAAAATACACCAAAACACATAACAGAAAATATCATATTGCCTCTATATAAATCCATGGTACGTGCAAACCTTTAATACTGTGTGCAGATCTGGTCACCTCATCCCAAAAAAGATATATTGGAATTGGGAAAGGTATAGAGATGGGCAACTAAAATGATTAGGGGTATGAAACAGGAGGAGAGATTAAAATGACTGGGAAATTTCAGCTTAGAAAAGAGACAACTAAGGGGGGATTAAGATAGGGGGTCTATACCAAAATCTTGACTGGTATGAAGAAAGTGAATAGGGAAATATTATTTAATCCTTCACATAACACAAGAACTAGCAGTCACCCAATGAAATTAATAGGCAGTAGGTTTTAAAAAAAACCCAAAAGGAAGTACTTCTTCACACAACATAAAGTCAACCCGTGGAACTCTTTGCCAGGGGATGCTGTGAAAACCAAAATTATAACAGGATTAAAAAAAAAACTAGATAAATTCCTGGAGAATAGGTCCATCAGTGTCTATTAGCCAGGATGGGGAGGGATGCAATACCATGCTCTGAGTGTCCCTAGTCTGTTGCCAGAAGCTGGGAATGGGCAACAAGGGATGGATCACTTGATTACCTGTTCTGTTCATTCCCTCTGAAGCACCTGGCCTTGACCACTGTCGGAAGACAGGATACCGGGCTCTATGGACCACTGGTCTGACCCAGTATGACCATACTTATGTAAAAATTAATTATAATAATAAAAATGTTTAGTACAGAAACTCCCCAACATAATGACCTCTCAAGATAGCAACGATGTGAGATAACAACCTTGGCAAATAACCTTTTAAAAATCCTGGCCTACTAGGAAACACATTTATATAAGTTTCCATTCCCAGTCACAAATCTAGGATTCTGGAGCAAAGTCACTAAAATATAGTCTAACAAACAAATGTTTATTTAATGTGCCCCTTATTTTTCCCTCCACCTCACCCCACTCACCGGTGCTGTCCTTGGTCAGTGGAGACTCAGAGTTCAGAGGTGCTTTCACATGAACACACCTCCACCTGCTCCTCCTTGTTCCTCCACCTGCTCGCTCTGGCCACTGTTGTTCGTTGTGCCACCGTTCACTCCATCGCTCTGTTGCCAATGGCCCTGAGCCGTCACCTTCTGGTGCCACTGTGACCTGCTACTGTGACCTCTGAGAGTTGGTCTCTTGAGGTTCCACCCAGCTCTCAGTGATTTCAGCTGAGCTCTCAGTGGGGGAACCTCACTGCTAGTGCAGTCTGGGCTGTCTCTTACACAAAAACACTATACCCACAGGAACACTGTCCCCACAGCAGGACTAAGCACTTAGACCACATTATCAGTGATTTCAGCTGTAGTGGTCACTTAACAAAACTAAAGGCTATATATGTAAGCGGGGGAATGGTCCTGCTATTGTGGGGAACTTTCCTGGCTTCTATACTACCCCGGTGAAATGGACCAACAAAAGGATCTGAGTCCCCGCTCCCACTTCCTTTACCCAACGGCCTCACTGACCCTGAGGGCTCCCCTTCCACTCTCCTGAGTAGCAGAGTCCTCAAAATCCCAACAAGGATGGGCCCAGGTTTCCTGGGGCTTAATCCCCAACCTTGTAGTCACTTGGGGCAGGGGCTAGGGTGTCCCCACTCCGGGGTGCTCTCTTCACACTGCATGCTTTCTTGACCCAGTGATCATTTCATACAGTTCAAAGCAAATACAATTTATTAAACATCAACTGATTAAAGAGAAAAGAATAAGAAAAATGAGAAAGATTAAATGAGAACACACAGTCCTGCTCTGTAGCATGGGGACATCCCAAACAGCAGTCTGCAGAGTGTAAGGACAGTTCACAGTCTGTTCCTTATAGGTCCCAGGGCTCTCTCAGGCCCTGGCTGTGCTGCAGGGGCTGCAGGCTGGACACGCTTGCTCTGGCTGTGACCACATGGCCTCAGGCTCTAGGTGGCAGGACCCCTCTCCCAGTCTGGCCTGCAGGGCCTCTTGGCTGGTGGTATCTCCCTGCCCAGAGCCTCTCCCCCAACTTTGCTGGTCCCAGCTGCTCACTACACCCAGCTGCAGACTGTGTTGCTTTGCCAGTCTCCAGCTCCTTGTGTTGCTTCTCTGTCCCCTTTGGCTCTCTGATCACTAAAGTCTGCTGCTCAACACAGGGTCTGCGCTCCTTGGGCTGTGTGTGCCTGGCTCTCTTGCTGCAGGACTGCCCCTTAGCAGAGGGTCTGGGCTCCCCTGGGCTCTGGCACTACAGGTCTGTCTCTCCACACAGCTTGCTTTTCTTAGCACTCTCTGCTTTCTCTCGGAGAGACCCAGAAAATCCTAGTTCACACAGAGGACGGGACCTGGCCTCTTAATTTTCTCACTGGCCTGTCCAACCTGTCAATCAGGCTGAGCTGGAGTATTGGCTGCTTTCCATTGTCTCTGGGGTCTGTCCGTCTCAGGGCCCTGATTTCTCATGGACCCTTCCCCTTTTGGTACTGGGAGCTGGCCAATCAAAAACTCCCACTGAGTTTTAGTAAGGGGCTAACAGTCCCCTTACATATATGGAGCCTAATCAGCTCAGTCTTTAAACAGTGGAGGGGGACAGTTGAAATAGTACTTGTGACTCAGACAGACCATCAAGCAAAACACCCGTTTCCACCCTCTCTCCTGATGCCCTCAATCAGTACAGGTTAAGTACAGTTCTACTACCCTTTACTCATACAATAAGAACAACATTTCATTTCCCCTCCCCCCCCCCCAGCATTCAAGTGATTTGTAACCCAACCCCAGCCAAAATCACTTGGTCAACACAGCTCTGTTTGCTGGATACCTAGGTAGATTAGGTGTGAATGTTAATACAATCTGGTCCTGAAGCCTTTCCCCACAGCCCCCAGCTCATCACTAGCTGTCAGGGAGAGCTCATTTTGACGTTGCTTACAAATCATAATTTGAAATTATTAGGTTGGCCAACATCACCAAAATGAATGCACTGACATTGTCATAAAAAACAACAGGGCTACGTCTAGACTTCATCCCTTTTCCGTAAAAGGGATGCAAATTAGACACATCGCAATTGCAAATGAAGCGGGGATTTAAATCCCCCCCGCTTCATTTTCATAAACATGGCTGCCGCTTTTTTCCGGCTTGGAGCTTTGCCGGAGAAAAGCGCCAGTCTAGACGCGGTTCTTTCGGAAAATAAAGCCTTTTCCGAAAGATCCTTTATTCCTCTTAAAATAAGGAATAAGGGATCTTTCGGAAAAGGCTTTATTTTCGAAAGATCGGCGTTTAGACTGGCGCTTTTCTCGGCAAAGCTCGAGCCGAAAAAGCGCAGTTATGTTTATGCAAATGAAGCGGGGATTTAAATCCCCGCTTCATTTGCAATTGCGATGTGTCTAATTTGCATCCCTTTTATGGAAAAGGGATGCAGTCTAGACATAGCCCAGCTGTATAAGGAAGCTAGTCTATGTTCATACTTTTCAAATCTATTATACTTTTTCAGATACACATATCTTATCATATACCGTAAGGGTTTGTCTACACTAGCCCCCTAGTTCGAACTAGGGAGGCTAATGTAGGCATTTGAAGTTGCAAATGAAGCCCGGGATTTAAATATCCCGGCTTTATTTGCATCTTCCGTCAGTGCCATTTTTAAATCCTTAGTCGAACTAACTGCCCACGGCTGCGCGCAGTCAAACATTAACTCGAACTAAGTCCTTAGTTCGAGTTAACTGTTACACCTCATTCCATGAGGTGAATTAGTTCTAAGGACTTAGTTCGAGTTAACGTTTGACTGCCGCGTGTAGCCGCGGGCAGTTAGTTCGGACTAAGGGGATTTTAAAATGGCGCCCGGACGGGAAAATGCAAATAAAGCCCGAGCTATTTAAATCCCAGGCTTCATTTGCAACTTCGAATGCCTACATTAGCCTCCCTAGTTCGAACTAGGGGGCTAGTGTAGATATACCCTATATGCTTTTAAAGTGTGTATTAATGTTTCAATTTCAATTCAAATTTCCAAACAATCACTAAATTGGCAGGTAACTAGTTCACAAAACTGGGGGGGGGGAGAGTGTTGGGGAAATTCAGGGGGGGTATACACCTCCATAGGGGATGTAGGGAAATCCCTGAATGGAATTTTTATTTAAAAATAACTTGTTTATTAGTATTTTCCTATATAGCACATAGGGTCACCAAATGCTTTACAAAAAAAGGTAAGTTTTATTATCCCTATTTTACAGGTGGCAAAACAGAGAAATGGGGAGGTAAATTATAAATATAAATAACATTTAGTGTAGCCATTATTGCATACTAATTTTATGTAGAGTGGTAAGCTCACATTAAAGCTTAGATAGTCGTAGTGTTAATTTTGTTTTTAGTGTAAAAGTTGTCTATCTACATTCATTATCAATATCAAAAGTACAGGGGAGACTCATTTGTCCAATTTTATTTTTTAACTTCTATCCTGAAACATTAACAGAAAGTGATAGAGCCATAATAAAAATGTTGGCATCCTTTAATTATAGCAGCATCCTGAACTATTCCACTCATGATGAGTGCCAATGTTAGGAGAAGCAATAGTAGCAACCAAAGCAGGGATGGCCTCACAAGGGAGAAGGGGATAAAAATGGGTACCAGCCTGAGCCTCAGCCTCAGCTTCCACTCTTCCCCACAGTCCTAAATCTGTGCAGGGGACATTGCCATCCTCTGTGGGAAGGCTACAACCCACATGATAAACTACAAAGAGTGAGCCAGAGACACTAGCTAGGTGGGGCGGCTGCAGACACAGCTTAAGTTAGAACCTTTAAACATTCAG
Organism: Rafetus swinhoei; assembly: GCA_019425775.1. Classification (NCBI taxonomy): domain Eukaryota; kingdom Metazoa; phylum Chordata; order Testudines; family Trionychidae; genus Rafetus; species Rafetus swinhoei. The sequence continues at coordinate 122,334,764 of CM033424.1, forward strand.
GGTGTGTCTAGACTACATGGCTCTGTCAATGGAGCCATGTAAAATAGTTTACTCGGCACAGTCAATGAAGCGGGGATTTAAATAATCCCCGCTTCATTAAAATAAACATGGCCGTCGCGCTGTGCCGACAATCAGCTGATCCGGCACAGCGCTGCAGCCTAGACACGGCGCGGTGGACAAGGGAAGCCTTTGTCAACATGAGGCTTACCGGAGCGGTCGACAAAGGCTTCCCTTGTCGACCGCACCGCTTCTAGACTGCCACAGCGCGGCGGCCATTTTTATTTTAATGAAGCGGGGATTATTTAAATCCCCGCTTCATTGACTATGCTGAGTAAACTACTTTACATGGCTCCGTTGACGGAGCCATGTAGTCTAGACGCACCCTCAGAGTGTTGACTAGACTTGCTCCAACCCTGTCCCTCTTCTTCCTCCCCCCACAGGCACTTCATGCCGGTTTCATTCAAAAATTGCCTCTTACCCTTTTCTCCCTGGCCCTGGCCCTCCCTCAGTTCCTTCATGTGCCCTCTCCTGCCCCATTTAGCTTAGCCTCTAAGCCCACTAGTTCCCAAAAAACTGTAACACTGATATGGTGTTTGCTACCACCATATTATTCACTCTGCATGCCTGTTCATCCAATCAAGCCCTTGTAGGTGCATGGTCTATTTAGATTGTAATTTCATCAGGGCAAAGGCCACTAAAGACTTTCACTAGAAGACCTAGAATTAATAAAATAGGTTTCCACTTAATATTGTTAACTTCACAAGAATGACACATGCACACAAATAGGACATACACAGTCAGAGGATTACAGATTCTTGCCCTGTTTTACATAAAGCATATTCAAATTATGTTTTGAATATAAATATGCATATCTTCATAAAAAATATGGGGTATAGCATCACAGACCCTATTACACCAACAGGAAATATTCTTTCATCGTTGAGACGGATTACCTTCCACACAGGCAGTAGCTAGGTTGATAGGGCTAGGTAATGGAAGATTTTGTTTCTATCTACATGAGAACTTAGGCCGACTCAAATACACATCTCAGGAGTGTGGATATTTCAAGCCCTTTGATCCATGCAATTACATTGGCTTAATTTTCTTGAATTTCTAGGAAGAGGGGGTTTCTTGAAGTGACTGTAGTTGTTCTCTCACTCACTCACAGCAGAGACTATCCTATTTTGCACTTCTTGATCTTTACAGTTTGCCAAGGGTGAACTTAGGATCCCAGTAGCCCCTTCTCTTTTCCTCACTATTTCCACTTTTGCCCTCTGAGGGGTGCCAAATAGCTGGGCAGTTCATGGAGGTGCATCCAAGAAACTTTCCATGTTGGGAAGAAGGGACAGAAAGCTTTAGGCATAATTCAACAGTTTTCTTTCTACACCATCCTGAGCCTCAACAACTCATACAGACTTCCCTCTTTCCTTTGTCTTGGATATATGTTTTTTTTTAATGGGAGAAAGCACTCTATTTTGAATCAGGGTTATTTTTCACCTTCCTTTTTCCTCATTTCTTTCTCCTCCTCATTTTTTCTTTCTTACTTTCAGGAGGAAGGGGAATGAAAGATGCCTGAATTTTATCTGTCCCATTCCTCTTTCTCAAGTTTCAGTTTCACCCTGCCTATGCCCCTCCAAAAAGCTATGTGTAGGACTGTGATACATTGATTCTGTTGCTAATTCAGATGTTCCAGGGCTTTTGCACTTGAATCTCATACTAGTTCTGCTCTAATTATATCTGAGGTTTATTGTGGGTTTTTTTATTTTATTTTGTTGGTTGGTTTTTTGCGTGCCTCCCTATTCATCAGGCGTCTACGGGGCACTTTCAAGTTGATGATGAAAAGTGAGCTGTGCAGACAAACATTATTAAACTTGTGACCTTTAGGGCTTTGTTCATCACAGTTTGAGACTCTGGCAAACATTTTCCTGCACAGATAGATAGATAACGATTAATAAGTCTTGAAATTCAGCAGCGAGATGGCCTGCTGCTCTGCGATTAAGGGAGGTTGTGTCTCAGTAAAACTCTCTCATAAGCCCAAGGTGACCGAGGATAAAAAATAGAATAGTATGGGGTAATCCCTACGAAGGCTGAGGAGGCAATTTAATAAACATGATAATGGGCTAGTAATGGAGTAATGGTAGTGCTTTCTATGATATGTGGGTGCAGATGCCTACAGATGCGTCTTCATGTGGTAGGACAAAAGGACAAGTGATACTGAGCTACGTCAAGATGTGTCTCCCTGACATCTTGCAGGTTCGATGACATTCAGCACCAGTGATATGGCTGGTGTACAACAGAAATTGTTAAATGTATGCAGGTCAAAGATGAGGTGAATTCTTTTTTGGTTATGCCTTTTACATTTCTAAGCTTCATCCCCAGATAAATTCAGTTCTTTACTCCGATTTGTCCTTTATAATGAGGAGGGTGAGTAGTAGAGATCAGTGGATGGATGCTAATGTGGGCAGGAGAATAATGGATGTCTGCTTGCTTGGGGATAAATTCTTTGAATGAAAAGATGGTATGGGGAAGCGTGAGCCTGATCATGGCTTTGAAATTGGGTCCAGTCGTAAAGAAAAATGACATCTGAATGAGAAGGTGTGACTTATTCCCTTCTATCAGAAATAAGAGATTATTCATGAGGAGAGATGATTTTCAGAAGACAGTAAGTTTTTTTAGTCTGCTCCATTAATTACATTGCTCAGGGGATTGAAATATTCACAATCCTGAGATATGTATGTGAACCAGCCTAAGTCCTCATATAGGGTACGTCTAGACTACAGGCTTTTGTCGACAGAGGCTTTGATGACAGATACTGTCGACAAAGCCTCTGTCAACAAAGAGCATCTAGACTACAGCCAGTTCTGTCGACAAAGCAAGTCACTTTTTTGACAAGAGTCTAGACGCTCTCTTTTGAAAAAGCACAGTGTGGATGCAATAGCGCCTTTTGTCGACAGAAATCTGTCAACAAAAGGCGTTATTCCTTGTAGAATGAGGTTTACTGCCGTCGACAAAACTGCCGCATTCTGTTGACTTTCTATCGACAGAACGCGGCGGTAATGTAGATGCAGGTATAGTGTTGTCGACAAAAGTTCACTTTTGTCGACAAAACCCTGTAGTCTAGCCACATCCATAGATAGAAAAAATTATTCCATTAGCTAGCTTCATCAACCTAGCTATTGCCTGTTTGGTAAGTAATCCATCTCACCAATGAGGGTGCGCCGACATAGCAGAGCTTATCTCGAAATAAGCTACGCAAATGATCAGCTTATTTCAAAATAGTTTATTTCGAAATTGGGAACATCTACACAGCACTTATTTCGAAATAGAGCACTCTTCCTCTGACTTCCCTTAGGCTATGTCTAGACTGCAGGATTTTATCAGAAAAAGATACGCAAATTGCAAACTGAAATTTGAGTATCTTTTTCCGCCTTTTTTTTTGGAAGAGGCTTTTCCGAAATTTGGCCCATCTACATGGGGCCAAATGTTGGAAAAACCTCCTCTTTTGAAACATCCCTTATTTCTCATGCAATGAAAACTACAGGGATGCCGAAAGAATGCATCCGCCTTTTTTGGCAACTATTCCGAAAAAGTGGACGCGTTCGTTGGACATGGCACAACTCTGCTGGAAAATTCTGCAGTGTAGACATAGCCTTACTCCGCATACAATGAGAATTACAGGAGTCAGAGTAAGAAGTCCTCCAGCTTGACAGTATTTCGACATTATTGCAAAATAACTGCCTGTTGTGTAGAAGCGGACTAAGTTCTTTTGAAATAACACTAGTTAGACGTACCCTGAGAGAATATTTCCTGTTGGTGTAGTAGTGTCTGTGAATCTGGTATTTTTCTATGGGGATGGGGAGAATTGAAAATAAGTATTCTTGACCTGGAAAAATTTTATTTAAAAGAGGAAAAGCAAACAAGGATTGTCTTGGTCTGGATTATAAACTGCCCCCGCTCCAAAAAGGACTCATGAAGAGATCTTCCTTCCTTGAAGAATTTTACCTGAAATAAGGATGTGGGTGAGGAATTTTGTTTTGTAACAATTTCTCTTAATGTGCTAGGCTTAGCTGGTGTGTTTTGTTTTGTTTTTGCTTACTTTGATCTGACTGTTTTCACTTGCAATCCTTCACTGATTTCACTTAAATCCTTATTGTAATACTTAATAAAATAAAAACAATAGATTATCAAACCCAGTGTAAATAATTGTTACTTGGGTGGAGGGATCAAGAGCCGTGCGTCTTTCTCTTTCATTAAAATAAAGAATGCAAACTCCACGAGCTGTATCTGCATCAAACTTTTATACAGAGTAAGACGAGTTCAGTGGGGTTTTGGTCTTATTTGGGGCTGTGCTCCTGAGTGTTGTTTCTGAGGCTACCCAGAGATGAGTTGGTTCAGTGTCTGTGTTGCTCTGCTAGGGAGCTGTTACCCCAAATCTGTACCTTTGCTATGGGAGACCAGAACTTCTGGCTCAGCAGAACATGGTGGTGGATGGCAGAGGGCAGCTAGATGGTTTCAATGGTCTGATCATCACATTAGGTGACAGCCTCAAGAGAATCTCTGTGATTCAACCCATCATAGTATCTGCGCTGAAGTGGTACATCTTGAGTGTAGACAAACCCTGAGAGTTTAATCCCTAAGGAGAGTATATATATATATATATATATAATGATAGAAACATTGGCATGCTGTAGAAAATTATACTAGCTGCTGACTTTTTATGGCATCTCTTCAGTACACTGTCTTTCAACACTAGAATCTTGCACCAATTAAATGCTGACTTAAAGGAAGTGTATCACTAAGGGTATGTCTACACTTGCAGCCTACTTCGAACTAGGGCTGCAAATGTAGGCATTCAGAATTGCAAATCAAGCCCAGGATTAAAATATCCCGTGCTTGATTTGCATGTTCTCAGCCGGGCGCCATTTTTGAAATTTACAAGCCCGGACTAACTGCCCAGCGTCTACGTGGCAGGAAGCGGCGTTCGAAATAAAGCCTATTTCGAACTACCTGTTAAACCTCATTGCAGGAGGAATAACAGGTAGTTCAAAATAGGGCTTTATTTCGAACGCCCGTTTCCCTGCCGCGTGTAGACGCGGGCAGTTAGTCCGGGCTTGTAAATTTCAAAAATGGTGCCCGGCTGGGAACATGCAAATCAAGCACGGGATATTTAAATCCTGGGCTTGATTTGCAATTCCGAATGCCTACATTTGCAGCCCTAGTTCGAATTAGGCTGCAAGTGTAGACATACCCATACTGAACGATCAGTATCATCACTTTCTGAGTTTTCTTCGATGCTTTCCCAGTCAGCCACTGATATTGCCCTGCCCTCAATACCTTTGTGAGATTTGACCACTGCATTTTGTGATTCCAGTTTATTTTTTTAAAATTAGTAAATAAATTCCTGTGTATTTCAGGGATCATTGTTTTGGTTTATCCCAGATGGTAAAACCCAGCACTCCATAGAGACTTTTGGGGGGGCTTTGCCCACAGATTGTATAGGAATGGGGCAGGAGGGTAAAGGTGCACCTAGCACTGGAAGACTTACAGATTCCCTGAAGCATGCACTGTGTGTTAAGGATGAGGGGTAGAAAGAGCCTACAGGTCATAACAGATGCTGATTGGTCAAGGGATAGCTTTAAGAGGTCACGATCCTTTTGTCAGTCAAAGTGAATTCCCACAAACCCACAACCTATGATCTGGTTGTGCATATGATTGCTAATAATGCTGTAGACCTTAAAATATCTTTATAAAATGGGAATCCTGAGTAGAATGAAGAAGCATTAGCTTGCAAAGTGATTTAAGTATCAATTATTTATCAAAATAGAGTTTTGACTATTTGTGTCCCTTCAAGGTCATATGTTAATAACATGCAATATTGAAAACAAGTTCAAAACATTTTTAAACATGGATTAAAATCCAATTGTCCCATTTTGCAGAAAATAACATCCATTTATTGGAAAGAGCAGTTCAAATTTAGTAACTTTCTGCTGTGTTTGAAATGTTATGCAAATTAGCAACAGAAGCCCCGAAAGTAAGCAGAATTTTCAATATCGAATATAATTTCAAACTTATTAAAACATTGTTTGAGAAATGCCTGTGACAGTCTGGAGACCAGTTAGACACCTAAGAGGATTTTACCTTAGGAAATGTAGGTATTGTTTGATTCACCAACCTGACACGGGGACGACTCTTCAACTTGAAGGCAGAGTTCCAGAGGAGCCCTGCTTCCATCAGGAGAGGAAGGAAACCACATTCTCCCTAACAGCAGGATAGTTGATTGTCACTTGAGACCTAGAGGTATGTGTAACTGAGAAGTCACTTTGCCATGCTGTGTTTCTGTTTGCTCGCTCTTTATCTGTTTTCTCTCTTTAGATAGAAACCCATCACCCTGAATAGGTGAATAGGTTGGACTTATGTTTGCTCAATGTCTAGTACATTGTGGTGCCAGTCCTGGTCAGGGACTCAGTCTGGTTACCATAATTCAAGCAAATACTAAATAATCTTACTGAGTTTGTTTCTATATTCTTCTCTCACACACACCCCTCCACCCATTTCACCCACCCAAAAACCACTCTCCGCAACTTATCTGGAATAATTAAAATATTTTGTACCCAGTTCTCTTTTACTTTATTGAAAAGCACAAGGAAGAATTTTATCACACACAAAAAAAAAAAAAAAAAGATATGTAACTTTTCTCCTTTTGTAAAACCGTTGTCACCAAGAACAGGCTCAGATCTGTAATTACAACTTTAGGATTTTATTGTCAAATACGTTTCCCAGATAAATGCTTCTTACCTTTTCAAACAAAAAAATGTTTTTTGACTGATGGGCTGAGCAAAGTTATCTTTTAAAAAGGCTCAAACATGCAAGGGAATGCACATTCTTTTGCCAGACAAAGACTCTTTAAAAACATTTTTATTTTAGAGCTTCTCTCTTATCTGCATGGCTTATTTTACATAAATCTGCACTGCTTTGCAACAAATCAGATTCAAGTGTATCATCTGTGAGCTACATAGAAAGACAGCGGTAAGAACATTAATCTGTTCTTTTCATAATATGCTGGCTCTCAAGAAGTTCCCACCGGCTGGTATTAACCAGCCCTTCATTTCATTTACGATTTTAATGACTAAAGAAAAAAATAATGAAAATGATGATTGCTTGTTTGTTACCAAAGGAGTGCTGTGGTTAACCACCGGAAAGACAATTAAGCATCATAAAATTGCCCTTGAAATCTGACACTCTCTCTTATGATGTGCTATGCTATAAGTTCACAAAGAAGATAAAATAAAGGTTTTGCTCATTACCACATTAAGAGTCTGGTTAGATAATTTCACAAGGTTGGTGAGGAAAAAAGTGTCCAGGCAAACAAACCAATTAAAGATACAGGAGGGTTAAATTATTCAACAGTGAAAGCTGATTTAGATCTAATTTTTATTCTTTGATAAATGCTGAATGCCTAAAATTACTTGCTTTATGAAAACATATGGTCTATGAATGTATGCATTGTTTCCGTTTTCTCCTGTTTGATGGACTTGCAGGCCCTAGCTATTTTTAAAAGAAACAACAATAACAACAACAAAAAGACAACAGAAAGCTGACTGCTATTGCTGTACTCTTGATTTATGCTAAAAAAAAAGAAAACCTGTGCCAGTAGTTGCTAATACATTCTCCTCTATTTTTACCGTCTCTGAATCTAATGGACAATTTATTTCCCCTTTTTTTCCTTTCTTTTTCCTTCTCCCCCCCGCCCCATCCCCTCTCTGTGCTATTTATTTGAAAACTGGACCCCTTAAACTCCATTCATCTGAAGACGTGGGCTGTGCCCACGAAAGCTCATAGTCTCTAAGACTATGTGTAGTTTTTAAGTTTTTTTCTGAATCTATTCTCCTGCTCATTCACTTTTTCTACTAATGGTGGACCAACCAAATGTGAATGCCAAATGGCAAATAGCTAGCCCTACTCTTTTAGTAAGTGTTCTATAGACACGTCAAGCACAATTTTAAACCCAAGACTGATTTTGTTGAAAATATTTTGTAGACAGGGTTCCAGGGGAGGCCAGCTTCCAACAACCAATGGAGAGGCAGAAAAGCATGTTGTCCCTATAATCAATGGACGGTCACTTAAAACCTAAGCTCTATTCAGGGCTCTGCTATGCGTAACTGGGAAATCACTTTGGGAGTGTTTCCCCACTCCTTACCTGTTTTATCTCTAGACAGAAGCCCATCATCATGAAGAGCTTACACTTAGATTGTTCCATGTTAAAAAAAAAAGACTATGAAGAAGCACATTCAAAATGGAGTTGGTTATAAAACATTTTAGCTCCCTAGATATTCAGTGCATGTCTACACAGCAGTACTAATGCCAAAATAAGCTTCTCAACTTGAGCTACGTTAATTGCAAAGCTTAAGTCAAAATAGCTTAATTTGGCTTTTGGCACTATCTACACAGCAGGAAGTCTGAGAGGAAGCATTCTTCCTCCAGCTTCCCTTACACCTCGTAAAATGAGGGTTGCAGAAGTCAAAGTAAGAAGTTCTCCAGCTTGAGATTATTTTGACTTCATGTCAAAATAACTGCTTGTAGTGTAGATGCGGACTATGTTATTTCAGAATGTCAGTTATTCCAAAATAACACGTCTGTGTAGACATAGCTGCACAGAGAGAGTTTAAGGGTCATATGTACATCCTGTTTCTTGTGCAGATTCACAGATCCTGTCTGAGCAATCCTTTCTGGCCAGTCACCAGCCTGCTGTGAGAGTCTCTGAATCGCTGGGTATTTTAAACCTCTCTGGATCTCAGTGGAGTCCTGCACTGTTTCCTCCCTTGGCACGTTTCCTAGAGACTCTCCATCTACTACTCCTTCATGCAGCAGAGCTCTTCAGCCCTCTTCTTTCCCTCCAGGAGCAGTCTTTATTCTCAAGCTATCCCAGTCACTTAAATTCAACTTTGCAACACGAAAGCCTTCTGTTTTACCATTAAACTCTCTTAAAAGGAATGTAACAGTTGAGGAATGGATAAGATATTTTGCCTGAAGTCTCACAGTTGTTCTTTTAAACTTAATCACATAAACCAGAAGAGTACAGATCATTTAGTAAGCAAATAATATCTTATCTTCAATGCCTCTTACTATGTCACCTTTCCCTTCGGAGACCTTCTGGGCTCAGGAAAGTTGAGGTAGGGGGATTCTCCCTCAGATAGGCTCCTGCACTCTGAAATGTTTCTGAGTCTCCTAAGCTGGAGAAAGTTGGCCAAAGACCCAGATATAAAAAGTGAGGAGCTCACTTAACATCTAGACCCTCTTTTGTGAGTTAACCACTGCCTTTTCCAGCATCAACAAGTGATCAGAAATCAAGCCAGGTCACTGTTGCCAACCCAACTTTTCCCCTGCCAAACCAGTTCCCACTCAAGAGAGCCATTCTATTGTTCAGGGCTCTCCCATTAAAGTGGGACAGCCCTAAGAATCTAACAATCCTTGCTTGTTATTCTTTTGCCACCAGCCTTTGGAATGTCATTTTAACATGATAGCATCATGGATCTAACTGGTCAATTCCTTCCAGCCACACACCCTACTAGTGTGAGGTGAATCCAAGCTTTTTTTGGCCCTAGATCCTTAGGTGGGTTCAAGCTAACTGAGCCTGAATGGACTCCATCTATTGCTCCAGTCCCTGGGGCCCATAAGCATGCTGTCAGGGTTCGGCCGTCTCCTGCACCCCATCAGAGGTGGAGCAAACTGTCCAGGTGCCTAGGTTCTCAACTTTCAGACTCCCTTGTATTTAAACATACACTCTCTTCCAGAACTCCACCCCAAAAGGGGTGTCACTTTTGGTTTACAGCTACTTCTCTCTGAAGGAACATAGTAATTACGAATCATTTAACATGCCTGTACGTGAAATGTTCAAATACCCCTATGTTTTTATACAAGAAGACTTAACCAGCATTGCCTGGGCCTGAGGCAGGGACCATACACCTCACCCACTCGTTGTCCCTGGGACTGACCCAGAGTGGGAAAAAAGCTGTGCATCCCACCTGCTGGTCTCTCTCTGGGGTGGCCCAGGGCAGTGCTGCTGGCTAGTGACTGCTTACTGGAGTGTTTGCTGCCCCCCTGTGGTAATTTGTCAGTATAACTGCCCCTGTTCTCACACCTCTCCCTTTCCATTTTATACAAAACTATTGCATTCCATGCACATCCCATTATACTGGTACAACCAACCCCTGACCTTGCTTTAAGTTATGGTAAGAGGAAGCTGCACACCAAATTTGGTGGCCCTAGGTCTTACCATTTAGGATGAGTTCTTGAACGAACAGACTCATGGATGGACAGAAAGATGCACATTTCTAAAATATAGAGTAAAATCACATAACAGAGAGAAGCGTTTGGATCATACACAAAAGCAAAACTTCTCAAACCACAATATGCCTCACTTTCATGTTCACTCTTCCCTTTGAGTTCTTGGGGAACTATCTGGGTCCAGGAAGGTTGCCTCATGTCAGCTAGGTATTCTCTCCCCTTCCCAGAGTGGAGAAAGTGACCCTATCACAAGACACCTTCTGCCCTTTTAAAACTTTTGTTGTGTGTTTGGATTTAATAAACCATGTCAAATAAATAAAACTTCTCCTGAGTTAGTTAAGATAATCAGGAAAGAATTAGCACTTTACACAACACAGAAAAGGAAACATACATACCAAGTCCAAGAAGTGAGACAGCTTGCTTGAGTTCACTTTTAATTTCCTCATTCGCACCTCATGTGCTATTCAGAACAAAGGGAAATCCTCTTATGGTTGGTCTGATTTTGAAACAAGACGTTGATATTTACCAATTTATCACTTCTAGGACTATCCATGGCTACATTTAGCTTGTAATGCCAAGATATTAATCTAGTCATTAATGTTCTGTGGATACATTTGTGATGAAATCCACCTGCTATACTACCTGTTCCTTGTCTATTTTGTCAATTACAAACCATTTATGAGTCTCCAATTTGCCTATTACAACCTATGATTTCTTTGTCTTTTTTTTTTTTTTGAGAACTAATGACTGTTATCTTTTCATAGTATCTGGCTTATTGAGTAAACCAAAGACATCTCTGTTCAACCATTCACTATTTTACAAATTACAGAAGATACTTATAATCAAGTCATTATGATAGAGTGTATAAGTTACAGTAATTCCAGATAAGCTACAATAAAAGCAGCCTTCAATTATTAATTACAGAAGACACCTGCCCCATATAGGTTACAACTTCTAGCAAGCTGTTCCTTTCTAGATATTTTCCTAATAATCAAGAGTTTAGAGTGAAAGGGACACACAATCCATTATTTAACATGCTAAAACGTCCAGCTAAATTTCAGGGTATTGATAACGGATTAGGAAAAGCGAAAGTTCAGAGTGGTTAATAAAGTTCAGGACTACTAAAACAAAGACATTCATTCACCCAAACCATAGCTCTCTGTCAAGGCTGTTCCCCATTCTGGCACTTTGAGTGCAGAAGGTAGAGACCTGCAAGAGACTTTTAAAATACCTGTCCACTAAAGGCTTATGTTTAAAAACTCCCCAAGGTCACAGATTCCCTCAAGCTCTTTAACCATCCCTGTGAAGAGAGCTTAAAAAATAACCTGCAATTTTCTTAATAGCAAACCTTGCAGTCTTAGGCATGTGTATGTGGAACCTCCTGCTTTCATGGGCAAAGGAATCAGATCACAGTCTTTAAAAGGTAATTTTTATTAACAAATCAAAAAAAAATTACTTGGTAAAATATTACTTGGTTGCAAGGTGTTACAGAGCAACTGAAAAAAGAAAGAAATAATAATATACAGCAAATTGCTTCCCTGGGATTCAGTTTGGAGAATTACAGCGTAAAAGGAGTAGGTGGGGGATTACATGTTCTCAGCACAGAGAAGTCCAACAAACCCAGAAATAAAGAAAGTAACCTGATCTCATCTGATTAACCATTCCCAGTTCTACTCACATACTAGTGGTTTCAAGCACAGAGAAGTCCAACAAACCCAGAAATAAAGAAAGTAACCTGATCTCATCTGATTAACCATTCCCAGTTCTACTCACATACTAGTGGTTTCAAGGTTTAGTCCTTCCCTGGGCATGGATATTGCTGAATATTCAATGACTTGCTCAGTTCATGTCTCCTAGATCTCCTCTGGTCACAGAAAGTCTGCAACAGGAAGGTCATAGCTTCCAATTAAAAAATCCACATCCTGTTTTCACTATCTCTCTGGCTTCCTGCCAACATTTCCTGTTAGCATGCCTGGAGACTCTATATGACTCACTGGCTATGGTTTTAACCCTTACAGGCAATTTAGTTAATTGAATGGATGAAATGTCCAGAAAAGAGAAGTATTCCTCCCACTCATCACTAGGGTTACCAGGTAGACCCCCCCCCAAAAAACCAGACACGCTTGACCCGTGGGCAGGGGGGGGGAAGGACCGGCTGGGAGGGGGCCGGGGCTGGCCGGGAAGAAGTGGGGCAGGAGGCGGGGCTGGCGGGGGGGAGGGGGCGAGAAGCAGAGCTGGGGGGATCGGGGCGGGGGCTGGACGGGAGGAAGGGGGCCTGAGGAAGGGGGCAGGAAGCAGAGCTGACGGGGGGGGTTCAATAGGCCGCGCCCCGTCAGGCACTCTCTCTAGTTGCTAGTAGAAGCCGGGTGGGAGCAGGGGTGGGGCTGGGAGCCACTCCCCCATCCAGCTTCTGCAAGCAACCAGAGGCTCCCAGCTGGGAGGTGAGGCCGCGATTGGCGCTGGGAGCCTCTGGTTGTGTGAAGAAGCCAGGCGGGAGGAGTGGCTGGGACTCCCAGCCACTGCCCCCACCCCGCCCGGCTTTTGCACGCGACTACAGGGCTCCCAGCGCCAATCGCGGCCCGCCTCCCAGTCGCTCCCCCGGCCCCGCCAGGCTTCCGTCCAGCGCCCAGCCGGAAATTCAGAAAATACCAGACATTGCACATGTCTGGTATTTTCTGAATTTTTCTACCAGACAGAGGGTGCAAATACCGGACTGTCCGGTAGAAAACTGGACACTTGGCAACCCTACTCATCACACCTGTTTAACATTATACGTTAGTTAGTATATCCTTTGGTTAACACAGAAGAGATTTTGTGATGTTTGGTCAAGAAGTCCTGAATTTAATATAAAAAAAATAATTAAAAGATTAATATTAATCTCTTCCAACCTTGTCTGTTGGAGACACCCATGCAAGTTTCCCTGTAAGCACAAACCCTTGCTAGGTGACTCATTTGACAAGACAGCCTTTCTCCCTGCTAAATCATTTCCAGTGGGTTGGAATCAATTTTTTGGCAGAGTGGCTTGATTTTTCCAACAACTGGATATTTAAAGTAAACTACCCTCTATTGTCAGTCCTGTATTAGGACTTCAACCCAATATGGAGGGGAAAAAGACAAAGACTATGAAGAAATACATTCAAAATGAAGTTGGCAGCTTTATTTATGTATGTGTATCAAGTTCATAATCTCATGCAATATTTATACAATGTGGCTACGTCTACACTGGCATGATTTTCCGGAAATGCTTAAAACGGAACAGTTTTCCGTTATAAGTATTTCCAGAAAAAGAGCGTCTACATTGGCAGGATGCTTTTCAGAAAAGCCCTTTTTCCGAAAGCGTCCGTGGCCAATGTGACGCTTTCGGAAAAAGCCCCGATCGCCATTTTCGCGATCGGGGCTTTTTTATGAAAAGACTACTGGGCTGTCTACACTGGCCCTTTTCCGAACAATTTTCTGGAAAAAGGACTTTTGCCCGGCCGGGAGCAGCATAGTTTTCGGAAAAGCAGCTGATTTCTTACTGTAGATCATCAGTGCTTTTCCGGAAATTCAAGGGGCCAGTGTAGACAGCTCGCAGCTTATTCTGGAAAATCGGCTGATTTTCCGGAATAAGTGGCCCAGTGTAGACACAGCCTGTTAGAATAGTATCAAATCACCAAAAAGACAAACGGACAATAGAGAAGCAAAATCATCTGCACCTTCAAAAGTGGAACTCGCAGCTTGGATGAGAGATATATAAATTTTGTAACCCATGTCTGTTAAGTGTGACACTCTGGACTGCTACAGCATTAGATCATGCAGTACAGACTTTTTCATAGAAGTCCCTGGTTTGATCCCAGCCAATGACGACCATGGCCTGTCCATCCTACAGTGTCATGTTCAATATGGCAATTTGGATAACATTTCAACCAGAATTTATAAGTGTGTATAGGTAAATTACAGCATTTGATGCTTTGAAAAGCCTAAAAAGCCCTCATGTCTTTATTGTCTATTGTGAATATGAAACCTGCAGAGTGTAAGATGTGCTGTTACTATGACTGAGCCCTCACAACTATGAGGAGGCTGGCATTTCAAGGATTGTAAAAGCTAACCTGTGTCTGCGGGTCCTGTAATTTCCATATGAAACCCCAATATAAATTGGACTGTAATCACAATTTAGGAGTTTACAAGCTCTTCCACTAAGCTTACAGGCTTTATGTTCTCCATAAACACTTTATTTCATGGCTCACAATTTTTACAAGACACAATAGAAATATGGCTGTGTTTAACTCACAGGAGCATCACATGTATGATATGACAGTTGAAATTGCAATCATAATGAGCTGTGTCCTGATCCCCAAAATAGACTTTTTTCAACATTGTGTGTGTCTTGAGCAATCACCATCAATCTCTCCTATTTTTCAAAGCTCAAGTCTGAGTTAGAGTAGAGCCTGACCTAAGAAGAAGTGATTTGAGATCCTCTGATAGAAGGCACTATAGAAATGTAAAATATTACTAGTACACTGAACTAACTAGAAAAGAAGCATTCGGAGATCACTTAGGGTATATCTAGACTGCATCCCTCTGTCGGCAGAGGGATGCAGATTAGGCAGGTCGACATTGCAAATGAGGCAGGGATTTAAATATCCCATGCCTAATTTGCATAAAAATGACCGCCGCATTTTGCTGACTCAGCACTTTGTCGGCAAAAAGCGGCAGTCTAGAGGGGGATCTGTCGAGAAAGAAAGCCTTTTTCGACAGATCCTTTATGCCTCCTACAAGGAGGTTTACAGGATCTGTTGAAAAAGGCTTTCTTTCTCAACAGATCCCCCTCTAGACTGCCGCATTTTGCCGCCAAACTGCTGAGTCAGCAAAACACGGCAGCCATTTTTATGCAAATTATGCGTGGGATATTTAAATCCCTGCCTCATTTGCAATGCCGACCTGACTAATCTGCATCCCTCTGCCGACAGAGGGATGCAGTCTAGACATACCCCTAGATTTGTTAGAGACTGTATGCTCATTCACTGAATACCATTGCTGATGCTTTGTAATGTTAAAACATTTATAACGTGTGTATGAATTTAACAGGAGTTTAAGTCTTTTTTATACTGTGATGCTTAACATTTATAAAGGACAAAGAAAACCAGATAATATTATTTGAAAAAATATTGCTTTTCCTATTCATTATATTAAGAAATTCTGGTTATGCAAATTCTGTTTCAGAACATAGGTCCAATCTAGCAAGCCTTCCAGTGTAAATTTAAGTTGTCTACCATTGGTTTAGCTTCCACATACTTTTGCAGATAGATATTATGACTACAGTGAGAACTCTCATTTGAGTAAAATTTTAGATGAAGTCATATGTTTTAAGGTCAGGGCTATAGTGAAAGAAAGCGGGAAGAGAACTCAAAGTTTCTCCTTATTATACCAGTTAGCATGGAAGACATACAATAGACCCGTCTGAGTGCATAACAGCAAAAGGGAGACAAAAAGCTAGAGTGTACCACAGAACTCCACATCTCAACCAAGGTCTGAAAAAACAAGTAAGGGAATAAGATCTATCTGTAAGCTTTTGGAGGTATAGACAATTTTTTTTTCCAGAGTTTACACAGAACCTGGCACAATGGGCCAATCCATCACTGGGATTAGATGCTACCACAATACAAATAATAAAAATTCCATGACATGAAACTAAGCCCCAATTTTACCAGTAATCTTTATTTTAAAGCAAATAGCCATTGCAAGAGGAAAGTAACCATATGCAACTATGTAGTTTACATGAAAGCATCATTGGTGACATCAAGTTACTGTTGTAATGTAACAAAAAATGTATTAAAGTAAGAACTTCGCCAATGGCACAACAATTAGTATAAACAGGGCTTTTCAAGAATAGCTCATTTGGAATGTGCAGAAGGGTCTGATAAAATAAGAGCTAATTTATAGCTTAAATCAAAAATCCAATCACTGCTAAAGAGGATCTTTTATGAAATTTTGAAAAATCCTAATTGTCTTGAAATTATATTTTATTTGCTCCTTCTTCCAATTCTTGTGCACCACTTCACTTCCTGAACCTGAACTGAAATGGGAAAACACCGAGAAATACTATTCTTGCTGTATTTCTGAGCTGAGTGCAAGTAAAAATCAAAAAAACATGACAAATGACACACACAACAGAGAAAACCACAAAACATGAAGACAAATTTTTGATCTAGTTTGCAAATTAAGAAGGTTATGGATAAAGACTGCACAGAAGCATGTCCAGTCTGTCAACCTCTGCTCATAGGAGTAAAAGGATTACTCGCTGAGTAGTCCTCGTGATTTGAGGCTCCTGGGGTAAGAAATAAACTAATAGGACTGGTCACTTGAATATAGATCACTCACACTAATAAAGATTGCAATATTAGATGAGTTTTTGCTATTCATTTGCCATGACAGTTGGAGATCTCTCTGCTGTAATCATAATCACTGTGGGAAAGCATGAGGGAATAGAATATATGACTTTTCTTGTTCTTGCCCTTGTCTCCGGCTTGGAGACACCAGCCAGCAAACCCCTTTTATCCTCCCCTGGTTTCAGCCTTCTTCCAGAAACAATCTTCTCTCCCTGGTAGCTCTTATCTGCTACACTCATTCAGCCCTGGTCCACACTAGAGTGTTAATCTGAAATAACTTCCCTTATTTTGAAATAACAAGCAGAGCATCCACACTACCAAGCCCGTTATTTCGAAATAACAGGCTGGTTATTTCAAATAGTAACTCCTGCTTTTCATTAGGAATACCGATTATTTAGAAATTATTATTTTGAAATAGCATTACTGTGGATGCTCAGCTGCTGCTATTTTGAAATAATTAGCCTCCAGAGGCCTCTCAGAGCTGCACTTGTGGTCACTCTGGCCATACCCCTGACTACTCCACTGCTCCCCTTCTCCTGCAGAGTTTAAAGTTGCAGGCAGAAAGGAAAGGGCTCGTGGCAACAGGACAACCTTGCCAGACCCATGCCACACAGCACCCTTTGTAGGAGCTATGGTTGATCCCAGAGCTCCCTCTGCACTTAACCCCCCCCCCAGCTACCAGCACTCCCACAGCACCCTCTGATGCCTCTGGCCAGAGATGAAATAGGGCACCAACCTGGAGTGGTGAGGAGACCCTAGACCTCATCGAGGTGTGGCGGGGAGGAGTCCGATCTTCAGGATCTCTTCACTGGGAGGAATGTCTACGGCTCTATGGCTTCCATCCTGTCCAAGAAGGGATACATGTGGTTCCTCAGCCAGCTCCACATGAAAATAAAAGGACTCCAGAAAGCCTACACCACAGCCAGAGAACAAAGTTCATGCTCTGGGGTGGCTCCTCACACCTGCCGCTTCTATGAGCAGCTGAATGCCATCCTGAGATGGGGGTCTCCTCTCTTCATCCCTCCCTTACCCCCATCATATTCGACTCTGGCCAGGACATGCCCAGCATCAGCCTCCATGGGAGTGGGGTTGTGGAGGAGGAGGAGGAGCAGGCAAGCCAAGACACCATGCCCATCAGTCAGGAGCTGATCCTCTCCCTGGAGCTAGCTTCCCCCTCCCCCGCTGGATGTCTCCCAATGCTTGGACTATCCTAGTGAAGGTAAGTTCCATAACTTTCCCTATACACACATAGGAGCAGGTAGTGAGCTGCGAGGGACTGGGTGCTTCTCACATGGCCTTCTTGGGGAGTCACACAACAGCTTGTGCACATAGTGTGTGCACATGGAGCACCAGTCTGGAGCACTTAGCTCCATGATGCTCTCAAACAGGAACTCGGTACTTCTCACAAGGTTCCTGGAGAGGCCTGCCTTACTCCAGCCTCCAAGGTGGGAAACCTTCACATAAGAAGCCACCACTAAGGATACTGAGGTCATGGAAAAACTTAGGAGTGCTGCACATGGCACAGGGTCATGCCCGCACCCAGGCAATATCTGCTCCTAGTCAAGCGCAGCGATGAGGAGGAGACCAATACTTGCATGTGTCGTGGAGCAGGTCCTCTTGACCACGGCCTCGAGCATATTGCCCATACTGCCACACTAAGGCCCCTCGCAAGAAAAACACAGGCCTCTGAGGCAGATCCAGAGACAGAACTTAAAGTCCCTTGGGTGCTCAGCACAATTCTCAGTAAACGGAACTTAACTTGGCAAGCACCTGGGCCAGGAAGATAAGAGTAGGGAAACGAGCTAAATTAACGAGCACTAAAAACAGGACAAGATAGGAATAGGGAAATGAGCTGTCATATATACCAATTAACAAGCACCTGGAACAGGGAAAGAAAAAACATAGCTAGCTCTCACGTGTGCCAGTCATGTCTGCAACAGGCACTGACCACAAAGCCCTGAGGCAGACGTCATGTCAAAAGGAAGGAACCCTAATATGGTACCGAATATCAAAATTATAGTATAAAGCACCCTGAGCCCTAAGTTCGGGGAGGTTCCATATCAAGACAGAAGGCACGTATCGTCCAGCCTGGCTGAGGGGCTGATCACCCAAGGCCGCCTCCCACCCACCGAACAAGAAAAGGGGTGTACGAATCTTGAGCATGCTATACGTTGTTTTTTGTCTGTGCATCGTAACCGTTACCGGGCTTGTAAGTATCGCTTACTATATTGTGTTAACCATTTCATATTTAGAAGTTGTTAAGTATAAGTAGACCAATGACTAATTCCACCAGCTGTTCAAAGATAACCATGGAAGGACTGGCTGTAGGAGGGGTTTCTATTATTGCTGTACTGGTTTTATTTGTTATATTTTTTGTTTGCATGCCGCACTGTCTAAGACGAATCAGAGATGGCGATTTAATATAATCAATCTGTAGTCAATAAAGTTTGTAATTGGTTAAGTACATTTTAAGCTCGGGCTTTCCTCCTTCGCGGCCTCAGCGCCTCGCCACATACGCCACCCCTAGACAATCTTTCGAGCCTCTGGTTCGTCAGCTTGGAAACTTGCCAGGGAGAGGAAGAGGAAGGGACCCCAGTAACACTCTTTCCAGCAAGCGTTCTCTGCCGCTCACACACACCTCTCCCAACATGCCCCTCTCCAGCAGACAGGGATAGAAGTTCTGTCTCTAGGGGATGCCGACACTGTTGGAACTGGCATGTTCTGGATATGGAAGGAAGCCAAGCCACCCTATCCATCCCACCACCCCCAGACTCCCAGCCTGGCCAGCACATTCCCATGCCTGCTTGTCCTCGGGACATGGGGGTAACAAAGTTCCCCTCAGATGTCCATGCCCCTGCAGGAAAGTGCCCACTGTCTAGGCAACATGTAGCCTTGCTTGAAGCACATCGCCATCGTCTGAACTGAGACCTCCAGTGTCAGCTCAGAGATTAGGACTAGGCTTCATGAACAGTGTCTCCTGGGGTAACTGCCCTTGTCACTTTTCTTCACAGCTGGGCCTGGCATTGCTTTGCAGCAGCTCTGGCTCCATGCAGGAAGTGCTGTGGTGTCTGCAAGGGCAACTAGAGCATGTGGCATGAGTTTGGTTTCCCATGAGGGGGTAGGAGTAGAGGAGTGGTGTGTGAGACGCAGAGGCCCCTTTAAGCACGTGTCTCTGCTCACCTCAGCAAGCAGCTATAGGAAGTGTCCGTCCTCCTGGTGCCCTCCCCGGAGTGCTTCCAGGGGCTTTAAATTCAATGCAGGCTACAATCAGTGTGGACACACTCTTTTGAAATAATTCTGTGCTATTTCGATGCTGCGTAGTGTGGGTGCCCTATATACAAATAGTTATTTCGGGAGTTATTATTTCTAAAGAAGAAATAATTTCCTAGTATAGACATGGCTTTAGTGTAACAGTCTGCTCTGATTTCCTAGTTCTTCCTCTCACCAGGTCTCTTACAATTCCCCACGTGCTGCCTCTCTCTCTTAATTGGCTTGACTAGGAGCATGTGGATCAGAAAAAGAAAGTTGAGCCCTGTTTCCCTGTTTATTGATTCTCAGAGCAATGTACTAAAGAACTTTCACAGTTGGCATTTTGCAATTTTCTGGCAGCAGCGACCTTTTGTGAATTATTGGGATGTGACACCATCACCATGCATTGCATAAAAGGTCCTTGACTGTCCAGGAGACAAATTAGGGTTATAATGAACATCCAATTCTTGATTTAAGGACACTAACAATACTTGAGACCCTATTTAAGAAGAATTGACTAATTTTTAAACATTGCAATAATGACTCTGGAGGCCTGAGGTTTCCCATGGGCAAGTTTTATGGGAAAATATGTATTGTGATTTAAACTGATAGGTCACCAAATTTTAACATTAATTGATTACTGTTTTTGCCCTAAAGCTTTTTATCATTCTTACTGTGAACTTACATTCCCTTAATGTAGAATTCAATGAACATCTCTTGCATAGGGAGAAAAATATAATCAGATTTAAATGACATTCTTTCCTGCAAGAGACTTAAACATATGAGCTTATTATTGCTTTAGTATGGAAGGTAGGACATCACCTCCTACTTATATATTAAATTTAATTAAGGTCATTGCATGATCATTTGCAAATATGGAGTAAACATAAAACCACTGGTGTGCAATGTTATCCCTTGGCTGATCTGCATCTAAACAAAAGAAAAAAACCCTAACATATTAGAACTGAGATATTATTTAATGCTGTACTATGCAGTTTGTGTACACAATTCATTTACATTTGCAGTCACTGAAAACAGGAGTTCTCTACAGCAGGTTTGATGCAATTGAATTTTATAAGATTCACTAAGTGATGTAGAAAAGGTAATTCTATGTCATGGGAAATTCTCCCTTTTGAATTAATTTCTAAAAGCCTCCACAGCATGTCTGAAGCATTATCACCATTTAATCAGAGGTACTGAAAACTGCATTTTAGTTCAGTTATATCATGAAGAGGCACATGTTCTGTTTCTAAAAGGGCACAATATCACAGACAGTACAGTATGTAATAAAGAAATGTAAAATGTTTAGCCCTGCCATTGAAAACATCAAAGATGGGTAAATGTATGAATGAGTATATGATTAGTAAATCTCTTGCTTGATAGTATAACAATTTTGTAATTCCTTCTTGGGTAAATTCAGCAAAACTCCAATAGATTATCTTAAAAGCAACTTTTATGCTGCTCTCTTTCTACTTTCTATAGGCCCATCCTAAGCCTTAAAATAGTGCATTTTCCCTCAAGGGAAAAATTAGCTAATTATTATCATTTATTTATAGCAGTGTCCACTCTATGCTAAACATAGCAGTGTGAACAACCTATTTTTGATTAAATATCAAATATATATTTTTACATATTAAATAAAAATCAAACACAAAATTCAGTTTTGTTTGATGTAAAACATTTTATTTTCAGCAAGCCCAACAAAAAAATTGCTTGAATTCCTATGAAACATTTCAGGGTTTTTGGATTTTTTTTCCTCAAAAAATAAAAATGGAAATAAATGCTAAATTAAAAGTTGTTTTGAATCAAAAAATTGAAACATTTCATTTTTTACTTTTTCAGATTTTTTTAAAAGAAAAATATTCAGTGAATTCCATATGAATTGATTTAATCTGAAGCTGGAAATCATCTGAATATTTGATTCCCCTTCCTGGTCTTTAGAATGCATTTTAGGATGAAAACTTTAGAAAAAAGTCACTGTGCTCTAGTGATCAGTGTACAAGCCATTCACGAATACTAAAAAACCAAAAACAAACACCCTCCACCCCCAACCAGGTGTTAATGGAAACTGTCTCAAGCATTACAGTATCATATTGGAAGCAAAACACTTTCACAAAATCTTATTACAACTAAAGCAAACATAAAAATCTGAAAGTAGCATTAACGAAATATTTTTTATTAAGTAAACAGTGTATATTAAAACAATATGTCATAATAAGCATAAAAATAGTCACAGAAAAGTGGGAAAACAAAACAGCGGGGACAGGAAATTATGCATGAATATTATGTGAACCTCTCAGTGTGTCCTGATTTTATATGTAGATGGTTATAGCTATAGTTCAAATATATGGTACACTGCAAAATATATTGTGGACACTGTGGTATTATTTATCCAACAAGTGATAACTTTCACTGCACCTTACTATGCTTCATTAACTACTTTAAGAATGCAAATTACACTGGCCATCTATTTTTGTTTTTACACAGCAATGCAATAACATTAAATTATGAAACCTTTATGAGGTTTTTTTAGAGTGTTTTGAAGTGCCACTCTGCATTTTAAACTCATTTTATGAAGGGCTAGGGTACTTGGAATTGTACTGTCTCTCTTACAGATGTAATCAAGCTCCCCTTTTTGGACACCCACCAGATAACTGGATTTAAATACTGGATTCCATCTGCTTCTAAGCCCACTGAGGGTGCATCTACACTGCTTATTTAACTCGAAATAAGCTATGCAAATTGAGCTATGTCAATTGCGTAGCTTATTTTGAAATAGGGAGTGTCTACACAGCACTTATTTTGAAATAGAGCACTCTTCCTCCAACTTCCCTTACTCTTCGTACAATGAGTTACAGGAGTCGGAGTAAAAAGTCCTCCAGCTTGACAGTTTTTTGACACTATTTTGAAATAACTGCCTGCTGTGTAGACATGGACTAAGTTATTTCAGAATAGCACTAGATATTTCGAAATAGTGTTGCAGTGTAGACGTAGTCTGAGCAGTACCCAGAAACTTTCTTGTTCTTTAGCATGTCCAGATCACTCTTGTGGTATAGAGCAGTGTTTCTCAACCAGTGGTACCAGTACCCTTAGGGGTACTTGAGAGAAGTCTGGGGGTTACATCAACACAACTGAAACTTGGAGAAAACTGAATTTGTGTTTTAAGTTTTACAGGGCTTTATTATTTTTGTACTTTTTACACCCAAAAATTTCATCACCCGCCCGGCTACGATTAAGTAAGTTATTTAAACAAATTCATTGAAATAGTAGAAAAAACTTGTGTGTGTCTGAAAACTGTAGGTAGTGGGGGTACTTATAATTTTTTTTTGAAAAAGGGGTACTTTATAAAAAAAGGTTGAGAAACACTGGCATAGAGTCCCTGCCTTGTACCTCTTTTTAGAGGTGGGTCCCTGCAGTCTAGCTGCCTTCACCCTAAGCCCAGTGCTCAACTCCCCAAGTTTCCCCAATTGCTCATTTACCCTCTTTCCCAGAGCTTCACCCTTGTGGGTTCTCCAACTGATTTTGGAGATATGTGAGAATGGCAACAAGGAACTCAGAGGCTCTGCAATTTGCAAAGTAACTTGCAGACATACACACTCTTTTCCTAGAGCCTTGCATATCGATGCAAAAATAATAAAACCTGCACCATGCCCTTCCTTCCATTTTCCTCTGCTCTGAGAACCGTTTAGGTACTGGTTGGTCCTTGCAGTATCCATAGATCCTTCTCTCCAGCTCAGCTTCTGTCTCTCTGTCCTTGCAATAAGCTCTATTTAGCTTGCTCTGGGGGATAATTTGCAGGTTCCTTTGGGCTCAGCATTTAACAGCAACTTCTAACACTTTTCCTTTCTCCTTCTTTTCTCCTGGGGAGCTTTCATTGCTCCAAACTTGTCACCTTGCAGATGACCTGCAGTAACCTTTTTTCCTTCAGCTTGGCCATCGTAGTATCTTGATTGTTCAACCAGAGCAAAAGCATTCCAGATTAACAACTTCTTTGACTGATTCAGTACCCACTGAGGGCTCAAATTATACATAATACCAGTCAGAATTCATTTAGACAGATTCACCAGTCCTTCACTATCAAGTAAATGCCACAAACTATAAATAAGAAGGCAGCTATCAATTTTCAGCAGAACAAGTCCCTGTTCATTTGATTTATCCCATAGCACTTCCTTTTGCAGCACCAAAACTTTCAAGTTTTATGACTACAGAAGCCTTAGGTGTGCAGTAAGTATTTTCCAATTAGAATGTAGCCAATATTGTTATTTCAAAAGCAAAAACTTTCATAGGAGTAGCCATGTTAGTCTGTGTCAGCAAAAACAATGAGTAGTCCTGTGGCACCTTGGACACTAACAAATGTATTTGGGCATCAAGTTTTGTGGACTATGCATCTGACAAAGTGGGTTCCAGCCATCTGATGAGCTGGGTTCCAGCCCACAAAAGCCTGTGCACAAATCAGTTTGTTAGTCTTTAAGGTGCCACGGGACTTCTTGTTTTCATTTTTATTATTTTGACTATTTTTCTCATGAATTAACTTAGCAGATGTAGGCTAAAATTTTCCAGAAGTAATCATTTATATTTTGTGCCTCAGAATTGAGGTTCCTAATTATGAGAAGTACAATATCAAAGTTCCACAGGTATCTTGGTCTTATCCCCTCTCTATACTGGGCATAATTTTCCCTACTCAGCATTCAAAAACAAGCACACATTGATTTAGCAAACATTCCTGGAAATTTAGTAGCAGGAGATTTTGGGGGTTCCCCACAAAAAAGATTCCGATAAAGAGCATGCAAATTCCAGCAGTGATATGGCCAAACTACATGTGGCAGCACACAGCAAATTAGCCTCTACTGCAAAACTCCATATAAAGCTTGCAGTGGAGCAAACCATGGGGAATTTGAGTGCTTACATGAATTTACTGAAGAACTTCACCAGGCCATGCAGCTTTCTGTGCCCACACATTTCAGTTTTCAACAAACACTCCAATGGTCAACCATTGTAGATAATATCATCATTCAGAGTATGAAGAGTTGCCTGCTAGCCCACTTTGAAGGTCTTTCATGGATGGTCTGCTCTCTCTTCCTGTATTTTCAGGAACCGCTAAGTAGGGCAATTTCTCCTCCACTCCTGGATACTTAGGAAGGAGGGAGGATGAGAAATCAGGAAGATAAGCAAGATGCTAAGGTACTTATGGACTTTTATTTTACCTTTGTTATCTCATTCCAAGATGATATCATTAAAAAGTGTCAGTTACCAGACTCTTCCTGGTCTGGATCCAGGTGAGATCATGGTACAGTTGATATCTGTAGCAATACTGATGGATGACCAGCTTCAAGCCAGGAAGCTGCTAGCTCACATGTCTCAGCTGATCACATTCACCATGGCAACATAAATAGTCTTTCCAGTAACCAATACTCAAATCAAGGTTTTGATAGGATAAAACCAACATCTTGAATTTCCCCTTGGAATCAACTGGTAGCAAGTGCCGATCACTTCGCACTGATGTAATATATTTCCTTTGAGAAAAATCACTTACAAACAGGTGTATTCTGGACAAATAATTTAATATTGTTTAGAATAATCCAATTTCACCATGATGAAGTCATGGAAAGCTGGAATAAAAGCTACATCAGAAAGGAAAGGTCACAAGATTCTTGCCACACAGAAATGAAAAACAAACAAACAAAACAAATACAACCCTTGACAATTGTTTCTGCTATAAGTTTATATTTTCCCCTTTAAATACGTACCTTGTTCTCAAATCATCATTGAATTACCTCCCCATTTAAGCAAAGGGAAGCACTACTGCCATTGACAGAATACAGTCTAAGAAGTATGAGGAACCTTTTAGGAGAGTACTATCTTCTATCTTCCTCAGAGGAAGAATTAGAGAGATATTAGAAACAAAAGATTTAATGAGATCATTTAGTGAATGTTCTCCTAATTCATTGAATAATGTTTAGCAATTTGTAAGTTATCAAACTAGACAGCAGTTTCTCTAATGCCCATCTTTTAATTTTATTTACTTTCCTGATATGCTTTTAAAGGAGTTCTCCACATCCATGTAAATGGGAGTGCTAGCATAAGGCACTCAAAAACTGACCATTTTTCCTGGGTTTGGCAGAACCAATAAAATTTGATGTTGTGCCCTGCAAATAGCTTCCTTTACAATCCCTTAACATCAGCTCTTAGCATGTACCAAGCAAAGTGTTTCCTGCTGTTCTGTCTGTATTGATCTATTTGAAGAAATGTGTCATTTTTCTCCAGTTTTAAATTAACTCTCCGAGCATCCATACATGAACTGGTTATATAGCTAGTCTAGACTTTGAAAGAGGTAATCATCTAAAAGAATGAACCAAATTTCTGTGTAATTACAACGCCACTTTGTTTCAGACAATTACATCATGGAGCATGCATATGCTGCAGGATCACTGATCTGCAACTCTAAGGTCAGAGTTGAGAAATGCTGCAGCAGAATGACACCTTTGTTGTAGCAAAGGACATGTTGCTATGGATGCTGATGGGTCAGAGAATGAAGAAAGAGGGATAGTCATACTATAACAATTCTTGTGACTCAAACACCTCCAGACAAAAATTCTGGGAGAAGCTGAGTTAATCCTTCCTTCCTGTCACCCACAGCTTATGTATTTGAACCAGCTCCATGACACCAAACTAAAACTAAAACTACATTTATCAATGAAGCAAGAATGATATTTCTTAATAATAATAATATAATCTGTTTAAAAGAGTGAAATAAGAGGATGAGAAAGACCCCTGCATGGGTTTTTCATATAATTTGTGCAACATAAACAGAGACTGTTAAAAAAAATAATTCCAATTTATTGGGACAGGGCCTCAGGCTGGTGTAAAATGCTAGTACCAGTTGTCTCTACACGTACGTCTAGATTACATGCCTCAGCTGACAGAGGCATGTAAAATAGGCTACCCGACATAGTCAATGAAGTGGGGATTTAAATATCCCCGGCTTCATTAAAATAAAAATGGCCACCACACTGTACCAGCTCAGCTGATCATCGGCATAGCGTGCGAGTCAAGACGCGGATCGGTCGACAGGGGAAGCCTTTGTCGACCACTCCTGTAAACCTCGTTTCACGAGGCATAAGAGAGCTGTCGACAAAGGCTTTCCCTGTCGACCGATCTGCGTCTTGACTCGCGCACTGTGCCGACGATCAGCTGAGCTGGCACAGTGCAGCGGCCATTTTTATTTTAATGAAGCCGGGGATATTTAAATCCCCACTTCATTGACTATGTCGGGTAGCCTATTTTACATGCCTCCGTCGGCAGAGGCATGTAATCTAGATGTACCCTACTTGAGGTAAGGATGAGGTCAAGTACGCTTACCTATGTAATTAAGAGCAATATTTTAAATGATTAACAATTTGACTATAAAATTGTATTTATTTTCACCAGTTATAGTGTGTTTCCTTTTGGTTTTGTATTTTACTTAGCTTGTACAGTAAACTATCCAGGTCAGTTTTTCTTGGTGGCAGAGTCATTCTGATTTCTGATTTTAGTGCACAACTGAAGTGCTGTTGTATCTAGGACCACAACATGCAGGATAATGTTCGGATGACAGAAAATTATGTATGCAAAGTATAAATAATAATTAGAAGAGTAAATATTAAATTTATATACACATGCATAAGTGTTTGCAGGTCCTAAAAAGAATTTAGATCATGTATACAGCCCAATCCCTTTTTCTAACAATTTCCTAATTATCATCACTGTCAATGCTTCTTGTGTAAATCTGATTACCAACTTTGGCCCTTATTCAGAGCACTTCCTATTCTCTTTGTTGTGAGAAAGCTTAGGCAGAGTGAAAGGTCTGCATTAGAAAAAATATTAAGGGCCAGTTTCTCCTGATACTCTTTTTCTTGGTCATTAAAATTTTCAGTACCTCAATATCACACACACATTTCTAAGGATTCAGTTCAGTTGGCCAGGACCAAGAAACCCATAAATATCTATGGAAATTTTGTTCTTTGATGAATTTAGAAGTAATTCATTAGGTAGTCAATTAACTAGAGCTGGAAAAAATGTTGAAGCACTCATCACTAGAACACTGCACTCTCCCTTCCAAATCTAATTTATTAATTAAACCCTAATGAAAACTAGTATGTAAACTCTCCTCCAATGTCTACAGATTTTGCAAGAGTTAGTGGTTTTTACATCTTATTGAGGGTTACTTTAATTTGATTTAAGATTATAATAAATGTTAACCCACTTACATACAATAGGAAAACCTCTGGGGTTTTCCACTTAGTCTAGCACTATCTACATTTATTAAGAATAGTTTCTCTTAGGCACTCTTTGTATAAATAACCACTCCAGATTTCCAGATGCAGTTATTATCCATTTTACTTCACATCTGCTGAGCTATAGTTAAATAAAATGAGTGAATTCTGCCTAATTCAAATTAATTATCTAACAAAGACTTGGGCAGGGGTAGAGGGAAACAAGGTTGAGGACAACATTTCACTATATTATGTGTAGAACAAGCAGCTTTCCCACTATTGACTTGGATGCTTTGGCGTAGATTCTCATTCCGCATGAAATAGAACAGGAGATTGCAGTTTATGTCCTTCTGATTTCCTGTTACTAATTAGGCTTTTTAACAACCTTTTAGCGGTATAAATAGATCAAAAGTATAAGAAAAATGTCCTTAAGATACAAACATCGTGGTTCTTTCCCACTGATAAGCTCTCTATGTCATTCTGAGAAAAACTTCCTTTATATCAATGGCTCCTTCATCTCAATGGTCATACCCTCACTGGGTGCCTTTGGGACAAGAATTTACCGACCATACAACTAAATGATCTACAGTTTTTTGGCTAATAAATCTTAAGCTTCCAGCTATATTTGTTTTTCTATGTGTGTATTTGGATTTTGTTTGTGTGTTTTAGCACAGTGGAAAGTATTCAGTCAGCAACAGCTGCACACAAATGAAAATTCCATTTTTATAAATGAGGCATCATGAAAATGATACTGTACTTTTTTTCCTATTGTAGCAAATATTGCATGTTTTCCTCCTCTTTTTTTTCTCTCACACATGGTTTCCCTGGGTAATGGGGATGATATGCTTTGCTTGACTAGAAACCTCCCACAGCAGTCAGCATCTCTAATGTCATTAATGCAAAATACTGCAATATAATTCCCTCAGACTCTGAGTCTTTATCTCTCATAGTGTGTCAAAAAGGAACAAGTAACAATGTAACAGGAAACAATATCTGAAAATATGTAAATTTATCATCCAACAAGGGAGTATATATTTACTTCAAATCTTTTTTAATCATAGATTCATGAAATGCTAAACTTTTAAGAAGTAAACAAAATGCACCCTTATTTTAACCAGTATTGAGTATTAAAAGTCAGCCCTTTCAATTTTCAACACAAAATGCTGAAATAAATTATATTATTTCTTCTCATTTATACTCACACTTTAAAATTTAGAAATGTTTGTCTACAAATAGATTGAAGACGAAGGGTGAAAAAAATCAAGCCCTCTTTTAAGGCCCAGTCCTGTATTGTGCTCTGTTCAGAGAGGTCCGTACACCCACAGAAATTCCCATTGTGATACTCAGTGGATGCATGGGTCTTCCCCTGTGGATTTAGGTTGTAGGCTTTTGAAACCAAAACTGTGTTTTTCTTTATACAGAACCTAACACAATGGGACTTTGATCCTGAATGGGACTTTCAGAGCCATCAAGCTGTATCATAATTGCTTTGAGAGGTTGCAGGTAATTAGAATGTAAAACAGGTACTGCACCAAGATTCCCTGAGCTGGGCCTCAGAGTAGATTTTTACAGGAAAGGACAGAAATATTGTTAGGACTTTTTAAAAAAATAGCTACCATTCAAAGGCACATAGACATGTGAAATGTTAGAAGTAGTCATTCAAGGGAGAGATATAGACCACATACCTGGTCTATATCTATATATATTTATTGAATATATACACATTCCTATTCTTTTGAGAGATCAACTTTTTTCTTATTTAATGAGGGATGAATACACTTTTTTTTTTTTTGCATGATGTATATATGAATGAGCTATTTCACTCCCCTCTAATTTTCATTACTACTTAAAAATTGTGGGTTCAAATGTTTCACTCAGATTTAAATATAATTAGGTATACATTTTGATTCAGTGATGCTATGGGAAAAAGAAAATGACCAAAAATGGAACAAAATACTGGGAAAGTGAAAAATAGAGAAGTTATTGCAAGTTATTTGCAAGACGGATAAAAAAGCAGACCAATTAAAATCTTTTAAATGATTCTTATCTCAAACTAACAATACGTACATGAAAATGTATTGTGTCTTCAAGGAGTAAGGATCCAAAGTTTGAGGCTGGGACTTTTCTGACATATACAATGGGGATAAGGGAGATTGTTAAGTGCAAATTTCAGTGTAATCATAACAATGGAGCTGCTATATCACTCCCATAATGCTACATTTGGACAAGTCATTTCTGTCAGTCTACCTCTGTCTGGGGCCAGGACTCATAGAACTGGGCAGCAAATAGATATCTGATTGTCTCAGATGTCTGAGATTTTACCATTTCATAAATAAAAGGGATTCCCAGCCAAGATTAGCTAATATCCCAGTAATTAGGACACTTATCGAGAGTATTGGAAACTCAGGATCAAGTCTCTCATTTGTCAAGCTAAATTTTGGCAGGGGCATCTTCTATCCTTAATAGGTAGCCCAAATGTGTATTTAGTTAGACAATATTTTTTATTTAAAATTAGCCTAGGGTGAAATCCTGGCCTATTTAAAGGAAATGTCAACATTTCTACTGGTTTTGATGGGGCCAGGATTTCATTCCTAGTTTAAAATCTAAAAATAGTTTAGCACAGTTGAGTTTCCAATTAGCTCATCCCTAATGTACAGATATATTAGAAATGGGCCCAAATTCAAATCTCTCCAAACTGTGGGAACATTTAGATGTAGACCTGAATACCATGGGTTACATTAGTCTCTAAAAATGAGTCTTAACTGGAACCCCACATTTTGGGAACATTTGGATCTAGATCTTTGCAGCTCATGCCACGCTCTGTGTGCCCAAAATAGTATCATCTTCTCTGTTTAAGGGGAATTTGTGAAATCATTTGTGTGCCATCTTCTGATCCATTACACTATTGAAGATGTTTCACACAGAATAAATGTCTGAAGCTTTGGAATTAACATGTTGGCAATTCTTCATTTTCCAAAGATGACCTCCCTTAATATCAATTTTAGATAGTCTTGTATGCATTTGTAAATGCACAGATGCTCACAGTAAACATGTTTGTCATTTCCCTCCCCCTTTTAATCCTTATCTTTTCTGACCAAATTTATTTACTGCAAACATGTTGCCCACTCTGTGCCATTAGCTTCTGTTCCAACACTCTGAAGTCTCAGAATGTTAGTATCTGAACATGAAATGTTTTGCACAGATAAAGGACCAGAGAGACCTTGCAGAATGAGACTGCAATTTCAAACAAAGCTCTGCCAAAATAATTACAATTGCAGAAAAATCACAAAATAAGAATTCCCTGGAGAGTGGATAAGCATTGGGCATTGGGAGTTAAGGTTTAAATCTGGTAGAAGTCACAAGTGAAATGAATTTAGATGGCACCAATTCTTATGGTCCCTTTATCAGAATCCACATGTGATCAGGAACAATCTTGGTCCTAGAAAAACAAAGTTCTAGAATATGAAGAAGTTTGGCAAATTGGACTAAGCTGTGTTTACCAGTATACATTTGCAGTGTTAGCAGTCTCTCACTTTCACAAGTGCTAAAATGCCCTAAATCCACCTTACAAAAGCACCTCTGGCTATTACTAGCCGCTAATTACTAGCTGTAAAGTACTACTATTTTAAGAATGTCAGCTGAAATAATGGTTGACCTTGTGTCTAACCAAATGGCAGTGTATAAGATTAACAAGATTTTCAAATGAACTTTGTATTTTCAGCATTGGTACATCTTTCTATAACACTACATAATATCAAGGGACTATGACTTGATGCAACCATCTACCAGAATAACTTGCAAAATATCAAGTGAAACATTGGAGGATTTTTTTACAATTGATCAGATATATGCTATTATTTTGCATATTTGGGGAAAAGATTTTTGCCTTTATATGACTGCTTATTAACTAAATTAATACTAATAATGTATTAATTTACTAATATAATTCCCTTTGTGCATTTTAAGAACATATAAAAAAACTACAAACACATGATGCTGAATGAGGTATTGACTTAACATTACCTATAGAAATAACATATACAACTTGGTGTGCAATTTTGTTCTTGGTATTACAGACATTAACATGGAGCAATAATGAAGTAAGCAAGGAACCATTCTGACAAGAGTTCTTTTTGATAATGATAATATTTCAGAGTCTCTACAGCATCCATTCTGAAGCACCTGGTTGCTGTACATGTACATAATAGCTAACGATCCTTACTCAGTCAAAGCTGACAATCAAAAACAAATTCACTGGGAACTTTGAATAAGTACAACGGCGAGATTTCATTTGGCCCTGTGGT
The DNA here is from genome assembly GCA_019425775.1 of Rafetus swinhoei. NCBI lineage: Eukaryota > Metazoa > Chordata > Testudines > Trionychidae > Rafetus > Rafetus swinhoei. The sequence goes on from CM033424.1 coordinate 122,367,221, forward strand.
ATCCAAATGATAGCAAAGACAGCAAAGTTGCTGCCTACCAGTGACCCTCATATTAGTTAGATAATAATTAGTTAAAATCTCAGTAAAAAACAGATGAGCAGTACAATGCGCCTTTTTCTGAAACATGATACAGTTCAGATTTCAGAGGTTATGTCCCTCCTATTGAGAATGCTCTTCCACCTGACTTGGAATAGTGAGGCCATGGACCAACAGCAAGCAAGCTTTAGACAGTCTTGGTTGATTGACATGAAGGAAAGGAGGAATCTTTCAGGTAAGTTTTAAAACTAATAACCAGAATTCTGAATTGATTATTTAGAGTAGAGCTATGCAAAATCCAGTTCTTGGGCTGAATCCGGCCCACCAAACTGCCAGACCTGCCCCCTATGTGCTTCGGTGTGTGCTGTGAGCTTGTGGGGAGGAAAGGGAGAGACGTTGTGTGCTGCCTCCACTCCCAGCATAATTTCACAGCTCTCACTGGCTGATTTCCAGCCACTGGGAGCTGCCCATTTGCAGGACAGGCTAAGTGCCCCTCCCCCAGGCTTGCAACATTCAGAGCAGCACGTAGCCTCTGCAGCCAGCTATTCTGAGTGGCTTATGGGGGCTGCATTAGGCAGGCAACCTGGCTGAGGAACCTGCTGGGCTCCTGGCAAGGAGCTGCCTAAGTAAATGCCTCCCAGACAGAGCCTGACTCTGGCACCCCAGCCTTCCTGCCCCCTCCAACTCTTTTCCCTCCCATCTTGCACCCCAACCCTACGTAACTCAAACATCCTGCAGCCCCATTCCTAAACCCATGCCCCATCCCAGACCCTGCACCCCAATCCCCTGCTCCAGATCACAACCCCCTCCCAGACCCTGCACCCCAATTTCCTATGTCTGGTCACAACCCAGATCCCTACACATCCTTCAGCACTTGTACCCCAGGTCACCCCCCAGATCCTGCACTCCTCCTCCAAGTCAGAATCCTCTCCTGCACCCATACTCCCTCCCAGACCCTGCACCCTATCCTGCATCCAAGTCCCTTGCCCCACGTCACAACCCTCACCTTCATCCAAACTCCCTCCCAGATCCCATACCCCCTCCTGAATCCCAGTTCCATATGCCAAGCTCTCTTCTGTACCCAGCCTCTATCACAAATCCCACCCCGCCTCCATTAATACTATGAAAGAGAGCAGCCCTGGTCCACTTACCAAATTCTTGGAGTGCCTCCCCCCATCAATAATTATTGCCCATCCCTGATTTAGAAGGAAATGGGTGACTAGCATGAAGTACTGTATCCTACGTTTGGGTCATGATTATGGAGCTATCTTCTTGTACATTTCCACCATTGCCTCTAAATGCAGTCCTTCAGGATTTTTGGGCTATCGCCTTCACTTGTCCTGAAGAAGTATCCCACAATTCTTCCACTCCCAGAGCAGATGTCAGGCTACAGCTCCCCAACTACTGTTATTGCTCAGCAGGTCGGACTGAGCTTGGCACCTGCAAGTCTTCCTTTCAGGAGCTGTGACCAAAAGTTAATATGGTGACGAGGTCACTTTCTTAAAATGAGACATGGCTTAATCTTTACAGGAGGAACACAGCACCACCCCAAAGAAACTTAGGAAGATCTAACTGCCTCATGTCCCTCTGGAACATGATTTGTTATCCATTTTGTGTCTTTCTGATCTGTTGCTTTGCCACAGTAGGAAATTAAGTCTTATAATCTGCTGGTGCTTGAAAGTAGCATCTTCAGAGCTTAATTGTGTATGCTTTGTTTCTTAATGGCCACTGCAGTGTTTATAGAGAGGTTACTTATCCAGGGACATCATTTTGCCTTCCTGCAGGTCTCCATGGGTATGTCTATACAGCAAGTGGCAGCCCACAGCAGTGAATCTCCAAGCTTGGGTTGACAGACTCTTGCTTGTGCTACCATGTTAAAAATAACCAGGTAGACAGTTTGTCTCAGGCTGGCTCTTAGGGTACATCTAGACTACAGACTTTTGTTGACAGAAGCTTTGTCGACAGATACTGTCGACAAAGCCTCTGTTGAAAAAGAGTGTCTAGACTACAGCCAGCTCTGTCAACAAAGCAAGCCGCTTTTTTGACAGAGAGTCTAGACGCTCTCTTTTGAAAAAGCACAGTGTGGATGCAATAGCGCCTTTTTTCAACATAACTTTGTTGAAAAAAGGCGTTATTCCTCATAGAATGAGGTTTACCGCCATCGACAAATCCACCATGTTCTGTTGACTTACTGTTGACAGAACTCAGCGGAAGTGTAGACGCAGGTATAGTTTTGTCAACAAAAGTCCACTTTTGTCGACAAAACCCTGTAGTCTAGACACACCCTATGACTTTGAAGCCTATCCACTCCCACAGCCCAACTCACACCATCTACAAATCTGTTTTAGCGCAGTAGCACCAGTGCAAGTCTGTCAGCCCAGGCCTTGAGACTTGCTACTGTGCTGTGTAGATGTAGTCCAGCCTTGTTGTTGAACTAAATCAACCTATTACTATGGAAAACAGTTCAATAAACCAGTTTAGCTTTGCAGGAACTATACCTATAACCATGTCAGATGCAGTAATCATAACTTATTACAGCTCACGCCCAAGTCCTACATAGCTTCTAATATACAATCCTTCATGTGGCAAACTACACTATTAGCTTCAACAGTAGCTCTTCATGGAATATTGAAGTAGACCAGACTGGAAGTGAAAAAAGCATGAATAACAGTGTTGAAATTAAAATTTTCCAAAATAAATAAGTAAACAAACATTGTGAAGGAAGTTGGTTGGAAAAAACAGGGAAATAATGACTTTTTTAAAAGCAAAAGCAATTCCATTTTAAGGGGTTTGAAATGGACCTTTTGGCTACATGTACATTGCAGGGCTATTTCGGGATATCAGAGGTTTCCTGAAACAGCTATTCTGTGTCTTTTAAAGCATGCCCATTATTTCAAAATATAACAGGCTCGTTATTCCAACATCCCTGTAAACCTCATTTCATGAGAAGTAAGGGATGTTTCAGAATAGCATTTTTTTTTTAAATCAGTGCTGTGTGGACAGCACAAAATTTTGAATTAAGCTATTTTGAAATTGACTTGAAATAAGCTATACACTTTGCATAGATCAAATTGAGTAGCTTATTTCGAGCTATGGGTACAGTGTAGATGCACCCTTTTCAATTTTGGGGGGGAAATATCCCATGCCAATTTTAAAATCAATATTTTCACTGAATTTGTTTGATTTTTTTCTAAATTGTTTAATGAAAATTGTAATTTATTACTGAAACCGGGATGTTGGTGAAGGAAAATTTTTAAAAAATTACTCATAATGTATCAATTAGTCTATTTAAAACGTCCCCAAAATCATAAAAGTCGATGTCAACAGTTTTTCATAAAAGCTGCTTTTCTAATAAAAATGTCTTTTTGACAACAAATGTTTAGCAAGAAAAATTTCAATCTTATCAATCATCACAAGATTATGATAAACTGGGACTGAATGTTAACATCAATAAACCATAAGGGCATGACATTAACAGACTATTAATGAATTTAACTAACCAGGAAGTAGAATACTTACCTACTAATGACAACCTCTTCTAGTTTATTGGTATTAGACATCTTATTTGTATATATTTCTCATATTTTAACACATTTTTAAACAAATGGTGAAACAATAAAGTACAATGTATCCTTCTAATATGAATAACAATTCCAAGTAGAACAAAATAAAATAATGGGACAATATTGTAAAGTCCCCTTCTCTAGTATTTTGAACATATCCTATTTTTTCTACCTCCTCTATCTCTCTTTTTAGAAGGTTTGTTGACTTTATTTATAGATCCCTTTTCTATATTCTTGTACTCTAGCAATACAGCTTCCCTTTCAATAAGGTCATAGGCCCAAATATTATCTTTAAATAATACCTACATTCAGAGTAATACATAGTCCCTAGTTTAGGGTTATGGTTAATGTAGCTTTAAACTACTGCCAGTACTATAGTGTGTGAGTTGAGAAACTAGTGTGAGCAGACAGATTCCATGTGCTTAATCAGAGAACATGAGTGACCTCCTACTCAGAACTCCTGCATTTTAAGGGCCTCCTATGACATATACAGGTCCACACTTGTATTTGGAAGATCAGATGAATGCAACTCCATAAATGGAGAGTTGGAGAAGGTGAAGAGGTGTTGTCCACTGAGTAGTAGTTCTTAGAAGGATTGTACCTGCTGCCAAGATTTGACTAACTAGGAATTCCTCTTGCATGAAAGAAAAACCTAATGACATATATCTGATCAATTGGCTCTTTGCTGCTCCCAATCCATGACGTAGGGGCAATGATCAGAGAACAGGCAAAAAATTTGAAGTAATCCTATACTTTCACAATGCCTCCTTGCTGCAACAATTCTTTAACCTTTCCATTTCAGGATAGGGCTACTCTCCAGACCTTCATTACAAGATTTGAGAATTTGTCCTTGTGACCTTATATAATAAATATATCAGGGACAAATAAACACTTTGTGGCAAATGATAGACATTGGAAGCCTGGAAACTTCAAAAGACTATTATAGTAGTCCCTGAGATTAGTGACAAACTTTTGTATCTGTAAATGGTATCTTTATCTTTGGAAGCTAACCTTGTAACTACTGAAGATCATGAGACAGATAAACAATTCCAGAGAAGTATCATCCCATGGGCTGAGCTGCATACATGCTGGTTCAGACCAGCTTCAAGAGGCCAAGAAGACAAGGAAAGACCTTGTGGAATAAATGGCCAGCATGAGCTGGGTAACAACTCCCTCATTTTGATCTAAAAACTAACCTAATACTGTAACCAAGAGAGCCAAATTCTCTAAATGACCTGAAGGACTGTCACATGCCAGAGTCTCCTTGTGAAAGGTAGGAGCCACCGGGTGCACACTGCATGTGTTTAGACTGTTTATTGTATGTTTTTATTATAATGCTTCTGTCCTAAAATAAATGTACTGTGCTTTGTGAGAAACAGTTGACCACTGGTAGACATTATCATAGTCGAAGGGTAAGAGCAGAACATTATTTGCTGGACTATGTCAGACCTGCTGGGATAGTCACAGTAAATTCCAAGGGACCGAAAGCCTAAATCCCTTGTCTGGAGAGAGTCATAGGTCCCTTCCAATAGAGATGTGACAGCCAGAGACCTGAGATATGAAGGAGAACTTTTGATAAGATCAAGGTGTAGTTAACCCTGAAATCGTTCCTCTTGTTTTAACAGAAAGATCCGGTTTTCATGCTGCATCATATTCTTGGTGCATCTAGGACTCTGAGGCTATGTCTCCACTGCAGGGAGCATCTGCTTTGGTATGCATCATGCTTTTTTCTCGCTTTTTCCTATTACTTGTTTTGTGGGATGGGTCTGAGTAAGAACAACTTTCCTAATGTAAAGAGGTTCTTATATTATTTTGCAATTTTAAATAAAGCATAACACAAGGGGTGTTCTAGCTCTTTACAAATAAATGAGTCTCACAAGCAACATACTCGGTATTTAGCTGGTTTTGGTTTATGATATAAAGAGGAAAAGTAACGCTCTAGAGCGGGTTCAGGGACTTGCACATGGTCACACAGGGTATGTATACACAGCAAAGTTATTTCGAAATAAGAGCCGTTATTTCAAAATAACTTTCCTAGCGTCTACACAAGCCAACCGCTATTTCGAAATTAATTTGAAATAGCAGAGGGCTTATTTCGAAATTGGTAAACCTCATTCCATGAGGAATAGCGCCAATTTCGAAATTGCTATTTCAAAATAAGCACTGTGTAGACGCTTATTTCGAAATAGGGGGCCTCCAGCCCTCTCCAGGGTGCCCTGCTGTTCTTATGTTCTTATGTAAGGTAACTTCTGACCTGATGCCCTGCCGGAACCAGTTCCGGCTGGCCTTAAATGCGATTCAGCATCCAATCAGTGTGGACACGCTAATTCAAAATAGCAAAAAGCTATTTTGAAATGCATTTTGTGTGTAGATGCGTTATTTTGAAATAAGATATTTCGAAATAACTATTTCAAAATTAGATACTTTGAAATAATGCTGTAGTGTAGACATACCCATAGTTACTAGATGACAGTCATGCAAGTCTGAATGCCAAGTTCCCTGTTTTTACCATCAGAACCACTAGATCCCAGTTCCCCATTCTAACCATCAGACACTACTGCCTCATTAAACTACTATATATAAGAGCTTTAAGCTATGTGGATAAGATATCTGATTTAAAATGACAGTAGAGCTCCTATTTTTGAGTATGCTTTCAGACTAAAACAAATCCATCGAGCGTGGTACACTTATGCCAGGAGTACGCTGAATTATACAGAAACCTGCAAAGGCATAACTATGTAGAAGGTTTTGACATTTTTCATATTAATGATCATTATTTCATCCTGTTATTGCTATGGTGAAAGTTCCACTGACATCTTCAAAAAAAGTTTTTTTTTCCCCCCATCCCAGAACTTTTTGGATTAATTAGCAAAAACCTGACCTATAATCCCTCTTTTTTGCCAGTAACTATCATAAAAATGCAGTCTGTGTATATTTAACATAAGAATTCCTAATGAGAGCTAGTTAAAGTTATACCAGTATAACATATAGCATAGCAACACTACATTCCATACAATAGACATCTTAAATATGGTAGCAAAACCTGGAACACATGCAGGAAATCAATTAATTTTGCTACTGCTTCTTTGCAGGGATTCATTAGTGGGGGAAAGAAAAATAACAGCAGGCATGGGACATACAATCACTGCCTGAATCTTAAACCAGAGGAATTTGAGCTGACAAAGAAAAATTGACTTCCAACTAGGTTTTCCTATTGGTTTTCTATTGTTGCCTAGTTATCTTTAATAATAGCCAACCCTTAGGAAAATAAAACAGCAGGAGATAGCATTCCTGTGAGTCAAGTCAATCTTTGCTGAAGCTCTAGCCACCACCTGCCTGCCTATTCCTGGCACCAGAAATCTCAGGGACTGAAAATAAAAGACAAACAAAGTTAAAGTACAAGCCTGATTATATTAATTGTGTTAGTGCTTCTTTAGAGGGCTTCAATAATGGGGAAAAAAAACCCAACAGCAGGTTTGAGACAATCACTTCCTGAATTTTAAACCCGAGGTTTATGGGGCTCTCAAAAGTTTAATCATACCTAAGCCCTCAGATGCCTCATGGATGTGTCATATTGTGATGATATCCAAGTAACTTTCACAGGCATGTGAATTCTCATTGTTTTAGTCTTGGCTTTTAAAAGCCTTCTGCAATCTGGCCAGGAAACCACTGTCACTTCTCGCAAAATAACTGAAGCTACTTTTAAATTCCTTCAGACAAAAAGCAACAGAATGCACTATGCAATTTAATTGTCATGTTTAATGCTTCCTTTAAAACAAAAGCTTTCTTTTGCTTTCTTGTTCAATATCTCTACAACACAGTAGTCACATCACACTGGCATTCAGGATTAAATGTTTATCAAGAAAAGACTGTCAAAAATTCAGAATCAGTTATCTGACATCTATAATAGTTGTTCTTTATCATGACTGAAACAAACAAACAAACAAACAAGACAGTGTTCTCGTTATAGAAAAAGTAACATCTGAAGCTTATACAGTGAATAGAAGGGGGTTTTGTGTAAACTAAGGAGGAAAATTCCAAACTGAGAATGATACAAAATTAGTTTAGGCGGTGTCATAGTCAAATTTCATAGGCATTTTCTGAGAACGAGTGAGATTTGTGAGGTGGACTCACAAAACTGCTCACCACTAGCTGCAGTGGGGCTTTGGTGCTGCAAAGAGCAATGAAGACTTCCTAAAGTGGGAGGAAAGATCTTGGTCTGGAGGAACTGAGGCAGTATTCCATATGCCCTTTATTTCCCTTCGGCCTCCATATGCCCTCTCTTTCCTTTTGACAAGTGGGGTCCTATTCATATCCCTTCCTCTCCTTTTCTTCTATCCAGTTCCTGATGCTGCTTATACCTGAGGTGGGGAGTTACATGTTGAATCCATGTCAATACTCTGCTTTGTGCTACTCACTGTTGCTGTTATTGGAAGGCATAGTCAACTGGTAAAACTGGTCTGTGGATGAGGAAGGACAGAGTTTGCTTTCTGTGTAGGATAGCTATTGTTGACTTTCTGTTTCAGCCTAACACTTCAGCTAACTGCTGGATCTTTGTCTCATCCCTGGGACACCCATCTTTCCTCAAAAGTTTAATGTCTCCAAAGTTAAGTGCAGATTTCTCAGCTCTGTAATACAAATGTCTACTTCATTTTTATCCTAAACTAAGAAGTGGAAAACACAATCTCTCTCTAGGGCTACTATACTCAAACATGTGCATCAGCCATCATTCCTTGCAACAGTGTCATCACCCCAGCTACTGCCACTCATTTTCTTTTCCTCATCATTATCTGCCATCATTGGCTCACATTTTTCCCTCTATGTTTAGTCTGGAACTCCAGAATTCCCAGTAGTCTGGAAGTCCCTCCATCTTACCTATTTCTAGGTGCTGCTTAATTTTCCTGTCAATCACACTCTCTTCCTTGCTGTGGGTCACAAGAGGTTGATAGTTGCCACTATGTTTACTTGTGACACAAGTGCCAACTGTGGATATGCCAACCTGGAGTACCCCCGGGAAAAAAAAGGCAGTGTTGAGCAGTGGGCCTCTCCCCCAGAGCCTCCCATCAGCAGTAGGTCCCACCGATCAGCTCGTCCCGTTCCTCCGCCCCTCCTTAGATTGAATTCCTGGTATCTCCAGTCACATTTCAGGGCAAGTCTTCCTGTGTTTCCCTTCTGTGATCCAGCAAGGGCACACATTCTAGGTTCCAGGCTCAGGAGTATGGATGACTGAGTAGAAGAGACCACAACTCTCTCTCTATTGAAAGGAGTTATTCCAGGCTATACAGATCCCTGACTATACTATGATATTTCCAGTAAAAGACAGACTGTCTAAGCAGACCTACCTCACTTCCATCCTCAAAGGTCCTAAACTACATAATTGCCCACAATTACAAGTTAACATGAAACTTTTTCTAAGCAAGCACATTTATTCTTAAGGTAAAAACATTACAGAGAACACACATTAAAACATGAAAATTACCTAGTTGCCGGATATTAAGCTTACCTGAGATTGCCCAAACTACACATGTAAGTTCCCACCATTCAAATTATGACAGGAGACTTAATTATGGGTTCAAAGTTATTTTGTTTATTAAAAGAATAAAGGTGTTCATCATATTGGACAGTCTTAGTTTCATTAAGGAGAAAAAAATCAGGAAAACAGTCAGAAAGAGTGGGAATCCTAGTAGCTTGTTGCTAGGAGATGAAAATTATAAAATGGACTAGGGACAGAGTCAGTGGGCAACTGGGACTGGACTCTATCAGTGACAGAGCTCCTGGGCTTTTTACCTCAGGCCAAAGGGAGAGGTACAGCAGAACTGTGGCTCTTTTAGAGCAGACAACAGCTCTTTGCCTAGGTAGCAGCTCACTTTTAATCGGGAAGGGGGAGATCTTATTTCTTGTTGGGGATTATTAATTTTGAGGGAAACATACTTGCATACACGGGGTCTCAGTCTGCATAGTTAGCACACACATGCAGCCAAGACATCACAAAGAGGATAGGGTGGGAGACTAGGTAGGATACTTACCTGACTCTTCCTCCTTCTCCGGAATGGTAGTCCTGGCATTGAAATGGAGTTTGGTGAGGCATCAGTGGCATCAGACCTCAGAACATGATATGGACCAGTCATCTTTTCCTCCGAATCCATGTGTGAAAGAGTATATGAGTGTAAGTCTGTTCAGTATTGTTAATCCTTCCCTCCATTCCCTTCCTTCCTGTTCCCTATTCTCTAATTAATAAAGAACCATTTGTTTTCATCTGTGGTCTCTGATTCTTCCTTTCTCTTTCTCTTTCTCTTTCTCTCTTTCTGGTTTAAGCTCTGATAGATGAGCATATCTTGAGGGGATTTTAGGAGATTTGTTAGCTCCATGGAATTCATCTAAAAGTAGAGGCCTAAAATAGAAAGCAGGAAAACTAATACGATAAGGATGCCAGCTGATTATTACTCCTTCAAATCCACATATTTTCCCTCCCCCCTTTGATCACAAGTCGATCATACATTCGGCTCAGAACAAGCACAATCATGTGTCAGTCAGTTATTCCATTTTACAGTTTGTCTTTGAACTATGCTGAAGTAACAGGTTATGGTCCCTCTAAGCTGTGTGACCACATAGCATCTTATCAAGGGCTACACAGGAACTCAGGGCTGTGGCAGGGAGAGGTGCCGTTCCACTGGACCCAACCTCAGACCTACCACTGTGGGGAGATGCCTTTCCACCCAGATCAGCTGGGAAGAGAGGGCTGGGGGTATTCCTTTCTCTCTGCCACAGCACTGGATCAGTCTGCATCCCAAACCTCTCATTCTCAGCACCACTCTGAGACTTCTAGATGGAATCTTCACCCCACCCCCATCTCTCTACACCAGCTTTGAGCCCCCTCCCATACTCTGAACCCCTCATCCATGGCCCTACCTCCGAGTCTGCACCCCTTGCCAAATCTGAACCCTCTGTCCAAGCCTTGAGCAAATCCCAAACTCCTTGTCCCCACCTCTGCCACACATCACCTCCATATTGGTACACGCCACAAAATTAATTTCGCACATGCATGGGAAAATTTAGAGAGAACATTTCTAATAGGTTAGATCCAATAGATCAGCTAACAAAAGGAGCCTTTTTTCCTGCCAAATTTGCAAAGACATAAATTTGACAAAATGTGGGTAGATTGTCTCTAGCATGTGAAATGATGTCTCTGAGAGACAGATTGCCCTCTCTCACGCTGACAAATTTCAAGCACCAGATCTAAAAGTTGAGAGTTCCTGAGCCTCTCAAAGAAAAGGTTACCACAATATTAGGACCTGGGGAAAGCATTTTTTCTAGCCTTATTCTCAGCAATGGCTGAATTGTTTTTGATGAGTTTTAAATAAATATCAGCCTAAGGCAGACACGTGACATTGAATAGTTCACCCCAAATCATTAGAATTCGGCAAATTTACAAGCTCTGAAAATGTACTAATATTGGGAAGTGTTGGGTAACCTGCAAGTCCCACCTATGATGTCATGGTGTCTAGAGTTTGTTATGCACATATAAACTTTAAAAATAAATAACTGAAAAAAGGCACTTAATACTGATACCAACAATGTCTCTATTATCTTATATATTTCTTTGTGTTAGTCAATTTTGACATTTTTCTCTTTCATTGAAAAAAGCCTTTGATAAAAAATGTGCAATATATACAAAACATTGTTTATCAATAATTATGTTTTAAAGAAAATTGATATATATGTGGATTTTCTTTAAAAACATGTCATGGTCATGAGGGATGGCCAGCAGCCTGGGGACAAAGGGGTTAACTGTACCTAGCCAGCTAGCAGTCAGCCAATAGAAATGCAGGTAGGAATTTCAAACTGGGACAAAGGAATATTTGGTTTTTCCCTCCTTTGTCCCTGGGCAGTTGACTCTCCAGATACTGTCCCTCTCCAAGAAAAGAGTCTTCACCATCTGCAAGTAGGGCAAAGTCTAGATAAATCCGTTAGGTTTTATAGTTTTATGGCTTGGGAACGGGAATCTGATGCCTGTGCATTTAGAAATGGGTTTTCCTCTCATTTGTAACTAAGTTTTGGCCCATGGGAGTCCCCCATGAGTATATTGGTGACTTTTCCATCTAGTCATTATGTTTGAAACAGGAGTGTTGTTTTAAGAAATAAAGTTCTTTCTTTTTTATTACTGAACCTGGTATTGGTTCATTTCTGTGTCCTGGAACATCTGTCTGTGGGATTTGCATGCCTCTGATTAGGGGACAGCAATCACAAATGGCAACTTGTATTTTCTTTTTTCTTTTCAAGCTCTTTTGAGAAAGGAGCTTGGGGTACCCCTGGGGTTGGTTTCAAGTGTCCAACACTGTTTGTGGGTTCAAAAGCACTTGATGGTGGCAGCGGATTCCCCAAAGTCTGGGGATTAGGATTTTGGGGAGAAGTTTTGTACCAAAGCTTGTGGAGATCAGGTTTTGGGGGTACTTTTGTGGGCCCCCTACTTCTGCATTCATCATGCCAGAGTGGAGAATCAGTCTTGACCACATGTTTTAGAAGAAAATACATTTCAGTATTGAAGTTTTTCTGTTTGAAATTGTGGGGCAATGCTTCCCGTCTCTTACTTTTTGTTTCAAAAAATTCTCCCCTAGAAAAATAGTGGGGGGAAGTTAGAGAAGATGTAACAGTTCATTCTGAAAACAACACTTTTTCACTGTTTAAATGAGGCAGAATGTAACAATGTCTCTTTTGGAGTTGGAATGTACTCAACACCTTTAAAATTAGGGAAAAACATCATGCTTTGTTACAGTTTTCCCAGGTATCGGAAAAATTCTCACTAGAAAAATTCCTAGGTTCCAGTTTTCTCTAAGTTTTCTTCTACACAGCAATCTTTATGTCATTGTATACATCTCAATTTACTTCCTCTACACTTTATTTGCAACAGTATTACTCATGATTCTTGTGCAAGCCAGAAAGAACTCAGGGCTTGATTTTCAGATTCCCAAACACCAAGTTAAATGCTGACAGTTTAAAAAAAAATGTTAAAGATAATCTGGGAATGGCCCCGAAACAAAATAAATGCTTTGTCTTGGTTTTCAGTAAGAAAGCTAATATAGAACATGGGCAAGAAGGCTGACGGAAGTGGATGTATAAAATGGAAATGACCAAGACTGAAATAGAAGAAAAATTCAAAAAGCTTAATGCACTCAAATCAGGAAGGATCAGATAAATTCCATTCCAGAATGTTGAAAGAACTAATACATCAGCTTACTCATTCCTTAACAAGAGTTTTAAATAAGTCTATCTGTTTGGGGGAATACTGTATGTCTTGAGAATATTAAAGAAACTAAAAAAAAGTTGATCTATGTAATTACAGATCCATTAGTCTGACCTCAGCAGCATACAAGGCTTTAGAATAAATTGTGAAGAAAAGCATAATTACATTTGTGAAGGTAAATAGAAAAGGGGATGCAATGCACCATGGATTTATCAAAGGTAGACTGTGCAAGACTAACCTGATTTCCTTGAGAAAAATAACTGCTATATTTTTAGTTGAGGGAAATGCAATAAATTTAAAATACTCAAACTTCAGTAAAGCATTTGACATGGTGCCACATGGGAAATTATTAGTTAAAGTAAAGAAGATGGGGCTTAGTACATGAATTGAAAGGTGGAAAAGGAACTGACTAACAAGGGAAAAGGCAGCAGATTATGCTGAAAGTTGAATTATTGGACTGGAGGGAAGTTGCAAGAGGAGTTCCTCAAAGATTGGCTTTAGGGCCAATCTTATTCTATATTTTTATTAATGACATTGGCAGAAAAAGTAGGAGCGTGCTAATAATTTTTGCTATGATACAAAATCAGAAGGCACTGTCAATACAAAAGAGGATCACAATATTATACAGGAAGATCTAGATGACCATAAGATGACGAATAGAAAAGGGATGAAATGCAATAATACAAAGCACAATGGCCAAATAATATTTTCTGCTTGAAGCTGGAAGCTTATGAGTTGGAAGCAACAGAGGAGGAAGAAGGACAGAATGGGTTGGCCAGTCACTGGCTGACTTTGAGCCATAAATGTGATGCAGCTGCAAAAAAAAAACAGTAAAATTGTATCAGGTGAGGGATTTCCAACAAAGATAGAGATGTATTAATGGCACTGTATGAGGAACTGATAAGCCATTATTTGGAATATTGTGTAGAGTTCTGGATGTCTAGATTAATTCAAAATGGAACAAATCCAGAGAGGAGCTAGTGGAAAGCTCAGCGGTAAAAAGGAACTCTCTTATGAGAGAAGTCTGAAACCTAATTTTATTTGACTTAGCAAAAAAGAAGACTCAGAGGGGATAGGACTGCTCTCTATAAATGCTTCAAGGAAGAAGAATTATTTGAGATAATCAATGTTGTTACAGGAAAAAAATAGTATAAACTGCCCATCAACAAATTCTGGCTGAAAATTAGAAGATGGGGTCCAACTATCAGAATGACAAAGAACTATTTTTAACAAAGAGCAAGACAAATTTATTCCTGGGATTGTCAGATGGGGTTGCTCGTAATAGTGAGGGGCAGGGTTTGCAGCCCTCGGGTCCTTTCAGATTTGTGTATTTTATTCTTAAAAGCTCATGCTTCAGGGTTTCATTTTGTCACTTGCCAGGGTCAGAAAGAACTTCCAAAATGAATTCTTTTTCTTTCTTTCTTTGCTTGTTTTTCTCTTTCTTTGTAAGCCTCAGAGACGGCTGCCACTGAAGATGAGACACTGGACAGGGTTGAGCAGTGCTCTGAAATCACTCTGAACATTTTGTCTCGCGTGTCTCTTGTGTGCTTTCCTGGCTAGTTTTTGCTCACATGCCCAGGGTGTGACTGATTTTCATATGAAATTTTCTTCCAGGCCAGACTGACAATGATGACCATGAAGGGTTTTCACCTTCCTCTTCAGCATGGGATGCAGGTTAATTGCTGGGATTTTCTGGATATATCTCATTCAATCAATTCCCTGCCACTGCAGGGGCATCAGGTATTAATGCATCTCAGTCTCTCCTGTTCTTTGCCTTTGGAATGTAAGTCTAGTTTCTTGTGGGCTGACCAATACTTTGATCTAATTTCAGTTGTTTGGTTTAGTGTGCAGGTGTGGGGTTGCGATGGTGGTCTGTGATATACAGGGAACCAGACTAGATAATCTGTTGTTCTTTCTGAGTAGAATAGTGATAGAGATGCAGCCGTGTTAGTCTGGTCTAGCTGAAACAAAAGACAGGAGTATGCAGCACTTTAAAGACTAACAAGATGGTTTATTAGGTGATGAGCTTTCATGAGTCTGGCCCACAAAAGCTCATCACCTAATAAACCATCTTGTTAGTCTTTAAAGTGCTGCATACTCCTGTCTTTTGTTGTTCTTTCTGAGATACAATTTAGAAAAACTGATTTTAAAGGCAAAAGCCTTTAATCTAGAAGCCCCTGAGATAGTGGGGTTTCCTGTTTCCCCCGTATCTCATTTTCATAGCACCTTTCAGAGGAGAAATCCACTTGAAGGGAATATATAGCAACTAGATTAATTTGTATAAAGATGTTTTCAATTCCCACTCTGCTAGTAAACAAACCTTTTTTCCCTTTTCCTTCTTTCACCAGGTGCTCCTTTCCCTCTAAACCTTCTATGTCTCTTTAAAAAAGACAGGGAAAGAGGAAATAAAAGGCCATCCCCCTCAGTTGCTGTGACAACAGCAGACACAATAAAATACACTGATCTAGCCTGAGCATAGGACAGTTACACAGATAAAGCAGCACAGGTGTGCCAGAGGCCATGCTAATGAGCAGCACGTGTTTTCAGTTAAAATCCTTAATTTAAAGCCTTCCCAGAGCCAGGGGAATCTTGGGAATACAGATAACAGGAGATTAATGACCCTGCCAGCCTAAAAGCTCAGGATTTAAATTGAGTTTTATTGCCAATAAACTGCCAGGCCAGACATTTTCTTCTGTATTTATATATTTCCAATTTTACTAGAAAAAATATATATAGTTACATGAGATAGAAAGACGTCTTGAAAGAGGTAACAGAATTTAGGGGGGCTTTTAACTGGTGGAAAGAGTATAGTCACAATTTCTCACAGTTAATCAAATTAACTTGTCTATTGGAGTGGGTAAGTGAAATATTGTATATTGCTGGGGTAATGATTGGAAGCAACAGAACTTTATCTTACCCATACCTGCCAGCTGTCCTATCTTGTCCACACCCTAGCTTTTTAAATTCAGCATAGGGTGTCTGTAGTGTCAGCCAAAATCATGGTCAGCTGGTCACCAACAATATTTGAGCTCAAGCCTTTGTGGAGAGTGGGCAAAATCTTATGGCAGCTTCCTGTCCCAGATCCTAGATTACAGCATTTCATAGCTGAACAGAAAACTGATATGAGAATTATATACATCACTGGACCATTTCACTATATCAAGTCATCTCTGTCCAGTTTGGTCATTTCAAAGATGGGAAGGAAAGACAGGGAGAATAGGAAAGGGGAAAACAAAGATGGAGAAGAAAACACAGAGAGGTATGGGAAATCTGAAATCTTTTACACAAACGGGATATGATCTACATAATCTATCTTCTAGAAAAGAGAAGGGGGCAGTGTAGAGGGAACACGGGGTCTGTCCTTTCCTAAGGGTATGTCTACACTACAGCGTTATTTCGAAATAGCTTATTTTGAAATAATGCGTCTAGACACAAAATGCATTTTGAAATAGTGTTTTGCTATTTTGAAATAGCGCGTCCACACTGATAGGACGCTGAATCACATTTAAGGCTGGCCAGAACCGGTTCTGGCAGGGCATCAGGTCAGGAGTTAGCCTCAGGCAGCAGCCACACAAGGTATCTGAGACCTGTGCTTAAAGGGACCCCCCCGGACAGCCGGTTCTAAGGTTTCCCTGCTTGCTTGCCTACCTCGCTGAAGGACAGCAAAGCATTTTTTTCTCTGTGTGCTCTGGTTGCCTTCACTCAGGACACCACAGCACTCTGCAGCATGGAGCCGGAGCCGCCCGGGCACTCTGGTGCTTCTCCTGGACGTGTTGCTGCAAGCCTGGCAGCACATTCTGCAGGCAGTAACAGTCTCCCTGGTGTGCCCCACTGGGGGCTTGTGCCTCATTCCTCCCTCACGTCCTTCCACTTACCCTCCTAACCCCGTCCTGCTGTACAATAAAAGACACATGTGTTCATTACAACAAAGCCTCTTTATTGAACAAAACTGGGGTGGGGGGAGAATGAAACTGAGGTGAGACTGGGGAAAGAAGGTGGGAGAGGAGGAGGAGGGTGGGAGAGGGGAGGGGGAAACCTGGGAGGAGGGAGCTGGCAGGGGGAGGCAAGGAGAGGAAGGGGGAGGAGAAGCTCAAGGCTCAGGGTTGGGGGTCTCACCGGCCCAACTGTCTCCCAACACCGCGGGTGCGGGGGCCTCGGCATTCCTGGGGGTGTGAGGAGGGTGGAGAGGAAGAAGCAGGAGGGGGAGAAGGAGTGAGAGGAGGAGCGGTAGCTGGGGAGGCAACAGGGGCTGGAGCAGCAGGAGGCAGCAAGCTCTTCCCCAGGGTCAATGACCACCTGGGGGGCACAGACTGTCCTGCCCACTAGGATGTGGTCCATGGCATCAAAATAGGGGCAGGGGTCTGGGTCTGCCCCTGGCTGAGAGCTGCCCCCTGTGGCCCTGGCATACGCCTGCCACAGCTCCTTTATCTTCATGCGAACCTGCTCCTGGGTTCGCATGGGGCCTTTGGTGGCCAGGCTGGCAGCCATCCGCCTGTAGACAGTTGCATTCCTCTGTTTAGTGCAGAGATCATGGACATTGGAGGCATCCCCCCAAACCTGAATTAGGTCCCTGATCTCCGCACTGGATCAGGCAGGTACCCACCTTTTGTGGCCTCTGGCAGGCTCCAGGGAGCTGGCAGACTGCTCCTGGGGAGCAGTGAAGGGCTGGCTGGCACTGGCTGCCTGGCTTATGCTGGGGCCACTGACACAGGTGCAGCGACTGCTGGCTCTGGGCTGGCAGGCTTGGAGCTGGCATAGGCACTGTGGCCAAAGTCTACCCCTTTAAGGGCTCTGGGGAGGTGGGGAAGGAGAGGAGTTTTCTTGGTTGTACCCAGAGTAGCCACCAGGGTACCCTGGGAAGGGCTGGAGGCCCCCTATTTTGAAATAAGCGTCTACACAACGCTTATTTTGAAATAGCAATTTCAAAATTGGCGCTATTCCTCATGGAATGAGGTTTACCAATTTCGAAATAAGCCCTCCGCTATTTCAATTTAATTTCAAAATAGCAGTTTGGCTGTGTAGATGCTGGTAAAGTTATTTCTAAATAACGGCTGTTATTTCGAAATAACTTTGCTGTGTAGACATACCGTAACTGAACATGTTTCCCTAAAGATAGGGGTTTGTAGAAATGGAAGAGGCTTGCAAAGAATGCTTGCATCTACTGATATACATCTGGACCACTTCACTAGCCTCCCAAATAAAAAGAATGTATTACAGGTCCTGATAATCACATTTATGATAAACATCCTAATGCAAACACAGCACTCCATTTAGCTGTAGAATTATCACTAGGAAAATAATTCATATGCCTGCAAGTGTGCTCTCTCATTCTCATTCTGGAACTCAGGGCTACATCTACATTGCAGGCTTCTTGCGTCTACACTGCACACGCATTCTTGTCCAAGTAAATTTACAGTAAAGCGTCGGAACAGAAGGCTTCTTGCAGAAGAGTTATTCCTCTCCCCACGAGGAATAAGCCCTCTTGCGCAAGAAGGCAGTATGGACAGGCAACAAGGATTTCTTGTGAAAGAAACCCCTATGGCTAAAATGGCCATCAGAGCTTTCTTGTGCAAGAGATCATCCACACTGCCATGGATACTCTTGCGCAAAAGCACATGGCAGTGTGGACGTGCTCTTGTGCAAAACCTTTTGCATAAGAACTGTTGTGCAAAACAGTTCTTGCGCAAGAAGCCTGCAGTGTAGACGTAGCCCAGTAGTGTCATGTGACATGGCTTAGGTTCCATAAGGGAGGTTGCTGAGTATTTGCTATTTTTTGCTGGTTGATCTGTTGTATAATTGTCTATTTTATTGAAGGCGGTGGCTTTCCAGATCAAAGGTTATATTTTATTTTGGTAATGTAGAAGTGGGTAGTAGCTAATGGGATTCATTTTGAGCTTGACAAATCCACAAAGATTCATCTCAGGTTTGGTTGCTGAATGCAAAATTTGATGAACTCAAACTCCTCATGGAATGGAGTGTTGGAGCTCGATGTTTTTTTGAGATGGCTGCACAAACATGGCTCGGACTGCATAGGGTAGTCAGTAACCTATTTTAGGGATTGCTGAATCCAGGCCAAGACTTAAGGAGGTTCTGTGTTATTTCATTTGGCACCACAGATGGTTCGACACTGTCTGGGAGCCAGAGAAAACTACAAGTCCTTGTCTGTGCATAGCAATCTTAAAAAGGACTCACCTTTATATTCTCAATGTGCAGTGCTAACAACAATATTTTAAGATGTTCTCCCAGACCACCCATGCAATAGCTGAGTCAACAGGGTCTAAAATAACTGGTTAGGGTACATTTGCATTTACATCTCCAGGTGGAAAAATGGCTATCCTCATTGTGAATTTCTAGTAGCTCCTTGTTCTCCTTTCAGCAGGGCCTGGAAGAAGACTCTTCCTTGATAGCCATGAAGAAAGTGCAGCAAATTATATAGCAAGGAGATATTGTGAATGAATGCAAATATTTAATAAATAGAAAATGAATTCACAATTTTAACAAATAGCAAGTGAATTCACAGCAAGACTCTTAAAATATGTGTTGTATTATAAAGTATGTGGCCTTTGTTCCCCCACCCACACACCTTCATTAAATATTTATATTAGAAATCCACTGCAAAGAGCTTCCTGAAATCCCAGGGTTCCGATTGTTGATGTTTCACATACCAATGCATAATGTGAGGTTATTTTTTGTTAAAGGGAAGAAGCAGGGAGATATACCAGCAACTTACTTTCCAGTTTTAACTTTTAGGTAAACATTTTTTTTAAAAGATGGATTACTCTGTATTGGATATATATTAAACGCCATAAATCTTTGTCTGCAGAGATCATATATTTTAAATGAATAGATTTTATTAATGTGGGGAAATTTAGGCTAGTCATGATGAAAACTCCAATAAATGTTTCTGAGCATTAAGTATTTTAGAGGAAAAATTTATGTTTGACAACTCTCCCCCGGTTCCTCATCATATCCTTTTTAATAGACATTGGATGGAGTCTGAGGCTGTATTTTTAACAAATACCGAAAAATCTACTGTCATTAAATATTCATTCAGGGAAAACATCGGATTTTACACCTCTCACCTGTTCATTCATCAGAACGCTTAGCACAAATGTTACTCTGGATTTGTAAATAGATAAAGACCAAGCTTGGTTACTATTAAGATGAAGATAGATGTCATTAAAATCTCTCCAGGTGCAGAAAGAAATACACCAATGAGAAAAGCAAACAAACATGATTGGGGAAGATGTAGCTGTTGAATGAAGCACTTATGCAAGTAAATAATAAATCGGCTGGCTGAGTATTCTGACTGAACAAGCAGGTGGCAACTGTAAGACCTAATAATTCTAAATTTGATCCTTTAAAAAAACTTTTGAGGGAACAATAGAGTGCAGTGACATGTAAGATCTCAGACATAGTAAACACCTCACAATGAGACCTTATGATACTGCTCACTTTAAAAGAGAGTAGTGTGTCTGAAAATCATTTAACTTCACCAAGTGGCTTGATATAATAAAAGACAAAGAGACCTTGATACTTTGGTCTAAACCAAGCCCCCAGTCCTAAAAAGACATACATATATGCTAAAACTTATGCAAGGTAACCAGGCATAGTGAATAGTTTGAAACAAGTAAGTTTCTGTGGGTTCTGAGCTGAACATAGGAAGACCTTTGCTTTATTATTTTTAAAAGACAAACTATGCTTGAAATCTGTAAGGATTGGATATAAAAATCTACCTCATTTTTAGCAATCATTTCTGTTTCTTCAGGGCAGTTCATTAATTAATTCAGTTAATTCATCTCATTTAGTTGTCTCCTCTCCCCCCCACAGTCAGATACCCCTATTTTGTGAATTGTCTTCTTACAGACTGATATTTGAGTGAATTTTTGCTTTTTCTAGTAAATAATTTTTAGGTAATGCTTTTTTTTCCACTGTGAATATTTCCAGTTGAAATTATATTGATAATTAGTTTTTATTTGACACAATCTTGATTTTTTTAACTCAAGTGGCTGAATAAAACTCTAAGATTTAAACTCATACCCCATGCAAATGAGTACATTTCAGGATGAAATATGCTTTCCTTTAATATTACCTTAAAGTTTGTGTTTTCCCTAAACATTTTTTGCTATGCAGACATTCACCAGAAGATTCATGAAAACCAAATCACATTCACAGAAAATAAACACTGGCATGCAGACCTAGTAGAATCAGGATAGGTATTTTTAACTTAGTAGTTTCTGGATTATTTTCAGCTATGTTTTCTGTTCTGTTTATCATGGATCTTCAGTAAATAAAAAATTAAAAATTAATATAACTCCCCCCCACATACAAATGTGCCGTATCTAAGTTAGGCTTATTGCAAATTCCTCTTTAAAAAAAAAAGGCTTTATTACTTACTGAGCTCCTGTTGGGCATAAAATAATTTAGTAGTTTAATAACCACAAATTATGATTGAACTAAACACAAACACATAGCCTTCACTGATTTCTATCAACAGCTAAACAGAAAAGGAAATGCAAACATTTGGAGTTAAGTTGTCATGAACATTCAACATGCTGGATGTGTGTTGTCAAAATGTGTGTTGTCCTCTCCTCCCAGAGACAAGAATCTTCTACCAACTATTGGTGTTACTTGTTTTACTTATATAGTAAAGAGGTCTGTCCTTTGGAATGCAAATTTCAACTAAAATCCATATCCCAGCCTTTTTGGCTACAATAAAACAGTATGAGCTCCTCCTCATTCTCCATTTTTTGTTTGTTCTTAATGTGGTAGAAGAGCGCCAAAACAGCATAAAGGTAGGAGGATTTTCTTTGTACACGTACTGTGGAAGACAGCCAGGGATGTGCACAGGAATTTAAATTTGCCAATTTTAAGGGGCACAGTGATAAGACATAAATTATTCACATTGAACTGTATCAGTACATGGACATACATCATATGCAGAGAAATAAACAGCAATACATTCACCATTTCCACCAAAATCCATGTACTGTGGAGCCCTAAGAATAAATGTAACTACAGTACTTGCCTATAGCAGATTACAGAGCTCTTCCAACCCTGGGGCCAGATGAGGTCTCTCTCTTTCTCCCCACTGTGGTCCTGGGGCCAAAGGAGCTCTGTGACCCCTCCTGAGCCCCAGGACCAGAGGAGTTCTGTGAGCCCATCAATTATTGTTGGGGCCCAAGCTCTTTTTGCTCAGTTGGGAATTATTAGATGTTCTTTGACTTGGAAAACTGGACCACTTATTTGGGAGCCTAAAATCTAGAATTTATGAAGCAGGCCTTAGTTACCCACATTTGGAAGGGTTGGCTCTAGGGTTTTAAAGATAGACACGGCAGAGCTGCAACTTTCCTCCAGCAAACTCAGCAATGTGGAAACATCAGACTGAAACAAGACTACATTCTAAATAAGTTTCAACAACTTTTTAGCATAAATAATCTTTAAACATGGTTTTGGTTAGCCTGGTTTGACTCCCTCTGTGCCAAGAAAAAAAAAGATGGAGAAGCCTTTTGTCTTAGGGTACATCTACACAGCAGGGTTTAAGCCGAAATAAGCTACGCAACCTGAGCTATGTCAATTGTGTAACATAAGTCAAAATAGCTTATTTCGGCTTTTTGGTGCTGTCTAAACAGCAGGAAGACCGAGTTAGAGCACTCTTCCCCTGAATTCTCTTACTCCTCGTAAAACGAGGGTTACAGGAGTTGGAGTAAGAAATCCTCCAGCTCGCCATTATTTCAACATTAGTTATTCTTGAATAATGCTGCTGTGTAGACATAGCCTTAGTGTTTTCTTGTGCTCAAAACTAACCTATTTTACAGTGTTATGTAAGGGATTACACAGAACACTCTGAATGTGTTTATTCCAGTTCTAATGTAGATGATATTGGAAAAGTTAGTACAGTGATCCGAGATGTGTCAGTGAAAAGTGCTATATATAGTTCAAAATAATTACTACTGCTATGATAACTTGCTTGAAGAGATTAAATTTTCCTTTTTTTTATATCTGGCTATTAAAAATCTCAGTCATTAGTATGTAACTGAATGTTTGAACGAAATACTAACATGGTGCTTTGTTATTTTTGTTTGTTTATTATTGCTGACCAGACAGCTTTGTCTCATCCTGCCTTCAGGAAGGTAATCCATTATCTTAACTTAGAAATGTATGCCTAATATTTATTCAGAGACCAGCAAGAACATGAAGCTTCTGAATTATTTCTTTTAAATACAGAACAAAGTGAACCAGAGAATTAAGCCTTTGTGCTGTGAACAAATGTGCTTTTATTTCCTGACCACCTGAGTTGAAAATCCTCCACATTATATCATAATTACAATTCTGGGATGCAAGTGATATACAATATCACATAATTCAGTGTTTCTGCTATTTACAATGTTAATGCTGAGCATTGAAATGTCTTTCAGAATAGTAATTAAATAAGCCAACAACGAGCCAGTAATTCAGGGAAGGTTATTCAATAATCATGCAATGAAACTATAGCTCAATCTAGCTAGAAGAAAGCATTAATGTAGCACAAAGAAAGGAATAATAAACACTAGAATTTTAGGTCTGATCACATACCTACACATGCATAGCACTTAAAATTGATAATTTATGTGTCTGAAGCCTGGTCTACACCTAAAACTTGAGATGATCTAGCTACATGGCTCAGGGCTTTAAAAATGTCAAGTTCTGTGTGACATAGACAGGTTGATTTAACCCCACTCTCTACTGTAGACATAGCTAAAGACAACAAAAGAATGCTTCCATTGACCTAGCTTCCACCTCGTGAAGGAGTTGATTAACTACAGCAATAGAAAATCCACATTCATTGTTGTACTGTCTACACTATAGCATTGTAGTGACATGGCAATGAAATTGTAGCACATGTAGTGTAAGTGTACCCTGTGAAGCTAAGAGGAGGACATTTATTAAACTCTGGGAGGTTTTTTTTTCCATGCATCCATTTATTTTCATATACCTTTCTGGATCTAGGCCAGTGTTTCTTAAACTTTTTAAGACTGAGGAACACCAAACAATTTTTTTTTATGAGGAACACCAAAGATTTTTTTATTGAGCAAAAGGGTCGGGGGGGAAGTTATTGACCAAAAAAAAGGTTGCCTACCCCTTTAAGGGTGGCCATTTTGAACTCTGTTGTTCTCCGAGGCACACCTCCAACTGACTTGTGGCACACCGGTGTACCGTGGAACACAGTTTAAGAAACACTGATCTAGGCTAATGAAAAATACTCAAACACATTCCTAATTCTCATTGATTTCAAATAGGACTTAAGCATGCACTTCATTGATGCTTATGCTGAAGGGCTAAATATTCCTCACGTATTTGGGCAACTAAATATGGGCGTAAGCAGGGGAAGTGCCTCAATTCCATTCATTTCAGAAGTACCAACAAATCCCAGTTAAGTCTGTTGGGAACTATTGGATGTTCTTTACCTTTGAAAATTTGGGCCACTTCTATTTGGGAGCCTGAACTTTAGATTTATGAACCAAGCCTTAGTTGCCCACATTTGCAAGGGTTGGCTCTAGGGTTTTGTAGATGGAAACAGTAGAGCAGGAACTTTCCTCCAGCACACACAGCAATGGGGAAATATCTGACAGAAACAAAGTTTAATTGTAGCCAGGTGGCCAATGCATCACAAAGAAGTGCTGGTAGAACCACAAAACCTATAGAAATAGATGTATATTTCCTTGTTAGCTACTTTGCCCTTGGAAAAACCCTAGTGCTCAAATACAAAGTGTTCTTTAGAAACTGCACAAGCAGCTCAAAGGAATTGACTTTGAGGTTGCCATTAAGGTCATACAATATTACAATTCACAGTGATCATATGAACAAATTAGGGATCTAGATATTACTGTTGTATTTTGAGCTGGTCAAAATATTTTCACTTAAAGCAGTTTTAACAAAAATTGCTTTTTTTTAGAAAATACAAATTTTCACAATTTTTTTTTCTTTGATTAAACTTGATATTTTTTCAAACTTAAGAAACTAAAAACAAATAAAAAGTTAACATTTTTTCTGTTCAACAAAAATGGGGTTTGGTTTCAGTTTTTCAATACAAAAAGAAAAATCATGAGAGACTGTAATGAAAAACAAACAATTTAAAACATTTTTTTTTTCAAATTTTTTTTTTTCAAATAATTTTTTTCAAAATTAACCACCTGGATAGATGGAGGTTTGACGTCCATAGCATTTGTTTATTGCATAAACTGATTAATATCAGAGTTACTGAGTTAACTTTTTATTACTTCCACTATCCTATTTCTTTTCTGATTAAATGTCTTGCTTTTTAAAATACCCATTAGTAGAAGATGAAAAGATTTGAGTATCTCAAGTCACATGGAGATGACAGCTTCAGTCACACCTTCAAGAACAATAGTTAAAGAAGAAAAGCCTTCAGCAAAAGGAGAATGTAGAACTATTAAAGGGAGAAGGAGACTAACTATAAGCACCAGAAAAGCAGTGATAGGAAGCAAATGCAGAACAATGAAGAAAGTGAAACACCTAAGGGAGGGTAGGAGGGGATGGTTAAGTCCATTAAATAAGATGTTAGAATAGAATAGGTGGTGATGAGTCAAAAAGGAATGTAGGCAGAAGTCAAATTAAGAGTGGCTGGGGGGCGGGGGGGGAGGTCAATACAAACAGAAAACTTGAAAAGGAAAGTAAACGTGTAAACTAGAAAGAGAAATAGAAAGAGAGATTGATTGAAAGGGTAATAAAACTAAATCTCAACTAATCCTGGGAACTGGAACCAGCTCACACAGAGATGTTGTTTTGCTTTCAATCTTGCTCAAAATGCTTTAGTTTAACTAGCATTCCTTCCCCAATACAAACCTAGTGGAAGGCACAGATAGATCATGAAAGTGAAGTAGGCCATCACTCTGTCCCATGTAGCTACCGGAAGTTTTTGTGAAAAGATTGTAATTACTGTACATTGTGGTGATGTTTTGGAGTTCAGTTTCAGAGGAAGTTAATTTCCCAGTATCAGATTTTGTTGAATGCCAATACCTATGGATGAAGTAATTATGAGCTTTAAAGGAGATCTGGCATTTTAAATTCTGCTGTTTAGAAAGGGGTAAATGGCATTATTATACAAATATTCTACAGTAAAATAACATTCTACATGAGTAAGACTGTGATGTTTAGGGCCATTTATGTAGATGTAAATTTATAATATTTGATTGTTTCCTTCCAAGAGTTTTTCCACTTGGCTTACCCAGAATACCCGATCCAGTTCTCTGGGATCCAAAATGCTCATACACCAGATTTCAGTACTCCTTTATCTGGCACACAGCAACACTCTTGTGAGTTGATCAGATTCAAGTGTAGCGTGTGGGTATAGCGTGTATCACACATCACAGTTATACAGAAAACTTCTCTTCATAAACATTTATACGTCTTATTGCATTTACTATATATTACATGACACATTTTGGGCTTGGCTTTGCAGGAACCAATCCCAGTGCAGCATGTTCTGCCCATACTTGATGTCTCCTTTATGTTCCTAACACATTTTGTCCATTGTTAATAAAGGGTGCCTTGGGTGTTGTCCCTCTTCTCTTAGCTGGCTGAAACTTCCTGTTTTATTGGCCTACAGACTGACTTACTTCAGTCTACTGATCTGTTTCTCTCTGGAATCCTATTCTCTAATAAATAAGGTCTCTCTTCATGTGCTAATTGTTCATGTTAGGCCAGTGCTCAGCTATAGTTATTTATTTAGATGTGTAATACATTAAACAAAAGTTTCATCATAATCTCTGGGAACATGTGACATTTTCTTAGGCTTGTAAGAGCCTTATTTCAAAATAACTAATGTTTTTGGGAAATAACAGAGTGTGCATCTGCACAGCAAGCCCATTATTTCAAAATAATTTCAAAATAATGGGCTTCTTATTCTGACTTCTATAACCCTCATTTCACAAGGAGTAAAGTAAGTTGAAGGAAGAGTGTTTTTCCTTCGACTTCCTGCTGTGTAGACCACACCAAAAGCTGAGTTAAGCTACTTTAAGCAACTCAGCTATGCAATTAATGTAACTCGACTTTAGTCCACAGTGTAGAAGTGCCCTTGTAGTATAATTAATGACATAGACAGAATCCCACGGGTACCCAGAAATCACAATGTACTAGCAGCAACATAAATATAATAAATTAAATAAACTGCACCAATAAAATCACTAAGGGCATGCCTACACTAGGAAATTATTTCATAATAACTTATTTGAATTAATATCTCCCAAAATAATGATTTCAAAATAGTGTGCCCACACTACAGGGAAGCCTCAAAATTAGTCCAAGTCAGGCTCCCTTAATGTGGATGCACTATCTCGAGTTAGAGCCCCAGGAAGCACTGAGGAGTAATTGCTTTGAATGACTCTGGGGAGTAGTTATTTCGAAATAACAGCAGTGGAGCGTCCATACTACCGCTATTTTGAAATAACTATTTTGAAGTAAGAGCTATTCTTCGTGAAAAGCAGGAGTTATTATTTCCAAATAATCAGCAACGTATTTCAAAATAATGGGCTTGGTAGTGTGGATGCTCCACTTGTTATTTTGAAATAAAGGGAGTTATTTCAAAATAACTCCCTAGTGTAAACTAGGGCTAAGAATTTTCCTCCTACTGCTCCCTTGTTTCACCCATCTCCCAACTCTATATGGGCCAAGGAGAGAAGGCAAGATGTGTTGAATGATCTGAGGGTTAAGAGACATGAGTATTATAGACTGAGGGTAGGCAAGTTCCAAATGGTCAGGGGCTGTAACAGAGACTGACCCCTCTCTTTTATATTAATGGAGCTTCAGTTCTCATGTCTCCACTGACCATAACTATAATCATTTTCTCTCAGAGGAGAGATAATTTCCAGTTGCATCATGCAGATTTCAAGTCATGGATTTTCCAAAGGCATCTATGAGAGTTAAATCCCTAACTTTTCTTGGCATTTTAATGGGAGCTAGGCAGTTCACCGACACAGACACTTTTGAAAATCTCAATCTCCCTAAGAGCCTTAGAACCAGGCACATTTTGTATCCATTATACATGAATTCACAGCTAAGGGTAGTCAACAGACAAATACAAGGATTACCATTATATGAATCTATATTTCTACTTTGCATTTCAGTAACTCATCTTTTGAACATATTCTCCACCCTAGAGTGTTTTGATTTTTTAATTTTTCCTAGTCCTTCATTATGTATGTCACAAATATGCAAGGAAAACCATGTCTACATTTAAAAGTTTAACATTAAAAAATATATCGTGTTCTATAGTTGTATTACAGAGACTGCTCTGTCTCTGAAAACTCAGTACATGGAAGATACTTTACTATTATTAATCTGTATATTTCAAGAACAGTCAGATGCCCACTTCATACAAACTGGTCTGCCACCACAGTTTGTATTATACCAACATAGGGTAAAATCCTGGTACCTTTTCAGTCAGTGGCAAAACTCTTAGGGTATGTCTACACTACAGAGTTAATTCGAAATAACAGACGTTATTTCAAATTAACTTTAATAGCTGTCTACACATACAAACTGCTATTTCGAAATAAATTCAAAATAGTGGAGCCCTTATCTCGAATTAGGTAAACCTCATTCTACGAGGAATAACACCTAATTCGAAATAGCTAATTTGAAATAAGTGCTATGTAGACACTTATTTTGAATTAGGGGGCCTCCAGCCCTTCCCAGGGAGCCCTGGTGGCCACTCTGGGCACAATCAGGAAAACTCGTCTGCTCCCCCCCGAATCCCGGAGCCCTTAAAGGGGCAGACTCTGGCCACAGTGCCTGTGCCAGTTGCCAGCCTGCCAGCACACAGCCAGCAGACCGTGCACCTGGCACACCATGAGCCAGCCACCCGCTGCCACCCAGCCCTCCACCGCTCCCCAGGACCAGGCTGGCGGCTCTCAGGAGCGCCTTCCTGGTCAAGGCGGGCGCCTTCCTGGTTAAGTGCAGAGATTGTGGGCCTCATTGAGATTTGGGGGGAGGCCTCCAATGCCCACGATCTCTGCACTAGGCACAGGAATGTGGCCGTCTACAGCCGCATGGCTGCCAGCCTGGCCACCAGAGACCACATGCGTAGCCAAGAGCAGGTGCGGAGCAAGATCAAGAAGCTGCGGCAGGCCTATGCCAGGGCCTCCCAACCAGGGGCTGACCCAAGGCCTGTCCCTACTATGAAGCCCTGGACTGCATCCTGGGGGGTCAGATGGTTCGTGCCCCCCTGGTCATCATTGACCCCGGAGCAGAGGGCCCTGCCCCTGACACAGGGGAAGAGGAGGAGGAGGACGACGGCAGCCAGGAGCCTGCAGGAAGCCTGCCCTGCACCCAGGAACCCTGAGCCGAACCGGAGAGTCCATCAGCAGCCTCATCTGAGGCAGGGGAGGCCTCCACATGTGAGTGACATCACGGTCCCCTTATGCGGGGCAGGGGGGAGGGGGAGCCCAGGGACCTTACCCCGGGGAGAGACACTGCACACTGCCCTCCCTCCAGACGCCCCCTCTACACAGATGCAGGGCACATCTCCCCTCCCCCCCCCAACCATACTGTAGGCAGCAAAGGGGCTGGGGTGCAGTCCTGGGCCAGCTCACACTCCCAGGGATAGCAGGACGTGATGGTGCAGACACCTGCCGTCCTCGCCTTGCAGAGGGGGGCTGGGTTTCACCCACTGTGTCCCCAAGGAGAACTGACCACTTCTCCTGTTTCACCAGAGCCGCAGCACCTGCGAGTGCAGGACGCATCACCCCCCCGGACCCTCCACTCGAACCCGGGCCAGCAGGCGCACCCGCAACCTGGAGGAGTTCCAGAGGCAGCAGCTGGTTGCAGGGATGGCAGGTCCACAGCCAGGAGCAGTGGGAGCAAGAGGACCTGCAGCTGCGGCGGGAGAGCTTGAGGGAGCTGCGGGAGCAGGGCCGTGCCCTCTGCAAGCACCTACAGGCCCTGGCGGACCGATTGCTGCCTCCTGCTGCTCCAGCCCTTGCGGCCGCCCCACCTATCACTCCTCCTCCTACCTCTGCTCCCCCTCCTGCTTCTTCCACACCCCCCGTCCCTCCTGCCCCACCCTCCACATCCACTCCCTCCCAACGCCCCCGCACCCGCAGTGCTGTGAGACAGGAGAGCCAGCAAGACCCCCAACCCTGAGCTTCCCCTCCCCATTCCTCCCCTTGCCTCCCCCTTCCAGCTCCCTCCTCCCAGGTTTCCCCCCTTCCCTCTCCCGCCCTCATTCCCCCCCTCCCACCACCCCACTTATGTTAAATAAAGACATTTTTTTGTGGCCACACTGGTATTTTTATTGTAGATCAGGAAGGGGGGTTAGGGAGGGGAAAGGGGAAGGAGGTGGGGGAGGAATGTAAGGCCCCAGTGGGGCACACCAGGGGGACTTCAGTCCTTGTCCGCCTGGAAGCTCTTCCGCAGGGCTTCCCGGATGCAGACAGCCCCCTGAAGGGCCTCCCAGCTGGCAGCCATGCAGGGCTGTGCGTACTGGCCAGCCAGGTGGTCAGCCTCTGCCATCCAGGCTGGCAGGAAAGCCTCCCCCTTCCTCTCACATAAATTGTGGAGCACATAGCACGCTGCCACCACGTGCGGAATATTGTGCTGGAAGAGGTCGAGGTGGGTGAGGAGGCATCTAAACCATGCTTTCAGTCGACTGAAGGCACCCTCGACCACGATGAGGGCCCTGCTGAGCCTGACATTGAAGGCCTGCCGGGAGAGGCAGAGATGTCCTGTGTAGGACTTCATGAGCCAGGGCTGTAGGGTGTAGGCCACATCCCCCACCAGGCACACTGGCATGTCCACGTCCCCGACCCTGATGTGGTGGTCGGGGAAGAAAATCCCGACGTGCAGCCTCTGGCACACGGAGGAGTTGCGGTACAGCCGCACATCGGGTACCTTGCCGGACCAGCCCACACTGATGTCCGTGAACAGGCCCCGGTGGTCAGACACGGCCTGCACGATCATGGAGAAGTACCCCTTGCGGTTAATGTAGAGGGAGGCCTGGTGGTCCAGGGCACGGATGGGGATGTGCGTCCCGTCCATTGTCCCCCAGCAGTTGGGGAAGCCCAGGGCGCCGAACCCCTGGATGACCGCGTCCAGGTCGGTGAGGCGGACGACTCTGCAGAGGAGTACCCTGTTGATGGCCTTGAACACCTGCAGACACACAAAACCGAGGGTCACTGGGGCTCCCAGGTGGCTGGGAGTGTTCATTCCCCGCCACTGCCCCATGCCCCACTCCCAGGAGCAACCCCCGCTCCAATCCTGGCCACCGCGGGTGGTCTGTAACGTGGCTGGGAGGGACCGACCCCTTCTGGGGAGGGCACTTACACCACCTCCCCCCCGTTTTCCCTGGGGCAGCCCACGTCCTCCTTGCAGCCCCCCATCCTGGCCCAGTGGCTGGTGAGTGCCGTACCTGCATGAGCACCGCTCCGACGGTGGATCTCCCCACGCCAAACTGGTTGCCGACAGATCGGTAGCTATCCGGCGTGGAAAGCTTCTAGAGGGCGATGGCCACCCGCTTGTTGGGTGGAATGGCGGGCCTCATGCGTGTGTCCCGTCTCTGCAGAGCAGGGGCGAGCCACTTGCAGAGCTCCAGGAAGGTGTCCTTCTTCATCCTGAAGTTCTGGGTCCACTGTTGGTTTCCCCAGCGCTCCAGGACAATGTGGTCCCACCATTTGCTGCTGGTGTCCAGACACCAGATGCAGCGGGGCACGCTGGCATTCGGACGCCGCTCCTCCAGGGCCCCCAGAGGGGACAGGGGGAGGGCCAGGGGGCTGGCCTGCAGCAGAAGGTGCCAGGCAGCCTCCAGCAATTGCTGCCAGGCTTGCAGGAAGATGTTTAACATGAGCACCAGAGTGCCCAGGGGCGGCTCTGGCTCCATGGTGCCGAGTGCTGCGGTGTCCCAAAGAAGAGCGACCGAAGCAGGCGGAGAGGAAAACGCTTTGCTGTCCCTCGGCGAGGTAGGCAAGCAAGTGGGAAAGCTGAGAACCAGCTGTCCAGGGGGGTTCCTTTAAGCACGAGCCTCAGACAGCAGCTGCACAAAGCAACTACTGACCTGATGCCCTGCTGGAACCTGTTTCAGCTGCCCTTAAATGTGATCCAGCGTCCAATCAGTGTGGATGCGCTATTTTGAAATAGCAAAACGGTATTTCGAATTAGTTTTTGGGTCTAGATGCGTTATTTCAAATTAGCTTATTTCAAATTAACTAATTCGAAATAAGTTAATTTGAAATAGCGCTGTAGTGTAGACATACCCTTATTGAGTTCGATGTAGAGAGGATTTCATCCCGAGATGCTAACCCAGATTTTTTACAAATCTAAAATATAAGATTACAAAATTAAGATGAATCCATATATTTGTTGTGTCCTTTTGTGTCAGTTTCTCCATCATCACAGTCTCCCAGATTGTATTATGCCAAATGGCTACGGTGAGAATTTTTCACTTTTTCTAGTTACTATAATAAAATGTGTATTTTGGCAGCCCCTAAAGGTCAGAATAAGATTTGGCCCCCTTCTTGTGGGTACTGTAGAAACATATAAAATTACATGCATGGTCCAAAGAGCTTAAGGTCATATTGACCACAGTGGCTCATGAGCAAGAGTGCAACCCTGAGGCCAAATTGTCAAAAGGCAGGGCAGAGACTCCAAACTGGCTGTATGGTCTATAATGAGATTTCACCAACCCAGTAACTAATGGAACAAGCACTTTACAGTTTTACCATGGAGTCACAAACAGTCTCCCTTTGGCATTCTTCTATCTTGCCACCTAGGCAAGCTGGATTTCATGCTAGATAGTTGCTATACACCAAAAATCACAGAATATTCAGGATACTGCTAGATCCAAAGGGCCTCTCACTTACCCCAGATCAATTTGTTATACTAGATCTCACACTAAATTTGCCTATAGAAGAATCCTATAGTAAACTTTCTAAAGATTTATTAACTAAGAAAAGACATGAGATGTTTTTTTACAAACTTAAAGGAAGAAAACATATAGGCTGCGTCTAGACTGGCAAGTTTTTCCGCAAAAGCGGCCGCTTTTGCGGAGAAACTTGCCAGCTGTCTAGACTGGCCGCTTGAATTTGTGCAAGAGCACTGACTTTGTAATGTACAAAATCAGCGCTTCTTGCGCAAATACTTTCACGCTCCTGCTCAGGAAAAAGCCCTCTTGCGCAAGAATACTTGCGCAAGAGGGCCAGTGTAGACAGCGAAGAACTGTTTTGCGCAAAAAAGCCCCGATGGCTAAAATGGCGATCGGGGCTTTCTTGCGCAAAATCGCGTCTAGACTGGCCACGGATGCTTTTGCGCAAAAGCACTTTTTGCGCAAAAGCATCCGTGCCAATCTAGACGCACTTTTGCGGAAATACTTTTAACAGAAAAACTTTTCCGTTAAAAGTATTTCCGCAAAATCATGCCAGTCTAGACGCAGCCAGCCAGTAAAACTCCAATAGTCCGGCATCCAATTGTACAGCACTCCTGATAGTCCGGCATCAAAATAGCAAGAGCCTAGTGAGTGAGCTTCGGCAAAAAATGAGTCACAAGGCAGCAGCAGCAGCAGCTGAACTGAGTGAAAAGGGTAAAAAAAGGGTTAAAAAACCTAAAACATTACAGTATACTGTATACTGTATGTACAATAAAAAGGGTTAAAAACACTTTATATACAGTATATACTGTATACAGTACATATATAACCATTTTATAGTACCCTCCTGATAGTCCGGCATATCTGATAATCCAGCACTACCTAGGTCCCAAAGGTTCTGGATTATTGGAAGTCTACTGTATATTAGGAATATATATTGGCAATTTTGGTACATAGCCAATCAGGCTAATCTGCTGGCCGGCTGTGAGACATTTTGTTTACATTGACCATCTTCAGGCACGGCCTCCCCACAGCTCCCAGTGGCTGCAGTCTGTCGTTCCTCACAAGTAAAGAGCTGAAGGAAGCAGTGTGGTCCATAAAGAAAATGTCTCATGGCCAGCCAGCAGATTACCCTGATGAGCCATGTGCCAAAAGTTGCTAATCCTCCACGTGTACAAAAATGAGTTACACTCTATGGTTTTAAAATGTGACAAACTTATAGTAATCTGTCAGCTTTGAAAATCTTTTAGGACTAAGCTAGGATGACAGCAGGAATCTCTGCTTCTGTTTCAGATCTCCAGCCCTGTGAGAATCTAAACAGAAAAAGAGATGAAAAATGTTCATGTCAATTATTTTTATTTTTCTTCCAGAATTGAAGTTGATGGGATGAACCCTTTTACACATAGCCTCTTTGTGGTATTCTGTACTGTGATGTTCCACAATGGCCCAATTAATTTTGTTAGGCCTATTTGATGGGCAGGAGATGATCTCTCCTGACTTGGTTCACAGTTTCAGCACAACATTTTTTTACAGATACAAAGCAAAAACTTAAATGTTACTTAATTGCATGTAATAAAGAAGTTACATGAGCTCAATGCATGTATTAATTTATACGGACTTCATAAAATATAAACACATTGACAATTGTATAAGTCTGATGCCCAGCTTAACCATACGAACTCATAGGTGAACTGGACTGGTTTCCAGCACTGAATTTGTTAGTGTCTGCTGAGGCCTAAAGCACTGGTCTGCCCACATTATACTAACAATTGAATACCCAGCTACTAGAATTGTGGACCATATGCAACATAGTCTATGCATTTCAAAGTCTATATTGTCATTTGGAAATACACAGATTCACCAGTTTTCATTTAATCATTGCTGAATTGGTGTTCTGACGATGGTCCCAATATTTCTGAATATAAATATGGAATACATGGAAAGACATCACTTCCTCCAATACATGTGACTTCCTATATCATCCATGTGATGGTCTGTACCCCTATATGTACCCCTTGCATACTATTATGATACTCTTTATCTACGTATGCCTTGTGGGGCAGCATTTGAAAACTCACAGTTCTCTGGTCAATACTGTCCTGATAAAATGTATGTGACAACATAGCATATAAAGCTATAAAGATTCTAATATATGGCATTACTAAGACCAAGTCCAAGTCTGTGAAATGATCAAACCAGTTCCTCAGAGACAAAAAGATAAGCAGCTGCTCAGCCAGGTGTAATTAGGCTAAATGGTCCATTACCTACTTATGTGGATATTTATTGGTAGGAAATGGACATGGGAGAAAAATGTACATCTTAAAAAGAAACTGTTTGAGGTTTCCATCTGCACAGCCATTTTATCTTCTAGACATCAGCTGGCAATGAATCTCATTTAAGAGAAAGACATGTAAGAAAGGAGGGCAAATACAAATCCTTCCTCCCTTTCTCTCTGGCTATGGCATCTACAATATCTGAAGACCAAAGGATGCAGCATTAGACAGGAGGAGGAATCCTGACTGAAAAAAGTTCAACCGATAAGGATGCTGAAACATGCAGAGAGAAAGGCCTGGCTTTGAATTCA
This sequence comes from Rafetus swinhoei, assembly GCA_019425775.1. Taxonomy (NCBI): domain Eukaryota; kingdom Metazoa; phylum Chordata; order Testudines; family Trionychidae; genus Rafetus; species Rafetus swinhoei. Next base: position 122,402,500 of record CM033424.1, read on the forward strand.
CTCCAGTTTGTTAAGTTAGACATTAGTTAGATTTTACTTTTATTTTTCTTGAAACCAGTTCTGGCTTTTATGCCTCTTCACTTTTATTCAACTGAAATCTCTTTAGAGTTAATAAACTTGCTTTGTTGTTTTATTTTAAAATGTGTTTAGATAGAAATATTTGGGATAACAGGATTTGTGAATATTATTTCCTATTAATGCAGGTGTGGGAAAGAGGCTGCCAAGCCACCGGATCCAGCCCACGGCTACCTCGCTAGGACCCTTAAGCACAGCGCAGTGGCAGCCACTTAAAATAGTGGAGTAACAGTTAATTTGAACTAAGGGATTTATCTCGGAATCCTGCTTCTCTGCCGCGTGCCGTTACTTCAGGCTAGTCAGTTTCCAAAATGGCGACCGGCCGGGATTATGCTAATCAAGTGCGGGATATTTAAATCCTGCGCTTCATTAGCAATTTTGGTCTCCCTCATTAGCTTGCCTAGTTCGAACTACGGGGCTAGTGTAGACGTACCCCCAGTCACTCAGACCAACAAGTTTGTTTACATTTATGGGAGATAATGCTGCCCACTTCTTTCTTTAAAACATCTCCTGAAAATGAGAAGAGGCATTCACATGGCAATGTTGTAGACGATATCCCAAGATACAGTAAAACCTGTGTTATCTGGCACGCTCGGGGATTAGGGCATTCCGCTTATCTAAAAATTCCGGTTATCTGAGGGTCCCACCAACCTAGGAAAAACCAATGGACAATAATAGTAAAACTCAAGTTTTTAATATTGGTAGTTTTGTAGTGTGAGGCAGTTTGTCTCACATTTCTATTTTGAGTTAAAGATGATTAGTACTTCTTAAATAAAAAATTGTTAAGCCAATCATGGTAAACCAAGCCAGGCCTGTGTGCTGAAGATCTGACAGAATTGTGGCTGGGGGCAATGCTGGTTAACAAAGTTTTCTAGTTAACAGAGTGCCAGATAACAGAGGTTTCACTGTATTTGTGTTCCAAACTCACTGAAGATTCATATGTCCCTTCATACTTCAACTACCGTTCCAGAGGCCACGCATCCATGGGGAAGATGGGTTCTGCATGATAATGGTCCAAACAGTATGGTGCACCACATGTTCATTTTCATCATCTGAGACAAATACCACAGCAAAAGGACATAGGAATACTTAGCATATCTTGCATATAAATATTTTGCAGTGCCAACTACAGATGTGTCATGTGAACACCTATTACGACTTTCAAGTGACTTTGTAACTAAAAAGTGGGGAGCGGTCATGAGGCGGGACTCACCACTACAGTGCCTCCTGCTGGTAGCTCCACGGAATTCTGTCATCAGCAGGGCATCTGCTTCTGGCGGTTGTCTCCCTTGTCCTCACTCCATGCTTGCATGCTGGACCTATGTCACTCTCAGACCACAGTGCCCTCTTTGGGATACTGCCATCCAGCAATGCCCACTACAATGGTCTTGTGCCCCTTTCCGGGATTGGATCAGCAGTCTTTGGTTTCTATTGCCACTGTGGCCAACTTTGACCTCCAAGTCTAGTTCCTCTGTCCCGGGGCAAGCCACAGTCTATAACATTTTACATGGTTTTGTTTTTTGAGAGCTGTTATGTAACCAAAAAAAATATAAATTGCACTTTCATGGTATAGAGATTGCTCAACAATATTTGTGTGAGATGAATTGAAAAATACATTTAACATTTTTACATTGCAAATATTTTAATACTGTGAGCACTGTACATTTCATATTTTGTGTTACGATTGAAATCAATATATTTGAAAATATGGAAACATATCCAAAATATTTAATAACATTTCAATTGGTATTCTGTTGTTCAACAGTACAATTATAACTCTGATCAAAATTAAAAAATTAATTGTGATTTTTTTAAAAATAATCACATGGGTTAACTGGGATTAATTGACAGCCTTACATTGAAATAATGAATTTTAAATATTTTCTCACTCTAAGCTAGAATATTCACGGCAAGTAAGCAAAAAAGGGCTATAAATGCAGTCTAAAATGTGTTTGAAAACGTAGAGCATATTCACCTTATTTCTTGCAGCATTCATCCAGTTCTATATGCCAATGAACAGAGACTACTTAACAAAGTATATTTACCCACAGAAATCATTAAGAGACAATTTGTTTTCAAAGATGGCAGACAAGATAAAATACCCGAGGATGAATTTTCCCATAACGGATGTTTTCATTTGGAGATTTAGCTGAACACAGTTTTTTGCTGACTTTGCTAAGTAAGTTAAAAATGGATTGGAGAGGGAATATTACTGAGGACACAAGCAGTAAACATAGGAAGAGTTCTTGAAAAGCCTCGGCATATTTCAATGCCTCACTTCCACTTTACTTTCCTGAAAAACGTGGGGGTGGGGTAGAGGAGAAGCAGAGACCTTTATAGTGGTGTTCTACTGCCAAACTATACTTCACCCAGCAAGTTCTGTTTTATAGCTACGTGAGACCACCAAATAATCCAGTTTGTGATTTCAGACACAGCAACGGAGCTAAAAGAAATGCACAAACCCTGCAGTCTTCAACAGAATGGATTGACTGTAGGAAGAAAGTCTATAGGATTTTCCCCTGAAAAGGTGAAGTTACGCTAATAGGAAATGCTGCAGGGTAAATGGCTGTGGGTGATCCTCATTTTAAAATTTGAAAGGCATGTTCTTTAGTGCTGAACTACCCCAAACTTCCACAAAGTTCTTTATTCAGCTTTCAGTGTGGAGAATAGACAACATTCAAAAGTCACTTAGGTTAGTCATAGCTAGAGGTATGTGGGGGGGTCTATGTGGGGGGGTCTAGTAACAGTGTTTGCTTTCCATACATCTAAAAATTTCTCAGGGGAGCTTCTGATGTGGCCAGAATTATAAAAGAATTGGGTCATCTCATGATTTCCCAGTATCTGGATAGCAGGTAGACTGGCAGAAAAAACAGATCTTATTTTATTTATACCTAACAAATGGATTCTAGAAACAAAATAAAGCACATTAAAACATTGACAAAAGTCAAGATATCCAGATTTCACATATCCAAATATCAAGATATTCACATTGCCATGGAATAAAGTATGCTTTTGTTCCCTGGGTAAAGATAATAAGAAACTGTTGTGATCCAAAATGGAGTCTCTCTGGATTCCATCTTGTCTCTTTCCCCTGTGTAACTCCTTTCCCACCAAAACATCAGGTGCACACTGTACCACGCTATGTGCACCCCTCCCTTTAGTTATGCACTCAGCCCAAACTGTGCACTAGGCACTCAAATGAGCTGCACACCACCCAGAAACTGTGCACTCCTCCCTTCTGGAACGTTGCACACAGCACCATTCTGTGCACCCAGCCCTTACCACCCTTTTCCCGCCTTGAAGAGTTTATAAGCCCTGACCAAAGAAAGGTTCGGGTTCACCACTGTCCGTCTGTGCCTTTGTCTGTCAGTCATTGTCTGCCATTCAGAGTCCTGTCAGTGTTTGTCTGTTTCCCGTGGTGCTCCATTTTTGTTCGTGGATATTGGTATAAGGATTATAGCTCGAGTCGTGGTGAGATAGCCACCGTGAGTGTGGGGATACCCCACTTAATTGGTTGCTGGCTCCTGCCACATGGACTTGGACTTTATTGACACCTTCCTTACCTGCTGGATTGGACTGTGAGTCGAAGGACTATCAAGTGCCAACTCCTGGAGGGACTTACCTTTTCCACCGGAGGCGAGGATCCATCGACGTGAGGACCCGGTTCGACCGGACTGATCTCTGTCAGCAAGGGACGCCCTGCTGTCCTCCCCTAAGGCTTCACAGGGTGGAAGGTCGCAGGCCTCAATCGCCGCCTCTGACATTGTAACGTATACCCCTTGTGTATTCGGGATCTATCTATCTCCTTTCTCTTCTGGGATAGGGTGGGTTTATACAGTTGTTGTTGTTCTGCGTTTGACTTTTCAAAATATATGGTTTGGCCCTAAACATTGGTCTCTCGCCTGATTCGTGGTTACCCAATCCAACGGTGACTAGATACGTGACACCAGGCCGAATCTGGCTTCTGGGGGGGGGGGGGGGGCGGGAACCTGCCTTAGGCCTTAGGCTTCACTACAGGTTTTGGCTTCCACAGTAATTGTTTACCTAAGTCCCCCAGGTAACACTTCCATAATGATATATGTATATCCCTAGGTATATCCTAAAGGTATGAAATATTCCTTGGCCTATTTTCATTGCCCATAGTGTCCATCTGAGATGAATCAACTTCAAAAGGTTCTGTGGTTCTATTCAAGTCAACTGCTAAAAGATGTGGTGCTCAGAGACAGGCAGCAAAAGGATATAGAAGCAGGTTAAGTGTTTTGGGAGACTTGCCAATAACATACTAGGGAACTTGATTATGGTAGAATGGATGTTACAAGTGCTTCTAGTAACTTGGATTATTGGGAATTCCACACTGCATTTATTGCAGAATGTGGGACTAACAGAACAAACATTATCTGGGTTTGGCCCATTATCGTGGGCCTCTGACTAGAGGAAAAAGAGTCAGAGTTGCTGTAACACTCTAGATGGTTAGAGTTCCATTGAGTGAAAGTACTGCTGGAGGTAACACCCTCATTCTTGTGAAAGATGTTAAGGGTTCCTCCAGTAGAGGGCTACCTAAATCTACCTCATAACATTGACGCAATTCAAGGTGTGTGTGTGTGATGTATTTATGGGAAAGAGATTTTTGGAGCTTAAAAGAGAGGAGAGTAATGAAGGGTTCTTACTTGAAATTTTTACCCCAGGAAGGATTTTACAAGTAATTAACTATTTGAGAACTGTCTGTGTGCAATATGAGAAGTGATCTTAGACCTTATGTGAATGATTCAGGCTTATGAATTTGGGGCTCAAGTACAGTGAGGAGATGGAGACCTTATTTTTGACAGAAAACTTCTTGTAGAATGAAGATAAATGAGAAGCAAAATGTTTTCTGACATTGGGGAACATTTTTAAAGCACCTTAATCTCATTGATTCAATGGGACTTAAGTGCTATTGAATATTTTCCTCCAGGACCTATTTACACTGGGAGTTTAGGGTGAACTTAGCTGCATTTGGCTGAATTTCTAAACAATGAGTCCACACCACCAAGCCCATTCCATTGACTTTAAGGTACATTAAAGTCAATTTTCATACTCCTGCTTTCACAAGGAGTAACGCTAAATTCAACCTTCCGTGGTGGACTTTACAGTAGTTCAGCCACAGTGCTGTGAAAGCTGACATTCTTGGCCTCGGAGAGGTGTCCCAGTGTCCTCATGTGACCAGGACTTTCAACTGTACTGCTCTCCAGGTGAATAAGAAAAGCCCCAGGAAAAATCAAATTTTGATTCCTGTGTGGCTAGCATAGCGGGCAGACCTCAGAGCAGACATCACACCTCTGCAGCACATCTGACCATGAATTCCCAGGGTTTCAGACAGGCACTGGCATAAAGCACACAGGAGATCCTGGACCTCATTGCTGTGTGGAGAGAGGAATCTGTTCTGGCAGAACTATGAATCAGCAAAAGAAACACAGATATCTATTCCAAGATCACAAAGGACATGGGGAAGAAAGGCCATGTATGCCAGAGATGCCCAACAGTGCCATGTGAAAATAAAGGAGATGAGGCAGTTGTACCAGAAGACAAAGGAGGAAAACACATGGTCTGGATTGGGGTGGCCACCCATTAAACGAAGAGATCTGAAACAGCAGCAGAAAAAATGCGAGGAGACGCACCAGAGAGGGAAAAAAAAGGATGTTGCCCCTTTAAAATCTGTGGGTTAGGCTTTTTGGCTACATCAGGCTCCAATCAGCTGACGCCATCTTTGCCGTGCTGGACAGCTCCCCTGCACCCGGTGAGCACAGGGGGCTGGGGACCATTTGTAGGGGTACATGGGGGGGGGCTTCGCGAGACGTACTTTTTTCAGGGGTGAAGAGCTACATGCAGCTCGCGAACCGCGGGTTGGCCACCCTGATCTGGATCATCACTGCAAACATGCCACTTCTATGAGCAGCTGCATGTGATCCTGGGGGGCAGGGGGATGAGACCCGACCATGGATTCCTCCCACGATGTTCCTCTGGCAGCCTCGGGCAGCAGGATGGAGGACAGTGTGGATGAGGAAGAAGAGGAAGAGGAGAATGATCAGCAAGTGAGTGGAGCAACCAATTTGAGAGAGAGCCTGGGCCTTTTTATAACTTTGGAGAAAATCCCCTCCTCCCAGGATGTCCCACAGCTGGGCCCTGATCCCAAGGATGGCACTACGGATGAGTAATTTCTCCTCCAACTGCTAGGGGCACAAGTGCCTAGAGGGAACAGCTCTGAACAGCTGGTGGTTCTCTCTGGGAGGACAAAGACTTTGCACACTCCCCCACTCCCAGACCAATCAGGGTCTGTGGGTTGGGAAACACAGGAGTGTTCTGGCCTCACCCCTTCTACTTGAGGCTGCACCCCTTCCAGGGTGGCCTGGGGTCACTTCAAAAATTTCTGGAGTGGCCCCCAATCAAAAATTACTGTGAAGTGGGTACAGCATCAAACATGCCACACACTCCCCTAGCTTCACCAGCTGTCTGTATTGCACAAATCTGCAGGCAAAATTGCTCTAAGGATATCATGTTGTAGTGGGGCGGAATGGCTGCCCACTGACCCGGGAGGAAAAGAACCCCTCCTGGAACCCATTTGGGCAGAGCCTGGCCCCACTCCCCCACCTGACCAGAAGTCAGGAGGTGGGGCCAAGACTATAAAAGGCCAGCCCAGGAGAGCAGTAGGGAGCCAACCAGCAGAGGAGGCAGACGTCGGCCCTGTGCTCCCAGGCTGTGAGGCCAAGGACTGGCCTGAACCCTCATGCCTGCAAGAGGCTGAGGACTGGCTGGGACCCTCATGCCTGCAAGAGGCAAATAGTTGGCCTGGATCAGGAGACTCGCCGGAGCTGACAAGCCCCAACTACCCTGCAGACCTGCCGGAGTCCCAGGTACCCAGGAAGGGGATATTGGAAGTAGCTCAGGGGTAGCTGGCCACAGCTTAACTGGGCCACGCCAGCAGTCAGCATATTGCAGTCTGGATTCCCTGCAGACCTAGCAGCAGATTGCTTGGCTGCTGTCAGAGCACTGGGCTGGGACACAAAGGAGTGGGTGGGCCTGTGTCTCCCCTGCCACCCACTTTCTGGGTGGCAGTTTCCCCCCTTCACTACCTTAGGCAAGCTGCCTAGTGCTCCAGATCTCCACCTGAACCAGGGCTTCTGAACTCTAACCTGTGTTTGTTTGCTGCCCCACCTGGGACCAGGGCATGGGCCACCAGACTGTAACCAGTGACTGTTTTGGTTGGGTTGCTGCCCCAACCTGACCCAGGGCCAGATTGGAAACTGTGTGTATATAGCTCAGCCTGAACCAAGGCCAGGGTTTCAGACGACCCATTGAACAGGGCTGACCATTGGCCTGAGGCCCAGGACTGAAGGGGCTCTGAGGACTTAGGCAGAATGGCCGTCCACTAACCCAGGAGGGGAAGAGACCCTCCGCAAACTCCTACACATGTCCAAGGAGCAAACACAATCCAACCACTTGGATAGGGATATGCTACTACTGGAGATGCGAGCAGAGCATGAGGATAGGAGAGCTGGAAGTGAGGACCAGGCAGATGTGATGAAGCACCAAGATACCGACATGCTCAGGCACTCCCTCCAGCCCTTGCAAACACACGTTCCCTCCTCAGAGTTCCATAGCCTCCTCTCCCAAGGGCCCTAGAATGTGGGAGGTGGGAGGGAAGTCAAGGGAAGCCTCACACATGCATCCCGAAGCAAAAGACTGTCCTTCTCACACCTGTTTTCAGCTCTCCCTTTGGAAGCTCATGCCCTGAATTCCCTCCCATTTAAGTGTACAGTTTAGAATGGAGAGGCGTCCTTTTTACGAGATACCCACATTCCCTCATGCTTAATTATTTTAATGAATTGTTTCATTATGACTTGGCTTGGGATTTTTGTTTACCGAGCTTTACCTTTCAACACTGACTGTGAAACATCGTGTGTCCATTAAAATATTTTGTACATGTGATAAGTAACATATTTTTCTATTTCTTCCGCATGATTTTTTAACTCAGTGAAAGCACTCTTCCATAGTATTTGATTTATTACAACAAACATGACTGAGCTAAAATCAAGTTAAAGCCTCAACAAGTGCCTACAAAAGAAAACAGTGAATTACTGAAGTCAATGAAGTGACAACATAATAATTTGGAGACATCTGCCTTGTACTACACACTACTCTAAGTATCAAAAGTATCAAGTCATTAGGAGAACTTTGAAATGGAATTCAAATTGTACAAACTCCTTGTCATTACAGATCAAACCTCTCTAGTCTGGCACTCTCTGATCTGGCAACATCTGTGGTCTAGCATTATTTTAGTGAACCAGAGGTCGGTGGCTAAGTTTCTCACAGTCCCATGAAGTTTGTTTACAACCACCAGTCCTGGCTATCAGTGTTTTATGCTGTTATTTACCTCCAAAAGTCTTCTAAGAGCCCAGTAAGCAGTGGAAGTGTTGGTATTGCTGCTAAAACATATTGACCTCCTATGGTTCGATAAATTGTCTGGTTTAGCATTGGTCAGGTCATGAGGGCGCCGGATTGGAGATGTTCAACCTGTATTAATTTTTAATGTTTCCACTCCTGCCAGTATGTTTAGTTGAAAAAAACAAAAAGGTCAAATATAAAAGATTTAATCCAAAATTGCTATTATTAATGCGACAAAAAAATTAGGATGTACAAAGCAGGGAAGACAAAAGATGACTGTAAACAGCTGGTTATGATTACACATATGATAGACAATTTTGTGTGTGGGAGAAGGAAAGAGTTTTCCAATACAACCAAGATTAAAACATTTATAAGTTGTAAATAAAAAGATATACATCTTGTACTAAACAAGTTTAGCAGCACTATAAGAATCAGTATCAACTAAAAACTGACATGATCCCCTTTTTGTTTAGTCTCAAATTATGTTGGTTTTATAGATTTCAACATGACAGTCAGATAGGGACCAATATGTTAACTACAAGAAAAACCTAATGTTTGGATCTTGAAAATTAAATTCATTAAATGCATATTTTACACATGAAAAAATATGTTGCTAGGATTAATTTAACTAGATAAGGTTTATAAGCTCTCATTACCATATCATCTGAATGCCCTATAATTTTAACCTCACAACACTGATGTCTAGTAGGGTAGTAGTCTTATCCCATTTAATAGACGGGAGCTGAGGCAGTGGGACAAAGTGACTTGCCCAAATTCACATGGGAGGTCTGTTGCAGGGAAGACACTTAAACTCAAGTCTCTAATGTCCCAGCACAGCACACAAATCACTACACCATCATTCCTAGAAGTACCTGTACTTCACAAGCCTGTGGATATTCTGGCCATGCAGTTCTTGAGTACAGGCCAAAATGGAATCCAGGCTCCCCTCCTATCACTCTCTTAAGGAAGCCTGTTGCTTTTGGAGGAGGAGCCCCAATCTATTCGCCTCTCTTCTGTCTTTCCCCATGCATTGCACTGAATAGTTCTATGCTATAAGATAGAAGATGCATGTGTATATGTCTTAAGCACAGCAAAAAAGAATACCCTATCACATTATGACAACTCCGCTGTTGCCTGGTCCCAAGTCCAGGATGTGAAAGGAGGAGGGTTGTACGTCGGGCTAGCAACCCACTACGTAAAAAAAAAACAAAAAACCTCTTGCTACAGAAACGTCAACGAAAACTTTAAAAAGCCATTAAAGGGGGTGATCAGCTGAGGATCAGCTGAGGATCGAGGCAGCAACGCCTAGCATGACGAGCAGAGATGAAAGCCGAAAGGAAGTTTCTGCTCTGATACAGTCCCTAGCGAGACCCAAGCAACAAGTGAGAGTGGCAGCATGGAACGTAAGAACCATGTACGAGACTGGGAAAACAGCACAGGTGGTGAGAGAAATGTCCAGGTACAAGATCAATATTTTGGGCATTAGTGAAATGAGATGGACTGACTCAGGGATGCTAACACTTTGTTCAGGGGAGACTGTCTGTTACTCTGGAAGGTCAGATGGACAGCATCAAGAAGGGGTTGGCATCATCATGGATATTCAGGCTAAGAAGAGCCTTCTGGGATGGGAACCAGTCAACTCTCGTATCATCAGAGCAAGATTCTTTCCCAGCTACGCCAAAACCACCATTATTCAATGCTATGCACTCACTGAACAAGGTACAGAGGAGGAGAAGGACTTATTCTATAGCAACCTGCAAGAGCAGATAGACAAGACACCTCGCCACGACGTTTTGATCGTAATGGGGGATCTGAATGCAAAAGTCGGGTCGGATAATGAAGGCTATGAATCCTGCATGGACCCAGAGGGTGTCGGCGAAAGAAACGATAATGGACAGCGTTTTGTAGATTTGTGTCTGGAGAATGGTCTGGTGATAGGAGGCACTGTTTTTCAACATAAGTCAATACATAAGTTGACCTGGATATCTCCAGATAGAAGGACTTGTAACCAAATTGATCACATTGCTATCAACCAGAAGCGGAGAAGATCCATGAGAGATGTCCGAGCACTGAGAGGAGCAGATGCCAACAGCGATCATCATCTTCTTCTTTGTAAGCTGCAGCTCAAGCTGAAATGGCTGAAAAGGACAGACAGAAAGACTGGTGGCCAGCTCTTTGACTCCAGTAGACTAAAACGTCCAACAGTGAAGATCCAGTTCACTCTAGAGCTGTCCAACAGATTGAGCCTGCTCGAAGACCTGATAGCAGATGATATTAATATCCACTGTGAGGAGATCCAGAAGGTATACCTGGAAACCAGCAAGATTGTACTGGGGTACAAGAAGAAACAGATAAGGGAGTGGATTTCAGATGCTACATGGCAGCTCATTGAGAACAGAAAGGCGGTTAAACAGCGCATACTTGCAGGCAGTGGCGAAGATAAAATAACAGCTGTACAGGTCTACAGGGACCTAAACGTTGCCGTGAAGAGAAGTGTACGAAGAGATAAGAGAGCGTATGTGGACAATATTGCCACGGAGGCCCAGTCAGCAGCAGACAGAGGTGATACTAGGACAGTGTACAAGATCACCAAGACTCTTATAGGAGACTTTACCAACAAGTCTACTGTAGTAAGAGACAAGAACGGGAAAATGTTGGTGACAGCAAAAGAGCAGCTCAGCAGGTGGACGGAACACTTCAGGGACACTCTCAACAGACCAGACCCAGAGGAAGAGGCTGACATTAGAAGTATGAACCTCCAAGTAGACATGGAATGTGGGGACATCAGTGAGCTGGAGATAGCGGACGCTATCAAACAGACGAAGGGCAACAGAGCGCCCGGGGAAGACCAGATCACTGCTGAAATGCTTAAGGCAGACCCCAAGGCAAGCGTACAAGCTCTGAAGGGTCTCTTCAATAGGGTCTGGGAAGAAGAGAGGGTACCGGAGGCCTGGAAGAAGGGCATCATTGTGAAGTTACCCAAAAAAGGCCAACTGTCCATCTGCGGGAATTGGAGAGGCATTAATCTGCTGTCTGTGCCGGGAAAGATTTTCTGTAGAGTCCTGTTACAGAGAATGCGAAAGGGCATTGAGAAAATCCTCAGGGAAGAACAGGCTGGCTTCAGAAGTGGAAGGTCGTGCACGGACCAGATCTTCGTCCTACGCACCATAGTGGAGCAGTCAATAGAGTGGAACTCTTCGCTCTACATTAACTTCATCGATTTTGAGAAGGCATTTGATAGCATCCATCACCCCTCACTCTGGAGGATTCTACAAGCATATGGGTTCCCTGAGAAGGTCATTAACATCCTGAGGGACCTGTACGCTGAGAATCAATGCTGTGTGCGACATGAAGGACAGCAGAGTGACTGGTTTCACTTGAAGACAGGGGTCAGACAGGGCTGTGTAATCTTACCTGTTATCTTCCTTGTGGTCATCAACTGGGTGATGCACAGAGCCACTGAGGGCAGATCAAGGGGAGTGCTATGGGGACTGACTGCTCGGCTTGAGGACTGTGACTTCGCAGATGACCTGGCGCTTCTCGCGCATGATCAGCAGGACATCCAAGAAAAGACTGACATTGTTGACCGGACAGCCAGAAGTGTTGGGCTCAGAATTCACCCTGGCAAGTCCAAAGTGATGAAGCTGAGGACAACTAACACCGATAAAACCACCGTCATGGGTGAAGAGTTAGAGGAAGTAAATGACTTCAGGTATCTCGGCAGTTACATCTCGGCGGACAGCAACATCGACAAAGAGATCTCCGCTAGAATTGCCCTGGTAGCGCAAGCCTTCCAAAAGCTTAACAACATTTGGAAGTCGTCACTGTTGCAGACCAGGACTAAACTGAAGATCTATAGGTCAAATGTGCACTCAGTCCTGCTGTATGCCGTAGAGACTTGGAGGACTAACAAGAAGATTTAGAGCAGACTCAGAGGTTTTGAAGGACGGTGCCTTCATCGTATCCTCAGAGTCCGCTGGGAACAGCATATTACCAACAAGGAGATAAGCCAGCACACTGGCATCAACAATGTTGTGGACGAGATCAAGCAGAGACGCTGGAGATGGCTGGGGCATGTCCTTCGGATGAGCGAAACAAGACTCCCTCATATGGCACTCAGATGGACTCCACCTGGAAAGCGTAAAAGAGGGAGGCCGTTAGGCACCTGGAGGAGGACTGTGGAGGAGGACATGAAAAGGAAGGGCACGATCTGGGAAGAAGTCAGCTGGCTTTCTCAGGACTGTGAAGGCTGGAGAAGATTCGTTGGCGCCTTATGCTCCATCAGGAGCGAAGAGGATTAATAATAATAATAATAATCACATTATGACATGTTGCTCACAAATTAAAAATCTCTCCCACCGGCTTCTCTCCCTGGAACCCAAAATAAGCCTGTCTTAGATCAATTTAAACTGTTTCTTGATTTTCCACAGTAATTCCTTATTATAATGAGTTATTTCAACTGAAACATTCCAGTAATACTGGCATTATTTTAATAGGTTCACACTGTCTAAAAAGGGTCATGGATAAAGATTTCATTTTTTTTAAAGTAGATATTTACAACCTTGATTATGGAGGACACAATCTCCATGAACTGTAGGATTTTTGTTAAACTAAATGTGATTTTATTTTTTTCTTTCCTCTTCATTATTCTATATTTTATTACTCAATTACTCCTGCATTGTAAACTACTTCCACTCAGTTTCATTATATACTACACAATAATACTTTATGAATATATTATTTGTCACTGACAGTTTTCATATCACAGCAGTGGAGTTTCTATAAAAGTGCAGGAATTGCCTGGCTATTTTTGGAGCATCAAGCTGAACTTGTTTCATATTGGAATTCATTTTCTTTGTAATGTTTTCCATGGAGTGGCTTTCAATGTTTCAATCTTTAATGCAAGCACCTGTTAATCTCTCCATTCCCATTTTTTTAATTATGCATAAAATCATGGAATTCCAGGACTAGAAGGCACCCCAGGAAGTCATCAAATCCTGTTATAAGGCAGGTACAAGTAAATCTAAACTATCACAACAGGTATTTGATTAACCTGTTCTGAAAAAATACCAATGATGGGATTTCCACATCTTCCCTTGAAAGCCTGTTCCAGAGTTTAATGTCTTTTATATTTAAAGTTTTTCCTAATATCTAATCTAACTCTCCCTTGCCTCAGATTGAATCTTTTCCTACTTTCACTGGACATGGGACCTCAAACAATTCAGAGTTAGTCATATTTGTGTAACAAACTCACGCATGTTGGTCCACCAACCCTCCTCCACACAGCCTTCCATAACAACAAATGTAGTGATCAAAATAAACTTCCTGGGACAGAGACTGTGCTCTCTATGTGCTGTACTGCACCAAGCACTGCCAGGAAATCTAAATATTATTAGTTAAAACAACATTTTAAGAAATTAATTCTCCCCCTCATTGAGGCAACACTTCAAAAACAAACAAACAAACAAACAAACAAACACACAAACAAAAAAACCTTAAAAATACCCACTTTACCCACAATGTCTCCAGAAAATCCAATCATTCCCCCATCTGAGGGTTTATAAAAATGTTTACCTAATTTTCCCTACCTTTGCAATGCTAACTTCTGACAAGGAGTAGGAAGTAAAGTGCTGACATACAAACTGTTCCACTATTCTAAGATTTCCAAGACCAATCCTTTAGTAACAAGGGCCTCAAACACTTAAGATAAGCAAATATATAGATAAGCAGGGGGTATTGTTTAGCTCATTCCTTCTTTTTTTTCTGATACATGCTACTTGTGTACTTTTTTCCTGAAAGACTACTAAAACTTTTCACCTTTCTCTTATTCTATTACTTATACCTTTCTTTTATTACTCATACCACAGTAACACCCAAAATCTAAAGGATATAATCTCTGTCCTGATACACTTACAATCTAGAACACAAAAAAAGCAGATCAAAGTTGCTAAAATGCACCATAATGTACAGTACAATTAGCAGAAGCAGGTTAGCCACTGGCATCTGTATTGCTATTTCCATATTAATGTAATTATGGTTAAGGAACTTGTTTTGGAGGATTGAGCTTGTTTATGTTATTTTTATTTTATGTTGTCCATCTAATTAGTCCTAACATCCCCTCTTCCTAGTCCTATTTATCTAGAAAATTTCTTTTGGGCACTACAGCAGAGTGGATCATCAGGTACTTTTCGGCTGTGTCTACATTGGTGCGATCTTGCACAAAAGCAGCCGCTTTTGTGCCAAAACTTGCTGCATGTCTACACTGGCCACGAGTTCTTGCGCAAGAACACTGATGTTCTAATGTATGAAATCAGTGCTTCTTGCACAAGAACTATGATACTCCCGCTCAGGAATAAGCCCTCTTGCACAATTGTTCTTGCGCAAGAGGCCAGTGTAGACAGGCAACATGAATTTCTTGCGCAAGAAAGCCCTATGGTTAAAATGGCCATCAGAGCTTTCTTGCGCAAGAGAGCGTCTACACTGGCATGGCTTCTCTTGCGCAAAAGCACATCTCTTGCGCAAAGGCACATGCCAGTGTAGACGCTCTCTTCTGGAAGAGTTTTTGCACAAGACCTCTTCCGCAAAAGAGTTCTTGCGCAAAATCATGCCAGTGTAGACGTAGCCTTATTGAATTTATTAGTATGCCTCAGCACAGACTTGTAGCATGTTAGGACCAAATTTTGATCTTAGATGCACAAACTGTCTTTCACAGAACTCCCTTTGAGTTGTGTTCCCTGAAGTCAAAATTTGGCCTGGAGTTTTTAATGTACTTGCATGACAGAGCACTCAGCCTTTGTATATATTGCATGCAAACAACTCTCTCAGCACTCAAAAGTTAAATTTTGATACATGCTTTAATAACTTGATAACATTCTATTTTTTCCATGTAGGGTGAACATTTTAACCACTTTGGGTACAGAGTTAGGTCACGTCTACACAGCAAGGCTAAAGCCGAACGAAATAAGCTATGTAACTTGAGCTACATCAAGCTATTTCGACTTAAGCTATTCAATTATTTTGGCTTTTGGTGCTGTCTCCACATTAGGAAGTCCGAGTTAGAGCACTTTTGCTCCAACTTCCCTTACTCCTCGTAAAATGAGGGTTGCAGGAGTTGGAGTAAGAAGTTCTCCAGCTGGACATTATTTTGACATTATGTCAAAATAATTGTTTGCTGTGTAGATGCAGACTATGTTATTTTGGAATAATGTCAGTTATTCCAAAATAACACTGCTGTGTAGACATAGCCGTACAGACTTGCAAGTTGCCATTCTCAAGCAAAAAAAACCCTTAAAAAACAGGCTGCAATGTGAAACTGCTGAGCTGGAATTCATATGCAACTTTGACACCATCAGAATGGGTCTGAATTAGGGTTGTTAACTAGCAATTAATTTACTAGTCAAGTAGTTGATGGAATTTCCATCGACTACTTGACTAAGTTGATAGGCACTGCCATATTCCTCCTTTGAAATGTACAAGAGCCCCAGTGGGAAGGGCCAGCGGGAAGTCCTACTGACTCCGAGCTCCACACAGGTGCTTCGTGCTTCTGCACCACGCGGGTGCTTCTGCAGGACCGGATTAAGGCATGGGCTAGCCGGGCAGCTGCCCAGGGCGCCAACCTATGGGGCGCCTGATGGCAGCTGTAAGGGGTGAGCAGCGCCCCTTATAGCTGCCATCAGGCGCCACACGACCAGCTCCCGGGTCACGGACTGCAGAAGCTCCCAGCGGCCACCCTGCAGCGACTGCCCGGGACGGTGGCCGCATTAACCCCCGCAGCACTGGCCAGCAGCGCCCTTCTCCGCAGGGCCCTGCATGGCCAGGCTCGGCCCACCCCGGGCGGCGCGCCAGCGACGCTAGCCGGGCTGGGCCGGGCATGTGCGTCCTGACACCACCAGCTCCACGCACCCTCCCCCACGCGCCGGGCGGGGGCTGGGCCGCGCATGCACCCTCCCCCAACCCAGGGCACAATTAAATTGTCTGCCCGGGGTGCCGGAATGGCTCAGTCCGGCCCTGAGCCCGGGGTCAGCTGGGGAGTCCCTAGTTGATCCTGGGCTCCAGTGGCAAAGCGATGGGAAAGGTGGGGGGGCACTTTCCCCCAGGCGGGCACCAATTTAGTCCCCCTCCACTCCCCCTGTCATCCTTTGCCTCTCCTGCTGCTCCTCCTCTGCCTGCCGCCACCAGATGGAGCCTCCTCCCTGCCTCTCCACCCCCAGCCCGACCCTCCTCCATCTCTGCTGGCAGGTTAGTGTGTGTGGGGGCCTGTCCCCAAACTGGAGGGGGTGGGTAAAGACGCGATACAAGCTCTCTCCCCATCCTCCCAAGGTCGGGCTCAGCTGTGCACCAGGTTCGGGGCCCCGTCACATGGCAGTGGCAGGGTGCAAATTTTGCCTTTACCCCCGGGCACATAACACCCTCACTACACTTCTGCCAGGCTCCAAGCTGCTTTTAAATGCCCACAAATCCCAGGGTCAGCTGGGGAGTTCCCAGCTGATCCTGGGCTACACCCAGTATTTCAAAGCGGCAGTGCCACACTGAGCCCGGGACTGGCACTGCCACTTTGAAGTACCCCTTCTTCTCCCCTCTTGCTGCCTCTATCTGATAGAAGCAGCAAGGGGGGAGGCGACTAGTCGACTATCCAATAAGCAGTTGCTTATCAGATAGTCATCTTTAACGTCCCTGGGAATGGCTCTGTCATAACAAAAGATAATTTCTCCCTTTAGGTATTCTCACCTTCTTATCCATATCAATCCTGAAATTAGCTCAGTTGTTACATTCCCATCTATGTATTCCTACCACCGGTTTCTTTTTTCTTTCACTTCATTCATCTGACAAGTGAGTTGCAACTCATAAAAGCTCATACCATTAAAAAAAAAGCCACTGGACTCCTTGTTTGTTTGTTTTTTCCAGAACCAAGTATCAAATCATATTCCTGGAAAACAAGAGGTCACCTGTAAAATGTTGATGTGACTTGTCTATAATCACACAGAATCTCTGTGGCAAAGCCAGGGATAGAATACAATATTCAAGGATGACATTCAACAACTTGAAACAGATGACACCATCTTTCTATTGAAGCAGTTCCCCGACTCATTCACACCACTTTCAGCTTCTTCTGTACATGTAGTCACATTAACTACACTGCTTTGAGCACCATCCATCCTATGGATAGTGATTGAACTGAGAATCCTATTGAAAATAGTTTATGAACATGTAATTAATATATCGTAATATTTATGCATATCTAGGGTATGTGAAATGAAAAAAATTATAATCTGGGGGTTAGACTGCAGTTAAATTTCCAACATTCACCCCATTTCTTTTTAACTGAATGTTTCCATTGATCTAGTCTCCTTCACTGCTCATTTCAGAAGTCTAGGTCTCAGTTAATTGGAAAAAAGCTGGATTCAGACAGCAATAGGCAACTAGTTTGGAAAAAGTAAACAGATACCAGTTGGACAGTTACATTTTAGTTGTGTTCCTGCATTTCTTGTTATGTTTGGAGTTAGAACTACTCAATACCAAGACAGCATATTCTTCAGCTATCTCTACTAACCAGAAATAAAATTATCAAAACTGTTCAAGAAGATTTTTTTTTTTTGGCTGAGATTTCTAGCCACATTCTTCAGACTGAAGAGATTTTGAAAGGATCTGTTCTTAAGGATCTAAACTTTTGCCCAATTATCTGACCACATCCATCACTAATTTAGATAAAAATCAGCAACTCATCGTGAACCACAACCAGTTTTGTTTTTTGAACAAAGGCAAAATTTCTAAAGAAAGCACAACTAAAAAAGTGTTCAAGAATATAATATTGGAAAAGTGTCTTCCAGGAAAGGATTTGATAGTTGTAAAAGAATCTTTGCACAGCGATTATCTTTTCTTCCATTTGTGGGGGAGGAGGGAAACAGGTGAGGGTTATAGTACCAGGGATAAAAAGGGGTTTGGGATATATAGAAAAGTTTAAAGGAATTTAGGCACTTCTAGTTCACTGAGCTCAGAAATTTTTGAGTAGAGGTGCAAAAAGAAATCCCTTTTTCCCCAAAGGTCTTATACAGTGATTTTGCAACTTGTTGACCCAAATGTATAAGGCTGAACTCAGGACAATGGGTTACAGCAAGTGTAATTTATCCATTGACCATTTTTCCTCACCATCCTTCACTGTGCACTGCTGATTGAGTTTAATTTGTGCCAAATGAAAGAATTTTGTGTACTGGAAACTTCCTTATTTCTAGCAGAGTCCTGAAAATAAACCTGCTAAAAGCGGACGATTTTAATGTACTTGGTGGAAAGCCAGAATTTGATGGTTTCCATAGTAACATTTTGGGATGGGAAGCCAAGCGGGAAGGTCTGTTCACCTACCTAAACTTTTCACACAATTCTACCTTCCACTTTGCTGAAACGGTATATATATCTCAACTCACTGGGTAAGTACAATAAACAAAAAAGAAAACAAATGCCAAATACCTTAGCAAAGCTCTAGGCAGAGGATTACTATCCCATTAAAGCACACAATCTCAAGTGAATGGAATTAATTTGTACTTTAAAGATACTCACTGACATTACATAGTGTCTGAAATGTCTTGATTCCCCCCTTCCCTTTTCTGTCCTTAGTATGGATGACATAGGACGTAGGATATCTTAGTTTCGGAAAGATGGGGGAGGGAGGGAGTGATGCCAGACATTGATTATGATCTGCATAAAACTATAAAGCTACTTAGTATTGCTACTCAGTAAAGCTACTTAGTATTGCTAAGACTATTTTATACACGCTTCTATTCTCCCAGGGACGAGTCAGAGAACTATATTATATCTTAGGTGTACAAAGGAGTGGGAGTTGTCATTGGATATTTAGAAACACACATTGAAAGCAGCATTCATGGAAGCGTCAATTTTCATGGATACTTCTCATTCTAGATTGATCATAATAATATAAAGCATATTATTCTTATTGAAATGAAGACTGTGTAATACAACAGTAGCTGTGACTGACCATACTGTAACAGTTCCGGTCAGTGGGAGGCCACAGTGACTCACTACAAGTCACCAAAGTTTGGGGCCTTAGGCCTGACTGCAGGCCGAATATCTGTTCTAGAGACTATGCCCTTGTTCGGGACAGGGCAGCAAATACACAGTTGAGCAGTTTATGAGCCCAGGCCCTGGGTCAGGGCAGGGCAGCAAACAAACAGGTAGTTTTCTGGTTTTAGAGCTCAGGCCTGACTGCAGGCCAAGCCAGAATTTGGGAGTCCAGACCCAGCGTGAAGTGGGCCAGCAGTTTATAAACAAGCGTTTCACACACAGTTAAATAATCCAAGTAGTTCAAAAACCAGGCCTGTCTACAGATTGAGCCAGGGGTTGGGTCTCCTTGCTGGCAGAGAGCTGACAAGTGCA
The DNA here is from genome assembly GCA_019425775.1 of Rafetus swinhoei. Classification (NCBI taxonomy): domain Eukaryota; kingdom Metazoa; phylum Chordata; order Testudines; family Trionychidae; genus Rafetus; species Rafetus swinhoei. The sequence goes on from CM033424.1 coordinate 122,422,378, forward strand.
GGGGTTTCTTCCTTTATGGGGGAACTGACACCTAAGGCAAGGGGTGACAGAAGGGATTCAGGCCCACCGGCTCCACTGCATCCCAGACCAAGGCCCTGACAGTGGCTGCACAGCGGCCACTGGGTCAGTGGGGATTCAAACTGCAACACGCCAACCAGGTCTGTGGGTCAATGGGGATCCAAGCCACAACATACTGCCAAGCTGACCTCCATCTCCTCAGCCGCCCCAGGGTCGACTATCCCTGGGCTACTTCTCTGTTCCCCCTGTGGGCCTATGTAGCTTAGCTGCTGCTCCTTGGGATCATGTGGGGACGGAGGCGCCAGCAGCATGTCTATAGGCTCCGGGGTCCTGTGCAGGTAAGAGTCCCAATGGTCCAGCCCACTCGTGTGGGCCTGGCAACGGTCCTGGGGGTCCGGGTAAATCTGCGGGCCTGGGCAGCGGCCTCCACAGCCTTGTTCAGTTATCCGGATCCGGCAGTGGCAGTGGTAGTGGCAGTGGTGGCCTAGGCCAATGCTCAGGGCCTGGCAGTGGCCCGGGAGGCCCAACCCAGTCCTCCCTCTGAGGGCTCGTGGCAGGGCCTTCCTCCTCTGGGGATGGGGATCAGCCTCTGTCCTGCTTGGCAGCTGAGCTCCAACTGTGCTTGGAGCTCCTCTCTTTATACCTCCGACTCCACCTTTCTGTTTCTTGTGGGCGGGGCTGTGTGGTTCTGGCACTGCTCACCAAGGGGTCTTTGGGAGAGTTTCCTCCTCTGGGTCAGCAGGAGGCCATGCTGAGTCACTATACATACAAATATCTTATTTGTTCCCTAATATAAAAGCACAATGAAGACAACTTCCTATGTATGCTCTAAATTAGTTAACCTCCACCTTTAGATGTTTGCTTTAATTCCTATTTTAATATTAAATTACATATTTACTGTTGCATTTAGAGACTGGCTATAATTCTCTCCTGTAGAGGTAATACCAAGTCAATAGATGATATGGACAGCATATAAAAGGGAAGCAAGTTATGGAAACATCCCCACACCCGTTGAAATGACCTTGGAAAATATTTTTGTGAGGCACTCGTAGGCCTTATTAAATTGTAATGCAGAGAAAAGTATCACAAATTAACAGCAATGTTGGAAAATTTGTATCCTTTGAAAAATACTCAGCACATGATATGGTCTTTTAAAAACGTATCCATGCACTAATTTATAGCATTGTTATATAGGCGTGAATGATGTTGGTAAGGAAGAAATCTGAACAGACTGTTTTTCTAAATCCTGATTCTACTATCAGGTATACATTTCTCATCTCTAAAAGTGTGTGGGGGTTTTTTTTTTTTCATTTTGAATCACAACTATACAAGTTATGTGTCTGGAATGAGGACTTACCCTTCAATTGTTTAAAACCTATATCACTAACATTAACATGACATTTCCACTCCCCTCCTTCTAATCAATCTATTGATATCAATTGCTACTCTAGATTTCTCTTCAAATTCACACGGTAAAGACCAGGAGAGAAATGATGACATTTACAGACTTTTTTTTCCTTTCTATTTGTGCTGACGAATGTCAGGGAATATGTGAATATGAAAGAAGAAGAATCTATTTGTCGAATGCTATTATAGTTGCACGTGTGCAGACACACAATTTGTATTGGGAGTGCTGATTCAAGGAACATATTTTAAAGCAACTACATTCTGTCTTGCAATCTACCTTGGCACAATTGCTACAAAACATGAAAAGTAGTCTTGAAACACTAAGATTGATGCTGTGGTAGTCTGAACAGTTTTATATGCATTTTTCTAAATATAGGATCTTTCAGATTATGGAAGCCAAGAGCAGTGTGTCTGAGAATTATTCATCTCTCCCAGTCTCTGAGGTGAATCTGCTGATCAAGAAGGAACTAATATAAGACAGACCTCTGTTCTGATAGAGTAGGTTCCTAAACAATTGTAAGGATGCTAATTCCTTCATATGCTTGCAGTGAAATCTGAATGCTGCAGGACAGATCATTTCCAAGATTTTGGGAAATTTCCAGCAATCTTGTGTGATTGGACAGCAATAGCTCAGATTAACTGCTTCAATCAATTATCACATTCACAATAGGATCATGTATTGAGTTAAAGAGCTAGTTTTTTCTAATTGAAAATGTCTGATTAGAAAGCAAACTGTGGGACGGGAGACTGTCTCATCCTCTATTTTATAGATGTCTATGCACATTGATCGTACTCAATAAATAACAATGTAAATAACGACTAACATTTTATTTTCATTACTCATTTATTCAACATTATTCATTACTCATTTGTTTAACATTTTTTACTAGCTCTCATAATTACCTGGATTCAAATGTCCACTGGAGTTGTGGAAGTGGTCTTATTTTAATGCTGCATTAAAAGTTCACCTCAAAATAAACAAAAAGGTTGACACTAAGAGTGGGCCAGCCCCAGAGTAGCAAAATGTTAACAGGTATGTATTGAAGTATATTGGAAGAATATTAAAGAAGTTCCCGCTCACAGGGGGAGGGCAGGAGCCACACACCCTCCCCCCTCCCTGCAGGGTCAGAACTGCGAGGCCTACACCCCCACAGGGGGGAGGGGTGACCAGGATCCGCACCCCCAGCCCCATCACACACCCCCTCAGCTGAGACCCTGCACCCCAGCTCACTCACTCGTACCCCCCAACCTGAGACCCAAGGTTTATATTTAACTTTGGATGCAAGCAGCAGTCACTTTTTTTTCTACTGTACTATTCAAATGCACCTAAACTAATAGGTCAATGAAGTCAGTAAGACTCTCACCATTTATTCAATGGGATGTGCATCAGGCTCATAACCAAGGAGCTTTTCATCAACTAGGAGGAACTGTATGGGTGTTTGTAACTGCCCAGAACAAAGAATGATTGTCACTAAACTTAAACTTCTCTTCTAGGCAAGAAGGGAGGTCCGAATTTGAAATGTGGCCAAACTGTGACCTCAGACACATGAGGACATAGTCAGGATAATTCCAGTGAGTGACAGTAGAATTTAGCTCACTGTGTTAATATAGTGTGGAATTGCAAAGCTGGAATTCGTATGCAAACTTGACACTCTCAGACTGGGTCTGAATAGAGACTGGGAGTGACTAGCTCCCAGAGAGTAATTTCCCCCTTTTTTGGTATTTTCACCTAATCAACTAATGGGAGTGAGCCACATCCACCCTGATTTAATTGGCCTCATTGGCACTGATCCTCCACATAGTAATGTAACCCCCTTTTTCCTCCCTGTGTTACTCAGGAGCAGGCCACGTTCACCTGTGTGCCTGGGAGCCTGATATTTTTGTCATAAAAGGAGATCCTGGGTACCCCAGTGGTGATGACAGACTTCAAAGAGAAACTGTGGAGCTACAATTCATTTGCAAATTTGACACTATCAATTTAGGATTAAACAAAGACTGTGAATGGCTAGCCAACTACAAAAGCAGTTTCTCCTCTCTTGGGGTACGTCTAGACCACAAGCCTCTTTCGGAAGAGGCTTTTTTGAAAGAATCTTTCAAAAAAGCCTCTTTCAAAAGAGAGCATCTAGACTACAGCCAGTACTTTCGAAAAAGCGAGACGCTTTTTCGAAAGAGAGCACCCAGGCAGTCTGGATGCTCTCTTCTGAAAAATCACAGTTTGCATTACACAGCGCATCTTTTCAAAAGAGCACTTTCGAAGAAAGGCGTTCTTCCTCGTAAAATGAGGTTTTCCACGGTCGAAAAAACTGCCACGTTCTTTCAATTTACTTTCAAAAGAATGTGGCAGCAGTCCAGACGCAGGGAATTTTTTTTTTCGAAAAAAGGCTACTTTTTTCGAAAAAAAACCCTGTAGTCTAGATACACCCTTGGTGTTCACACCTCCACATCAGCTAATAGAAAAGGGCCACATCCTCTCTGAATGAATTGACCTCGTTTCCTCTGGCCTTCCTCTTGATTGGTATTCCTTTCTTTTCATGTGCCTGCATCTGGAATTTCCACTATATGCATCTGACAAAGTGGGTCTTTGCCCACAAAAGCTTATGCTCCAATAAATCTATTAGTCTAGAAGGTGCCACAGGACTTCTTGTTGTTTATCCAGTGGTGATGCTGGATAGTTGGGGATCCCCTGTCTTCCCCTTTCCTGCCGTCCCTTGCTTCTAAAGGAATACACAATGCAGTGCCTCCACCTGGCTGGCCCCTGTACACACTTAGGCTACGTCTACACTGCAGGATTCTTGCGCAAGAACTGTTTTGCACAAGAGTTTCCACACAAAAATTCTTGTGCAAGAGCGCGTCCACACTGCCATGTGCTTTTGCGCAAGAGATGTACTTTTGTGCAAGAGCGTCCATGGCAGTGTGGATGCTCTCTTGTGCAAGACAGCTCTGATGGCCATTTTAGCAATAGGGGTTTCTTGCACAAGAAACCCCTGTTGCCCATCCACACTGCCTTCTTGTGCAAGAGCGCTTGGACAAGAGGGCTTATTCCTCGTGGGGAGAGGAATAACTCTTGTGCAAGAAGCCCTCTTTTCCAACGCTTTACTGTAAATTTACTTGCGCAAGAACGTGTGTGCAGTGTGATGCTCCACAAGTTTTTGCACAAGAACAGCCATGGTGTGCCTAGGGAGCCTCCAGCAATCAACTTATTCCAGTAATAATCTGGATAGAACTCCAAAACAACAATTATAAACAATATACAGCTAATTGATTAAATTAGAATTAACACACCTTTACTTCACAACTTAAAGATACAAGGTTTAACAGACAAAAAGTGAATAAAATCAATTAACAAAGTACACAGAAATAAAGGACATTTATCTAACTGACATTTACACTGCCACCATTTATTCCACCTCAGAGTGTGCATGCCTCTGGATCTGAGTCCCAGTCGCTTGCATGAGCATGCTTGAAGATCTGCAATTGCAGTGCAGACAGCACTGCAGGTTCTCTGTGTGTCAGTCCAGGCAGCAACAACTGTAAAATTCCTCTGCCACTGGCCCAAGCCCCACCAAATACCCACAGGTCTGGTTCACTGGGCAGATTATTCTGCCTCCCTTTGGATAATCACCAACAGCCCCTGAAGCAGCCTGCTAGATCCAAACACCAGCAGGCTCTCAGCAGCAGGCTCTAGCTTCCAGCAGCAGCTCCTGGACTGGAAGAAGCCTCTCATCAGCAATCTGGCTCCCCTTTCCAAATTGGAGCCCCCCAACTCTCTCGATGTACTGTCTGAAAGAGGGCAACAGTTTCCCTCCTCCTTTCCCAAGGGCTCATGGGAGTTCTAGTCTCTCAGGCTAGATTACAGCATAAAAGGATCCTCCCAGTAAAAGTCAGATGCTCCAAAAGTAAAGGGAGCCTACAGTACTGTAACACTCCCATCTTTGCATATCTTATATATGGCTGTCAAACTGAAGTTTCCACTTTGTGCATCTGACAAAGTGGACTCCAGCCCACAACAGCTTATACCCAAATACATTTCAGAGGGGTAGCCGAGTTCATTGTTTTTTAAGTTTCTCCAGTTACAGACTAATAGTCTAGCAGCACCTTAAAGGCTAACAAAATACTGTATGTAGATGGTATTATGAGCTTTCATGGGTACAACTCACTTCTTCAGATGACTGAAGTATTGAAAGTCCAGATCCAAGAATAAATAAAGAAGGGGGGGGAGGAATTTGATTGTTCAAGTTACAAGAGGCTGATAAGAACAATTTGCACCTCTATAAGTACCCATTGTTTGTTTAGTTGTTTAAGTCATTAGAATGTGGAAGGTAGTGTGTAAGCCAGTCCATTTCTTTATTCATTCCTCCCTGATAGGAATCAAACTTGTAAATGAAGTTAAGTTCCAACCCTTCCCTTTGTATTTGGCTTGTGGAATTGGAATTTATTCTTGGATCTGGACTTTCAATACTCCAGTCATCTGAAGAAGTGGGTTGTATCCACAAAAGCTCCATGTACCAACTACATGTTTTGTTAGTCTTTAAGTTGCTGCTAGACTATTTGTTGTTTTTTAAGTTTTTCCAAACAAATTTGTTAATCCTTAATGTTGCCACAGGACAACATTCTTGTTGTTTTTATATTAATGTAATTGTTCGTTACTTCTTTATATTTATTGCCTTTGGTATTTTCTCTCTTATATATGTCTGTTGTTTAGTATCATCTCATGCTTGAACTGTGGGATATTATCTGAATAAATTAATAAAGGTTTACTTCAATTAAGCTGTAAACTTTTCATTAACAACTGAACTGAGGACTTAATTAACACCAACACAAGCTGTTGTCAGAGTAAAGTGAACGCCACTATGAAGCAAACATATTAGTTAAAATGCAAGTTATTACAATAGCAGGGTTTTAAATATATCACATTTTGATATCCAGAGGCTAACTGGGGATTATAGTGTGTCAAATATAACTGCATAGAAGTTTCACAGTGTTTAGTGTATCCTCTTGCTTTCAATAATGCCATTTATCTCTGTGTATACTTAACCATAAAAATAAGAAAAATGATGATGTAAAAATGGACCTTCTGAGTCAATAGATCTACTATTTGGATTATATCTGCTCACTTTAGTGTAAAATAGTTTTCTTCTGTTCGTTTTAGCACTGCAGAGCAAAAATAACAAATGGAGTGTTAGTTTGATTCTGTTCCATTTTGAGTATCAGAATTCCTACTTAAATTTCAGTTACAGAATATGCATTACTGGTTATAATGTGTAAACTCCCCCTTCCCCACAAAAAAAAGAACAATAATCATTCCTTAAATATTAGATGAAAATATTTTGATCAAAACTAAACAGATTAGTGAACTTCAAACTTAGATTTTAGTCAACAAAAAAACATCTCCAGGTTTTCCCATTCCTAGATGGAAGCATGTCATAGAGGCACATTTCATGCTATTGCATATCAGAATACAATTTTGAATCTTTCACATCTTCAAGATGTACTGATGAGAAATTCTATGGTTTAAACAAAATTGTAGGACATCCCATACCTTACTTCTTTTTCCTTAAAAAAAAAAAGCCTTTCAGAAAATTCTTCATACATTCAGTGAACAATATGTGAACTTTACAGAGGGTTCTCTTCATCCATCAGTGAAATACATTCACATTTGTAAAATAAGACAACTCTAAACAGTGCACACTATTTTAAAACAGGAATTGGATAATATTAATATCCAATTGATTCTGAAGGAAGAATTTTATTTGGTTAGAAAATAATTAATCAAGTTAGGCAGTGCACTCCTATTCATGCAAAAAGTTTTATAATGATCAGTGAACCAGTTAATCAGACTTGTACTGAAATCCAAAGAAGGCAACTCTGACAACTTATTACTCTTATCTATCTAGGTTTGTTCTGGCAAGAGTCTCCGGATGGTGCAATTATACACAATGTCTTACAAGTTTTATTTCTTAGCAGTTGAGCTGTGAACAATTTTTAAAGACAAGCACTATTACTGTTAGCTCTGAGATGTAGAAATCTCTTTGAAGGAGATGTTACAAGATGTTACAAAATCTTTCTTTCTAGAATCAATTCTTGAGTTATAGTTGTTCCTTGTGATGCAAGTAGTGGTATTTTGGGTTGAGATCTCTGAAGGAGGGGTTGTTTACGCATAGTTTGTGATTATTTCAATTTAAGAACACACATAAATAAGAGTTACATTATGAACATTCCAAACTTCACCTCACTGAATTCTCCTCCAATGGGGAACCAATCTGCAAGGCCTCCTCTTCATACTGTGAACAAATATATGTGTGTGTGTGGGGGGGGGGGGGGGAGAAGGGGGGAGAAGCCCTTTGTTTTGAAACATTTAGCACTGGAAACATTAGACAATTATCATAGGGAAGGCTTTTGAAATAAGAATGATTTTACCTTGCTTCTTTCAGGAAGGGTGAGGTCTTTACCTCAGGATGGGAAGAAAGAAATGCTACTTGCAAAAGTGTCCCTGAAGACACTAGGTGTTGACTGGTGCTGCTTATCCAATGCTACCATCCTCCAATTATACTTAGCTAGTGAGCAGAGTTCCTTCTAACTTGCCTGGCAGCACAGCTTCACAGGTGATTAATCAGCCCCACCCAATCAGTCAGCTCTGTGCCTCTGACTGGTTGGGGCTGAGTAATCACCTCTGAAGCTCTGCTGTCCTGCATCTTAGAGGGAACACTACTAGTGAGATCTAACAATCACAGGATTGGGTGATAAAAGTGCATACTGTATCCCCCTCCTCCAATTAATGCATATCAAAGTATCTAGGGTCCTTTGGCTTTCACACTTTAATGATAAAGACCAAATACCCCTCCCCACCAGGTGTAATGTTTTTTAAGATATTTGCTTTCAGGCAGGGTATCAGGTCACTAAAGCTAATCACAAAATGAATAGTTCTTACTCCAGGGCTGACTGACTTTAATTTTTCTTTGTGCTCTTGTTCATAAGAAGATTCAATAAACATTCAAGTTTAAAAGCTCAGTTATTTGCAGTACTTCTTGATTTGTTTTTATCTATTACACACGTAATGTGCCGTATATCACTTACCATACACGTGATTAAAGATTAAAGTTTTATTTTTGCAGTATGTCAACATTTTAATATAAAGTAAATGACAAACATAGTAGGCCAGATAATCAGCTGCTGTCAATGGTTAAACTCCAGCAAAGTAACTGAGGTCCTTAGCTAAAAATCTACTTTCTTAAAAAAGAAAAAATATTTTTGAAATCTTGTTTTTGTTCACATTGAATAAATATACCAAAATATGTCATGCAGTTATGCATTTTTCACTTGGAATGATCAGCATAATACATTCTTAAATAAAAGTCATGGTCATAAAATACAATGAAAAGCTTTGGGTGCCATATGTGAATGAATGAAACAGAAGAAAGAGGAAGGATCAATATTGGTGAAGAACCACAGGGTAGCAAATGCAAATCTGAGTCTTGCTGCAAATAGACATATAACACTGGCCTTTCTTCGTATTCAGTTATGTTTAATTTCTTCCATTTCTCCATCACTTATTCAGCAGTTTCAGCTAGGGATGTGAAAGGTTAACAGGTTCCAGTTAACTGGTGGGGGCTGGAGTAACTCCCTGCCCACTGAAGCAGCCCCTGTCTGTGGTGGGTCTGAGTCATGCTGCAGGTAGGGCCTGCTCTGATGGGACCAGAGCAGCCCCCATTCACTGAGGGAGGGGAGATTGCTCCAGCCTGTCTGTGGTGGGTGGGGGCAGAAACTGCTTCTGCCCAACCAGGCTGAAGTTCTCCCCCTGCACGTCCGCCCTTTATTTGACTAATGGGTTAAATGTTACATTTAACCGGTTAACCAATTAAACAGAATTTTACATCCCTAGTACGAACACCACAAGCTCAGAAATAATGAAAAATAAGGAAATTAAAAATAGAATAAACCATTAATTATTATTTATTATTATCATCATCCTTTTATTTGCTGATATAGTACAACATACTGGGGTCATATGTTTTAGTTTCTCTCCACAATCATGAATGCTAGAAATTTACTCCCCACTCCTCCCCCCCACACGCACACTCTCTACATTAAAGCTGAGATATGGATATAATCACATGATTTCAGGAGCATGAGTTTTCAGAAAAAAAATCATAGACACTGTGAGACTCATAAAATCGTGAGATTTAAAACATTGGCTAATGCTAGTGAAACAGTGGATGAAGGTTTTTCAGCTAGGTTTCTCATGTTTTATAATGAATAAAAAGAGCTACATAATTTTAAAATTATTTTATGTCTCTTTAAAACTGAAATTGATTTTTTAAAATAAAGGAATGCAAGGCAAGAATTAAAATGAGTAATATACCAGACAATTTTGGCACTGTTTACACAGCAGGAAATATGAGGGAGCACTCTTCCTCCAACTTCCCTTACTTCTAATAAAATGAGGGTTATAGAAGTCAGAGTAAGAAGTCCTCCAGCTCGACAATATTTTGACATTATGTTGAAATAACTGCTTGCTGTGTAAACACGGACTATGTTATCATATATATAGTAGCTCATTGTCTGTGCGTCTGTAATGCTGACGTACACGGCCACGCCTCCTGGCCGTGTATGTCAGCGTCCCGCCCCCCTTCCCCTCCCTCCGTAGCATGCTGCGCCGCTCAGCTGGGCCCCGGCAGGGGAGCAAGCGGCAGCAAGCAGCTGTTTGGGGTCTGCGCTCCCCTGCCGGGGCCCAGCTGAGCGTCGCAGCACACCACAGAGGGGGGCGGGAAGCAGAGCTGGGGATCGGGGCCGTGGGGCTGGAGGGAAGGATGGGGCCCGGAGGAAGGGGGCGGGAAGCAGCGCTGGCAGGGGGTGTCCGGGGCCGTGGGGCTCGCCGGCAGGAAGAGGGGCAGGAAGCAGAGCTGGGGCGGAATCGGGGCTGTGGGGCTGGACGGGAGGAGGGGGAGAGTGGAAGGGGGGCGAGAAGCAGACTTGGCAAGGGGAAGGGGGGTTCAGCCACTGGCCGCAGCCGGAGTCCTTCCGGCTGCGCCCCCGGCAGGCGCTCCCTTTACTTGCCAGCAGAAGCCTGGCGGGGGCAGGGCTGGGAGCCACTCCTCCCGCCCGGCTTCTGCTCGCAACCAGAGGCTCCCAGCTGGGAGACAGGCCATGATTGGCACTGGAAGCCTCTGGCGGCCGGGCGAGGAGGGTGGCTGGGAGTCGGCCCCCCCGCCCCCCCGGCTTTTGCGTGTGACCACAGGGCTCCCAAAGCCAATCGCGCTCCGCCTCCCAGTCGCTCCCCCGCCAGGTTTCCCTCCGGCTCCCAGCCGGAAATTCACAAAATACCGGACATTGCACATGTACCAGACATTGCCCTGGCTGTGTAAGTCACCTCCCCGGCCCCCTCCCTCGCAGCAGCCCGGCTGAGCAGGCAGCACTCAGCCAAGCGCTACGGCCGGAGGGAAGGGGATGGGGAAGGGGAGCGGGGAGAGATGGAGGGGAGAGAGAGGCAGGAGGAGGAGGAGAAGAGAAAGGGAGAGTGAGAGGCAGGAGGGGGAGAAGAGAAAGAAAGAGACAGAGAGAGAGGCAGGAGGCGGAGGAGAGCTGAGAGAGAGGGGGGTAGGCAGTAGGAGGAGAGAGAGAGAGAGAGAGAGAGAGATGGAACGAGTGCGCTCAGGAGCGAAGACCTGAAAATCCCATCTTATGACAGGCTAATTGGCTAGTTTCAGAATAACACTGCTGTGGAGACATACACAGAGAGATGTAGCTGGATTGACCTAACATTTTATTGTAGATCAAGCCTAAATGTTATGTAAGCTAGCAATGGAAGAAATTCTAAATCTTACTGGATCTTCAAATTAAACTTCTCATTTGAAGATTAGTGCTTTTACTTTTTCTTTTTTCCACTTCTTTCTGATTAAATAGGCTGTCAGCAGATCAGCTACTAAAAGGTTGTCTCCAAAACCCACAAACCTTAATTACTGGGTTGAGGCACACCTATCTAAGAGCTAATATTCAGCATGAGAACTAATGAATACAGAACTTGCTAGTCAGAGACTGGGGATGAGGTGTAGAGGCACACCTACAAGCTGTCATCCGTGTTTGGAAGCTAAAACGGACTACTCTACCATATCTGTTCCTAAGCAGCAGGCATCAGAGTGAGGAGGACAGTCTGGGGTGTTGAATGTGGGAGAAGCTGGTGTCTGGAATAGAACCTCTGCAAGGCTGTCATTTCTTTTTCTTTCTTTCACTGAGCTGAAAAATCTTTTGAGCCACATTTTAAAAAAATCAGGGAGTTCAGTGCATTTATAAAGTTCCTTACTAATGTCTACGAGAAGTGGAAGGAAAAGTATTATCTCTGATGCATTGCATTAAAACTTAAGACATAATTGTTCTCATATAGAAAAGTGTGCAATTTTACAAGACTAATTTATGTGTTTATTTATGCGAGATAAGTAATATGATGTGCCTGCCATTCAGCAGGATATAGTGGATAATTATAAAAAGAATTTGAAAACATTCCACTGAATAAAACCAGTAAGTTCATTTGTCTGTCATTCTGTGGATCCTATTTATTTTTCTGCAGCATTTTTCTGATGACTGTTTTATAGATCATCAGAGGTGAATGTTTTGAAATTCTAGTGAGAATCACTCTCCCTAATATCCATCACAGCTGTTTAAAACCTCTCTGGAGGTTAGGCATCAAAAAGGGGGTGAGGAGTTGTGAGTGTGTGAAGAGGAAGGATGTGAAATAAATACACATAGTTTTAAAAGCCATTCAGTTGCCAGATGTATGAAATATGATAGTTATGGGGTTGGACACTATCACTTCAGTAAAACAGTACTTCTCAAAACCCCAGGTCAGAGAATTGTCTAAAACTAAATATATTTAATACAGTTTGACAGACAAGGTGCTGTGAATGCAATCTTTGCAAATAGAATCACGCACAAATTTGAATAATGACTGTAGTGATGGAGTGGTAGATGAATGACAGCATAATATGAAATGGAAGACAATGAATTGCAGTCCATGCTCTTGGCAGATGTGTTGGAAATTGCATGCAGAAAAACACCAACAGTTTCTCTGAAATTCTACCAGTGTAGCTCTCTGGTACTCAAATAACTAAATGAGCCACACTAAGATTTAACTTTCATGAATAGCACCTCACATATCCATGCTCTCACAATTACTTGGTTTCAGAGTTCCATGAGAAAAGTGAATGAATGTAAAGTGTGTTATATGGCCAATTAATCAGTGTGATTTTTTTGGCTTTTGTCAGAAAAAAAACCCAGACAACATTACATTTGGGCTCCACAACGTAGCAAAGTATCATGCATTTCTTGCACAAAGGAGAACAGGAAAAGTTCCTCTCTTTCTACAGCAAGGTCATTTTCCTGAATTTTTCAAACCCCAAGTCTTTGTTCAAGAATACTTCCTACTCTAAATTTTAGAGTATGCAGTCAGAAAACAGAAACTATACCATGTGACTTAAGTGACAAACTATATACATTATTCTGAACAAGAAACAGACAAAGGAACACCTCTGGAAGTAGATTGCAATCCTCTGTAGGCTCTGTCAATCTTTGTTGAACAAACAGGACCAACAATTTCAGGAAAGTATTACATGGTTTGATAGTATGTGCAAAAGGACCAAATTCAATGGAGAAATTATGTACAACACATATTTTAGGCTTCAGAGTCTGCTGAATTTATACAAAATTCCAAACACATAAATTGTCCAATTGCCTTTTGTTACATTCCACATTAAGAATGCTCTTGTTTCTCTCTCTCTTTTTGGCAGAGCAATAGAAACCTCAGAAAGCTGTTCAGACTTTCTGCTTGCCTCTTCCTCTGACCTTCTGTGATAAAATAAATTTAAAAAACCCACAAAAAACAAAACACGCTTAGATTCACCATTTCCTCCTTGAGGAGTAGACATTCAAAAGTTACACCTTTTTACTGGTTTTAAAAAAAATACTCTGTGCATGTGTTGTGCAAGGACAGCCTTAACGTCTGTGTCCTGGTATTCTAGTAGGGTTCCATGTTAAACAAGAAATCAAAGCAACACGATCCCTGGTAAGAGTTCAAGGTGCTCAGCAGCTCTTGCAGCTATTTAAAGGCCTGTTGGATCAAGCCTAGAATGCCAAGATCTTTTAGTTTAAGAGAGACCCTAAATGTTATGGTATGCTAAGCATAATTTTCCTACTCTGTACAAAAAGCCTCAGGTATCTTGGGGCTTCCAGTTCCAAAGTAAGGCGCCTCCTTGTGCTGAAGAGATTAATTACAGCAGGGTCGTCAATGACCAAAGTATCCCTTTCTCAATACTAGATGAAGTTGTAGTGGACCATTACTTAAGAACCTCTGAGAAAGTGTCTCTGAGGCTATGTCTACAATGCTGTTCTTTTTTGGAAAAAGGTACGCAAAGTGCAAACCACAATTTGCGTACCTTTTTCCAATTCTTTTTTCAGAAGAGGCTTTTCCAACATTTGGCCCGTCTACACGGGGCCAAATGTGGGAAAAACCTCCTCCTTTGGGAAGAGCCCTTAATCCTCATAAAATGAGGAATACAGGGCTTCTGAACAAATGCTCGTGCTTTTTCAGAAACTGATCCGAAAAAGCAGACTCGTTCCCTGGACTCAGCAGAGTTTTTCCCGGGATACCTCTGGTATCCCGGGAAAAACTCTGTAGTGTAGACATAACCTGATCTATTCCAATCTGTTAAAGCAAACTAAGGTTGAAATATTTAATCTGACAGTGCCAACACATCTTGCATTTCAAGTTCAGTGCTCACCAAAAGAAATTAAAACAACCTTTTCACTAGCTACTGAAGGATATTTGGCCTACAAATGAATAATCTAGCATTCTAGGAAAGGATGCATGTTTATAAATTCTTGTTCCATTAGAGCCATGATGACTTTTCTGATATGCCTAAGGAAAACACAAAAGTACAATAGAGTATGTATTTCATGTCTTAGAAACACAAATGGAGAGACCCTTTTTCACAGACAATTAACATTTATAATACTGTATACTTGACTTAAACACCTTTGTCCAAAAGTAAGTGACAATCCATAAACATGGAGAAATGAGAAGGCACATTACATACTGATGGAGATTAAGAGAATTTTGCCCTTACAATAAATGTTGTGCTATAGGATCTTTGCTATCCATAAAGAACAAAAAGAACTACAATTTTAAAAAGCTCATGCCCAGTAAGCAACACAGCACAAAGAAGAAGAGCGGAGACAATCAAGTCAGAGTCTGAAGACCCTAAAGTTTCAGGCAATTCTAGATATTTAAAGTCTACATCCTTCTGATTTTTCTTCAGAGTAGTGGGGCCTACTGGGCAGAGAATGGAACTGGAACTCAGGAGACATGGTTTTTCTGACAGACTCTTTCACTAACCTGCTGAGTGATCATGCATGAAGCACTTCAACTATTTGTGCCTTGGTTTCCCTTTCTGTAAAATAGGGTTAATGGTGCTGCAAAGCAGTTTGAGAACTGCTCATGATGAGCCTTGTGCAACAGCTAGATAGTATAGATACAGACATGTTACTAGACTGCTCCCTGGTGTAACTCTATTGATTACAGTGGAATTACAGAAGGGATGAATTTGGCTGTTTAGAACATAAGAACGGCTGTACTGGGTCAGACCAAAGGTCCATCTAGCCCAGTATCCTGTCTGCTGACAGTGGCCAGCACCAGGTGCCCCAGAGAGGGTGGACCGAAGACAATGATCAAGCGATTTGTCTCCTGCCATCCCTCTCTGGCCTCTGACAAACAGAGGCCAAGGACACCATTTTATCCCCTGGCTAATAGCCTTTATGGACCTAACCTCCATGAAATTATCTAGCTTCTCTTTAAACTCTATTATAGTCCTAGCCTTCACAGCCTCCTCTGGCAAGGAGTTCCACAGGCTGACTACACGCTGTGAAGAAGAACTTCTTTTATTAGTTTTAAACCTGCTACCCATTAATTTCATTTGGTGTCCTCTAGTTCTTCTATTTAGGAACTAATAAATAACTTTTCTTTATCCGCCTCTCCACACCACTCATGATTTTATATACCTCTATCATATCCCCTCAGTCTCCTCTTTTCTAAACTGAAAAGTCCCAGTCGCTTAACCTCTCCTCATATGGGACCCGTTCCAAACCCCTAATCATTTTAGTTGCCCTTTCTGAACCCTTTCCAAGGCCAAAATATCTTTTTGAGGTGAGGAGACCACATCTGTACACAGTATTCAAGATGTGGGCGTACCATAGTTTTATACAGGGGCAGTAAGATATTCTGGGTCTTATTTTCTATCCCTTTCTTAATAATTCCTAGCATCCTATTTGCCTTTTTGACCGCCGCTGCACACTGTGTGGAAGTTTTCAGAGAACTGTCCACGATAACTCCAAGATCTCTTTCCTGATTTGTCGTAGCTAAATTAGCCCCCATCATACTGTACGTATAGTTGGGGTTATTTTTCCCGATGTGCATTACTTTACACTTATCCACATTAAATTTCATTTGCCATTTTGTTGCCCAATCGCTCAGTTTGGTGAGATCTTTTGGAGTCCTCACAGTCTGCTTCTGTCTTGACTATCCTAAACACTTTGGTATCATCCGCAAACTTTACCACCTCACTGCTTACCCTTTCTCCAGATCATTTATGAATAAGTTGAACAGGACTGGTCCTAGGACTGACCCTTGGGGACACCACTAGTTACCCTCTCCATTCTGAAAATTTACCATTTATTCCTACCCTTTGTTTCCTGTCTTTTAACCAGTTCTCAATCCAAGAAAGGACCTTCCTCTTATCCCATGGCCATGTAATTTACACAAGAGCCTTTGGTGAGGGGCCTTGTCAAAGGCTTTCTGAAAATCTAAGTATACTATATCTACTGGATCCCCTTGTCCGCATGTTTGTTAACCCTTCAAAGAACTCTAATAGATTAGTAAGACAGGATTTCCCTTGACAGAAACCATGTTGACTTTTGTCCAAAAAATTATGTTCTTCTACATGCTTCACAATTTTATTCTTTACTATTGTTTCGACTAATTTGCCCGATACTGAAGTTAGACTTACCGGTCTGTAATTGCCCGGATCACCTCTAGAGCCCTTTTTAAATATTGGTGTCACGTTGGCTACCTTCCAGTCATTAGGTTCGGAAGCCGATTTAAGGGATAGGTTACAAACCACAGATAATAGTTCAGCAATTTCCCATTTGAGTTCTTTTAGAACCCTTGGATGAATGCCATCCGGTCCCGGAGACTTGTTAACATTACGTTTTTCTATTTGTTCCAAAACCTCCTTTAATGACACTTCAATCCGGGACAGTTCCTCAGATTCATCACCCACAAAGGACAATGCAGATTTGGGAATCTCCCCAACGTCCTCAGCCGTGAAGACTGAAGCAAAGAAATCATTTAGTTTCTCCGCAATGGCTTTATCGTCCTTGATTGCACCTTTTATAGTTAGATCGTCTAGGGGTCCCACAGGTTTTTTAGTAGGCTTCCTGCTTCTAATGTACTTAAAATACATTTTGTTATTTCTTTTTGAGTTTTTGGCTAGCTGTTCCTCAAAATCTTTTTTTGCTTTTCTTATTACATTTTTACACTTGATTTAACAGTGTTTATGTTCCTTTCTATTTATCTCACTAGGATTGGACTTCCATTTCTTAAAGGATGCCTTTTTGTCCCTCACTGCTTCCTTTACATGGTGGTTAAGCCACGGTGACACTTTTTTAGGTCTCTTGCTCTGTTTTTTAATTTGGGGTATACATTTAAGTTGGGCCTCTATTATGGTGTCTTTAAAAAGTTTCCATGCAGCTTGCAGGGATTTGGCTCTAGTCACTGTGCCTTTTAATTTCTGTTTAACTAACCTCCTCATTTTTGTGTAATTCTTTTGAAATTAAATGCCAGGGTGCTGGACTGCTGAGGTGTTCTTCCCACCACAGGAATGTTGAATGTTATTATATTATGGTCACTATTCCCAAGCGGTCCTGTAACGGTTATTTCCTGACCTGATCCCGCGCTCCACTCAGGACTAAATCGAGAATTGCCTCTCCCTTGTGGGTTCCTGCACCAGCTGCTCCAAGAAGCAGTCATTTAAGCCATTGAGAAATTTTATCTCTGCTTCTTCCTGAGGTGACATGTATCCAGTCAATATGGGGGTAATTAAAATCCCCATTATTATAGAGTTCTTTATTTTGGTAGCCTCTCTAATCTCCCTCAGCATTTCAATGTCAGTATCGCTGTCCTGGTCAGGTGGTCAGTAATATATCCCTACTGCTAATTTCTTATTATTGGAGCATGGAATTACTATCCATAGCGATTCTATTGAACATGTTGATTCACTTAATATTTTTATTTCATTTGATTCTACATTATCTTCACATACAGTGCCACTCCGCCACCCACCCGCCTGCTCTATCCTTTCGATATATTTTATATCCCTGATTGTGTCCTACAGATTTTCCTCATTCCACCAGGTTTCCAGTGATGCCTATTATGTCAATCTCCTCATTTAATACTAGGTACTCTAGTTCACCCATCTTATTAGTCAGACTCTAGCATTTGTGTAGAAGCACTTTAAAAATTTGCCACTGCTTATTTGTCTGCCCTTCCTGAGGCATTGGATTCCTTTGTATGCGGTTGTTTGTCTGCTCTGGCCCACGGTTTGTCCCTCTCCTCCTCTCTTTCTGACTACAGCTTAGAGAATCTCTATCAATGGATTCTCCTCTAAGAGAAGTCTCCTCCGATTTACGTGCATCTCCGCACCAATCGGCTTTCCCCATTTCTTAGTTTAAAAACTGCTCTACAGCCTTTTTAATGTTTAGTGCCAGCAGTCTGGTTCCACCCTGGTTTAGGTGGAGCCCATCCTTCCTGTATAGGCTCCTCTCCCAAAAGTGTCCCCAGTTCCTAATAAATCCAAACCCCTCTTCCTACACCATCGTCTCATCCACGCATTGAGACTCTGAAGCTCTGCCTGCCTACCTGGCCCTGCGCGTGGAACTGGAAGCATTTCTGAGAATGCCACCATAGAGGTCCTGGATTTCAGTCTCTTTCCTAGCAGCCTAAATTTGGCCTCCAGGACATCTCTCCTACCCTTCCCTACGTCATTGGTACCTACATGTACCACGACCACCGGCTCCTCCCCAGCACTACACATAAGTCTATCTAGATGCCTCGAGAGATCCGCAACCTTCGCACCAGGCAGGCAAGTGACCATACAGTTCTCCCGGTCATCACAAACCCAACTATCTATGTTTCTAATGATCAAATCACCCACTACTAACACCTGCCTCTTCCTAACTGGCATTCCCTCCCCCTCAGAGGTATCCTCAGTGTGAGAGGATACCGCAACATCCTCTGGAAGGAGGGTCCCAACTACAGGATGGTTTCCCCTCTGCTCCCATGGAATGCTCTGTTCCCTTGAGACTTTCATCCTCCTTAAGAGCACTGAGGCTCTCAGACTGGAGGTGGGACAGTACTACAGTGTCCCGGAAAGTCTCATCAACATATCTCTCTACCTCCCTTAGCTCCTCCAGTTCAGCCACCCTGGCCTCCAAAGCCCGAACTCGGTCTCTGAGGGTCAGGAGCTCCTTGCAACGGGTGCATGCATACGCCACCCGCCCACAGGGCAGGTAATCATACATGTTACACTTGCCGCAACAAACAGGATAGCCCCCACTCTGCTGCTGGGCTTCTGTCTCCATTTTTCTAATGAATAAGTTTAAGTATAAACTGGGATTCTTTTTAAACCTCTGGAATATAGATTATTATAAGAGTTATGTTTTAAAGAAGGTCAGAAGTCACTAGTGCCCTCTAACCTCCCCCTCTAACCTCCCTCTCCAAACTCCCTGTTAGCTGTTCCTGTTCACAAGCTCCCTGGTCGCTGAGTCACAGGCTTATATAGCTCTGGTAGCCCCTCCCTCTGACTGAGGCTCAGCCAATTAACAGAGGCTTCTAGATTTCAAACCTTTCAGAAGCTCCTTCAAACAAACAAACAAACCAACCAACCAACCAGACAAACACAAGCTCAGCACACAGCAAATAACTCCCCCACACACAAACACACACTCCAGACAGCCACTTACCACAAGGGTCCCGTTTTTACTCCTCTTTTACCTGGAGAACTCCCTCTCCAAACTCCCTGTTAGCTGTTCCTGTTCGCAAGCTGTTCCTGTTTTCATCATAAGTGAACAGAATCCATTCAATAAGTTAGGCAGCAATTCAAGGAAACAGGTTTTAAAAGGGTAAGAGGAAGAGAAAAATATGTTGCTAAAAAAAGCTGATTTGTCAGTGACCAGCTGTTAATCTGTAAATTAAAATATATAAACTGTCCAATCTCTACCAATAGGATCCAGTGTTTTAACCCTTACTGATGCTATATAACTCTGATTCTTGTGGTTTTACCCATTAACTTCAGTGTGCCTCGTCATAGGAAAAATAATTGAATACTCAACATCAGAGATGCAGATTGCAGGATCCATTGTAAAATATCCCTATGAAAGAGCATCTCAGTGGGAAAAAAAGTTAGGAAGTGTTATTTATTTCTCTTATTTTTAATGGCTGGTTGCATAGAAAAAATTGCTACTTATCAGCCCAATGACAATATGCCTAGCATAATGTAAGCATCAAGGGGAAACGGAAAGGAAAGAATAGGATTGCTATAAGGAGACTAACCACGAGTTCATGATTTTGTTTTAGACATATGCAGCAGCTCAAATGTGGCATTAAAAATGGCTGTCGTGCAAGCAACAGAATGGAAAATGCAGGCATTAAGAAATGCCTATTTCTACCACATTTCTTCCCCCTGAGTGGGCCAAGCATGAATGTATGAATCTATATTAAAGATACATAAAGGTACTTGTTTATGAGGTATGACAAAATATTTTTTCCTGGAGACTATTTGCTGAAATATAACAGCACAACTTTTTTGCCAGCTCAGACAATTGAATTATTCAGTGATTTTCTTTCCCTTAACGTAAAACATTTGGGACATGTTTCTATTTTGCAGGCAAGCAGGGTGTGTATAATGATAATTACAGAGGAATGAAACTTCTAAAATTGACTCTGATCCAAGTAGAATGAAATGTAAATCACAGAGAAAGAGATACGCAGTTCGCTCGAAGAGAAGAGGTGTTTGGAAAAGCCTTTAATGGAATAAGCCAATGGAGTATCAGGTCCATATATTTCTTTACAAACCAAACCAAATCAAACGCCAACCAGTCATTTACAACCAGTGACCATGCTATCCTTCTGGGACGCCTGGCGGAGTTGGATATTAGAGGCACTCTTTTGCAATGGTTCCGGTCCTACCTGTCAGGATGCTTTCAGAAGGTGGAGCTAGGGGGCTGCTATTCGACCCCATGGCGATTGTGCTATGGGGTCCCGCAAGGTTCCATCTTGTCCCCTATGCTGTTTAATATCTACATGAAGCCGCTGGGAGAGGTCATAAGGAGTTTTGGAGGACGGTGCCATCAATATGCAGATGACACCCAACTCTATTTCCCTGTGACATTAGAACCAGGTGTGGCAGTGACTGATCTAAATTGGTGTCTGGAGGCGGTGATGGTTTGGATGAAATCAAATAAGCTGAAGTTGAACCCAGATAAGATTGAGGTCCTGTGGATCAGGAGGCCATCTGTTCGTGAATGTGGCATGGCACCTGTTCTAGACGGGATTACTCTCCCCCTGAAAGAACAGGCACGCGGAGTCCTCCTGGACCTTTTTAACATTTGAAAATCAGATTTCTTCGGTGGCCAGGAGTGCCTTTGGGCAACCGTTTGATCCGCCAGCTGCGCATACTGACCAACATGACTTGGCCACAGTGATCCATGCTCTTGTTACATCCCGACTGGATTACTGTAATGCACTTTATGTAGGGCTGCCTCTAAAGAGCCTTCGGAAACTTCAACTGGTCCAGAGTGCGGCTGCTCAAGTTTTAACTAACACTAGTTATACGGAGCACATTATGCCAGTGCTTTGGCAGCTGCACTGGCTTCCAGTATGTTTCCGGGCACAATTTAAGGTTTTAGTTATGACCTATAAAGCCTTAAATGAGTTGGGTCCAGGGTCTCTGAAGGACCGTCTTCTCCCCATGAACCTGCCCGGGGATTGAGGTCAGCTGGGGAGGCTTTGCTTCATGTTCCCCCACTTGTGGAGATAAGATTAACATCTATGTGGAACAGGGTATTCTCAGCTTTTGCTCCCAGGCTGCAGAATTCTCTTCCTCGGGATATTCGCATGGCACCAACGCTAGCGTTGTTTCGGAGTCAGGCTAAAGCCACCCTTTTACTCGTGCTTTTATTAATGTTTGAGTCTGTATGTGTGTTCCTCCTCTCTATATGTTTTTAGCTGGTTATGTCCTCTGAGGTCTCATATTTTAAATTCTCATATTTTAAATTTTTATATATATTTGTATATTTTTTGTTTGTTCTTGTACTTGAATATTTTAAATAGAAAGGCGGGGTTAAAATATTTAAATAAATAAATAAATAAACTGGTGACAGGGGAAGGAGGAGGGGCACTGGCTACTTCCACCAGGCACCCACCTTTCCCCGGCCCTGCTCTGTCCTTTTGCTCCCCTCTGCCCCACCCTCATTCCATCCCTGGGGAACAACCTGTACTTACCAGCAGCAATGGGGAGGGTGCAGGCTGTGCTGGAGGATGGTGCTGCTTTTGCTTCTGGGGAGTGCTGGGGTGGTCTTGGGGTCGAGTGGGGGACAGAGGTGCAGATGCTTGGGCTGTACAGAGCATCACAAATCATAAGGACTCAATGGGGTCAGGTGGGGAACGGTGCATGGTGAATGTTTCACTATGGAGGTATGAAACCCTATCAAATGGCTCTTCAAGGGGACTTCAGATTTTATATGTTAGATTTCCTTAGGTGATACAATGAATTTACTAATTTGATCTAGTGTGACAAAGTCAGACCTTTCAGTTCTGAAAGCATGGCTGAAAGCATGTATATCAATCTAAGAAGGGTTAAAGCCTTTTTTTCCTATGAACTGAAAGAGGTTACCTCAGGTTAATTATGTATACCTGAGTTTAATTAAAGGTAGCCTGGGACCTTTAAAAAACTGATTACAGTGAGAAGGAGAAGAGAGGAGAGAGAAGTAAGCTGCAGCAGTGTTGTTTGCAGTAAGGGTGAAAGGCTTCTCTTTGTTGAAGATCTGTTTTTCTGTATGGTGAGGATTTTGTTTTTACTTCTGTTTGGAGAGGGGCCTTGATTACAAGGAGAGCCAGGCAAAAAGTCAGTTATAGTGGGTGTCTGGTGAGTGATAGCTGGCATGAAAGGCAGTACTCAATGGGAATTCAAAATAACATTCACTTGCTTCTTGTTGTTTAAAGAAGCCCTCAGGCACACCCTAAGGCCAACCCTGTGAAATACAAAAAATAAATCAATCTGAAGTTTGAAACCTCTGGACTAGAACAGATTTACCCCAGGGTCCTTTGGTGCCAGAGTCAGAGAACTTGAGCCCTAAGATGATGAAAGAGGTGCATTGTTAAACATGGACTTGGAATCATAGGTAGGATCTTGGGACTACCAGATATCCTGAGGTGAGGGAACCATTCTAGAGAATGGGCAAAGTGTTGAGGGCACTTTTATACACAAGGAGGTTACAAGGGTCCACATGGCTGCGCAGCAAACATGTGTATGACTATAGCAGGAGATGAATCACATGCTGAAAAACCAAGTTGCACAGGAGCGAGCCACCCCACAGGAAGTAGTAAGACAACCCAAAAATCTGACTAGTATGGTTTGTGCCCAGGGTTGATCTCAATCCCTCCAGGCTAATAGTTGTCCAAAAAAAAAAAAAAAAAAGACAGAGGATGACACTGAGGCATCTTTCTGCACTTTTGAAAGAGCAGCCTTATATGTGGACTGACAACCTTATATGTGGTCTCACATCAAGATCAGTGGGCCTGTACCCTCACCCATTTCCAGCATTTGGAGATTCAGAAGGTGTATTACAATATGGTGGTAGAAAGAGCTAAAGACTACTCCCAATGAAAAACCTGTGATACTGGCAAGATCCAGATGACTACAGCTACAACAGCCCTGAGATTCATGAGTGAAGCATCTGTGTGAACAAACTGCCAAGATCACATCTTTTTGTCCTGATCCCTCTACCATCAAATTGTCTGTATCCTGAGACTAACAGAATGGAAAAGATTGTAGAGCTCTTGAATTTGGATAGTTTCATAAGAAGACTACTAGCACACCTATGTGAGTGGATTGGTCAAAATAACCCCACCTCTTACAATGATTTACTTACACTCTGTCATGGCTCAATTCCCCAATCTGACACTTTGAGTGCAGAGATAGGGAGCCAGCTGGTAGAATAAGCTCCGTAAAACCTGTCTCTGTGACTCCCAGAGATAAATTTGCCCAGTCTCGGTCTCCCTGAGATCCAAAAAAGACAAAGACTGATTCACTCGCTGCCACACTCAAGTGAGTAAAAGAAAATATAAAATAAACCCTTTTCCACGGAAGAAATCACTTAGGAATCTCCTTCCTAAGGCAAAGTTCTCCCCTCTGTCCCAACCTCCATTTTGCTTGAAGTTGGGAAAACAAACAGAGGGAATCCACAGAGAAAAATGGGCTCTGCTCCTCCTGGGCAATTTAGGCTTAAAGACACAACAATTAACTAATACCATTTAATCAAAACAAAAAGAAAAACACTTTTATTATAAAAAAACAACAACCCTATGTTGCAAGCATAGTAAATGACTGGGTGTTAAAAAGCCATGGAGTGAAATAGACTCAGGGGAAAACCATGGGTTAATTACAAAGAGAAAAACAATGAACCCGCCAGCTCACATATGATTTCCAAACCATCAAACAAGGAAAACAGTAAAACCTGATGGACTATCTAAACTTTTCCCTACTTACACATTTCAAGAAGTTCATTCCTGGGAAAACCCATCTCCCTCCATACCTGGAAATATCTGCTCTGATCTCAAACAAAATAGATAGGAAGAAAAACCCCTCTCTCTCGGTTTGAAATTCCTATCTGCATTTTTATTGGCTGACTGCCTAAAGTCCCCTCCCTCAGGTGCATAACCAGTTGCTTAACCCTTTCCTCACTCTCCAGGTAAGTCAGACTCTCCTTAGCCGCTCCTATTTATGACACCCTCATAGAGGTCAGAGCACTTTCTTGGACAACCAGAGAAGCTATGTGCTGGACCAAGATGCTAGTACCTGTCCCAAAGGCCCAGATCTCTGAAAGTTTGGATAGGACTATGTTGGAGAAGAGGGATTTTGAAGTGTGCTCTGCATCCATGAACTGACTTGATGAATAAAAGAAGAGAAGGCTCTGGGGGCCAAAGAACAGTGACATGGACATATCCACAGGTATGTATAGATGTTATACTTTGTAGCCTGCCAAGCTATATCTTTTCCTATTCTATCCCTTTTTCCATATTTTAATAGGAATGCCAGTAATGCAAGGTCTACAGGACTTTTTAGAAATTATGAATGACCTTGTGGCAAAATTTTCAGTTGGGTCAGTAAACAGATGGGGTCTGTCACTCACTTCCTCATGAGACCTAAAATAAGTCCAAAGCTGAAAGACCCAGCTAATGGACATTGTGGATTAAGGAAACAGGAGAAAGCAGGCTCTCTTGCATCTAACTGCAAAGTTCCCACTTTTTCCATGTGCAGGAACGGGTCGAAGAGGACATCCGGTGATTTTATTCATGCATATTCAGAAGATATCCCCATATCATCATCCAATCAAGTATGTGTGGGTACAGAAATCTGTTTTTTGGTCTTCGGAGACTGGATATTATGATGCAAAAAGAGGGATATAATCTGTGAAAATGTGGAAGCTCGAGGCTCGAGCACATGGTCTATCTACTTTCTCATCAACTTTCTTTCATTTAAACTCTTTGCTTCACTTTACTTATTCTTTCTAAGACTTTGCTTCTAATTTTTCCATACTTCACCTTGCACCAGAGGCCTACACGTAGAGGGAGGCTGGTTCTTCCATGCCCGGTATTCTGGGAGAAGGGGGTTATGAGATATGAGTATGGCATTATATTAGATAATACTATCTGTATACTTAGATAAATACAATTCATATAACCAGATTTTGTTAATGTTTTGCTCAGAGCTAATTGAATCTAACTGTGTAATCGATGCTGTAATGCTTTGTTTTGTTTTCCATCTGAATGCCTATCATAATAACATTGTTTTAATTTGGTACTATCCTCATTGTGAGCATGGCTGCTGTTGTGGACTCCCAGATCCACCTCCAGAAATAGCTTTATAGTTTTCCACTTATGTGACCTGGGGTAAGGAGGACGAAAACCTAGAACCTTCTAGTCAGATTGGCAAGCCTTACCCACATAAATTCTATTATATTTCTCCCCCAGGCTACAGCTTGTGGGAGCTATAATAGTTCAAAGTCCTAATAAAAAGTCCATGCAGTGTAACTAGAAAAGTAGTGACTCAAGATGGGAAAAATTGGGATACCTTGCTACCTTATTTGATGTTAGTTATAAGTATTCTAAGCTTCCACAAGGTTTTCCCTGTTTGAGTTTGTTATATGATCACCACACTCTTGTCTTATTGGATATTGTCAAGGAGCAATGGGAGTAAAAACTTAAGCAAGGAATATGTGAGGCAGATGAGGGACAGAAATATCCCAAATAACCTCAATAGTGCAGGAACACCTGCAAAAAGCACTGAAGGCCCAACTAGCATATTATAATTGACAAGTCAGGATACAGCCAGGCTAGGGCTCACCACTGCAGCACATGCTGCTGGTCAGTCTGGGGACTAACTCTTTTCCAGCCCCAGAGAGTCACTTCTGGTCGGTGTCTCACCCACTGTTACCTTCCCTGTTGTCAGTTCTCCACCACTCATCAAGACTAACACCCCCGTCAGACCACTGAACCCTTCCCTCAGTGTACTGCTCCACAGGAGCACCCACACTCTGAGGTCCTCCCCTCCCAGGGAACTCTGCAAACCCCAACCCACCACTTACTTCAGTAACCCATTGCAAGTCATCATCTAGCCCCTTCCTTCAGGAACTCACTGTAGTCAGAACTGACCCCTTCATCATTGTCAACGGAGGATTGGACCTGCTGCCTATTCCTGTCCTGGCTGCTTTTCTGCAGCCCTAGTAGTTGCCTGGGCCCTGTGGTTGGGCCTCCCCCTGGGATTTATTCAGACTTGAGATCCCCTGACTTGCTCTGCCTTTCCCCAGCACTGATCTGGCCAAGGTATCCCTGATAACAGTCAGCTAGGTCTCTCTCCCTCTAGAGCTGGAGCAAGAGTGAGCACCTCCAGGCTACCCATCTTTGTATACAGTTCTGATGAGCTCTGGGTGGCTGTCTCAACCAGAGCCTTCTTCCAATTGGTTCCCAACCTCCCCTCTCCCACCACAGGGCTATTTTATTTTAATCCTTTCCATTCCAGGGCCGGGCCATTACCCCAGCACAGGCTCAGGTAATGATGTTTGTGTTCATGGTGGAAAGTAAGGTCATCATGAAATGTCAGGGACCATACGAAGTAATTGAATCCATTGGGAAGTCTGACAAAGCTCCTTCGCAACCTTGATGGGTCCTATGACTTGAAGCAGATTGCTTGCCTTAGAAGCTCACAGCACCCCTCAGTTTAGACACCAGCTTGTTGTTTGCTGAGCTACTCTGATCATTGGCCAGTATGGGGAAAAGAGGGGAAACCAAATTTCACAGTCTCTGTGGCCCTTCCAAGTGGTACAAGGCAGGACAACCCCTGTGCCATAGCCAGTCTTTTCCCCATGCAGAAATGGGGAGTTGGTGGTGGGAAGAACCCAGGTCCACCCTCTATTCTGTGTTCTAGCCCAGGGACCCCATGGTAGCACATATACAATGTGACATATCTACCAGCATACCCAGCTTTCCTCACTGATGCAAATCACTGTTTTCAAGTGATGAAGAGTTGGGATAAGGATCTCCTTATCAATTAAATCCCACAGTGTAATGAGATGGGGAAAGTAGGCTTCCATACAATCTGCATTCCATCGAATAAGACTTCACTTTATTTGAAAAGCAGACAAAACAACAGCAAACATCACAGATTGTGGTCTGGGATGGACCAAGGAAGGAACCTGTTGAAACTATACATCGAGTCAATTGCTGGGAATCTTTGCATAATACTGATGAGGCAAAATGACAATTATTCAAGCCTGTATGTTGAAGTAACAATCACAGAAGGAAAGCATGGGCTATATATGCAGAGAGAGAGAGAGAGTTGGGGATAATTACAGCTACTCATCCTCATCAGAGTTACATGCAGGCTGTATGTCCAGGCTTTGTCCTGGGAAAGGAAATCAATTAACCCGCAGAAAGTAAAAGTTGTTTAAACTAATTTCATATCGGATTTACATGAATTCATATAACTGATATTAACAAACTGCATTACAATGTGCTAACTCTTATAAAGGTCTTAGTTAGAGTCACACAGTTTTCAAACCCAACTATTAGAATAAACTTAAAACATGAAATACATTGAAAATCTCTATTTCATAAAGTTCTCCACTTTAAACTTGTTTTTCAGCCAGTGAAGGTTTTCCCTTGTCACACATGGCTCAATACGATCCAACTTATCTACATTCACTCTGCATATACACAGTTATATTTAAGAATATGTCTGCCAGAATTTCCAAAATACTAAGAAACACATCTCTACTTTAGTCCTAATGTTGTCCTAATTGAACTGCAATCAGTTCACTAGTGTATGGAATAGGAGACTGGCACTAAAATTATCCAAAATGCCAGAGCACAAACAGAGGAGAAAAACAGCACTCAGCAGTTTATGAAATGTATATAGAATACACGCAGATTAACATATTTTTCAGGTGATATGTTTGAAAAAGATGAAGAATGTGTCCATGACAGTGATGGCTAAGTTAGAGAAACAATCACTTCATGGAACTTTGAACATTAAGGTTATGTAATGTATTCTAGAGAATAACATTTCTGGGGGCATGTCTACACTACAGAGAAGATCGACTCTTCGAAGATTGATCTTCTACCATTCGATTTAATGGGTCTAGTATAGACCCCCAAATCAAAAGCTGAGGGCAGCCCCCACTAGCATCGCGTAATCCTCATTCTGTGAGGAGTAAGGGAAGCTGTTGGGAGCATGTGCTCCCGTTGTCCTCCTGCAGTGTAGATGTTGTGGCAGCTTGGCTTAAGGTAAGCCAAATCCACCTACACATTTTGCAGAGCTGGTGGTGTACATTAAGACAACCAGCCTGTTCAAGTGTAGACTAGGCCAGAGACAGCTGTGAAGAAATGGTTGTGCAAATGAAATGGACACTTGCGAATAAAAGGGCCAGGATGATAAACCTAAACATTTGTGCATATTCTTGTCATGTATCATTTTAGAATGTTCCCTAAAGAATTATACAATCAAAACAATCTTTTCAAAAAATGTGTGCAGCAGTACCATTTGTCACTGCATTTTTAATAAAATGTTTCATATTGAAGGTGTCTAACTGATCAACAGAGGAAAGGGTTTAAAATGTATTAGCTGTGGAAAGAAAATAATTGACATAGACCAACGAACTAATGGAATTAGACCTATACATCATAACTAAGAACCACTGCCACTCCAAATAGGATGAATTAGATGACACTCAGAAAATACTGCAACAAGCATTTCAAACAGAGTTGGAGATTTGACAAAGGGTCATAATTTAAAATAATTGGATCTTCCTGGCCTCCCTAAGAATAGAGTGATTTTGCAGATATATAATAGAACCTGACACATGTGATGTAACCAGCTCAGGCTATGTCTAGACTGCAGGATTCTTTCAGAAGAAGCTTTCCGGAGATCTTCAGAAAAAACTTCTTCCAAAAGAGCATTCAGACTGGCTAAGCAGATTAAAAAAGCAATCTCCTTTTTCAAAAGATAGCATCCAGACTAATTGGACACCATCTCGCATAAAAGACCACCCGGGACCACTTCAGGCAGGACTTTAGGTCACCAGTTGCTTCCGAGTGCTGGTGCTAGAGCCTAGCAGAGATCTACCTGGACAGCCATTTCTCTGCTTCTGCTGGATGCTTGCCTACCTCTTGGAGGGACAGCAAAGCTCTTGCAGTTCTTGTTGTGGCTGCCCAGCTTTTTTGGACTCCACAGCTTTTTCCTTAAAGACATAGAGCTGGAGCTGCCCCGGGCATGCGATGGCCCCACACGGCCATGCTGCAGTTTCTGCAGCACATTGTGCCAGCTGCCTTCCTGGTCCTGACCAAGCTTGACCCTGAGCTCATTCTGGGGACCCTGTCCCTGGGTGTGGGAGCAACACCCTTGCAACCGCAACACTGTGGAGAGGCGTGTCTAGAGGCTGGACACCAGTTCCAACTGTTGGGACCGGCTGGTCATGGAGTGGTGGGATGACCAGCAGTGGCTCCAAAACTTCCACATGTGGAAGGCCACTTTTTGGAGCTATGTGCCTGGCTCACCCCTGCCGTCCGACTATGCAACAGCCACCTGTAGCCCGCCATCCCCCTGGAAAAGCGGGTCACCATCACCATCTGGAAGCTCGCCACCCCAGACAGCTACCAATCAGTGGGCAACCAGTTTGACATTGGGAAGTCCACCATTGGGGCCCTCCTCATGGAGGTAAGGCACTCGCAGGCTGCAGTCCCTGCACGGGGGGGGGAAGGAAATGTTCGGGAAAAGGGGGTAGAGGGAAGAGGTGGGGGGGTGGCGAGGGGGTTGGGGAAGCCCCGTCCCTGGGGGGTTGTGCCAGCCTGCCCTCACACAGTCCTGCTGCTGGGGGAGAGGGAGATGACCTCATAGGGTGTGGTTCCTGAAGTGTTTGGGGGAGGAAGGAGATGGAAGGGGGACAGGCACCTCCTAAGGGTTCAGGCACTCCCTCTCTCATTCTCTGTTTTGTGTTTTTGTTTTTTTTTTGTTTCCTTCTTCAGGTTGTGAGGGCCATTAATTCCATCCTCCTCTGCAGGGTCATCCGCCTGGGAGACCTGGACCTGATTGTGGCTAGATTTGCTGCCCTGGGGGTTCCCAAACTGTGGTGGAGCCATAGATGGGACCCACATTCTGACCCATGCACCACAACATCCAGCGGCCCAGTACATCAACCTCAAGGGCTACTTTCTATGGTGCTACAAGCCCTGGTCTACCACCGTGGACAGTTCACAGACATTTTTGTCGGGTGGTAGGACAGGGCACATGATGCCCAGATTTTTTTCAACTTGAGCCTCTATGGCAAGCTGGAGGTGGGCACATTCTTCCCCCACTGTGACTTTGTGGCTGGGGACGTGCAGATGCCATTGTGCATTGTGGGAGATTCAGACTACCCCCTGATGAAGAGGCTAATGAAGCCGTATATCAGCCACCTGGACCCCAGCAGGGACTGATTTAATGCCCACCTGAACCATCCAGGATCCAGGTGGAGTGCACCTTCTGCCATGTCAAGGCACGGTTCAGGTGCCTACTAACCTGCCTGGACATGGGGGAGCACAACATCTCTGGGGTGGTGTCGTCATGTTGTATCCTCCACAACATTGTGGAGAGGAAGGGGGAAACCTTCCTCCCAAGGTGGGGGGCAGACGCTGGCCACGAGGGGAGACCCTTCACACAGCCACGGACAGCTGCCATTCACTGGGACCATGGGGGGTGGGCAGGAGGGAGGGCTGGAGCTGGATCAGGGATGGCAGGTGGGAGTGGGCATAGGCATCACTTGGGGAGGGGCATGGGCATTGCTTGGTGAGGGGGCATGGGAATTGCTTGGGGAAGGAGCAGAGGCATTACTTGGGAGGCAGGGGGAGGAGGAATGGGCATAGCAGGGGGGGCAGGAGGGTGGTAGGCAGGAGCAGCGACAGCAGCCGGGTGTGCCATCATGTCACGCATGATAGCACACATGCTATTGCACTGCTGAATGAGCTAGTCCCATGCTCAGTTCCTCCACTCTGCGTCCTCCTGGATCTTCTGTGCCAGGGTCTGCTACATGTCACGCAGGACGCTGACATGCTGTCGCGTCAGGTCTTCATGGACCCTAGTGCGCTTTCGGGTCCCCCGGGCTCTGGCAGCTGGCTCAGGCGGTGTGGCTCCCGCCTCAGCCCCGACTTGTCCGGCTGTGGAGAACACAAAGAGGAAGAGGTGGTCAGTCATCCCTGCAAACACTGTCCCTGAGGCTGGGCCCACCTCTGTGACCAGCAACCAACAGTCCTTGGAGTAGAGGAGAGGGATGTCCCGGGAGCAAAGCCATGTGTGGCCTGCACAGCATGTTCTGTCTCTCAGGGGCCCTGAGGTGCCTAGGGAACCATGCTGCCCACTTCCCACTTCCCCCACCCTACCGACAAGGAGGCAAGGGAAGTGTCTGGCCATAGAGGGATCGCCCCATGGGCAGCAAAGGAACCAAGAGCAGCCTGGCCCTCCCTGAGGCCCACACACACACTTGCACGTGGCAGTGCTGCCCCCGGGAGCAGGTGCTACCTTGTACGTGCAGGCATGTCTGTGAGCTGTGTGCGGCACTCTTCGGTGTGTCTAGGGTCGTGCCTACACCCTTGTGGCTAGCCTGCTTCCAGCGATGGCAGGTGATGGGAGGCAGTCCCCCCCGGGACCTGATGTG
The DNA here is from genome assembly GCA_019425775.1 of Rafetus swinhoei. Classification (NCBI taxonomy): domain Eukaryota; kingdom Metazoa; phylum Chordata; order Testudines; family Trionychidae; genus Rafetus; species Rafetus swinhoei. The sequence goes on from CM033424.1 coordinate 122,454,364, forward strand.
TGTGTGGCCTTTCTTGAGCCTGGGAGCAGGATCGCAGCTGTACTCAGGGGCTGCCTGTTGAGTTTGCGTGACACACACTGCTGTTGCATGTGGTTCCACGTGCATGGACTGCAACACGATGACTAGCCCGAGCAGGTCGAGTGACGCTCGCACCTCTCTCCATCTGCTCCCACCTTCCTCGCCCTGTGTGAGTGACGAACTGAAGGACTCACCTGAAGATCCCTCTTTGGCATCAGAGGAGGACTGGGAGATGTCCATGCTCACAGGAACTGACTCTAACGAGAGTGTGACGGTGGCCACATCATCCGCCTCCTCCTCCTCCTGCTGCTGTCTCTGGTCCTCCTCCTCCTTCTCCGCGGTGACCTCCACAACGACAGCTGAGTCAAGACCAGAGTCCACAACAATGGGTGGGGAAATAGCTTCCCCAACCCCCAGGAGTTGGTGCAGTTCCTGGTAATAAGGGCAGGTGTGGGGTCCTGCCGTGGAGTGCGAGCAGCATTCTCTGGCCCTCATGTATTCCTGGCAGACTCCTTTACTTTACTCAAGACCTGTTCCAAGTTCTGGGGTGGGTGTCCACTCTCTGCCAGGGACTCGGCCATGGGCTCAAAGATATCGGCATTGTGCCGCTTGGAGCGGAGATCCTGCAATGTTGCCTCCTCGCCCCACAGCTTGAGGAGGGACAGGATCTCCGCTCCAGACCAGGAGGGTGCCCACCTCTTGGTCCCCCTAGGTGAGTCCTGGGACCCCTGGGGCTGCTTCCTGTGAGGGCCAAGGGAATTTTGGGGGGCTTGAGGCTGGGCCATGAGTGGCAATGCCTGTGGCAGGGAGAGCCGCATGGTCAGGGTGCTGCTCTCAGGATGGCTTCCTGCCACAAGGCTTGTACAGGGTGCCTGTAGCTTTAAGAGGTACCAGGAGACAGGAACTATAGAGTTGTGATTACTTTAGACGGGGTGACCACCAGGGCACCTGAGTTATTTCCTGGAGGCCTCTTCTTTTGAAAGAAAACCCTCTTCCCCGTCCACTGATGCCTTTTTCCAAAAGAGCTTTCAGAAAAAGGCTTCTTCCTCATAGAAAGAGGATTACCAATGCCGGAAAAACCCCTCTGTTCTTTCTATTTTCTTTCGAAAGAACATAATTCCAGTCTGGATGTATTTGAAGGGTTGTTTTTTTTTAAATGGCTGTTTTCCTGAAAAAAACTCTGTAGTGTAAACATACCCTCAGTAGAACCTCAGTGTTATTGACACCAGATTTATGAACTAATTGGGCCACCACACACCTCATTTGGAACTAGAATATGCAATCAGGTAACAGCAGAGATAAAGCAAACAGAAAAAAACAAAAGCAAGTACATATTTTGTTAAACAAAAATAAAGGGAAAGTTAGAGAAATATTTGGCAAGGTAACAAAACTTTGTGTGCTTATTTCCTTTAAATTAAGATAGTTCAAAGTAGCATTTTTCTTCTGCATAATAAAGTTTCAAGTGGTAACATGTAAATGCTGAATGAAATTTTGAAAGAAGTACCATAACATCTTGTTCAGAATGAAAAACAATCTCCATTCCTGATGTGTTCATAATTCTGAAGTTCTATTGCATTACAATTAAGAAAAACATGTTACACCTACATTAAAGACAAAGGAAATAAACAGGGAATTGTGAGGGCCAAGGACATCTTACTAATTATGACAGAAAATTTCTGCATAACACAATTTAATATTTGGAGTTTTGGATAGAGAAATAGATAAGAAAAAGAAAAAGTTCCCTTCAGTTTATTTCCATGCATTTCTTTTAATCAGAACACATTAGGAACTAACCTATACTATTTAATGTTTCCTGCAGTGGGAGTTTTATTTTGACTTCAAAGGGGCTAAAATGTCATACTTCCTGTGGGTGCAATATTTCCCTCAAATATATTTATTAAGTTCTCTCAAATTTTATCATGAGTTTATTAACTTTATTTGGTGTTTTATCCTGAAAGCCACAGGTTCTAAGATCAGGTTATTACATGATAATATAAGCTTCCATTTTATAAAATAAGGTGTTTGGGGGTTTTTTTTGCGGGGGCGGGGGGAGTTGCTATTATGGTTGCAGAGAGAAAATTGAAAATATGAACCAACTGAATTCTATAAACTCAAACTAGAAAGCAAACTTTTTTTTTCTTTAAGAAACCTCATTTTAAGCCCATCACTTGATTTTCTCACTCGTGATATTTTTAGCATTTTAATTTGGAAATACTATCAGTAGAGTAGCTGTGACTGTTATGAAAGAATATTAGGTGTGCCAACAGAGACCCAAGTTCACCCTCTATTTTGGAAAGTGTTGTCCTGGAACTGCAGGGGACAGAAAAGATTGGCTGGCTGCAGCTTATAGCAGAATGTCATTGCTGTGCTACAAAATCTGTACTTAAAATTAATTAAGATATTAAATACAGGCTCTGATTCTTAATAAGAAGAACACACCTAAGGCACAATCATACCCAATCATATATATAGTAGCCCAGTGTCTGTGAGTCTGTAACGCCGAAATGCTGGCTGTTCCCTCTGGGGGGCGCTGTTGCCTGAAATGCTGGCTGTTCCCTCTGGGCAGTGCTGTTGCTGAAATGCTGGCTGTTCCCTCTGGGCGGCCCGTGCTGCATGGGGAGTGCGGGCCCAAACGTCCGCTTGCGCCGCTTGCTCCCCCGCGGCGGCCCAGCTGAGCGGCGCAGAAGTCAGCTGAGTGCCACGGTGGGAGGCGAAGGGGGGCGGGGTGGTGACGTGTGGCGTGACAGCGGCTCCAGGCCCCGCCCCCTGGCCGTGAACGTCACCACCCCGCCCCCCTTCGCCTCCCGGCGTGGCGCTTGGCTGACTTCTGCGCTGCTCAGCCAGGCCGCCGCATGGGAGCAAGCGGCGCAAGCGACCGATTGGGCTCCTCACCCCCCATGGGGCATGGGGAGTGTGTAGCCCAAACGGCCATTTGGGCTCCACGGTCCCCCGAGTGAGAGGCAGGAGGGGGAGGAGAAGTGAAAGAGAGACAGAGAGAGAGGCAGGAGGTGGAGGAGAGCTGAAAGAGAGAGAGGGGGAGGCAGTAGGAGAAGGAGAGAGAGAGAGAGAGACGGAGCGAGAGACGGAGCAAGAGACTGGAGGCTCAGGAGAGAAGACCGACGTGGAGGAGAGACCTGAAAATCCCATTTTATGACGGGCTAATTGGCTAGTAGAACAAAGAGTGTTCATGATCAGCTTATCTAGCACTATCTGCATGAACTGTGGTCAAATTCATCTGCATCCAAAAAGTTCCAGGAATTTGTAAGAACCTAAAGTGACCATGGAAGTGCAAAAGGCTGTTTACCAAATGCAGAATATTGAATTATACAGCCCATGGCAATGACCACTGTGGATGACAAAAGTTGTGTTTGTTTACCAGCCACTGACTAAGAAGGACTTAGGAGCAGAGGTCATAGATGCAGATAGTAGAGCTTAAAGTATTTGAACATCAGGAAAATATGAGAAACTGAATGGAGATGAAGGCCCTGATAGCATAGCCCTCATCCTGAACTACCTTAATAGCTCCTTCTCATAAGTGTAGTGCCCACAATGTGCAAGGCAATTGAGCCATTGTCAGACCTCGCACACAAGCACATGCGTTGCTTTACGCAGTCAAGTGGACAGTACAATCAGCCAACTTGTTGTTATGTTATAGAGCCATCTAGCTAGTTTCCAAGGTAATTCATGTATGCATATTCTCTTCTTTAAAAAAAGTTAAGAAGTGCTCACTTTTCTAGCAAAAAAGAAAACCCCACAAAACCTGAAATAACTGATAAAACGTTCACATAAGATTAGATACTACACAAATTAACCAAATAATAGTTTATATTATTAAAGCACACTAAAGCAAAGGTCAAAAATATAGCATACAGTAAAGCAGACAGATAATTCATTATGGCTGTGTTACTAATCAAGGCTGGATTTAGATTTTTACAGGTTCCACTGATACATGAATAAATTAATTCTCCACAGTTACTGTTCAGAAGAAAATTGAATTTTCTTTGGCATCATTTGGATAAATCAGCTACTAACTTTTCAAGAGGAAATTGCTACAAATCGGTCACTTTTGAAATTTGACCTTAAACACTCACCTTTTTGTGGGGGGCAGGGTGGTCTTCATAGATATTCTGCCATTGAACATGTTTGCAAGTTGGACGCAAAAGTGAGCTATATGGGAGAACTGAAAAGTCTGTGTGTTTGGCTGGTGAGGTGTCTTTAACGTTACTTTAGTTGATGGCTGGCCAGACAGAAAATGCTCTTGAGCTTCCATAACTATAATGTCACTAATTTTGTTTGAAAGAGGGGAAAGTGCTAGCTGCCTCATCCTGAATGATCTCTGATCCCAGCAGGATCCTTAGTGCTATGGCAACCTGGCAAGCTTCATTTCTGTGGGGAACAGCTGTTGGCAGTAAATAAATAAAGAGTATAGTCCTTTCTGTTCAGAGAATCAGGAGCATATATCCTGGTGCTCATGTGTGAGGTATATCAGCAGTTTGTGCAATTAGTTCTGTCACAGCATGATTTGTAACCAGGAGTATCTTATTTCATTAGAATTTCTCTCCCCCCTCTGTTATTTTTAGCAGAACTCCACCTTGGTAATATTAAATAATGTGAAACCTAGTTTCAGATCAAACCTCTTGTCCCATCTGTGAATTTTCTTGGAAATGTTAAATAATTAGATTCCGTGGATCAAATTCTGCCCTCATTCTGCCCCAAGGCAATTGGACCACAGGTTGTACCTCTATAATCTGGGATTCTGTGGTCCGGCAACATCTGTGGTCTGGCAGAACCACAAGTGTTCCTGGATCAGAGTCCCAACATGCTGTGGAGGGTGGAGAGGTGGCCAGGAGCTCAACCCAATATGGGGGGGGGGGGGAGAGGTGGGAGCCCTGCCTGATGTGGGAGGCAGGAGGGGTGGGAAGCCTGGCACCCATCTCAGCTGGACTGGAGGGTGCCAGGAGCTGGAAAGCCAAGCCACACAGCTCAGCTGGGCTGCCCGGGGGGGAGCCAAGAAGCCCAGTGGGGCAGCAGGGCAAGGGATGGGGCCGGCAGCAAGGGAGCCAGAAATGACCTACGGTGGTCCAGCAAAATCACCCATTCAGGACCAATCAGATCCCAAGGATATCAGACCAAGGAGGTCCAGCCTTTAATATTGCTGGTTGTTATATGGTGCTGTCCAAAGGCAAAATTTGGCCCTGTATTATGTAAAGACATCAGAAGTTTTTTGGGTATCTTCTAGGCACCCTCTTCTAATTAATCTCCACAAAAGGAGCCATGTACTGCTTCCATCCTTTCAGCCACATTTAAAAAAGGAAAAAAACCTTATACCTTTCTCTCTCTCTGCTCTCATACATCACAAGCATTTATAGCTCTTTTTACAGTACCTTTTATACCCTGAACAGCCATTTCACAACTGTAAAACCTTGTGGTGTATGAAATTGTAGGAGAAACAGAAATATGATATAGATTATGCATTATACAATAGGGTGGAGAAAACAGACTGAATTACTGTACAAATGGAAGGGTATTGCAGCCTGAGGTACTCTAAGAGCATGTCTACACGAGGAAATTATTTCAAAATAACTTATTTTGAAATAATTTCCAAAATAAGTATTAAGAAATGGTGTGTCCACACTACAGGGAAGCCTCGAAATTAGTCCGAGGCAGGCACCCTTAATGTGGACATACTACCTCGACTTAGAGCCCCAGGAAGCACTGGGGAATAATTACTCTAAATGACTCTGAAGAGTAATTATTTCGAAATAGCAACAATGGATCATCCACACTACCGCTAATTGGAAATAACTATTTCAAAATAAGCATTATTCCTCATGGAAAGCAAGAGCTATTTCAAAATAACCAGCTCTTTATTTCGAAATAATGGGCTTGGCAGTGTGGACGCTCCACTTGTTATTTCAAAATAACTCCCTAGTGTAGACCAGGGCTTAGGGGACAATGAGGCAGACAGGAAAAGGGATTAGATATAGCTAAATAATCCATCTAAACGTTAAGGGTGAAATTCCCCAGTGGCCAATATTTTCCACACTAATGCCCTGTGTGATGAAGCCCAAAAGGGAAGGATGGCCCAGTGAGTACTAATCTATAATTAAGAGAGCCAAATTTATTGTCCTTCTCCACCACAGACTTAGACATATTACCTTAGATTAATCACTTAGTTGCTCTGGGTCTCAGTTTCCCAGCTGTCCAGTGGGGATAATAGCTAATTCACAGGGAGGTTGTAAGGAAAAAGTACATTAAATATTGTAGATGCCAATAGTGGGATGCCACAGGGAATTGTCTGGCTGTATAGGGAGGTCTCCACAGTCCCAGTGTCTCAGTGAAGGGGACTCTATGCTGACAAGAGGATATTTGAGGACCATTGGAAGCCAGACAAGAGATAGCCCAAGGCATCTGTGAGTACTACACCTGACTCTAATATTGTGCATAAGTGTTGTAGAGCTGTAGCAGACAGCAGTGACGGCAGAAAGGGTTCACTTCAGCACCATAATGTGCTCATAAATTGAGGGAGCTGAAATTAATTCTAACTCATCTGCAGTACCCTGAACAAAGACCAATTACCTAGAATTTGTGACAATGGATATATTTCACACTTTAATCATATTTTTTCTCTCCTAAGTTTATGGGCTCAGTTGTTCCATATAACATAATCCCGAGTAAGGGGCTGTCCAAAAAAACCCCGCGTTTTTCCTGGAAGAAATCAGAAAGTAAACTGCGTAAGCCGTGTCTACCCTACAAAATTGGCAACTAAGATATATCAGCATTATACTTGCTGCAGTTATTACATTACTTGGGTGTACATGTGCGCTGCGCTCCTTGTGTCTGCAGTACATGTCTTTGCCAAAGGAACACTTGTATCTAATTGGAGGTGAGGTGAGTGTGAGACATTGTGGCACAGCTCTCAGAAGCTAGTAGCGGTCAACCGAAGTAACACACTGTCTACACTGACATTGCATTGACATAAAAACATCAACCCCCCCACTCTACACTGCTCAGAGATGTGATGTTATTAAGACAGTATAGTAAGGCAGTTACATCGATTGGAGAGAAATTTGAGTGTAGACACACACAAGTAGATTGACATAAACCGCCTTCATCAACTTAAGTGTGTAGCATAGACTGGCCCTTACAGCATAAAAATAATCTTATAAAATGAATCTTAGGTGAAAATCTTAGGTTTAAATTTTGCAATAAACTGTTTAATGGATACATTTCCTTATGTTAATTACCATGATGTTTGGGAAACAGAAGGTTGCATCAAAAATCTAATGTTAGCCCAGGACTGTATGGTCAAGAGGCTGCCAGGAAATGGTATCTTGGGTCCTGATCCTGTCATCTCAGATCTGCCTGAGGTTTCCTGCAAGGGGAGCCTAAACCATAAGGATTGAGATCTCAGTCCGAATGTGGTACACCCTGAATATGAGATTGGACTATAATCTATGAACTAACTTCTAAAATAACTGTTTGGAAGTACAAAGCTCATCATCTTTGTCATGAATCTGATCTTAGAACTGTACTCATGTCTGTATGTATACTGATCTTTTAACAAATACTTTCTTTTATTTTTAATACATTTCAGTTTAGTTAATAAGAATGGGTATAAACAGGTATTTGTGATAAGAATTGAAATATTCATTGACCTGGGAGGTAATGTGTCTGATTCTTTGAGATTGGTAGAATTTTATTGACTTGGGTGTCTGAATAGAAGACTAAGGCTGGGTTGCTTTAAGGCAGTGGTCCCCAGCCTTTTGGGGCTGCCGGGCACCCGGGGGTGGGGCCGCACATGCGCCGCGCGCCCAGGGTGGGGGTCGCGCATGTGCCAGGCGCCCGGGGCGCAAGAATTTCTCAAGCCGGCCCTGGTCACTAGGCGGGTGTATATAAATGCCCCAGTGGGCGCTATGGTGCCCATGGGCACCGCATTGGGGACCACTGCTTTAAGGGAACTCTATTGTTGGCTTCCGGATAGCCAGTAAGGTGTCATAGAGGCTGTTTTGTGCTGGCCTGGTAAATCTAAGTATTGGAACAACCACCAGGTTTGGGGAATGGCTGCCCAATTCTTTTCAGTTTAGCCCTAATTGAGTGACCTAGCTGGATCCCCTGGGGCACTAATCACAAATGGTTTAAAATTTAAAGTTAAAGTGTTTTTGGTGATCTCTGTTTTTTGACTGTGTTTAAAAACAACATGATCAAAACTGTAAGTTTGCATAGTTGTTTCCCCACCCACCTCAATGCCAAATACTCACCTATGTAACCACAGTGATTTTACTGGCAAATAAAGAACCTAGAATTAGATAGATGGAGGTATTCAATAGGTGATTTTAAAAGATATTACCATAGCCAAGCAATAGACACAACTTATTTGGACAACTTAATATATCCTTTCCACATACATGCACAGAAACTTCAAATGACATATTATTATGCCTATTTTCATGTGAGGTATAATGTGGAGCTGTCAAGTTGTGTCATTACCATAGAAACAGGGATAAATAATGACACCGTAAACACATTAAAATGACCACTTTGAAATACTTGCATTAGTCGCTGTTAGCGTAGTGACATTTGAAGATATAAAATTGTATTTTTGTGACTTCAAAGCCTCACAACAAGTCAAAGAGTGAAAGAAATACATTCATACAGTTATCATTGAAATGTAATTTGGTGGCATTTCTATTCAAAATTATCACCACCAATTTGTTCACCATTGTCATCTCTCTTTAGAGTTCATGGGTTGCCAGTTTTCATTGCCTGGCATGTACATAGTACTGAGCAGTTCTAACTACAGACATTGAATAAGAGTCGTTAATTACCAGGGAAATGAATGACTTTTCTGTCCTATGCCTCAGTGATAATTCTTGTGGTGTTGGATTATCTCAGAAATACCACTCTAGCCATTGAATGGAAGACATTGATGTTGTGACACTCTGTACTTCTAAGCAATTCCCCGGAACCCTTATATTCAACACTGTCATATAATTATATCTTTTGTGCAAAGTATACCTTGTGAGGTATCATTTTAAAGCCTCAATTAGTTGAACATTGATATCCTATTAGATTGTGTGCACTATCATTGCATGTGAAGTTATGAGATTGTGTGTTGTATGCGTTACTGAAATATGTTGTGAGATTGGAAACACACACAGCTTAATGGAGTAGCCAGACAACAATTAATGGCTCATCAACATCCATCCAGGAAAGTATGCTCTATCCCATGCTCTGAGGCTCCTAAGAGAGAACACGTAGACAATGGAAACTGCTTGATTAATGGGGATGGCCACCCAGACTGTGAATTTATTTTAATTTATTAGATAACCAACTTTGATCTATACACTTGTTACTTATAATTGCTTACAGTCTTTTTGGAACTAATGGAGCACTTCAATATTGTACTTAAAACTGTGTTTTGTTTGAAGTGCTTGGGAAATTTCAGCTCATTTTACAAAGGCTAGTGTGTTTCTTCTCCATCTTGAGGGAATGACAGACTGGGCAGTGGACTTACACTGTCCAGGCTTCTGGCCAGGCAAGATGATATAGTTCTGAGGTGCAAGGCTTGGGAACTGGGGGGAATTGGCTGGAACCTCCTCATTAATGGTTCATGAGTGGCTGGGAAACCACGCATGCAACTCAGATGGAAGTATTCCTGCCTACTGATATTTGTGTAAGTCGAGTACCTGCCAAAGATTTGAGGCTTGACACAGTAGAATGCTGTGAGAGGAATACCCATTACCCTAGGTTAGTGGGACAGCACCATCTCACAGTACAGGTTGCACCCCAGGGCCTCACAGATGTTTATGTCATCTCTTCTCCCAGCATGAAGTAGTACAATTCCATTTGAAATTAACACACCTTCCTGGAGTCTTTTTACGTCACTTCTTGAAGCACTAATGATAAAATGATTCAGCTTATCAGAAGTGATGCAGAATCCATGGATATATATTAAATAGACCCAAATTCATGGTATAGCTATGCAACAAGGCTTATGTGCAGCAGTGAAACAATTATGTAATTCAAATGCTATGCATTCCATAATTCAGAGGCACCTCCTTTGAACATCTTCCAAATTATATCTTTCTACTAGAGGACAAATTCATTCACCACATTGGGTATAAAAGTAGCTGATCTTTGTAAACTACAGTCACTTGTCTTTGTATAAATATCCTGCAACTTTCATTCTGACTATTTCAGACCACAGGATTGAAGCCCTATTACACAATACCACTTATTCATTTGAAAGGGTTTTTTTTTTCCATGTGTCCCACTGGACAGAAGAACATTCACAAAATATCTGAATGACTTCAGATCACCAGGAGCTTGGATATCATCAGCTACTGCTGTTGTGCAGCATAAAACAATACTAAACTTGCCTTTTCCGTTCTGGCATGAAATAGCACAAGCATAGTGTTTTAGTAATCTTGCTTGTAATTTGCTACTGGAATAGTTTGTAGTTTCAACATCTGCAGAAAATAGGGGTTCATAGCTCTGCAGCAGTTGGCCAGGAGAAAAATCTTTGTTCTGTAAGTAAAATAATTATCTAATTCTTCAATCCACTGATAAAATGCAATGTGCAAGATGATAGTATTATTGCAAGGTAACTGGATGGTTTTGCTTTAAGGTTTTACTGTAACAGGAAGAAAGACATAGCTGAGTGAGAAACTACATCTATAGGAATCCATACACATCCTGGGCAATGTCATCTCCTCTTTTAAGTGCTGCATCCCTTACTTGGATTGCTCTCTCAAATGTTTCTTTTTTATTTGGTGTCTTTTTTCTAAGTTTTTCCTCAAGCAAACCAAAGCAGTCACAAGAGGACATGCTTGCTCTGGTGCCCACAGAAGCAGGTGAACATAATGCTTTCTGGTTAGATTCTGACACCACTCTGTCATGCCAAATTTGACTTGCTTGTGCATTTCTGAAAGCAACCCCTGTAACAGAGTACTGGGGAGCAAATCACCTATACTAGAAAAGTCATCCAGGAGGTGACAATATAATTAATTTCTCCTGACTTCTTCTGCCAACATCAGAGAATTGTGTCTAGAATTGGTAGGTTTTGATAGTTTTGCATTCTTTTGATTTTGTAAGCATTTCCCCCAAAAGTTTATGTACAATCTATTTCTCTTTGATGTTAAGTTCTAAGTGATTTGTATCCACCATATACTGTAATTTCCCTGTAGAGGTAACATTTCCAAAATATTGTGTTTTGTACAATTAGACAGGCTTGTTCTAAATTGGCCATAACATTGATCTATATCTTATCAAAATTGCTATGTTCATTTAATGGGAACTTTTATTGAAGCCCAAGCCTAAACTATGTATTGCCTTTGTTTACATCAATACTGACCTTTACATGCCATTGAATGAAAAAACTAATTTTTTCATTCTATAATATTTTTAGACTATTTGAAAAGGATAGTATCACATACATAGTCAGTTATAAATTAAAACCTTCTACCAGGCACAGTAAATGTTACATTATATGCACAAAAGCTTACAAATGGAGAAGCATTACTTTGGGAATTCACATACATTTCTATCTACACCCCACTGCAGACACACAACCTACTGCCATTTGTGCACAATCTTCAGTGAGAGACTGATCTGGTCAACAAATTTCAAATGAAAATATAGAAATGTATTTTAATCAATATGAAATACTTTGTTAGTTGAGAATATGTGATTTGGAAATGTTTCATGTGAGTATATTGCAAAATGTAGAGGTTTGACATTTTTGCCCATGCTAAACATCACCATCATTTCTGGAAAAAAAAATAATGACAAAAAATTACAGATCTGTTCATATAATTTTGTTTAGTAACACTGACCAATAAACACTGCATTAAGGAACTGGAATGAATGAAAATGGTACATTTCAGGCGTAGTCATGTTGCTGTGTTTCTGTAAATGCACAAAAAATGGCACACATTTTAGATGCTGTTGTTTCACCATTCCTTGTGGCTTTTGGCACCACTGGACAGCTCCACATTATACTCCATTTAAATGTATATAAAATGTATTCTCAAATGATGTACATATGGATGTGAAGGGTGAATACATTTAAACTCCAAAGATGTGGCCTTTGATAGATTTGCTGCATGCAAATTGTACTGTATTGGCACCTACTGGATGAGTTTTCTATATAGATGATTTGCCACCTAATGCTCTGTTACAGGGGTTGCTTTGCACAAACAAAGCACAAACAAAGCTTCAGTAAGAACCATTTAAACTATTTCACTGAAATCATGTTGAATTCAAAACGCTGTGGACTGCATCAGTGCAAGTGTTTCATATAACGTGAAGTAAGATACAATAGGTTGCATTGGTAATGCATCAAGTCTGAAGGGAGTGTGGAAGTATTATAAGAGAACAATTGACACTGACAGTTGAGTCCCTGGAACTGTAATAGCTCTTCAGGGCATCATAACATTAAATGGAGATTCTCCCCAGAATATTTATTCTTATATTTATTTTTTATGAGCTAGCTTTTCATTGTCTAGGAAATGCCACCTTAAAATAATGAGAACATGGTTTTGTCTTAAATCTACAAAGGATCAGACTAGCAGATAAAAGACTGAAATAGTCTAAAAGAGCCATTATAGTCCTCGGAAAGACTTCCATTTAATTCATCAGACTTCAAATCAGGCCTTTAGTCTACATCAGCTTTCTCACTAATCAGTATCACCTTGAGAAGTAATGACAGGGAAATGAGGGGCAAGTTCTAGTAATGTTTTAAAGAGATGTATTTTTATACAAGTTAGCTTGGTATTATAACCATTTCAACCTACTATCCTACTATCTTTTTAGTAGATTTCATCTGCTGAAGACAATTCCCTGTTTTTCATTTAGCAGATTGATATACACTGTAGTAATGGTTTAGTCGTGTGCAACTAGGCAAGAATGTACACATAACAATTATCTTCTAGGTTGCTCTGGGTTAAAATGGAATTTCCATCCCCAGGAATACTTTAGGGATTTCAAAATTTTGTTTCCTCCTGAACTGGGGTGCAAATTTGCAATCTCAGAAGTGTACTGATAATTTGAACATTCTAAACCCATTTTGATAAAGTCAAAATATTTTGTTTAAAGTAAAAAGACACATTTCATACTTATCATGTTTGTTACCATAATCTAGGATAGATAAGATTTTGAAAACTTTAAAATTTTGACAAAATCATTACATTTCTGCAAATTTGTTTAGAAACTGCTCAAAGAAAAATCAATGAAATAATGTTCTATTAGAAAACTGTCAAATCATTCTAATTACAAATAGTTTATACATTTCTGTGGATGACTCTACATACAATGAGCTGAAAGTTATGTTAATAAAAGCTTTTAATCTGCCTATAATTTGTTTGGTTTTCTTAGGTGGAGGGCCAGATTGTCTGCTAGTGTAAATTGACACAGGTCCACTCATTTCAATAAACATGAATTAATTTATACTAGCAGACAATTTGATCCAAAATATTAATTGAATGTTCACCCAGTCATAATAATCATACCCAAAATGAAATCACATATCTTTCTAATTAGTCATTTGGTTTGCATCAGGTAAACTTTTATTAAATTGATTCTGTTAGAAGTGGCAAACAGCATCAATGTTAGTGTCTGGATTAATTTTGGATATGTTTGGATGCATGGCTACGTCTAGACTGGCATGATTTTCCGCAAATGCTTTTAACGGAAAAGTTTTCCGTTAAAAGCATTTGCGAAAGAATGTCTAGATTAGCGGACGCTTTTCCGCAAAAGCACTTTTTGCAGAAAAGCGTCCGTTAATCTAGCGCGATAGCCATTTTCGCGATCGGGCTTTTTTAAAAACAAATCTTAGCTGTCTACACTGGCCCTTTTGTGCAAAAGATTTGCACAAAAGGACTTTTGCCCGAACGGGAGCAGCATAGTATTTCCGCAAGAACACTGACAATCTTACATGAGATCGTCAGTGTTCTTGCGAAATTCAGCGCCAGTGTAGACAGCTGGCAAGTTTTTCCGGAAAAGTGGCTGATTTTCTGGAAAAACTTGCCAGTCTAGACACAGCCCCTGTGTTTAAGTTGTGACTAGATCAGCCCTATCATGTCATTCAGTTGTTTCTAAGGCAGGAAGCTCATAGGCTCTAGCTCAGGGGTGGCCAAGCTAAACCTGAGAAGGAGACAGAATTTACCAATGCACACTGCCAAAGAGCAACAATTATATGTCACCAGCCCTGATCATCTCCCCACTACCACTTTCAGCACATCCTGCCCACTGTCAGCCCCACCGGTCAGTGCCTCCTTCTCATTTTCCCACTGGGATCAGCTCTCTCTCAGTGGGAGACACTGGAGGGGGGAACATGGGTGTGACAGACTCAGTGGAGAGGGTAGGAAGTGGCAGGATCCTAGAGGGAAAGGGTGGAGGGGGACAGTGCCTAGGGCAGAGTTGGGGGTTGAAGAGTGAGCACCCTCCAGCTCAGTGGAAAGTTGGCACCTGTAGGTCCAGCCCTGGATTTGGTACCTATGCAAGGAGCTGCATATTCACTTCCGAAGAGCCACATCTAGCCCAGCTCTAGAGTAAGGGCTAGATTCTCAGAAGGAGTAGACAACACAACTATAGTGACTTCAATTTAGTGTTGCCAGTTTAACAGCTGAGAATCCCAACCTGAATCGTGACATGCCCTTTGGCATCTGTCTGATTGTTCACTACTTTCCTCAAAAAAATGTGGTCTGGTAGGATTCCTCTGAAGGGTTTATGAGATACAGGCAGAACTACCCTCCATCCAGAAAGCATTCACACATCTAAGTGGATGGTCAATGACTAATCATAATAATCATGCACCACTGACTGGCAGGCTTTGTGCAGATTCATCTTGAAATATGCAAATCTCAGGAAATCATCATAGAGCTGACGAATATGTGAGCAACCTAGGCCCTTCCTTGTCTGCTTCAGGAGTAACATTCCATCTTACACTTTTGTTCTGCCATCCACCACCATAGCAGTTGTGGAGAAATGAGGACCCTCAGTGGACTTGATAGAATTTCTGACTCTTCTCCCTTTCTCAGATACAGAAATTCAGATGGGGTTGGGAAAAAATATATTCGGAGACAATCTTTACTACCTAATATATATTTGAAAGTGTGTATGTGACTGCCTGAGTGTTTGTCTGTGAGTCTGTTTGCTCAAGAATTCCTCCTTAAATGAAAGAGGTAGGATCACTGAATTAGATATGCAGCTTCTTCTTATCCTATTTGAAAGCAAGGTAAGAATTTGGGATGTGCCTAGAATCTAATTGTTTCTCATAAAATGGAAAGGGCGTGCTCTGATAACAGGGACACTTAGGCTATGTCTATACTACAGAGATAAATTGGAAAAAGAAACGCAATTCGTGGTATGCAAATTGTGTATCTTTTTCCAATTTACTTCCTAAAGAGGCTTTTTCAAAATTTGGCCCATCTACATGGGGCCAAATTTCAGAAAAAAACCCCTCTTTCGGAACATCCCTCCTTGCTCATAAAATGAGGTTTACAGGGATAATGACAAAACATGTCCACTTTTCTGACTTTTCTTTGGAAAAGTGGATGAGTTTCTTGGACATGGCAGAGCTTTTCCGGAATACCTCTGGTATCCTGGAAAAGCTCTGCAGTCTAGACGTATCCTTATACTCCAGAATGACCCTTATACACCAGCAAGCACCCTTGTCTCAGGTAGCAATTACCAGCTGGGCAGTGTGGCTGCCTGCCCTAGGCAGCAACTGCTGGCCAGGCAGCATGGCCCCTGCTACCTGGGCCGACCCCAGGGAGCAGCTGTCAGCCAGCCCCACCCCTGCCCTGAATCTCCCACCCCTGCCCTGACTCCTGCACCCTAACTCCCTGCCCCAACTTCTGTCCTGACTCCTGCGTCTTCCATATCCCTGCCCCCTTCCAAGCCTCCCAGACCCCACCCTGAGCCCCCCACACCCAACCTCCTGCCCTGATTCCTGCATCCAGTACATTTCTGACCTGGTGTCCCCACTTCCTGCCCTGACTCCGTTCAGGTCTGGACTTCCAGCCAGCAGCCATGGAGCCATGGAGGTTACTGCAGCCAGGAAGGTTCCCAGAGATGATTGGGACCCAACCTTGGCAGTGGCCTGTGCAGAAAAAGAAGAAATCCTGTCCCTGTCTAGCCCTTTACAGGCTTATGAACAGTAGCCCAGCACTTAGGAGCAGGGGCAGCCCGTCCATATAGGTGAACTAGGCGGTCGCCTAGGGGCGCCAAGTTAAATGGGGCGCCAAATGGTGGCGCAATATCATTGAGGGGTTTGGAGGTGGGGGGTGCCGATTGCATGGTTCGCCTAGGGCACCAGTTGCTGGCAGCTAGTCTAGGGGTTAAGTTAAGTTAGGAGTTAAGGCAGCCTTTGGCAGGGTGTGGGTAAGAGGGATGACCAGGGCACCCTGTGACCGATTGGCCTTGGGCTTTGATAGTTGATTGGTTTATTTATTTGTTTGTTTGAAATATTTTACCCTGCCTCTCTATTTAAAATATTCGAGGCAGATTACAAATTTTTTAAAACACAATAAATATATATAAAGTAAAAATACAGAACCGCAAAGGGAGTTGACTATATTATAAAGATTGACGAGTCTTGTCTGTAGTGTAATGGTATCCAGATCATGAAAACTGTTATACACATTGCCAGAAAGGGTTCTACTTGGTAGCAATCTCAGCAGAGAGGCTTTTGATTAGTTTAGCCACCATCCCCATTTACTCTCTCAGATGCGGGCTTCCCAGAGTGTTAGGGACAGACTGGGCATTATGAGAAAGCTTGTGCTGTCACTGCACAAGATCTCTGCAGTGATCAGGAATCAATTTACACTTCTGTCAATATAATGCTAACGGAAACAAGGAATATAATTTGAAAATTTATAAAACAATGTTTGAGATTTTGGACATCTTGGGTGAAATCCTGGCCTCCTCAAAGTCATTGGCAAAACTCCCACTGACTTCATTAGGAGCAGGATTTCATCACAAATATCTTTTTCTGAACAAGTTTTAGTAAACACAGACTCTCTTTCCAGCTATTTTATTGTGTGCAGGCTGCACTGATGCCATATAGACATTTAACTACCTGACTGCACCAGAAGAAGTAGACAGACACGGAGATGACATCAAGTTCCACCAGCACAGAGGTAGAGGTGTAAAAATGGTGCAAACCCAAAATGTTTCCAAAATTAAATATGCCTGAATGCTGCTGTACTTGTTTCATTAGTTGATGTGAATGTAGCTCTTTTATGATGAGAATTGCTCCAGACAGTAAGCGCTATGTACAATTATAGCAAGCTGTGCAAAATGACCCATTTTTGCTTCACAAGTATACACACGTGAAAATGGCAGTTTTATGCCTCATGTGCCTTACTTTCTTACCAAAAGACTTACAAGCAAAAATAAAAATTATTACTCTTTAGTAAACATGTAAAATATATATATTTTCAAAACACAGAATGTTTATGCATAGCTCTAATGCCCTACTTACTACTGCTAGCATTTGAGGTCTACATCAGCAATCTTCTCAACAGGAGAAGCTGAAACATAGACCAGCAACCACTCCAGTAAAATAATATATTGCATCAATGGTGGAGACAGCATGAAAAAAGGTGGTTATAACAGGTACTTTGAGTGTACCCTACAAATCTGCCCATTTGGTTCAATTTTCAAAAGAGTGATTTATTTTCAGAACAAAAGATGTTGGCTCATTTAGACCAGTACATACAGATTTGGTGGCTTGGTTAATCATTGAACATCTGTGACAGATATGGAGCTGTTGTGTAGTCATTTATGATTACCTTATGTTGACCTGGTTATTGGGATATTTACTACATGAATATATTGATTGAGTTTCTTAGGGGTGTAAGCAGGGGCTGAATTACTGCTTGTTATCAGCCAGCTAAAAGGAGGGAGCTGCTCTGGGGGTGGGTGTGCTCACTCCAGTTGTTTAGCTCTGCAAGATAATTAACTGTTAACTGTTCATATGTAAATACAGCTCATGCCAGGAGGGGGAAGGAATCCGAGGTGTGGTTATGTAAATCCAACTCAGCCAGGGCTAATGGCGGATCAGTGTTGGAATGGAATGTGGTGTATTGTAAATAATTTGGGGCTGTTGTGGGGGGTCACAAATCATGCTACCCCTAAATGTGGGAACTGTAAAACATGACACCAGTGCTTGCAGGAGAGACACCATCATTGTAAGAGGTCTCCGAGGAACAAGCCTCCCCCCTTCCAGAGTTGAGTGAACTGAGTTGGGGGGGGGGGGGAAGGGAAGGGCTAAAGGGCTTGAGTCAGCCTGCTTCATGCCTGCCAGGTGTGAGCTGTAAGACTGGCCCAACCTGCCTCTTTCCCCCTTTTGTTTTAAGGACAAACCTGAAGTAGACTTCATGAGGAGTCTTTTTTGCTAGTCCAGTGGAAGCTGGAATCTTTTGCCAGCCTAGGTGATGGCTAAAGAGTTGAAATCACCAAGGCTGTGTCTACATTGGCGCGATCTTGCACCAAAGTGGCCGCTCTTGCGCAAAAACTTGCTGCCTGTCTACACTGGCCGTGTGTTCTTGCGCAAGTACACTGACATTCTACTGTATGCAATCAGGGCTTCTTGCGTAAGAACTCTGATGCTCCCACTCAGGAATAAGCCCTCTTGTGCAACTGTTCTTGTGCAAGAGGCCAGTGTAGACAGGCAACATGAATTTCTTGCGCAAGAAAGCCCTATGGTTAAAATGGCCATCAGAGCTTTCTTGCGCAAAAGAGCATCTACACTGGCATGGATGCTCTTGCACAAAAGCACATCTCTTGCGCAAAGGCACATGCCAGTGTAGATGCTCTCTTCTGGAAGAGTTTTTGCACAAGAACTCTTCCACAAAAGAGTTCTTGCGCAAGATCATGCCAGTGTAGACATAGCCCAAGAGCTGAAATCACTGGTTTGGCCGGGAGCCAGACCCATTGCAGCCAGCGGAGTGGCTGGTGGGAATGACCAGCGGGTGGCTGGTAGAAACGGCGGCAGGCGATCAGCGGAGCGGCCGGTGGAGTGAAAGAAGACAGCTGTTGGAGCATGGTGGAGTGGCTCGTGGTAAAGGCTGCAGCAGAACTGTATGGAGAGAGGTGGCGCCGTCAGCCTCAGACCACGTAAGGTGCCCCTATCAATCCCCATGCCCCCCTTTCCACCCAGGTTGGGAGGTAGAACCTTGCAGGTGAACTTTTGAACTCTGGGCGGCACTGACCAGGGATAGAGACTTTTGGGGTGTCGGACTCTGGGAGATTTGGGGCTGCTGAACTCCAGAGACTCTTGGGCTATGTCTACACTGGCAGCTTCTTACGCAAGAAGATCTTGCGCAAGGGTTCTTGGGCAAGAAGTCTTGCGCAAGAACATGTCCACACTGCCACGTGCAAGCTGTGCTTTTGCACAAGAGCACCCATGGCCGTGTGGACACTCTCTTGTGCAAGAAAGCTCTGATGGCCATTTTAGCCATAGGGGTTTCTTGTGCAAGAAATCCCTGCCGAGCGTCCGCAGTGCCCTCTTGCGCAAGAGCTCCTGCGCAAGAGGGCTTACACCTGATAAAAAAAGAGCGTAGCTCTTGCACAAGAAACCCTCTCTTACCATGCCGTACTGTAAATTTCTTTGCGCAAGAGCGGGCGGGCAGTGTGGACGCTCTGCGCGGATTCTTGTGCAAGAACAGCTGTACTTGTGCAAGAAGCCGCGAGTATAGACATAGCCTTGGGGTGTTGGACTTTGCTCATGGTTTGGGCTATGAACTCTGTTTGTGGTATTTTCCCCAAGTTAATGCCATGTGACTTCTCTCTCTGTTTCATTAAATGTTTCTTTTCTACGCTCAGACTCTATGCTTGCGAGTGGGGAACATTGCCTCTCAGAGGCGCCCATGGGTGTGTGAATTTCCCAGGCTACTGGGTGGGGTCTCGAGCCGGTTCTGTGTGAGATGGACCCCTAGATATTGAACCCGGCCCTGGATGCTGCCGGGCCTACCCGGCAGAAGGGTTACAGGGGATATTGGGAAAATGGGTAGGAAAGAAAAAAAAAAAAGAGAACTAGAATATGCTACTTCTCTGAAAACACAGGTGGGTTGTTAGGAGACAGTGTCAAGACAAGAAAAGGCTCAGGAAACCATGAGATCAAAAAACTACAGAACATTGAAAAGGGGACAGTCTCTCAAAAGAGGTAGTTCAGAGAAACAAACTGACACAAGCACCGGCTGGCAGTGTCCGTAGAACATAAGTCTGCTTAAGTTACCATCAGTGGATGATAAGTCTTTTAGGTAAGACAGATGATTGTGAGATTAGAATACTTTTTTTCCTCCAAATGTTTTGCTTCTTCTGTTAAAAAAAAGTCAATTGGGCAAATATGATTGACACATAGGATATTGACTGTTGAGGGCCTGGTATAGAACTATTCCATGCCATGCTGGGTAAAAGTACAAGGCCTAAGACCTGAAGGGATGCATTCAGACTAACCAGAAAGAGGTCAGAGGTGGACCAGGTCATGTAACTATGACTACATCCATTAACTGCAGAAGTAAATGGCTCTATGATGAAGAGCACCAGCTCTGCACTGGGCTTGATGGGATTAATGAGCGCCTGTGGGTATACTCAATCTCACTCCATTACACCTACAAGGAGGCTATGACTACACTGGCGGCTTCTTGCACAAGAACATCTTGCGCGCAAGGGTTCTTGTGCAAGAAGTCTTGCGCAAGAAAACGTCCACACTGCCATGTGCGAGCTGTGCTTTTGTGCAAGAGTGCCCATGGCAGTGTGGACACTCTCTTGCTCAAGAAAGCTCTGATGGCCATTTTAGCCATAGGGCTTTCTTGCACAAGAAACCCCCTGTCCAGCGTCCACAGTGCCCTCTTGCGCAAGAGCTCCTGCACAAGAGAGCTTGCACCTGTTAGACAAGAGCATAGCTCTTGTGCAAGAAGCCCTCTCTTACCACGCCGTACTGTAAATCTTCTTGCGCAAGAGCGGGCGGGCCGTGTGGACACTCTGCAGATTTTTGCGCAAGAACAGCTGTTCTTGCGCAAGAAGCCGCCAGTGTAGACATAGCCGGAGTGTCAAGCTCGGATGAAAGAGTTAGAAGCCTGAACCTTGCTCAGGTAGGGCCCAACCAAGAGGGAGAGTGGATGTCTGGCTTTCATTCAGGGAGAAAAGCCTGGATAGATTCAGGGAGCTGAGTTGGATAAAGCTTCCCTGAAGGGAGGGAGGTCTGAACAGGGAGCCTAAGCTAGCTGGAAAGGAGTAGTAGAAGCACCAGCATTTAGCACACTGGTGGAGAGCTCTGCAGGTAGCAAGAGGACTCCTGCTGAGTCAGAGGACTACTCTGCTGGAGAGTAGAGAAAACTCTCCTCCAGCAGAACCAGCCAGGTAGTAGAAAGTGCTAAGAAACTCTGCAGTGGTTGATACACTGGAATCTCAGAAAGAATCTGAGGTAAAAGCCTGAGAGGTTTAAAGACACAAATACTGTATCTTGGTAGAAGGTTAGACTAGATAACCTTTGCATTCCCTTCCAGTCTTACGGTATTATGATTCTGTGACTTAGGTCACACAGCACAAACAGGGAAATAATAGTCCAAGAACTAATCACAATGGATACGTTGCATGATTTCTGTTCACATTAAACAATTTCTTATGACAAATAAATTCACAGAAATCCAACTCTGTTCATAGATAATCCACAAACAAAAAAAGGGTTATTTTTGTCAGAAAAGATTATTAGGTAGAACTAGTAGCCTAACACTTTCCATTATATAACATGTAATTTTCAGTTGTTTATAATTTTACCAATCTTTAATTTTCCATGCATGTTCTCTGCTAAGGCTTAAATTGCTTTAGGATGTTTCAAGAAAACTAGACTGTCTCTTTCAGAGAACAAGCATTTACAATAAGCTGTGAATTTGTCAAATTCTTATTTTGTATTTTGGTTGATGGATACTTTAACAGGCTAGCAAGGTCCTTGTGCTGACCTTCCTTTCTAGTATGTGTTAGGTTTGATCTACTGACAGGGCTTTTCTTAAAAAGAAAACAAAACTGCATACACTACACACCCACACACTATAACTATTTTGGTTAGAGGTGTGATATTTTACCAGCTTTCAGCATGTGCTGCTGAACCCAGTCCAAGTCAGGAACATGTATCTTTTCTAAGAAAGGTTAAAACAAATAGAATGTAGCCGTAAGTCAATACCTGGCCCCCAGGCTTTAAGGCCATCCCTCCCACTGCTCTCTAGCACTCCAGATTTTGGCAGCCTCCTAGCCTCCACCAGTTCTGCTTTCTTACCTGTCCCCCGCTATTCCTTGGAGCCAAGGACATGGAGTGGTTTTCTTAAGCCCCTGCCTCCTTCTTCCAGGGACCAAGCACAGGATCTAGGTTAGCCTGGGGAAGGGAGGGAACAGACACAGCATATCTACTAGCAACCTATTATAGACCCAGGTGTAGCCAACGCCTCTGTAATTAACTGGACTAGTCCACATACTCCAGTCTAATGGTGCTGGGCTCAGTCTGTGCAGAGAGACTAGCTACCCTAAGACACTGCATTTTATTAAATTTGCTAATGCTTGATGTCCAATTCTCCATGTTACAGTAACCGATTCCTACAAAAAACTTGACAACTGCTAAGCTCTCAGTGGGCTGAGGCCATTACTTTTCCTGATGACTCAATGTATCATTGTTTCCTTGTATTCCTTAGTCTGTTAGCCTACAGTCTAAGACATGAGTTTTCTGGGCAATGGCTGTCTCTTTCTTCTTCTGTGTTTGTAGAGTCCTAGAAGAATGGGATCTTGCTCATTACTAGGGACAGGACTAGGGCTCATGGGTGTGGTGGTGGTGATGGTAATGGTAGTGATGACCTCATATGACAACAGTGCATTAGCTGACATTAACTAGCTAGCAATACACTACCAAATATGAACTCAAAAGTTCTCTTCATACTAAGAAGAGTAGTATGCTTTGTATCGCATTATGAAGTTTGACAAATTGGTTTCTGAAGGATCAAGGTGAACAGTGAAAATACAAGCCAAGGAATCTAGGGTCTGGTCAGCACTGTTCTGTACTGTTGGGTTAATGCACAAGGTCCAAGCCTTAAAAGATTTCATAAATCAAACTAATCACCTCTGACTGAACTCAGATGACCTGAAAGCCAGTGCAGCCTCATGAGGACATATTTCATATTCTCTGCATAGAAAACAAAAGTTGCATCCACTCAAAAAGTTGCCAAGTGCAGATAAAAAAAGCATCCTGGCCCAGTGTTACTATCTGGGCATTCAGAATCAAAGATTCACTACAAAACCCAAATTACAAATTTATATTATGAAGATATCCAAATTTATTAATAGGATAAAGTGGGTAGATCAGGCTCCCTTCCTTCACCTAATAAGAGAAAACAGGAGCTATTCAACAAATTTGAAGGAAGTAGGTTGAAACATGAAATATATATTTTTTCTTTCACAAGACAAAATTAGCCTATGGAAATCTTGTCACTCAAAATATATCAGAGATGAAAAGCTTGGCAGATTTTTTTCCTTTTTCTTTTTTTTAACAGGACAATGATGTGGACTTACAAAAGTAAGGAGTTAAAATAAAAGACTTTTGGAAGGGATATGAAACATAATGCTTCAGGGCAAAAGACAACTGCCAGCTAAGGGGGGTTAAAAAAAGGATTTACCTGTGGGGAGGTGATTCCATAACCCTCTGCTCCTGAGTTTTTTGTAACTTTCTCTGAATCAGCTGGGACTTGTCACTGTTGAGATAGGACACCAAATTAGATGGACCTCTGGTGTGATCCAGTTTTGCCCCTTCTTTGCTCTTAGAAAGAAATTACAATTCAAGACTTGAATTAGTGTGCAAACACAGGTCTGACATACTAAACATGCTAGCATTAAAACTGGAGACTCACAGTTTATCAAATCATTAACAATAAAAATAGGTAACTTGCTTCCTTGCCAGAAAATTGTATTCGGTGAGCTGAAATATAATAGATATCTTCATTAGAGGACACAGGTTTACTGATCTGAGAATATAATTAGAAAACAAAATCAAATGATCAAATAATGTAATGCAAAAAAGGTTAAAATATTTGCTAAAAATGCATATGAAAACAATGAATAACTATAGAGCTAAAAATTATATCTGTGCATGTTTAATGCCAAATATTGGAATTTTAAATTGCTAATTAAAGACATTAGTGAATGTCAATACAGCAATATTTTAATGACTCCAAGATAATCCCACAGCAATCAATTTAGATCAGAATGAGTTTATTGTAAAGAGCCAAAGGTGGAACAAAAATGCTTCCTTTGCATTACAAAGTAACGATTTCTCAAATGAATAATGCCTGTTCAGAATTTAACTAGATAATTACTTCATTTGCATTTGCTAAGGTGATAAGAGGAATGGAAAAAAACAGCACAGTGGGAAATGATGTTAGTGTTAAAAAGGTGACATAGAAAAGACAGTGTTACTCAAAATTTTGGCATTTGCAACAGAGACCATTTTATGGGAACACTTTTATTAACCTCAGTGCCCTGGTGGGATAGAGATAAAGAATAAAAATATAATAGAAAAATAGATTGTGTCATGCCCAGCTCCAACATGAAATTCTGAATGGTTGGAGTCTGAGGAATCCAGACCTACCACAGTGCTCGATACCTTGGGCAGTGTCCTTGGGGCTCTGGTTCTTGAATTCAGGACCAAAAGTTCCTTTATCTGGTCCATTCCTTCTCTGAACCCCATTCACCCTTTTAGCCCTTGGTCAGAGCTGAGTTCAGAACGGAGCTGCGCAATTCACCTCCCACCCTGGAGGGAGGGGATAATAAGGCACCTTGCTTGCCCCGCTACACAGGCATGCCCTTATCACTCCTCTCCACTGGCCTCTAGCTATACATCTCCATTGGTTACCTTGCTGACTCACTACTCTCTGTTGAGCACCCTATTGGCCACTTGTAGCCCTGCTGTAATAACATCAGGTCCCACCACTTAACAGCGCTCAGAAATTTCATCTGAGCATCCTTGCTGACGCACATTGAGCAGTCTTTTGCATCAAAACTTATTTCTGATTATCAGTGGTGTCAACTCTGTGGTACGTAAAAAAAGGCTCCCCTTTGAGTCTTAAGCTAAGTTCCCACTAAACTGCACAGCCATGTGGCTGCACAGCTTCCCATTAAAGCCCAGGCAGGGGCTCAGGGCTGCAATGAGGAGAGATGCCGCTCCCCAAGTCCCAAAGCTGCCATGGCTGGGAGGCGACTCTCCCCACCAGCTCCAGTATGGAGCAGCCATGGCCAATGGGGAGGCACACCTCCCTGCTGGTCCCAGAACAGAGCAACCACAGGTGGGGGAAAGGAGCCTTCCCCATTGACTCCAGTGGGGAGCTGCTGCGGCTGGGGCAGTGCTGTGCTGGGGCCAGCATGTAATTGGCTAGCGTAGCAGGTCTGGCTTCTAGGCAAGGCGTCCATGGGGCTCGGTGCATCTTGAAGCCTTGTTACCCTCCACACCCGGGATCCAGAGAAGGACTTGTTAGATGCTTTCAGGGCACAGTGCAGTACTTACTCCAGGACAGGCAGGCACCTGCGTTAGTCTGCCTTAGTGCTGCTGACCAGGAGCAGCCCAGGTAAAGCCTGAGCCCCAATGTGCCACCCCACCCTGAGACTCCCAACCCACAGCTACCTCCTGCATGCCAAACTCCTTATTCCCAGCCCCATCCCAAAGCCCACACCCCCAGTCTAGAGCCTGGACCCCCTTCTGCACCCAAAGCCCCAGTCCTGAACCACTCTCCAAACCTGATACCCTCTCTTGCATCCTGGGCCCGCTTCAGAGCCCTCACTCCTCTCATGTTCCAACCCTCTGCCTCAACCCAAAATTCCTCGATTGTATTCCAGCCCTATCCTTCAGCGCCCCCTCCTCCCAGCCTGAATCTCCCTTGTGCACACCAAATCCCTTGTCTCCAGAGCCCTCATACCACAACTCTCTCTCTCAGCCCTGATGCCCCTTCCACACTTAAAACCACTTGGCCCCATTGCCACCACGTGAATTTTGTTATGTGCACTGATATGAGTGTGATGTGTTAGATATCACCTCATTGGCGCACATAAAATTTATTCTGCTCACATGAGGGAAAAATTAGAGAGAACACTGATTCTGATCAGCTGTTTTATTACACAGTGAATAGAAGAAGGGTCAAATCATGTCTAGTATCTTTAGGCAGGTCTCTCACCACCAGGTACAAGTACCTGTCCCCATCATCTCTCAACTCAATGGGCTTTGGCACCCATGTCACCTGCCTGATAAGTGCTGATTAGCTGAGAGCCTTCAACCAGTGTAGGCCAAATACAGTTCTGCTGACCTTGATTCACACAACAAGGATAACAACCTTTGCCCTACAACAAAGACATTTTGGCAAAGCAGTCCCATCATACAGAGCACATTGGCAGATTGGGCAAGTCCATGCAAACAAAGAGCTGAATGCCGTGTTCCTCAGGTCATCATTTGATATCAGAGAGAGATCATTCAGACTCCACTTACACAGAAGTAAATGCTACAGCCTAGCTTATTTAATAAATAAGTTATGGTGAGTTACAGATCAATCATGGTCTGTTTGAAGAAAGAATGTTAACCGTAACCCATTTTGGCTTTCTCCATTAACCCCTTCCTGCCATGGAAAGGGATCTATGGTTTCTGGGAATTCCCTAAACCCACAAAAGTACTGAAGAATGCGTAAATTTAAGCATCTGACGTGATTAGATTACTCGCATGCTTAAATTTAAAGTACTAACATGCCTTGCTGCCTTATGCCATCTGTATAGCTGATCACATGTTTTTGAAGTTATTTCCAGGTAGATGAGGCTTTCTTCAGATAACCAACAGATGCTTCCAGACACAGTCCCTAGTTCTCACAGAGGACTTCAATCACAGTGAAATCTGCTGGAAGACCAATACAACAATACACCGACAATCCAGGAAGTTTTTGGAGAATGTTAGGGACAAATGGAGGGGACTAGCTTGGTTTAAACAGTGAAATCTTTAGCAAGCTTAAATACAGAAAGGAAGCTTAAAAGAAGTGGAAACTTGGACAAATAACTAAAGTATAAATATACTGCTCGACCATGCTGGGGTGTAATCAGTGCACTGGAATTGCAGCTAGCAAGGGAGGTGAAGGGTAACAAGAAAGGTTTCTACAGGCATGTTAGCAATAAGAAGGTGGTTAGGGCAGATGTCGGAACCCTACTGAATAGAGGAGGTAACTTAATGAATGAGTTAACTTTTTACAGTGGAAAAAGTTAAAGTATTCATGCTTTTTTGCCTCCGTCTTTACAGACAAGATCAGCTCCCAGATTGCTGCCCTGGGAAGGAGGTGAACATCCATTAGTGGAGAAAGAACAGGTTAGGAAATATTTAGAATATTTTAGAGTATTTAGACACTCACAAATCCATTTGCTAGATCTAATGCACCCAAGGGTGCAGAGGGATTTGGCTAATGTGATTCGAGCCATTGGCCATTATCTCTGAAAATTCATGATGATCGGGCAGGTCCTGGACAATTTGAAAAAGGCAAATGTAGTACCCATCTTTATAAAAGGGAAGAAGGATAATCCAGGGAACTACAGAAAAAGTTCTTAGAAAGATCATGGAGGAAAGCCTCAAGGAATCCATTGGAAGAATGGAAAAAGATCAGGAATTTTCAACATGGATTCACCAAGAGGAAGTCATGCATGATCCACCTGATTGCTTTCTATGATGAGGTAACTGGCTTGTGGATATGGGGAAGGCTGTGGACATAATATACCTTGACATTGGCTAAACTTTTGATATGGTCTCCCACATTATTCTTGTCAATAAGTTAAAGAAGTATGAATTTGATAAATGGACTTTAGGGTGGATAGAAAGCGGGCTAGATTTTGTTTTGCTCAACATCTTTATTAATGACCTGGATAAGGGGATGTTTGCAGTTGACATTAAGCTAGGAGGAAAGGTAGATACATTGGAGGGTAGAGATAGGATCCATAGTGACCTAAACAAATTAGAGAATGGGGCCAAAGAAATCTGATGAGGTTCAACAAGGACTAATGCAGAGTCCTGCAATTGGGATGGAAGAATCCCAAACACTGCTACAGGATGGGGATCAATTGGCTAAGCAGCAGTTCTGCAGAAAAGGACCAGGGGATTACAGTGAATGAGAAGCTGGGTATGAGTCAACACTGTGCCCTTGTAGCCAAGAAGGCTAACAACATATTGGGGTGCATTAGTAGGAGCACTGTCAGCAAATCTACGTAAATGATTATTCCCCTTTATTTGGCACTGATGAGGAGTATTGCAGCCAGTTTTAGGCCCCCCATTACAGAAAGGACGTGGACATACTGGAGAGAGTCCAGAGGAGTGCAACAAAAATGATTAGGGGACTGGAGCACGTGACTTATGAGGAGCGGCTGAGGCATGGGTTCCCAAACTGGGGGGCATTCCCCCCGGGGGGGCGTGAAGAAATTCCAGGGGGGGTGTGACCCAGCCTCTCCCCTCCATCAAGTTTTGCTGCCCCGGTCAGTTCCCCTCCTTTTTTCCCCCCTCAACAATGTTTGCTGCTATTTTTGGGGGTGGGAGGCCATGAGGGTTTTTCAAAAATCCAAAAGGGGGCATGATGCCAGAAAGTTTGGGAACCACTGGGCTGAGGGATTTGAGCTTATTTAGTCTATAGAGGAGAAGAGTGAGGGGGGATTTAATAGCAGCTTTCAACTACCGGTAGGGGGTTTGTAAAGAGGATGGAGAGAGGTTGTTCTCAGTGGTGGCAGATGACAAATCAAGTTGCAGTGGGGGAGATCTAGGTTGTATATTAGGAAAAACTTTGTCATGAGAAGGGTGGTGAAGCACTGGAATGGGTTACCTAGGGAGGTGGTAGAATCTGCATCCCTAGAGGTTTTTAAGTCCTAGCTTGAAAAAGCCTCGGCTGGGATGGAATCCATCTGCTGGCATCCCTTTTCATTCTGTCAGGATATGGGAAAAGATACCAGATGTATATAGGAAAAGTATATTGGTATTGATATATAAAGGAATAGGTTACTCTGGCAACTCTACAAATTACAGAAATATAATGCTGATGCATCATAGAATGGGAGACAGCCATCAGCGAGACTAGGAAGTGAAGTAGATATTAGTAAAACTTAATATGGGTTCCTGAAGGGAAGATTAGCAAAGATGCCAATTTTTGCACCGAGGAAGCTGGAGAAAACAAAAAAAGGAAAAAATATTAATGTTGTGTTCATTGTTCTGAAAAAGGATTTTGCTAGGATTCCAAGGGAAATCGTCTGATGATGTACAAGAGAGAAAATGGTACCAGAACTTTGTGCTTAAACAAACTATTTGTGGCTTATTCAAGACATAAAAGTAGGTGTACCATCAATAGCCAAAATTTCTAGTGATGAAACAGACACACTATTGATAAAGGTGGGAGTTCATCAGAGATGAGAATTGAGCCCTTTCATGTTTATCCATGGTACTTTGGTACATGTTGTATAATTCTTTGTGGTGATGATAAATATAATGTAGAAGAGGATCTTGATGAATGAAAATATATATGAGAGAAACACAGTCTCAAAATAAACAGAAGAAAAATATATTGTTTAACTTCCTTAATGCAAGCTTGAAAGAATTGTCCTTGAAACTAGCTGGCAGAGAAAAAACAAAAATGCAGTTTCATATACCTGGATTCCAGAATCCAGGAACATGGGAAAATGGAGAAACAAATTAGACCTAGGATAATACATGCAGCTTGAATGGAGAGAGACAAAGGTTGTAGCATTATTGTTGCTCGTTTGTGTTGCAGTTTACAGTATTACAAAGCTGTCACTTGACTGATTAAGGATTGGAGGAATGGTTGTAATTGTTGCTTTGTGTGAGGAGGGCATGAGATGGGGAAATTATTAAAGATGTGTATATATTATTAAACATTTAATAGAGCTCCTGAATCCTGACTGTAGCAGTGATGAATGTGTAAATCTCGTAGTATTATGATTAAAATCTAACCACATCTCTGGATATAAAGCACAGAAGACTGATACTTGTCTAATGTGAGGGTGGTGAATAGGAAAAACAAAATTGCAGAATTTATTAACTGACATGACATTTTTTCATCACTTTTGTCTATAAGAAGATAAATCTGGAAGCAGGTAAAACAATCATGCTCTATAGCACATGATGAGGAGATTACGGTTATTTACTGAAACTCGTTGCTTGTCTTTAATCAGACAAAATTAAAAGTCTTAAAAAATAATTTGATCCTTTCTGACGAATTTCTGATTTTTTTTCCACATTATTAAAGTAGTATTTAAGTTAATAATGCTCTGCAGATAGTCAAACAGTCATGAGACCTTTTGGGGGAAGAGTGCAGCATCTCACACATTTTTTCTAATCTTGAAGTAAGGAATTAAAAACAAAACAAACAACAAAAAGCAACAACTGTTAAAGTCATTAAGAGTTTGGTGTATGTATTTATTTTTAAGCAAACTCATCTAAAGACTAATTATGGTCAATGAGGAATGTCACAATTGTGAAAAAAGAGCAGCAAGAAATAAAACTGCAATGAGGACTTGATTAGCTGAATGTCATCTTGGTGAAAAAAAGAGAGATTAATATTGGTCATTATTGATGTGAGGGATGGTAACAAAGATAGAGAATGACATATCAAAAAGTGCCAATGTCCATCTTTAAAGAAAAAAAATAGTCTTCTATATATGAATGATCCAGATACAGGATAACATTCTCATATTGTATAGTGTTTTGCACCACTGCTGTCAGATATTGTATTTCTTGAATGTAAGATTGCAAAAAATACAGAGAAGCTACCCAGTTAAAGTATAATCCCGCTACGTTCCCAAAAGAGGTTCCTTCTTTATGGTTATCTCTTGCTTGATATTACTGAGTGGAACATGATATATGTTTTCCTCCCAAGTGTCACTTTCTTATATACTTAGTTATATTGTAGAGCTATGACTGATAAGCCCATATACATCCTGTGAAAAACTGAGAATAGCCTGACAATAGCCTGGACAAACCTCATGGTATTAAGAAACTTTTCTCAACTAATTTAAACCTTATTGAATTAAGGTTAATACCTTTGGGGTCCATTTTATTAAAATACATTTGCATATGTGGTACTGTAAAATCGTATGTAACTGCTCTGGTAAGAGGCGGATGCTAATGTACTCCTCTATTATCGGCTTTTTGAAGCCACCTCCGAGAGAGGTACTCAGACTAATTCAGACTGGATTTGCCAGCTACCAAAAAAGAAAGAATTTTCTTTTGGATAAATAGCCTGCTTTTTAACTGGCTCAGGGCCTCCTTCCTTATCCAGCACACAGAGGACGGCCCCAATTCTGAGGGAGTGGATGGAAGGATTTGGCCACTGATGCTCCATAAGACTGAACACTTGTTCTAAAGTGAAGCTGTGTTGAACTTGTAACCACAAAGGACATCCCTTGGTGGTAAGGGCAGAGGGGGGAATGTTGAAGGCCTGCTCTCCTGCCAGAGCTCATGTTAGAGCTAGGCGTGGTTTCTGTTTATTAGTATGTGTGCAGGCTCTTTTTTAATGTTTTTAGTGTTTTATTTGTAGTGCTTTCACCTTAGGAGTAAAAGAGAGCTGCATGAAAACAGCTACGTGGTATCAGTAAGTGTGGGGAGTCACATTGTTAATTGCCTCTGAAGAGAAACAAGCAGCTACACTCAGGCAGCCTGCATCTGCTGGTAATAGCACACAGAAGACACGAAACTGTGCAGCCTAAAAATATCCTGGTGAAAAGGAAGTGAGACAATGGCTAGGGAGCTGAAAGCCTGATGGTAGGTGTCCTTGCTGGATTTCTGAGGGGGAAATGCACATTCAATTGCCCTGAACTGCTACATATTCATAACCTAGTAATGATTCAAATGATTCCTGCTGCTAAAATAAATATAACCCAACATCAAGGGAGTAGAAGAACCAACATCTGCATTTTCACATCAAAAGCTATGAATGGGACACAAGCAGCCCACTTAATTAGCCTCATTAACACAGGTCCTACTATTGACAAGTACTTCTTTTGCTGATATATACATCTTGGTTTCTATTATTTCTACTCCAAGTCATCTGATGATGTGGGTTTTAGCCATGAAAGCTCACGATTCCATACATTTTTGTTAGTCTCTAAGGTGCCAGAGGACTACTTGTTGTTTTTCAAATCCAACTAATTTGTGTTGTGAGAAAAAAATATCACATTAGCATGAATTGTTTGCACTTAATGACCATGTCAAGGCTGCACACTCCCTGAGCTCTGGCACTTGGAAAAGGCAGGGATGGGCAGATAAATGCTTCCAGGATAATATAGGTTTCAATATATAACAGTAGTCAATGCTTACATTTTGGTTTATATGGATTTTTGCAGAGAATAGGAAGACAACATGACACTTCCACTGCTGTGGACAGACTGCATAACTGGCTAGGTGCCCCTTGTGATAATTCTCCTTCCCCCAACCTTTCTAAAAATTGGACTATGAATACAAATATGCATAACTAGAAAGTGCTATAGATTAAAATACCTCATGTTACCCATTAATTTTAATTTTACAGTCTGCTGGATCAGTGTATCCTATTTTGGTGCATGAATCATTCTTTTATGTGAAGTTAGAAATATGAACTGTGAGTCTGTTTATAGTTTTAAATGTGCTAATGAGAGCCATTTCCAGTGTGTCAGAAGCCTAATGACTTGGTGATCAAGTCCACAACTTGTAAGCAGCTTTGTTTGTCCTATAAGTCTAAGTGACGGTTGGTTCTAGGAAAACATCAGACCATACTACCTGGTACTGGGACCCATTTGAACCTGGCATTTTTCCACAGAAGGGGAGTGTCATGGGGTGACCTTGACTGCCCCCTCCAGAGGATGGGGTAGGACCCCATCTCTCTATGTGCAGTCACTGGTTGGCCCTTTAAAGCAGGGCTCGCTGGCCCACTGGCTGGAGTCTCTATACACAGCCGGTGACTGTCCCTTTAACACAGGGCCGAGTCACTATACACAGCTGACGACTGTCCCTTTAACACAGGGCCCACTGGCCTGAGTCTCTATACACAGTCAGTGACTGTCTCTAACGCAGGGCTCACCAGCCCGAGTCTCTATTCCCAGATGCTGTTTGGCCCTTTAAGGCAGGGCTGGAGGGCCTGTGATGGCAAGTTGCTAGGCGGGGGCGGCACCCCTAGTAGGGGACCTGGGCTCACCCTACTCCACCGGGTCCCGGCCCAGGGCCCTGTGAGTGGCAGGATGGCCCACCACTCCCTCGGTGGGGAATCCGTCCAAAACGCACTGAGGTTCCTGGGGCGGGAGAGGCTGCTCCTGCACCCTCCCTGGGCCACTTCCTACCTGGTCCGATGGGATATCTTCCCACATTCTCACAAGGTCCTCTACTTCCTGAGGGGCTGTTCCTTCCATGTAGGCAGCAGTGGAGATGTCCCAACTCTCACGAGCAGCTCTGCTGTCTCCCCTCCAGGTGGCTGGCTGGTGCTGGTCAGGAGCTCCCCTCTGAGGTCCTTCTTCTCCAGCAGTCAGTCCAGACTGAGCTTCTCCACAGGCTTTTATAGCTGGGCTACAAGCTGAGCATGCCCAGCAGGGTTGTGGGGGCAGGGCTCCTTTAGGCAGCATAACCTGGCTAAACCCTGGGAGTTCAGTGCCGGGCTGGCTCGCCCTGTCACAGGGAGATGTAAAACGAAAGATTTCTGCCCTGGATGAGGGTCTGTTTAAGAAATGGGAATCTGTTAGCCCTTTGTCTTCATCTGGCTCTTGAAACTGCCTGAGCACACTCTGGTTATGTCTACACCATGATCTTTTCCCCGAAAAAGACACACAAATTGCAAACTACAATTTGAGTACCTTTTTTCGCTTTTTTTTTCTGGAAGAAGCTTTTCCGACATTTGGCCCATCTACATGGGGCCAAATGTGGGAAAAAACTCCTTTTTCAGAAGATCCCTTATTCCTCATAAAATGAGGAATACAGGGCTTCCGAAAGAATGTGCCCGCTTTTTCAGAAACTGTTCCCAAGGGGTGGAGACCCAAGTCAAAGACCAACATTGAAGCTCACTACCTGATTTAAAGACAACTTTTTTGGGTAAGAATTTACATGTGACAAGTTTCTCAGTGAACTAAAACTCGCTATGTTTTCTCATATTAATTTAGTAACTTACTTTGATCTGTCTGTTTTCACTTGCAGCCACTTAAATCCCAGTGTTTGTCTCTCTATATATATTGGAGAGTTTGTGCATCAGTCTATAAAACCATTTATTCAAGTAGTTCTCCTAAAAGGTAAGAGCTAGGGCCACTAAATTTGGTAGGCAGCTTCTTCTTACTCTAACTTAAAGCAGGATCAGGGTTCATTTGTGCCAGGAAAATAGGAAATGCCTGGAATGTGAATGTTTTCCCTAACATGGAAAGGGAGGGGGGAAAGAGGAGGGACATGATACTGCAGAGTGACCACTAGGGGCAGCCACACCAGCAGCAGAGTGCCCAGCTATGGAGGGGGGTCTTCATATTGCCAGTGGACAGAGTAAGTGGCCCTCCTACTCCAAACACTGCTGGATGGGGCCAAATGTGGGAAAATCTCTTTCAGAAGATTCCTTATTCCTCATATAATGAGGAATACTGGGCTGCCATAAAATGAGGAATACAGGCTGCATGGAGGGGGGAAGGAGCCCACCTGCTGCCCAGGCTCCCATCTCAGCCCCCCATCCGCAGGAGACACCTCCCTTAGAGGACAGGGTGGAACCCGGGGGGGGAGAGGGGTAGCTGCAGGCTGGGGCTTGCCCCAGAGCCTCACCCCCCCCCCCAAACAGCTGCAGGTCTAAGCCTTTCATCCCCTGCCCTGACTCCGCACTTCCCATTCCCTACTCTGAGCCTCTCCACACATCAACCCCTTACCATGAGCTCCCCCACACCTCCCAGTCCCCTGTCCTCATGCCAGTACTCCCCCCTTCTTGCCATGAGCCCTCCTGCCACCAGTGGTCTGAAGTGGTGTGGCAAATCTTGTTTTCAAAGGGTTTCTTTTCACATATTTGAAAATGACGTTACATATTGCTCATTTGTTTCAGAGCCAGCATGGAAACAAAGAAGTCTCAGCATCTTTGGAACTAAATCTGTCTTTTAAAAAGGTGAGTCCTTTTACATTTTCAAAATTCAGGCATCAGTTAGCTCAGACAAACACAGCATCACAGAAATATGCTTGTATACAGGTGAATTCGGGAATCTGGAGAACCAAACCTCCAAGAAATATCTTTCCTGCTCACCAGCTGCTCCACCTCACATGCTGCAAGACTCCTGTTTACTAACTCTCTTCATCTTAGCAGATAGTCATCTGAACAGTGCCACAATTCCTTTAACAGCAGCTTGGGCAGTCATTCATTCCACTCACAGACAAAAAAATACAAGCAACAGTGGCCCATACACAAAATATGAGTGGTCTGATAAGTGACCAACACATCTGTTTTCAGATATATTATGTTTCCTTCAAACCTCAAACAGCTAGCAAATTACAAGGACAGTTCTTGTAAATCAAGTGCTGCAGTTTTGTCAGGCTGGCATTAAACAAGAGGGTCACGTAGTGGGTGGAATAAAATTTAGATTGGTGTGGGAACTAGTCCATAGCAAATAGCAGCAGCAGAAGGAGCAAAAAAGCTACTGACAAAAAAAGTAAAGTGGAAATACAACTGCAGCCACACAGCTATTATTAGCAATGTAAGATCTTGACCCTTGCTCCCCAAAAGGACCCCTGTGTTAATATCAGAAATAGTGAATTTGACATAGGAATTGCTTCTGTATAGTCACCGGGCTGAAGATAAACATGTTTCCATCTCTACGC